>OX438968.1:25620596-27086767 GCA_949316085.1 Hypercompe scribonia | reverse complement strand
CGCGACCAGGAGTAACAAGGCAGACCACAATGCGTTTGACGCGGAATGCCCGATCCGCAAGAGATGGGACGCACTAGCCAGGTCATCGGTGGCGTATTGCTGAGAGCGTCCAAGGCAATATAAAACAGTATGCGCTCATACAGGCGAACCTCCAACGAAAAAAGGTCGCGACCGATGAGGTTCTATTGGAGGCTGGGAAGCGCGGTGTCGCGGCGGCTCTTCTGCAGGAGCCTTACGTGGGGGGAGCGAGGGAGATGAAGGGCTACAGGGGCGTGCGGATCTTCCAGAGCACTGCCACAGGAGAGGGGACTGTGAAGGCGGCGATCGCCGTCTTAGACGAAAATTTGAAAGTCGTCCAGTACCCGACTCTAACCACAAACAACATCGTTGTGGTGAAGATTCAAACATATGCCTGGGAAGTGGCTCTCGTCTCCTTTTACTTCGAGCCAGACAGCCCCATAGAGCCACATCTAGAACACTTGGCGAAAATAGCTGAGGAGTTGAGCTTTGAGAGATTTATTGTTGGAGGCGACGCCAACGCGAAAAGCGCATGGTGGGGTAGTCCTACCACGGACAACAGGGGAGACGCCATGTCCGGAGTGCTCGAGGAACTGAGTTTAAACGTACTCAACAAAGGGGAAATTCCGACCTTCGACACAGTTAGAGGAGGACGGCGATTCAGCAGTTTCGTTGACGTGACAGCCTGTTCAACAGACTTGCTGGACCTGGTAGACGACTGGAAAGTGGACGAGGGTCTGACCAGCTCCGACCACAACGGCATACTTTTTAAAATTCATCTAGAAAAATCAAAGGGATTTCAAGTAAACAGAACCACAAGACAATATAATACCAAGAAAGCGAATTGGGCTGAGTTTCGTGTGAAACTACAGCAAAATTTGTCACTAAACCAAATCACCCAAATAGATATAAACAAAATAAATGGTACAGGAGAAATAAATACGGTTACAAATACACTTACTAAAGTAATAAAAGATACATGCGAAGCAACAATACCTAGCAAGAAATCCAAACAAACACTAACCTTGCCGTGGTGGACCAAAGAACTGGCGGATATGAAGAAGAAGGTCGCTACCAGGAAACGCAGGATAAGATGCGCCGCTCCAGTGCGAAGGTCGAAGGTCGTCGAAGAGTACCTGAAACAGAAACAAGAGTATGAGATGGCCGTCGCCAAGGCGCAAACAGAAAGCTGGAAGGCGTTTTGCGCAAAACAAGACAGAGAGAGCGTCTGGGACGGGGTTTATAGGGTAATAGGCAGAACGACGAAGAGAGTGGAGGACTTGCCTTTGGAGAGCGACGGTAAGATCTTGGATGCCAAAGGCTCGGTCAAACTTTTGGCTGAGATTTTCTATCCGGAGGACCTCATGCAGAGTGAAAACTCTCACCATCGTAATACAAGAAAACAGGCTGAAAGGGTAAACGACGGTGAAAAAGATGAACCAAGTGACCCACCCTTTACGATGGCGGAATTGAAAAAGGCATACAAGTCCTTCAACCCTAAGAAGGCCCCGGGGGCGGACGGACTCACGGCCGACATTTGTTCCGAGTTCCTGGAGCTTGGTGCCGGGCTGTTCCTGGCGCTGCTGAACAGGTGTCTTGAGGCGCAGTACTTCCCTGAGACCTGGAAGGATGCCGTGGTTGTGGTGCTCAGGAAACCAGGTAAAGTAAACTATACGCACCCGAAATCATATCGTCCCATTGGGCTTCTCCCCATACTTGGTAAGATCTTCGAGAAGATGCTGGTGGCCCGCCTCAGGTTCTACTTAACACCAAGGACGAGTGCCCGCCAATATGGATTCATGCCCCAGAGGAGCGCCGAGGACTCCCTCTATGACCTAATGCAGCACATCAATAAGAAATTAGACCAAAAGAAAATTATAATACTAGTATCATTGGACATAGAGGGAGCCTTCGACAGCGCCTGGTGGCCGGCCATAAGAGTTCGTTTGGCGGAAGAGAAAGTCCCACTGAACCTGAGAAGGGTTATGGACAGCTACCTCGCAAACAGAAAAGTAAGGGTCAGGTATGCGGGAGAGGAGCACATCAGAAATGCGGAAAAGG
Organism: Hypercompe scribonia; assembly: GCA_949316085.1. Lineage (NCBI taxonomy): Eukaryota > Metazoa > Arthropoda > Insecta > Lepidoptera > Erebidae > Hypercompe > Hypercompe scribonia. The sequence goes on along the minus strand of OX438968.1, from coordinate 27,084,688 downwards.
GTTGCGTTCAGGGGTCCATTGCGGGTCCAATACTGTGGAACCTCTTGCTGGACCCACTTCTTAGGTGTTTGGAGTCAGGGGGCACCTATTGCCAGGCTTTCGCGGACGATGTCGTGCTGGTATTTGACGGACACACGGCGATAGCGATCGAGAACCAGGCAAATGCCGCTCTCGAACGTGTTTGGGCGTGGGGTATTCAAAATAAGTTAAAGTTTGCGCCACACAAGACCATGGGAATGGTCATCACGCGCAAACTGAAATTTGACGCCCCACGCCTGAAGATGGGCGGGATGGACATAACCATGTCCGAAGAGATCAAAATCCTCGGAGTTATATTCGACCGCAAACTCTCCTTCAATGCGCACGTGTCAAATGTATGTCGCAAGGCCATTGGGGTCTACAAGCAACTGACAAGGGCGGCAAAGACGAGTTGGGGGCTCCATCCGGACGTTATAAAAACGATTTATGTGGCGGCAATTGAACCGATTGTCCTGTACGCCGCCAGTGTATGGGCGCCGGCGGCTGGTAGAGTGGGAATCAGAGGACAGCTGAACACGGTCCAGCGTGGGATCGCGCAGAGGACGTGCAAGGCCTACCGCACGGTTTCACTAAACTCGGCGCTGGTGCTGGCCGGGATGCTCCCCTTGGATCTCCGAGTCCGGGAAGCGGCCTCACTATACGAGGCCAAGAGGGGGGTGCCTCGGCCTGCACTGGCGGGGAGGGAGGTGGAACGAAGTGTACCAATTATCGAGGCTCCTCATCCTGCAGAGCAGGACGACCTAAATATAATTAACTTGGCGGACCAGAGAGATGTTAGTGTACATAGCGCGCACGACATCCGCATATTCACGGACGGGAGTAGGATTGCGGGTCGTGTTGGGGCCGCGCTGTCCTTGTGGAATGACGAAACCGAGACTGCGGCTATCAGACTTGCTCTGCCTTCGTATTGCACGGTCTATCAGGCTGAACTGCTGGCTGTCTGTAGGGCAACCACAGAGATATTGAAACAAAAGGCGAAAACCTTCGGCGTCTATAGTGACTCCATGGCTGCCCTCTTAACTGTTAAAAACCACGACTGCCTCCATCCCCTGGCAGTGGAAGCAAGACAGAATTTAAGATCCGCATCTCTCCAGAACAAGGCTGTGAACTTGTTCTGGATAAAAGCACACGCAGGATTGGAGGGCAACGAGAGGGCAGACGAACTGGCGAGGATGGCAGCCGTGAAGTCGAAACGGACGCCGGATTACGACCGATGCCCTGTCTCATTCGTCAAGCGCAGCCTGAGAGTGGAATCGCTTGACGAGTGGAACAGAAGATACGCTACTGGCGACACCGCATCGACCACAAAAATCTTTTTTCCGGACGCGATATTAGCCTACAAAACGGTTAGAAAAATTAAGATCACAAGCGAAGGTACTCAGGTAATGACGGGTCATGGAGGATTCGGTGAATATCTGAACCGCTTCAAGTGCAGGGAAAGTTCCTCCTGCATATGTGACCCGGCAAAAGCTGAGACAGTCCCACACATTCTATTCAGCTGCCCGATTTACGACCTGGAGCGCTATAATTTGGAGAGGGAACTGGACACTCGCCTTAACCCAAATGTAGTGAGCGAAATAATTACTGGAGAAAATAGAGAAATATTCTTAGAGTACTGTGTCAAATTAGCCAAAAAAGTCATTAAAAGAAACAAGACTAGGTAAAAGTGTATGTTTTCGCAATATTGTAGCAATATTAGGAGAAAACATAACGGTAAACAAATAGTAAGCAATATATAGTAAAATAGTATTGACAGTTAGTCTAGTATAGAAATATAGTATAGAAACATAATATAGAAATAAGAAATAGCACATAAGTAGAATACATTCTGTTACATCTTTTCTAAGTAAGAGTATGAACAGAATGTCATAGATTTGTAATATAGTAAGTTGTACCTATAATTGATAAGTAGCTCATAAGGCAGTGTTTAGTGTATAAGTTGTTGTATATAAGTTAATTAAATAGAACTAAGTAATGATACGTATGAATAAATAAACGAAAAGTGTCACTCTCATTAACCTCAAGCCTAGAAATAATAAAAAATGGATAGATAGTAGATAGAGGGGCATCCCACCCCTAAAAAGGATTGAAAGAAATGAAGGATAAAAGAAAGAATCAGTATGCAGCATAAAAGTGCGAGCGGAATAAATGCGAGAACTTGTATGAAAGAGTACCCGTAAACACAGCCTCCGATTATGTTGGAGATATAAGAATAAAAAAAAAAAAAAAAAAAAAAAAAAAAAAAACCTAACCTAACCTAACCTAACCTAACCTAACCTAACCTAACCTAACCTAACCTAACCTAACCTAACCTAACCTAACCTAACCTAACCTAACCTAACCTAACCTAACCTAACCTAACCTAACCTAACCTAACCTAACCTAACCTAACCTAACCTAACCTAACCTAACCTAACCTAACCTAACCTAACCTAACCTAACCTAACCTAACCTAACCTAACCTAACCTAACCTAACCTAACCTAACCTAACCCCCAGTACCGCGCCCCTCGCCGTCGCGTAAACAGCACTTCCGAGTCGCTCCGTACCTTAAAAATCAAGTCGGTGGTAAAAGTTTCTCAAATCATAGAGTGCTATACACCAAAAGATCCGTAAAAGTGAGACCTACGCAACTGTGAAAACCGCGTGAAAATCGGACGAAAATTACCCTATTTTTCACAACGAAAACCGTTTTTCCGTCAACGAATTCGTGTTATAACGTGATTACCGCCGGAAGTAGATCGACAACCTATAGATTTTCAACTGTGGAAACGTGCGTCTGGGCGAGGTCTATCTTTTGAGACCCCTCCCATAATTTTCCTGTGGAAATTGTGAAAGTTGTGGAACTTTTTCCGAAATTGGGTGTGGCCACGGGTACCTTATCCTGAGGACCTAGAAGGTCAAGTGACATACCAAACGATTCGTGACAGAGTGACTAACACAACGGTGAAAACCGCGTGAAAATCGGGCTAAAAATAAGTGGTTTTTCACAACAATAAAAAAATCCCAAATTGCAGTTTGTTTACATCTTGTTTAATTTTTAAACAAGATCGATAACCTATCTTTTTTAAATTTTCGTGGGGTGCGTCTCGGCGAGGTCTATCTTTTGGGACCTCTCCCGTAATTTTCGCGTGGAAATTGGGAAAGTTACAAACTTTTTTAAAAAAAGGGGGGTGGTTGTAAATCCCTAATCCAGGGGTGTAGGAAGTGAAATCTACACACCGAAACACTCGGGATCTTGTGTTCTGTGCAACAGTGAAAACCCCGTGGAAATCCGATAAGAATTGTGAATTTTCTAAAAATAAAAAATTTTTGAGGGTTTACTAAGGTGGCAAAATAGTGAAATAGTCGATAACTCCGGAAAACGCTTAGTGACCCCGGTGTTTTTTGCTGTGGGAGGGTGCGTCTCGGGGAGATCCAACCTTTGAGACCCCTCTCGGACTTTTCCGGTGAAAATCGGACAAGAAATAAAGGTTTTTCCGAACGGGGTGTGGCCACGAGGTCCTTGATCCGGAGTGGTGGGACTGGAACAGGTCTGACAGTCGCGTCCGGGGCTGCCTACGGAGCCGGAAGCAGCTTCAACATTTAAAAAAAAGTTAAGTGGTTATCCCATAACAAAGATAATAGTGTGACTCAGTGTTAACATCCCTAACTCTGGGGGTGGCTAGGCAACCCCCTGTTTTGGTCGACCCCAACTAAGTCCAATAAGTGGTGAACGTACTCACAAAGTTCGGTGTTAAAAACATTAAAAACCGGTCAATAATACACCTGCGAACTTTCAAAAAAAATTTTTTAAACAAACCAGCTAGGGGTTGAAAATCGCACCCCTAGACGCAAACCAGGTTACTACCGGTGTAGCCCGAACTAAGACCAACATTTTAAAAGTTTTCCCAACAAAATCGGACTATAAACGGGGGAGTTATACTCCATTTCAAATTTCTAGGTCAACTTAGGAACAAAGAAAAACCTAAAGTCTAAGTACATAGATAGGGCGGTTGGGGAAAGAATTTCAAAATTCTTTCTCCAGATTCTATTAGCTTAACTCCTTGGCTTTGAAGGTGTATATTGGTCTAGACGTAAATACAACTCCTAGTACCAAGATTACACTTTTCCATAAAACCTAACCAAGACCTGGAAATTTGTAAACAAAATTTTTAGTAAAATTTCAAACGGCTATAACTTCAGAACCGGTTGACCGGGCGAAGTTCTAAGACCGTCAAACTTATTTTTTTGACCAGATTTAACAGAGGGAATCGAAAGTTCGGCTCTATCCAGACTATTTAAGGGGGTCAATTTCAGTTTCGAATTACGAAACGACAATTTTAACGAAAATTTTAATCAAAAATATCTCAGGGACTATTAGTCCGATCGGGACAAACGAGGTATCAAACAAATACCCCGCGTCGAGACCTTTCCCTGGCCACCACCAGAACGACTCTACCTAGAGCCGTTCCGGAGTTACATTTTTTGGGTGGACTTTTTTGTGAAATTGTCGTTTCCCCCCACCAGGGATACTATAACACAACACCTGCACCCTGGTTGCTCTACATAGAGCGCACACAAGTCTCCTCGAGCTCTACATTTCGAGTCTATAGCTCTGTTTTCTCATATTTTCTTTACACCCATGGACGCCATTGAAGCCTCCGGTAACTCCGGTTTGGGGGGACCTCCGGCCGAAGTGCGACCCCGCGCCTCTGGATCAAGAAGTGACCGGGGGGGAACCAACAGGCCGGTAAGGCCCTCTAAGCCGGTAAAGTCTGTGTCGGGGAGCCTTCGGAAGGCTACAACCGTCAAAAACGCCCAGACCACGGCGAGACGCGACGCGGCGGACCTCTCCCGAGGGCTTACCAAGGGAGAGAAGCTGGCCTCGCCTGGTCGGGCGGGGTCTCCGGCGGAGTCGATGGGGGATACCCTGGCTGGACGAGGGGAGGGAACTCCCTACAAAAGTGCTGAGTCCCTCAACCCAGGCAATAATGTGGAGAGACTCGAGTTCTGGTCTATGACCGGCTCGGCAGATCCACAGGCACACCGGGAAGGTAGTGTCCATACTGGGCATACTGGAGGGGACTCTCGCACCGCAGAAGTAAGTAACAGTTCTGTCCTGGAGCTTGGGCAACTGGTGGCGGTGGATGCTAATGACACCGATGAGGCTCTATCCGACGCCGAGAGCCACATGAGCTGGAGGAGCGGAAGAGCTAGCATGCTGCCTCCCGTGGGAAAATTCGTGGGCGTCGCGATGGACCTGGCCACCGTTCGAGCAAATAGGCTGCTCCAGGACGGTAAAGAAGCTCTGGAAAAAGCTACCAACATGCGCCGCGACTGCAAAACGGAGGCGCTCGAATGCATGCAGGCACTGTATGAAACAGTGCTGGGCGTGTCAGACTCGCGAAACAGACACCGGGTGGCGCTGGAGGAGGAGCGCACGCGGGCCGCAAAGGAGTTGGTACGCGTTGAAAGGGCACACACCCGTAGAGTAGCCGACATCAGTAGTCGTACGATGGAGCAGCTGGCCGAGACCCAGCGCCTGATATCGGAGCAGCGCGAGCTGCTGGAGGGCATCCAAAGGTGGCTCAACTATGAGATGGATGCTCCTATCAAAACAATAGGGAGCATCCACTTGGAGCTTCAGAGGGCGACAGCCGGACGCCTCCCGCGTCCAGAACGAGAACCGTCAACCGGTGGGGCCCCGCGGGTGCAGAGCTTGACCCCGGGCCCCCACCCGGATCCGGAACTGCTTTCCCTGGGTCCAAAGATGCAGGGACTGCTGGACCAGTTCAGGGTCCTGCAGGTCGACGTCGACAAGTGGCGTCTGGAGGTGGCGGATATGGTGCGCGGCCAGGCGGGGGCGGACAGTTCTCCTGTTGAGCCCGCCGCGCCGGAGGGGAGCTGCATCCTCGAAGCAATGGGGGGAATGAGCCGACAGCTCGAGCAGTTGCGGGAGGCGGTAAACAGAAATACCGCAATAGTAGAGAAGGAGCGTTCGGCCTCGCCGCCTGTGCCCCGCGGGGACTCACGTGGGGATACCGCGGGGACAAAGGAACACACAGTTGAGATGTTCCGATCTATTAGGGCTGAAATAGCGGAGGTCAAAGACCTCATCCAAACGGTGCCCAGGGGACCAGAAGTTCCGATTAGCCTCGGAGCTGAAATGACCCAAACGGGCACAAAAGAGATTATAGAGGGAGCTATTAAACCTCTAAAATCAAAGATAGACAGTCTAGCGGATCGTACAGCGGACATAGGCGAGAAGGTCCGAACGTACGCGTCGGTGATTGGGAGTGCCCCGGCTTCCGGTCGGCGCCCGGGTCCCCGGGTGGGACCTTCAGTGGCGCCTGGCGCTCCGGCCGACGTCGACGCGACGTACGGACTCATCGTGGAGTCCATAAACCCGCTGCACTCTGGTGGCGATGTCATCGACGCGCTTAAGAAAAGCGTGGACGTCGTCTCTCTGGGAGTGGGGGTGAAGGGCCTCAGAAGGATCAGGAAAGGTAAGGTGGTAGCGGAATGTGCGTCGCAGGAAGAACGGCGGGTACTTGGTAATGCCATCAAGGCGTCCAAGGTCGGACTTTCGGCGGTGAACGCGCCGAAGAAGCCGCCGCACCTACGACTGATAGGAGTAGCCCATCACCTCACCGATGAGAAAATCGGAGTGGCGGTCCTGAGCCAAAACAGTGGTCTGCTGGAGGGGGTTCCGGAGAAACAGAGGCGTGCAAGGGTTGTTCGCAGGGTTAAGGGAAGAACGGGTGTAACTAATAATGTTATACTGGAGGTAAGCCCACAGACATGGAAGGCTCTACAGAATAGAAAGGTACGCATTGGGTACCAAATGGTGCCCGCAGTCGACCAATCCCCGGTAGTCCAGTGCTACCGGTGTTTAGGATTTGGTCACCGAGCGTCCGAATGCAAGAGCAAGAGTCCTACTTGTGCTTACTGCTCAGAGACCCATGACACCCGCACATGTACCCGGAGGAACCAGACACCCAAGTGCGCCAACTGCGGACACGGAGCCAACCATCCGGCATATTCCACTGAGTGTCCAGTCTGGCAAAAGTGGGATAAGATAGCTCGCACAGCCGTCAGCTATTGCTGAGGGCCCCCAACAGGAACAACAACCAAAGATGAAGATCGTTCAGGCAAACCTGGGAAGGGGTTTCGCAGCGACGAAGGATTTGATAAGAGTGGCAGCTAAGGAGGGAGTATCTCTTCTGCTGCTTCAGGAACCATACGTGGGCGCCTCGAAAAGACTGGAAGTGGCGGGCGTCAGAGTGTTCCAGGGTGACGCGAGTGACCTACCATCTAAGGCGGCAATAGTGGTCATGGATGATCGGCTGCGGGTGTCCTCGGAACCAGACTGTGCAGCGCACAACATGGTCGGTATTAGGGTCTCTCTGGGGGGCCTTGTAGTGGCGGCCATATAATGCCATATAATGGCCAGGCAATGGCCAGGCCAGGCACAATGGCCAACAGGCCATATAATGAGCCGACAGCTGGAGCAGCTGCGGGAGGCGGTAAACAGAAATACCGCAATAGTAGAGAAGGAGCGTTCGGCCTCGCCGCCTGTGCCCCGCGGGGACTCACGTGGGGATACCGCGGGGACAAAGGAACACACAGCTGAGATGTTCCGATCTATTAGGGCTGATATAGCGGAGGTCAAAGACCTCATCCTAACGGTGCCCAGGGGACCTGAAGTTCCGATGAGCCTCGGAGCTGAAATTACCCAAACAGGTACAAAAGAGATAATAGAGGGAGCTATTAAACCTCTAAAATCAAAGATAGACAATTTAGCGGATCGTACAGCGGACATAGGCGAGAAGGTTCGTACGTACGCGTCGGTGATTGGGAGCGCCCCGGCTTCCGGTCGGCGCCCAGGTCCCCGGGTGGAACCTTCAGTGGCGCCTGGCGCTCCGGCTGACGTCGACGCGACGTACGGCCTCATCGTGGAGTCCATAAACCCTCTGCACTCCGGTGGTGATGTCATCGACGCGCTTAAGAAAAGCGTGGACGTCGTCTCTCTGGGAGTGGGGGTGAAGGGCCTCAGAAGAATCAGGAGGGGTAAGGTGGTAGCGGAATGTGCGTTGCAGGAAGAACGGCGGGTACTTGGGAATGCTATCAAGGCGTCCAAGGTCGGACTTTCGGCGGTGAACGCGCCGAAGAAGCCGCCGCACCTACGACTGATAGGAGTAGCCCATCACCTCACCGATGAGAAAATCGGAGTGGCGGTCCTGAGCCAAAACAGTGGTCTGCTGGAGGGGGTTCCGGAGAAACAGAGGCGTGCAAGGGTTGTTCGCAGGGTTAAGGGAAGAACGGGTGTAACTAATAATGTTATACTGGAGGTAAGCCCACAGACATGGAAGGCTTTACAGAATAGAAAGGTACGCATTGGGTACCAAATGGTGCCCGCAGTCGACCAATCCCCAGTAGTCCAGTGCTACCGGTGTTTAGGATTTGGTCACCGAGCGTCCGAATGCAAGAGCAAGAGTCCTACTTGTGCTTACTGCTCAGAGACCCATGACACCCGCACATGTACCCGGAGGAACCAGACACCCAAGTGCGCCAACTGCGGACACGGAGCCAACCATCCGGCATATTCCACTGAGTGTCCAGTCTGGCAAAAGTGGGACAAGATAGCTCGCACAGCCGTTAGCTATTGCTGAGGGCCCCCAACAGGAACAACAACCAAAGATGAAGATCGTTCAGGCAAACCTGGGAAGGGGTTTCGCAGCGACGAAGGATTTGATAAGAGTGGCAGCTAAGGAGGGAGTATCTCTTCTGCTGCTTCAGGAACCATACGTGGGCGCCTCGAAAAGACTGGAAGTGGCGGGCGTCAGAATATTCCAGGGTGACGCGAGTGACCTACCATCTAAGGCAGCAATAGTGGTCATGGATGATCGGCTGCGGGTGTCCTCGGAACCAGACTGTGCAGCGCACAACATGGTCGGTATTAGGGTCTCTCTGGGGGGCCTTGTAGTGGCGGTCATAAGTGTATACCTAGAGGGGAACTCTAACCTTAACGAGGACTTGCCCAAGCTGAGGAATATCAGGACCGCTCTGCGCGCCGATCACTGCCTATTGGCCGGAGACATGAATGCCAAGAGCCCCTGGTGGGGCTGTGACTGCGAGGACGTAGGGGAGTTTCGCTGGTGGAGTTCATGGCGCAAGAGTCACTCCAGGTAATCAACGAGGGGACCGCGCCCACGTTCTCAGCGTTTAGACTGGGTCGCCACTATACCAGCATTGTGGACGTCACCATGGCTTCGGACCGCCTTGCGCCGAGGATCGCGGGCTGGAAGGTGGATGCGGACTTGTCGGATCTCTCTGACCACCGTCCGATTTCCTTCTACGTGGCGGTCGACGGCGGGCCAGTGGCGCCCCCTAAGCCGACTACCAAGCGGTACAACACCAAAGGGGCGGACTGGGCACAGTTCGACAGCGAGCTGGCAGAAGCCTTGGACAGGCGTGGCCTTACCCCAGACCTACTGGAGGCAGCTTCAAGAGCGGAGGAACTGGAGGAGCTGGTAGCATCGATTACCGACTCTGTTGGTGATGCATGCACAGCGGCGATGCCTCCTTCCTCCTCCGGTAGGAAAAAACGTCTCGGGGCACACTGGTGGACGGATGAACTGCAGGAGCTGAAGGCCTCTACAAACAGGCTGCGCAACAGAATCAAGAACGCAAGCGCAGAGCGCAGACAGTTCGCCGTTGACCGCTACCTGGAGGCAAAAAAGGAATACAAGGAGGCTATCCAAGAGGCCATCACCCGGAGCTGGAGAGAATTCTGCGGCAGACAGGAGAAGGAGTCCGTGTGGGACGGGATATATAGAGTCATCCGCGTATGTGGCGAAATTAAACAGGATGAGTCCTTGAGGGACCCCACCTCGCCCGGCGCTACATTGGATGCCCTCGCTTCGGCGCGGCTTCTAACTAAGACCTTCTATCCCCCGGACTTAAAGGAAACGGACACTCAGGAACAACGAGAGCGGAGGGCGGCAGTGACGGAGAGTCTGAAGCTCATAAACGAGGGAACCTTAAACTTCGTAGAGTTCACCGCTTCGGAAGTCTGGACGGTTCTGAAAGCAATGAACCCGAGAAAGGCTCCGGGGCGCGACGGACTCACCTCGGACATCTGCTCGAGAGTTATGTTGAGTAAGCCTGCGCTGTTGTTATCAACATACAACGCTTGTCTGAGATTGGGTTACTTTCCGCGGGCTTGGAAGAGAGCGGTTATCCGCATAGTTCCCAAGCCGGGCAAAGAAACATACGATGAACCAAAGTCGTACAGACCTATCGGCTTGTTGCCGGTTTTCGGGAAGGTTCTCGAGAAGTTGTTTGCCACCAGACTCCTCTGGGAGCTGGGTAGCGGCTCCAAGCTCAGCCCCAGACAGTACGGCTTCATGCCGCAGCGCAGCACAGAAGACGCCCTGTACGACGTCGTCAACATGATACGAAGGCTCAGGAGCGACAGGCAGCTGGTAGTTGTCATCTCCCTCGATATCGAGGGGGCCTTTGACAATGCCTGGTGGCCTGCTGTAATGGGAGAGCTCCTCAACAAAAAGACCGAACCCTCAACCCTGAGGCTGCTCTCGAGCTACCTCAGCGACAGGGAGGTCACCGTGCAGTATGCGGGAGAATCGGTCACCTGCGAAACCAACAAAGGATGCATACAGGGATCCACCTGCGGTCCTCTCCTGTGGAACGTGCAGCTCGACCCACTACTGAGAGCGGCTGAAAAATTGAAAGCCCACATTCAGGCTTTCGCCGACGACATCTTAGTCGTCGCCTCAGGAAGGACCACAGAGGAGGTGCGACTTAGCGCACAGCGGGCGCTGGATACTGTTGCGGACTGGGGGCAGGCATATAAGATGCGCTTCGCTGCCCACAAGACTCAGGCCATTTTTACAACGCGCAAACTAAAAGCTACTGCGCCGCAACTAACCTTAAATGGCACTGAGCTACATTACAGAGACTCCCTAAAGGTCTTGGGACTCACCATCGACAGTCAGCTCAATTTCAGGGAACACTTGGCCGGTGCACATCGGAAAGCGGTTGCACTCTATAAAAGAGTCGCGAGAACGGCCTCGGCGGGATGGGGCCTAAACTCTAATGTGCTGCGAATTATATACCGGGCTGTGGTTGAACCTACAGTCCTGTATGCAGCCAGTGTTTGGGCGGAAGTCGCCAAGAAAAAGTACAATCGGGTAGTGCTGGACAGAATCACCAGACAGTTTGCAATCTTGATTGCAAAGGCTCACCGGACCACCTCTTTCACATCAGCAGCCGTTCTGTCGGGAATTCTCCCTCTGGACCTGAGAGCACAAGAACAGCTCAAACTCTACGAGGTTCGGAGGGGGCGCTCCCTGTCTGCGCTGCCCGACTACACAATGGAGAGGCGCCTCAGCCCTTTCGCTCTTCCCCATCCCGCTCTTAGAAGGGGGTTGACTCATCTGCGCGTGTCATCGCTGGAGGAACTCGACCAGCTGGACCCAGACAGGGTCCACATATACACGGATGGCAGCAAGATTGAGGGTCATGTCGGGGGGGGCGTCACAGTATGGCGAGGAGGACAGGAGATCGGGCACGCCCGCTTCAGACTCTCCGATCACTGCAGTGTATTTCAGGCGGAGCTTGTGGCCATCACCCGAGCTCTCTCGATGGCGAAAAAAGACTTCAATAACAAGAAGACGTACATCCTTAGTGACTCAAGATCGGCACTGGAGACCCTGGCTGATCCAGCTTCCCTTCATCCAATCACCAACCACATTAAGAACCAGCTCACCGAACTAGAAGAGAAGGGAGGGGATGTTCAGTGGGTGTGGATCAAGGCACATGCGGGATTACCAGGCAACGAGAGAGCTGACGAGTTGGCTAAAGAAGGAGCCCTAAAGGACAAGAGAGCCTCTGTGTACAGTGACTTCCCGTTGTCCAGAGCCAGGTACCTCATCAGAAGAGCAACGATTGAGGAGTGGCAGTTGAGATACGAAGAGTCTCCCACCGGGAAAACCACTCAACTCTTCCTTGAAGATGTCAAAGAAGCCTTCAAGATATTTGGAACCCGCAACCACACCAATGTGGGGACCCAACTGCTTACTGGTCACGGGGGTGTCAGAGAATACCTGCACCGGTTCAAGCTTGCTGATTCCCCGCGGTGCATCTGTGACGACGTGACAATAGAGACAGTCGAACATCTCATCAGACACTGTCCCAGATATATGACACTACGTCACGACTGTGAGAGTAGCCTCGGGATCGACCTCAGCACATGCAACCTGGCTGAGCTCGTCAGGCACGAGGAAAGCAGAGACCGGTTTCTTCGGTACGGAGCACGGGTCGTGAGAGCTGCGGGCAGAACAAACGGCTCAAGATTGTAGTCAAGTAGTTAACTTTAGTCCTATATTAATCTTGTATAATTTTTGCATCTTATCTATTAAATTTTTAAGTTTATTATATTAAATGTTCAAGTTAACTTTAGTCCTATATTAATCTTGTATAATTTTTGCATCTTATTTTTAAAAATTGTAATAAACTGCATGTCAAATTAATATTAGTGCATGGTACTCAAAAAAAAAAAAAAAAAATAAAATAAAAAAAAAATAAATAAAAAAAATAAATAAATAAATAGGTGCGTGAAAATAAAGGCACGCACAACACACAGCACTAATTGAAAAAATGTTCAAATGACGTATTAACTCACAACGTCAAAACCATAGAACAGAAAAAAAAAAAAAAAAAAACCTAACCTAACCTAACCTAACCTAACCTAACCTAACCTAACCTAACCTTTTTTTTTTTTTTTTTTTTTTTTTTTTAACGTGTGGAAACCCCCTCGGGCCGTCACCCCACCGGGGTTTACGGCGGGGTGGTGTGTTGGAATCGGACCGACTAAAACCACACGGTGTGCCACTCTGCGCCTGAGATAGGAGGGATCCGGGAACCGCTGCTATTACGACATCCAGATCCCTCCCAGCGCCTGCCCGCTAATGCAGGCACCATCTATGAGTAAACTCTCTATTTTAGGCGACGTACGGCACACGCGGACGTCGCCTCCTCGCGGCTGGCCATTGTAGCGGATGGAGGGGAAAACCCGTCCCGTCCACCCGCGGCCACACTCAAGGCGGCATGAGGCGCTGGTATGCGCGCCTCCGCCGCCCGGCTCGCCGGCGGCGAATTGGGTCCGAGTGGATATTGTCCTCCCGGGCCTTCTCCGCCGCCTCCTTCCGCGAAATTACGTCTTCGCAGAAGGTTGCGACCGCGGTAAAACAACTGTCGCTACCGACCATGGAGCATATTACGGCCGGTAGCGAGAGATCTCCTCCAATAACTGCAGTGAGGACCCCACGCTGCGCCGCCCAGGCGGAACAAACCGCCAGCGTGTGCTGAGCCGAGTCCTCACTGCAGTCGCAGTGGTGACAGGCGGGACTCAATTCCCTCCTGGCGACCGAGTGCAGATACTTCCCGAAGCAACCGTGCCCGGAAAGAATCTGCGTCAGTCGGAAGGAAAGGGTCCCGTGCTGCCGCCCTGCCCACTCGGCGATGACCGGCTGGAGAGCCTCCACGGCGGCAAAGCCAGCACGTGGAGCCTCCAGCCGGGACGACCAACGAGCCATCGTGGCTCGACGAGCGGCCTCTCGCCACTCGCGTATCTCTTCGGGCGGGGGCCGAATGCCGCTACCCACCCGAAAGTCTGCCGTTCGCCGATAAACTTCAGCGAGCACTTCCGCCTCCAAATCCCACGGGGGAGTTCCGGCCAACGCGCACGCCGCCTCCGTCGATACGGTGCGGTAACCGCGTATGGCTCTAACCGCCAATATCCTCTGAGGGCGCCAGAGGCGAGCCCTATTCTGGGCGGTCAGAGCCGCCGCCCACACCGGTGCACCATACAGTGCCATTGACCGAACAACCCCCGTGTATAGCCGTCTCGTTGCGACGCTGGCTCCACCCAAATTGGGCAAAAGTCGCCCAAGAGCAGAAGCAGTGCCGACCAGCTTTGGAGTAAGCTGTCGGAAGTGCTCGTCGAAGAGCCACCTGCCGTCGAGGATCAGGCCCAGATACTTCATCTGGGCCTTAATCGGTACGAGGACCGAATTGACTACGATAGAGGCACCGGGGGGTGGACCACGACGGGGCCCATGAAACAAAAGGGCTTCCGTCTTATCTAGGGCCACCCGTAAACCCAGCGCCTCAATGCGCCCGACCACCAAAGAGACTCCTACGGTGGCCAGGTGCGCCGCCTCTTGAAAGTTCGTCCCCCGGGCCGTGGCCAATGTGTCATCGGCGTAACAAATTACGCCCAGCCCGGGGGGAAGACGACCTCGAAGGGCCCAGTCGTATCCCATATTCCAGAGGAGCGGTCCGAGGACGGACCCCTGTGGAACACCGCACGACATGGACCGCCGCCTCAGAATACCATCTCGGTCCTCGTACACGACGGTACGCTCCTCAAGATAGTCTGCCACAAGCCGCCTCAGGTACTCTGGCACCCCGTGGTAGTGGAGTGCTTCCCTGATGCAGCTAAATGGCAGACTATTAAATGCGTTGGCGATGTCCAACGACACCGCCAACAGCACGCCGCCACAGCTCACTGCCTCTTCGGTAACGGCCCTCAGGCGCAGCACAGCATCGACCGTCGAACGCCCCGCCCGAAAACCAAATTGGGCGTTCGACAGATCGGGGCCCACCTCGCGGAGGTGCCGGACGATGCGGGCAGAGAGTATCCTCTCAAACAGTTTACCCGCCTCGTCCAGCAGCACAATGGGCCTATAGGCCGCCACCGAATCGGCAGGCCGTCCCGGCTTCCTTAATAGGACCAGCTTCCCGCTTTTCCAGCACTCAGGGAAGCGTCTGGACGACAAGCTAGCGTCCAAGATCTCCCTGAGGCGGTCCGACATGTGTTCGAGGGCACGGGCCAGCACACGGGCAGGTATCCCGTCTGGCCCAGGGGCGGTGTTCTTAGAGCGGATCCGTAGAACAACCGCCCCCACCTCCGATTCCCTGACGGGCGGAACATTGTCCTCGTTTCCCCCGTCGTCACCGGCCATGAAGACCATCGACGGGGGTGTGTGATCCACCCGCTGCGGGAAAAGGCCCTCGACCACTTCCCGCAGGAAGCTGGGCTGGAGGGTCTCTGTAAGGGGGGGGCCCGACGCGCGGAGCTTTTGTCGCGCCGCACGATAAGGGCGACCCCAGGGGTCACGATCGAGACTCTCCAGCATTTCCTTTCTCTTAATTTCTTTGGCGCGGCTGATGGCCAGCTTCAGAGTTTTCCGCGCCTCTCGGTACTCCTCATGAAGCTGGTCCTCCTCGCCTTCTTCACGGTGTCGCCGCCGACTACGGGTGTAGGACCTCCGGGCACGAGTACAGGCCGCGCGGAGGTCCGCCAACTCCTGGGACCACCAGTAAACCTCCTTCCGTGGAGGCCGGCAATCTCGGATGCGGGGCATGACCGCATCACAGATTTGCGCAATGGCATCACGGAAGCGACCAGCCCCCATGTCGACCTCCTCGGTCGGGGCCTGCGAAGACAGCCAAGAGTGAACGATGGCCGCCTCCTCTAGTAGGTCCCTATTTAATTTGGCTACAGCCCACCGCGGAAAGCGAGAAGAACGCCGGGCCGCGTGACCCCTACTGTGGTCCTGGGTCCGGGAGAGCTCAAATCGGATGTAGAGGTGATCCGAGAGCGTCTCGACCTCTTCCAGGACGCGCCAGTTCCTTACTCGTGCGGCGAGGGCAGGGGTAGCGAACGAAAGGTCCACTATCGACCCTCCCTGCTGTCGCACGCACGTGTTGGTGGATCCTCTGTTCAGTAAACAGAGGCCCACCGAGGCCGCCCACTCCTCTACGGGCTCGCCCCTAGCGTCCGTCCTGGGGGAAACCTAACCTAACCTAACCTAACCTACCCAACCTAACCTAACCTAACCTAACCTAACCTAACCTAACCGAGTCCCGCACGCTAAGCCGCCGCGTGAACAGCGTTTTTAATTCGCTCCGCGCTCGAAAATTGCAAGTCGTGGTATAATTTTGCATAATAGTGTATTGTGATATATCAAAAGTTTCGTTTTCGCGAGCTCTATGTGGGCGTGAAGTTCCTGTGGAAATCGGAGTAAAACTGTGGATTTTCCTAGAACATTAACCCTTTTTCTGGGTTAATCTAGTGAAAAATTTTCACATAATTGTGAATTCCTCGGATTTTAGATCGGTGACCTTAAATTTTTCAACTGTGGGAGGGTGCGTCTCGGGGGTACCTACCTTTTGAGACCCCTCTCATATTTTTCCGGCCACGTTCGGGAAAGCTACAGCGGTTTTTCCAAAAACCGCGTGGCCACGAGGTCCCTGATCCCGAACTCCTAGGAAAAAATTAAGCGGTGAATCTGGTGCAGGACTACATGGAGACAAGGAATCCACTTCAAGAACACAAAAAAGTTAAGTGGTCTTATTTTTATTAAAGTGCAAAGTGTTACAAACTTCTGACAGCCCTAACTTTTAATTTAAAGCGACGACCCTAACTTTTTAAAATTTTCGCTCAAAGTGTACAAACCACAGACTATTTTAAAATTTAAACTGTCTAAATCGTTTCACAAACTTTCAATATATAGCACAAAATACATTTAGTGAAAGTGAAAATAAGACTAAGGCTATTAAGGGTTGAAAATTCCACCCCCAACCCTACACTAACTATTTTAAATTAAAGATCAACATAAGATAATTAACCTGAAACTTCTTCGTTCAAAATCGGTGTTAAAATAACGAAGATATAAGGATTTTAAATTTTTAGGTTTTAGTTAGTGCATAAGTAATTACTAGAAACTAAGCAGCGATTAGTCATAAGATAGTGGACTTTAAGACAGTATTTTGTCAGGCCCTTTTGCCTGAATAACTTAAGTTTTGTTTGTGCCTATTTTAAAAATTTTTAGGATAAGGGTTATTAGTTAGAAATAGAGTTAAATAAGACCTAAGCTGGACCTAGAGAATTTGTTTGATACAAATTCTCTAAAACTTCAGGAGGCTGTAAACCCTAAGTCTGCGGCTGGATTCGTAATCTGAAACCGCAGATATTATTTTTTTAGGTAGCTTGACCCGACGCGTTGAAGAAATTTGACCTAACCAAATTTTTCAGGGGGGTCGAAATCGGTTTCAGATTACGAAACCGTAATTTTGAAGCAAACTTTGAGCTGTAATAACTCAGCCATTTCTGATCCGATTTGCTCAATCTTGGTGTCAAAGAACTAGCCCGCGGCGAGACCTATCCAGTGGCGCCACAAGTGAGACTCTACGTAGAGTCTTTCGGTTTTTGAATTTTATGTGTGGTGCAATCGAGGGGTGAAGTGACGTGACCTGAAAAGGGAGCTTACAGAACTGTGACCTGGCAGTTTGGAGACTCTACATAGAGAATAATTTATATTTATATAGTCTTAGTTTTATTCTTTATTTTATTGTTATTTTATTTATGTGACAGGGACTTTACATCCCTAGAAAATATAGACAGCTCTGCCGAGCAGAGTGAAACGGCTCTATATAGGGTAACTATTTGGAACAGCCATTATTTGTTCTTGGTAATTGTATAGTTTGTGACAGGGATTATACATCCCTATAAAATTGACGTTACTGCCGAGTATAGTCGAACGGCTCTATATAGAGTGTAAATATTGTTTGATTTTATTCTTTTATTAATTTGACTACTTAAATTTCGCTGTACGCCGTATATCCTGACTGGCACCCGCCGCACGACGTACGCAGAGTCTACCTCACCTGGTAAACCGAAAACAAACAATAATAGGTTATAAATAAATTCTAACTAAATACTTACATCCCTACACGTGTGTCCTTTACAACACACTAGGCTTAAAGCACTGGGGATTCCACGAAAATGTTGGGAATGAGGACTCCAACAAAGAAGACCACGGGCGCATCTCCAAAAGTCGATAGCCAACCTAACGACGGAGCAGGTTCCTCGACTTTAGCCACGCAAACGTCAAATGTGAGGCGTAGCATTGGGGAATGGGAGACGGGCAAAACCACGCCGAAAACGTCACCCACCAAGTCACCAAACAAAATGCCTCTTGGTGCCCCAACGAAGTCAAAATCTAGAGCAGTTCCACCTCCATCTGAGGCCGGAACACTAACCCGCAAAGTATCAGCGGAGCGACAGACTCAGTCGCCGCCAGTACAACCAATGAAGTACAGTTCAAGAAGCGCCGAGGCCAAAGCGAATGTGGTGAGAGCCAAAATTTTGCTTGGCCAATCTAGAAATTTAAAGGCAGATATAAAAGCGGACGTTACGGCGGCGATTGAAAGACTTTATGAACTAGTCAAAGAAGGGGAGAATAAGAGGAAGGAACCAGGAAAAGAATTACAAGTTGAGCCAAATAGGGAAATGGCAGGTGAGGACACTCTGAGGACATTGTTGAGAGAAAATATAAGAGCTATTCAAGAACACGCAGATAAAATGCAAGGCCTAGAAAAAGCACTAGAAATACAGAGGACATATAATAATGAAAAACCTTTCCCTCTCTCATACGCAGAAGCTGCTGCCAGCTGTGTTGCAAATAAGCTGAAAACACCGACGAAGGGTACCACACATTCCGTAATTGTCACCTCAAAAGTAGAGACAGACACTGGGGAGGAGGTCCTAAACAAAATCCGGCAAGCTGTAGACGCAAAAGAAGGTTGGGTAAAAGTGGAAAGGGTCAGGAAGGCTAAGGATAGGAAGGTGATTTTAGGATTTAGCTCCAAGGAGGAAAGAAACAAAGCACGAGGAAGATTAGAACGAGATGGCGTCCAACTCGTGGTCGAGGAAGTCAAAAACAGAGACCCTTTACTAATACTCAGAGACGTGTTGTCGCTGAACACGGACGAAGACCTGATTAAGGCCTACCGAAATCAGAACGAGGGAATCTTTCTCGGCCTTCAGCAAGAGGAGGACAGAATCACAGTGAAGTACAGAAAGAGAGCTAGGAATCCTCATACCTGTCATATGGTACTCAGTGTTTCGCCTACCATCTGGGGGAGGACTCTAAAAGCTGGATCGTTGCACATAGACCTGCAGCGAATCCGAGTGGAGGACCAATCCCCACTAATCCAATGTACCCGCTGCTTAGGCTATGGACATGGTAAGCGTTTCTGCAAGGAGCCGGCTGATTTGTGCAGTCACTGTGGTGGTCCACACCTAAACCAGGACTGCGCAGAGCGGCTTGCGGGTGAGACACCGAACTGCCGAAACTGTACCAATGCACAAATGGACAGAACTGACCATAACGCCTTCTATCTAGAGTGTCCTACACGGAGAAAATGGGACCGACTTGCTCGATCGACAGTAGCATATTGCTAACACAGTTACGGACGATAAAATAACCTATCGTATAATACAGGCGAACCTCCAGCGAAAGAAACTAGCCACGAATGAGTTGCTCCTTGAAGCGAGTAAGAGGAAAGTTGCAATAGCCCTACTACAAGAACCGTATGTAGGCGGAGCCAAAGAGATGAGGAGTCACCAGGGAGTGCGTATATTCCAAAACACGAATTGTGAGGAGGGTACGGTGAAGGCAGCAATAGCAGTCTTCGACCCAAACCTCAGAGTCAAACAACATCCGAGTCTTACCACGAACAACATTATCGTTTTGAGTATACAAACAGGCACCTGGGAAGTTACACTCATCTCTTTCTATTTTGAGCCGGATCAACCGATACAGCCGTACTTGGAGCACCTCAAAAACATAAACACCAAACTAGGAAAAAGGTGGGTCGCTGGAGGGGATGCAAACGCAAAGAGCTGCTGGTGGGGAGGTCCTAAGACCGATAGAAGAGGAGAAGAGCTCTCTGGATTGCTGCATGAATTAGACCTACATATTCTGAACAAAGGGGAAACTCCTACATTCGACACCGTGCGGGGTGGCCAGCGTTTCACCAGCTACGTGGACGTAACCATCTGTACTACCGATATTTTGGATATTGTGGACAGCTGGGCTGTGGATGAAGGTCTCACGAGCTCGGACCACAACGGCTTGACATTCAAAATTAGTCTAGAAAAACTTAAGGAAAATAACATTAATAGAACTACTAGAATATTTAATACGAAGAAAGCAAATTGGACTCAATTTCATACGAAATTGAGCCAATTAAAAATAGAAAATAAAATAACCGAAACTGAAATAGACAAAATCAAAATCATAGAGCAATTAGAAATAATCATTCATCAACTCACGAACCTAGTTACGATAGCGTGTAACAGTACAATACCCAAAATTAAAAATAAAAATCTACTTACCATGCCGTGGTGGTCCGAGGAGCTCGACAGTATGAAGAGGAAGGTAGCTACACTTAAAAACAGAATACGTTGCGCTGCCCCGGTGCGTAGACGAAAGGTAGTAGAGGAGTACCTGAAAGAGAAGGAAGAATATGAAATGGCAGCAAAAAAGGCACAAATTAACAGCTGGAAGGAATTTTGTGGCAAACAAGATAAGGAGAATGTGTGGGACGGCATCTATAGGGTGATCGGACGAACAACCCGCAGAGCTGAGGACTTGCCATTGCGGAGGGATGGTGAGGAGCTGGGCGCGGAGGAGTCCGCGAGATTCGTGGCGGAGACATTTTATCCTGAAGACTCGGAAAACGCGGATAATGCTCATCATCGCCAAACAAGGAAAAGAGCGGAGGAGGTGAACACTGGAGAGCAAAGTGAGTTTTGGGACCCGGAGTTCACCCTGTTTGAACTTAGGGCGTCAGTGGATTCCTTCAATCCACGAAAAGCACCCGGGGCGGATGGGTTTACCACGGATATTTGCCGCCACGTTATAGAGAGTGATCCTGGAGTGTTTCTACGACTCTTGAACAAGTGCCTGGCTCTGCATCATTTCCCGGGGCCCTGGAAGGAGGCAACTGTAGTTGTGCTTCGAAAGTCCGGTAAAACCGACTACACAACTCCCAAATCCTTAAGACCGATAGGATTGTTACCGGTACTTGGCAAAATCTTCGAAAAGATGCTAGTCGGACGTCTCAAACACTACCTGTTACCCAGAATGAGCACTCTCCAATACGGCTTTATGCCCCAAAAAAGCACCGAAGACTCCCTCTATGATTTAATGCAGCACATCCGCAAGAAACTTCGCTTAAAACAAATTGTAACAGTCGTATCACTGGACATAGAGGGAGCTTTCGACGGTGCATGGTGGCCAGCCATCAGAGTACGACTGGCCGAAGAGAAATGCCCTATAAACCTTCGGCTGTTGGTGGACAGCTATCTGAAACACAGAAGTGTCAGAGTTCGATACGCCGGAGAGGAAATTAAAAGAGAGACTCATAAAGGTTGTGTACAGGGTTCAATAGGGGGTCCTATCCTGTGGAATCTTTTACTGGATCCACTTCTGAAGAGCTTGGAAACCAGGGGAGACTACTGCCAGGCCTTTGCAGATGACATTGTGCTCATATTCCACGGAGAAACCGCAGGTGAAATCCAAGGACGCGCCAATGCGGCCCTTGGGCATGTTCAGGAGTGGGGAGTCGCTAAAAAATTAAAATTCGCACCGCACAAGACTATGGCGATGACTATAACGAATAGGTTGCGATACGACATCCCACGACTGAGCATGGGCGGTGTCGACATTGGGGCGACCAAGGAAATGAAACTGCTGGGGGTCATAATTGACGAGAAGCTGACCTTTAATAGCCATATCACCTACGCCTGTAAAAAAGCGATAGGAGTTTACAGGCAACTGACCAGAGCAGCCAGAACCAGTTGGGGACTGCATCCAGAAGTCATCCGTACAATATACATGGCAACTATGGAGCCCATTGTCCTTTATGGGGCCAGCCCCTGGTCATCGGCCGCAAACAAATTAGGAGTCAGGAAGCAGCTTAACATGCTACAACGTGGAATAGCCCAAAGACTATGTCGAGCCTATCGCACAGTCTCCTTAAACTCAGCACTGGTGTTGGCGGGGATTCTCCCCCTCGACCTCAGAGTGCGTGAGGTCGCCTCGTTATACGAAAGTAAGAGGGGAATAGCCTGGGAAGCATTAAAGGATAGGGACATGGAGCACATGACAAGGAGCGTTGACGCTCCTCACCCTGCTGAGCATATCACCCTAGATATAAAACCCATTGTTAACCAAGAGCAATACTTGCAGAGTGGAAACGTAGAAATAAAATTTTTTACCGATGGCAGCAAAATAGCGGGTAAGGTCGGAGCCGCCTTGACAGTATGGAGAGGGGAGACTGAAACCAACACCATCAAGCTTGCTCTACCAAGCTACTGCACAGTGTATCAGGCTGAATTGCTGGCACTAAATAGAGCTACAAAAGAAATAACCATGCGCGGTGGCACTGCTTTTGGGGTTTATAGCGACTCAATGGCCGCTCTTCAAACCCTTCAAAACCCCCGTTCTTTACATCCGCTAGCGGTAAGTGCTAGAGACCATCTGAAAACGGCGTCTCTTCAGAACAAAGCTGTGACTCTGTTCTGGATCAAAGCACATGTAGGATTGACGGGAAATGAGAGGGCGGACGAGCTGGCAAAGTCGGCGGCTGTGGGTTCGAAACGCAAACCTGATTACGATCTATGCCCCGTTTCATTTGTCAAGGGTAGCATTCGAAGTGCGACCCTTGACGAATGGAACGAGAGGTATCAAACGGAACAAACAGCATCAGTAACTAAATTGTTCTTGCCTAACGCTAGACAGGCGTATAAAGTGGTCCGAAATTTCGAGGCCACTAGTGTTAAGACCCAGGTCATGACGGGGCACGGCGGGTTCTCTGAGTATCTGAACCGCTTCCGATGCAAGGAGAGCCCGGCGTGCGTCTGTGACCCAGAAGTTTGTGAAACAGTGCAACATATTTTGTTTGAGTGCCCGGTACACATGAGGGAACGGCACGAGGTTGAACACCGATTAGGGCGAAAAATAGAAGCCACGAACGTAGCGAGTATTATACTGGGCAAAGATAGGGGCACGTTGCTAGACTACTGCGTCAAAATTGCTAACATAGTTATAAGAAGAAATAAAACTAAGCTATAGTAAATATGCTGTCACAATATACTAAGTTATATCATCGTACAGCATAAAATAAGATTTAGAATAAGTACATTGACGAGTGTGTATGCGGTAGTTTAAGTTAAATTGTATCATAGTTCGTAGTAGTATTGTTAAGAAATAAGTGATGTCTTAGAAAATAAGTAGACTAAGGCTTATGTATATTGTATATATAATGTCACCTTAAATAATTAAATATATAGTCTGTGTGCACAAAATCGTACTCTAGATTAGACAGTAGTGTAGTGCTTTGGTGATGCTGAGAGACGTATAAGAGCGTGATGTATGAACAGAATCTGGTGGAAACAGGCTCCAATTATGTTGGAGGACCTAGGACCAGGCAGCAACACCCTGCGATGGCGGGTGCCTGCTTATTAAAAAAAAAAAAAAAAAAAAAAAAGAAAAACCTAACCTAACCGGAGTCCCGCACGCTAAGCCGCCGCGTGAACAGCGTTTCTATGTCTCGAAAATTCCAAGTCGTGGTATAAATTCCCTTAATAGTGTATTGTGATACATCAAAAGTTTTGTTTTCGCGAGCTCTATGTGGGCGTGAAGTTCCTGTGAAAATCGGAGAAAAACTGTGGATTTTCCTAGAACATTAACCCTTTTTCTGGGTTAATCTTGTGAAAATTTTTCACAAAAACTTAAATTGCCACGAATTAAGATCGGTGACCCCTGTTTTTTCAACTGTGGGAGGGTGCGTCTCGGGGGTACCTACCTTTTGAGACCCCTCTCATATTTTTCCGGCCACGTTCGGGAAAGTTACACCGGTTTTTCCGAAAACCGCGTGGCCACGAGGTCCCTGATCCCGAGCTTTCGGAACGAAACCAAGCGGTGAACCTTGTGCAGGACTACACAAGGACCAGGAAACCACTTCAAGACAATAAAAAAGTTAAGTGATTTTATTTTAATCGAAGTGTAAAGTGCAATAAACTTTTGACAACCCTAACTTTTCAACTAGATCGACGACCCTATATTTTTGTAATTTTCTTCTAAAGTCTATTTACCATAGTTTATTTTAAAATTTAAATCGTTCATATCGCTTCACAAACTCTTAAGATATAGCACTAAACATATTCAGTGGAAGTGAAATTAAGACTAGGGCAGTTAAGGGATGAATATTCCACCCCTAACCCCACAATAACTATTTTAAACTGAAGACCTGTTAAAGACATTAAACCTGAAACTTTTTCGTTTAAAATCAGAGTTAAAACAACAAAGTTATAAGGACTCTAAGTTTTTAGGTTTATTTAGTGCATCTGTAAATACTAGAATCTAAGCAGCTATTAGACGTAAGGTATTAGATTTTTATAAAAAATTTTTTCAGGCCCTGTTGCCTGAATAGCTTAAGTTTTGTTTGCACATAACATAAAAATTTTTAGTATAAGGGTTACGTTAAGATTTAGTATTAAGTAAGACCTAAGCTGGACCTAGAGAAGTTGTTCGATACAAATTCTCTAAACTTCAAGAGGCTGTAAATCCAAAATCTGTGACTCGATTCGTGATCTGAAACCGTAGAAGTTATTTTTTTTTTAAGTATCTTAACCCGATACGTCGAAAGAACCGGACCTAACCGAATTTTTGGGGGGGGTCAAAATCGGTTTCAGATTACGAAACGACAATTTTCTGGAAATTTTTAGGTTGTCATAACTCCGGCACTGCTTGACCGATCGGGGACATCTTGGTGTCATATAAAAGCCCCCATCGAGACCTATTCACGGCTGCCGTCGAGGCGACTCTATATAGAGCCGTTTCGAAAGTAGTTTTTGGGGTGTTTGTTTTGGGCCGGGGAAGCACAGTGCCCTGAACACCAAAGACCTAGAACAGTTGTGGTTCGACACCAAAGGTGCTCTACATCGAAAAATTTTTTCTTCTGTACTTTTATATACAAACATCTGTGCACATTTAGTTTGTTGACTAAACCTACGCTGCGTACCGTGTTTTTTGACCGGTACGCATAGAAATAGACTAAAGAAAGATAGACAAACTCTATATAGAGTTTGTCTCTATTTTATTTTCGTTTTGTTTTCTTTTTGTCTTGTTTTATTGACTTAATAATTCCTTCTTGTTATTTTACATATTTTTGACCCTTCTTGTTTTTTATTATTTGTGTGACCTGTATGTTAATGGTACATTGCAACTGATATTCTTTGCATATTTTAACATTTGACAGTTTTACGCTGCGTACTGAGTTTTTTGACCAGTACGCATAGAAATAGATAGTCAGGTACTTACCAATTCGCTCTACCGTTGTCTGCCGCTAGTCGCACCACGAACGTAGAGTCAACGTTACCCGGTCATACCTGAAACAAACAAATTTAGTTTAAATAGCTTAGTTAAGTACAATTACTATCTTAACTACAACAAGACAAAATAATAATTTGTTTTATTCATTTCTATATCGATTTGATTTATTTACTTTTATACTTCCCTGACCTTTTTTGTGTGTCATTTACAACACACGAAAACTTGACAAATCCTGTGACTTAATAATGCTAGGAATTAGGACACCAATAAAGAAAATGACGGACACGCCTCCCAGAACCAGTAGCCAAGTAGACGACAGGGCAGGACCCTCGAGCTCACCGACCAAAACGTCGTATGTGAGGCGGAGCATTGGTGAATGGGAGATAGGGAAGGCGGTAGGGAAACAAACTACGCCGATAAAGTCGCCGAACACAACAACTCCAGGCGCCCCTGCCAAAACAAGGAGTAAACCAGTGGCCCCAACTGAGACCAAGGCTCCAGTACGTAGATCCTCCGTAGAGGTTCAAACTCAATCGCCAAATTTACCTAAGCCTAGGTATACAAGTAGAACAGCAGAAGCAAAGGCTAATTTGATAAAGGCCAAGACTCTCCTTGGCCAATCTCGTAATTTGAGAGCGGACATCAAGGCAGATGTCACAGCGGCGATAGAACGTTTGTACGACCTGGTCAAAGAAGGGGAAACCATCAAGACGGGACATGTCACAAGCATCACTGAAATCGAAACCCAGGTAGAAGCAAAGATCGAAAAGGGAGGCCAGCTGTCGGGTCTATTTGAGGAACATCTGAGAGCAATAGAGGAGAACACCGCACGTATAAAAGACCTACAGAAGACGCTGCAACAGCAATCCCAAGAGTCCAACAAAATCAGCTATGCCAGTGTAACAGCAGCGGCACCGAAACGACAACCCCAAGAACAGACTCTACACTCCATACTGATTTCGTCGAAAGACACGACAGAATCAGGAGAAGAAGTCTTGGGGAAGATAAGGGAGGCTGTGAATGCAAAAGATGGTTGGGTCACTATAGACCGCGTCAGAAAGGCCAAAGACCGAAGAGTGATAGTGGGTTGCAGGACGGAACAGGAGAGAGATAAAGTGAAAGAACGGCTGACCAGTTCAGGACGTAACTTGATCGTGGAGGAAATAAAAAACAAGGATCCGTTACTCGTACTTAAGGAGGTGTTAAAATATAATACCGATGACGACATTAAAAAGGCGATCAGAAAACAGAATGGTGACCTCTTCCACGATCTAAGAAAAGAAAACGACAGAATAGAGGTCAAATACAAGAGGAAGAGCAGAAATCCCCACACGCATCACGTGGTGATAAGCGTCTCGCCACAATTGTGGAACCGAATCCTGCAAAAAACAGCTCTACACATCGACATACAGCGAATCAGGGTAGAAGACCAATCCCCTCTGGTACAATGTACCTGCTGCTTAGGGTACGGGCATGGGAAAAGGTTTTGCAAGGAAACGGTGGATAAATGCAGCCACTGTGGGAGACCTCACACTAAAGCGCAGTGTGCCGACTTGCTCGCTGGAGTAGCCCCATCATGTATAAACTGTACTCATGCGAAGATCGCTAACACTGAGCACAATGCGTTCAGCAATGAATGCCCTGTGCGCAGAAGGTGGGAGGCTCTAGCTAGAGCGAGGATAGCGTACTGCTGAAGACGAACTGGGCAGCAATAACAACAGGGCAGGCAACCCCCCCAGCAGTTACGCAGTGGCCCAAGCGAACCTCCAACGAAAGGAGCTCGCCACACAAGAACTAATGATAGAAGCTACCGAGCGGAAAATAGCTTTCGCCTTAGTTCAGGAGCCTTATGTGGGTGGGATCCGAAGGATGAAGAGCTACCGAGGAGTGCGGACTTACCAATGCGTGGACGATGGAAGTGGGACTGTCAAGGCTGCGGTCGTAGTTTTCGACCCAGACCTGGACGTCATACAGTGCCCAGAACTCACTACAAATAACATCGTAGTGGTGAGGATCCGAACCAAAGCATGGGAAATCGCAGTAGTTTCTTTGTACTTCGAGCCCGACCAACCCATAGAACCATACCTCGAACTTTTAAAACAAGCGGTAGCGAAAGCGGGCTCTAAAAGACTGCTCATTGGAGGCGATGCCAATGCAAAGAGCACCTGGTGAGGTAGCACCATAATCGACCACAGGGGCTTAGAACTGTCCGGGACCCTGGAAGAGTCGGGCTTGCAGATATTAAACAGGGGCGAAACACCGACCTTCGACACGATACGGGGAAACAGAAGGTTTACCAGCCACGTGGACATTACAGCTTGCTCCACGAATATGATCCCAATGATAACGGACTGGCAACTCGACCAAGGGATAGTTAGCTCTGATCACAATGCCATTACCTTCAAGCTACAGCTACGCAAGGAGAAAGGGGTGTGCATCCAACGTACGACTCGCCTTTTTAACACAAAAAAGGCTAATTGGGAGAAGTTTAATTATAAACTTAAACAATTAAATGCCAAGTATAAAATAAGTGCGGAAAATATAGGCCGAGTCCAAGAACCAACTCAATTAGATGCATTGACGAAGACCCTATCAATCCACATAACATCGGCGTGCAAAGAGAGTATGCCACTGAAGGCAGCGACTGCAAAGGTCACGACACCATGGTGGTCAAAAGAGCTGGCACAACTTAAAAGAGCTATGGTCACCAAGAAACGCCGCATTAAGAGAGCAGCACCGGATCGCAGGGAAAGAGTTGTCAGTCTTTATCTGCAAGCCAAAGAATTGTATGAGTGCCAAGCGAAGAAAGCCCAAATAAGAAGCTGGAAAGAATTCTGCCAAAGACAAGGCAGAGAGGGAGTGTGGGAGGGTATATACAGAGTCATCGGTAAGACCGCTAAGCGACAGGAAGATCTGCCGCTAAGAAAGGACGGAGTGTACCTAAACCCAAAGGAGTCAGCTGCCTTACTAGCCGCAACATTTTTCCCCGAGGATGCCGCAGAGACGGATACTGAACACCATCGCCAAATTAGAGAACTAGCACGAGAAATAAACGCCCCGGGTCATGATGACCTCAATGATCCGCAGTTTACTAGAGACGAGCTAAGGACCGCGATGGGGAGCTTTAATCCGAAAAAGGCTCCAGGAGCGGACGGCTTCACAGCGGACATCTGTTGTCGAGCAATCTCTCAGGATCTGGATGTGTACCTTGCCCTGTATAACAAATGCCTAGAGATAGGCTACTTTCCGGACATCTGGAAGGAGGCCACAGTCGTGGCACTGAGAAAACCGGGCAAGGACGACTATCAGAACCCCATGGCTTATAGACCTATCGGTCTGCTGCCGGTCATGGGGAAGATCCTAGAGAAGATGATAGTAGCGAGGATTAGGTGGCACCTAGTACCGAGGATTAGTACTCGCCAGTACGGCTTTATGCCCCAGAGGAGCACCGAAGACGCCCTCTATACTCTAGTGAACCATATAAAGAGGAACATAGAGCTGAAAAAGCTCGTAACCCTAGTCTCGCTGGATATAGAGGGGGCCTTCGACAGCGCATGGTGGCCCGCTATTAGAGTCAGACTGGCTGAGGAAAAGTGTCCGGTCAACATAAGGAGGCTACTGAGTAGCTATCTCGACAACAGAAGAGTCGGCCTAAGGTATGCTGGGGAGGTACACTCGAAGAACACCAAGAAAGGTTGCGTCCAGGGATCAATCAGCGGGCCGATGCTCTGGAATCTCCTCCTTGACCCACTACTACACGAATTGGAACGAAGAGAGGTGTATTGTCAGGCATATGCGGATGACGTTGTCCTGGTCTTTTCGGGGCACACAGCCTTCGATATCTCGAGAGCCGCGGATGCAGCCCTCACCTATGTTCAGGAGTGGGGAGCTCAGAACAAATTAAAATTCGCACCGCACAAAACGTGTGCAATGTTGCTGACGCGAAAACTAAAATTTGATACTCCGCGGCTGAGCATGGGCCCTCCCATAGACATGTCAAAGGAAATTAAGATTCTGGGTCTCACCATAGACGAGAAACTAACTTTTAACACGCATGTCGCGGAAGTGTGTAGAAAAGCTGCGAACATATATATAAGCAACTCTCTCGCGCGGCAAAGGTTAGTTGGGGTCTACACCCAGAAATTATTAGGTGTATTTATAGCGCCGCCGTCGAACCAATTATAACCTATGTAGCGAGCGTGTGGGCACCTGCAGCCAATAAAATTGGAGTACAAAAGGCGTTGAATGCAGTACAAAGAGGCTTCGCTCAGAAGCTGTGCAGGTCTTACCGCACAGTCTCCCTGAACTCGGCGCTGGTACTGGCCGGGATACTGCCTCTGGACCTCAGGGTTCAAGTAGCAGCCGCTTTGTATGAAGCAAGAAGAGGATCGTCTCGACTAGTGCTGGGGGATAGGGAAGTGGAGCGTGTCGTAGATTTTGCGGAGGTCTCTCACCCGGCGACACATATGGCACTGAGTTTCGCAAGCTTGACTAATCAAGCTCATGTTGAAGAAAACAACGTGCAGGCGGTGCGAATATACACCGACGGCAGTAAGCTTGACGGTAAAGTCGGAGCGGCAGTATCCATTTGGAACGGCGAGGCCGAGACGAAAGCCATTAAGCTCAGTCTGTCCGCGTACTGCACGGTGTACCAGGCGGAACTCCTTGCCATATGTCCATCCACTCGCAATGAAGGCAAGAGAGAACCTGAGAGTGGCTATTGGTCAGAATAAAGCTGTCGCTTTATTCTATATTAAAGCCCACTGCCTATTAGCTGGAGACACGAACGCCAAGAGCCCCTGGTGGGGTTGTGCCACTCCAGGTTGTCAACGAGGGGACCCCGGCCACCTTCTCAGCGTTTAGACTGGGTCGCCAGTATACCAGCATTGTGGACGTCACCATGGCTTCGAACCGCCTTTGCAACTAGGATCGCGGACTGAAAGGTCGATGCAGACTTGTCAGATCTCTCTGACCACCGTCCGATTTCCTTCTACGTGACGGTCGACGGCGAGCCTATGGCGTCCCCGAGGCCCACTACCAAACGATACAACACCAAAGGGGTGGACTGGGAACAGTTCGACAACGTGCTGGCAGAAGCCTTGGATAGGCGTGGCTTGACCCCGGAACTACTGGTGACAGCTTCTAAGGTAGAGGAATTAGAGGAGCAGGTAGCATCGATTACCGACTCTATTGGAGATGCATGCACAGCGTCGACACCTCCGGTATCGGGCAGGAAAAATGACCCGGGACGGTTGATCTACATGGCCTGAAGGCCACTACAAATAGGTTGCGTAGTAGGATAAAGAACGCAAGCACATAACGCCGGCAGTTCGCCGTTGAACGCTACTTGGAGGCAAAAATAGAATATAAGGAGGCTATTCAAGAGGCCATCACCCAGAGCTGGAGAGGGTTCTGCGGCAGATAGGAGAAGGAATCCGTATGGGATGGTAATATTACAGAGTCATCCGCGGATGTGGAGAAACGAAACAAAATGAGCCCTTGAGGGACCCCACTTCACCCGGCGTAACATTGACTTCTCTCACTTTGGCGCAGCTTTTGACCGAAACTTGGAACTTCCGAACTTGGAAGAGAGCGGTTATTCGCATAGTTCCCAAACCAGGCAAAGAAACATACGATGAGCCAAAGTCGTACAGATCTATCGACTTGCTGCCGGTTTTCGGGAAGGTTCTGGAGAATTTATTTGCCACTAGACTCCTCTGGGAGTTATATAGCGGCTCCAAGCTCAGCCCTAGACAATTCGGCTTCATGTCGCAGCGCAGCACCGAAGACCCCCTGTACGATGCCGTAAATATGATACGAAGGCTCAGGAGTGGCAGGCAGCTGGTAGTCATCATGTCCCTGGATATCGAGGGGGTTTTTGACAACGCCTGGTGGCCTAGTATTATGGGAGAGTTCCTCAAGAAAAAGACTGAACCCTCAACGCTGAGGCTACTCTCGAGCTACCTCAGCGACAGGCAGGAGACCGTGCAGTATGCGGGTAAAGCAGTTACTAGCGTAACCAATACGGGTTGCATACAGGGATCCACCTGCGGTCCTCTTCTGTGGAACGTGCAGCTCGACCCGCTCCTAAGAACTGCCGAAAATTTGAAAGCCCACATTCAGGCTTTCGCCGACGACATCTTAGTCGTCACCTCAGGAAAGACTACACTGCAGGTACGACTTAGCGCCCAAAGAGCACTGGATACTGTTGCGGATTGGGGGAAGGCATACAAGATGCACTTCGCTGCCCCTAAGACTCAGGCCATATTTATAACGCGCAAGCTAAAAGCCACTGCGCCGCATTTAATCTTAAATGGCACTGAGCTACTCTACAGAGACTCCCTCAAGGTCTTTAGGGAACACTTGGCGAGTGCATATCGGAGAGCGGTTGCACTTTATAAGAGTGTCGCGAGAACGGCTTCGGCAGGATGGGGCCTAAACTCTAATGTGCTGCGAATAATATACCGGGTTGTGGTTGAGCCCACAGTCTTGTATGCAACCAATGTATGGGCGGAAGTTACGAAGAAAAAGTGCAATCGGACAGCCCCCCATTTGCCGCCTTCGGCGATACTGTTATTACTACAGCCGCAGTTTTAGGTGGCTGTAGTTTCCGTGGCTTCGTCTTTTTGACCACTGCTACCGGTGGCGACTGCGGAGTGGAGGCTGCGTTCTTGGCAGCCCTCCTACCACACTTTCGGGATTTTTTATTTCCTCCGACTAACTGCCACTCACTATTCGAGGGAGCAGTGGCAGAGGGAGTTGTTGCTGAAACGCCAGGGTTTGGAGTGGGCAGGCGAGGATATACCTCTATTATCCTTGGCGCGGTTTTCTTCGCTGTAGGTGCAGTCTTCGGTGCACCTGTTCTTGCTGCTGTACGGACCGCTCGTCCAGACTTGTGAGTTATCGCAGGTGCAAATACCGATACTACCGCTGTATACGATTTGCGACCAGCCGTAATGGGAGGCGGAGATGCCGTCCGTGATCTATCTGCAGCGAGCGGCGGCCGAAAAACGAGGGCTGGAGGCAGTCTCGCCTCAAGGCCCGCAAGACGCCCATCCAGCATATGTCCCACCGCCTCCAGAATTTGGCGAAGGTGGACCTCACTGGAATCGCGGAGGTAGGGCATAGCGTGATATTTTCCGCTCAAAACTTGGAGCAGCCCGACTGGGGAAGGACCTCCGCCTTACAGAAGACCACAGCCAAATAGCACTGCATTTTCGGCAGTGCTGTGTTCCTGTGGTGAGTAAGGTATCCAGAGCTCTAGAGAATTCGCTGTTTTGACAACGGGGGACTAGTGGTGCTTATAATACTGCTACTGGCTCGTGTGGGCGCGGGATGTGGGCGCGGCGGTCAGGAAGACCCGCTGAAACGGTTGTCCGCTGGCCGCCCGCAGGATAGATGGGTTCCCGAACCCAGGGATCACTACAACCTCCACCCTGGGAGGCTGAACCGCCAGCCTGCGAAAAATCCCTGCAGTAGTAGTCGTGCCGGAGGAGGAGACCGGAGTGGAACCCGATTGCTGCTGCAGGTGGGGAGCGGGGGCCCTTTCGTACGCCGCGCCGACAAATCGCACTACCCGCATCGACCATGGGTAGATTAGCACCGCCCCATTGCCCCCTTAGTTGTCAACACAGTGAATCCTCACAAACCAATTAAACCCCCCCCAAAAAATGACGAAGAAAAATAGGAAAAAAGTATCTACAGCGGCATCCTCTGCCACATATATGGACTTCTGCAACATCAGGGGACTTCACTCCAACCTGAACGCAGTCCACCTTCATCTGGAGATTGCGCAGCCGACCCTCTTATTTCTTACGGAGACGCAGATATCCTGCCCGGCCGATACATCATACCTACACTATCCCGGCTACAAACTCGAACACAAATTTCTGAGACGTGCCGGTGTATGCATGTACATCCGGGAGGATATCTGCTGTCGCCGTCTCCATTTTTGTGAAGACAGGGACCTGTCAGTAATGTGGGTGCGCGTAGACTACGGAGGTGAGACTCGAATCTATGCGTGCCTATACAGGTCTCATAGCGGTGACAGGGAGACTAAAGCACTCTTTGAGCACCTGCAGGTGACGACTGACAAAATTCTTGAGCGGTACCCTCGTGCTGAGTTGGTGATTTTAGGGGATTTTAATGCCCACTACTGTGAGTGGCTAAATTCGCGATCCACCGACTTTGCAGGCAGGTCCACTCATGAATTTGCTCTGGCCCATGGCCTCTCACAACTGGTACATTCTCCAACAAGAATACCTGATATTGAGAGCCATGCACACTCTTTGCTGGACCTTCTGCTGACGACGCGTCCGGACGACTACACTATTGCAGTGGACGCACCTCTCGGCTCGTCCGACCACTGCCTCGTCCGGACCGAAGTCCCATGCCCTCGGCATATTCCACCTCGCCCAGCCAATTTGCGCCACATGTGGCAATATAAATCAGCAGACTGGGATGGATTCTGAGACGATCCTGGTGGGTATGGAGTATTTTATTCCCAATCCATCAGTAGCTGCGGGGGAAAAAAAGCGACCGTGGTTTAACCGGCTTTACAAGGAAGCCAGGCTAGTCAAGCAGGCCGGGGTGCTGGGCTAGAAAACCTCCACGTGGTGCACCCTGGTAACGTTGGCGACGGCACTGTTTCTTCCTGTGCCATTTGGAAGAGGACATCACCGCCAACGGCTGATATTCTAGCACAAAGAAGAGGAGGCCATTATCTTCGGCCATTCGGTTGAGGCTTGGTCCAACAGAGCGGGCATTTTTGTCGATTCCTCTGTTGGCTCTTCGCTCTTCGGAGCAATGAGGAGGAAAACCTCGATAAAAAATCATGTTGGTGGGACCCTTTCATGGGTCAGCGTTTCTCCACTGTCAATGGTGGAGAAAGGAGAACGGGCTCGGTGTGTACTCACACTGCCGCCGAGCAGGCATTGGAAGAATTAATCTTCCTGCCACCGTTGTCACATCGTAATCCCGAAAGGAGTATCGTGGTTATGTCTCGCGAATCCGATCGGGGGCGAGAGTCTTGGCTTAACCGCCTGGGCTATGAGGAAGAAAACCTCTATAAAAAATTACCCCGAATCCCGTGTTCTGGTGCGTGACCAGGGGATGCATGGCTGATGGGCAGTTCAGTCGTAAGCGCACTCCCAGCCGAGGCACCTGCGGACCCCTCGGTTGGGCACAAATTTACGCTTGCCCGGGTATTGGGGGATCTCTGCCCGGGTCGACCTCTAGTTCTCCCCCACTCGTGGGTTTTGTTATGGAATATATAAAAACTAAAGAAAATAATACAAAGGAAGAAGCGAAGAAGGACAGTAAAATAGAAAAGAGTGAAAAAGATTCGGCTGAGAAGCCTATCACAGAAAGGCTTCCAGAAGTCAATCTAACTTCTGGGAGCCTAAGAAGATCAGAACGCTTGCGTTCCAGATCCGTCGTACCGTCGGATGATAACTCCAGTACGACGACGAGTACACTGGAGCAGATGTACATGGAGCTCCGCGATAGTCGCAAACGCGGACGCTTCATGGACGAAGACAGCGACGCGTCACAGGAATGGATGCCTCCCAAAGTGGCTAGTAGCCACAGAGGGAGGTCGCGCACTCCGGTCTCGAGGCCGTCAGGCTCCGTTTTCTCAAAGGCGGAAGCCTATAGACGAGTTCGAGTTGAGGGAGAAAATTTAGTGGAGGAGGAGATCGCCGATCTCCTGTTAAAAATCCAGGGGCCGGCTTTGGAGGATTCTGTCTCACAAACGCCGGTGTCTATGCAGGAGAGGGCGAATGTAGCTGTGGCCATTATAAACAAAGTGGCCACGAAATCTACGAACCTGAAGGGCCAATTTGTAAGAGCCCTCAAGGACTCCTTCTCCGCCATTGCTGGCATAGTTGAAACCCTCATCGGTGACGTAGCTCGCCTTCAGGCGGCCAACGAACGTCTGACGGGACAGGTAGCTGAGCTGAGCGCCCAGTTCGCCCAGTTTCGGGCGCAGGCGGATGGCCCTGAGAAGCGAGGCCTGGCTCAGCAGCAACCTTCCCCTACTCCCAGTTCTGGTGATGAACAGCTTCGTCAAATTCTGGAGGCAGTGGGGCGTATGCTGGACGGGCGACTTGCGGGTCTTGAGTCGAGACTGCCTCCAGCCCCCGTTGTTCGGCCGCCACTTGCTGCAGATAGGCAAAGGACCGCATCAGTACCAACTCCGCCTCCCATTACTGGTAGTCGCAGATCGTATGCATCGGCGGTATCGGTATCTGCAACTGCGATCACTCGCAAGTCTGGACGAGCGATCCATACAGCAGCAGAAACGGCGGAACCGAAGGCTGGGCCTGCACCGAAGAAAACTGCGCCAAGGATAAAAGAGGTGGTTCCTCACCTCCCCACTCCAAATTCTGACCTCTCAACTGCGGCCCCCTCTGCGACTGCTCACTCGAATAGCAAGTGGCAGTTAGTAGGAGGTAATAAAAAATCCCGAAAGCGGAGTGAGAAGGCTGCCAAGAAAACAACCTCAACTCCGCAGTCGCCACCGGTGGCAGTGGTCAAGAAGGCGAAGCCACGGAAACTACAGCCACCTAAAACTGCGGCTGTAGTAATTACAGTATCACCGGAGGCGGCAAATGAGGGGCTGTCGTATGCGGCGGTGTTCAAGAGGGCCCGAGATAGCCTCGCTATAAATAATCTTGGGACAGTAGGAGTCAGGATGCGCCTTGCCCAGACGGGAGCTCGAGTCCTCGAGTTCCCTGGGGCGGAAGGCGCAAAGACGGCAGACACGTTTGCCGAGAAGCTGCGGGGATTATTCGCAGCTACCGATGGTGTGAAGATCGCCAGGCCAACGAAGTGCGTAGAACTGCGTATTTCAGGGCTGGACGACTCAGTGACGATCGAGGATGTCCGTGCTGCAATAGAGGAAAAGACGGGATGCAGCGCGGATAACATCCAGGTTGGCACCATCCGCCCCGGTCCAGGAGGGCTTGGCGCTGTGTGGGTCAGATGTCCAGTAGTGTCGGGCAAAGTCCTGGGCGACGCCGGAAAGTTACTCATCGGTTTCGTGAACGCTAGGATCACAGTCCTGGCGGCGAGACCGATGAGGTGTTATAAATGCCTGGCGTCGGGACACACACGCGCCAAGTGTGTCAGTTGTTTTGACTGCAGCGGACTATGTTTCCGCTGCGGTCGACCGGGGCACAAGGCGGCAGACTGCTCTGCCGCCCCTCACTGCCCGGTGTGTGCGGCGAGTAATAAGCCCGCTAATCATCAGATCGGGCAGGGGGGCTGCAAGCCGCCCCGCAATTCTCGGCAAGCGTTAGGGGCTAGCCAGTCGGCCCAGGCTGTCTCCGATGTTGTTTATCCGACGACATCATCGCCCATGGAGGAGGTTGTAGAGACGGTCCGGTAATGGACCAAGTCTACAGCCTCCTTGTCCAGACGAACTTGAACCACTGTGCCGCGGCGCAGGACCTCTTCCTGCAAACCATGGCACAGTGGTCAATCGGTGTGGCCGTAGCCGCGGAACCCTATTACATTCCTCCCCGTCCAAATTGGTTGGGTGACTGGGACGGTTCTGTGGCAGTCGTCGGCTCCACGGCAGCTCATTCCCCGCCCTTGTCGCTAAGAGACAAGGGCACTGGATATGTTGCTGCCGAGTGGGGGGGAATCACCATTTATGGTATATACTTCTCCCCCAATCGGAGTTTAAGCGACTTCGAGGCTTTCCTGAACACCTTGGAGACCTCGATGCGGCGACTAACGTCTGGGCACGTTCTTGTGCTGGGGGACTTCAACGCAAAGTCCATTGCGTGGGGTTCCCCTAGGACGGACGCCAGGGGCGAGGCCGTAGAGGAGTGGGCGGCCTCGGTGGGCCTCTGTTTACTAAACAGAGGCTCCACCAACACGTGTGTGCGACAGCAGGGGGGGTCGATAGTGGACCTTTCATTCGCTACCCCTGCCCTCGCCGCACGAGTAAGGAACTGGCGTGTCCTGGAAGAGGTTGAGACGCTCTCGGATCACCTCTACATCCGATTTGAGCTCTCCCGGACCCAGGACCCCAGTAGGGGTCACGCGGCGCGGCCTTCTTCTCGCTTTCCGCGGTGGGCTGTTTCGAAGCTGAATAGGGACCTACTAGAGGAGGCAGCCATAATTCACTCTTGGCTGTCTCCGCAGGCCCCGACCGAGGAGGTCGATATAGGGGCTGGCCGCTTTCGTGATGCGATCACGCTGATCTGCGATGCGGCCATGCCCCGTATAAGAGGTCGTCGACCTCCACGGAAGGAGGTTTACTGGTGGTCCCAAGAGCTGTCGGACCTCCGTGCGGCCTGTACTCGTGCCCGGAGGTCCTACACCCGCAGTCGGCGGCGTCACCGCGAAGATGGCGGGAGGGATCAGCTTCATGAGGAGTACCGAGAGGCGCGGAAAACTCTGAAGCTGGCTATTAGCCGCGCCAAAGATGCGAAACGAAAGGAGATGCTGGAGGGTCTCGATCGTGACCCCTGGGGTCGCCCCTATCGTGCGGCGCGACAGAAGCTCCGCACGTCGGGCCCCCCCCTTACAGAGGCACTCCAGCCCAGCTTCCTGCAGGAAGTGGTCGAGGGTCTTTTCCCGCAGCGGGTAGAGCACACACCCCCGTCGATGGTCTTCATCGTCGGAGACGACGGGGGTAACGAGGACAATGTTCCGCCCGTCAGGGAATCGGAGATTGGGGCGGTTGTTCTACGGATCCGCTCTAAGAACACCGCCCCCGGGCCAGACGGGATACCTGCCCGAGTGCTGGCCCCAGCCCTCGAACACATGTCGAACCACCTCAGGGAGGTCCTGGACGCTAGCCTGGCGTCCGGACGCTTCCCTGAGTGCTGGAAAAGCGGGAAGCTGGTCCTATTAAAGAAGCCGGGACGGCCTGCCGATTCGGTAGCGGCCTATAGGCCCATCGTGTTGCTGGACGAGGCGGGTAAACTGTTTGAGAGGGTACTCTCTGCCCGCATCGTCCGGCACCTCTGCGAAGTGGGCCCCGATCTGTCGGACGCCCAATTCGGTTTTCGAGCGGGGCGTTCGACAGTCGATGCTGTGTTGCGCCTGAGGGCCGTTACCGAAGAGGCAGTGAGCTGTGGCGGCGTGCTGTTGGCGGTGTCGTTGGACATCGCCAACGCATTTAATAGTCTGCCATTTAGCTGCATCAGGGAAGCACTCCACTACCACAGGGTGCCAGAGTACCTGAGGCGGCTTGTGGCAGACTATCTTGAGGAGCGTACCGTCGTGTACGAGGACCGAGATGGTATTCTGAGGCGGCGGCCCATGTCGTGCGGTGTTCCACAGGGGTCCGTCCTCGGACCACTCCTGTGGAATATGGGATACGACTGGGCCCTTCGAGGTCGTCTTCCCCCCGGGCTGGGCGTAATTTGTTACGCCGATGACACATTGGTCACGGCCCGGGGGGCGAACTTTCAAGAGGCGGCGCGCCTGGCCACCGTGGGAGTCTCTTTGGTGGTCGGGCGCATTGAGGCGCTGGGTTTACGGGTGGCCCTAGATAAGACGGAAGCCCTTTTGTTCAGCCGTCGTGGTCCACCCCCCGGTGCCTCTATCGTAGTCAATTCGGTCCTCGTACCGATTAAGGCCCAGATGAAGTATCTGGGCCTGATCCTCGACGGCAGGTGGCTCTTCGACGAGCACTTCCGACAGCTTACTCCAAAGCTGGTCGGCGCTGCTTCTGCTCTTGGGCGACTTTTGCCCAATTTGGGTGGAGCCAGCGTCGCGACGAGACGGCTATACACGGGGGTTGTTCGGTCAATGGCACTGTATGGTGCACCGGTGTGGGCGGCGGCCCTGACCGCCCAGAACAGGGCTCGCCTCTGGCGCCCTCAGAGGATATTGGCGGTTAGAGCCATACGCGGTTACCGCACCATATCGACGGAGGCAGCGTGCGCGTTGGCCGGAACTCCCCCGTGGGACTTGGAGGCGGAAGTGCTCGCTGAAGTTTATCGGCGAACGGCAGACTTTCGGGTGGGTAGCGGCATTCGGCCCCCGCCCGAAGAGATACGCGAGTGGCGAGAGGCCGCTCGTCGAGCCACAATGGCTCGTTGGTCGTCCCGGCTGGAGGCTCCACGTGCTGGCTTTGCCGCCGTGGAGGCTCTCCAGCCGGTCATCGCCGAGTGGACAGGGCGGCAGCACGGGACCCTTTCCTTCCGACTGACGCAGATTCTTTCTGGGCACGGTTGCTTCGGGAAGTATCTGCACTCGGTCGCCAGGAGGGAATTGAGTCCCGCCTGTCACCACTGCGACTGCAGTGAGGACTCGGTTCAGCACACGCTGGCGGTTTGTTCCGCCTGGGCGGCGCAGCGTGGGATCCTCACTGCAGTTATTGGAGGAGATCTCTCGCTACCGGCCGTAATACGCTCCATGGTCGGTAGCGACACTTGTTTTACCGCGGTCGCAACCTTCTGCGAAGACGTAATTTCGCGGAAGGAGGCGGCGGAGAAGGCCCGGGAGGACAATATCCACTCGGACCCAATTCGCCGCCGGCGAGCCGGGCGGCGTAGGCGCGCATACCAGCGCCTCATGCCGCCTTGAGTGTGGCCGCGGGTGGACGGGACGGGTTTTCCCCTCCATCCGCTACAATGGTCAACCGCGAGGAGGCGACGTCCGTGTGTGCCGTACGTCGCCTAAAAATAGAGAGTTTATCCGCAGATGGTGCCCGAGGTAGCGGGCAGGCGCTAGGAGGGATCTGGATGTCGTAATAGCAGCGGTTCCCGGATCCCTTCTATCTCAGGCGCAGAGTGGCACACCGTGTGGTTTTAGTCGGTCCGATTCCGACACACCACCCCGCCGTAAACCCCGGTGGGGTGACGGCCCGAGGGGGTTTCCACACGTTAAAAAAAAAAAAAAAGTCAAGCAGGCCGCCTATAGGGCTTGGACCACGGCCCGTACCAATAAGGATCCGAACATCTCTGATGTGAGACGCAAACTAAATGCTGCCTCGAGGTCCAGCAAAAAGACAATTGCCAGAGCCAAATTCGATTTCATCGGCAGGATTGGTGAGCGACTTACGAGCTATTCCTCTGGGAGTCGTGCGTTTTGGTCTCTTGCTAAGGCTGCCGAAGGAGATTTTTGCCAGTCGTCTTTACCACCATTGCGAAATGCCGATGGTAACTTGGCCCATAGTGCTAAAGAGAAAGCCGACCTACTTGGGCAACTCTTTGCCGCGAACTCGACCATGAACGAGGATGGAAGTGCGGTACCGCCTATTAACCCGCCGTGCCAACACACTTTGCCGGAAATACACATTTCGCAAAGAGAAGTGCGGCGGGAACTAAACTGTCTAGACGTTCATAAGTCGAGTGGGCCAGACGGCATACCTGCAGTGGTGCTCAAAAAGTGTGCCCCTGAGTTGTGCCCTGTACTAACGCGACTTTTCGCGATTTCCTACCGCAAAAGGCAAGTCCCGTCTTCATGGAAGACTGCCCATGTGCATCCAGTGCCAAAAAAGGGTGATAGATCGGACCCATCGAATTACAGGCCTATAGCTATAACCTCCCTTCTCTCTAAGGTGATGGAGCGTGTAATCAACACACGGCTCCTCAGTTACCTGGAAGAGCACGATTTGATCAGCGACCGCCAGTACGGTTTCCGCCGCGGTCGCTCGACTGGTGATCTTCTAGTGTATCTCACTCACCGGTGGGCTTCAGCCATTGAGAGACAAGGTGAGGCTTTGGCAGTTGGCCTGGATATAGCAAAGGCGTTCGATCGGGTCTGGCACAGGGGCCTTCTATCGAAGTTACCGTCCTACAGCCTGCCCGAGGGTTTGTGCAAATGGGTGGCTAGCTTTTTGTCCGGCAGACGCATAAAAGCCGTCGTCGACGGTACCTGTTCCGAAAGCATGGACATAAACGCTGGTGTCCCGCAAGGCTCCGTGCTATCTCCAACACTATTCTTGCTGCATATCAATGATATGTTGACCATAGATAGCATCCATTGTCATGCGGATGACAGTACTGGAGATGCGTATTACACGGGCCGGGCTAACATCCCTCGTACCGCTGTAGTAGAAAGTCGCGAACAACTTGTGTCTTAAATCGAGAGCACTTTACACAGAGTCTCCGATTGGGGTCGGGATAACCTGGTCCAATTTAACCCCTCTAAGACACAAGTTTGTGCGTTTACTGCTAAAAAAACCCCGTTCACTGTAGTTCCACAATTCCAGAATACACCCCTTACCATCTCACAGAGTATTGGGATCCTCGGTGTCGATATCTCCAGTGACGTCCAATTTCGGACTCATTTGGAGGGAAAGGTGAGGCTGGTATCAAAAAAGCTTGGTGTTCTAAATAGAGCGAAGCGATATTTCACACCGGCACAAAGGCTACTACTGTACAAAGCACAAGTTCGGCCTCACATGGAGTATTGCTGTCATCTCTGGGCGGGAGCACCGAAGTACCAGCTTGAGCCTTTCGATTCAGTCCAGAGACGTGCTGTGAGAATAGTCGACGATCCTGATCTCACGGACGGTATCGAGCCGCTAAGTCTTAGGAGAGACTTTGCCTCCCTGTGTGTGCTCTACCGTCTCTACAATGGGTTGTGTTCTGAAGAATTGTTTGATATGATGCCCACAGCCACATTCCACCATCACACCGCTCGCCATCGTCAGGGAGCTCATCCACATACATTGGAACCTAAATGGTCGCGCACAGTGCGGTTTCAGAGAAATTTTCTCCCGCGAACAATCCCGTTATGGAATGAGCTCCCTGCCACGGTTTTCCCTGAGAACTACAGCATGGGGTTCTTCAAGAAGGGGGTTAATAGGTTTTTAAAGGGTCGGCAACGCGCACGTGATGCCCCTGGTGTCGCAGGCGTTCATAGGCTGCGGTAGCCGCTTACCATCAGGCGGGCCGTATGCTTGTTTGCCACCGTCGTGGTACAAAAAAAAAAAAAAAAAAAAATCGACAGAGGGCGAAGGCCATCATGGAGCCGGGCCAGGCTCAGATCCATCCACCTGCGCCCGAAATTGGGCGAACTGGGCACTCAGTTCAGCTACCTGTGCTGTTAGGCGTTCATTGGCAACCTGGAGGCGAGCTACATCTCCAATCAGGGTCTCAAGTACTCCAGCAATAGTGGAGGAGGAGTCCTTAAGGGCTTTTACGAATTGGCCTATAAGATTCGTAAATTTTGTAGCCACCTTGTTTATGATGGCCACTGGGATATTTCTTTTCGTACTATCCTCCTTCTTTTGTTCTTTCCTGTTAATAGTTTTG
Source organism: Hypercompe scribonia (assembly GCA_949316085.1). Taxonomy (NCBI): domain Eukaryota; kingdom Metazoa; phylum Arthropoda; class Insecta; order Lepidoptera; family Erebidae; genus Hypercompe; species Hypercompe scribonia. The sequence continues at coordinate 27,042,163 of OX438968.1, read as the reverse complement.
TTGAGTTGAATATATGTTTCTATGATAAAACCCACGAGTGGGGGAGAATTAAAAATCGACCCGGGCAGGGATCCCTCAATACCCGGGCAAGCGTAAATTTATGCCCATCCGAGGGATCCGTAGGTGTCTCAGGTGGGAGTGCGCTTGCGACTAAACAACCCATTAGCCATGCATGCCCTGGCCACGCACCAGAACACGGCATTCGGAGTAATTTTTTATAGAGGTTTTCTTCCTCGCAGTCCGGACGGCTAAGCCAAGACCCTCGTCCCCGATTGGAGTCGCGAGACTCCAACTCGGGACTACGATATGTCGACGGCGGCAGGGAGACTATGTCTCCTAATGCCTGCTCGGTGGCAGTGTAAGTGCATACCGAGCCCGTCCTGCTTCTTCCACCGCTGAGCGGAAGAACTCCGACCCTAGAAAGGGTCCCAACATCGTGATTTTTTACCGATTTTCATCCTCATTGCTCCGTAGAGCGAAGAGCCAACAGAAGATCAGACAGACACGCCCGCTCTGTTGGACCAAGTCTCGGCCGAATTGCCGAAGAAAATGGCTTCCTCTTCGTGCTAGAATATTACGCAAGGCCCCTCGGCGATGATCGGCTGGTGAGCCTCCACGGCAACAGAGCCAGTACGTGGAGCCTGCAGCCGGGACGACCAACGAGCCATCGTGGATTGACGAGCGACCTCACGCCACTCGTGTATCTCTTCGGACGGGGACCGTATGCCGCTTCCCGCCCGGAAATCTGCCGTTCGCCGATAAACTTCGGCGACTACTTCCGCCTCCAAATTTCACGGGGGAGTTCCGGCCAAGGCGCACGCCGCATCCGTTGATACGGTGCGGTAACCGCGTATGGCTCTAACCTGCTGATGCAACTAAATGACACAATTAAATATGTTGGCGATGTGCAACGACACCGCCAACAGCATGCCGCCACAACTCGCCGCCTCTTCAGTCACGGTCCTCGGGTCCAACACAACATCGTCTGTTAAACGCTCCGCTCGAAAACCGAATTGGGCGTCCGACAGATCGGGGCCAATCCCACAGAGTTACTGGATGATGCGGACCCGCCTGGTCCAGCTACAATTTACACGATCAGCCTATTAGGCCATGTGGCGATTCCACATTATAGCACCTTATCCTTGATCCTCCCTTTGTGTCGGAGGGATATGACACACATCTTTCCACAGGCCACGTCCGAATTTTATACAATTGTATATATTATACACATATATACCTAAAAATTGATCTCAATTACAGCGTGATAAGTTGCTATATACCCAAGATCTATGACTTTTCATCAATAAAAAAGTTATGTCAATTTAAAGAATCACATCAAATATTTTGTACGCAGGGCGCTCCTTGTCACCACTGTCGCGTCACTGGGGGTGATTCGATTAAAACCACCGTATCGCACTATACTGTATATTTCACACAAATATAGCAACCAATACATGTGCCTTGAAAGGTTTTTTATAAACATTTTTGTGATGATTTTAGCTGTTCGCCTCAGATGGCCTCTACAACTTTACCCGGATTAGTTACGGTGAGCGCTGAGGGCTCTCAACCGGCCATTTGTTAAGCAACATTGCCCAAGGGCACCCCCTGCGGGGTACGAACCTCGGCTTGGGGTGTTGCTGAAACACTGGGGCGGCCTACTCCCATGTTTTGTGGACGGTTTACGCGGCGCGTGTTCCGCCCCCGCCGACGGGGACGAAACCGCGGACGGTTCGTACTAAGTGTGTTCGCTCTACGTTGAGCGCGTGTAATGTCGTCGTCTAGCTCCCCTAACGCGTGTTTGGGTCGACGTATTTTTGAAATTTTACTCGGTGTGTAGTTTACGGCCGCAACCACTAGAGGGTTGGGGTGAGTCGGAGCAGTTATAAACATTAAACATCTGGCGTATTTAACCTGCCATGCGAAACAAAATATATCGCGATTCAGAAAATATGATAAACGCCATCTATCGAGCGATCGACAAACTCTGTTTATGCCGCTTCTAAACATATTTGTTAAGCTATTCTTCAATCTATATAATTATACTAGCTGACCCGGCCACGCGTTGCTGTGGCTAAAGTTTTTGTTATATTACATTATAGTAAACAATCTAAGAGGAACAATAAGAGAACATCAGTCACGGAGTCCACTATGCTTTTTCACACAGATGGTATTTGTAAAAAAATATGGTGATCTCCTTATTTGACTTTCTACTACTATAACCCTTTAGTACAATGAAATTATTTACGAACAAAGACGAAAATATTGATGTTGGTATACAAATTCACTGGATTGAGATTTGAAGGGGAAGTACGTTGAACACAATTAATTAAAATGTTCTTACACTTGATATTAAGCAGAAATCAATAGGTACAAAATAAAAATTTATCAGATTTATTATTTCCATTTAGTTTTATAACAAATATAAGTATATTACAGTATAATACAGTAAATAACATGTGAAGCTTAAACTCATGAATGAGGTAGGCAAGGCAGACAGTCTTAAACTTTTAAACATTAATATCTATTTGTTTGAATTATAAATACTTTCAATTTCAATTTAATATAACACCAATCGGTGCACAATATTTTTGGTTAACCTGTCTTTAGCTAACATAAATAGATTCGACGGTTTCCCAACACGTGAACACGCAACATATAGTTGCCCATGAAAAAAACATGGATTTTCCAAATCTAAACCACAAATGGACATTGTTTGACCTTGAGATTTATTTATAGACATGGCGAAAGCTAAACGAATTGAAAACTGTAGCCTATTGAAGGGTATGGTAGAATCTGATGGTATCATCGGAATACGTGGCAGCAGGACCAGTTTTCCTTTAAACTTCCCAGCCAAAATGGTTGCTTTAAGAATGTTTCCGGTGATCTTTTTGATGACCAAACGCGTACCGTTACATAATTGAGGTGGATTCAAATTACGGAGGAGAATAATAGGGGAACCAATCTTTAATCGAAGATTATGTCATGGCATTCCAGGGATATCTAATGAATTTAAAAATCAATCGGAAAATTTACACTTTCATTTTCATCAACAACAGTATCGATTGATTTAAAAGACATCAGATCGCCTGGTAACAACTGTTGTATCTGGAAGTTAATTTCGTCAACATCAACGTTTTTGGCTGCCAAAATCGCCCGTTGACTAAACCATTTATGATTCAAATAATTATTCTGTATATCCGGGAAAATACTCTGAATCAATTCATTTTTATCCTGAACAACAGTGCAAAAATTGTCTGGTAGTTTAATGCATTGCGTATTTGGTTGCAGTTCTATTTTACCGTTCCCAATATCTAGTAGTTGTTCGGAAAATATTTGTGCTGATGGATCTTTTTGCAATTGTACTCGCATATTTATGGTCAATCGAAGTGTTTCAACACTTCGCCATAAGAATGATTGTTTCAAACATGCATTAATCTCATCCGCGAAAGTAGAGCGGGGTATAACCGGTAAGGTCTGCCGGAAGTCATCAGACAAAAGTAAGATAGCACCACCGAAAAGTTTATTATTGCTGTTTAAATCCTGCATAGTTCTGTTTAATGCTTCAAGTGAATACTTGTGTGCCATTGTGCACTCATCCCAAATTATTATAGAACTCTTCCGCAACACTGCAGCTATTCCACTATTCTTTTTGATGTTACACATTGCATCTGGTTTATTATGAACGTCCAATGACAGCTTGAATGTTGAATGTGCTGTTCGCCCACCATCCAGTAAAGTAGCCGCAATGCCTGACGATGCTACTGCTAATGCGATTTTTTGTTGCGACCGTATTTTGGCAAGAATCAACGATATTAAAAATGTCTTACCGGTTCCACCGGGTGCATCCAAGAAAAAAAACCGCCTTGTTCAGCAGCAACAGCCAGCATAATCCGATCATAAATAATTTTTTGTTCTGCTGTCAGTAATGGTTCACTGTTCATGATAATTGTTGCTAAACTTCCATGGTCATATTGATTTTCTCGTTGTAAATCGGTATTGACTAAGTCGGTGGCTGGACGATTACGTGATGGCATACCGTAATGATTAAGTGGTAAATTTGAAATAAGAACATATAAATCCTCGATCAAGACCATTGCTTCATTGTACATCTCTGGTGTATAATCTATGTTTTGGCATTGATTTGTTTGTCTAATTCGGTGCAAGATGTCTTCTGTCATACAATTTTTATATTTTTCCCACAAAGTTTGTGCTTGCGAGGGATAACATGTCGTCAAAATAATTGCAAACAACTGACGAATGTTATTCGGTGTTGATGTAAACGCAGCATCAGCAAGCGTTAAGTCCCAATGGTTATCGTCTTCTAGCAATTGCAGTTCACGACATGCATCCTGGTATGTATTGAATACTCGACCATTAACTGTTCGTAAAAATTCAAAAGACGTTGGCCCGGGAACATTCACCAACGTCAACAACACGTGGTAATTATGCTGTTAAAATGTAGCTTATATGACACGTTCGTAGATTTACCATAGCAGCGCCATCTATTGATTACTTACTCAACCCAGTCGAAAGGTATCGACATCTGTTAGAATCATTTGGAGTTAACAGATAATTGTGACTGTTAAATAATAACAGACAAATAATTAGCAATAAAATAAAATTGCGACTATAATTTGAGATTTAAACTATCCTATCTCTCAAGTTGGATCGAACTGCACATGGTGTGCGAATTTTATTATAATCGGTTAAGTGGTTTAGGAGTCCATTGAGGACAAACATTGTGACACGAGATTTATATATATTAAGATATTCTTTCTTTGTTTCTATATAATATATATGTAAACAATATTATATATAAAAGTAATAGTAATACAATATAATTATTTTATTATTATTATACATATAATAAATAAGTTTCGGAAATATAAGTTTTAGCTTAGGTTGGACGTACGTAGGTTGCTGGCGCGGGTATATAAAGCGCGCCGAAGCCATAAGAATTCACTTCGTTCCACAACATTCTGCTTCCGACGCGCGTCCCGAGCGGACGTGTCTCACAAGTGCTCGAGTGCTCCCGCTGCGACATCGCGCCCCGCGCCACGCCGCACTGTGTGCCGTAACGGTCGCCCGTTTGCGGCGCACTGCGCTTACTGCGGTTAAGGTCAGCGTTTTTGTGAACAAGGCGCGTACATCCAAAGTCGTATTTTTGAATGCGACGTTGTTTAGTGCACCGTCTGTCACAAGCGCTAGTTTCTTGAAAACAGGAAAGTCTATAGGTCAGCGTTCTTTGTGAACGAGACGCGTACGTTTAACGTCGTATTTTTAAATACGACGTCAGTGTCAGTGTTAGGTACTCGAGCGTACTCGAGAAGCTAGGCGCGTTTAAATGCAACCCATAATGGATTGCACACCAACACGCAGAGTCAAACCCAGATCACTCAAGCTAGGGTTCATCAACGCCAACGGCATCGGTAGGCAACGAGATGAAGTTGGCGTTTTTCTTAGGGCACACCAACTCGACATACTACTCGTACAAGAGACCTTTTTGAAACCCTCGCAGGGAAACCCAAACGTTGCGAACTACTCTGTGGTCCGCAACGATAGGATTGACTCTGCGCTAGGGGGAACTCTCATATATTACAAAAGGTCCCTTCACTGCGTACCTATGGATCCGCCTGCGCTGACTAGCATCGAGGCTTCGGTCTGTCGAATAGGCATGACCGGACACCAATCGATCACACTAGTTTCAGCCTATCTGTCACCCAATCGGCAACTACTCGAGAGCGACCTCCGAGCACTGCTAGAACTGAGCGATGCCGTGATAATCGGCGGCGACCTTAACGCCAAAAACACCCTTTGGAACTGTCACCAGTCCAACGCCAAAGGCAGAGCCCTGGAGTCGCTCTCGAATAGACTAGCGTTCGACATCATCGCCCCGCTCGAACCGACCCACTATCCGCACATCGTGTCTCACCGACCCGACATTCTGGACGTGGCACTCCTAAAGAACATAAACCTACGTTTGTGTTCAGTGGAGGTGCTACACGAGTTAACTTCTGACCACAGACCTGTGGTCATGGAGTTCGCACCCAGACTGGGTCCCATCGACACAGGTCATCGTACCCCCACTAGACGAATCACGGACTGGAGGCGCCTCGGGACAAAACTCGAGGCAACCTCGTCCGTGCATCTAGATAGGATACCCGACCACATAACTAGCCAAGAGGACACCACGATGGCGATCGACTCCCTCACAGCACACGTGCAATCGTTAATTAACGAATGCACTCGGGAGGCACCAGCGACGAACGATCGCCGCTGGAACCTACCCGATGACGTACGTGAGCTGCTGAGGCGGAAGAACGCCGCCGTACGAGCCTATGACAGGTATCCATGCGAAGCCAACAGGATCAGGTTACGACGCTTAGAAAGAGCGGTCAAGTCGCGCATCGATCAAATGCGCCAAGACAGGTGGGATAGGACACTACAAGACCTCGAACCTACCCACCTTGCCTTCTGGCAACTATCCCGCTCGCTTAAGAGAGACACCATGACCTGTATGCCTCCTCTAAGCAGACCTAACCTTCCACCGGCCTTCGACGATATCGAAAAGGCAGAGTGCCTGGCCGAGAGTCTAGAGAATCAGTGCACGCCCAGCGTAATACACTGCGACTCAGACCAAATAGCCGAAGTTGATTCGGAAGTAGAGCGCATAATAACCTCACTTCCTACATCAACACTAGCCTCAACATCAACGCCGACGGGGACGATAGATGAACAAGACCTAGACACGGTCACCCCCGAAGAAGTCGAAACGATCGTCAAGGGCCTACACGCTCGCAAGGCGCCCGGCTCGGACGGTATCACAAACAGGGTAATAAAACTCTTTCCGGAGAGGCTACTGGTCCTGCTGACGTTCATTTTCAACGCAGCGCTCAAAAACAACATCTTTCCACAACAATGGAAAGAAGCCGTTGTTATTGGGATACCCAAACCTGGCAAACCAAAGTCCGAACCGACCAGTTATAGACCGATCAGTCTGCTTAAAGGATTAGGCAAGCTATACGAGCGTCTAATCTACAATAGGCTGAAAACGTATGCCGATGCTAATCTTCTCGTCCCCCACGAGCAATTCGGTTTCCGAACCGAACACTCGTGCGTCCACCAAGTCCACCGCATCGTTGAATACACCAGCGATCGGCTTCAACGCAACCTGTTCACAGGAATCCTCTTCTTTGATCTCGGCTTATTATTTAAGCTATCCACCATGGGAGTGCCACACGGACTCGTGCTCATCATACGAGACTACTTGTCGAATCGAAGCTTCCGCTACCGAGTAGAAGGGTCACTGTCCTCCACTCACCCCATACGAGCCGGTGTCCCACAAGGGTCCGTGCTCTCCCCCCTACTCTTCACGCTGTATACTAGCGACATTCCGAAGCATCGGTATGTGCAGACGGCACTATTCGCAGACGACACGGCTATCTACTGCTCAGGAGTGAACCCCTCGACAGTAGCCAAAAAACTCCAGACCGCAGCCAACGCACTGGGCGTTTGGTTCCGGAAATGGAGGATAGAGGTCAACCCCGAGAAAAGCCAGGCGGTGCTGTTTCACAGAAGACAGCTAAGCTTGTATCCTTTGGAGAAGACCCCTCAGATTAGGATGTTCGGCAAGTCTATCCCTTGGGCTAGGCAGGCCAAATACCTAGGCATAACCCTTGACGACCGTCTATCCTTCGGCCCTCACATCAAGGCAGTCCGCAGCCGGGCTGCCTTCGTGCTAGGACGTCTACACTGTCTAATTAACGCGCGTTCGAAGTTAGATCTAAAAAACAAAGTTCGATTATACACGGCATGCATACGTCCTATAATGACGTACGGTAGCGTAGTATTCGCACACGTTAGGCCACACAGGATCCATAGGCTTCAAACACTACAAAATAATTTCATGCGCAAAGCTACGGGAGCACCGTGGTATGTACGCAACGTCGATCTTCACATCGACCTCAGATTGCCGACCATCAAGCAATTCATAAAACAGTGCTCCCTTAGCTACTTTGACTCTGCTCCGACTCACCCCAACCCGCTAGTGGTTGCGGCCGTAAACTACACACCAAGTAAAATCTCAAAAATACGTCGACCCAAACACGCGTTAGGGGAGCTAGACGACGACATTACACGCGCTCAACGCAGAGCGAACACACTTAGTACGAACTGTCCGCGTTTTCGTCCCCGACGGCGGGGGCGGAACACGCGCCGCGTAAACCGTCCACAAAACATGGGAGTAGGCCGCCCCAGCGTTTCAGCAACACCCCAAGCCGAGGTTCGTACCCCGCAGGGGGTGCCCTTGGGCAATGTTGCTTAACAAATGGCCGGTTGAGAGCCCTCAGCGCTCACCGTAACTTAATCCGGGTAAAGTTGTAGAGGCCATCTGAGGCCAACAGCTAAAGTCAAAAAACAAAAAAAAAAAAAAGAGTTAGAGTTTGTATATACATATTATATGTATTTAGTATAGTTTAGGCGTTTCTTTTCTTGATTTTCTTTATTTCTTAATTTTCATTTAGAGTTTGTAAATACATATTGTAAGTATTTAGTATAGGTTAGACGTTTCTTTTCTCGATTTTCTTTGTTGCTTAATTTTGATGGGTATAATCTGAAAGTACTAACAATTTTGTTGTGATAAGTTTATTCATATTTGTTTAGGGTTTATACGCTTTGTTGATACATATTCTATAAGTTAATCTTAGTGTAAATACAAGTTAGATTTATAATTAACTATTTAGTAATTTTTGACTAATACACGTCTTTTAGCTTGCCGCCGGTTGAGGCATAAATTAAAATAATATATCTTTTACACATTTCTTTCGTTTAGATAATTTATAATTAGGTTTCTTAACACTTATTACTTAAACTCTGTAATCATCCGTAAGTATTGTATTGTATCCGTAATTTGATTGTGTATGATAGTAAGTGTTTACTTAATAAAGTGGTATTAAGTAGTAGCTACTACTTATTATAAGAATGTTTCGAAAAAGATCCAATCTCTCCCAGTACAGCAGAAATGCTAAAAGGATGAGATTAATTCGTTCACAGGAATCTAAAGAAGATCGTGAGGTAACTTACTACATCTCAAGAACATCAGATCACATTTCGTGGCGCAGAAACTTCGACTCGGCGAGAATCTCGATTGATTTCAAGTAGTTCTCAAATGATGACCACTCAAATTAGGGAGAACAGGGAGCAGCGAGAGGCACGCTTATCTATTATCGCGTGCGTATGTAATATCAGTTTGGCGTATTTTAAGTTTTTCCATTCATGAAAAATATCCACCCGTTATCCATCTTGACGTTCATCTTCAAGGTGGACAAAGGATATACTTCAACCCTGATAATGTATGTGTAAGGTTTATATGGTGCATCCGAATAACTCCGAAAGCTTTTACCTGTACCTACTTCTACACGTTGTTCGAGGGCCTACTTCTTTTGCCGAGCTCCGAAAGGTGGATAATATCGTACACCCTACATACCAAGCGGCTTGCCGGGCACTTCGCTTATTGGTTGGGGATCAACACTGGGATGAAGCTTTGTCCGAAGCAAGTATTAGCTAAAGTCCTCAGCGGTTGCGTCATTTGTTTGCAGTCATGCTGGTGTTCTGTGCACTTTCTGATGCTGCACAGTTATGGCATAAGTATCAGAACAAATTACCTGAGGACTTTTACAGGCACGCATAACTAAATTATGACAACCCAATTAGTGAGAGATTACGTGAAAGTTACTTAAATCGTTGTTTGTTGACTATTCGAGATATAGATACATCTATGGGGGGTAATCCTATTTCTCAATATGGCATGCCCGAGCCATTATTTACGGTTATATTTTACGGTGAACGTATTAATAGAGATTACACGGTACTATAATCCAGTAGGTCTGGCCGAAAGTAAAGTGATGTATCGAGACTAACTGAAGAACAGCGCTTAATATTTGATCGATCTGTCGTAGCTTTGATAGTGCTTTGGGAGAACTTCTATTTATAGATGCTCCCGGTACAACGGGTAAGACATTTTTCACCAAAGTGATTTTTCGCGAAGGTTCGAAACCAAGGTAAAATCGCTCTGGCTGTCGCTTCATCGGGCATATAGCAGCCACTTTATTGCCAGGAGGGAAAACTGCCCATACTATGTTCAAAATTCCGATCGACTTAGACCGTACAGAAGGCCCTGTTTTTAACATTTCTAGAAACAGCGATGAAGCTAAGATTCTTCGTAATTATAGCCTTATTGTATGGGATGAGTGCACAGTGGCAAACCGAAAAGCAGTTCCAGCAGTAGACAGAACGTTGAGTGATGTCAAGCAGAACGACCTACCCATGGGTGGCATTACCATACTTTTTTGTGGTGGTTTTCGTTAGACTCTCCCTGTAATATCACGTGGAACAAGGGCTGATGAAGTCAGAGCCTGTCTAAACAGTTCTCGACTGTGGCATTGCATTATCCCTTTGCATTTGACATTAAATATGCGAGCACAAACCGGAGGCAACGAAAATGCTCAAGAATTTTCAACTTTGCTACTTAAGATGGGTAACGGAGTGTATCCGCAGGAACAAGGTAGAGTTGTTCTTAGTGAAAACCTATGCTACCAAGTTTCATTAATGCGAGACCTCATATCATCTGTATATTTTTTTTTATATTTAACCTACCAAAGTGACTCTATTCTGCATGATGGAAAACATGAATAGAATCCAAGAGCGGTGGTCGCCATACTCACTGTGAATGACGACAGTGTAATATAGCGACCCACGCTATGGCGGCCTAATGAGATGCTTTTTCACGCTCCGCTTAAAGGACCCGGGTTCGTAGTAGGAGGGAAACACATGCGCTGTTAATAAATTCCAGGTAACCGATCTGAACAGGAAGGAAGAGCCGAACCGTTTACTTCGGAAGCGTATGTCTACCATTCTGAAACGGTGACTGCCAAGGCCAGCCACGAGTTGTCCTATACAGGAACGGAGAGGATAGATCAGTTGGAAGAGCTTATCAGAATACTCTTCATGCTAAAGACGATAGAGGACTGCCATAGAGGCGACATCTCTTCGCAACTGCAGAGACTCAAGGGATTCAGTGACTTTCTGCTTATCGGTAATCCGGACAGCTCGCCTCTGTAACTGATCCAAAGCGTTCAGCAAATAAATAACAAATACCTGGGTCTTATAAAGAAGACACAGATGCTCAGGCGCAAAGAACCGTCTCACTCTGTTCAGTACACCCAGTTTCCGCGAGGCCGCCTTAGTAACGCTTTCTATATATTCTCACAGATTGAGGTCCCGGCCAACATTCATACCCAGGATACTGAGATTATCCTGCAGTGACAGTTGAGTGTTCTGAAAAGTGGGGAGGCGAAGGAATGGAGACTTTTTGCAGCGAGCGCGCACGCCTGTGTTTTCTTGGCATTGAACTCGCCCAGATTCTCATGAACCCGTTGAGAAATGCGGCCTAGGACTGGAACGGAACTACTAACTTGTAAAATACCTGGCTTTGCGAAAGAGCTATTTTGACTCCACGAAACAACCCAGCAGCAGCAATAAACGCTGAAATTTTGAACTTTGTTTTGGGGGATAGCGTAGAGTATATCTCCATTAACAGAGTTATTGAAGAAAAAGAATCTACCAGCTACCCAGTAAAATTTTTAGAATACCTCAGTGCTCCTGGAATACCAGCTCATAAAATAAAATTAAAAGTCAGCGTACTCATAATGCTCCTTAGAAAAATATAAGTCCACCAAAACTTTGCAACGGTACCATTTTAAAAGTAACCAATTTACAACGAAATCTGATAGAAGCAGAGATTTTAACAGGGTGCGGAATAGCTGATACTGTTTTCATTCCTCGGATTCCTCTCATTTCAAACAATTTTCTATTTAGTTTTAAACGAGTCCAGTTTCCAATGAGCCTATGTTTCACAATGACGATTCGATTCGCAAAGCCCAAGGTCAGACGCTAAAACTTGTGGGTGTTGACCTAAGTATTAGCTGTTTTTCGCACGATCAGTTATATGTGGCTCTGTCACGTGTTAGCAATCCTAGCACGACGGTGTATGATCCAAAGCAAACCAAAAGATTTATTCAAAAAATGCTGCCAAAAGTCACTATTCCACGCGAACGAAGTCACGAGCTCAGCTAGTCTTTGTCTTTCTTTCACGTCGCAACAGAGTAATTTATAGTATGATTTTTGTGTCTAGAAACAGGAGACTGGAGAGTGAAATAAGCTACTTTTTACGGGAAAATATCTCATTTCCATCGAAAGATCTATTATAATGTGTATTTGAATCACTATAAATTTTATAAAGTCCGATAGATTAGATAAATAGTTAGGTTTTTCAACCCGATTGCATACGATACAAAAATCGGTACGGTACGAAAAATTGATTGCATACGGTTATTCGACCTTATAAAAAATACCCGCGTTTCTGATAGATGGTGCTATATTGAATCACTGTTTGCGCTGTATGCGGAAGTCGTCACATCACCTGGGGCTTGCAGTGCTCATCGGATTAACTTTAAAACTCATTGCCAACAGAAAGAAACTTATAGTTAAGAACCAACGGACACCAAGGCTGAAGTTGCAACAAGAAGCATGTCTAGTATGGAATCCATCAATGTTGATCAACTTTGGGCCCAACATGCAAAACCATTGAATTGATTGATAAATCAAATACCTCAATTTAGATACTACATTTGGCATTGCATAGTCCATTACGAGACTTTCCTAGTTATTCATGCAGAGCACTGTGAGGTGTAACAAACTGATTAGACCGCATTTCACACTTCCGTCCGTTTTCATGCAATCGTTCTCACCAATAGCAGACAAGCGAGAGGAATGATGTTACACATGAAAATGTATTGTAATGAAAAAAGGAAATGTATTACAACATTTTATTATTATAACTTATTTAATCCTAAATAACAGAAGATTACTTGTAAGTATATCATTAGTTTTTTTGTCCTCTTTGCGACACTATGTTAGTACTTTTGAAGGTTTTAGCCTGAAATCCTTTTATAGTCATTATTTAACTGACGCTTGATTAGATCAAAGGCCGTCGCAATAGTCTGGTCTTTGTGGACGCCCCTGCTCATTGGTTGTGTTACTTTGACCAGAATAAAACTATTTTGTATTAAGGTAATGTCCAAATTATTGTAATACACTTGTAATACTATTAACACAGTGTAATTAAAAAATTACAATCATTGTAACATCTGTAAAATTGCAACCATACGAGTATACTTTTAGACAACGGCTACATGTGCATGTGAAGCAATGACCTAGATGTTAAAAAAAGGATCGAAAAGGTTTATTTTTTAACATGGGCTCTTGAAAAAGGATTTTCGGGACATGTGTTAAAGGCCTCTCAGGTTTGGATGGAGGAAGGACGTTCATGGAAGCTGGGCGTGTTCGATCGTGCCGGTTACCATTACATTGAGTAAGTTAATATGTATAATGCTGAGTCTTTGTTAAACGTGACTCCAAGTAATCTTGTTATTTTTCCTATGCATTACTACGAACGGTGTTATCCGATTGATCACCGGTAATGATTCTACTACACCATTATATCTTGGTGTTCTGTCATTGTGGTTTATTTATATTGTGGTTAAAGCGTGAATGAGTATATGCCGCGCATGCTTGAGTTCTGGCAGTTTTAATAGGCGGATGAATGGCAGTCAGTAGATGGGTTAACATTTTTTGCTGAAAATGATGGGTTCAGATCCCAAGTCAGGGTGGAGGCACGAAAGTGATGTCCTCGGTCACGTACTAATTAATACAGCAGTCGCAATCTGTCATAAATGTTGACTCGGTTTTTCAGACCCCTTAGAGTTAAAGTCAGTTAATTTACATTAATTTTAAAGGTGCACAACGGATGAAAGAGTGATCAATACAATCAATAGAAATGTATTTAATTGTTTCACAATCTCTCACTTCGATTCAAAGGTTTCTATGATGGAACGATCAAAGAACTCTAATTACTGCTACATTATCTTAGAAGGAATAATTTTTTTTTACGTTTGTCGGAACCAGAATTGTTTGAATCGAGTGCCATCAATGGGTCTGTTATGTAAGACACACTTTTTCATCACATTTTTTCATTAATCTTTTAATTTACTCTTATTAATTCAATTACATGGTTTTTTAGTTTGTTCATAAGAACGTTTTGTTAACATATCTTATTGTGCCTTCATTTCCTCTTTAAAATCGTATAAAATATCAGCCGTAATATCGTCATTAACCAGACGACTTACAATGCACTCATCAAACTTTTAGAACTGCATTTATTTATATGTATTGTTTTGATGCACTGATTTAAGTTTATTGCAAAACTTTTATATGGCTATGTGGAAGTCCTGAAAATAAATCAAACCTGAACTTTCCATTAGTAAAGTAACAATTTATAGCATAATAACTTGACTTTCTTAAAAAAATGATTACTTTCTAATATGATTAAATATCAAATAAGGAAATAAAACTGTAAGCACCTGCTGTTGGTTGGACATATGACTTTTAGTAAATACTTTGTTTACGTATGGGGTAAAAAAAACATGACTGTTAAAAAGTTGACATACACACGTCATGGCTCGTGACAGAGGGATAATAGCACTAGTTCGTATGTTGTGTCAGCTAATTCATGGAAAAATGCGTTAATCCGGTTTGTTAATTTTTAATTAATTTTTAGTTAATTCTTAGTGAAACTGGTGTAAAAGAAGAGTGCGATTAGTTTATACGGTAGCGCGAAACGTTTGAATTGAGCGAGTGGACTGTAAATGCGATGGGACCGTGGTGTTGCGCTGTGCGGTGTGTGTGTTAGCCCGGCAACAGCGAACTTGTTTTGCTCTCCACATGGCGCAAGGAATGTAGCGTAATCCACTATCGAGTGAGTAACACAATACTGTCTAATGTGCAGGTGATTAGTTTGGGTGCTCGTCCGCTGTACTAGAATCGCATCCAGCATTACCTGTCTCGCAAAATATACTCGTATTATCAATGAAGTAATTGCGTAAACGTTTAAATATATATCGAATTGTGACAAACGGTGGTCGCAGAGGTGCCAATGTCGGGGCTAAAACGCAGCCGCTCACTCAATAGAACTATCATGTCCATAAAGTTTATGCTAACCGTTATTATTAATATGGTGACGGATTAAGAATACAAAGTGTCACAATTTCTACTCTTCTCGTGAATGTTGTAAGAGACGACTAAGGTAACAAAATGTACAAGACTACATCACTACAAAGAGAAGGACAACTTGAAACAAAGTCTTTACTAACCCATCTGGCCAGCGTAGTTAAGTGAGCCAAAACCTCATTGTTAACGAGATGCCTATGTCCAACAGTGGCCTGTTAAAGGCTGGAAAAATAAATAATTACAGGAATCTTAAACAAATATTTTCTGTAATTATCCTCAACACTATTCTACTTACTACTACTTACCTGAACGTATGACACGTGTGTATAACCATGTAATAATACATTATTTTTTTATCTTGTATAATATTTTATGCGAAACGTGGTTCACGTCTGTAGTGTAGGTACGTATAACTACTCTGTCCGTTCGTTTGTTACTTTGTGGCAGTCACTCGACACGGAAGCACGGCAGAGTTTGTGATATTGAGAATAAAAGCACAATTAGAAGTAAGTAGTATATAATATAACATTCGTAGGTACACGAACATTTTTAGAGTTGAAAGAATAGATGAAGATAACCAGTGGAGCCATTCCTCAGTGTTTGTGATGCATTTCCATATTAGTTAACCAACATCACCTCCTCTCAAAATCAGGCTCCTGATAAATTATATCAGTTTCCGATATAATACAACAATAGCGAACTCCGTAACCAGACTTTTCTGCCATGTTTTCTTTTAGTGTCTAACAATTTTATCTAAGATATTGTTATTAATAGAATTCTAATGTCCAGTTTAAAGTTTGCGAGGTTATGTTTATGTTAACACATGTTCCTAGGAATTTTAAAACTGAATAAATGCATCTTTATTACAAAATAAACTGGAAGGGAGGTTATTTTTTCATACACTGATAGTTCTGTTCCACAAAGTTTCACGGAAACACCACTTCTACTAGGTGTCAAAGGAATCTAATTCAGAGATTCCATTATGTTAAAAGATTTATCATGCCTTTTAAATTTCGTTTTTGTATAAGTTATATTATATAAGTTGATTGTATTTAAAAGTAAAACTAAATTATTGATTGCTCATCATTTTCTACAGCAATGTCACCTGGCAAGGATAAAAACTAACAGTTGCTGTAGTATTCTGTAGATCTCTTTAGCCCATCCGAGGTACTACACTAATGTATTGGTATGGCACAACAGCCCTCGGTACACTCATCTGCATATTAGAAATGTAACAACTCTTTGATAAAGTGCCTATACGATCCATTGCCGCAATCATTTTTGTTTCCTCGTAACTTATATTAGATTAAAGAAATTGTCTTAAAATTAATTATTAATTATTTGCAGCTATCTATGGGCATGTATATTTGATATTTAAAAATAAATATATTATGGCCGACGTATAGTATATAGTAATAGATATCGATTTTTTATAGTTTTATAATTTGATTGTAGGCGTGTGTAACCAGCGCTTAATAGACGGTAAAATTAATCGGTCAAGGCGACATTAAAGATTGTGAAGCCACCTTCGCAATCTTTAATTTTGAGTCTATGTTACAGAGTCGTCTTGGTCCTGTCCCCTCCCCCGTGCACCAAAGAAAGACAACAGTTGGCAGTCCAGCGGTGACTACCGACTGCTTAACGTCCGGATAATCCCTGACGGATACTCCATTCGATATATACAATCATAGAGAACGTACGTTATATAAACTCGATCTGGTCAATACTTATAACCAGATTGGTGATCATCCAGACGATATGGTGAAGATTACAATCACAATTTTGTTCAGCCTATACGAGTTTTCTTACATAAAATACTGGACAAACGTTCCAGTGGTTCATGGATGAGATGCTACGCGGGCTCGATTTCGCGTATCAACATTTGGATGACATAGATCAGAAAACCTATGAACAGCACAACAAGCTCAGCAAAATGCATATTCTGTGCTTCAGAGATTACATATTAGGGATATCGTATTTCTGCAAATGGCACCATATCTCTGCCTGAAAGGAAAGATGTCATTAATAAAGCCCCAGTACCTAAAACAGTTAAAGAATTGCGCAGAATTTTGTGAGTAATAGACTTTTATAGGAGATTTATTCCGGATGCAGTGAGCAGTGCTGAATGCTGTTTTGACAGGTGTCGTGATAAGTTTACACCCTTGCAGCTTTGCACCCTTGCTTTACAGCCTTGTTACCTGTAGAAATTGACATCTTCGAATCTTACAAACTGAGTTTGTGCAAGGCTGCTATGCTTGCTCACCCTGATTGAAAAGTGAAGCTTGCACTAGTAACTTATGTATTCGTAATATTAATACTACCATTGTGGCAGTGCTGCAGTAAGTTAGAGGGGACCTTAGCAACCATTAGTTTTTTACTCTCGTAAATAATAATTTAGTATTTATTGTATATTTTTTTACATATACACACATTCAATAACCATATTTTCACCTAAGATTGTAAAACCCCATTTCTCCAACCATTTCAGACCAATATTAATTCATCTCTTTCTGTCCAAGGTTCGAGAATCCTGTGTGCTCAATCTGTTTTATAAATTCATTTAAATGAACAACCTGCTGAGCACATTGCAGTCTGGTTTCAGGTCTGACCAGGTCATAGCACTACTGCCACTCAAAGTGACTAAGGATATTAGGACGGGTGTAGATGATGCAAATATTTTAGCAATAATCAACTTCTCCAATACCTTCAATACTGTCAATCATGATATCTTCCTAACTATCTTTTCTCATCTCTTGATCTCACCAAAGGCATTGGAATAGTTCTCAACTTGTGTTCAGGCAAGTCAGCAATTTGTTCGGGTTGATAATACTTCTTTGGGTTTGTACGATCTTGACACTGGTATCCCTTAAGGTGGTATTCTTTTTCCTTTATTATTTTTTGTGTATAATAATCTCCTACTCTGGAAGATCATTGTGTGTATCATGTGTATGCGATGATCTACAACTACATTCGCAAGGTAAGATTGAAGATATTTCACTAACATTGAATAAGGTTATCAAAGGTCTGACAACCATTAATACGCGGTCTTAAAGATTTTATTTAACAGTAAACCCATTAAAATATCAAGCCATCGTAATTGGAATTTGCCAACTGTTGAGCAGGTTAGACACTGAAACTCTGCCGGCTATCATTTTTAATGGGACTACCATACTTGTTTGTTAGTAGCCGAAAAATTTTAATCCAAAAAGTTCATTTACGGCGAAGTGCGATCGCTTACTACACTCGTTCTGTCTTATGCTTTATTTTAAATAACCCATTTTCACCAATATATTTGATCTCCAACTTCCAACTTTTATGTAACAAACACAACAAAAACCTTCGTTCCTTTAATTATTCTCCGTTGTCCCTCCCACGCGTTTGAGTTTGTTGGCTCACCTTTTGTTACTCAACAGTACCTGTTAGAATCAACATCCATACGATTTATTATTATTCTCTTTATTACATTTAAATATACATATTGATTACATTTTTAAATATGTAAAAAATAAAAAATACGTATTTAAAAATATAAAAAATAGTAGACCACCGACATCGGGTACAGGGACCAAGATACCGGTGGTTAGGGCTCCAGAGACAGGAATCTCCTCACAATACGGGCCGTGTCAAGGAGGACTGCTTTCTGCATCAGACCCTTTTTTTTTTTTTTTTTTTTTTTTAACTTGTGGAAACCCCCTCGGGCCGTCACCCCACCGGGGCTTACAGCGGGGTGGTGTGTCGGAATCGGACCGACTAAAACCACACGGTGTGCCACTCTGCGCCTGACATAGGAGGGACCGGGAACAGCTGTTATTACGACATCCAGATCCCTCCTAGCGCCTGCCCGCTACCTCGGGCACCATCTGCGGATAAACTCTCTATTTTAGGCGACGTACGGCACACGCGGACGTCGCCTCCTCGCGGCTGGTCATTGTAGCGGATGGAGGGGAAAACCCATCCCGTCCACCCGCGGCCACACTCAGGGCGGCATGAGGCGCTGGTATGCGCGCCTCCGCCGCCCGGCTCGCCGGCGGCGAATTGGGTCCGAGTGGATATCGTCCTCCCGGGCCTTCTCCGCCGCCTCCTTCCGCGAAATTACGTCTTCGCAGAAGGTTGCGACCGCGGTAAAACAACTGTCGCTACCGGCCATGGAGCGTATGACGGCCGGTAGCGAGAGGTCTCCTCCAATAACTGCAGTGAGGACCCCACGCTGCGCCGCCCAGGCGGAACAAACCGCCAGCGTGTGCTGAGCCGAGTCCTCACTGCAGTCGCAGTGGTGACAGGCAGGACTCAATTCCCTCCTGGCGACCGAGTGCAGATACTTCCCGAAGCAACCGTGCCTGGAAAGGACCTGCGTCAGTCGGAAGGAAAGGGTCCCGTGCTGCCGCCCTGCCCACTCGGCGATGACCGGCTGGAGAGCCTCCACGGTGGCAAAGCCAGCACGTGGAGCCTCCAGCCGGGACGACCAACGAGCCATCGTGGCTCGACGAGCGGCCCCTCGCCACTCGCGTATCTCTTCAGGCGGGGGCCGCATGCCGCTACCCGCCCGGAAGTCAGCCGTCCGCCGATAAACTTCGGCGAGCACTTCCGCCTCCAAATCCCACGGGGCAGTTCCGGCCAAGGCGCACGCCGCCTCCGTCGATACGGTGCGGTAACCGCGTATGGCTCTAACCGCCAATATCCTCTGAGGGTGCCAGAGGCGAGCCCTATTCTGGGCGGTCAGAGCCGCCGCCCACACCGGCGCACCATACAGCGCCATTGACCGGACAACCCACGTGTATAGCCGTCTCGTCGCGACGCTGGCTCCACCCAAATTCGGCAAAAGTCACCCGAGGGCAGAGGCAGCGCCGACCAGCTTTGGAGAAAGCTGTCGGAAGTGCTCGTCGAAGAGCCACCTCCCGTCAAGGATCAGGCCCAGGTACTTCATCTGGGCCTGAACCGGTACGAGGACCGAATTGACTACGATAGAGGCGCCGGGTGGTGGACCACGACGGGGCCCATGGAACAAAAGGGCCTCCGTCTTATCTAGGGCCACCCGTAAACCCAGCGCCTCAATACGCCCGACCACCAAAGAGACTCCCGTTGTGGCCAAGCGCGCCGCCTCTTGAAAGTTCACTCCCCGGGCTGTGACCAATGTGTCATCTGCGTAACAAATTACGCCCAACCCGGGGGGAAGACGACCTCGGAGGGCCCAGTCGTATCCCATGTTCCACAGGAGTGGTCCGAGGACAGACCCCTGCGGAACACCGCACGACATGGGCCGCCGCCTCAGAACACCGTCACGGTCCTCGTACATGACGGTACGCTCCTCAAGATAGTCTGCCACAAGCCGCCTCAGGTACTCTGGCACCCCGTGGTAGTGGAGGGCTTCCCTGATGCAGCTAAATGGCAGACTATTAAATGCGTTGGCGATGTCTAACGACACCGCCAACAGCACGCCGCCACAGCTCACCGCCTCTTCGGCAACGGCCCTCAGGCGCAGCACAGCATCGACCGTCGAACGTCCCGCCCGATCAGACCCTTGATCCAACCTTCTAACGTGAGCCTCTTAAGGTGTTGGTCGAGGCTCTTGGCTATCAATCCGTGAACAGATATGATAATCGGAATAATAATCACCGAATCCACATTCCACATATCGGCAATCTCGTGAGACAGATCCAAATACTTCAATTGTTTTTCTTTTTCAACTTTCACGAGATTCTCGTCATGAGGAACGGCGATATCGACAATCATTGCGCGGCGCTCTAATCGATCTATCACCACAATATCAGGCTTATTGGCAACAATAGTCCTATCTGTGATAATAGATCGATCCCAATATAACGTAGCACGACCGTTCTCGAGAACTGAGTCGGGCACATACCTGTAGTAAGGCACTTCAAAATTGACAAGTTGGTATTTAAGGGCAAGTTGTTGGTGTACAATCCTGGCTACTTGATTGTGCCTGTGCAAATACTCACCATTAGCAAGACGAGAACAACCAGAAATAATATGCCTAATAGATTCTCCAGGACGGTGGCACGCCCGACAAATGTCAACCATACTATCTTTCAGGATATATTTCCGGTAGTTATTCGTCATGATAACTTCGTCCATAATTGCACAAACAAAACCTTCGGTTTCTCCGAAGAGATCACCATACCGTAGCCAAGACGTCGACGCTTTAAAGCCTATATCAGACCCGTGTAGGGCCCGATAAAATCGATCATGAAGTTCTTTACTCTTCCATACTTCCTTGCGATCAGTAGTACTAAGTACTACAGGTTTGCGCCAATTCTCTTTAGCCAGAGCGAGCGGGGTAAAACCAGTATCCACTGCAACTACATTACGATGCACTCCCACATTAGTCTGTAAAAATATTCTCTGAGATTGTATATCTCGTGATTATGTAGAGTCTTGATATTTAATAGACCACGCGACCTCCAAACTTTCGCGGAATATACAATCTCATAACCGATGAACGTGGGTGGTGCATACGGAATGCAGTCAGCAATGTACGAACTCTCCTGTCAAGAGCATCTAATTCGGTCTGAGTCCATCTAAGTACACCAAAGGAATACATCAGAACCGGCATGACCCAACTGTTATAGGCTCGCACCTTGTTACCGCCCGATAAAAGACTTTTAAGTACTTTTTTTAGGCGACCAAAGGAACGTTCCTGTAACATTTGTTTCACGCCAGATTCTGATATTCCCAAGGACTGTGAAAAACCTAGATACTTGTAAGTTTCGGTGGTAGACAGAGATCTGAGTTTTGTTGAATCTGAAAGTTCTATTCCTTCAGATTCTACAATCAAGCCCTTCTTTACATACATGACTGCACACTTGTCTACACCAAATTCCATTTTGATAGAATTACTAAAGTTTTCAGTGACCCTTAATAATGCCATCAATTGTAATTTTGTGGAGGCCAGTAATTTCAAATCATCCATATAAAGAAGGTGAGATATAAATTGATCATCTTTCTGCAACCGATAGCCTAACCCTGAACCCTCTAACAGTGTACTGAGAGTGTTCAAAGCTAGACAAAACCACAAGGGACTCAGACTGTCACCTTGAAATATACCTCGCTCGATATTTATAAGTACGTCATTTATCGCAGCCTACCGACATCCTGGATAGCGAAGTGTTGTGCTCCATTGACTCATACACGACTTTCAGAAAGTGCACAGAGTTGCATCAATTTTATACAACTCTAGCACTTTCAAAAGCCATGTATGTGGAACTGAGTCATAAGCCTTCTTATAGTCTATCCAACATGTCGCCAGGTTCTTACGACTACGACGTACCTGTTGGCTAATGGTTCTGTCTATGATAAGGAGCTCTTTAGTGCCACGGGCCCCACTTCTACATCCATTTTGAGAAATAGATAGTACCAAATTATTATTTATATGTGTAATAATTTTGAGTCTCAAAATAGATGTTAGAAGTTGATATGTAGTTGGTAAACAAGTAATAGGTCTAAAATTTTTGGGATCCATGGCACCACCAGATTTATAGAGTAAATAGGTTACACCAGTGGTTAAAAATTGTGGTAATGAACCAGAATCCAAAGCTGCTTGGAATTGTGATGCCAAACACGCATGTGAGCTTCGGAACTACTTAAGCCAAAAATTGTGCAGTCCGTCTGGACCAGGTGATTTCCAATTCGGTAATGAACAGACTGCACAACTTACATCATCTTTATTAATAGTAATGGGTTCCATAGCTGGTATAGACTCACACGAGCCTTTGACATCCTCCAACTAATCAATCACCTTCTGTATGAGTGACAGGCACTGACCAGATGTTACGCCAAAATGAATTAGTTGTAATTTCATCCGGAAAATGCCCATCACTCACACATGGATTCGGTTCCTCCCATTTCCGATAAACCCATTTCTCATTCCTTTGGAACATTCGATTCTGATTATACCGATCAACTCGTTTTCTATAACGTCTTATCCTATTTGCCCATGCATAAACTTTTTGCTTTAGAAAGTCTATGCGCTCTGTGACACAGGACATGTATTGTTGAGGAGTACTGGTAGTCCCCAAGAATGCCTGTTTCACAAAGCGCATGACTCTTGGTCGTGTATTACCACTTTGAAAACATGTTAATTTAGCGATGAGTGTCCTAGTCTCAGCAATACGACGTTTAATTCTATACTGCCAAGCTGGTACAGCATTTTTGGGTCGAGTAGTACTGACACGTTCAATTAATTTAACACCAGCTACTCGACAAACTGCAATAGCTGCACAATATAGAATAGAATGTGTATCACTGAGATCTTCGCTATTATCAAAATAATCTGATAATAACGAATCCAGGGCACCCACAAGCGCTAAATTATGTTTATGAATGGGCAAACGGCATAACCGTGGTCTACTATTAATATTTACAAATCGGTATTTGTGAATCGCATCCTCCAAAGCACTCCTTATCTTATCGTTACATTGGGTACTTACGGATATAACTTCACTCTCCACTAGTTCATCCACATCTTTAATACCTGATGGCAACTGAGGTGTGCTATTGGCCACCGCAGTGTGTGACGAAGAGTGGATAGTAAAGCTTTTCCATATGTCAAAGCGTATCCTCTCAA
The DNA here is from genome assembly GCA_949316085.1 of Hypercompe scribonia. Taxonomy (NCBI): domain Eukaryota; kingdom Metazoa; phylum Arthropoda; class Insecta; order Lepidoptera; family Erebidae; genus Hypercompe; species Hypercompe scribonia. The sequence continues at coordinate 27,018,459 of OX438968.1, read as the reverse complement.
GTACTGTATCATCCAGCAGGTGACAGCGCTGTATAGCTCGTACTTGATCCGATAAACGTTGTGCTGAAACGTTGATGGTTGGTTCAAACTCCTGAAACAGAGATGCTAGCCTAACACGGTACGCAGTAAGGTTCGTTCCCAACTCTGTACCCCAAAAATATGCCCGCATGACATTCTCGTTTATCGATTTTGTCCACTTCATGCGGCGCACATCACCACCGGTAGCGGGGATCCTGTTTGAGGCTATTATTATTATTATTATATCTGTTTGCGTACGTATATTTTTATGTGTTAAGTTATATGTAAAATAGGTGCTAATTCTAGTGTATATTTGTATGTATAGACAGATTTATAAATTATGTATGTATATTTCGTATGTTATTTAGTCTGTTTTTTCACTTACCTACCAAAATGCACCTACTTCCAGTTCTCTCTTTCTCTCTCTCTCATTGGCGAGCTTAATGCCGTAGGCATTAAGGCCTCCAGTGCACTAAAAGTGCGTGATACATTAAATAAAATTAAATAAATTATCCCCACCACAAGCCAAGTACTTCCCTCATGACGGAGAGCACTAAGCTATTTATGAGGTGATCAAGCATTTTAGTCACATTATTAACACTCGAAGCTCGATTTCACAGTTCTGCACTAGCAGTAGGCACATTGCCGGGAAGATGATTGCAGTTAATAACTAAAACTGATAGCTGACACCTTATTACGTATTGGAGAGGTGAATAGACTTTTAAGAGTTCCCTGCAGCATAAGTCACTGACCAGGAACTAAAGAAATTCTCAAGTGGCAACTCTTTACTGCATCTCGAAAAATGAAATTGCCTGGTACCGATACCTCCCTATATTGTGATGTTAGTCACTTTTCACCTAGACTTTTCGTTATAAAAATTAACGTATACAAGTATTTAATAACTTACCTTCTTAAAGCGATCTTGGTGCGAATGTCACTATCTATTTGATCACAGATCATTATATTGGACTGGCATTAAAAGAAATTGTAGGGAATGAGTACGTACTACTAGTATTGCATACCAACGGTCAAAGATACCGTTCATCGTTGGGCACGTACATGTTCTTCCGAGCAAGATTTAGATTTAGTGTGGGTCAACATTTTTTGTTTTTTTTTTTTGTTTTCTATATATAAAACTACCAAAGTGACTCTATTTTACCTAATGAAAAGCATGAATAGAATCCAAGAGTGGTGGTGGCCATACTCACTGCGAATGAAGACAGTGCAGTGTGGTGCCCCATGCTATGGTGGCCTAGTGAGATGCTTTTTCACGCCCCACTTAAAGGGCTCGAGATCGTAGTGGAAGGAAAACATGTGCGCTGGTAATGAGATCCAGGCTTTAACTAGTTTGCACAGGAAGGAAGAGCCGAATCGTTTAGTCTGGAGCGTATGTCTACTATTCTAAAACGGTGACTTACAAGGCCTGCACGAGTTGTCCTGTAGAGGAACGGAGAGGATGGTTAGAAATTGATGAGTGATACGACAGGCATTTAGTATGATAGCTTTTTGGAGAAGATAAAAATAATATGAAGGGATGTAAAGTAAATCAAGATTTTGGGTGAGGGGTTTTGGGTACTATATCTGTTGATGATAGAAGTATTGGAACTACGAGTACTGTGTGAACTTGCCTGTGTGATGGTCCGTCCTTGAAACCTAGTGTGAATATAGTAATTTTTCGATTATTTAACAAGGTATTTTCCTCCAAGCCAGCACCCTCCAATGTGGAGGGAGGTCTAACGCTCCAGCGATAGACTGTAGAACTCGACACTAGACTGGACATTCTCCCATTGACATTTAACGATTCAAATTAATAATAAGGAACTGCGATAAGAGGAAATTACAGTGGGAAATTATGAAACAATTAAATACATTTCTGTTGATTGTAATGATCACTCTTTCATCCGTTGCGCACTGAAGATTTAGGAGAATTAACTGACTTTAACTTGAGGGGGTTAGGCACACTAAGCCAAATCTATAACTCGCTTTGACAGTTGTATTCAGCTGTTTACGACGGAAGCTAAGCGCTTTCGGACCTTCTCCCCGACGTGGAATTCCAACCCATCGGCTTCCTGTTACTCAACCCGCTTACTGACCGTTGTACATCCACCCTTTAAAACTCCTAGCACTCAAGCACACGGCACACACCCATAGATGCTTCAACTATAATATAAATACACCACGGTGACAGTTCACCAAGATATAATCGTGTAGCGGAGCCGATCAGGTGATCAGCCAGATTGCACCGCTCGGCAATAAACCGGCTCTTCAAACCGCGTAGATTTACAAGATCTACTCAGTGATCTACAATTATTCGACAATTGTTACTATACTCAGACCGGGATATAAATACATATAAATCATTATCTTAAGAACGTAACAATATGCTAAGTTACTTAACGTAATGGTAGCCCACCCGATCGGCTATGCCCAACTCTCACGAACGTCCTGCTTTCGTCCAGTACCCTGACTGACTGCCCTCCTCTCACTGTCTCTGCTCGACTTCCGTGACTGATTTCCCTAACTTCCTAAAATCCTGTCCTTTTATTTCGCCTCACGCCCCACTACGCTTTTTGTTGACAATTCCATCAAATAACATTCAACAGATGTCTTGGGAATCGATGTCCAAAGAGACCTGTTAGGAGCCCTTTTCAAAGAATTCGTGTTAAGAGTGCAATAAGTCTTTTGTTTATAATTACACAAAGATCACTTAAAAATCTTTTTTATCGTCTAGATCTTTTCTTTACATGCACGTGTAGCTAACGTCTAAAAATATATTGTTGCAATCACACGGATGTAACAGTAACTGTAAATTCTTAATTACGTAAAGGTAATGCTATCACATCTGTGTGTTTTAAGTTCTATTGCCAGGACTTGATATTTTGAAACTTTTGTCAACTACGCTGAGATTGATGAGTGAACATTGCGGCTGATTCGGGATTGCCTATATCTGGAATGTAAGCAATACTATCTGGACGGTTGATAAATGACTTTAGCTGTAATAATTTTAATTTTATAAGCTCTGCGTTGTAGTATTATGTCAGGTGTATATTTATAATTTGAAGCCTTTTGACTGACGAAGTTATAATTGTGTGTTAAATATTGGTGAACTACTGCAGCCACTTTGTTTCGTCGATGTTTATAATCAGTTATATGTAGTATGGTCTCTGTGACGGGAGCGCAATGTCTTCATATGCTTGCAATGGGTCTCATATGGAGAGCAGATGACAGTGCCTTGGTATAAAAATAGTTTCTGAAAATTGCTATTTGATTATTATGTAAATTGTGTAGACTATTAGATCTCTTCCTCCTTCATTGCGTGGTGATGTAAGTCTTTTTACAGTTTTGGAAAATGTTATCGCTCTTTAATCATATGTGTATTAACTGGTCGTTGCAAGTTTTTAAGATCTGTTTGCGGCCAGTTAACACACAATTATTCCAAGTGAGTACGTCAATATAGGAATAGCAAACATATTAATCGCTTTGATTATTATGTTTTGTAAGTTTACATGAGTTTTTTAAATAAGCTTTAGTCTGTATCTAAATTTACTAGATTTTCTTTAATTTGTTTTTGGAAAGTTCTTCTAAACGGCTTTAAACTTAAATATTTACAGATGCTGTAACTCATCAGATTCTATAACATATCTGATACACCTAAATCTAATTATAAAATATGTAAATACAAAAAATAAAAAATCAGTTTCAAGCTATATGGCAAAACTAATTGTGGTGAGAGTAGTGAGTGCGATTCTAATCAATCAAATACACTTTCATTGCAGATCATTTTGTTTGTTGACTCACTTAGGGCTTGTAGATAATTGAAATTAGTTTCGTTCATTCAAAGTAAAGATTATTTAACACACTTAACAATTTCATCAACTATCCTTATTTTAAAGTTACTATATTTATTGACGGGGCGGCCTATTTGGTTGCTGTGTTTAGTAATACTGACTGCTAAGCTGGTGATCGTGGGTTCAATTCCCACTTAGGACAAACATTTATGTAATAATGACCATTATTTGTTCTGCATTTGCGTGTTATTGTCTTTTGTACGCATATATTCGGCAATATTTATTATGTTCATCAGCAGTGTGTTTACCATAGTTGCTGCTCAGTTTGGTCACCTCACAGCGGTCATTGCATAATTTGATGTCTGTTCGTGGAATATCATTGAAATACCTCTGTTCGCGTGAGTGCCACGTGCATCGATTGCGACTGGCCTGGTGTGCCTACATGCCTTTTAGTATCAGCCGATTAGTTCTAATTGTAACAATCGATAGACCATAGATAATCACATAGATATATTTGTTACGTAACAATGTTATCATAATTTGTGTGCCAAATAAATATTATCGAAGCGAACAAAGAAGCTGAGTCACTGCAGGTCTCTTCCTCACTGGCTAAACAGCTGCGCCAATCACCATTAGGTGTGTATGAACAGACGCACCGGTCGGTGTGGCGAGCGTGGCCATGGTGAGCGAAGGTTTGCTGGCCGTGACTTTGTTGTGCTCCCTGATAAGAACATCTATCTAACTTGCCGTATCTAAATCATCATATTTTTATTTGTGTAATAAAGATAAACATTGTGCTGAACTCATTGTATGTCAGTAACGTACAGCACCTGCGACTGTGTACACAGAGTTGTGGACTATTTACTGTGAAACACTGTTACACATTTCATTTATTTCATTATGAATAACTACAGCGTATCGACTGTGTCGCAGGTGCGTTACAATGCCATTATATTTACACAGTATCCAGATATTATAATTGCCAATGTAACTCTGTGTGTTTGTTGATTATGCCTTCTGAATTTTATCAACCTTGACATAGAAAATAAACTTCCTTTGTTGAATTAATGAATATTAAAATTCATCACCGTTATCTCGGTTGGGTGACATTCCACTAGGTTCGCTCAAAAAGAGATGAGCATTTAGAAAAACAAAACTCTATGGAAGTGACTCATAAAAGATAAAAGCAATATACAGGGTGGTGCCCATTTGATAAAACAGTAACTAACTAATAACACGAGCCAACATACTTCCGTTAAAATTAGTAAAAACAAAATTTTCATAAATATACAGAAATGCTAATTTGGAACAAAATAAATACAATTATTTCAATTCGTAATTAGAGCACCACCTATTACACGGGTCACTATTACGCGGCACAAAAATGGCGGCAAATTCAAATGTGAGCCAAGCGTTGTGTCGCGTCGCGAAATATTACATTCGTATCACTGATTAGTTTTCACTCGTTCACTTTTTTTTCAGATCTATATTTACTTAAAATTTAATTTAATTATTTAATACATTTCATTTAAATTTTAAATTTTAAAGTTTCCTCCGCTTACTTCAATGCATCATTCACATGATGTTGGATAGGAATACAAGGTCATTTGTTACTTTGGTACGTAACCACTGACAGTACGCTACCCTTAGGATTAATTCCTGTTCAATAAGACCTATTCGAAACTTGAAGGGCCGTCGTTTATCAGCCTTTAAGATATCATGGGTCTTTTCATGCTAAACATCAAATTGACGAGCAGCCCTACGCAAGTTGCATGTAGGATTACGCGTGAAATGGTCCAACACATATTCTTCAAGAGCGATCGGTGTTCGGGGAGCATACTCAACATTACGAGGCACCAAACTCTGATTTTCTCGTAACTTTTGTATCGCCCTTACAAAAATTCGGCTATCTGTAGGACATACACGAGTAGTTCCATACCTCTCACGATACGTCCGCAAAGCAAGAGATGCGTTTTGATTTAATTTCACGTAAATTAAAACCATATCAGTATATTCCACGGCTGTAAAGGTCACTCGCGGCATTATGAGTGTCGATTTTGGTAAATAAAAATAATTTAAGAGCTTGCAAGCAAGCACAACATTCAATTTCACAATCATTAATGTTACTTTTTTAAAAAAATATGGGGCTCGTTACAAATCAAAGTAGTATTACATTAACTAACATTATTTTCTAGAATCCGAAAGGTTTCGAATATAAAATAATTGAATCAATACTGCTAATTGTTAAAATTAGGAAAAAATTATAATGTATTTGCCGGTAGTAATCATTATCTACTGAAAAAAACAATTAAATTTACGAATCCAAATAATATTACAATTCTAATTTATGTATTAACATGTTTTGTTTACAATCAATAGACAAGAAGGCGCGCAATTATACATTTAGGCGTGATTTAGGCAGGCATCAGCCTGTAACGTATTAGCCAATCACATGCTTCTATTTTATAATCTCCGACACAGTGGAAATAAAGTCTGTGAACCTCTTTGTCATACACAGTATTACCTTCCGTATGCTCTTTGAAATATGTTTGACTTTGCTTTAGAAATATTTAAATTTTTTTAATTTTATTAATTATCAGTGTAAAAGGTCATCGACCATTACGTAATATGGAATTATACGACATATGGTGTTGTAAACTGCGAAACAGAAAAAAGTGTCCTGTTGCTAAACCACTGAATATGTTTCGTTCAAATTTTGCAAATCGTCTCACAATAATTAAATGAATGTCTGGTATAAATAAATGTAATGCCGATAAATGCAGCCTGTATGGGTCCTTTTACAGAGGTGTGTGTGTGATTAAACCAGTGAGTTGTTGAAGCTTGAACAACAGACAGAGCACCCGGGAGTGTCTACTATTTTAATATGCAATCAGTTATACTTTGATAGTCCGTAGGTCCCTGACATGATAATTAATTATCATCATAAACGGCCTTTAGCGGTCTATTGCTAAACAGAAAATAGGTCCATCCTTTGAAAGGAGGTTTAGGCCTACTGTGCCATGCTCTACGACAATTTATTAGACATATTGGTAGGTACAAGTACCATATATGGCAAGTAAGAAATAATGCACACCACAATATGATACTATTATCAAATCATCAGATCAACAGTATATATCAAATAAGTATGAAACCATTGGTACACGCAGGCAGGTGAAAATCGATATCCAAAGTTACGATTGCATCGAGTCAAATAATCATAATCGTAACATCTAAACAGTTATGTAAGTATGTCCGTTACGTGTACCACCCAAATTTAAATCCAGGTACACAGTTAACCACATATGTACAAGTCTGAAACAAAATTAAAGGTACTTGCACCATTGTTCATTTAGCTACGTAGCTGTCGGTTACAGAGGTTCGCAGACAATATCTTGATATCCGCTATACACGCAGCGCGTTTTGTTTCAAATAATCACGTGCAGTATAAAGAAATCTGTAGCTAGTATGTTAGTTAAGTTTAATTAAGATAGATATATTGAAATAAACTATATATACAAAAATCATACTGTGCTGCGTGTTATGAGTTCAAACCTTACAGGACACAACACACACCAATAGTTCTTTCGAGTCTGGGTGTTTTTAGTCTCCTGCGACACATGAATTCCTAGTGCCGGAGTTATTTAAAAATAGAGAAAAGAAAAGTAAAAACATTTATTCTTACATTCGAAGGACAGCAAACAGTTATTAAAATAAGATAATAATATAAGAGAGTGAATCACAAGCAATTATAATAACCTATGTTATGCCAGGCAAGGCGTATGTACATCTCGGCATGTTGCAACTTGAGAGACCGCAGTGCAGGATGTATCATCACACGTATGGACCGGTGCCTGATAAACTTGGGATACAGAAATAATCATAGTATATATTCATATACATTCATATCACACACAAAGCAAATGTAGCTTAAAAATACATATAGCCACACAGTCGGCTAATTTTAGACCGTTCTAGATGTAGATTTAAAAAATCTTATTTTTGTGTTGGCGACTTGTCCAAAAACAACTTAGCCTACGAATCGATACTTCGGAAATTTGTAATAGTAGTTCGTACTATTTGTTTTTCAACAGAATAAAGTAATGAAAAAGGTACAATAGCGCACGGAAATAACGAAATAAAATATTTGCAAATAAAAGAACGTTTACATCAAGATAGTAATTTGATATACTTAATAATTTGTGATTATTATCAAATGTTATAGAGTATGGGCGCGATAGAACATATTTTTTTAATGTCTACTCCCGCAATTAATCTTAGAATACTGATGATCAATGCATGGTGGTCTAAAACTTTGGTCAATTGTTCGTCTTTGCTTGTCCTACACGGCAACACACCACCTCATACTGCACAGTAAATGGTCTTCAAGTTAGAAGAGCTGGAGTTGGAAGCTCCTCGTCATCCACTGCACTGACTAGACCTTGCGCTTACAGACTTGTACATTTGCCAGGGTGTGGACACTTTTTGGTAAATAAAACATTTAACAGCCGAGAGGTAGGGTAAAATGCCTTCGAAGAATTTCTCTCTCTCGTTCTCCTGATTTCTTCAATAAAGGTATCAATAAAGCTGCATCGATTGCATGGATAATGATGATGATGATGACTTTGATAAGAAGTAATAGTTTATAAAAATATAATAAATAAATATATTATTTTACACAAAACGGCAATTTCATTGGTAAAGCTAATATTTAATCTGTGTGAACCGAATATTTCACTAACTCAAATTTTATACTTCAGATATGTTCTAACATTCTTATTCACTTTAATGATATGCTGCAAAGGACACCTTTGATAACGTATTTGATTGAGTAAGGAATAGTACTGTACTGTTTAAACCCATTTTGTCAAACTCAAAATATGGTCAAGGTGGGTTATTATTAGGAAATAGACCCACGTAATAAATACAAAGAGGAGATACCCGAATCAGATTTGCATATGAAATAATGCGTGACAATTTGCGGGGTAACGGGCTATGCTCCACCATTTTCACTTTTTCTCGTTTACCAAACATTGTTAAGCCACTCGCATAGTTCTATATTGATGTAGCTATGTAGTTTAGTTCCCTGACACTGTGTGTTACACGTGAGAGTACGTACACGTTACACGTACACAAAATTTGTCAAGTTAATATTTTTTCCTTCGCTGCTATTTTTTGGCTACATCTTGTTGAAACCATGTGTGACGATTATAGCCAGTAAATTCTAGTAGCATTGGTCGCAAGAACTCCAGTAACATGTTTGCACGGAATACTAAATTCAAATGTTAATGAATTCTTGGCCCACCCTATACTACTACTAAATTTCATAGTTTCTATCAATAGTTCGGTACTCAAAAATTGACTAACACTGAGCTGCTGGAGATACTTAAATTTTAATAAATAAGTTTTTTAATTGAACTTTTTTAATCAACAAAAGTCAAGACCTTTACAGCAATTAAAATATAGTTTTAATTTACGGAGAATGCCATCAAAACACGTATCTTGCATATCCTACAGACATCTGAATTTTTGTAAGGGCGGTACAAAGATTACGAGACAATCAAAGTTTGGTGCCTCGTAATGTTGAATTTGCTCCCCGGATACCGACCACTCTTCAAGAATATAAGTATTTTGGACCATTTTACGCGTAATTCTACATTCCGTTTACGTAGGCCTGCTCGTCAATTTTGTATTCAGCATAAAAAGGTCCATGATATCTTAAAGGTTGATAAACGCCGACCCTTTAAGTTTTGAAGGGACCCTATTGAACAAGGATCAATCCGTGAGAGTAGCGTACTGTCAGTGGTTACGTATCAGAGTAGTAAATGACCCTGAATTCCTATCCTACAGCATGTGGACTGATGAAAGTACTTTTGCTCGTAACGGTATGTGGAACCACCACAACTTGCGATATTGGGCTACAGAAAATCCTCCTGCTGTGTATGAATCATCGCACCCATGCCATTTCTCGTTAAATGTGTGGGCAGTAATTCTTGGCAACCAATTGATTGGGCCAATTTTCATTGATGGAAATTTGACAGCTATTAAATTTTTAGAATCGCTTGATGGCCCAGTGTCTAACTACACAGATCAATTGTCTGTTGCTCAAAAGAAGCGTTTATGGTATCAGTTAGACGAAGCGCCTTCACAATCAGTGGTGGCTGCTAGGGTGCGTCTCAACGCGAAGCTTACATTTGCTTGCCTAAGTTCAAACTCAAATAAACTTACATCATTTGCTCAGCATTCAGGTATGGCAAAAAGTGCAGCTTGTCATTTTTCTACAACCGATTAGAATTACCGAAACCCTTAGCCCTGGTCATCTGCCCAATAACAGCGGACCCTAAAGCGCACGACACTCCACTGACATAGTACGATACGTAAATAGCGTTCTTCTCATACAAAAAGATAACATAATACGTAAGGATTTTGTCGTTTAAAGGAAATATTACATTTTTCATTACTAGTTACCTATCTTAAGCGTAAATCTTATAGTGGTTTCGCGATGTGTTGCCAAACCAAGAGTATAGCCGAGAGATGTCGAACAATAAATCTTTCTATCAAATTTATCTCTATAATATCATAGTTCATCTAAATAAATTTGACAAGTGATTGGTCTTGTAAACAAATTTTGATCCCCTTCAAGGCTTATTTTCGCTAGAAAACGTAGTGCATATCTTAAATTTCTTCAAGGATTTTATATCTCTTTATCAACAATCATAAAAATAAGCTTGACTACTTGACCCCTATTCTGGCACTATCAAGGTCTGTTTAGTAACTAAACTTGGGATTTTTCTTAGGTTTCGTTTACTTCACACTGAGTTATATCCACGTTAGTTTCGGAAGTTAGAAGGGCAAACCGAACAAACAGATGATACATATTTGTGTGGAACAGATATTTCAAGACATTTTATATATTAATCTTATTCCTTTTAAGAAATCAACAAAAAACTTTAAAAGGTATGTCCTGTTAAAGGCGAAAATAACATGCAGCATAAGCTGTATTGCAACCAAGCACGATTGTTGAGTGGCGTGTGAATTGAATATGAATATCCGAAGGAACAACCTGTTTCGGTATCTTATATCTTTCAGTAGAAACAGATCGGTCTGGTTACTGCCAGGTGTAAATTCATGTGAGCAATGTTGAAGCCGCTGTTGTCAATACCTAAGCTTACAACAAGTTTCTGTTAATAAGCCCTAGCCACGGAGTAAATACAAAGTAAAGAGGGCCTAAGCGACTGTGCACCGTGACTCCAGCAGGGTCCTGACGTCATCACAGTAGGCGTGGCTTAAAACTTTTGTAGCGTCAGCTATTCGTACCGTGCACAATTTGTGGTAAATCTCCAGCCGGCATATTTACGTGGTATTAATAAGAGAAGAATAAAAAATCGATGTGGTGTTATATTTATAGTGTAAAAACTACTTAGGTACGCAATTTGGTATTACGAATGGCAACACAATTCCTTTGTAAAATTTATGAACTGAATTTATTAAAATAAATCTATAAAATTTGTATTCTCCAGAAGACTAACATGAATAAATAAAATAAAAGTCAGAGAATTAATTAGAATTCAGTTAAATATAGTCATGACTCGTGTACATCTGAACCAACAGTAGTGACCCCCGAACATACCGGCTTATGACGTTTGGGAAGTCACCAGAAAAATTAGAACTGTCTTAAAACCCGCAACCAAACTAATCAAAAGAAAACTGGAGAAGTTGGACATATATTAAGTCCACGGCACAAATAATAACACAATAGAGGCATACATTTTCTAGAACAGGAAAACTCCACGGATATAAATATAATCTTTTCTAAAAGAGCTGTATTTCACTTTTATAATATATATGGTAGAATCACCTAAACGTATGAAACCCACACATTTTGTATGGTAAAATAAAATTGCTGATTTAAATACTTTGTTCACATTTTTTACAAGTCTTTGAAGATCAAAATTAGCCAGATCTGTTCAGACTTTCCCGGGTTTTAGTAAACTAACGAACAGTATTTTATTTTTAAATATAAGATTATGAGGAAATTATAATAATAATAAATATCGCCGTTCCTCATGACCACCATCTCGTGAAAGTTGGAAAAGAAAAACAATTCAAGTATTTGGATCTTTCTCACGAGATTGCCGATATGTGGATTCGGTGATCATTATTCCGATAATCATATCTGTTCATGGATTGAACGCCAAGAGCCTTCACCAATACCTCAAGAAGCTTACGTTAAAAGGTTGGATCAAGGTTCTGATGCAGATGCCCGAGTATTGCCACGAGCCCTCAACCACATGTCGGATCGCCTCAGGGAGGTCCTGGATGCCAGCTTGATGTCCAGACGCTTTCCTAAGGGCTGAAAGAGTGGGAAGCTGGTCCTGTTGCGGAACACGGGACGGCCTGCCGATTCGGTCGCGGCCTATAGGCCTATTGTGTTGCTGGACGAGATGGGTAAATTGTTTGAGAGGATACTCTGTGCCCGCATCGTCCGGCATCTCTGCAAGGTGGGCCCCGATCTGTCGGACGCCCAATACGGGTTTCGAGCGGGGCGTTCGACGGTCGATGCAGTGTTGCGCCTGAGGGCCGTCACCGAAGAGGCGGTGAGCTGTGGCGGTGTGTTGTTGGCAGTGTCGTTGGACATCGCCAACGCATTCAATAGTCTGCCATTTAGCTGCATCAGGGAAGCACTCCACTACCACGGGGTGCCAGAGTACCTGAGGCGGCTTGTGGCAGACTATCTACAGGAGCGTACCGTCATGTACGAGGACCGAAACGGTGTTCTGAGGCGGCGACTCATGTCGTGCGGTGTTCCACAGGGGTCTGTGCTCGGACCTGTGGAACATGGGATACGACTGGGCCCTTCGAGGTCGTCTTCGCCCCGGGCTGGGCGTAGTAATTTGTTACGCAGATGACACACTAGTCACGGTCCGGGAGATGAACTTTGCAAAGGCGGCGCGCCTGGCCACCACGAGTGTCTGTCTGGTGGTCGGGCGTATTGAGGCGCTGGCCCTTTTGTTCTATGGGCCCCGTCGTGATCCACCCTCCGGCACCGCCATCATAGTCAATTCGGTCCTCGTACCGGTTAAGGCCCAGATGAAGTATCTGTTGTCTTATGTTTTCCATCAGGCAGAGTAGAATCACTGTGACATGCTCTTAAAATAAAAAATTCGATGCTTTATGCTCCAGAAAGAGACTGCTGAGCGGGATCGGAAGAGGGCCGATCACGAGAGAAGAAGACATCGGCAGCGTTATGAACCTACGCATGACGGGATGACGGGCCACTAGAGAGTGGGGTCGTCTGGTGGCAGATTAGTTGCTCTGGTTGGCTAGCGGTTTTTAGTGCGAACACCACACACTCCTGACTTCTGTAAACCAAGAAACAGAAGAGTCGAAAGGATTTGCCACCACATCAGCAAAACAAAGCCGAACTACGTAGGAACAGGACACAGACATGATACAAGTGGTTTTACTATTGTTTGGTAAACAGGAAAAAGCGAAATGGGTGGATCTTAACATCTCTTCAACCCGCAAATAGTCACGCATTATTTTGAAGAAAAAATTGATTAAAGCATCTCCTCTTTGAATTTATTCCGTGGCCCAGTCCATGTTAAAGCATAATTAAAAAGTATTTTATCGCATTGACATTGATATAAACCAGATCATGACGACTGCTTAGCTTAAATAATGAAGTCATAGAATTAGATGTTCTTGTACCGCGTGCACCGGTATGAGAATATCTTTTTCACTCTTCTGTGTATCGATTCTTAAAATTAGAAAGTATTTTAAATCTTGGGACGCAATTTAATGTATAATATGTCAACACTCATTAAATGGTAATTTCGTCGGCAATAACAAGTGTAAATTGGTATAGCTCAACTTCGGGATTAAAACAATGGATGGATGGGATTAAAATGACTTGCGAGGATGTGTCTGACCACTTTCATTTCTCGGAAGCTCTTTTCTCGGCAATTTTGTCGCAATGTATCACTTTACGGGGTCGCACCGCTTACTGTGTGAAACAATTTTGTTTAAACAACAGTTCGCTTATTGCTGTGAGACACTAATTTCGCGTTGAATACGATTTACACGACTTAAATCAGTTTCTGAATGCTCCTTGAATAAAGAAATTACATGTGAAGATAATTGGAGGCCCACGAACTTTTCAGGCCGAAGAGAACATGCAGCAAGTTTCCGTTTCTATTCGACATAATCTAGATTTATCGACGCGCAAACGTTCGCACCATTAAGCTATATTTTGCAATTAAATTTGAAATTACATTCATATAAGATCCAGATATTGCAGGAACTAAAACTGAATGACTTAAATTTTTGTAAGTGGTATGCCGAAACAATGTTAGAATGGTTCAATAATTTTTACAACATCTTATTTTCTCACGAAGGCCATTTTCACCTCAACGAACATGTAAACAAACAGAATTGCAGGTACTGGAACATTGAAAATCCAAAGCTAACCACGAGAGGCCACTTCATTCTCCCAAGGTAACTGTAGGAATTTCAGCAAAGGGCATCACTGGACCCTACCTTTTCGAAGATTTTCACGGCAGTTACTATTAATTCTGCTGAATATGTGAAAATGTTAATTCTTTGGACTAATGCGACCAATGTAATACATGGTTTCAACAAGTTAGAACCACTTGTCACACATCCAATGAGTCCCTGTCGGTGGTGAAAGACATGTTCTGGAAAACCTGATTTCCAGACGAGGCGATATTCCGTGGCCACCCAGAAGTCCAGATCAATCCCCAGCAGACTTCTTATTATGGAGTTATTTGAAGAATCGTGTCTACATCAATGAACCAAATTCATTACGTCAACTAAAAGAAAAATCAGCAAAGAGATCTCGCTCTTTGCCAACTAGTATTCCAAAATTTCGGTGCTCGTTTAGAAGAGTGCAAACGTCGAAACGGTCGTCATTTAGACGATGTAATTTTTAAAAAATGAATCTCAACTAATTAACTTTCTTAGAAATAAACAATTTTTAGAATAAATCAAAAAGTATTTTTATGAGATTTTTTCGAATGTGAACTAATTCGTGGCCCACCTTGTAGAAGGAACTGGACAAAGCAATGATCCTGAGTTGTGCAAAGTTGGAGCCGCACGGCCACCGCATACAGATCACTTGTCCGGGTTACAAATCTGTAACTCATTAGAACTGGCGCATCTTGTTACCGACCTATCGACATTGAACTACTATTATGATGTCGTATTTAGATTTAGATAAAAAATTACCCTCGAAAATCAGTCACTACATTCTTGATGACAAATAAAATAATATTTATGTAATGACATTATCTTTAAAGATCTACATCGTGTTATAGTTATATCGAGTTCTAATCTCAAGTGTGATCAATCCTGATACGGAAGCGCCAATGCCCCAAACTGTCACGATTGTGTATACAGTCTGAACAGCTTAGCACGCCACTATGCAGAATCAGCAGCACTTGACATTACAACGCGGCTAATAAAATGGACTAGGCATGCAATCACCAACAGCTGCAGGGTATGCTTCGATATATTCAATATTTAAGAACCAGCTGTCCAGCCGCCTTTATCTGGTCAACATTTTCATAAGTGTGCAAATTTAATAATGCATTCCTCAGGTGTCTCAAAAGTTGTAGTTAATAATTGTTTAAATTTAAATAAGTGTAATCAGTCAATTGTTATTTTTAATATTTAAAAACCTAAATTTAAAATATTAAAATTTGAATAAAATGATTGGGCCGGGTGATGTAGGTTCGATCCTCACGTAGAACAACACTTTGTATGAATTCTGTGTGTGAGTATTTCTTATGCCCGTTTTATGGTTGTGAAGTTTCCGTGACACAGGATGTGCTCCTAGTGCAGGAGTTGTCTTAACAAATTGCTGAGCGAATGGGCTCCACACCAATGATATGCTGAGCACCCGAGCTACGTGAATGTATCATTGCACGTTTGTCTGCAAGAAATTATCTGTGAGCGATAAAGCCACCACTTATATATCCTTAGCATTAGGTTACCTCTGTAATTAATGATGTGTACAATAAAGCGATTTATTGTTAATACGCAGCTAGTTAATGATGATAGCCTAATTTGATAAAAGATTCCTATACTTTAAATACTACACAATTAAAAAACGAACGATCCAGAGCATTATGTACACATTGTTTCAGAACAAAGTTGCCACATTAAACATTTGATAATACTTTTTTTGAAATTGTTTTAGGAGATATGCTATTTAATGCGTATATTTTTTAGGATTAATATTATACCTAGGTGGTTACATAACTAAAGTTGCAACCATAAGTAGTGAGTGCCCTGGATTCGGTATTACCAGATTATTTTGATAACAGTGAATAAAGATATTCGCTATTATCAAAATAATCTGTATAGAATAGAATGTGTATCACTGTATCACTTTTCAGTGATACACATTCTATCCTATACTGTGCCGCTATTGTAGTTTGTCGAGTAGCTGGCGTTAAATTATTTGAACATGTCAGTACTACTCGATCCAAAAATACTGTACCAGCTTGGCAGCATAGAATTGGACGTAGTATTGCTAAGACTAGGACACTCATCGGTAAATTACCTAGTTTTCAAAATGATCATACGCTTTGTGAAACAGGCATTCTTGGGCACTACCATTAGTCCTCAACAATACATGTCCTCTGTTACAGTGTGCATAGATTTTCTAAAGCAGAAAGTTTATACATGGGCAAATAGGATAAGACGTTACAGAAAACGAGTAGATCGGTATCAGAATTCATGTGTGTGTGTGATGGGCATTTTTTAGATGAAAATACCATTAATACGTTTTGGCGTAACATCTGGTCAGTGCCTGTCACTTATACAGAAAGCGGTTGGTTTTCGGATATCAAAATAATGTAAGTTGTGCAGTCCTTTCGTCGCCGATTTGGAAATCACCTGGTCCAGAGGTACTTTACAACTTTTGACTTTAGTGGTTCCGAAGCTTCACATGCGTGTTTAGCATCTCAATTCTAAGCAGCGGCGGGTTCAGGTTCATTACTGATATTTTAAACCGCTGGCATCCCATGGTGCCACAAAAATTTTAGACCTATTACTTCTTTACAAACTGTTTTTAAACTTCTAACATCTATTTTGACACTCATATTACTACACACATCAATAATAATTCGATATTTTCTATTTCTCAGAATG
Organism: Hypercompe scribonia; assembly: GCA_949316085.1. Taxonomy (NCBI): domain Eukaryota; kingdom Metazoa; phylum Arthropoda; class Insecta; order Lepidoptera; family Erebidae; genus Hypercompe; species Hypercompe scribonia. The sequence goes on along the minus strand of OX438968.1, from coordinate 27,001,477 downwards.
GATGTGTTGTGGCACTAAAGAGCTCCTTATCATAGACAGGACCATTTACAACAGTTATATCGTAGTCGTAAGAGACTGGCGACATGTAGGATAGATTATAAGAAAGCTTATGACTCAGTTTTATATATATGGCTTTCGAAAATGTTAGTTGTATAAAGTTGATACAACTCTGTCTTGGTCGTATATGAGTCAATAAAGAACAACATTTCGCTATCCAGAATGACGGCAGACTGTAATAAAGATACCCTAATAAAAATCAAGCGAGGTATATTTCAAGATGACAGTCTGAGGCTCCTTTTTGGTTTTGTCTGGCATTGAACCCTCTGAGCACTCTAGAGGGTTCAAGATTAGGCTATAGGATGCAAAGAAATCATCAAGTTATATCTCAACTTCTTTATATGAATGATTTGTAATAACTAGCCTCTACTGAATTACAATTGACGGCGTGAGTAAGGATCACTGAAAACTTTAGCAATTCTATCAAAATGGAATTTGGTGAAGACAAGTGTATAGTCATGTATGTAAAGAAGGGCGTGATTGTAGAATCTGAAGGAGTAAAATTTTCAGATTCAACAAAACTCAGATCTCTGTTTACCGCCGAAATCTACAAGTATCTAGGTTTTTTTTTCCTTTGGTGTACTTAGGTGGACTCAGATCGAATTATGTAGATGCCCTTGACAAAAGAGTCCGAGCATTACTGACTGCATTCTGCATGCACCGTCCACGTTCATCCTGGTTCAGGTTGTATGTCCCGAAAAAGTTTGGGACTCGTGATCTATTAAACGTCAAGACCCTACACAATAGCGTAATGTACAATCTCAGAGAACATTGCACAATAGTTACAGTGGATACTGGTTTTACCACGCCCGCTCTGATTTAAGATAATTGGCGCAAACCTGTAGTAGTTAGTACTAATGATAGCAGGAAAGTATAGAAGAGCAAAGAACTTCGTGGCGATTTTATCGGGCGAGACTTTACAGCGTCTACGTCTTGATTAGGTGGTCTCTACGGAGAAATCGAAAGTTTTGTTTGTACGGTCATAGAAAAAGTTATCATAACGAATAACTGTTGGAAATGTACCATGAAAGATAGTACGATGGACATCTGTCGGGCATGCCACCGTTCTGGGAAATCTATTATGTATATTATTTCTTGTTGTTCTCGTCTTGCCAACGGTGAGTATTTGCACAGCCACAGCCAAGTAGCCAGGGTTGTACACCAACAACTTGCCCTTTAATATCAACTAGTCAATTCAGAGGCGTCATACTATAGGTATATACCCGACCGAGCTCTCGAGAATGATCAAGCTACGTTATATTGAGATCGATCTTTTATCACAGGTAGGACTATTGTTGCCAATAAGCATAATATGGTGTTGATAAATCGACGAGAGCGCCGCGCAATGATTGTGGATATCGCCGTTCCTCATGATGAAAATCTCGTGAAAGATGAAAAATAATGAAGTAATTGGATCTGTCTCACGACATTGTGGATATGTGGAATGTGGATTCGATGATCATTGTTAGGATAATCGTATCTGCTTACGGATTGATAGCCAAGAGCTTCCACCAACATCTTAAGAATTTCACGTTAGAAGATTTGATCAAGGGTTTTGCTGCAGAAGGCAGTCTCATCCTTGACACGGCACGTATAGTGGGGAGGTTCCTGTCTTTGGAGTTCTAACCACTGGTGTCTTAGTCCTTGTACCCGACGTCGGTGGTCTACTATTTTTTATATTTTGTGCGTGAGTGTGTACGCGAGTGTATGCGTGAGTGTCTGCGTGAATGTGTGCATGAGTGTGTACGTGAGTGTGTGTGTGCGTGCGTGCGTGTGAGTGTGTTATGTAAGTAGTGTTGTGTAGTGTAATAGGGTAATGTTATGTATACTATGTGTAACTCAAGTATTATGGTGATATGTTTATCAAAACTTCTGTCTGATTGCAGTTTAGTACCATTAGTCTAGATGTGACTCTCTGTTTGCACTTATATTTGTTTGCTAAGTAGTAATTACCTTCAGAATAGCTCTTTTCGCTGGCTCCAATTGCAGCATATGTATTTTGTGGGCACCGCCCCAAAGTGTAATACTATAACACAATATTGACTGGCACAAAGCATAACAAACATACATTTTTTATAGTGTCATAGTCGTTGAATGTTGATATTTATTAAATACATTTAAATTGCTTGTTCGAGATGTCAATTGTTGCATATGCTGTTTCCAGACCCGCAGGAGAACATGAGAATGTTAAACGAAGTAGCCATTGCGGTTGTTGGAGTTAATATGGAGTCTCGCGACATTATGAATCGACTTCATGATGGGGGCAACCTTTAGCGTATTAACGAGTGACATTGTTCGTATGATACTTTATATCATCTCCAATTGACGAGGGTAGGACGGATATTATTTTTGATCTCGATAATAAATACAGCACAGAACAGCTAATAATGCTATAATATATTGTATGATTATCTTTAAACTTACATGGTAACAATGTAAATGGAGGACTTTGTCTCAATTATTAACATTTAGTTTGTAGCGTGTAACATTCGGATACTTTTCGATTTGACGCGTAAAACACGATGCGTGCATGGAATTATATCCAACTACATAATTTAAATTTACCGAGAGTGTTATATTTTCTTAGTTTGTGTCTGTACATCACCCGTGTGCAGTAGAGGTGAGCATAAATAGTAAAACAAACTAATTTTTTTACCAACAAGACAAAACGTCTTCAAAGTAATGTCTTATTTAGATGAAGATACTTTGACTTTTGCAGTATATCGCATTTTATCTGAACATGAATTTCCAACCAACATTCTTGATTGAATATATCCTCTAGAAAGTCTGATGGCAACCACCCCGTGGACAAAGGCGCAGAGAAAAGGTAGTACTTACTTTATATTTGATTTGTCTTTTGTCCTTTTGTCTCCATGAGATTGCTAAAAGCAAAGCCTCTGCTTTGCTTTTAGCAAGTTAGTCCTTATTTATATATTTGTTACTCGATGATGACTGGACTATAAATTTGAAGTGTTTTTTTTTTATTTTAAAAGACTAAAAGTGCATCCCAGTTTCTTTACTTATTATGTACCTGGTCAAGATATAGTGTTGGAAACCTGAAAAGTCTAATCTTATCTTGGCAATATATGATATGATAATCACGAATCATAACAGCGAAGCATTATATTCTCATAATAGCACTTTCATAATAGTACTTTAAAAATAATACGCATATTCACAAAACCCACCATCCTGTTATTTTAAAAAATAAATAAATATGCAGTATGACCACACTCCGTGTGGTCTTGGTCGGTTCGGTTCCGATACATGTACCATCAGAAACCACTCAACGGGGTTCCCACACGGAAACACACGGCAATACGGAACGAAGAGAAATGCGTCATGTTTGAAAGATCTCTTGTCACTTTGATTTGAATTTCTAGCGTCCTTAGGGTGGCCAACAAAACTATAATTATGCGTCATATAAGCATGACTCTTATCGTACAGTGTGTTCTCAGAACGCGCGCAAAAATATTGCACATCGGCTCCGTGAACACTAGACTGGAAATCAAAAGAAATTAAATCAGATAAAGAATTTGATCGGATCAGTCGCAGTGCCCTCTTACCTTACATACGTATAGAAATATATATCATATCTAACTAATCGACGATGCTTGTCTGTAGATAAAATGTCTTCAAGTACGTGCAGCGTTATTGGACAACACTTGTACGTCAGTTGCACCTAACTCCGTTCTGGCCACAGTGCCCATGGCAAGGGTCGCCATCAGTAATCCTACTGTTGTGCTGTCAACGTTATGGCATTAACAAATTAAATGGTGAAGAAAGTATATTGCTATTGATTAGCGTTAGTGCCGATGCTATAGATAAATGGGGTTAAAACGTACAACTTGTTATTATGGTCCAGTGGACGTGTAGCCAGATCTCGGGACAGATGCGACTAGTACCTCCATTAGTGGACACTCACGACTCACGAAACACGAGTTATTGCTCTCCAAGTCTTCACTCAATAAAAAGACGGGTCTCTCACGAGCTCTCTCACGTGACATCATCTAACCCGAGGCGGTGCATAGCGACGGGTGGTTCTCTCACCACTATAAGCAAATGTTAGTAAGCTACTTAACCTCATTTTTAATTATTGTATAAACGATATACGAGTATGACGGCGTTCTGAGGCAACGAGGGACCCTCTGCCTTTGAGACCGCAATGCAGAAACTACACAATAGGGGCCGTTTACTAACCTGTCCTACACCCGTAACTTAAGAACCCCGATTGTGCGTTGCAGCTGTTTGGGGCACTTCGATCTGATCTTTTACGATACAAGCGAAAATAAAATAGATAATAAAGATAAACAGAAAATGGACAATACCACTACGAGTAAATGAGTGCTGACATAGTCACGTGCCACTTATAGCACGGTGAATCGGTCTGCTAAATGGCCTGTGTACTAATAAGACTCTTGGCAACTGTCACTATGTGTGAAGTGACTGGAAATCGTGGCAGTCCTTGTGTGTGTGCTTAACGATGCAACACAAACAGCGAGCCCCGCCCGGCGCGGCGGCGCCTGGCACGCCCAGCCCACGCTCTGCACGAATTCACTTAGCGCGACGTCGTTGTGAATTCATTTTTAGATGCTCCTATACATAACACACAATCGATCTAAGTATGATAATACACTAATAGAATAGTTATTATGATTAAAGTGCCAACGATCATGTCGTACGTTACGGACAGGGATGCACTCAATGAGAGTTCACGTACTACAGTACGCAGGAGGAGGGATCCCGCGCAGTCGCCGCCTCCCGATGAGTCTTGCCCCACGGTGCACGCGCATCCCGCCGCACCTTACTGTCTCGTTTTGTCGCTCGATGTTTGTAGTCTTGGATCTGTTCTAACTTGGTTTTATATGACCTGTGTCCACATCGTACTGGTTCCATGGCGAATGCCGTCAAAAATAGTACTTGATTTCATTAGTCGTTACTGGAAAAATACTAGTGCCACGAATGTTTCCTATAAATTGTCGCGCATATATCAAGGTGAGCTTAACTTCACAATATCAGCAGCGATAATATGATTTATGTACCTGTGCTGATTGATATTATCTGACTGCACTAAAGATATACAGGTTTTATTTTCTTGACCTTGCCTAAATATTGACATACCACTTTTTATTATGTTGAGCGCGTTTTTAATCATCCTCGTTTTGGGAACTCACCTCCATATTTATGGTACATGATGTGCAATATGTACTGATACTACTAGCTACCTATTTAGAAGGCTTCCTTTGTACGTACATAGTGGAATCAGAGTGAATCTACAATCTTGTAGAAGAACTTTTCGGGGAACAAGTGGTCATGTGAGGCTAGGATCACAGCATGGGTACAGTTCGTAACGTGACGCAGCTTGTTGCAGGTGAGTGTTGCGGCGGTCGGCGGCGAGGGCGCGCGGGGCGGCGCCCGCCACCCTCCACTGTCCACTGTTAGCAGCGAGCGCGCGCGCGCAAAAGCGCACAGTCGCTCGGCCGTCCACACTGACGACGAACGTGCGCGCGCGTTTCGCTGTTGCCCACTGAACGCGCATGCGTTTGAGCTGTAACACAATCACACAGGAGGCGCCATGAGTTCGGGCAAGAGGAAGCTGTCGTTCCTGGGCTTCGCCCCGCAGGTCAGTATTCCTTGTTTTGCCCACCACGGTAAACTTGAATTTTATAACGTTTTATGTCTATGTAATATATTAAAAATTGAATCCACTCCCGCGGCAAATGTACCACGCTCGTGTGCCTCTATAGAATATCATTTGATTTAGACTAAAGATTTTCTATCTGGATGGAATGGATGTATCATTATTAAAATTATAGGCACTTTTCCTTACAGGTAGCACTATGATTATAACAAAAATTGAAACGGTCCATACGTTTGTTCTCATTCGAGGGCTTATTCCGCAGCACCGCACCAGCAGTCTATACCAGGAGGTGCTGCTGAACCAGAAGGTGCTCTCACTATTTATTGATACTTTCTAGGCGAATGTGTACATGTATAATACACTCGAATATAATACATGGTACACTTCAATATTATGAACACTATTAAACATTGAAGGAAGTTATTATGGCCTCTTGACCATGGTGTTCTGGACTCCCTCAGATAATCATGCATTAAGCGATTAATATCTACCTATACACATATCCTTTTTAACACGTATTTTGCATTACACGTATTTCCTAGATACTAAATAGTTTTTGCCCACAACCTCGCTCGCTTGATTTGTAGACTATCAACAGAACTTTATTCCTTAGGCAACGGTATCTCGCTTCTGAAAAGCAAAGGAATATTTAGTGGACCGCAGTATATCTTTGTTCACGTTATTATCTGGAGTGTAGTCATCCACTTACAGATAATATGCAGAGTTGAAGAACACCGAGTCTCAAGTAAGGGAAGCTGAGGCGGAGGGTCACGTTCCACCTGATTGGTGTGGTGTCGTGACCGGCGCGGGGCAGGCGCTCTCGTGGTCGCGTAGCCCTTAACGGCTGTGAAGCGCGACGGCCGGGGTCGCGCACTTCTTGCCTTGCTAGCGATGCTAATTAAATCGAACGCCGATCTGTGTAATGGCCGACAGAACTCACACTCTGGTGAATGACACCCTTGTCGTCGAAAATATCACGTGTCACAGCACCAGCGCGTGTGATGACTACGCCAATCTGTTGCGCTTTTCATTGCTTTGCGAGATTTTAAGAAGTCCTGTATACAGTATACAGGACTTTGTATGACCGAATAGAGATGACGAACATGCTCGAAGGTTACTTACATTATTTACATTCATTCATTGCGTACGGCATCTACCCTTTACGCCATGCAGTTAACGTGGCAGAGGCATCGACACAATTTAATAAACTGCCTCGTATTTACTAAATGTAAAGAGAAAATTGAATTTTTCAAGTACCTGTTTTAACCCAAATGTAAGTCAAAGGCAATATTTCTGTGATAATGGTTGCCCTGTAGAAAGAAGGCTATAAAACTGTTTGATTTGATAACAGGAAAAGTTCTGGGTGTTTGGTATCCGTAAGCATATTACGCTTTATACTACATACGAAAAACGATTACATTCCCAAGGAGGCGTCAGGCAGTCGGCTGTCCAGAAGAGAAAAAGCTAGAACAATTTCGAATTGCACATGAATTATGTTTAAAAGATGTCGAGTGATCAAAGACAATGATAGAAGAAAACTCAAGAAAAAGAAGATAATGGCTAAAGCATCAACGAACAATTTAAACCCAGAGACCGATTGCACACGGCCTTTTGAACGTTACACATCCAATCTATTCGATGCGTTCTTGATGGCCAAATATTATGAATTTTGTTTAATTATTTGTGATATATAATTTAGTCCCTATTATGCTGCAGCGTTACATATGCTTATCACAATCAATTATTCTAGTACAATCTCATGGTCATTTGATGAAGTCCTTGCGTGATAGGTATTTGTCGGCAAGTAAAATTTTAGCATAGGTGGATCAGGATGAGAGAATGTTACAAACTCTAAAACTACTAAACTCTCGATCAAGAACCAGTTGTATTGCTCATTGTTGCTACGAGTATAATGTTGTTCGTAACTAAAAGAGGAACAATCACTTGAGTGTAATGGCTGTACCACTTGCTGACTTTACAAGTATTATCACTTTATACATAATATTACATTCAGGTGAATCAGTGCCCAACATTACAACTTCCTTCTAGACATTGGTAAATCTGTAAATACACTGAAGATATCTTACGCGAAGTGTAGTTTGATATTGTACAGAAAATGATTCTTCTAAAGCCGTAAATGTCAGCTGTGTGTAAATGTGTGAACATAACCAATGTAATTTAAGTAATAATGACATGTTTGAGTAAAGATGTTGCGTTTATTCCCTATATAACGATCGATTTCTGAAAGGACATGTATCTGAATAATTTTGTAACGCAATGAATAACAATATTGTGTCTGCTTTACATAGCGGTAGCGTCGCACATTGTTCACATTCAACAACATTCAAATTGCCTTCTTGTGGAGTGTTGCAAAAGTATGTGCGTTAAAAAGCTTCGGCCACTAGGCCAGCGCGGATATCGCTTTATCTCGCGCATGGTGCTTACATTCTCTTAAGGAATGGTATCGCGTTGTTTACGTAAAATTTATCGGCTCGCAATCGGACCGACGGATAAGATAGACGGGCACATTTTTGTTCCGCGTACGACAAGGTGACGGTCGCAGCGTCACGTGCTCTCAGTGGCTCGCTGTCAACCGCAGGGAGCGCAGTACCACTTCATTGATTGCCTTCCCTCATCATATATTCAAAGAGAATAAGCGGCGTCGGACATGCCTTATCCACCTTCCTCGAGTAATTTTCTCCCATCGCTAGTATCATCATCCAAGCCTTTCCGAGTTGATCATTCATTGTTACAATAATTATAGATCCTTAGTTCCTTAATACAAGATATTTCTATAATGTCACAGTGTCCGCCTGTACGACCGTCAGTCAGTCCGAGGCTGTGAGACTGTTGGTATTAGAAAGCTGAAACTTTGCCTGGTAATGTTCGTGGTATTAGTTACGCTGAGAAAGTACAAAATAAAATCTTGATGAAAAATATTCTTAGGTTACCTCCCCAAAACATAAAGTGCAAATACTTAATTTCAATTATATAAATGTTTGGATGTATATAGATATTTAAAAAAAAAAGAGTGGGTATAGTGTGATATGAAAATCATTGGTTTTGTGTACTAGACATATAGAACTCAAGAGTAGTTCACGTCTGTTAACAACATATCTCGCGTTAAGGCCGGTGTGGGACCCTGTGATTGCCCTGGGCCTACCTTATATAAAACTTCGCAGTTTTGGTCATTTAAAAGACGAACTCGAGCGATACTGATTTATTTATTTTTATTTTTTTTCTATTTCAAGAACCTACCAAAGTGACTTTACTCTGCCTGATGGCAAGCATGAATGGAATCCAAAAGTTGTAGTCACCATACTCATTGCGAATGCTGACAATACAGTACGGTGATTCATAATATGGCGGCCTATTAAGATGCTTTTTACGCCTAACTTGGGAACTTAAGAGGCATGACAGTCATTGTAGCATTGTATTGCATACACTTATCACGACAACTGTCACTCCTGCATCAATGGGCCTCCGGTCTCACACTCACCAACGAAACACAACAGCACGATTTATTTACGATTTGCTATGTAAAACGATATATAAATAAACATTGGTTCGTCGAGGAAATATCTCTGGTTCGAACTGACCTTGTGGGGTTGACCTTTGAGAGAATGTCCTTCGATAATGTATACAAACAGAACTATGGCTATTTTAAAGTTATACGCACTTCGATGTCGCTTATACCATGCTTGTCTCTGTTCTCCGTTACCAAACATTAATCATCAAAATGTGGTAGTGATCGATTGAGTAGTACAACGTGAATACGTGACGAATAAACTTATGGTCGTATTAATAAATTAAGTTCGGATCAACATTGAACGTAGACGTGTTCTCCTGTGTTTACACGTTCACCGTAAACAAACCGCCCTGGACAGTTTCGCAGTAAAGCGTCAGCTCTCCTGTTTGTCAACAATATGACAGAAACTTACGAGTACTATTGAATTAAACCGTTTAACAGCCCGTTGCGATACGTGCCTGCTCGCCGCGGCCCAGAGAACTTTAACAGTCCCTTTTAATTAGTATTTGGAGGTCTGAGACGGATAAAACAAACACTTTGTGCCGTCAGGTCTTCGCCATGCAGGACTAAGATTCATCGCTGTCGGCTACTTTTCATCTACTATGCGTGCCGCATACAGAAAATAAACTATGTGAATCGTAGTTGTTTATACCGCTCTTGTTCCCTAAAGAGTACAAAATGTGTATACGGCGCAATAATATCAAAGTCCTCTTCCATGGTACATTAATGCGAAAACGACGTAAAGCAAAGCCTGTAAACTTACATGTACATAGATACGTTCATATAATCCACCAAGACCGCGGTTCGAATATTTTTGAAGGCTAATTTGCATATGAATTATTATCGATTAGTTGAAATAATCGCTCGTGGAAACACAAGTGGACTCCAATGATACGCCACTGATTTATGCTTTTTCTTATGACGCGTATTTACCTATCGTAAACATGTCACTCGAAAGGCTATTTCCTACAGTACGAAAGACAATAGAGCGAAAGAATAATAGAGCTGAGTGTGCCTAATCCGTTTTTAAAATTGGACATATGTACTTAATAATGATAAAAATATGAATAATGTTTTGTTAAAATGAAAACATAAAATGAGTGTGCAAATGTTATCGGGTAGAACATATTTAAATAATATAACAGGCAAATGACTTGGATTGATAACGGTTAACTGTTTGTCTAGCCTATTTATTGGAACATGTAGTTAATTGAGACTGTAGTTAATTAATAGAGTTGATGTGAGAAATGGTGTTACTAAAGTTGAAACCAAGTATTGCTCTTTAAAAATTAATTTTCGTGGCAAGAGTCACAGTACTCAGAGCAAAATAACTCTGGCACGGGCAAATGAGCTCGTAATTCTCAACGAGGGAACTGAATCGGCTCAAAGTTACGGGAATAACGTGGTACAGTTCCATATTAATCTAATTGCACAGCAAGCTCAACTACGTTTCATCTCGATGCAGGACGGTGATTGATCAGATACGACGCTACATATACTCGTATATATACATACAGTACTGGTCCAAAGTTCTTTTTAATTCGGTCCTAAGAAAGTCACTTTACTTTGCCTGATCGAAAGCATGAATAGAATCCAAGAGTGGTGGTCCGCATAGTCACTCTGCACTCTCAATGAGTATGGTAGACCACACTATGACGGCCTAGTGAAATGCTTTTTCATGCCCTATTAAAAGGACCCGGAATCCCAGTGGGAGGAATACACGTGCGCCGGTAGTGAGTGCCAGGTTTTAACTACTTTACATACGAAGTTAGAGCCGAACCGTTTAGTTTGGGAGTGTACGAGTATATCTTACTTTCTATAACGGTGATTACCAAGGCCAGCTCGTGTTGTCCTTTGTGTTGTGTTGTGTAGAGGAAGGCAGAAGGTGTGACCAGTTTGAAGAGCTCATCAGAACACACTCCATCATAAAAATAATAGAGAACTGCTATAGAGGCGACATCTCTTCGCAACTCCAGGCTCAAAGGATTCAGTGACTACGATTTACGATCACATGTTAAGTTCTGAAATACACACAATGCTGTGTGTGAAAAATTCAATATTTCTTTACCGTTACTAAGCAAGTAATTTATTTAGTGTAACTATGTAAAAATAAATTAAATTGCTTTCCTTTAACTGTGAGTACCAAATCATTCAATCATCACCTTACTTAGCTCAATCGGATAAGTAATTTTTACTCAGTATAGATGAGTGCTTAAGATCATTATCGTGCGAGCCCCTCGCGTGATGTTGTACAATTTTGTGATAATTTTCTTGCTAAAAGTTTACGCACTGCCTTTTTGAAGTGAATATTTCGGAATCATTGATCAAATGTTCAATCTTTGTGTTGTTTAGCCCATTGCAGCCACTTAAGTTTATTCTTCGTAACTTCATCGCTTCTAGGTACCCTTTGAGCCTCTGTTTACGCTATCGATGATGCACTGCTGACACTGGGACGGGTTCTTGGCTGCCAACATTCGGTTCCTTACGAATCTTTGGTGCCGTATGTATTCGCTGGTGCTAACTTTCTACAGAGATGAATTTGTCTTCACTATTAGATGTGACCCAAGGTCGTCACAGACCAATCTTCAAACTAAAGAACGTAATTAAATAAGGGTTTCGAATCGAAAACATTACAACATAGAGTACTAGAATTATCGTGTATTTCGTTATAAAAACGAAACAACGAAACGAAAAACTACATATGCGTTAAGTGTCAAATATTCAAGTTACCCAGATCATCTAGTAAATAATACAAATACATAGACAAACATGAGTGATTGGTACTTAGAAATTGTATTTAAAATTGGATCTTGGAGTTATTATTTTTCAAATGCGCATTTATTGTATCCATATTTGATTGTAGAACAGTGGATGAGTGGTCAATTTCGGAGTATCGATAACTTGAGATCATGTTTAAGCGACTTAGTGTGAGTTAGATATCTTTACAACCACGGAGGACTTTCCCAGTTGCCCAGTATTTTCAGACAGATCTGTTTACTGAATACCGATGGGTTATTCAAAAGCTGCAATTTCAGTGGTATGCAATCTGGCATCGAACGATAGGAACAGCCAGAAGGTGTGAGACACTTTACCTGAAAACAAACTCCTGACTTGAAGTTTAACACTTAGTCCAACAACGGTCTCGTCACGTCAACATGAACAGTCATTAACAAGCGGACTTTTATTACGGACGGTAATAATGCAAAAATTAAAAGTATTTTTTTTTAGTTTTTTACGTTACAACATTCAATAGCCTTTACAATACGTTTTATAATATACCTAGTACGCATCAACAACCTGCAAGCGCATATGCCAGCTTAATCTGTTTGTTAACTATGCAAGAGATGCGTAATGTAATGGCATTAACACCGTTAAGGAGAGGCCACAGCGCCGCACGGTGCACGGCGCGGTTCTCTTGCTCTTTTCTTAAATACATATATATATATATATATATATAACACATATATGCGTGACCTCACTTAATACGATAAAAGTGATGAAACATCGGTGTTGTAAATGACACCTTTTTACTCGATTGCGGAAAATCCCAAAATGAAAGTTTCAAAGCTATGGGGTACATTTGCTTTTCTTTGCTTTCTCGTAACTACTAATCGACTGAACTGATTTTAATGGTGTATGTTTTCAAGGTCTAGTGTTTTTTTAAAACTGATCCTAACAATGATGATGTTTGTCAAACGAATGGTTTCAAAACTCTATATTTTGTTATCACTAAGGTAGATAAACTCTGTTACCTTAGCGAAAATTAGATCCCAAGTAAATTATTAGATTACTAGTTTCTAGTCGGCGTGACGACGGTTTCGATCCCCGCCTTAGAAAACACTGCATATGACAATCTGGCGTGCAACACGCGGTCAACTGAGTGAACCTGTTATAATGGTCCAGACGTGAGCTGTCTCCCGCTCCCCGCTCTCCGCACCTGCGAGTGCGGCCTCGCTTCGGCACGTGCTTCTCTCTAGTGTGTAAACACTATTCATATTCTTACCACAAGCTTGCGAATGTGTATTGTGACCGTGTACTCGCGGCGTTTGTCACCCGATAGAGGCTTAATCCCTCAGTCGTGGGTAAGGCCACCGCTCTCGCTCGCTGGCTTCCTCTACTTCTGATACGGTTCACACCACCCATCGTATTTTGCACTTATTTGAGCTGTTATAGCAAAGGATTTTCTCACTTCTATTACAAGAAAAAGCACCTTAATTTGAAAGATTATCTATCGTTAAAGATGTAATTAATTTAATGAAAGTTACAATTAGATACAAGAAGACGACATACAAATAATATGACTTCGATTCTCGCTCAGCTCTAATAATTAGATAAAGAACACGTGGGTTACGTAAAGTATTATTAGTCACGTTTTTGGAAATATACAGGGCTACTGCTTAAGTCGACCAAGACCTTTAAGGGTTGTAGGTAGTAGCCATTATTACTTATAGTTTTCACTATGAAATATCATATCCCAAACATAACTATTTTAAGATATTATACTTTAAGATTTTTTATAAACATTGTCGAATTTTTTCAGAACTTATATTATCATCTATTATTTTTTATTGTTTTTGTAACGTTGATTAGTTGTTCCATAATTTTCATTACCAAAGTTGTAGTTAACGAACTGGACCGAAATAAATAGTATGTACATATACATTGCTAGGTTATAAATATGCTAGATATATGTAAATGTACTACTGTAAATGTATCTTACAAGTTATAATCGTCTAAAGGCTAATATCAGAATTCATAGGAAAACTGATGAACGAATGTGAGTCTGAAAAATTAGCATATAACCCGGTAGTGTTCAGTTATTATGGTGGATGCCTAAATCACAAAATAATCAGTGTACGGAAACAAGCTACGAGTATACACAACGCGCGTTCAAGCAACGCACACGCATGTGTTGGACATCGTTTAGGGATAACATGTCTCCGAACGGTTGGGAGCAGTGCGAGCGCGAGTAACATGCGTCTTGCGATATTTTTGTGCGAAAATGGAGCAACAAAAAAGAAATTATTATAACTGTTCAATTGAATATTTAAATTAATAAAGAATCAATAATGATGCCTTACAAGTGTTTTTCATTAGCTTACTGTAATTTGAACATATTTATTGTAAATTTGTAAAATAAAATAATCGTGCATTTTGCCAATCTGCAACAAATCTGTAATAATAATAACAACCACATTCTTTGATTTTTATTCAGTTCAGTTGTTTCTGTTTGATTCTCAACGATCAATCACTAGATAGATACGAGTGCCATTACCATGACAAGTTTTTTCACCTAAGGCAGAGTTGATAACACTAACACGATCACCGAGCCTAGGCACAAAACCGGGCAAGTGCGTGTCGTGCCATGCACGACATAGGATTCTGTAGTACAATAATGCGAACTAACACAGGGGATTATTGGTGTTTTACTGAGTGTTTAACAGAGTCTACATTGCCAGACCCCGTGCTGTTACTCACAATACGGAAAACCCGATAACACTTTTGACAGGACCTCCCGCCAGCAGTGGCATGTTCCAACTAATGAGACCACAGAGACCGGGCGTTTATGTACATGAGTCCAGTACATTATATTTAGTAATGGACTTGATTATTTAAATTTACATATTATTAAGTACGTTGAATTTATTTTTTACAGAGGTCTTATACGTATATTATATATTGTGTTCCAATTTAAAAGCGATATAAAAGAAAAATGTAAACAAGACAAGGTTATTTTATACTACAAATCATCTCACATTAACGGTTATGGCGCTCTGTAATGTCGAATCTATTGATCGACTATTACTCGTAAACTAATGAAATTTACTTTGCTGTAACAGTGTTTTTCAAATCTCTAAATACTACCGTTTGTATAAGAAGAGGAAGAGACACTCGACTCTAATAAAAATAAACCCTTTAAAGCTTACTACCTCACAAATGGATATATGTGACAATTTCATATTTTAAACACTCAGTCTGTGAGGAATAGTGTGGACAGACGGAATTGATGAAACTATAAGGGTTCCGTTTTTGCCATTGTGACTCCGGAACTCTAGAAAGTGAAGAGCAGCCTTACTCTGAACGCAGAGCCGCTAAAGCTATGAGTGGCTATGAGCTCATATGTAACTACATATATCTTGACACGCCAGTTACTGAGGCACGTGAATTAGGTAAACGAATAGGTAGGTAGTAGTAGAAACTTGAATAGATGTAGGAAAATATCTACGCGATGGGGTCAGGCCAATATCGCACGACGCTAAAGAAGGAACCGGTCGTGTTCGGGTGACGCATGCGTGTTATATTCACGGCCAAGGTTCGTGAATGCTTGTTTAAGTCAATAACTAAGTATAGAGTATGTTTTGGCGCTACGTACTATAGCACAAGATGTATAGTGTTAAAGGCGCAATGGACAAATACATGCACAACCTTGAACAGTTTACTGTTCCTCTGGGTCAGAAAGGTTAGCATAGCACCTATTTCAAGTTTTCCTTCTTTTTGTAGTGATATTATCTTGCATAGTCTATTTCTTTAGTCGTCTTTTACGGCACACATGGTATGATTAGGGATATTACACTTCATATTCTTAATCCGTCACCACACGAAGAATGAGCGAATCGGCGATTTATTTAAACATCGATATAAAATGAAAGTATTTGATTATTTAACATCATGATTGTTTAACATCAAGAGCAATAGTTTAAAGAGATGCCGATGTTCTGTCCCGCAGAAGTCGTGTCCGATGTAATGGCAATTTGAAACCGTTGAAACACATTGATATAACTAAATCATTTGTTTTTGTGATCATCTAAATCAATTCACTTTAAAATATCTTGGCCCTCTATTCACAGTTAGACTATTAGTAAAACCTAAAGATGTCACTTGACAAGTGCTTGTACAGGATGGGCCAAGAATTAGTAAACATTCGAAAAAATCGCATGAAAAAACCATTTGATCTATATCTATATCTATACTAATATTATAAAGAGGAAACCTTTGTATTTTTGTATTTTTGTATGTTTGTATTGAATAGGCTCAAAAACTACTGGACCGATTTTATCATTTCTTTTACCATTACTTAGAGGGATTCTTCCGAATCCGTATAGGCTATATTTTATCCCGGAAAATAGATAGGATTTTTCGTGGTAGTGAAAATTGTGGAGTAAGTCGTCGAAAAAACTGCCGTACGTTAACGATTCTCGCGAACGCTGCCTAAATGGTTAGAGATGTATGGTTGACTTCTATAGAAAAGTTGTAGAACTCAATAATGTCTACAAAAAAGTCCGGGATAGTATAGACCAAACATTTATCAATATGCCTAAAAAGAAACGATCGCAGCTATCTGAAAGTACTTCCTAAGCGAGATTAGCAAAAATACGTCGCAATGTGGAATCTTCTTCAGAAAATTCTGAACGTCTCGCAAGTCAAAGAGAATACGTTTCACAGTCGCGAGCAAGGGAATCTAGCGGTGAACGTTCGCAGCGCCTTGCTGAAAATAGAGATAGACTGTCACGAGCACGCACTAGAGAAACCAGCGATGAACGTTCACTTCGCCTGGCGGAGCAGACTGCGAGAACATCACAGGTACACCAACGCCAATCGAGTGCCGAACGCGCACAGCGACTTGCTGAAAATAGTGTATAGTGAAGCATTAAGGTAAAGAGTCGTTAAAATTAAAAAGAAAAATAAAAGAGTTAAGCAGGTACGAAACAAAGAAATGTAACACAAATAAAAAACCTATAAAAACATACATACAAAACAAATTTTTTTTTTTCAGAGAGCTTAAAAAATAAATGTCCACCCGTGCGAAGCCGGGGCGGGCCGCTAGTATATAATAAAATCGTTGGAAAGTCAAAACTGTACATTGAATATTTTTTAAAAAGAATATTAATACTTGGGGCGTGATCTGCAATCGATATCGAAGCCAAAAATGTAGTTTTAAGAATTTTTGACTATTTGTCTGTATGTATGTCCGGGCTAAACTCAAACAGCTCACTGACAGCGTGTAATCTAACGACGCATATTTTATAAGGATACCTTTGTACGTATTTTTACTCTTTTGTGTCCTGGAATATATTTCTGCATTATTTTCTCTATTTTCTTCAGTCACATGTTACGAAAACTCAGCAGGATTCCCATATAACTCTCTTCACTTACTTCGCTTGCAAAACAAACTTATACTCATATTTTAATGCTATTTTTAAAGTTCTTAAATTTTAATGCTAAAGCGACACTGGCATCTTAGTCATATTTGGTGCTGTAGAGCCTTCACGCAGACGACTGAATATATTATAAAAATTATTCATTTACAAGAAAGCTAATTAGTTGGAATATATAACAGACCGCGAGATCGCCGACATCTCTTCGCTGATTTTTCTTTTAGTTGATATAGTGTATTTGGTTTATTGATGTAGACACGATTCTTAAAATAATCTCATAAAAGAAAACTCTGCTGGGGATATTTCTGCACTTCTGAATGGATATGGAATGTCGCCTCGTTTGGAAATCAGCTTTTTCAAAAACATGTCTTTAACCATCGGCAGGGACTCAGTGGATCTGTGACTAGTGGCTTCATCTTGTTAAAACCATGTGCTACGAATATAGCTAGCAAATTCCAGTAGCGTCGGTCTCAAGAACTCCCGTAACATTTTCACATATTCAGGAGAATTAACAGGAACTGAACGGCTGCGAGAATCTTCGAATAAGTAGGGTCCAATGATTCCTTTTGCTAAAATTGCAGCCAATACAGCTTGGCAGCATTCGCTTTGGGATGTCACTGCTCCAATACTTGTAATTTTGTTTGTTTACCTGTTCATTGAGATGAAAATGGGCTGCGTCAGAAAATAAAATGTTTTCTAATTTACTGAATCGTTCTAACATTGTTTCAGTATACGACTTGCACAAATTTAAAGGCGCTTCCAAGCGAGGCGTGAAACAGCATTTTACTAGCCTGGGATAGTGTCATATTGCATTGTCGGCATTCGCAATGAGTATGGTGGCCACAACTGTTGGATTCTATACATGCTTTCCATCAGGCAGAGTAGAGTCACTTTGGCAAGTTCTTAAAATAAAAAAACCATTAGGTTTTAGTTCCTGCACTATTTGGATCTCATAAGGATGTAATTTCAAATATACTTTCAAAATACGACTTAATGATATGCGGAATAACCCTTACTCAGCCGAATGTTTACGCGTCGATAAATCTCGATTAAGTCGAACAGAAGCGGCAACTTGCTGCACATTCTCTTCAGACCGAGAAGTCCATGGGCCTCTAGTTTACTTTACATTTGGCGTAGATCCCGTCTCTTCGAGCTTCTTTACCTATTTCTTTATTAAAAGAGCACATGGACACTGGTTTAAGTCGTGTAAATCGTATTCAATGCGAAATAAGCGTCTCGTCTCATTTAAACTATAATTATTTCACACAGTAAGCGCTCTGTGGACCAGTGAAGCGATCTATTGCGACAAAAATGCCGAAAAACGAGCTAACGAGTCAGACCCCTCCTGGCACCCCGCGCGGCATTTGTTTGCGCGGGATGTTAGATTCAAATGTTAACGAACTCTCGGCCCACCCTGTACTTGGAACGATTGTGACCGATAAGGGGGTACCAAAGTGGCACTCAGTGCTTAGTCTGGTTGGGTCCAGTAGTAAATGTCTACCTAGTTGTGGTGTGTTCGGAGCCAGAGTCGTGGAGCGGCGACGCTCGGGTTTTAGTCTAACCTATTTACGGTAAACAAGACACTTGATCTTTAAATTGAACACAATTAGAGTGCAACTCGCACTGCTTGGTCTTTCTACGATTCGTATTAATTTCCAATGTGTAATGTATACAATATTCGGTTGCATCTGTGATTGTACAAAGAATAGGTTAGCTCAATATTAATGCAAATGGACCTACTCATCCATAGTCGTATAGGCTTCTAAACTTTTCACGATAACTATTTATACATACAATAAATATTGTACATGCACTGTCAATAGTATTTCGCTTTATACTCGTATGTCTTAGCCAAATCTTTATCCTTAATTTCAAGTTCTAACTTAATACCTTTAATTCATAAAATCGGTCACCAATAATCTAAATCGTGCATGGCATGGTTATTCGTTAACAAAATTAAATTGTATATAAACCCATGCCAAATCAGAGTTAGCTTTGTCTGCTTGTATGGAAAGATAATTTAATAAAAGCCGGCCAAGTGCGTGTCGCGTAGAACTAGTTAATACGAAACTGAAATATAAACAAGACAAGAGTTTTTATTGTTTCATATTATAAACATTTTACATTAACCAAAAGTTTGCTAAACTCTGATCGTTTCCTTTTAAGTTCGGTAGGTACACGAGTATATGCTATCACCATTCTACGAAACGGATACCTCAATCAAGTATTGTCTTCATAAGTCCTTGTAATTTTTTAAAGATCAACCGAATAATGTATGATAGGTAATAATGTGTCTGTGTGTATGTAGCAACCCGTTTCTAAATGTTTGAGTCTCGTCAGAAGAGATCGAGTAAACAAATTCATGGCCGCCCTTTACAATCACTTCATTAATGCTTATTGTGTTTTGTGCTTTTATGTGATTAAGATCAATAATAAATTAACTAAAGTAACTCACAAAAATATGTTAATCCACGTTGCAATATTTTTTTGCCTGCTTCAGCGGACAAAGAAGCAGACTTTTAATAAATGTTGAAAGCGGCCTTTAGGTATGAAACCCTAAGTATTTTCATGTTAAACATCGACGATGTCGAGGTCTGTGGAGGGAACGGGTGTCATGTCCCTCCGACACAAAGGGAGGATCCTCCGACCAGGCGAGGTGATCATGCCTGGCGGGCCACGGCCCAACGGTTGACGTTGGGATGTTGTATATATGCTAATTGCCACGTGAATCTCTATTTCGCGATACAGGATTAGTAGTTCCATCGTAGTTTATTACATTCATACGTTTCGTTCATACTTCGTAGTGCGATGTATCTTCGCTAGACGGCGCTGTTGTATATTTTTCTTTGTGCTGTAATGTGGAAGTCGCCACAAGGTCGAACGAGCTCTACTACCACAGATCTCGTAAATTGAAAATCCTGTTTCGAGCAAGTGCTAAGGAAAACTGAATGTGAAATTAGATTTCCATTCCCGTTAACTACTGTACTTTTGATTTCAGTTGGATGCTTTATGTGTTGTTTATCTATGAACTTCCATTTGTGTAATAAACATTTCTCTTTATGTTATGTATGCTCCATCCATGTACAATTAATGTTCAAATTAGTATCAGCTCTGAACACGTTCTCTCTGTTTTCGATAAACTTTAAACATTTTCCCGTTTCTGCGTAAATAAACATTTGCTAAACACACATAAAAAAAATATAAGTCACGGATTACAATTTGTAAGCTCAACAGTTTAATGTTGTTTAATTAACTGATTTGAGCCATAACTACGCTTAAGCTTATCACATTCTTCTGTTCTTCACAACTTCTGTTTCATTAATCTTTACAACGACATCCGCTGCTTTGCATTGTTTACGTTTAGTCCATATCCCTAGCTTACCTCACGAGCCATAATCTTTATTTACACTCTCTCACATTAGAAAATAGCGGCAATGTACAGTAACGTGAATCAAAATCTGTGTGTGAGTGCTAGATACTTGTTATGTGCACCAACATCTCATTTACTGAAGAGTAGTAACGAGTGCATC
This sequence comes from Hypercompe scribonia, assembly GCA_949316085.1. NCBI lineage: Eukaryota > Metazoa > Arthropoda > Insecta > Lepidoptera > Erebidae > Hypercompe > Hypercompe scribonia. The sequence goes on along the minus strand of OX438968.1, from coordinate 26,980,564 downwards.
GACAGCAACACTACAGCATTTCGTTAGTGTTTCAATAGTCCCATGTTTATATGGTCAGTCATAAGGTTCTTCTTATTTTTTTTTTTGCTACGCTAACATTGTAACTCGTGAATGTTTCCTAAAGAACAATAGAGGTACGATTACGTACGACTCGCACCCCGGCCCCGCTGGTTCCGCTGCACCACCAGCCCCGGTTATCACCGTGGCGCAACACCAGCTCTGTCAGCTCTAATGCCTCGCTACGAGTCTCATCATATTGCAATGATCCCACGATTATCGTTTTTACATAGATAAATTTTTTTCGTTGTTTTAAAAAAAATCTCAATTTGCAATTAATTCTCAATTAGATTCTTTGTATACGATATTTGTAATAATTGGCTACGAGCAAAAAGCTTGTGCAAAAACTGAACACCACGGATGTTAAATACGCGCGCCCGCGACGCGACGTCCGCTGACGATGAAGTTTTGAGGAAAATACTTAATACACAGTCACGATCTAGGTATATACACATAACATACGTACAATATTTACATATTGTAATGATGTCAGACTCATGTCATTCAATTATCCCCCGGGTTGTATCTACAGATATTATTACGAATATATATGAATAAGTATTCAAATACTACAGCCATAAATTTTTCTTAGTCAAAGCCGTAAACATTTACAGGAGAGCGTTCCGCTTTCATACAATTTTAAGCCCAAAATCTAAAAGAAGAAAGTTATATGATTATAGGTGCAAGTGGTATTTTATTAATTATTTCATAAGAAGGAAAACTTTAAACAAACCCTACACTAACTTCTACTCGTACCCCACACTCTATAGCAGGTCTTCTCTCCAAGAAGAACCTGTTGACGATGATGATAACATGCTTGTTACTCATCTTGGTAGTGTAAAAATAATTATTATTGTTTATGATTTTGGTAGCGATAATAAATAAGAGTGCATACAATAATAGACAATTCAATCTCGGCTTTTAGAAAGAACTGCTGAGACCTTGTTTACTCTTACGTGCTGAGAGACTGCCACATCCGTAGTCACTAAATTATGTAACTACATACTAAGCTACTAAACCAACGAGGCACTTAAATATTCATTTATAGTCTCTGCCTACCCCAGAAAACAGGTATGGAACACTAGTATACTACACACACGTACACTGTGTACACAGTAAATAGTACACATATGGAAATGGAAATATGTGTTAAAATCTTTTTATTCTTCAACAAATTTGATTTATATATCGTGTACGAACTGTACAAGGGCCATTACAATGTCTCGAGTTAAGGCTTAGCGCAGGTGACGGATCATTTGTATGATATACTCGTACATAACAGGAGAGTAACATTGCCAGCATTGCACACGTGCTTTCGCCACACAAATTTCTGTTATATGCCTCTTCTGCCTATTGTGAGTTAGATTCATAGTTTTCATTAACGGCATTTATTGATTTGACTGATGGGGTTCCCTTTTATTATTATTTTTTATTTAACAGTACCTAATAAAAAAATTTCATAATAAATAGTTATATTTAATATTTAATAGTTCGCCCTCAGGGTTGCGGAGTGACACGGAGGACAGTCGCTCCTTGAAAAAACTGACATTCAGATAAAACCAGTTGAACTAGTAGTCCACCTCAAATGATCTTGGAATTAATAATAGACATCTTGTTCGATAATAAATAAATTGCTGTAGGCATATTATTTTAAATATCTACTTTCTCAGATTGCGGTTTGACCTGCATTTATACACATTTACTTAGAAAAACATTACCATTTTGAACCAATAACTCACTTTACATTTTTGGCCCAGAATGTTAATTCTGCTTTGTGTATGAATTTTATGAAGAAACAATAATTAAATGAATTTCGCTTAATGCCACGCGATAAAGTCAGTGTGACGAGAACAGATTTGCGAACGTACAAGCGGTAGTGTGCGTATGTTCTGCTGACTCGAGCGTCCGCGCTTTGTTTTCGCAAATATCATTTTATGTGCAGGTTAAAGGTGACAATGTTAGTAACAGTTATTCAAGATGAGACATGGAGCAACTTTGTATAAGCTGATTGATAAAACGGGCCATCTTTTGTCACTTGCACAACTGAAAAAGCGAGGAGAGCACTGCTCTGTGTAGATATGCTGTAAAAGATGTTATATATCGATCCGTTATCCCTATGCACAATATTGACAACTTGACTTTTCTGCGCTCCTTTTTTAAACTGTATGAAAAATAAACTTTTTACAAGCCAAAGTTTTCAAGAAGCGACGAAAGAACTTTCGCCGCGATTGCCGCCATATCTCGGTATTATATGAAACGCTCACAATTATGATTATCGGATGTTTAAGCACAATGTACACTGGCACTACTCGTTATGTCTAAGACATTTGATGACGTTTCCGTTACATAACATGTGGACCACGAATATGACGTCAAAGTTATTCATTACACAGGCTTGAGAAATTGGTAGAGCGCTTGTAATGTTAAACGTATTGTACTGCAAGTGTAAAGCGCTCTCAACCCCGAGTCGTCTGTTTCACTAACTTCATAACGAACGCTGGAATTAAACATATTGAAGAAGACGTGTTTTACTTGTTCGTTACAAAGTTCTTTATTCGCTGCTTAAATATTTACTTTTGTTGATTTCATGGCAAACACAAAAAAAATTAACATTGATAATTTTAAACAAATCTTATATGTAATATAATTACTGTTCATTAGTCCTCAATGAAACTCTAGGATAGGCGTACCTAGTTAGCTAATTTTGATTTAGTAATATTAGTGGCAGACGCGACTAACTTCATATTTAAAACAACAATTTAATGTGCAATTCAAAAATAAGTATTTTATGTGTACACACGGGTTTTAATTCAACAACTTATACTTTTCCACAATATTCAGACTATCATGGATTTAGTTTGAAATTATCAGCCATTTGTGTGTCGAGCCATGCTTAATGTAGGGTTCCGTAATCAGGGCTTTTCGTTATTTCATATTATAAACCTTTTACATTAAGGGTTTCGGCGGATAACTTCAAATTGGTTACTTGACTATTTTTAAACTAATAAAGCCTATATATCTATATATACGTATGCTACTTCCATACCATCACCGTTTGACTAGTAACGCAAGCGGAGGGTGGGCACGCTCTACTTAAGCAATATCAGTCCATTAAGCCTTAATTACTCACGAATGGTCACTTTAATATAAATATTGTCTTTACAGACCCTTATTATTCTTAAGATATCTACCCATTTAGAAAATCATGTCATTGAATAGATAAATGTCAAAGTAACATACTCACTTTCAGACGTACCATAATAAAATATTTTGCAACATTTTGTTTTTATTAATCATAACGACTAACGGTATGATTCATATGTATGTTCATGTGAAAACACAATGGCCAGGCGTGTGTGGGACTCTAGTACCACCTGGCGTATCTCGTGGTAGGGATTATTGTTGTATTTATCTGGCTAGCAATAACATCGTCAATAACAGTTTTAATTCCCAGATTTTTAAAACTTTTGTACTTTACATATAAGCTGTACTACAGTCCTACTACTACATATGACAGCTGGCTGTCACGAATGAGCTGACATTGCTGTCAACAAGATGGCGTAATAATATATTTTTTAAATTAAAATCATCCGTTTATGATTTTCTTGATCCGTCTATCAAATGTCGCTGTGTTAAGTAACTCTACATACTTTTTTTACATACTGTTCACTATTAATAGAACCTATTGAACAAAACTGCTGCTAAATCTTTCTTAAATTAGTGATTTAAAATAATTCATTTCTTTATTTGTACAACCTGTACGGTCAACATTGGGCATAAATAAATGTTTGTTTTCAAATGCGAAATACACCAGTGAGCTTCATCGGTTTTTAGAATATCATACGAGTATGTATATAATAATATTTTCAGACATCTGACTCACAAAAGCATCTAGTTTTTAACTAAATAGAATTCAAACATTACAAGATTATAAAAAGTACAAATGTATATTATTTTATTGATTTTACGAACGTTTAGTTATTGCAGTTTTAACAAATTGGTAGCGGTACAGGATCTGATATCCTTTTTTCAGATTTCCATCACCAATTGAGAAATAGTGTGGACAGACGAACGGACGCACATAATAAAACTTTACATTTTTGCTATTTTGCCTAGAGAAACTAAAAATGCAAATTAATAGTGCCACTATGACAAAGGTACGACATATCTATTATTACGACATACTTATTGAAGACCCATCTATAGATAACTCATACGTATGGGTTTGATGAAAAAAAATCTGTTTCAGTTCTAAGTATGGCAGAACTCCAAATCTTTTTTTTTTCAATTTTTGTAAAAATCTTAATGTGATTCACAGAATACATCGACTTGCTAGGTTTCAACAGTATAGTTCTTAAATCAAATCAATCTATCGCCGTCCACTGCTGAACATAGGTCTGGCCGAAAGAGCATCAATCATCTCGCTCTTGGGTAATTCGCATCCATCCACTGCCAGTCACCTTCTTCAAGTCGTCTGTCCATCGCACCTTATGGCGCCCTATGCTATATACCCAATCGTGGTTTCCACTCTAGCACACTTTGGTTCCAGCGACCCGTTCGTTCGGTTCGTTTGGAGACATGAGTGGTCCATTTCCACCTCAGCGTACTGATTCTCCGTGCGATGACAGTTACACCCGTTCTCTGTCGAATATTCCATTACGAATTTTATCAGTCAGAGAAACACCCAGCATCGCATGCTCGATCAGCATGTCGCATGTCCGTATGTCATTACGGGTCGGACACACTGGCCAAATCTTCATCTTCATCTTTAATGATTGTGGAATCTGCGACTTGAAGATGTGAAGTAGCTTCCCGTATGCTGTCCAGCCCAAATGAATCCTCCTATCGGCCTCCTGATCGAAGTTGTGCCGGCTAAGTTTAACAATTTGCCTAAGATAGGTGTATTCTTGCACAACCCCGATAGCACCGTCATTTACGGTTACAGGACTCGGGGATACATGCCAATTATGCATGATTTTCGTTTTTTAGATGTTCAGTCCCAGTCCAGCATATTTGAAGAACCATCCAGACTGTTCAGCATTTCTTCTAGATCATGCAGAGGTTCCGCCGGGACGACTATGTCGTCTGCAAACCGCATATGTGAGAGGTATCGGCCATTGGTATTGATTCCCCGTCCGTTCCAATCGAGCGTTTTGAAGGCGTCTTCCAACGCATCGGTAAACAGTTTCGGAGATATAACATTTCCCTGTCATACCCCATGATGCAATTAGATTGGTCTTGTGCTCTTTTCTTGTACTTGGACAGTAATTGTTGCAGTTTCATAGAGGTATCTCATACTCTGGACATATCGGCAGTCGACCAGGCATCTCTGCATGGATGCCGGGACAGCCCAGGTCTCAACTGTATCGAAGGCTTTCTCATAGTCCATATGCGTTAGACAGAGAGGCTGATTATATTCCTCTGTCTTTTCGATAATTTGCTTTAGAGGGTGTATCGGGACCACCTACGGTACTATAGCCTTGCCGAAACCCAGCCTGCTCCACGGACTGAAAGTCATTGAATTTTTGGGCAAGACGATTCGTAACAATCCTCGAAAACAACTTGTACCAGTATACACGGTTCGGGAGTGAAATTGGGTGGTAGTTTTTCAGTAGGCTTTTGTCTCTTTTCTTGAAGAATAGCACTACCGTACTCCTGCTCCATGCCTCCGGAGTAGTGCCAGTATGAATGACGGATTTAAATAGCTTTGAGAGTTCTACTAATGTAGGGTATTCCACCAGCTTTTAGGAGTTCTGTTGTAATTCCATCTTCACCAGGAGCTTTGTTATTGTTAAGTTATCTGATTGCTATTCTAATCTTGCCCAGATTGACATCGGGAAGCTCATCTGTGAGGTGGCGTTTCAGTCTAGCAAGTGGTTCATCTGCGTTATGGGTCTCGGGTGGTCGCATTTGTGTGGTGTTTAGGTACACATAAAACTTTGCGACTTCAGCGAGATCCTCAGATTTAGAGGTGACGGTGGTGCCTTGTGCAGTTTTTAGTTTAGTCAGGTGACAACATGAGGCTTTTTGTTTCATTTTGGCTTGGTAAAGACCTTTGTGCCGTTATTTCGGACAATTGTGTCCTCAATCGCTCGAATATTTGTTTGTCGAATGTCTCGTCTTAGCAGCCCCTTTACCTGCCTATTCAGTTTCTGACGCTCAGGTGGAGTGGTGTTTTTGTCTCTCGTTTTTTCCTCATAAGATCTAAGGTCTCACTTATGAGTTTCGACTTGCGTCTAATGCCCTTCGGTCGAAAATGGTTTGAAGCTCTAGCTGAAAGCTTCCGCACCCAGCTTCGACCTACTGTAAAGTTGGTCTAAGAGTCGACTTCATCAGGCGCGCCCCTTCCGTTTTAATACATAGAGTTAGGGTACCTCTCACGAGTCGGTGATAACTTCCTGTATTGAACCTATTGATCACAGAGATATCCCTAAATATATGGCGTTTGTTTTTAATGATGAAGTCGACTCGTTCTTTGTAGCTCTATCAGGGCTTAGCTAGGTCCACTTCCTTTGAAGCTTCTTTTGAAAGAAGGAATTCATGAGATGTAAGTTTACCAGCATTAGAATCTGCCGATTTCTGTGCCCATACCCTAACAATCTTACCCTGGTTTTGCCATACTCCTGTGCTCCCGCTTTCGCATTTAAATCGCCCATGACAACTGTGAAAGAAGTGTTGATACGAGACAGAGCCTTAGCTATGTCTTCGAAATGCCTTCAACCTCATCGTCAGGATGTGTGAATGTGGGTGAGTACACTTGTATAATCTTCAGGGAATACCTTTTGGTTACTTTTAGTATGAGGTACGCTATCTCAACGAATTATGTATATATAACAACGACCTTGAACGATTTATGGGTCATAAATCCGACACCGCCTTGGGATGGTTGGTCTCTCTATCGGAAGTAGAGGAAGTGACCGGAATCTAGGATTATCATATCCTCAACCTGTTTTCGGACTTCTGATAGGCCCAAAATAGGTCAATTTATATAACTTACTTCTGCTTCAAATCGATCGTCCAGCTGCAGCGTGCTTCCATTATACGCGGTACCCTGCCGTATTGCGGGATCCTTCGCATTCCACGCCACTCCGTTACTATGGCCGGTACCATGGCCAGGAATGGTGCGAGGTGCGACTGCCGGAAGATTGGAGCCGTGGACTTTAGTTGTGGTCAAGGGGGGGAATTCACTATAGTCACCATGCTGGGCAGCTGAGTTGGTGACCGCAGTGGCAAGAATTATTTATCTGATGGCGCTGCTGCCTGTCACCAGAATTGAATTTTAGTGATTCTCGCAGTGGTGTGGTTATACCACCACGAGTCGGTCACCAGAGCATTGTCCCTTGTTTGGCAGGGTGCACCACGTGCAGGTGAGGTTGGCTTCACAGGACCTCGGATGGTAGGTGGTCCCGCTTGCACCTCATGAATAGTACTTATAGTTACGGCAAAAAAGTGGCTATGACAAATAGGCAGATAGACATGATGAACCCAGGGCTCCAGAACCCTTAAAATCAGCGAAGAGATTTCGGCGCTCTTGCGGTCTCTTTACCGACGAGTATTCGAAAATTTTGAAAATTTCCCTTAAAAGAGTGCAAACGTCGAAACGATGGTCACTCAGACGATGTAATTTTTAAAAAATAAATTCGTTTAGTAATATTACAATTTTAGTAAATTTAAATTTTTTTATTCGATTTTTCAATTCGTGGCCCACCATATACTTTTAGATGACTCTACAATTTTATTCGACTGCATAAATGGCGCATTGATTTGATCGGCCATCGCCTGTTGCTGGATCTCATGCGAGTTGAGACAGCACTTTGTACGACCCACAAATTATTCTTCTCAGTTTAGATGTTTTTGTATCCGTTACGTATTCATACATATTTCTAAGATCACACGCGACACAGGACATACTCCTAGTTCAGGTGTTTTATTTTTATTAGAGAAAAAATGGATAATTAGTCAATCGCCACTGACCTACTGACGAGTTGTCTTTTGCCGAGCCCATTCAAATAATAATCACTTCGTTTAATTGATAACTTGTTTATGTTGCTAAAAATACTAAACTCGTTTAACTGATTCTGTTAGCGAATACTTGTTGTTCGTATTTGTTGTGTTTATGACTATTAATTCTGGTATTTCATTGGCCACATGTTCCGTTGCATTCAATTTTATTCTAAATGCCTTATTCTAAAGAAGAATTGGTTTTAGGCACAAAAAGATAACATATATTGTTTTTCGTTATCTCTGAGTCTAGAGAATGACTGTAGTCATAGTAGTAGATAGCATATGTGGCTATAAAAATATCTAATATGCGGGTGTTTTCCTTGACTCAATACTTGTCGTCTGAGGTCGACCGCCGGCATGCTTGCAGATGAAGAGAATTTCTACATACTTACAAAATGTTTTAAACCTGAACGACTCAACAAAGGGACTTTCCTTCCAATGTCAAATGGGAAAATAGGAACTTTCACAATTACGACCAACTCTAACTAACTGCATGCATGAGGAGATATATCACTAAAATTTAAATGTAAATGTCCTTTTTTATAAACATGTATATCAAACACGATTGAAGTAATAAGGTTGCAGTTTTTGAAAACAACTATCCAACGTATTGGTATCCAATATACGATCCAGGCCATATAGGCCAGATATCTCTTGTTACTACTTCATCAGATTATTCTCGTGCACAGACATGCACTAGTGCGTACCCATAAGTACATATCGCGACATATACCTAAGAACCAGAGCCCTGAGAGTCCTGGCAGGTAGCTTCATGCGAGTGATTGTCTAGAGAAAGAGAAAGACAGACAGACAGACAGAATATGCAGAGTACAGATTTCCCTCTAAAAGATACCGTATTCTTGAAAATTTGTTCCGATTCAGCTCCTCCAAATTCTGGGGTATGTACGGGATGTGCAGGACGTGTCAAATGCGCTGTGATTAGATATTTCAAGGTCAAACTTAGAATGCATCGTACTATAGTGATGGGACAGGGTTAGGACGTTGATCGATAAATTTGGTTGGGTGATCTGGATAATTGATATTACAATGATCAATGTTTATTAAATACTTATTAGAATAAGTAATAATGTGTATAATTAGGGAAGTATGTATATTTCACTATTTTTTAAATAAATAAGCTTAGTAAAATTCGCCTCACAGAATTCTTAAGATCTATCTTCCTTGATAAATATAGTAGCTTTATGTCTATGAATATGATACTCTTAGTTAAATCAGTGACATGATTATAATTTTCATGATCAATTGGCGATGTTTTATTCCAGGCAAAATTTCTTTATCAACAAAACGTGTTACGAAACGTAATTTGTTTCTGTAATGTATTTTTAAGCCTTGGATTGAATCGATTGAGCTTCCTGTAACTTAGTACCTGTTTTTTTTTCAAATACTACCATCATTTATGATACAAGTTATTATCATATCATAAATTTTTATTATAACCATACTGCATTTACATATTTTTAACAACAATATCTACACTTGCATCAATGGTATGAGTGGGTGCCTAAAAGTAGTATAATTAATTAATAAATCACATTTCATTGAAAAAAATAGCTTTACATATTTTCTGATTTATAAATCCATTTAAAATAGTGTTGACGTGTGACATTCTTGTAAATTTCAGAATATCATGTTTTACTCAACCGCCCTAATATTATTATTGTGTAGTCTTTATTAGTATAATAGTCTTCAAAGAAAGTGTCTGTCCTTATTAAACCTGGCTAGTATAGAGTTGGAATAGCGGCATTAAACAGTCTTCTTCGTATCTAAATGATATGAAAATTGTCTTCTGTGAAGTGTCTTAAGCATATTACACTATTTCTAGTGAGTAACATATGTAATTATACCAACATAATTCGTCACTATACTAAAAAAAATGATACCCAAACAAATGTCGACTTCTGAATCACAACACTATCGATACATGTGCAGCATTAGACAGAGACAATTATTGTAATTTACGTGGTGTGTGAAAGGGACATTTAAAAAAGAAATTAACGACTGCTTACTTATTATTACTTTGCACCATTATGTCACTAGTATAAGCTGAACGTAGGTATTACTAGGTATATTTGAAAGATGTTAACGTAATAAAAATAGAATGTACTTACCGATGAAATATTATGCCATTTTTTAATAATTGAATATCTTAGTTGACTTGTTACACCATTTTACTGCACAGGAAGCCATTTATGATTTATTTTTAAAACAAATCTATTTTTAAATTGTCAACACCTCGGCGTGCTCACGGGTGACAAACTTGCTCGAAACTGATGTCGTGATTTATAGCATAACTTTATTAGCCAGCTAAAGCAATTATGTGTGGCGCGCGTGTGTGGCCCTGTACGCGGAATCCATTAGAGAGTAATCTGTGAGGCCTAGTGTGAGTTTGTGTTCGAGTGACTGCTGCAATCTTCACCAATGGCAATAGCGTTGGCATCTGCACTTATTCGGTTTTCTCTTACTGTGTCTAAAACTTTTTGCATTGTGTTGGATAATATTTTATTATTCGGATAGGCAGTTGTACTTTGATTGTATACCAACGTCCTTTGGATCATAAGACTTATACGAATGGATACAAGCTGTTATTTAATCTCTTGTATGATAAAGAATTAACTATCTATCTTCCTATCTATATTTATGTATTAACAATGAAAAATGATATATATATGATATATATATGATATATCTGATATATATAGTTATAATTTTATTAATTTTATTTTTGAGAAAGAAACCATCGGCAGGAAGAAATTTGAAGATAAAACTATAATATATTCCACTCACATTTTATACACATAATAAGTATGCGACATAGATAGACCTATCTATCGATCCTGTCCAGATATACCTACCTATAAGAACAATAATATAATTGAATAGCAGTTTTGAGATCAGTTCACAAACACAAACCCACTTGCCAGTCATCGAATACGAGGAACTTCTTAAAACTAGTAAACGATGGCACAAACAAAATATTACTCACGTGAAGTACTCAACAATGTCCCACAGCAATGTGGTAGGCGCCGCGCCGATCCGTGACACGACGTTGGCTACGCTCGGAAGAAGCCGCATTATCATAATTCTCTACAGATAACGATTCGTCATCGTTTGTCTTTGTGCTTTGTACTGCACGAGTTATTATGTACGTCAGTACGGGTAGGCTACTCGCCGAGTTGCAGTTGAAAAGTACAATTTACACAACTACATGTCGGCCGTGCCGCGCCGTCGATGTCGCCTGTTAAGCCATTACGCCAACCCAATCGTTACGAATAGTAGAAACAAAAAAGTCCGGCCAGAGTTTTTCTACCGAACTTCGACATCGCCGAGTACTAGTGTAGCGGAGTTCTGGAGTCAGTTACTCCATGTAAAAAGTCCAAGTACACTCGTACAGATTTTAAGCCCACCAATTTGGGGAAAAGGTTAGAAGGAGGAAGAGACGGCAACACGAAAACTGATACGTACAAATACATCGAAAGCCGCGCTACCTACCTACTACTACCTATGCTAAAGTAAAGTATTAGCAAGCGGTGACTGGTACGAGTGAAGTTGTTGGAGTCGCAAGAATATTCCACAAGCAAATGTACACCATGAATTTTAATTTTGTTATTTTGCTTAAGATCTATTTTATTCTCAATGGTCTAAAATAAAAACTAAAAATGTAAATACTACTATATTATAGAGAACATCACTATAATGTACAATACGGTGACAAATTTAGTGATCAAACTCTACACTTAGAGGCCTGTGAGCCTTATTCATAATGTAACGTGCATATTTACAATTTCGGATACACAAACGATAAAAAAGTTTGAACTTGGCGAAGTAGGACTGGTATTAGAAAACAATTAACTAATACTACTACTTATATGGAAAAAAAATTTTTTTAATTTTTATTTGTCTGACCGGCTTATCTGGAACGGCTGTACCGATTCTGACGAGACTTTCCCTGGTAGCGGATGTTATAAGGAGTAACTTACTTTTATTTCAGAAAACAAGATTAAAACCAGTGAAATAGTGAACAGTATCCGATTCAAAAGCAACAAAAACCGTGAGTAATACCACGGGGCGCAGATAGTGTACCATATGAGTAGAATAGGCACGTCTTACACATTGCACATGTGACACAATGTACAGCGCACGACGCATGAACAGTGCCAGTGCACACTCGAGCCTGCCTACAAACTTACATATAACGTACAGGCATCTATATATGTGCATCTCTTCTTCGCGTTCGGCCGTGTCATGAATGATTATGCATTCACTGAATTAAACCATTTTAAAGATAAATTGCACCCAGGCACAGGGCGATCGAAGTGATCGTGTGGCCGGGATTTGAAGCCTCTACCGTCTTAGAAGACATGATCGCTAACCTCTAGACCGACAGGTCAGTCAGCCATTGAACGATCGCACTTCAAAATATATTTTTACCATTTAAACTGACCGTTCTATGTACATAATTGGTGCACAAAGTTTGATGATTCCAAGTGAAGTAGAAACTTATACATACATGCGTTAATGTTGTAAGTAGTTGTGAAACAATTTCACTGCAATTTGTCCTTTTGCAAACAAGAATAGGGTTTCCTTCAGATGGCGCATAGTGTTCATGTGACCGTTGGTCGGTTATTAAACGCGTGGTGTCGTACTTCACTTCGGTTACTGTATTCTTTTAAAGTAGACGAGATAAACAATTAAAACAAATATTTATTTCTTTTCCAATTTGGGTTCTTTCCTATACTCATATATTCGTTTGTAAGTATCATCGGACTAATATATGAAAATGAAAAAAAAACGGAAACAGATTTTTACTTAAATAGTTGAAATGTAGCTTGAATTCATCTTATTTTGAGACGCACCCTTACCTGGAATTTGTTATATTTTATATACCTTCTCAATTTGTGTGTAAGCATTTGCACAAGTAAAGAGGATACCACCAAATTTCTTTATCACAGTAAATATTTCGGAGTCGTAGTACGTAAGCGTTAGTGACCAATCTCTCTTTACAAAAGGCTGTCCACGATATATCCCCATAATAACATTACACATTACGAGATGATACTTCGCGGTAACTTGAGTGTTACTGCGAATTCGTTTAAAACACTGAGTGTTGGAAGCGATGACCGCAAACAATACCACAAGGTCGACGAATAAAACAAAATAATACCCAATATGTACATAACTAAGTAAACGAGAGGTTTAGCTTCTTACTCTAACAATCAATTAATAAGTCTTTGGTTGTTAAGAGCGCGAGTAATCTGTAGGTCTGTACCACGCTGTAAGTGCACATACTTGTAGTGTGACACGGAAGCAGAAAGGGAACATCGGGGTTCCCACATTGAAGGGAGTCAAGCCGTAGATGGCCCGAGGTTCAAGGGATTTCCTTTTCAGGATACACCTGGTTCCCTTGTTACTTTTATCCAAGACGCCGTGCAATTTTCAGTTAGTAACCACCCCACCAGTGGGTTTCCGTGCACATTCTTGTAGGTACGAGAACATGGACACATGGCAACTAGACCGAGCCTATACTATTGTAACCAGACGTTACGTTTAATAAACGTAATTATACATTTCTCGTTGAAAGTGTCACACGTTGATCCTTGGACGGACGTCAGTGCTTTAACGCTCATCTCTATAATAAGTCAAGGGACTAAAATATCCTCAATGTCGTTAGTTTTTATTTTTTATTTTAAAAACCTGCCGAAGTGACTCTACTCTGCCTGATGAAAAGCAATAATAGAATCTAAGAGTATATAGGTCACCATACTCATTGCGAATACAGACAATGCAGTTTGGGGACCCATACTATGGCAGCCTAGTGATATGTTTTTTCGCACCCCACTTGACAGTGCCATGCCAGTGGTTAAAATTGTGGCTATGAATGAGTATCAAATGCTACCTGGAATTGAAATGCCAAACACGCATATGAGCTTCGGAATCACTTAAGTCAAAAGCTTAACAGTACCTACATTAGATCAAGTGATTGCCAATTCGACAGTTGACGGACTGCAAAACTTACATCACGTTTATCAATATTGTGTTCCATAGTTGTTAAATACACACATGCCACATCCACATCCTGTAACTAAATATTTTCTGTATGACTGGCAGGCATTGATCAGATAATACACCAAAATATATTAGTGAAATTTTCATCTGGTAAATGCCCATCACTTACACATGAACTTGTTTCACCCATTTGCGGCATAGTCAATTCTCATTACTTTGGAACATCGGGTTCTGATGATACCTATCTACTTGTTTTCTAAACCATGTTATCCTATTTGCGCATGTACAAAATTTATGCTTTCGAATGTCTTTGTGCTCTGTGACACTTGACCTATACTGATGAGGACTAGTCCCCGAGGCTGCCTGTTTCACAGAGCGCATGACTCTCGGCCGTGTATTATCACATTGAAAGCTAATTAATTTACCAATAATTGTCCTGGTATCAGCAATACGACGTTTAATCTTGTCGCTTGATGCAGAGCTCAACACCTCTGCAACAATAGAAACTGCCGTTGTTGCACTCAGGAACGGCAAGCCGGAGCGGAGCGGTGAGTCTGAAGATGTTAAGCGTGGTCTGGATCTAGTTATTGTTATCATTTTTAGTGGAATATCTCAAATATAAATATTATTTTGAAATAATGGTTAAACGTAATGCCTTGTAGCGTAATGATATTCTCTTTTAAAGTTTATCTTTGATGTGTTTAAACTATGTTTTTACAACAATAAACCATGTCAGTCGTACTTCATTTGCTGCAGTTCTTTTACTTTGAGCTAAATGTAGTGAAAATAATTTTATATAGAATAAACAGGTTTGAGAAATGCCAAATGCTGGTAGTGTTGCTAGATTATTTATTATTATTAATTGTCTTATTTTACCGCAGGCGGCGGGCGAGGACGAACTGCAGTTGGACGAGGAGATGGAGCGCGTCGTGTGGGGGGACACACCGGCGCGCTTCCCCGCCAACACGGCCGCGGAGCCACGCCGCGACAATGCCGCGCCTCCTCCATACTCGCAGACCCTTGGTAAGGAGAACTTACGTTTGACGGATGTCTTAGCTAAGTGGCATATCGCTCACCGGCCAATGGTCCCCAGAAATCATTCGCATATTGTGTGCTCAGATGGCGGCGGTGTGGTATCAGGCAGCTCGGCCGTGTCTCCGGCTATGCAGCTCCCTAGCGCGGCGGGCTCCGAGCCGCAGGTGAGTCCACCGACACGACACAACTACACCTGAACCCTCGATCGATACGAGCCTTATTGTCAAGGACAGGTGGGAGCAATCGGTGCCTGTGCCAGCACGGCATTGGTACACAACATTTATACGACACGCGCAATGCTCTATCAACAGATTGAATATTTTATTAGAGAAAAAACCTCTGTGGGTGACAAGTCGGTCCCTCGATGCACTCCGCCTTGTTGCACGTGGGCAGCGCACCACATTTGCAAATGTCCGCTGCGGATGAACTAGATGTAAGAGAATCTGATTAGTCGCGATGAGGTGGTGTTCGTAAGCAGTATTGACGTGTTCGCTTGTACGTAGATATCGGGTGCGTTATCGGGCTCCGCTTCGGGCGTGAGTACATCCAGTGTGCGCGACGATCCACGCCACGTACAGTTCGACGGAGACAACGACACTGCTGCTGAGCCACTGGACGATGCTGATGACGAGCGTCGCAGCCAGCGACACGCGTGAGTTTTCATACTCTTTCCACAACTCACTACAATAACTAGCACACCTTACTTTACACCGCCCCGATACCTGCATTCTGAGGCACCTCGGGAACCTCTCATCAAATTATTTCATAGAAAAAAAGCTGTAGCTACCTAAACGTTATATTTGTTATAAGCTACTAGCAAATGTTACGTTACGGCAATAAAAATAAATTTTAAAGTACTTACTTTTTCCTCTTAGTCTGTGGTTAGTGCAACCGTTTTTCTGCATTTTGTACTCGTAACTTGCATACATAGGCATTACTTTAACACTTGACGAACATTACCACCACATTGACGAACACAAAAAGAATTTACATGAATCATTCATAAAACCTATCTTTATGTACACTATCTCAATGTGCCTAGGCATATTCTAAGTTTATGACCGAGGATAGTTATAAAAATGCAGTATTTTAGAACTAAACGTTTAATCAAAATGAACAAATGAACCACACCTCGTCGAGCTCGTTTAGCGTGCCTGCGTATCGAATATCCATTTGATGTCTCTACGTTATGTTTAAACTCCGGTGCAGTTCAATTTGAATGATGATAGGCGTGCGACGTGTTACCATTAGGTACTATGCACACTGACGGCGGGAGCAAGCGCCGCGAGCGTGTCGCCGCACAGCCCACTTGTGTGCCGTGGCGTCCGTGACCGTGTTGTGTGCCAAACTGTGTACTCGCCTGACTTTGAACTTGTCAAGGACCAAGTGATTAAACTTTTTCCGCACGATACTATTTCACATGCGTGCACAAAAAACCACCAAATTGAAATTATTTTCTGTTAGGCTGGACGGACGTTTGTCAAGAAATTACCCGTATACTTTAGATTTGAACATGATCTTATAATATAAAACCTATCACGTATATATATGTATATAGATAATAACCTATAGAGACATATATCCGGCAGTAGACTGTTAAAGATTGTTAATGATATATAATAATATGTTATAATTAAATGTAAGACAGTACAAAAATAAAAAAAAATCTCAGGCCAGATAGATAATTTATCAAACGCAATCCAGAAAAGAGATGGTTATGGAATGATTGTTGCTCTTTGAGCGAAAAAGTTATTAGAATCCAGAATGCAAATAATTATTTAGAGGCTATCTAATGATCGGAGTTCTTTGGCAATTAGCCTGCATTGCATTATAAACGTAAGAGAGCTTAATTTATACCTAATAGTGTATGGGGGAAAAAAGACGTTGGGCTGTGTTTTTACTATTGAGCTACGTACTGCACGACGTTTCAAGCAATTTGGAACTTTGTAAAACTTGATATGAACGATGTTTAAGGCAAACTCAAAGTACATATAATATTTTTACTGAAGTGTGTGTGTCGTTATTTTATTTGTGAGATGATTACTCATATGACGTTGATTTTTACGTCCCCGCCCTACCCTCTCCTCCTAGAATAACTGTAGTACTTGAAGATCTGAAAAAACTATCGGTGGTAATATATATGACGAGTTTACCGAATATCCTTAGTACAATTCTCACCCAGGACATAATTGTGTGTAATGTATAGAACGCATTGCCCGTAGCATGGCTCTATACAGCGTGAACAATTTATATACATGTGCTATCTATTGAAATAACTCATTCTTACATTAATTTTGCGAAACTTTCAGAGTTTACGCAACGCACGCAATGTAAACTCTCATAAAGATTAGTCACATGCGTATTCCCTCTTGTAGGCAATTAAGTACCGATTTTGAAGCACTTTTATGGTTCGGAGTTCTTATTTTTGTAGTTATAACGTAAGAGTGCCCAGAATAGTTAGATTTAGTCTACGTTAATCGAATACATAATTGGTCTCGTTAATTCTCATCAACTTAATTACATATGATCGAACCTTTTATGGCAAGTTAAAAATTTAATAAAATTATAATTAACAAATATGACCAATATGATGACTACATGAGAGGAGATGACATGGTTTGGTATCACATTACATATCGTTTGCACATGCTCGTAACAGATTACAGACGCGCGCACACGCACGCGTTAAGCACCTCGTACTACTCCGTGTATGTATCAGAGCTTGCGGCACTGGCACTTGCCACGGACCTGGCTCTTGCTCATGTTTTTCATCAATTATTATAAAAATTATACTAGATATGTATCGCGATAGTTAGCGTTCCTTGGGGATGGACGTCGATAATTTGATGACTAAGTGACAATGATATACGGCTGGAAAGGTGTGAAGAAACAACCTACGGAATACACAGTGTGACGAGAGCCTCTTGTAAGAGTAGAGCGATGCGTGGCGGTGTGCGAAACCAAGAGTCGATGTTGGCGGGTGGCACGGTGGTCAGCGTATCACGTGCTCCGGCATAAAAATAAACGTCGCGTGACATTGGCATTGTGTTGGGAGCGCCACGCGGACTCGCACGCCTCACCATGCCCGTCACCTACGTGCGCTCTTCACAGCTGGCGCATGAGCGGTGAGCATCTTCACCATACGCATGCTGCTACAGAGCCCATCACACCACACACGTTATGTGCACAGCCAGTGCCTATTGGTCATTATCTAACATCCCTTCCTGCTCATGTCAATTTCAGCATACTATGAATTTCAACACTTAGAATATGAAATCTTACATACACGCATGGAGCAGTGGTTAAAACTGTCACACCTTCAGCTACTAGGTTGGGGATTGTGGCTTTGACGTCATCACGGTACTGGTACCGTTATCCGTACATCAGAGTGTAAGTATAAGTACTTATACTCATATAAATTTATACTACGCAATAAATTATTGGAGAAAAATAACGTTTCGACAGGATCAACTGTACATTGACGGGAGACAGTGGTCAAACTGGTCACGTACAAACAGTTGCTGTCCAAGTAATTGAGCGGTGTGTAAAGTATCCAAGCCACTCGGACTGCCGCACGTTCCTCGACGGACACAAATAGAGTTAAATCACAATGTGGGTGTCATCTCAATTGACCACAGAGTAGTTTGACTTTGGTTTACATGTGTATGACCCATCTGTTCACACGTGTGTGTAAAGATACGCAAACGAACACATATACGATTGTGTAAGTAATGCCGGAACAGTAGTCCGTCTACATACAGGTGTTATCTGGTGACAGGTGGCAGCCGTACGCGTTGTCATAGTTCCGACTTGAGAAGAGATTAGGAGACCACCGGCTATAACAGACTGGTTATGACTAGTGTGTATAGTGCGTCCACATTGATTTACCTCGCTGATATATTGCTGGGTTCTCCGCTCGTAATATGGTGTGAACGGCATGAGGGTCCTCCTTCTGCTGTCATGCAAACGTCCGCTACGTACGTAATAGTGAGATAGTAACATACATCACCACGGAGAACGAGTAGTGCACACATTAATTCAATGAATTATATGCACAACATATACGAATCAATGTATAATTACTTATCATCAGTTAGAATATTTGAAATGATTTGAAACAATTACACAACCCTGGTATCGGCGCGGGCGGGTGATGCGGTCGGTTACTCACTACGTGATCGCCAAACTCGTTATCTTCAGATGTATTTGTTTGACATAATGTAATCTTCTCGCGATACAATGAAAATGGTATTTATTTCCTAGTATTATAATTTAATTATTAATTAATCGTTTATTGTAAGTTTTTGCAATTAAAAGTGAAATATTTATTCTTTATTTTTATTTAGTAACTAAATACATATTGCCCCGGAGGGGTAGGTAGGGGCTTATTAAACGTCCACTTTTGCTCAGTTTATAATTGTTAAATGGGTTATAAATAGTTGATCTCTTTATGTCAAGGGTGTAGGCTTCCTGTGCAAAGTACAGAAAACGTTACAAAAAAATGCAAATCGATTTCAATCTCTTTCGTCACTCGAATATTGTTCATCTGGAGATTCTGATGATGCATCTTTCGATATGTTAATAAATTGTAAACGATCCATTAAGTTATCTCTTCGCATATATTCATCTTGTACTTTAACACATGTTGAACGCATGTGGCAAATTGAGCTTGTGTGTAGGCGGCAAATATATGTACCAGTATTTCCCACTTTTGCATCAAATTGGCGGGACGGTCCGATGACACCAATTTAATAAGATTTAAGTCTTAAGTAACTCGTAACTTTTTGGAATGTCATCAATCACATTTTTTTCGATATGCACATATACTTAGAATCAAATGATAAAATTTAAATAAGTACATTTTTGAAATAGAGACACCATTATGAATTTGTAACCAATCACGCTGATTTGGAAGGCTTCTTGTCAATTTCAACGGTGTTTAAAACTACCCTTGAATGTGGTTGCAAGTTCAGTCTTAGTTCAGTCTTTTTCACTGTCCATTTCTTAAAATTTAGAAAATTTATGTCATCCTGATGGTAACCTGATTTGCTTTTAGACTTAGACATGATGGAACTACCACTGACGAATCTGTTCTTGCCGCCAGCTTCAATGATTATAACCGTGGAGCTGCGCCTATTTTTTTTAACGTCATCTTTTTTTATACATATAAGACTGCCAGCACTTGGGTATCATATGTGAAAATTTTAAAGAGGTTTCATCTACATGCATATTTTTCTAATATCCCCTCTATATTTCTGTATTTTTAATAGATTTATATGCATTTTGTGTATAATATCCATCTTGTCTTATCTTATCTTATCTTAAAGATACTAGTAGATAACATCCATGCTATTTTCTATTAGTAAAGAACTTTTGAACTGAAATGTTTTCCATTCAAAGTCTATTCTCTGAAGGTAGTTTCGTTAAAAATTCATAACCACAACTTACTATTCCGACATCTTTTAGGTCCTTTGTGAGTCGTTTCACAGTTAGCGCTTCTTTTTTATAAGTACAACGCCTGGAAAGTAAAATAATAATATTACATTTGTATATAGGACGAAGACGACAATAAATGCCACCATTCTGCCAAAGCTCGAACCTCAGGTAGGCAGGTCATAGTAAGTGGCTTGACGGGTAAAAGTCTTTGCTTTGGTTTATATGTTGTTTGTGTTGGTTACTTTTTATTCAATTTGATGAGTTAAAACCAATAAAATTTTGTCATCATCGAAGTCCACTGCTAGGTAGTAGGTTTGATTCCTGGTTTCTACTAAAATTACTTGCGATATATAGAGATACAGAAAGTACCTACAATAAGGTTGTCTACCACTATTATTATATTTCTTTTTCTTTTTTGTTGGTGACTTAATTATATCTTCCGAAACTTTTACTGTCGTCTACAAAGAAGCGGTACATGGTGGGTTCTGATATCGCTTTTTAAACATTCATATCTGTGCCTAATAATAAAAAATATATTCTTAAATGTTTCATGGAACAAAATGACCAAGATTCAAATAATTATCTTCATAAAGTATTGCGCGTGCAGCATATCTTGTTGCAACGCATCCGACAGAACAGGTATAAGCGCTGACATAACAAAGGACAACTTAATCATTTGATACACCTATATAATTGTGATAAAAAATTTCCAAAGGGAATAATGACACTTTGGTCATTAAAGGGCATTTACATGTCCAGTAAGAGCTGGAACTGAATATATATCTTTTAAATGATATATAACAACCAGAGATAAAGTCGGGAGTCAGGAACAGAATTCAAAGAAGATACCTGGCGTGCTTCGTGCGCCAGGCGATATTGTTATGTAAACGACTTTATAATATACACATATAGACATATTACAATGTATTGTACTCGTACATGGGGTCGACACAACTGGTCAAAGGTCGAGAGCAGCCTCAAAGTCGAACGCGTGTGTTTTTTATTTATTCACTATCTGAATACATGTTTTACGCATTACTTATTACATAATACTTGTATTTTGAATTTTCTATTCATAGTTTTATTCCTCTAAAGGACAAATTGAACCTCATTATAGATAGAACAGTTGTTGCCTGTCTACCGCGACCCTGTCACTTATGTTCTGTGTAAAACCAATCCAAAGAAAAGGTAATGTGAGTGTAATGATAATTTACTTTCATTATAGGCTGAACATTATAAACTTATATTTACTGTTTAATATTATATTTATTAATTCTGGCGTACGAATACACCACGCGGGAGTGTTTGCAAAACGGTTAAGCTCAATTTGCCTTTAAATCAAAAGCATTAGTTACCTATAGTACGTACTTCACCTTAACGCATAAACAGTGAGAAATTGCCGTTTTTTCTTGGGTTATTGAATGTAACCAAAATCGACGTAGGATTGCTTTAAATCATTACACTGAAAGGTAGTTTAGGCTTACGTTACGTTATAGCTAATTTCTAGGTGATTTTAAATAGGTGTAATTTGTTTTATTTGTATCGGCCTATGTATGTTTTCAATAACACAAACAATCTCCTCACGTAATGGCAAATAGCAGAAACGGGCAGCTGAAGGTCACCAGTGACGAGTTGGCTTGCGGAACTGCGACCGGCGCCCACGGCATCCCTACTGTTGGCATTGGCGCCTGTGACGTAGTGCGCGCTGTCCGTTGACGCCCTGCCAGCAGCGGCAGCGTCGAGCTATTGTGTTCCACGTGAACTAATATCACGAGACATGACGACGGTCGTACCCGTAATTAGTTTGATACGATCATGTTGCAAAAGAAATTATATAAAATAGTGTCTGTCGGTACAGCTTCCTTTACCGTAACGTTGTTTAAATATACTTGTTCGACGAAACAACTAAATATAATTAAAGTTTGCATACAATTGAAAACCATGTAATTACGATAGATCTCTGACGCGAATGGCCCGCCATTGACGTTTAGTTTGCTAATGGCGAGAGCTATGTCGGTTACTTGGCTCTTCTGCGGATTCTTCTCTAGTGAATCACATCTTGTAAATAAATGAGAGTATTCATTTTTAATATATTTATATTATATGCATACACGTCTACATGTTTTACGTACATGTACTATCTAGCTCTTCGAAGAACACTTATTAAGGTATTTACGCTTTGTTCGCATAATGTACATATTTCGGCAAATTTAATGTGTAAGGCATTCTCTATGAGTCAAGCAATCGATGACGCAGAGTGGGCGTATTTTATTCGTAAATAAAATACTTAATAAAATAAAAAGTGAACAAAACAAATAAAATACACAAAAAACATGATGAAATCATACTAAACACAATGTCTAATTCATCTTTTATAACCTTTTTATAAGGGTCCTGTTCTCATCCTATATGACGATGATGTATTCCTGGCTGATCTTTGCCACGACGGCCAGTCTCAACAAAAGCCAGCTAATTGCGCAGGAGATATTATAGTGCACAACTGTGTGCGCAAACACGCGTGGGTGCACTCTCTGTTCCTTCACTCTCAACATCCGGTGGGATGGCTATCCGACGCGACGGGGGAAGGATCAAGCGCACGATCGACGGTTTTATATGCTCTTCGAGGCGAGCCGCCAAGTCCGAGGCTCCAACTTCTTACATCCGGATTGCTATTAGGCATGTCTATGTTCAGAAAAATTCAATAACACTCCGACATCCGGTCCGACTCAGGAATAGGACCTGAGACTTCTTGAGGCCTGACCCAGGCAATCGTCCTATACAAGTAACTGTCGATATACATTCGTCAACGAACGATGGGAACAGGGGCGTGGATAGCCTGCAGATAATAACCCGAAGCAACCCGAACCGGCTACAGTCTCGCATCAGCTCTCAAAACGCGAAGCATAGGTCGGCGGAGCCGCGATCCTTCCATGCTTCTTAATGTGCTAGTCACATCCTGGCGGACGTAAATGGTCTATACTATATCTCTATACATAATGTTATACTCGTATACCAGATAATGTGTTTTTTATATTCAGGGCATGCCAAAGCGACACTACTCTGCCTGATGGACAGTATGAATAGAATCTAAGAGTGGTGGTCACCATACTCATTGTGAATACAGACAATGCAGTACGGAGAACCAGGTTATGGCGACCTAGAAGATACTTTTTCACGCCCTGCTTAGGGACATAAAACGTACGACAGTCATCGTGGCAGTGTAAAGCTCGTACACTTAATATAACAATTGTCACCCCTACATCAATAGAATCCAGAACAAACAGTAATGACGTCTTATTATAACATATTAAACATTAAAGACTAATTAATGACCTCTCTGCCGGTTACTTGAAATTAGCAAAAAAAAACTAAATTATACTTATGATGACCTCATTACAAACATAACGTAAGGCTATGTTTAGCCTTGGATGCCCTGAGTTGAGATGATGATTATTATAATGACGGAATATATTACACTAAATTCATGTTCGACGGGCGGCTATGGCATGATACCTGAGGAGTGGGTGTCGCCATAGAAGGTCTAGCAGTGGCAGAGTGGTTGGAGACGTTGGCGTTCTACAGTCATACCAATGGTTGTGTAGTATGTTAAGTGTGCCATTGCTTTGCCTTTTTTTGGTGTTTGTTCTAACATTTAGAAACCTAGACACGATATGTAAAGACCTACTCATTAGTATTTTTTTTGAAAAGTCGTTTTTCTAATTTTCGATCACTTTTCTTTACCCGGCATCAATATTTAAATAAGTAAAAGTTTGAAATCGAACATTTATACTGAAATAGCTAACCCGTGCAACCTCGCCTGCGCCTCCTATTGCACATAGTGTGATGCTGTAAGGCGTGAATATTTTGTTTACCAAAGAACGGTTGTATGGAGCCAATCTCAAAAGATAGACATATATTATCGTGAACTTTTTATCGAACTTTTAACGGTGAGTAATTGTTTTATACACTATGTTGCGAAACTTTAATTGTTTACACAGTGTAATTATAACACAATAAAGGCACAATTTTCGCCCGTTTTTGGTTCATTGACATTTTGCTCTACTCATAAATAGCGTAATCGTAGCGTGATGGTAAATAGCTTATAGCCTTTCTCAGCTCCTGAGATTAACGCTTTCAACCAAAGAAAAAAAGAACAAACTCTTCAGTTTTATAATGTTGTTAGTATAGATTCTATTGAATATATTTTGAAACTTCGAAACAAATATTTGCAGATCATACAAACATTTGGTCCGACCCGGGAATCGACCCCGAGACCTCAAGCAACAGTCGTATTCACTATTACTGCGTCACTGAGGCAGTAAAATTTCCGTTTTTTTTTAATTTAAGTAGCCTTAGTAGTTAATTTTCTGTTTAAGTAGCTTTGAACTTATAAATGAAAACAAACAGACCTCATCAGATTCATAATTTAGCCAAGAGACGGGTATTTACGAGAGTAAAAATTTTCTTTAGGAATAGATCAGCGAAATAACAGATATATGTAGATACGCTTGTTTGGTAAAACTTGCCAAAACATTTTCAGGCGCCTGCTTAAAGACTGTGCTTCATTTACGGCCTTCAAAATTACTATTTTTAGTGCACCGTTTATTATTCACTGTCACCTTTTTTTGCAATATGAACAAAAATATAAAGAATGTGTGTGTTCTTCAATAGCTACGCCAACAGTGGTCAGTGTGCCAGAGTGTACCCGGGATCATTCACACGTCAGCAAACACGTTCATGAATTGTTTCAATGCGATACTCTCGTGGCTAAAACACACCGGATTATCGCTCAATGTTCGTAAAACAAAATATATTCCTTTCGCAAAAAAACTCACATCGTTGTATTTGTTAGGAGACCTTTCCATAATACATACGCATACCTGCTTAGCCCACCAAGCTTGTACTTGCAATCATCTTGAAGTGACATCACATATTAAATATCTTTTGGTTATATTTGACAGCGCTCCGAGTTTTAGTTACCACTTAGACACACTATCTGTCAGAACACGCAAACTAATGTTCATCTTTAAAATCTACGTCCTCTTGTAGATAAAAAATCATTAGAATGGTTTACATGTCATTATGCCAGCCCATATTATACTGTTGTGTCACAATATGGGGTGGTGGTCACAAGACTGCCTTGATGAAGGTAGAAAGGGCTCAATGAGCAGTCCTCAACCGACTCGCGAATATTCTGACAGTACGAGTTTAACTCTCCATTTTGAATAGCACCCTTATATAGCATTCACTACTCGTATACGATTCCTTGCTTACCAAAAAGAGATAAAAACATAAAGTTCGCCTATTAAACTTATTTATAAATTAGTTCAATTACATTTCTCAATAGTAACAAGAGAGCAAGAGAGAGTAGTGTAAGAGTATACGTCCTTTCTAAGGAGCGGGCTATGTTCAGCAGGCAACTTTTAAAGATTGTTGATGAGGATAATGGCTCAAGGGTACCAATCAAAACGTCTTGAAAAAACGCTTTTAGTATATTGAAATGTACTTAAATTTATGAAAATTGACCATTGTGGAATCCATGGCTAAGAAAGGAGACAAACTGAGCGTTGATAATTATAGACCAATCCCTCTTTTACCAACAATCGCCAAAATATTGGAGAGAGTTTTTCATGGCGGTATATGTAAGTACTTAGAATGGGAGGTCATTTTAGTGCAGGACAGTACAGTTTTTGAAGACATAGAAATATTAACATGGCGGTTTATAATTTTGGGAAACCGGTAATGACTTGCATGGATAAGAGATAGACGTCAATTGGCTTGTTTATGAATATATCCAAAGCTTTTGATCGTGTCAGGCATGATATTCGCCTTAATTAAGTTTATGAGTATAGCAACAAGGCTACATGATTTATTAAACTCATATGTATCTAATAGAAAACCGTTAGAACACTACATTTTATAGTGCCATTTACTATTTTACAAAAAAATACGAGATCATTGATGCAGCGACGGTAACCAAGGGAATTAATCTTAAAATGTTGTAAAAGGTGTTCATAGGTACGATGATGCATAATGTCTTGTGACAAGTAAGCAAGATGTTTGAAAAAGGCATTTTGTATATTTTCCACTCTTTGCGAATAGACAGCATAAAAAGGATTCCATACACCACTTCTATATTCAAGTTTGCTGCGTACCAAGGGTCATACAACAATATTCTTGTTTTTATACCATCACACATTGGCGCTGATTTTTTACAATATAGTTTATGTGAGTATTATCGCTAAAGGCACGTAAGTACATTGTAACACTCAGATCTCGTATCTCATCCACTTTTGACAAAACCGTGTCACACAGCTTACACAAAGTGGTAATAGATTTTTTCTTTCTAGAAAATCGTATGTGATGACACTTCTGAGCGTTTAGGGTCATGCTATTATCTATACACCACGATGAAATATTTTCATAATCGTTCTGGACAAGGAGATTATCTTCTACACAAGTAATTTTCCTATATATTTATAAATCATCGCCAAATAGCAAGGTTAAGCCAGGTTGGTTAGTGATGTCGTTTACAAATATTGAAAAAAGAATGGGGCCTAGATGAGAGCCCTGTGGCACCTGAGCGTGTATAATAATTTCGTGATACATATCCACTTATAGCAACAAATTGAGAATCATTTAAGAGTTAAGATTCAAACCACTTTAATAAAGAACCATGGATGCCACTGAGTATTTGACTAAATTAGTTTGTGTAGATCTGCCTAACTTAAAACTATTTTGGCTATAAAATTGCTATGGCTATGGCGGAAAGTTTGGTTTCAATATAATTTGTAAGGATAGGGCATATGAGACGTTCAAATAACTTTGAGAAACAAGATAAAATGCATATTAGTCTATAGTTTGTTACGTCACTGGAGTCTTTTTTTTAAATATTGGTAATATTTGGACCTTTTTGCTTTCGTGCGGGAATTCTCTCAGCTCTAGAAACCAGTTAAACAGAATTCTCAATGGACATAAGAGAGCGTTACGGCAAGCTTTTATGGACACTGGTGGGATAGTCGGGGCCAGTGCCTTTTGTTACATCCAGGCTATTTATTTTATCTGAAACTTCTTTTTCTGTAATTATAAATTTGCTTTGTTTAAATATAATGTTGTTCAAGTTGTGTAAATAGTAGAAAAAATACTTGCAAGTAGGTTAACTACATCGGATCCATTATCAGCTACCTCATTATCCAATTGCATCTGAGCTGGAATGGTTGATGTACTGTTTTTTTATCTTTAACATAGTGCTAAAACGATTTAGCATCACTTGCTATTTTGGTTTTTATCTTCTGTTTATATTCGGTGCAGGTTTTGTTAATTGAATCATGACAACCAGATCTGAATAAATCGTATCTTAATTTACTTCGATGATTTTTGTACTTTTGAAATCTTTTTCGATACTTTCCTTTTTATTGACTAACTTTATTAGTGCATTAGAAAACCAGGAAAGATATTTGTATTTGTTCGGATAATGCTGGTAAATGTGTGTATATGTTAGATTGTATAGTGCTTTATAGAATCCAAAAGGCAGTCGTTGATGTTGGAAAATTTGGAAAATACTTCGATCCTTTCTATAACTAACAAATTTGATTTAATTTGCTCGTAATCACCTTCGTAGAAATTAAAACGGGTGTTATCTTTTGGACGCAAGTATTTATTATTAATATGTAAAAATAAATATTAATAGAGATGGGTGCTCTACATCAATATCAATGATATCGTAACTAGTAATGTTTACATACAAGTTTTGCATATTGTTCATAATAAGTTCAAGTATTCTGTCAGCACTATTATTATATAAATATTATTGAATGGAACGAAATTATTAATGGCCATAAAATAAATTAATACGTGGCTCAGGTAATTGTTATAATTAGTAGGTACTGTGTAGGTTTCATTGGTAACTAACTAATACTAACTAGATAAACCAAAAACAGTGAATTTTAAACGAAGAACCAATACTGTACACAATAATTTAGATATTAATTAGAAAAATCATAAATTAGAAAAGAAACAGGACACTTGATTTCTAGGCTTAATAATTCACCATAAATTAAACCGGAAAGCAGAAATATATGTAAGCTTAAAAATGTAGCGAGTAGATCTACATTGATAGCAGCCTATCATGTACTTATCTCATCAACGTATGTATGGTATGATATTTTGGGGTAACTATTTACTGGCATTTAGCATTCAAAGTTCCGAAACAATATATATTCAATGTACTGAATCAGAGCTGTTATACTGTTACTATGAATTCTGTGATATGCGTAATTGTGCCGACTCGTGTCTTCGGAGACAGTCTTGGCATGTTTGCATGGATCTTAGACAATGGACTGTAATCTGGTAGGGTTAGAGCAGAGTAGTACCTACAGGCACTGGTGAAATGACGCACGTGGCCGCCATTACTGTATGGCATGTTTGCTTCGATGAGTGCCTGAATCGGTTGCAACCAACGTCTGATGCCAGATCCTGGCCGATGAAATCAGACGAGATCTAAAGATCAATTCTCGTAATAAAATACCGTTGAAAATTCAGTTCCAACGTAGTATAGTAGCAGAAAAGGAAGATGTAATAGATGCGTGCTTAACCATATCCTTATGATCATAACTAAGTCAGGCTTAAATAAATGTATCAAGCAGACCTCTCAGCCTTTAATGTCAAGCGTATTTATATTTGAATTAATGAAAATTGTAATTAAACTAAATATGAAATGATATTTAACAATAGTATTTTATAATTTAGTAATAAGTATTCACGTTCTATAATATTCTTTAAAAACGGTAAGTAATTTTTCAAAATTTGTATTCATGGGATGAACTGGTTCTCAATCAGTCACATCTGACACATCGCCAAAGAGACGTCATTAAGACAGATTTATTTTAAAATTACAAGTACAAAAAATGGAGTAGAAAATCATGAATTTAAAATAACAGCTCGTTTGATGTAACTAAGTGTTGAAACTATTGTTTTAAACGAGAAACAATTTGGTAAGAACTATATTTTAATATAGTTAATGCCAAATTGTCAAGACGGAAGGAACAATAAGGACTGGACACGATAAAGATTAAAAGCACAATGAGCACCTTTATATTTCGGCAGACCACACTTCTGCGTCACTACTCACGACTGAGACGTGCACACCCGTGTCTGGGGCGACATGGTTATGAGAGAGTAGTGGTGGCACTGGACCGTTACTTGCCCGTCCGTTACGGTCACTTCCCCATCCTCTACATGTCATACCGCGTATTGCTTATCGTATCGCGATAAATAATATCCACTGTTAATAAATAAAATTGCGATGAAGAAACCACACTTACTAGCAAATCGACGATACGGTATGTATCTCGGAAATACACAATTCATTAAACCACTTAAAAAGGGAAATTAAGGATTCTTTTGTGTGTGTGCACCGATTACTCCGTCAATTGTTAATCAATTTTGAATTATTTTGGTATTCGGAAGATTACACTCTCGAGGTGTTTTCATTATTACCATATTAGGATCTGATAATAGGATCCCAAGGAAATCGAGGGCAAGCTTCAAATTTTACGGGCACGTATTATGACTTTCATGTATTTTCTAAATCTATTCTATAGAGTGAGCCAAGACTTCGTCAACATTTGAATCTTACATCCTACGTAAACATGTTACGGCAGTTCTTGGGACCGATGCTACTGGAGTTTGTTGGCTACAATCGTAACACATAGTTTCAACAAAACGGAGTCACTTGTTACACATCCAATGAGTCCCTGCCGGTGGTTAAAAGACATGTTTCCAGAAAAGCTGATTTCCAGAAGAGGTGACATTCCATGGCCACCCAGAAGTCCAGACTGTCCCCAGCAGACTTTTCTTCATGGGGTTGTTTGAAGAATCGTATCAATAGATCAAACACACTACGTCAACTAAAAGAAAAATCAGCGATGAGATGTCGGCGATTTTGCGGTCGCTTTGCCGACTAGAAGAGTGCAAACATCGAAACGGTGGTTATTTAGATCACGTAATTTTCAAATAATAAATAAACAATTTTTACAAAGTACAAAATTGTTTTTAAATACAATTTTTTCAAATGCTAACTAATTCGAGACACACCTTATAGTATTTGTGTCTGGTAATCATCATCCAATCGATGGTGATGATCTCGTGATGGATAATACAACTGCTGTGTAACGGTTAAGAGTTGGAGTACCGACTCCTAACCGTAAAGCAGTTGTATCTTCCGTCAAATAATTCTTGAAATATCATATGTATGTGTGTTACGTTTAGTTGTGTTTACAAGTTATTCAGGGGAGTTGATGTTGGAACGTACAACTTCTTTACGCTTCATAGTTGGAGGATCATTATTTCAATATCATACGTTTGCATAGACATTTAGTTGTATTCTTTCAAGATATTCAAGTCAGCTGACGATAGAAGGTAACATTTCTTTACACACTACAGATAGGAATTAGAGGATGATTATTTCACAGATATGCACGTTTAGACCCCGGTTTGTAAGCTTTCACGTTGTTCAAGTTTATTTATATTTTAAATAATTAACATTGTTTGTATGTAACCAGTGTGGTCGTGTCTTTGCACCGACTTCTAAAACATTTTAGATACTTAGCACATGTTATAACCATATTTTATTTAAATTAATAGGTAATTAGGTTAAGCGGCGAATTGCCTCAGAGTAATTTAGTTAATAAGTGGCAACGTTTTGATCGGCAGTCGCTTACGCTTACCGCTAGACCAACGAGGAGACACGACACGGTGTGGCACAAACCACCACACGTTGTATTTCATATTGCTACAACAGTTATTCAATTTATTATGACAAATGACAGGTGAACGAAGAGAACTAACAAAAACAAATGCGAAGGTGTCAAACGTTGTAATAAGTAATGTAAACACTTTATGAATCAAAACTCAATACGTAGGTATCGTACCTCTTATAAACGTGATTTGCCCATTAGATCAACCTCCATTATTGCTAAAACGTTGTCTTCCGCGACACCTGTTAAACACTTTCCTTACATTCGTTGTTATCGCAGTTGCATTGGGCGGCCCTTTATACTATAACTTACAGTATCAAAGGAGTTGTTCAGTTTCTATACACACACGTACGGAATGCTCTCGATATACGATACATTTTTCAGTAATAATAATTATCTTACACAATTCACACACGGCTCACTCCAACTTGGCAGAGCTTATAATATGGGAACTAAACTGCTGACAAACATACTTATGTTTCTAATTACTTATAACATACAAATAACACCCAAACGCAGACCAATATTGTGATCGTGCTCGTCACGCAAACATTTGTCCTGGGTGAGAATCGAACCTGCGACCTCTTGCATGGCAGTCAGGACTACTAACCACTAGACCAATAGACCCGTTGTAATCATTCTCATATTATATTCAGTTATTATAGTTATTCCAAATCGAAGAGAAATATGAAACTGAAACATAATTCTCTGCAAGTTTATTTAAGAATAAGATAGATACTGAACGTCAATGAGTGGCTAATATGATCTATTACTTGCACCACCCAATTCATTTGTTTAACATATCCCTTTATCTTTTACCATATTGTTCATACTCCCAAGTTTCAAGTCCAACTTGTTTACAGTAATAGTACTCTTACCCCGAAAGGGTAGACATGAGTAAGTGATAATTTTGAGTTATGTATGTTTCGGTTCATACATGGGACACGCTTCACTTGAAGATGAGGCACTCGTGAGTGAGCACGTTAACACGAACATATTGCAACCTACATTGAGAAACACAATGAGTAAACAAATAAACTATTATGTAACCAATAAAGGATAAAAAAAATAGCTTTTCGAATCGTATTATCGGTCCCGACCGGTGACGCGGTGAACACCTGGTGTGCCGTATTCACTATGGTCATTTTAGTAAAATATGATCACTTGTCATCGTTGCAAGTGTTTACGTTAACGAGAGCACCAGATACCCCGTCTGTTGGAGGTATGGATGAAGAATTGTTATGTGGGAGTATTTGATTGGTAATTATCGATTGGCAGGCGTCACCTGCACCCCCACAAGTCCCGCAAGTACTCGCTGCAAGAGGGCGCGCGGGGCGGCGGAGCCGGTGCTGGTCTCGAGCGGCGCGTGTCGGTGGAGCCCGGCGACGAGCCGCTGCGCGAGGCTGACGCCGCCGAGATGCACGCCCACCGTAGCGACGATCCCCGTGCGCTGCGCCGCCACAGGATTCAGCCGAACAGGGTACTGACCCCCTTTCATCCTACTTATAATACACATTCGACTACTCACATACAATTGAACATCACATGTCATACATTCTGCTTCCGATTTATTCGGTCAATATCCCAGAGCAAGTGGTCTCTTCTATGACATCACACGTATAGTTACGACGTATCCCTTGACTGGACAGGAGGATTACTTACAAAATTATCTTCTTCCTTTGTACCGTTTCAAAATAATTATATTTCTAAGATTGGTGAGAAAAAAGAGCGGCCAAAATTGTAGCCTTACACATCGTGGCAACGGAGCCGATTGCTGGTGATAGCGACACCCAGTTTTAATAACATGTCTGATTTGTTCTAGAGTCTTTAAACTGATAGTAGTTGAGTTATTAAATAAAGAGAGATGGCAAAGACGATATTTCGACTTGTCGCCGCTCCAGTAACAATCTATATAATGAACTGTGATAGAAACAAGTGTCCAATATTGACATTAAGGAGATCTAAACGAATTTAACTCTACGTTTCTTTATTAGCCGTCGTTCGGTGCAGGGTCTATTTTAAATATCACCATAACCTTCATAATGGTGTATAGGTAAGTAAGTAGTACGCGAGACAGCAAAAACATTGCCAACTTCATTATATCACGTATGCATGACAATGTATAACCTTCGATGCATTGTTTTTGTCGCGAGTGATGTAAAAAGTGACACGGTTACTGTAAAGCCCATGGAGACGTACGAGACTGCAGAGGCTAGGATCATGGCTTCCGGTGCTGCTAATATGAGTATATTAGTATGACGGTACATGCTCACATGAGGACATGCTCATGAAATATCTGTGTTCATTTATCTGATTTATCTGAGATATATTATGGTGTGTGTGAACGTCGATCCTATTAATCATAACTTATTGTGTGTGTGTATATTTGTCCTATTTATCATATATTATTTTGTGTCTGTACATTTATTCTACGTATCACGATGTTTGCTATTATGTTTTAATGTATCACAAATTTCAGTGTACCTTCAAATTTACTAATTTTCGCAGCATTGCCTTATTATTACGAATGTATGGGTGATGTAGTGGTTTAAGCATTGGCTTCACGCTAAGCGTTATGAGTTCGAACCCCAAAAGGCACAACACTTTGTGTGATTTCTAAGTCTTGGCGACCTGCATCCATTTCATGTTTGTAAAATCCCAATCCCTAATGAGGAAGTTGTATTTTTTAAAAAATACGAAAAAATCAAGATTTAGATAGCAGTATGTGTGGAAAGTTTTTAATTGTACAGCGCTTATCACTAAATAGTCCTTGCTCTGAACCAGCCTCGGTATCTCCAAAGGTCGTTTTTAAACTTTAGGTAGCAAGGTCACATCAAATTTTATGTGATTTATTAAAATACTATTTAGCGCTATTCAAAATAAACCCCAATACAATACATATTTTGTATGATCATTTACTGCGTGAATGGTAAAGAACTGATTTAAAACACATATTGTAGTGAAATAATAGATAAACGCGTCAGCAGCTGCATTTTTAGTTCCGTTAGTCAGTTCAAAGTTCTGTTGTGTTGTACTTACATTACATCATAACAATATTACGTTAGGCACAGACACTGTGACACTCAGTTGTGTGACACTGAGGCTCAAAGAAGCAGCCACAGTCTAAAATAAACTACGTAACAAGGTTACAGTCATGTGTCGAATGAACATTGGTGGTTTGATGAACAATGATATCGATGTGTCTGTCGCAGGGGTCAACGGTGCACGTTGGTCGCAAGGACGGCGGCGACAAAGTGCAAAACATACTGTCCGACACCACTTACAAGAAGATGTACGACCACAGCCCGCACTCGGTGAGTAACGCTTGCTCGCTGTTAATGCTTCAGTAAGTGGATGTTAAAATATCCTGAACACGTGTGCTTCGTTACAGGTGTTCGTACAACTGGATGAACTGCTGGTGACCGATGATGGCGAGTCAGAATGGAAGGAGACGGCCCGTTGGATCAAATACGAGGAGGATGTAGAGGAAGGCTCAGCTCGCTGGGGCAAACCACATGTCGCATCGCTGTCCTTTCACTCACTGCTAAACCTTCGACGTTGTCTTGAGACCGGCGTCGTGCTGCTGGACCTCGACGAGAAAGACCTACCCGGTGTTGCCTACAGGTTAGCCTTTCTTCTGATAGCGCATTTGCATAATTCCTAAACTTGCACATAGTGAAAGGTTATTCTAGATAATAAACACAATCTGGATGTCTTACGCCGTAAATCCTGGTGGGGTGACGGCCCGAGAGGGTTTCCGCAGGTTAAAAAAAAAAGATAATAAACACAATATTTCATCCTCATCCTTCATAAAAATTTAAACGACGAAGATCACATGCAATGACCACTCTGAATTCTGAAACAGGTGTACATTTCCTAATAGCTCGGCGTTTATGTTGTAGGATAGTGGAGAGGATGGTGACGGACGGCCTCATCGAGGAGGACGACAAGCCGGTGGTGATGCGCTCGCTGCTACTGCGCCATCGGCACGTGCACGATGACCGGTTTCGTTTCAGCATCAGTGCACGCAAGCACTCGTCTTACACCAGCCTGCAGGTACACTTTGTTCATTGTGCGACGCAGCCCTACGCCGACGTTACCTTGGCACCGCGCCTTTCTTGCCACATTCATTCAGTGGTAGAATGACAGAACAAACCTTATCTTGAGTTTTAAATAAAAACACGTAACGTAAAAACTGATAAAGTAGGAGATAATCAGCGCACCCGCCGACAGTACCAGATATGAACATGTTTATCTGACGATACCATAAGCCGATGTTTGGCATGTACTGGAATGTAGCGATATTTGTGAAAATTGTAGGTACAAGGTTAATCCGATACCAAGGTCTCTAGCACTCATGTGTTACCTAACACCGGCCGGTAATGTACACAGTCCTCCAGAAAGAGAGAAGTGTTGAGATGATTTAAGACGCGGTACATACTGACGTGGTGTTGGTGCGCAGTCGCTGTGGCAGGAGGAGGGCGGGCTGGCCGCGGCGCGCGCGCGCTGCTCCGTGTGCAGCACCACAGCTGCCTGCCGCCGTCACAGCGCCCACCTCATCGTACGGACTGAACCTGTTATGCGAGTGTGTCCTCTCCTCACGCCTCACGCATTTTTCACTGCCACCGACCGCGGTGCCCCGTAGACGTCAGTAGTGCGCACCGCGGCACACACATCAACCTGGAGCTTGTCATGTCGCTAGCTGTCGTAGCACGCCACTGCCCATCGATATGTACGTTGTAGCATATGTACCTATATCTCGTAGCTGCCACCGCATGTGCACTAGTAACGAGGTTCATTTTATAACAATAAGCATATTTGCGACGTCATAGAAAACCTCATTCTTTCTTAGTTTGTGTACAGACTCACAGAAACGACACGGCTCACAAATACACAAATGTAGTGTACCGTAAGGCCATCAAACATTTATGCTTTTCTTTCGAAAGGACATTAGATAATATAAATATTATTCTAAGCAACAAGTTAACATGAACGCGACGACAAAAAGGTACTACCTAAACGGTTACTCATTAAATGCATATGTTATCAGTTTGTCTTTTCTTGAGAAAGAAAGCCTGTGTAACAGACTCATTGAGTGATTTGCCCATGCAGTGTACATACGCAACATATGCATACGCTTGTAACGCTATACGTTTGCTTGGATGATGAATACATGAACCACATGACGAATATATGCAGGACGCCAATATATCAATAGAAATGAATCTATACAGATATTCAGTACGATAAAGAAAGTAGGTGTGATATGATTTCTGAAAACATAAATTCACTATAAACATGTATCCAAACCAAAAATAAATATAATTTGTCTGTCTTCGTGTAAACTCGTATTTGACGTCCCTATTATTGAATTGATATAATACCAACGAAGTGTGCACATCATACACAAAACTATTTAACGAACTGTTACCGTTTCGTAACTAAATAAACATTTAACCATATACTAGGGGTATGGGTGATATTGTGAACGCACAGTGTGATATGTTAGTGGAGACGTGCTTTTATACCAAAATCTATACAAAATTACGTAACGATTTCATGTAGCCATTCATGGTGGAGCATCATCAGACGCGAAGCCACGTCACGGCTGCAGGACTTGGCTTGCTTTAATTAAAAGGCGTCTTTACGTTCCCGTAACGATCGGTTAGTTCAGGCAAGATGTTTGCTAATTCGTCAATGTGTCCAACTTATACTTGAACCGTTTTAGATACGTGGAGATACGCATTGAAACATTTAATTGTTAATAAACTGATATTCGGACAACTTAGTCTCTACCGATTTAAAAAAAAATGTATTTTATTTAATACTATATGAACATTATTATTATAAATTTTTAAAAACTGCCATTTGTTGCAAATATCAACGCTTGAATTTTATAAGCACAGAGTAAATACAAAGAAAAGAGGACCTAAGCGACTGGGCACTGTGGTTTTGTCTGGATCTCGGCGTCACAACAATAGGTGTAGCTAATAGTTACTAGTAGTAAAGTACGTACAGTGTCAGTTTCAGTGCATGATTTTCGAAAATCGTAAATTGGTATATTTTCATTGTATTGCGGGGTAAATTTAAGGTGTTATATGTTATCGTGTA
The DNA here is from genome assembly GCA_949316085.1 of Hypercompe scribonia. Lineage (NCBI taxonomy): Eukaryota > Metazoa > Arthropoda > Insecta > Lepidoptera > Erebidae > Hypercompe > Hypercompe scribonia. Next base: position 26,943,140 of record OX438968.1, on the reverse strand, counting down.
AACGTTACTCAGATATACATTTACGAGTAGGTAAGTACCAGGAATGGCAAGACGTTTCTTTTGTAAATAGTTTGAAAAGATTTTTTTTTTTTGGAAAACTGTAGCAATTTTATAAAAAAACCTAATAGGACCTTTGACAAGTTCTCGCTGACTTTTCTGCTTAAAAAATAAATAAAATATCACGGCTGGCCACTATAGCGGATGGAGGGGAAAACCCGTCCCGTCTACCCGCGGCCACACTCAAGGTGGCATGAGGCGCTTGTACGCGCGCCTCCGCCGCCCGGTTCGCCGGCGGCGAATTGGGTCCGAGTGGATGTCGTCCTCCCGGGCCTTCTCCGCCGCCTCCTTCCGCGAATTTACGTCTACGCAGAAGGTTGCGACCGCGGTAAAACAACTGTCGCTACCGACCATGGAGCATATAACGGCCGGTAGCGAGAGATCTTCTCCAGTAACTGCAGTGAGGACCCCACGCTGCGCCGCCCAGGCGGAATAAACCACCAGCCTGTGTTGAGCGGAGTCCTCACTGCAGTCGCAGTGGTGACAGGCGGGACTCAATTCCCTCCTAGCGACCGAGTGTAGATACTTCCCGAAGCAACCGTGCCCGAAAAGGACCTGCGTCAGTCGGAAGGAAAGGGTCCCGTGCTGCCGCCCCGCCCACTCGACGAGGACCGGCTGGAGAGCCTCCACGGCGGCAAAGCCAGCACGTGGAGTCTCCAGCCGCGACGACCAACGACCCATAATGGCTCAACGACCGGCCTCACGCCACTCGCGTATCTCTTCGGTCGGGGGCCGTATGCCGCTACCCGCCCGGAAGTCAGCCGTCTGCCGATAAACTTCGGCGAGCACTTCCGCCTCCAAATCCCACGGGGTAGTTACGGCGAAGGCGCACGTCGCCTCCGTCGACACGGTGCGGTAACCGCGTATGGCTCTAACCGCCAATATCCTCTGAGGGCGCCAGAGGCGAGCCCTATTCTGGGCAGTCAGAGCCGTCGCCCACACCGGTGCACCATACAGTGCCATTGACCGAACAACCCCCGTGTATAACCGAGGACAGATCCCTGTGGAACACCGCACGACATGAGCCACCGCCTTAGGACACCATCTCGGTCCTCGTACACGACGGTACACTGATCTAAATAGTCTGCCACAAGCCGCCTCAGGTATTCTGGCACCCTGTGGTAGTAGAGTGCTACCCTGATGCAGCTAAATGGCAGACTATTGAATGCGTTGGCAATGTCCAACGACACCGCCAACAGCACGCCGCCACAGCTCACTGCCTCTTCGGTCATGGTCCTCAGGCGCAACACAGCATCAATCGTCGAACGCCCCGCTCGAAAACCGAATTGGTCGTCCGACAGACCGAAGTCCACCTCGCAGAGGTGCCGAACGATGCGGGCAAAAAGTATCCTCTCAAACAGTTTACCCGCCTCGTCCAGCAACACGATGGGTCTATAGGCCGCGACCGAATCGACGTGCCGTCCCGGCTTCCTTAATAGGACCAGCTTCTCATTCTTCCAGCAGTCAGGAAAGCGTCTGGACGCCAAGCTAGCGTCCAACATCTCCCTGAGGTGAACCGACATGTGGTCGAGGGCGCTTGCAAACACACGGGCAGGTATCCCGTCTAGCGCGGGGGCGGTGTTCTTGGAGCGGCTCCGTTGAACAACCGCCTCTACCTCCGATTCCCTTACGGGCGGCACTTTATCGTTATTCCCTCCGTCTTCTCCGACTATGAGGGTCATCGACGGGGGTGTGTGTTCCAACCGCTACGGGAAAATACCCTCAACCACTTCCTGCAGGAAGCTGTATACGTACAGTCTATATTAATGTTTTAAGACTTAGCTTAGTTCATAAGCTTGAGTTTGTTTGTTTCACTCAAAATTTTATGGAAACCCGTTAAATTAAAAGTGCTCGTGAGATCTTTCGCTGCGTGCACTGTGTAAGTGTAAAGTGATACACCGGACGTTTATAACGGAACTCCTCTATTGTTTCTCTTCAACGTTCTAAAACAATCGGTAATGGTATAGTAGACCTATCTTATATAACGTAGACGAATTTGCGCGGTTCAGCTAGGATACTATGTAAATGTGGCAAAGTGCTTATTATAGCCGTCAATATAGTAGCTGTATCGCTTAAGGCGATATGATGTGAAAGCAGCGTGACTATGTAGGCTAGTAACGATTAGCCACAGAAGGTACGAACGATTTAGTAGAGCAACAGATCATTGCTCTACTATGCTTGTTTCGTTACATAGTTTTAAAAAAAAAATTTTCATTTGCACAGCTGTTTACAACGTCAAAACTGTAATGATCCATGTCAACAATTTGTAAAGTCGATCATAATTATTTACAAAATAATTATTGCAACAATGTACAAAATGAGCAACAATAGCATGCAGTACACTATTTTTATCTTCCTCTAATCTTTAGTTTTGAAACAACAATGTTATAGTAGGCAATTATCAAAATAATAATCAATATCCAAAAACAAATTATTTTACAATTCAGAGACCACAAAGGCAAGTAATAGTAGTTGGAAATGAGATACGTTCTTTGGGATTAGAGATAGAAACATCTAAGTGTTAGTTTGTATCAAAACAGCTGCCTAAACGTTGCAGCGCGGATGGCGCAGTGGTTTAAATGGCCGTGCCTGTGATTCACTAAGCGTTGTTGTAATGTAATGTTTGTAAAGTCCCAACCGACTCAGAGTATAAACTAAGTGTGGGAGTTGTCTTTTAATGAAAAAGCATAGAACCAAATTGTTACTTCTCAAAATTTCCTTGCCCCTACTTTACACTTCATTCTGAAACATCATACAATGAACAAAAAGACAAAATCTAAAGTACTTTATGGCCGCTTTAGACTTCCCCAGAGCAATTGCAGCTTTCTACAACTTTTATATGACAATTGTTTACGCAAAAAATGCACTGAAATGTGTCGATTACCCATCAACGTCTCGTGACTAACTTATTATATTTTTATTTTATAGAAACTAGTCAAGTTTTTGTATGCGTTTGCTGTTGTGCTTGTGAACTGCTGCCGCCTATGACCACTGTCCACGCGGCTGGTGGGCACACTTCTAGCGCTAATCTTTATTTATACTTTTTTATGTAGAACCTGGCAGAGGGTCGACGTCGTCGCAGCTCTCACGCCCTGCCCTTGGACAGAGTTGAGGCACGCAAGCAGTCATCGACGGCGGGACTGGACTTACGCGAGGTAGAGTATCTTGCCAGCGCAACGGCTGAAGCTGCGGGCTCACAAGATGAGCTGCGTCGAACACACAACGATTCCATCATGAAGCGAATTCCTGGTGATGCTGAAGCTACCACCGTACTCGTCGGATCAGTGGGTTTCCTTGAACAGCCCACTATTGCATTCGTGCGCCTAGCTCAGGGTATCCTGATGCCGTCTATCACAGAGGTACCGGTGCCGGTGCGTTTTATGTTCATTTTGTTGGGGCCAAGTGGAGCCGATCTGGACTATCACGAAGTGGGTCGGTCTATCTCTACACTCATGTCGAATCCTACGTTCCACGGTATCGCATATAAGGCAGATGATCGTCGTGAACTGTTGTCAGCTATCAACGAGTTCTTGGATGACTCTATAGTACTGCCTCCTGGAAATTGGGAGCGACAAGCTTTACTCCCGTTTGAGGAGTTGCGCGCCAAGAGTGAAATGATCAGACGGCGCAAACGTGATGCACTAGAACGTAAGAGAGCTGCGGGTGAGTTACCTGTGCCACAGTCTGATGAGAAAAAAGCCCTGCTGGCAGCTGAAGCGGGAGGCGACCCTTACAAAGAACCTGATGATCCACTCACAAGAACAGGCAAGCTCTTTGGCGGTAAGTAAGCATTACAATTGATTTGATTGTGTTGCAACAAAATAGTTTTACCTCAGAGTCACCCTGCACTATACCTTACAGGCGTTATACGAGATATAAAGCGGCGGTATCCGTTCTACGTGTCTGACTTCAAAGACGCGCTCAACGGTCAGTGCCTTGCGGCCACTATCTTCATGTATTTTGCTGCACTCTCTTCGGCTATCACCTTCGGTGGTCTACTAGCCGACAAAACCAACGGCAAAATTGGCATCTCTGAAACACTGGTATGTGATCAAGCCGTCTAATAGTGTTTCGCTTATAATTCATAAAACAAGTGAAAGCTTCTTTAGTTGACCCTCGTAAACATGTTAGTAACCAAACTTATTTTCTTTCATGAAATCTCAAATAAAATTGTCACTTGAGTAGAATCCTTACACTATTCTGTTAGCTAATGAGCGAGTAATGAGAAGTAATTGGTTGGCAGGTGTTCACATGCGCGGGTGGGGTATTGTTCGCTCTGATCTCGGGGCAGCCTATGATGATTACCGGGGCAACAGGTCCGCTGTTACTGCTGGATGAGTCACTGTCTAACTTCTGCCAGTCTTACGGGTTCGACTTCTTAGCCGCGCGCATGTATTGCGGCTTCTGGATGATAGTTATCGCGCTGTGCGTTGCGTCCGTCGAGGGCAGCGTAGCCGTCAAGAGAATAACCAGGTGAAATACTACATTAAATATATAGGACAGTTAGACGATCACAACTTCAATTTTCAATCACAATCACAACTATGTTTTTTCCTGTATACTTAACAGTCGTTTAAAAATTTATTCTCAGTTCTCCTCACTGCTATTATAATTCAAACGATTTCATTCCAAGAAAATTTTCTTGTTGTTATAAGTGAGTGAATTACAAAGAATATCGTAAAGCGCTTAACGTAATTGTGAACTGGGGGTATAGGTTCACCGAGGACATCTTTGCGTTTCTGATCTCTCTGATCTTCATCGGCGAGCCAGTGACCAGTTTGGTCAACGTGTTTCGCGCGCATCCGCTCGGGATCGACTACAGCGCCGCGCACCAGGTCACTGAGGCGCCGCTCAACGCTACCGACGCAGGTGAGACAAACTCCTCCTCCTTGTAGCACTAGTAACTATTTATATAAATACTTTTTTTTCTTAATCGTCTCACTTATTAATATTTACGTAAGATTTCAAAATATATATTGATGTGGACTGCAACTAATTCACCACAGAACCTTAGTTTATAAGTCTATCTCAAAAGGTGAGTATTCACCATTGCAATAGAAGTGTAATTTCAATTAAAGTCAGACCACCAATATATCAGTATATATATTCTCTGGATGTATTAACAAACAGTTTTATTAATACACCCAGAGAATAGATACACAATAATAGTAAATACTATCCGGAGGCCCATTGATGCAGGGGTGACAGTTATCGTGGTAACTGTACAAGCCTCACACTGTCACAATGACTGTCATGCCTCTTACGTCTCCAATCGGGGTGTAAAAAAGCATCTCACAAGGCCGCCATAGTGTGGGTCACCATACTACGTTGTCAGGATTTGTAATGAGTATGGTGAACACAACTCTTGGATTATATTCATGCTTTCCATCAGGCAGAGTAGAGTCACTTTGGCAGGCTCTTAAGGTAGAAAAAAAATCTATGTTATCGACACCTGATGGGATTATATGATATCACGTATTACGTATTTTAGTTACGTGGACTAATTTGTACTTAGTGCAGAGAATTAAGTAAGGAGCTTGAACGCAAGGACACAGACGCCTCTATACATAAATAGATTTACACTTAACCTATAATGTCACATAAAAAAGCACGAAAGTAAGTAAATTAGGTGCGGTGTGTCGCTACATGTTAATGATCATTAATATATGTGCCGTTCTATCGCATTTTACAACAAATATTTGTAAATTCATTAGAATTCTTTTGTGCATAAATGCCAAATTTTTCTTTCCAATCATCATCAACAACTTTTTTTTTTACTTGTGGAAATCCCCAAGGGCCGTCACTGTACCTAGGTTTGCTGTGGGATGGTATCTCGGAATCGGACTGACTAAAACCACACGGTGTGCCACTCTGCGCTGTTATTACGACATCACGAACCATCCTATCGCCTGCCCACGCTAGCCGGCACGTACGGTACAGGCGTACGTCGCCTCCTCGCGGCTGGTCATCAAAGCGGATGTAGGGGAAAACCTGTGTCGTTCATCCGTGACCACACTCAGGGCGGTATGAAGTGCTGATAAGGCTCCACACGGGGGCGCCTAAGCGGAACAAACCGTCAGTGTGTGCTAAGCTGAGATCTCACTGCAGTCGCAGTGGTGACAGGTGAGATTAAATCCTGATTCAATCGTGCCCAGAATGGACCTGCGTCAGTCGGAAGGAAAGAGTCCCTTGCTGCCACCTTACCTACTCGACGATGACCGGTTGAAGAGCCAAACGGTGGTAAAGCCAACATAAGAGCCTGCAGTGGCAGCCGGCAGTCGGGACTAGCCGCCGGTATGCCGCTACCCGCCCGGTAGTCAGCTGTCCACCCATAAATTTCAGTGAGCACTACCAACTCCAAATCCCACAGGGGAGTCGACATCAGAGGCGAGCTCTATTCTCGGCGGTCAGAGTCGTTGTCCAAACCGGTGCACCATACGGTGTGACTGATCTGACAACCCCCACGTACAGCCATCTTGTTGTGACGTGGGCTACACTCAAATTTGAGCGGCAGTCGCAGAAGGAGCGCCGACCAGTTTCGTTGCAAGCTGTCGGAATTACTCGTCGAAGAGCTACCTCCCATCAAAGATCAGGTCCAGATACTTCATCTAGGCCTGAAGCACAACAAGGACTGAATTGACTACTAGAATCACACGTCACTGTATGTAGCTACCATTAGTTTGATATCATCTAGACATCGATACCAAATCTCTTTAGATTTGAGGTTTCCATCGAATTAATTACAGAGTTATCATACGACACTCAGCATAAAACTGCAAATTATAATAATATATACCACCATTCCTCAATCAATTACAAAGATTTAAACACATAACTATAAAGTAAGCAAAAGCTTTAGGAGGCCACCAAATTGAAATATGAACACCTTTTTTTGTTTACCTCTTATCATGTCTGCGCGTTGCCATACGTTCTATTCCAAACTAAACATGAACATTTTTGGATAATGAATAATTCATCTTTGGGTATGTAATATATAGTTGAGCTGTTATTAAACTTTTCAATAATTCAATGCCACTGTTTTACCGAGAACAGGTTTCTATATCTACTATTTGATCAATATAACTATACAGTGGACCCTTGGTAATCCGGCCCCTGTCTAATCCGGTCCCCCTGTAATCCGACATCAATCAAACAATTTTCGCTAATGTAGATCGTGCATGATTGAATAGGTTACAACTTGTGCTCGACGCGTAGGTATTGTTTCAATCCCCATTGCTTACTTTGAACTTGACTACGTGTGATTGCGGTGCAGCTTAGCGTTTATTCATTGTGCATTACGTATACATACCTACGACTACCATACCATACGTATAGTAATGTCGTCACAAGCCCAGAAGACAACATATAGAATTTTATTATTTGTCTGTAATTTGTCGCATTACAAAGTACTCTTTTGGAAAAAAAAATCCGGACTATAGGGGGTCTTAGGCAGTACTTTATAGTCCGACACTACCCTGCAAATCGTTTGTCGAATTACCGGGGGCCCACTGTAGTCGTATTTTTATGATAGTACTACCATTATCCACGTGAAAGACACATCAATCGGATCTAGAGATCTACCCAAACCTACTTTAAATCACTACTGTAATTAAGTGTATAATTATTTATTTATTTTTATTTGTGTATATTTTTATTTATTTATTTGTGTATAATTATATTCTTCTTTACTTATTATTGTCTGTATTATTTCGCTAAGTTACAGGTTATGTGAAACGATGTGAAAATATTGTTTAATATACTAAAAGAACTATGTATTAGCAGTAAACGGGACGGCAGCGGGCGCTACTGCGGCACCACCACACGGGCCCATGCCCCCGCAGCCGAACACCGCGCTTTGGTGTACCATGCTGACACTTACCACCTTCATTCTCGCCTACTACCTGCGTATCTTCCGCAACGGCAAGTTCCTCGGACGAAGTGTGAGTAATTCAATGCGCACTATTACTTATTGTATCAGTAGGTAAATATTTTTTATCTATACATACGTGGCGCTGATATTTTTCAAGACAGGCCTCACACAACTTTTTATTGCCATTTTCTCTCAATTGGTAGTTTCGATTCTTTGTGATTCTATTCCATATCTTTTACAAAGATAAGAATAATCATATGTATGCCCTTCAACAACATGGTGTTGTATGAACTTGCTGCAGCTAATAATGTAACACAAATATTTTGCAGGCTCGTCGTGCTCTCGGTGACTTCGGTGTACCCATTGCAATCGTTCTGATGGTGGGCGTGTCCTGCTTGGTGCCTGTGTGGACGGAGACGTTGCGTGTACCAGCCGGCCTCAGCCCCACTACGGCGCGCAGCTGGTTCGTGCCGCTCAACCCTGGCTTGGAGACAATCCCGTTCTGGGCGGTGCTCGCCATGGCTCTTCCCGCTCTTATGGTTTACATCATCGTGTTTATGGAAACCCACATCGCCGAGTAAGCCAATTGTCTCACATGTTGGAGAACCAAACTCTTTCATTTACTATTATAAAAACCTTTTCCCATATTTAAATTCGTCATCCAATTCATATGAGAACTTGTATAAGACAGGCTGTGCTGCAATGTTCTAAAGCTGTGCTACGCAAGGCGCGAAATCTATCCTATAGCTATTGCTAAACGTGCACGCGACCATGACCCTGAAAGAGTTTTCCTTCATCTAGACATTGACTTTGATCCGCAGGTTAATCGTCGACAAGCCAGAGCGCAAGCTAAAGAAAGGCAGTGGGTTCCATATGGACATCGTGATTATGTCGACGGTGAACGCAATGTGCGGACTTTTCGGCGCTCCGTGGCAGTGCGTGGCCACCGTGCGCTCCGTGAGTCACGTGTCGGCCCTTACTATAATGTCGACAACGCACGCACCCGGTGATAAGCCGCACATAGTCGAAGTAAAAGGTACGCACGAACTCATTCAACATCGCACGTCTGCTCTGCGAAGGTGGGCCGAAGAGTGACGCACTCATTTCGCTTACAGAACAACGTTTGACGGCGCTACTAGTGTCGGTACTTGTGGGCATCTCTGTGCTGGCCTCGTCTTACTTGCGTTTGGTGCCTATGGCTGTGCTGTTCGGTGTGTTCCTGTACATGGGTATCTCTGCTCTTGGTGGCATTCAGTTCTGGGACCGTTGCATTCTACTGTTTAAGCCTGTGAAGCATCATCCGCAAGTGCCTTACGTAAGAAGGGTAAGTAAAACATCGTGCGAGAAGTGAACTACCTTGTTCACAATCCAACCCCAGGAGTTATAGAAAATTGAACCGATAGTGTCATGTACTTTGTAATCTATGACGCCGATTGTAATGAGTAATATGTTGTGATACAGGTCCCGACGCTGAAGATGCATCTCTACACACTCATCCAGATAGCTGGGCTGAGCGTACTCTATGCTGTCAAATCGTCCCGCTTCTCCCTCGCTATGCCTTTCTTCCTGGTGATGATGGTGCCTCTTCGGATGTCTTTGGTTTACCTGTTTACGCCGCTGCAGCTAAGAGCGGTAATGAAAACAAGTATTTACTGTGACATTGTGTTTCTGCTATATGATTTTTTTTTACCGATTCATTAAATCGTATCCACAGTTGGATGGCGCCCAGAAAGATATAGACAAAGACGACGAACCCGACTTCTATGAAGAGGCGCCTCTGCCGGGCTAAACGGCGGGCACGTCGGGGACGGACGAGTGAGAGTGGTCGCGTCCCCCGTCACTTTCTATCTTATATGTCGTCCCTTACTTGTTCACAATGACAGTCTGATGGGTCACACGTTGAGTATGTGCACCATACTTGTGACGTTAATACACCTGCTCATCCTTCGGTCGTAACTGCCTCGCTGTCCCTCTACCACCGAACGCTGATCGGAGAGGAACTTTTTTATCATCTCATCTTATTGATTTCAATTTCAAAGTTAGTGTCACTTATCATTTACAAGGTGTCTTAGCCTAATTATACATACTAGTTCCATGGTACAGGAACCATAAATCAGTGAGGCAGATACGGTTTTTATTTCTTTTTGTTCAAGTGGTTACGAGTGCGAGAAGAGCTGTTATTTTTTTTTTCAGTTTTCTGATCTGCTCGTTTGTCTACTCTGTCATACTAAAAAGAGAGAGTGCAACATAATTGCTGTTTCATATAAGGGTGAACATAATGATCCGCAGAAGTTATAAGCGTATATTATGCCGTATTGTTTCAAAAGTTGAAGTATGTTACATATTTAGCGTAAGGAAAGTTTTAACCGGCGCGGTTGTTGCGCGTTGTTCGCATATTTATTTATCGTAATGTAAGAAATTGACTTTATTTTAAATTTTGCTCAATATTAATGAGTCGTAAGTATATATTGTACCAGGTACCTGTGTGTACTGATTGAGGCTTTGTAAATTCACCATCCGTATAAATGAAACCCCGATGTATTGGTTAGGTCTTCTACTTTAGCTTTAAATTTGTGATATCACATGTGATACATAACGCGTAGGAGCACTCCACGCCGTCCTCATCGCAAAGACAGCAACCAATTCACTTGGTGGCAGCCGGTTCACCGATTTTGTCTGTTCTTACTGTTACCATAGTGCGTTTTGTCTGTTTATATGTAATTCGACACCGGTAAAGCAAACAGCGCGTGTGAGGACTAAAACCGGCGCGTGGCATACTCTTCACGTTATAAAAGGAATTGGTGATACGTACTTTATTGCGAAATTTGTTGATTTTATAGCATTAAACATAATTTATTTTTGTATATGTAAATACAAGTACACTTGTATACATGCTTGGCAGTGAACGTTACTCTATTGGGTATTCTAAGCTTTTACCAATATTGGTACGTATTTCTGGCATGGGCGTGTATAGATTAGGTGTATGCGGGTACGAGTATAGCCTTCGATTGTCCTCACGCAGTGCCCGCGTGTTCACCATTGGTGCCGTTGCACAACGCATGTACTGTATACGCGTACTTACGGGTAGACATTTAGTGAGTTGCAGGTGGAAGGTAAATAAGTAGCTAAGGTATTAAACTATGTAAGTACTTAATTAAACAAGTTAAATGTTTGTTTTGATAGAAAAATTGTATATATTTATATAAAACATTAGAAATGCACGTGGTACGTGTGGCGAGGCCAAGGGTCGGATGCAATAGTTGAAGGTGAGACGTTCCCGTAACAGTTGCTCATTGAACACGACGGGTGTTTAGCGCAATGGCGTAAGTATACTGTAGTCAGAGGCCGACCACCAGCACTTACGTGCAACTTTTGAATCATTACGTCACGTCGTGATTGGTGCTCGGCGCTCACATTAGACGCTCACTACGATCATACGTACATAAGTATACTTGTTCCACATTAAGAGTAGGGCTGCTTGGGTATTATTGTAAGTTTAATTATTTGCTTATTATTATTTAATGTTATTTTTTCTGTTGTTGATGATGTTATTTAATAAATAAAGTTATTGAAACAACGCATTTTAATTTTATCCACTCGTCTTTGTCAATTTTTTGTTGGCTTTAAGCCGTTTGGTTGTTATTATTTGGCGTCTAGGAGCGAGCTGGGCGCGTCGGTAGTTTTTACTAATCGGTCAAAGGCACATCATACCGAACGTTATGACATTCTCTCTACGTTTACTATATGTGCTCGTGAGCATGTCACCGCACATTGCGAAAATTGTTTATAATCGTGCCGTCACAAAATTGTAAATTGCAACCAATCATTTAACTTAGATTATTTTTTTTAAATTGTGACCACGCAGAAATCCTGAAAGTTCATAAATTGAAGTTTTTATTTAGATCGGTCCACTCCCGATCCCGTTCAGCGGTCTCTACACTATGGCAGCCTAGGGCAAGGTTTTTCACGCCCGACTTGTCGACATAAAAGGCATAACAGTCATCATCGCAATGTAAGGTTCACACACTTGCCACGATAACTGTCACCCTTACATCAATAGCACTCCGGTCTCGCACTGACCGGGGGCCCATTAGTTGCACGGTTGCTGTCGCTTTAGGATAATCTTCTATGGGAGGGTAACACTGCCCCAGTCGAGCCGGCCCATTCGTATTGATACCAGCGTGGTTTTTCTACCTTGGAATTTCATGATATAATATGATGACTCTCAAGAACATCTTATAGACATGAAATGAGAAGTTTCTATAATTCTTCAATAGCAATTCTGTTGAAATATACAATAGTTACGCCTATTTGCCACTAGATAGTCAAAGTTTGTGTAAGCAATGAAAAATAAAAATATAATGGAACTTATAGGTCAGTATTAGTATAATATTCATGGAAGACAGTGAAGTTTGTTTTGTGTTCAATCCTAAAGAATTATTATTAGTTTTATAATTTTTTGTAATTATTTTGTGAATATACCGTGATCAATCGCCAACTTGAAGATCGTACATAAACAGGATAAGAAAACAAGGTTGTAATTAGCTTACTGTTACTTTACCGATTAACAGTAAAGGATAAAGGACAACGGCAGGCACGGATGGGCTTTTTGTACTGCCTTGCACACCTCACAACAATGTTTAAGTGCTCAAATTTTGTGAACTTTACGTTAATAAGTTATTTCAGTTTGTAGTTTACTATGTAAAATAGATTGCAGGCTAAAAGTGTGAGGTAGTAGTTTATACAAATGAGTTATCATTCTAGTCAACTAGATGGCGCTTTATCATGTTTTAAAATCAAAATCATCGTTTATGATTCTCTTAATCCGTCAATAAAATATTGCTCCGTTTCTATATACGCAAGTTAGCTTATTCATAAATATTGATTTATATATTTTGTCGTTTTTTGCGTAATTTACATATATGTATGTAAAATATTTTCGTTCAAGATTTTTGTACGAACGAGCTCTGGAATGTTTTGGTGTCTTTGCAGTGGTGGTAAGTAGGTTGACTACACGTCCAGTTGATGAGATGTATCTACGAAGCCGTTACCCTGTCCATCCAAGTAAATACAAAATCTTCAAACAAGGCCCATTCCGTTGAATTGAGGAGTAAGATGTTATTTCCCCGAAATTTTTCGCAAAAACAAAGGAGGATATGTTTAAGACGCTGCACTAGAAAGGGAGGGCATCAACATCAATGACGAATACATATTTCACTTGCAATTTGCGGACGACATCATCATAATGGCGGAGAAGCTGCAAAAACTTTCCCTAAACATGTCAAACACTGTAAACAACATTTGTATACGGATGACAATCAGCTATATTTATCGTTTAAAGCTGAGCATGCAAAAATATCAGAAAAATTAATAAGCGAAGATCTCAATTCTATTTCCAATGGCGCATACAGAAAGACGTTAATTTTAAATCCGAGTAAAACTAAATATATGCTATTGGGTACCAAAGTGCAGTGTAATAAAGTAGCTACACAATCTTATCGTATTAAAGTAGATGGACAAGAAATATAACGAGTAGATAATGCCGTGAACTTGAGCTTGGTAACGGACAGTGAACTTCGTTTTTCTGAACATTTAAATTTCAAGATAAAATTTATTTGCTTTTTCGTTTGTTATTTTTTTAATGTATTGCATATTGCAATTCATCTATGTGTGTGTCTTAATTTTTAACTGTTGACGTAAATGCAAGGGATCAGCTTAAAACCAGTGCTGGGCTTCAGCATAGCGTGAACTGAGCTGGTAGCCATTACTGCACTATGCAATAGTCTCTTTGGAATGTATGTACCTTGTATGTGTTATGTATGTCTCTTTGTGAAGAAAAAATAAATAGGTAGTTCAAATATAAACTTTGAAGATATTTTTATTAAAAAACTGACTTCCTAAGGAAATTGTTTAGGACCTATCAAATCAAAATATAAATATATAGTAATACTTTAAACCCTTACTCAGCAGTGGACTCTTGAAGGCTATTGATGATGACGATAAAAAAGTGATAATGTAAAGAACATTGCTTTAAAATCAATTAGCGTCAAAATAAACTTAAAAAATATCTTTCAATTAAATGTAGGTTTAACACATTCACGCTAGACAACAATGAGTTGTGTTTCTAGCGCTATCGCACGAAACACGGCTTAGCAACTCACAAAATAAAATCTCAAAAATGATAATAACTATATACGAGAACCATGAATGCATTTTATGTTTTATCTAACAGAAAACTCTTTGAATACGGTAACAACACTATTCGAGCGGTGATAGCAACGACGCGGATCAGTCGTTTAACCGATCCAAATATCATATGAGTGAGTGGCATGTGTTCCTAAACAAATTTAAAACATCACAATACCTAGCTATGTATTATCGTTACTTTTTAAGATTAAAAATGAGTAAATAGTAACAATTAGTTTGAAAAATATTCATATGAAAGGTAATATCATCTTTTTGTAAACTTGAAGTGACAGGTCTCTTTTTGCAGTAAAAAAAAACTGAACAATTCGACATTTTCGTGGGGGTGTGCTCACTTACTCAATAGCGCAAATAAATTTAGTTCAATTAGCGGTCAGGTTGCAACTAGTTTTATTGCATCTATACATGTAAAAGGCTTGTAGTTTGTATTGACTACCTCGGTGGCACAGTGGTAGCGTATACGACGTTCGATGCCCGGGTGGGACAAAATGTTTATGTAATTTACAAATATTTGTTTTGTAGTTTAGGTGTTTTCTATGTACAATATTCATGTATTTATAAAACAATAGTATATAAGTATTCTAGCAGTCAATCTAGCTGTCATAGCACAAACCCTGCTTAGTTTGAAGCTAGATGGCATTGTACGTCAGATATTCGATTATTTATTTATTTTTAACAGAGCGCAATGCCTGCGTATGGCTACTCCTCACCGTGTTACTTTATGGTGATAGGACTACTGTTGGTGCTGTCAGTCGTAAATTGTTGCATATTACTGTGAAATGTCTATACAACTGTTAGTACTGAGGCTTTGCCGGTGTTATTGACCATGTATACGGTCGATCTCGAATTGCAAAAACATGCAGCTATGCACTATTCAAAACTAAAAAAAAAAGTCGCAATAAGATCATAAGATTACTTCAAAGTGGTCAGATGTCCATAACCACCTTATAAAAGAATGACAACAACGATGGGACTAATTATCTAATGTGCGCCACCTTTACCAGTTCTTTCCATCTGTTCGAACGTTTGTCGAGTAAATGGCTTGAAGTAAATCACTGTGTCACTCAGTTTCTTACAGGTCATAGTAACTTTAAGAGCAAACTGCATTTATTTATTTTATTCTATGCCTTCTTTTGACTTTATTAGATGTAGATTGGCTATCTACATAAGTTATTATTATATATCATTAAAAACCACTATCCACGTCCTAATAAAATTATCGCCTACAAGAACAAGTTCTTACATATCAACAATTCACACCTTCCTAATGTTTTCTTCTATACTCGTCTCTTCTTCACATCTTATAAGAGGTTAATATTCCAACCAAATGTCACATCGTGTAACTCGGGATTCAAAAAATATTTTTATAACATATATGTACATACATGCATTGCATACTTATAGCTACTGGCATCTAAGTTTTATTTACTGTTAAAAAAATAAATGTATGATTAGTATTTAAAAGTGTAGAATTGTTGGTCTAGGCTATGGCTGGTTTGCTAAATTCACAAAGTTAGGGCCAGTTTCGCCAACTCTTAATAAAGCTTCAGATAACTGTGCAGCTACAGGTGTTATGTCTATCCAACACAAAGAGACGAGGTGGTCATGACTGGCGGGCTGCGGCCGTGTTAATACCGTTTTGAATTTTTATGTATGCTAATCGACGCAAGAATTTCTATATAGCGATACAATATTCGTATTTACTACGTAGTTCGATATGTTTACAGAAGATGGTACTATATGTAGTATATCTAGTGCTTGCACTGTACGTGGAAGTCACCACAATAACCATATAACGCTATATAAGTTATATGTCAGACAAAAGTTGCTAATAAATTAGTATAGTCTACCTGGGACTACATCAGCAAGTGGTGGGGTCCTTAATTATATCACAACTCTACATAAAATCCTTTAATAAGTTGTTTTATAAGCACCAGGCGACATTGTGGTCACACCGGTTACATTATATCACAGAGTTACTAAACGTTGAGAATAATTTATTGTATTTCCATGACAACTGACCATTTTTGAGAGTAGACGAAGACAAAACAGTGTCATAACGCTGAAAATACATATCGTTTTATATTCTGTGTTCCATTAGGATGTGCCCTCTGCTGGCAAATTATCGAAACTAAAAAATCGACGTCAAACAAACATGTCAGTCACACGCATAATGGCGGTGGATGTATTATTTTTTGTGAACGGTTAATTCTGATAAAGTATATTTGAGAAAGTCTAAAATCGGCAGCATGCTTGTCGCATAGTTCGTGAATATTATTTGATCAGGCTAAAGACATAAAAGTGAAGTGATTTCTGAGAGGAGTATGGCGCTAACGTATTTGCGTCTGCGGTGTTGTTGAATTAAAACTTGCGACGGTGTTCCTGTAGTGGAATCCCATCACCAGACGTTCAGAATATAAGGATGGGGGCACAGCAGGCGAAGGAGCGAGGGACGGCCAGCGGCGCGTCCATGCGCTCGGCACGTAGCAAGCCACGGGTGCCGAAGGACCCCCGCATGCTCGGCTCGAACATATTCACTGAACATAGCGGTGAGTGTATTAGTATATATTATTATGACAATTTTACTTTGATCGTGTCTTGGGGTTAGAATGACAGTAAAGCAACTGTGAGCCAGTGCATAGCGCGTGCTGAAGCGCCGTTAGGCACGAATCTTGAGTCAGAAGTAAAATGCCTTTGAATACAGTCGTGGGTTAAGTCATAGTAGACTTACTATGACTTAACTCACAACTGTATTCTTGACTTCTCTGAATAATATGAACAAATGTGTAAGCTTGCTACTGCGAATGCTGCACTTGCGTCCACTATCTTTAATGTATTTTGTAATATCCAATTTTATTGACTATGCTTATAGGTCTTGTGTTTTACTTGAGTATGTTCAGGAAAAGCTCATATGTTATATAATAGCAGATAGTTTCTTTGCTTGAAGAAGTATAAGTGAAGCTAAAAGACTTGGACATCTACGAGGTGTGTTCAAAAAGTAAGGTGACTTTGTATTTTTAAGAAAAAATATTTATTTATTTATCAATATTTATGTTGTCCCCTTCAAAGTAATCCCCCTCAGATACAATACACTTATGCCAGCGGTTTTTCCAATCGTCAAAGCACTTCTCATAAGCACTTTTCGGTATAGCCTTGAGCTCTTCCAGCGATGCAGTCTTTATCTCTTCAATCGTTGCAAATCTCCGTCCTTTCATAGGTCTCTTTAGTTTTGGGAACAAGAAAAAGTCACATGGGGCCAAATCCGGTGAATATGGTGGCTGAGGCATGATTGTGGTGTTGTTTTTGGCCAAAAAATCTCTCACCAGCAAAGATGAGTGAGCAGGGGCATTATCGTGATGCAAAAGCCATGAATTGTTTTTCCACAATTCCGGACGTTTTCTTCGTATTGCTTCTCGCAAACGGCGCATAACTTCAAGATAATACTGTTTATTGACCGTAAGTCCATATGGTAAGAACTCCTGATGCACCACGCCGTGGTAATCGAAGAAAACAGTGAGCAAAACTTTGACATTTGATCGAACTTGGCGTGCTTTTTTCGGTCTTGGCTCATCTGGGCTCTTCCATTGGGACGATTGGACTTTGGTTTCGATATCATAACCATATACCCATGATTCGTCACCAGTTATGACCCTTTTGAGTAAATCTGGGTCGTCGCTGACGTCATTCAACAGTTCTTGAGCGATGCTCATGCGACGGTTCTTTTGGTCAAAATTTAGCAATTTCGGAACAAACTTCGCTGACACACGTCTCATGCCTAAAACGTTAGAAAAAATTTCATGGCACGAGCCAAGCGATATACCAACATCCTCAGCAACTTCTCTGATAGTGATTCGACGATTTTCCAGAACAATTTTCTTCACTGCTTGAACGTTTTCATCAGTTGTTGACGTGCTTGGGCGTCCAGAGCGAGGCTCGTCATTGGCATCTTCCCGGCCATCTTGGAAGAGTTTGTACCACTTGTAAACATTTTTTTTACTCAGAACAGTTTCACCGTATGCCACTGTCAACATTTTAAGTGTTTCGGAGCACTTTATTTTATTTTTTACACAAAATTTGATGCAAATCCTTTGATCCATATTTTTCGATAGCAAGAAATCGCCGAGCACGAAAAACACTTATAACCTTTACGCCTCTCCCAACCAAACAAAAAATGCTATACACTTGAAACTTGGTACAGATGTTCGGGAAGAGTGTACCAACATAACAAAATAAAAAAAATCGATAATCGAAAGTACGTTGCCCGCCAAATTTGAAAAGTCACCTTACTTTTTGAACACACCTCGTATATCAGACACTACACGAAGTACTTGACATATATGGTGTGCATGTCGCACTGCTTCCATAAGTGGTTTGACTTTAGTACTCGTTAAATGTTATTGTCAATGGAACGTTGGAATCTTAATGTAATAGTTTTTTTTATCACTTGACTGTTACGGCGGCATTGATAACATATAATGCTAATATAAAGGGAAGCTGGCCGAGATAGGCCTGGACAGAAAACATATAAGCATAAAGTATAGTATGTAGACTCAGTTTGTATATTTGTTTACCCCACTCTAACACAAAGAAAGAACTTCTTGGTTTCTGACCATATTAGTGATATAATAATAAATAAAAAAATAATCATTCTTAATATCACAATAAGAAACTAATTAATAAACAATACAAATTGTTTAACACATGGCCAAATGTGATCATAGACTGAAGATACCAAGACTTGTATTAGGTGACATTTCATTGCCATTCTTTTGAATGAGTTGTTAACATTTTGATAAACATGAAAAAATAATAAAGTTTCAGTGCACTTTGGTTGTTATTATTAGTAGCACCTAGTCCATGGTCTTGCACTGTATGAGATCCTTCACCAATATACATGGTCAACATCTACTATTGCAAAGTTTAAATATGTTTGATGACAACAATTTTATGAGAAGGGTTTCTACTAATTTTATTAAGTAGATTTTAAAGAAACAGAAAAAAAGAAAAAGTAATGTTTGTTAGTGGTACTGTAGGAGGCTTGCAATAGAGGCTAGACCTACGAGGTGTCAGTGTGCATATCAATGTTAGGTGTTAGCTCACTAATCCCCTTCACTACACTGTTGTTGGAAGATCACTTTATGATGTTACCCAAAGACCAGAAGTTAAATATGAACTATAGTGCTAAGCTTTAAAATAGTGTGCAGTTTGTGACAAGTATGTGAAAGTTAGGGTTAAATTGTGCTTACTCTTATAAAATGCTGTGTGCAAAGCGATTTTATTCACAGTTCCTCTATCCTACCACAAGTGATAATCATTATTTGTTGATATGCAAGTTTCACAATCTCACTAATGCAAAACGGCTCATAGGTAACTGAACATGTACTTCATTGTTTCTTTAGATAAATAGTTGCCTGTATTGTTAAATTAATATTCAGTTTCAATCCTAAATATATTATAAAGTTGTTATATATTGGGCGTAGTGTTATTATGCAAAACTCATTTAAATGTTGCATTAGGATTTTTATGTACTGGGTGTCTCATTGGTTGGTCATAGGCAAGGTACAAGACTGACATGCCTCAATATCACTGTAAAGACATTGGTGGGCATGTATAGGTTTTTGTACTGCCTTGCATATCTCATAATAGCCATTATTATTGTTTTTATTTGCTTGGAATTATCATTGACAATAGCAGTTTTGAGTTAAAAACTCCTTTCAGTTTGTTGTTCACATATTATACTTAAATGTACTTAAGGCAATAAACATGACAGCTGGGTGTAATAAATGAGTTCCCATTACAGTCAACCAGTATAATTTTATTTAAATTAAAATTATTCATTTCTCATCTCTTGATCCATCAACAAAATTTTGCTCTGTCAAAGTAGTTGAATTACTTTCTTGATTAAGATAATTGATTGAACAAAAATGACTAGCTCATTAGTAGCTTATAGTAGTCCCCTACTGGACACAAACCTCTCTGTTGAAAGGATGGGTGGTAGTTTTAGTGACCGGACAGGTTCGTATAGCGTTTGGTCCAGTTTTCCTTCTCTATTGCAGTGCTGTCGTCATGCATAGTTAACTTGTTTAGTCAGCCTGGACGACACCCATGCCGTGAACAAAGGTGGTGACACTCCATATTCTTAATGTGTTTTAAAATATGAAATATTACTTTTCTAAAATTAATTAATTTAAAATAATTGATTTGTTTACTAATTTTGGTTTTATCTGCTAAATACATTATGTAGTTAGGCTCTTATAGATATATATTTAAATATTATGTTGCTTTTTTCATGTATAATAATGTTTTTAGACATCTGACACATGTAGACACTCAGTTTCAAAGTAATTTGGAAAACATTAAATGTGTTTTGTTGACAAGTCTAATGTTTTGTTATTGCAGTTGTAACAAATTTTGAGAAGAATGTCAATACTTTTAGCAAAATTATATAAATATGACAGTGACATGAAAACTATTAGGATGCTTCACTTAATTGATAGTACACAAATCTTATAACCATCCAACATACATTATGAGGTGTGCAGGATCTGCTGTTCTCCTTTATATTTTTGATATTGTTTCAAAGTAAACTATATTATATGTAATTTTACTACAGGGGCAATAAACTACTTTTTTATGGGGCTCACCAACTATCTATACACAAGTGCCTAAAAATAAACATTAACTTAAAGATGAATTCTGTTTCAATGAAATACAGAAAAGTATTTCAAATTAGCCATTACAGTTAAAAAATGTTAAGAGTGTGCTTGTGTGATGTGTGTGCATGTTTGCGAGTGTTGAACTAGAACTAGCTAGCCTATGACCTTGGCATCAGAGGTGTATCACTAAACAAATATAAAAGCAAAATAAACCTATTGTTGCACTTTAATTTTGCATGGAAGTGCTGTTGCCACTTGTGTCTGGTTTTTATAAGTTACACAGTTTATGTCAAAATTTGTTTTCTGTATAAATAAACATGAGACACTAAACTAATTAAAGAAGACCCTCTTGTTCATGGATCAACTTCAGGAAGGTACAACAATACCACCAACGTTAATGTGATTCATGTACTATGTGAATGTGTCCGAAGTACACACGGCCTTGGCCATTACTACGAATAGCTTAGTGATAAAGGCTACTAGAAAAACCTAGATCGACTTAACCAGTGACTCTCTTTTATTTTCTCCGAGCCGTTTTTTTAAACCAAGTAGGGATCGAGTTTAAATCTACTGCTATATGGTTCAACTTCGATGTTTTATGTGAAGCGACTACAACCCAAGTACTAGGCGATATATAAATTCTCTAAAAAGTAACTTTTGTTGAAAATCTGTAGAAAGTGACCATTGCTGGACTTTTTAAGGCTCCATTTACCCGAAACGATTGCAAAGGACCGCTATTGGCACTCGGGACTTAAGCTTAACATACTCTCTATTTAGCATGCTTATGAATTAATAGGCTAACTTGGCTAGGATTGCTTAACTGTGACGTTGACTCTCACTTCGTCTCGAGCCAGGCATGCTTGTGAAAGTCGATAATTTATGCAAATTTTTTACCTAGTCCTTCCTTCGCTTTTTTTAACCAACTTCAAAAAAGGAGGAGGTTTTCTTCGTGAGGTGTATAGATCCTCATGAAACTTTGCGACTTCAGCGAGAACCTCTGACTTAGAGGTGACGATGGTGCCTTGTGCAGTTTTTAGTTTAGTCAGGTGACATGAGGTTTTTGGCTTGGTAAGGATTTTTGTGCTCTTATTTCGGACAATTGTGTCCTCAATCGCTAGAGGGTTGGTTCAGGTAGGCCCATTAGTTTTTATTTTATAAGCATTTTTTTTATCTACTTTCACCTATCCCGATGTCTATTTTTAATAAATTAAATCAAACAGACTCGGTTTCTGTACGGTTTCGTATCGCTTCTAACCTATGAGCCCTCTGCTCAGCCGACTTCTTTGCTAAACGCTTCTTAATGAGACTAATTCCATGAGCCTTCTGCTTAGCAGACTCGTTTGCTAGACGCTCAATAATTAGACCAAGACTATTAAGTCTCTGCTCAAAAGACTCATTCGCAAGACGCTCTTGGATCATACCGAGTCTAGAATTGTGCTGTTCAAGAGTTTCTTGACGTAGTCGTGATTTCATGTATGCCTTCATGGCCAACAAACGTTTTTCACGATCTTTAATAGTCTCACAACAACTTGAAATTGTGTTTCGAAGAGCATTTTTACGGAGACGACTACTTTTATCCGTTCCCGTTTTCTGAGATCTATATTTTTTAAGGCGCGCATCACCTTTTGTAGGTATACCCATAGCTTATTGACAAATCAACAATAAACTAAAAAGTATTAAAATAAATAACTAGGTTAAAAGAAACCGACTTCAAAATTAAAGTGTAAAAACCTACCTATTATTTATATGTGCTATTTACTAATAGGTTTGAAGTCGGTGCCAAGCTTTAAACTAATAATTGTATTTTAATCACTTAAATAAATACGAGCAAATTAATACAATGAAATGCCTACTTTGATGATGAAGATACGTAAATAAACCTAATAAAGAGGAATTAAATCTTAATTTTATAAGCAGCTCAATCAATACGAATAATGAAAAAAAAAACAAAATTATGAAAATGTATTCCACAGAATTCTTAAACTAAATGGTCATGTGAATTATAAAATACCTACTTAAAAAATTAAGATACTTAAATAAACCTATTAAAGAGCAATTAAATCTTAACATAATTAGCAGCTTGAATCGATACGAAGAAAAACGAAAAAATTAATAATTTTATTATGAAAATGTATTTAACCGAATTCCTATACTAAACGGTCATGTGAAACTTCAAAGATTAAAAATACGTTAATAAACCTTTTTGTTAAGCGATTGAATCTTAATAATAATATTATAAGCAGCTTCAAGCACTCAAGGTCACGCGAGCGGTGAGTGTGCATTACACAGATTACTTACTATTTAAATTGGTATTAAATTGGTTTGGCACCGACTTCAAACCTATTAGTAAATAGCACATCTAAATAATAGGTAGTATATAATTAATGTTAAATCTTTATTATTTTTTACTTTTTAGTTTTGAAGTCGATTTTTTTAACGTAATTATTTTTTTTGGTTATGCTTTATATAAAGACTTGATAGCTTAGTCTTTCAAGTACATGACATTCGCGAAATTGTGGTTACATTATACCACAAAACCATTAAATGAAGGTTGATATACACTGACAGTATCTTGTCATAATTCTGTTACTGTGGTGGTAATTGATTCACTACTAGGTTTGATACTGTCATTCACTTTTACTAACTAAGCTTCATTAACAAAATTGCCTGTACATTAGATATTAGTAAATTTTAATGCTATTGCCACAGTCCTTAAGGTTACAGTATGTAAAACATATTTATATAGGGTATTTTGTGCACTAAACGAGATACCCTCTACTCGGATACAAATAAATATAATTTGTCGGCAATTGGTAAAATAAATGCCTAATAAAAGATAGAAGTGACGGTAGTAGTGAGTCAATTTAATAGAAATATATAGTGCTAGTGAGACGTGCACAAGTTTCCCTTTTGGAAGTTAAGGCATAATAACTTGTCACAATTTCACATATTAAAGTTTTACCTGCACATAATATCCTTCAAGCGATTTATGGCAGTTATTAAAGACGATGTGAGGATTGCATGTTTGGAGTTACTGCTTGTTATGTTCTGTAAATGAATGTTGCGTTCGATACTCTAGTCCACGATAACAAATATTGGCAATTGGAATACTGGGGTATGCCCGTTCACAAGATATCATGGCACTACCTGGCTTTACAGACCATGTGGTTTGCACAAACCAACTATCGACCTTAGCTGGTAATGGCCGCCGGATCAAGGTCAAGGGCGGGAAAACGATCAAAATTCAGTTCAATGATAATTGTATACCGCATAATTTAATCTTAAGTGGTATTTGTTTCTAAAAAGTGTTATGAACGCTTATTCAAATTAGTTACATTCGTTTAAAGAGTAAGAACTAAATCGAATTTAATATTATATACTCGTTTTATTAAGAAAAGTAATATGCATCAGATATGTTCCAAGGTATAAAACAATCCTACAATCGATGTTATCAACACAAGAACCAATGTTGCCCAACTGATAAATTTTAAATTTATTATAGCATTATTAGCAGATAGTAGTAGACAGTAGTTCATTTGACGCTCTTTTTCTTTCTGGAATGTTCGTGATATTTCGTGACAATATATAATTGAGTAACAACAAGAACAGAAAGAAAGTTTATGTAACTTGTTTAATTTTGTATTTTGTGTATCGTTGTACTAAGTTTGTTTATATCTCTAAAGGACTACTAACTATGAAACTTAGTATCGCTACAAAAATCTTTGTGCCATAAAAACATTCTTATGTGCTAACATTAATGTATACATTTAAGAAAACTAAATATAATATACGTTTCATTACTCGCCGAAATGTTCAAAAGTAAAAGATACATTATCACATCGTTTATAAATGGGACTGGCTTACCTTATCAGGGAAAAAGTCTCCTAATAAAATAAAGAGATAGAAAGAAACTTAGGTTATAGGTGTTCAACATTAGTATAACTACTAAAAATCTGTGTTTGGCTGTCTATTTAAACATCAAAAATATTCATACAACCTATATTCATGAATTTGACCGGTTATTTCAAGTCGTCCCTTCATTTTCCCTGGTGACAAATGAAAAAAATCTAATACGCTGCCCGATGACCCGACCCATCATTGTAGTACTATTTAAACAATATTTATGAAAGATCATACAACTATTCGAAATCTTTCAACTGAATTACCTAGAAAATATACGGGAACTATTTCCTACGCAGCTACAGCGATTAGAATCTTTGAATGCTCTTGATGTTGCTCGTCGCTATATGAATTTTTAGCCGACTACGGCGAAGCAAAAAGGAAGGGTAATGATTTTGCCAGTGTTTGTATGTTCCGCCGTAGCACCTACTCTACTGAATCGATTTTAATGGATAAAGTGGTAATAGATTTGTAACAATCGCTCGGGTGATAGGCTATATAAACTTTATCAATATTTTACCTGATAACCTCAAAAAGAATTAAACTAATACAATCATCAAGTGTTTGGTATCAAACGAAAGGTCTTGGCAAGCAAATTACAACTATGTATATATGATGATGTATGATCACGTGCACCTAGTTCCTGACTAGCGCTTTACGTGCTCTCCGAGGCAAGAGGGTTAAGACTTCAACTTCCAAACTTCGGGCTGTTATTAAGCATTATTTTACTCAAAAAATATTCATAACATTTTTATGGCCAGACCCAAGAATAAAAACCAAGACCTTTTGATCGGCAGGCGCATTCATTAACCGCTAGACCGACGAAGCATGCATGTGTATGTCAAAATATATGTTTAAAATGCGGTAGAACAATTCGTCTGGTACATATTGTTGCCGGGGTCTTTGCCCTTTCTTAGAATGCAACGATGTGGATATTTCACGGCCAGTGTGTATGCTTGATCGGGTAACAGAAAAGTATTAAAAAAAATATATTAAGGATCTATTGTCCAAGTATTTGAAAAAGATGTTAAAAAATGACGAAAAAAGAACACTGTTCAGATGGGAAATCCAGAAATGCACAGGTACGTAAATGGTCAAAGTAGAGTCGTGATTGTACCCACTGTATGTGTACATCAAAAGCCGATAAGTCATACCCTTACTCAAAATGAAACTAGGGATGGCACCAAATTTGAAACTTCAAGTATTAATGTTTCTTTCATTTCAATCAATTAGTATAATATATGAATAATATAAATACAATTAAATGAATATATATATATATATATATATATAGTAATTAAAATACTTACTTTATTTTTACTTTTATTGATTTAATTACTTATTGATTTAATTACTTTATTATATATATATATATATATATAGTAATTAAATCCCTAAATACTCAACAAAAATAAAGATGAAAATTAATGATTACTTTCACATTCCGGTACGTCCATATATTTACAAGTATTTATCAAACTCAAGCATGTCCTCGACGACCAATCGTGGTAAGGTATTGCGTCCAAGATAGTTGTCATTTCCATGACTTATCAGAAGTGACACCCACTGCGCCCGTTGTTGTCGCCCGGTGACATACTTATTTATTCATATAGCTTGTTTTAGTGATCTAATTTAGACAATTAAATATAGACAATTAGTCATAATTGTTTTTTTTTCGCACAACGCTTTCTCATCATTTGGTTTCTTAAACGATTTGTTGGGTTCTGAGTCGTGACTCACTGCAGCTTAAACTTGGCGTATCGCAATGTTTTTTTTACATAAATGAATCACAGCTTCATTTGAGGTAGTACCCTGAGGGCTTTAGTTTATTTACGTCAGATCGTCATGGTGATCGCAGTTGACATTGCAATACATGTTTGTTTCGCAGGAATTCAATGGTCACAGCGAGCACGTTTTGTGTTGCTATTGATAAAGATTTCAGTAAGGAAACACCTAAGGCGGTTACCGTGATGATCGATTAGATGTGAGATAAGGTCATACTAGACCCTCAATTTAGGCACCGAAACCACCCACCTAAAGAGGTGGGTGGTCACTCACCTTTTTTGTTTTGGCATATTGTTCTTGTTATTTTTGACTTGACACCGACTTCAAACAAATGTTATAATAATATCTTAATTAAATTTGTAGGTAATTAGGTTCAGACAAGAAGTGCTACATAGTAATTTTGTAAATAAGGCATAACAATTAAGTAACGCAAATAGTTTGATTGCTCTGTAAAATAATTTCGAATTTACGTTTATTTAATTTTGTTTTAGAATAGTTAAATAGTAGTTACCAAATAAACTTTTGATTTAAGAAGTTAAAAAAAATCGGGCGTTTTTGAACAAATATATAATTTTATTTATTTTTCGCTTTTTAGTGTTTCTATGTAGGCAGGTTCAGACTTGTTTTTTTTTAGATTATTTTTTGTTGAAGTCGTTTTGGTTTTGTTTATAAAAAAAAATTATATAACATTTTTTATTATTTCTTATCGCATTAAATCCTATGAAATTTAAATAAAAATACTCAAAGTCTTAAACTTGAGACAGTTATTGAAAGGAAATTGTTTCGTTTTGAGGCTTCAGTAGTGCTCTCTCATAGCACAAGTATTTTAATTCGCCTCTGCATGCGCCACCCTGCTAAATTCTAGCGTGATAGGCGTGACTTTGCAGCCACATAAGATAAGAGTGATAGTCGGTGTTTATGATGAAGATACATGTACATATATACCTGTGGCGTGCACGTCCAGAGACGGCAGTATGTACTTACCGGATTTGTACGGCATCTTCATACGGTCAGTCGGATGGCTGTTTAGATCTATCAATAAATTCCAGTCGACGAGAGTAAGTAAATACCACTTCTTCTTTTACTTTTTTTGACACTATTGTATTTGAATTGTTATTGTGTTGATCTACGACATAAGCGAGGATTTCGTATCATCGTCATATTAACCTATCGCAAGCTACTGTTGAACATAAATCTTTTCCAATGTACGTATCTGACAGCCATCTTGCACAATTCATCACTCCACCAGTGGCCACTAACCTGCGGGCGTCCTATACTCGTCCTGCTGTTGTTGTCGCTTTTGTCGGTTCTGTGGCTGATATAGCCAGTCCACCGGCATTTGAGCTAGCTAATCCGGTAGACTATGTTGATTACCTTAATTCTCTGCCGAATCACCTCATTAATAATGTGATCCTTCAGAGAAACGCCTTCATAGCCAGATTTATTGTAAGGCATTCATTCTTGGCTATAGTACAATACTATATGTAAGCACTGCTGTTTATCACTTTTTTTATACTAGATAGTTTAAAAGTGCAATAACTAAAGAGAACTTTCTTACGTTTAAGTTTTCTAGTTAAAATTGTTTACCTACTGGTTGTAGAAGAGTTGGGAATATGGAAGTCTTTTTTCATGCAAATATTATCTATATATTACAAATTCCTTGTGCGTGTGTATGTGTGCGCGTGAGCGTGAGCGTGAGCGTGTGCGTGTGCGTGTGCGTGTGCGTGTGAAGTTTCACATTAATCAGTTTGTGTAACAGTGAAGGTGCGGATGCTAATTACAGTACATTAACAGCGTGCTTACCTCCAATGATTTGCTGGACGGTCTGGCTTGGTAGACCCGCATCTATCGGTTAACATGGCATGTGCGGTGCAATGTGCATAGGTGTCTACATACCGCCACCAATCGTAGCGTCCGACACATTAGCACACAATCGCATTCCAAACTTACGCATCGCCATTGCTTCCGAGCGACACTTCTATATCTTATTCGGACAACGGAATCAACATTTCCGATTATTATGAAGCCGCTTATTTTTAGGTATAGCTTTATATTCCTATCGAAATGGAGTTGCAAGATATACATACATCTTATGTAAACAATGTTAAGGTCTTATATTACCTCAGAACTGCTCATGTTTCATCCTATATGTCAACAAAAGTGTTGAATCAATCATATTGAAAATAACATTTGGTAAAGTTGAGGACATATGTGCAAAAATTTGTTATTGAAAGGAAAAAAAATATTTTTCAGTGCCCGATACCCAGTAGCATAAAACATAATTTTACAAAGTTTAGTATTAGGGAGCTATAAAATAAAATAGATTGAAACAGTAAAGCAAACAAATTTACACCCACAGCACGTGCGAGCGCGCACAAAGCGAGTGCAAGGTGACAGGCGGGAACAAAAAAAATTGAAATAGTAGTTTAAAAAAAAGTACTGCATACGGTTCTTAGTACTTATTTTATACTGTGCAGACAAGTTTTATGTTTAATTGAAATAATAGCAAATTTGTGTTTATTAATTAATTAGTTATATTTTGCAAGTTCACGCATAATATAATGATAAAACTCGATCGTCGGTAACTGAAATGCTAATTTATCAGAAACGTTAGATGGCGACCACATCATGGTCACAATGCGACGAAGACAACATTATTTTTTTTGTTTAGTATGATCATATGAGGTGGTAAAGATCTTCTACGTTTTAGAATGTCGCAGTATAAAATTGAAGAGATATTGATAAGAGAATTATTTGGTAAGCGACGAAATGTTGTTTAATTTATTTACAAACATAGACTAAAAAGATGGTCGTTAAAAATACAATCGAAATAAAGACAAATTTGTGGTCACCTTATTTTAACAGGAGAGATACAAAGATCGTAAACTTAAATGAATACGTCCACAGCTGGACAGACAGACTTCTTCTTAGCAAGGAGGTTTTGGCCTACTATACCACACTGGCCAGACAGGTTGGAATAGGGTTTGTTTCAAGTTTTCATTCTCTTTGTAATGATGTTGTCTTGTATACTTGGTCCCTTAGTCGCCTTTTACGACACCTACGGGATGAATACGGGTGGGAACACTGTGTATTATTAATCCGTCACCACACGGACATATGAATTCATGTAAAAATGAATATAATTCATGCTAATTTTCTAAATACGAAAGTGTGTCTGTATGTTAGTTTATCACGTTTAAACAGTGGACGAATTTAGATATTTGCACCGAATGTACCTTTGCGAAGCCGAAACGGGTCGCTACTTATGAAATAATTGTAAAAGAACACTGTGTACTTGAATTAAAAAAAAATGTATTAATAAACAAAATGAACATAGAATTGAATTAATCACTGTGGCAATCAGAATAATCAGTACTTGAGGAGTTTGGTGTACTATTGTCGTGAGGATTCAATACTTCAATAATAAATAAGTCGACAGCAGACTCCGTCAAGCTATTCTTTTGCTAATAAATGTTACTATTAATGACTAACAGACACCTCCTCACTGTACACACAGTATCGAGGAGCATAGTGAGGAGGATCGACAATTCGTCTCCGTAATGTGAGCTTATAATTATAGTATTAATTTATAGTTTTCCCTGGACTATATGCAATTTCTAAAGTACACACCAAATTTCAGTCATTTTGAAGTTAGTGGTGTTACTATGTAGGTACTACTATAATTGATACGCCATCAGCATATGTATTTGTTTAGCATTTCTATTCTATCTGTATGTGAAGGTTATCCGGTAGAGATTGCTATTAGTGATAAGGCAGCCCATTGTACTCGTATTTCATAAGATAAGATTTGTTTCAGTCGTATGTTAAATACCATTGTACCATTTTCTCGAGCCTTCTTTCCCTTTAAGATCGGCTTTAGCTCTACTACTGCTGAACTAAGATTTTTACGCAGAGCCGCTGCCATTAGAACCTACCTAAGTATTAGGCGATATTGAAATTCTGTAGAAAGATTGTTGTCGGACTCTTTAAGGCTGTAACTGCCCGTTTAATTGCCATACATATTTACGGTTTCCACTGAACTGAATAATTACTTTATGTATCTATCTATCACGTAGTTGCATTTTTAAACTTACTGATTCGCATTAATAATTTGGTTCTGGAATGGCTGTGGCTTTAGTCCAAAATAAATATATGTTAAATAAGTTACTCTTAAGTTTTCAATGTATTTTGCTTTTAAAAAGGATTTGATGTAGAATGTCAAACTTACTTATCAGTATATTTTTGTGTCTTCACCAAATTTGATATTGTTATCTACTTACTTAAACTGAACATGTAATCACGATTTAACGGGCGTTTTCCTCAACCTTGACTGAACCGAATGTAATGTTGGTGTAGATGAAATAACATACGATTATTAACCAAATGTAGTCAAATTTACAGTGAAGCCATGGTATTATATACGTACTTTTAGAAATAAATCATGTATAATATGATTGATTTAACACCTGGGCGCAGGAAACTATAGAGTCGTACCGTTCTTCTTTAATAATAATTTCAAATAATTATCAACAGCCTTTACCACTCCAATGCTGGACATAGACCTTCTCTGATAAAAATACTCACTTCAATCAAAAAAAAGTTGTATATATTGAGATCTCATTTGGATACTGTCACCGGTCGTCTACTGCTGCCTGTAGCTACTGGCCCATACACATGTTATGTATTAAATGAGACACTACTATTAATGAGGCACCATATTCAATGTTTATTAAGATGCTACTTAAATGTACTGTTTACTTTATATTCATCTAATAACAGTACCCAACTATGCAAAATTATTTTCTTAAAAGATAAATAGATAACATGTAGGGTCCAAGGATATAATATTTTATTGTATCTCAGAGATTGATTAGATAACAGATAACCGCCCAGAAGTAAATTTTACTTCATGCATATTTTCGATTTTTATTTAATTTGTGTGCTTGTTTAGTGTGCAGTTCATTATTTTTAGTGCTTCTAGTTAGACCATTAAATACTACCTAATTAAGTCCAGCGAGAATAATACGATAAAAAATCGGTTGTCTGTAAAGTCGGTTTACTGAAGATAGTTGAACGTGACAACGTCAGAAGAAAATACTGATGGGATGGTTGCATTTTTCAAAAGAAAATTTTAATAATTTGTTTTTTTTTGTTTGATAGATATTTTGTATGGATATAGAGAATAAAGTAAATGGAAATCATAATGGAATTGATCAAGCTACTTTTATTTGTACGCATAAATACAATTATGTACTCACTCAAGTAGGAGAGAGACTGATGTCGAACGCTACCGCCCGCGGAGGCCGATTGTGCCTCTTTGTCGCTCGTTCCACGCTCTCGCTTACACTTCAAGCCTTGAATGGAACGCCTCAGAGCGAGGTAACGCCGCATCTGTCATGTTTGTTGGTGCGTGCAGCCGGCTCCATCGAATTATAAGACGTTGTCACGTCAAAAACCTTTTTACGACTTTCCGTAATGTCGGTATACAAAGATTCAGTGATCGATTGAGCAGTTGAATGTAAATACGTAAAACACGAATATACAAATGTCAGTTCAGAAATTGAATCCGATTGGGCATCATTAAATTCCTGCACCGATATGGAGGACTCGGTAGAGTGAGCGGAACAGGTGTAGCAATTTATGACAAAGCCTCAAATAATGAATAAACAGACAATCGAAACTATTTCTATGAAAATTGTGCATCAAACCGTGATGATGTTTGTATTTCGAATACAGGTTAGCATTCTGAAAGGGGTTAATATGGCTTTCTTAAAATGTTATTCCTATTTTTTGTTTTACTATCGATCTGTGCTCATAATAATTTTTGTTTCCTAATACTTTACTTACTTTTTCATAATTTTTTACCCTTACCACCGGAGCTCACAGACAATTATCATCATTTTTATATATATATATCATAACTCTGAACATGTTTCAACTCAGAATCTTGTCTTTCATAACTATTTGCTTTTTGTAACAGCCTGTGATCATATTATATTTAGGATATAAGTTTGACGTGTGTGTGTGTGTGTATGATTCGGTCTGTGGCGTCATAGCTCCCAAACGGGTGAATCGATTTGGGTAATTATTTTTTTGTTAGAAAGGTGACTTAATCGAGTGTTCTTAGCTATGTTTTGTAAAAATCCGTGCAGCCATTTGATGGTATCTACTGCACTGATTGAGTTGAAACTTGATACATGTATAATAGCAAACAATATAACACGATAATAATGCTGACGCCAGGATAGTCTGCAGAGTACCTAACTCTTCGGTAACTAACAGCAGATATATCGTGTTTAGTCTCTCCGAGAAGGGCTCGATGAATGAACAAACGTACTGTAGGTGACAAAGACCGAAGGTACATAAAGAGCTGATGCTGCAGCAAAGATAATCTGTAGAGAACCTAACTCCTCGACAACTAACACCAGATATGTAGTGTTTAACCTCATTGAAAAGGGTTCGATAAGTGGATTAGTGTACTGTTAGTGACAAAGACCGAAGTACATGGATAATATTATACAACGTGGTTATAAAACATAAACAAATTGAATTGTAAAGTCTAAGTGACGATTCAGGGATTAGTTAATAAACGTTTAAAACTGTTTTTTTTTTAATGATGAAGATTGTGCTCAATATTATTGAAGATTTTAAAATATTTTGTAGGTTTTTAATTTTGTTGTAAATAACAATTTAGTAAAAAATACCATTCGCAGTATTGAAGAACCGCGTCTTAGCATTTGCAATTCTGCTAGAGCCGATCTGTCATGAGGATTATTAAACAATTTTCTAGCTCTCTCTTACTTTAAAATTGTTAGTTCAGATACAAAATGTTTCTGATTTTATTCATAACTAAGTTTGTACAGTCTGTATAACAAGAACGTAACCGCCACTATTAAAAAAAGATGCGCCACAGCGTCATCTATTTTTTTTGTCCTAACCTTAAATGCGCAATATAACTTCTAGTGGTATTCAGCATTGTTGATAGTAGTGTTTTGTTTATTTTAACAATGATTGAAAAATATTTTAAACGATACGAAGCAGTATTTCTTGTTCACCTCTCTAAAGGACCGAAGCTAACATACAAATCACCTGCAAAATATACAGGGTGTCCAAGAACCTGGCGTCCAACTGGATTCCCACGATGCCCCAAGTTCTAACAGTACTCAGAAAAATATTTTAAAAAATCCACCCCATGTACTTACAGAATTATACTGATTTCAAAAAAAAAGGGGAAATGAGCACCCTGTGACATACTTTTGAATGCTGTGACTGCTAATGCTGATAATTTCGATATTTCTTGGAGGTTTTGTAATCTAGGGTATTGCTGTGTCTAAATAGAATGTAAAAATAAAGTACTTTTTGTACCATTTTAAAATAAAATATTATTTTAACTAAAGGTGATATGGAAAACTATTGAATTTCGCAACTTTGACCGACTGTAGTGTAAAAAAAATGTACCAAAATAGTATGGCAAGTGACGTCAAATTTTGACGCGTTTATTCCTCTTTTTAAAAAGGTATAATACTTACACATTAATTTGAAAAAAAAAATTTTGATAATATTTTTACTCAACAACCCAATTTTTACGATGTCTTACAGAATTCTTAGAAAGAAAAATTTACGACGAATTGAATCTAACCTCTAAAGAATTACTATTGTATGCTCATAAAAATAACAACAGGCCTCTCAAAAAACAGGTTAGACCGTAAGGGACGGTATGTGCATGCATCTCACCATAGTGATTCGTTATTACAACAGGAGGGAGCAAGACAGAAACTATCTTTGCGATTTGCTGGTTCTTCTTTATGGTACCCCATTATTCAGGTAAGAGTGAGGGAGAAAAAGGTTAGAGGTGCGAGTGAGATAGATAGTGACGCTATCTGGGATCGTGCTATTTAGGATAACAGTACGGTCAGTACACGTCACTGCCTCCTGCCGTTACTACGCACCTCTCTCTTATTGTTACCATTGATCACGTACTACGATTTAAAGCTTTGTTTATTGGACTCGATTACTCTTTGTGCTCTGGACTTTGAAACGAACTCTTTACGACGACCTTTGCCTGTGTTTGGACAGTTTGTGTTTTGTGTGTGCTACCATGGCGACCTACACTCCGCAAGAATACGCAAATATGCACTACATTTATGGAGAATGTAGAGGTAATGGACGAGCTGCAGCGAGACTTTACAGAGAAAGGTATCCGAGGGCTACGCGATATCCCGACCATCGAGTTTTCATTAATGTGCACAGATCACTATGTGACGGGCGGTTCCCCAATCAAGTAGCTGGTGAAGGACGACCCGTAAATGACTTCATACGCGATGAAGTTTTAGAGGCGGTGTCGGCAAATCCAAGCATCTCTGTGCGAGGAATAGAAGCTGATACGGGGATACCGAAGAGCACAGCACACAGTATTCTCCAAAAAGAAGAATATCATCCGTACCACGTACAGCGAGTGCAAAGTCTTTTACCTCGAGACTATCCGAGCCGAGTCGCGTTTTGTGAAACAATCCTGCAAAAACATCGAGAAGACGAAAACTTTATCGACAAAATTTTGTGGTCAGATGAATCAACATTTAAGAAAGATGGCTACATGAACCTACACAACTTGCACGAGTGGCATGTGGAAAATCCGCACTTGATGCGAGAAGATAGATCCCAGTACCGGTTCAAAGTGAACATGTGGACCGGTATTCTCTGTGGGAATATTATTGGTCCATTTGAGATGCCCGAGAATTTGACTGGCGAATCATATTTAAATTTTCTTCAAAATGATTTGCCAAACTTACTAGAAGAGACCCCACCAGATATGTGGTTCCAACACGACGGCTGTCCAGCACATTTTCGCGTATCCGTTAGAGAGTTTTTGGACGAGCAATACCCGAACAGGTGGATTGGGCGATCAGGAACAATCCCGTGGCCAGCCCGCTCACCTGACTTAAATCCGCTGGATTTTTTTTTCTGGGGAACTATGAAGGAGCTCGTTTATGCGAAGCCCATTAATGACATCGCTGACCTTCGTGAGAAGATAACACAAGCAGTGCAGGTGATACGTCACTCGCGAAACATAAAGCGGTCCTTTTTAAGGAGAGTGAGAGCTTGTATTGCCGCGGGTGGTCAACATTTTGAACATTTATTGTAATAAAATATCTTTAAACTAACATTCTTTGCTTTTATTCTACTGGGAACCCATCTACCTGTGTGTATTTCCTTCTTGCTCACTCTTGGAACCGAAGTAAATAATAGTAGTAACATAACAGTTTCTAAGATAAGAAAGGGTCCGACAGTTACCGTTAGTAGGTAGGCACTTCGTAAAAATTGGGTTGTTGAGTAAAAATATTATCAAAATTTTTTTTTTCAAATTAATGTGTAAGTATTATACCTTTTTAAAAAGAGGAATAAACGCGTCAAAATTTGACGTCACTTGCCATACTATTTTGGTACATTTTTTTTACACTACAGTCGGTCAAAGTTGCGAAATTCAATAGTTTTCCATATCACCTTTAGTTAAAATAATATTTTATTTTAAAATGGTACAAAAAGTACTTTATTTTTACATTCTATTTAGACACAGCAATACCCTAGATTACAAAACCTCCAAGAAATATCGAAATTATCAGCATTAGCAGTCACAGCATTCAAAAGTATGTCACAGGGTGCTCATTTCCCCTTTTTTTTTGAAATCAGTATAATTCTGTAAGTACATGGGGTGGATTTTTTAAAATATTTTTCTGAGTACTGTTAGAACTTGGGGCATCGTGGGAATCCAGTTGGACGCCAGGTTCTTGGACACCCTGTATATGAAAGTCTGAAAGTTTCATTAAGAAATGGGTAAAACGATTTTTAGAGGTTGGGAACGTGAACGATTTACCGGAAAGGGGATCAGGCCGCATAACAACTGAACAGGAGGATAGAGTGATTATTCGAGTCTTTCAAGTTACTTCAGGTCGTTGACTGCGTACTGCTCAATTGAAACTGCGTAAGAAGGGAATATATCTTTAAATACAATCCACAGTCGCATGCGTGAAAATGATATATCTTTTTGGTCTACTTTAAAAAAACCTTTGTTATCTTTGTCTTCCCCTATCCGACGAGGATACCTGGATAAAAATTTTACTAATGAAAACTATAAGGGTATTATATACTATATATACTAATAACAAGTATTTACTGTTTATTTTTAGAAGTGTTATACTGTGTCGGGGGCTTTTTAAATTATTAATTTAATTTTGAAATTGGTTTTTTCCTTCTGATTGTGTTTTATAATTTTACCATCGATTTCCGTGGTGTAGCGATTGTCAGGTATGACTGACACGCATGTGGTTTCTAATTCGATCTCGGGTGGGTAAGCGTAGGAAATAATAATTTAGTATAGTTTATATATTATTATACAATAGTTTAGTTGTAGAACTTCATTACATTCCTTTAGTAATGAAATAAAAATCTAGGAAAATGACACCTAGTGGTTCGTGTAACGGACTTGAACGCCAAACGTCGCTTTGGTATGTACATTAATTGTCTAGTAGGTGCCTACAGTTCAATACACAAGCGCTGT
Source organism: Hypercompe scribonia (assembly GCA_949316085.1). Classification (NCBI taxonomy): domain Eukaryota; kingdom Metazoa; phylum Arthropoda; class Insecta; order Lepidoptera; family Erebidae; genus Hypercompe; species Hypercompe scribonia. The sequence continues at coordinate 26,906,113 of OX438968.1, read as the reverse complement.
TTAGTTCAGAACTAGATGGCGCTGTGTGAAATAGAAATTGTTCGTCGTCCCACAAAATACTGTTATATATTTCTCTAACAACCATTTCGTCTCGGAGTACAAAAAATTTAGTGGTGAGATCAGATAGTTTTCTTCGATACCTAAATTTTCGATTGAGCCAAAAACATGCATACACAACCAAATTAAATATTCAATATATTCAATAGCGACAACCTACATAAATTGTTAAATATAACAATAAAAATGCTACAGTAATTACTTACAAGAATAATTTATAAAAATAGGTGTGTACCTATCAAAATCCCTATTCTACTGAGGCACATACTATTACTAACTGAGAGAACATCTGTCTAACTACTGAAAATCCCAAAATTACGCTAACTGTGGAACAAATGCTAACTGACCGTTATCTGACAATTAAAAAACCGGCGTAGTGTTATAATTTTTGTGACAGTGATTATAAGGGTAAACTGTCATTAGTCATAGAGAAACATTTGTAGACTAATCGCAGCCGTGATACATGTGACTATAGATAATAAACTAAAAATAACAAGTTATTAGAGTGTACTGTACGAGTACTTATAACGGGTAATATAAAAAAACATGGGTATGAAATTAATTTCGTTTCTAATGTCAAAGGCCAAGGTAGACAACGAGCAAACATTCTAAAAGCTACTGGTTAACTCTTCCACAATTTACACCCACTTTAATCAAAAAATAACCTCTGCATTTAATTGGATGAAAAGATAGAGATAAGCTAATTAATACACTACTGGAAAAAATTAAAGGATCAAAAAAAAATTCCAAATTTTTGGGCAGTTTTCAACAGGTCATAACTTCGAGAGAAATGGTCGCACAGGAAATAAACAAAAAGGAAATTGTAGCTCCAAGTGTCTAGTTTTTGGGATTGAACTTCAAAGTTTTATAGCCTCCGCGGTTTTTGAGTAATCGGAGAAAAACCAGCAACAAAAAAATTTTCAAAATTTTTTTTGTTTTTCTTTTTGGTCTACGGACGTGGAAAAAATTTTTTTAGCTTAACCACTATAAGGATCGGATACCTTGTTTATTTAGCTTTAATTTTTTTTTTATACACCCTGATACGCCCACTTCTCGCCGAGATATCGGTTTTCAAATGGAAAAGGATCCTTTTGTCTTTGATTATCGATATCTCTACAAACAATGATCGCACAGAAATTTAAAGGTGGATTTCAAGAATTTCAATAAATTTTTCTTAATGAATGGCCATTGCTTTTCCAAAAAAATTTTTTTTCTTTTTGTCACATGAATTTGAAAATGCAACAAAAAAAGGGCTTTTGGTGGTTTTTTAGAAAATCAAGCGCTGGATCGAAAATATTGAGGAAACCACTAATGTTAAGTGTGCCTTTTACAGTTCAATATGTCCACAAAAACCCTACAAAAAACCAAATTAATCCAGCCAGCCGTTTTTTTGTTTCAATCGATCGAATTATTGAAAAAATTAAAGGATCACGTTTTTTGCTCTAAAAAGCTTATAATTTTTAAAAATGAGAAAAAAATTGTTTTGCCGAGCTTTACCCACATTTTTGTTCCAGAAAGTGTTTAAATTAAAAAAAAAATGTTTTTCCTCAACAAGTTAAAGAAATTCAAAATACCATCGCCTAATCATTTTTATCGCGTTTCCGCCGGTGTATTCCTTGATTCTTCTGATCTCCTTTTAATTAAATTAAAAAAAAGTTAATACCCCCGATCGAATTTCGATCTTTTTCATACGCTTTTCGGTGATTGTTTTTTTTTACTTTTCGTGAATCCTTAGCAGATCTCTTAACTCGACAGTTTTTTCCAAAACTAATCCCTTTGCGCTAAAAGAATTTTTTTTCAATATTTTTGCTGAAACTTGGAAATTTCTTACTTTTTTGATTTCCAATCATGGTTAGACGATTTTTATCGGAGGTGGAAGTTGCTCGGTTAGTGATTCTTATTGACGAAGGTTACAGTCAACATGCAGTTGCATGCAGCACACACACACACACGCACACTCACACACACTCACGCTAACTCACACACACTCACACACACTCATACACACTCACACACACTCACACATGGTCACACACACACGCACTCATACTCACACACACACACGGAAGCGTAAATCCGACCGCGCGACCTCCACGTGGTACGTTTCGGATAACGCTAATGCCAGCAGTAGGAATTATTTAAACACTTTCTGGAACAAAAATGTGGGGAAAGCTCGGAAAAACAATTTTTTTTCTCATTTTTAAAAATTACGAGTGTTTTAGAGCAGATAACGTGATCCTTTAATTTTTTCAATAATTCGATCGAGTGAAACAAAAAAACGGCTGGCTGGATTAATTTAGTTTTTTGTAGGGTTTTTGTGGATATATTGAACTGTAAAAGGCACACTTAACATTAGTGGTTTCCTCAATATTTTCGATCCAGCGCTTGATTTTCTAAAAAACCACCAAAAGCCCTTTTTTTGTTGCATTTTCAAATTCATGTGACAAAAAGAAAAAAAATATTTTCGGAAAAGCAATGGCCATTTGTTAAGAAAAATTTATTCAAATTCTTGAAATCCACCTTTAAATTTCTGTGCGATCATTGTTTGTAGAGATATCGATAATCAAAGACAAAAGGATCCTTTTCCATTTGAAAACCGATATCTCGGCGAGAAGTGGGCGTATCAGGGTGTATAAAAAAAAAATTAAAGCTAAATAAACAAGGTATCCGATCCTTATAGTGGTTAAGCTAAAAAAATTTTTTCCACGTCCGTAGACCAAAAAGAAAAACAAAAAAAATTTTGAAAATTTTTTTGTTGCTGGTTTTTCTCCGATTACTCAAAAACCGCGGAGGTTATAAAATTTTGAAGTTCAATCCCAAAAACTAGACACTTGGAGCTACAATTTCCTTTTTGTTTATTTCCTGTGCGACCATTTCTCTCGAAGTTACGACCTGTTGAAAACTGCCCAAAAATTTGGAATTTTTTTTTGATCCTTTAATTTTTTCCAGTAGTGTATATTAATTAATAACTGTTTGTATTTGAAAAAAATGTACATTTTGCATAAAACTTTGTAAGTCCTATTTATTGTCGGCAGTCCGAAAATATTTCCCATACTATTTTACCACATAATGTACTCGTAGATCACTCTTCATAAAAAATGTAATTAATGATGAATCTGCTCATCATGTTCTACATATTTTCAATAACCATATATTTGTTTTACACTAATATTTATTTTCTTTAGTTTTTGTTGATAATGAAGCTAGGTAGGTACCATCAATTCATTCAAAATAATTCAAGAGTAATATGTTGCGCTGTAGAAGTGAGAGACGAAAACGAATCGCTGCAAAACTGACTCCACGTAGTCTTGTCTGCCCTACCCCTTGAGTTAACTTAAGCCTGCATAGGCACGAGCAGGCAAGGCGTGGGACCGCCGAATCACCACATCACCGGAGCCACGACCGAAAGCATGCCGGCCGCGTGACATATGCTCACTGTATTAAAGTAAAAATTATTAGTTGAAACATGTTCGTAGTAACGAAATTATTAGTAAAAAAATTAAAAATTAAATTCATAATTTAAAAACCACCGCCACAGTTTAACACTTCTAAAAAGTAAACGGTAAATACGTGTTTTGAAAAGGCTACAGTACCTTGGACCGCATACACACTCTAAGGCAAATAATCAAAAAGACAGAGGAATATAACCGTATGTGGACTACGAGAAAGCCTTCGATAACGTGGAGACCTGGGCTGTCCTGGAATCCATGCAGAGATGCCTGGTCGACTGCCGATATGTTCAGGTGACGAGATGCCTCTATGAAGCTGCAACAATTACCGTCCAAGTACAAGAAAAGAGCACAAGACCAATCCAATTGCATCGTGGGGTTAAGACAGGGAGATGTTATATCTCCGAAACTATTTACCAATGCATTGGAAGACGTCTTCAAAACGCTCGATTGGAACGGACAGGCAATCAGCATCAATGGCTAATCTGCGGTTTGCAGACGACATAGTCATCCTGGCGGAATCTCTGCATGATCTGTCTGGATGATTCTTCAAAACGAGTGGGATTAACGATGAACATCGAAAAAACGAAAATAATGCATAACAGCCTTGTGTCCCCGAGTCCCGTAACCGTAAATGGCGCTGTTATCGGGGTTGTGCAAGAATATATCTACCTTGGGCAAACTATTAAACTTGGCTGGCACAACTTTGATTGGGATGCCGATAGGAGGATTCGTCTGGGCTGGGCGGCGTTCGGAAAATTTCGTCGTATTTTCGAGTCGCCGATCCCACAATCATTAAAGACCAAAGTATTTGAACAGTGCTTCTACCTGTAATGACATACGGAGCCTAGACATGGACATTCACCATTGGACTGGTCCATAAGTTTAAAGTAGCTCAGCGTGCGAGGCTGGGATTTTCTCTGGCTGATAAAATTCGTAACAAGGTCATTCGACAGAGAACTAAAATAATTAACATCACACGGAGAATCAGTATGCTGAAGTGGAAGTGGGCCGGCCATTTCTCGAGACGAACCCATGGTCGCTGGAGCCGAAGTGTATTAGAGTGGATACCATGATTGGGTAAACGTAGTGTAGGGCGCCCTGCCGTGCGATGGACCCACGACTTGAAGAAGGTGGCTGGCAGTGGATGGATGCGAATTGCCCAGACCAAGTGCTTGAACTAGGAGTGGGTACACGCGTTTGGAGCTCTTAATAACGACTGTTCCCGTATCTCTGAATGTTTTGCGAAGAATGGCATACTTTATGATTTCAGTCCGTTCGATTCAAATATGCCGACCCAGCGCAAACGCCGGCGGAGTTTCCACAAGTAAAGTGCTGTGAAGTCTCGAGTGTGCTTAGTGTAGCTTGAAGCTAAATCGGTTCAGCTTCCAGCGTGACTTGAATGCAATTTACCCTAGTATAAATCACAAAAGTAACATTCGTGAAGTCAGTGTTTGAAACATTCATTCGTTCTGACTATTCTAATCTATTCTAATCGTACCTACCGACTGCATGAAAAGAAACCTATTATAAGGTTTGATATCTGCATCGCTTAATAAAAAAGATGTTTTGTGGGATTGTAATTCTACCCACACTTAGTGTGGTTGTTAAATATATTAAACATATTGTGTTCACACACATTGTGTTAAACACAATATGATCCATCCTTACTTTCAAAAATATTACAAATCCACCGAAACCTACCGAGCTTCAGGACTCTCACGATTTTAGGCAAATGGAATGACTTTTGTTTAATAATATTACCATATTACGAATAATTGTTGCTGCTAATTGCTAATTTAGCATTTTTAAAGGCTTTTCTTTCTCACTTGAATAAATGGAATACGAGAGAATCAATTCTGGGATGAATTTTGAGGACATGTTTTTAGGGTTCTGTCAAAACTCTTTTTCCCAGGAACGCGTGACGGTATCAAGCTCAAATTTATATCAGATACTCATTGCTTACTGTCCCTTGAAGCTGTAAAAAAATAAACTTCTAAGTCAACGCAATCCAAAAGATACAGCCGTTTATGCTGCTAATTTTCGAAACTCACAAGAGAATCAAAACCTACAGGGTACTTCCAGTGAACTCAGATTCTTGAAATTTGATATGAAGCAACATCTTATAGCACAGATTAAGGAAAAATCATGAAAACTAAATTTTTAGTTGCATCATATAATAATTATATTTTTGAAAATTTTAAAATACTACCCCCTGTCTTCATGAACGCGTAGAGATATTAAATTGAAATTCATATCAAATAGAACTATGACTCGATTGTTGTGATGGGTGAACTTTTACTTATACATCTACAGATTTGTACAGAACCCTCGGTGCGCGAGTCAGACTCGTATTAGGCCGGTTTTTTTTATAATGTCTGCCAAAATAACTTTGTTTTGCCTGGCGCAATGCATGAGTAGAATCTAATCTTATTTTACATTTTCATATAACAACTTAAATCATTTTGTAACTATATCGTAAAAACCTTACTTGCACACTTGTCCAAACTGATCAATATTGCATCAATCTCAGCCGAAAAATCAGAAGAAAATCACTATCAACTGAAACGAATACGCGAATAATTTGAGCAGAAATTTGGAGATTTTAAGGAGGTTGAACTGCTGTATGTAAATCTGTTTTTGATGCCTTTTAGCGTGAACATCAATAAGTTCCGGCTAATCTTCAACTGGAAGCCATTGACATGCAGTTCAAAACTTACTTGAAGCAGCCATTCCTGAGCACTTCCAAATTGGATTGAATAAGTCCTTGTCTCTAGTTTTTGTAAATCTACTTGTTACTAAATAATAAAATTGATAATGATGATTTAAAAGATTATCTCGTTGATTGTTATGGACACCAAACCAGTACACTCGGTTACGCTGTTGCCGTCTCCTCACAGCACCGCAGTTGCGGCACAATACGCTGTCACTGTTTAAGTAGTTATACAGCTCAACTCTCAGGGAGCAGATATTGCAGAATCTGCATGACGATATATCCATACTAATTTAAGTACATTTCTTAATTCTTGTATACTCTTCTTAAGTGGTAGATTTTCACAGTTATTGCTACCTATATTTATTGTAACACAAATGTTGGATAAACGTGTTGGATAAACTTACGGTGTAGTGAGCAGTTGATTTAAAAAAAAGAATCAGGTGCACAGTTGTTCACGCTTAAAGAACAATGATTTGTCTTATTTGTACGAGCTATGTAACAAGCTTCAAAAACGATCATTCTTTCATATAAATATCTGAACAGTTTCGTAGAACTTGCAAGCGCTAGTTTATCTTTAGCCCGTAGGCGACGTCGCTAAGGACGTTGGTCACTTGATAGTGGGAGTAGTGATGGGTGCTTCCTAACAAATTTGTATATTTCCTATATGTACATGCCAGACAGTGTGAGCACTTTTGACAAATGATGTATCGCAGCACTGAAAAGGAATTGATTAATGTGCACAAAGATTTATCGAACATTGATGATACATTTAAATTGTTAATTAAAGTTTAAAAAAAATAATATGTTATTGTATTTCATATTCTACAAATAAGTTTTACTTGTGTCGGTAACCGAAGGGCCAATTTGTCATAAGCGGTCGCGGTCCGTCGCGGTCGGTCGCCGAATACAGTATTATTTTCTTTTGCTTACTGTGATCATAATGGTTCCTACAGGTCTTCTACAATTTAGGGTGTAGCATGTAAAAGTGCAAAGATGCTGTTGTTTAGTAAGCGACTACCAATTTATTCTCACAATCTAAAAAATCTTCGCCTATCAAACAATTTGCTACTCTTGTGTCTCTCCCAGAAATCCGATTTCGAGAATTTTTCATTCTCTGTGCAAGCAGAACTGCTCTGAAATGCACTCACACTCGAAATCAGGATGTCAACAAGTAATTTCTCATTTAAAAAGAATGTAAATAGTTACCTCTTTACAAGTTGGCAGGATCACCATGATGAAAACTAATAATCACAGGATACGGATGTCAAATTTATGTATTAATGTTTATATACTTAGTCTGGCCATAAATACTGTTACACTTAATTATAAAAAAATATTACATTTGAATTTCGAATCTGTCATTTTTATACGATTGTTCATTGTGTTTTCTCATTTTGGCGCCAATACATTGTAAAATATTTTGCGATATTAAAATGGTGTGGGGTGATAAAGAGAACCGAATCGCTGTGATAGCATTACACAAAGTAGGTATGGAGCCAAATGCAATTTTTAAAACTCTCCATACACTTGGTATTAGTAAAATGTTTGTGTACCGGGCTATTAATAGGTACAATGAGACCTCCTCTGTTTGTGACAGAAAAAGATCTGGCCGTCCACGTAGTGTTCGTACGAAAAAGGTGGTCAAAGCAGTAAGGGAAAGAATTCGAAGAAATCCTGTCCGAAAGCAAAAGATTTTATCTCGGGAAATGAAGATAGCACCTAGAACCATGTCGCGTATTTTAAAAGATGACTTAGGACTTGCAGCCTATAAGAGACGCACTGGCCATTTCTTAACTGATAATTTAAAGAAGAATAGGGTGGTAAAATCGAAACAACTACTGAAGCGGTACGCAAAGGGAGGTCACAGAAAAATTTTGTTTACGGATGAGAAAATTTTTACAATTGAGCAACATTTTAACAAACAAAATGACCGTATTTATGCTCAAAGCTCTAAGGAAGCTTCCCAATTAGTCGACAGAGTGCAACGTGGACATTATCCGACTTCAGTGATGGTTTGGTGGGGTGTTAGCTATGAAGGAGTGACTGAGCCATATTTTTGTGAAAAAGGTATCAAAACATCGGCACAAGTGTATCAAGATACCATTCTTGAGAAGGTAGTTAAGCCCCTTAACATCACCATGTTCAATAACCAAGTATGGTCCTTCCAGCAAGACTCGGCGCCGGGTCATAAAGCTCGGTCCACGCAGTCTTGGTTGGAATCGAACGTTTCGGACTTCATCAGAGCTGAAGACTGGCCGTCGTCTAGTCCCGATCTTAATCCGCTGGATTATGATTTGTGGTCAGTTTTAGAGAGTACAGCTTGCTCTAAACGCCATGATAATTTGGAGTCCCTAAAACAATCTATACGATTGGCAGTGAAGAATTTTCCCATGGAAAGAGTGCGTGCTTCTATTGATAACTGGCCTCATCGTTTAAAGGACTGTATTGCAGCCAATGGAGACCACTTCGAATAAGCTTTTTATATTTTTAATTGTTTTATATTTATGTATTAAACTGACACACTGTAAAAGTAATAAATGTTATTTGCAGTTAACAATTTTCTTTTTTCTTTATTACAATATTTATGGCAAGACTAGGTATACATATATAGTTATGTATATATATAATTGTATAATTTTATATATTTATACAGTTCTATATATAAAACTATATGATGTAAGTATTTATTCATAAATTCTGACTTTAACCTCGGTGCACCTATCTTACAAAATTTACAAAAGCAGGCTGGTAGAGAATGCCTAGGGCGTTAAAGTCCGCTGATGTACATGCGTGCATAAAGTTTTTAAATATATAAAATAGTTAACAATTAACGTAGTGCCCACAGCGTACACCTGAACCACATCCTTTCTCGCCGAAGAGTCGGTACACTGGCCCACGAGCTTCACGATGCGTCAAGATAATACTAAATACGTTGCGTGTGAATATGTAACTTATCCCAAAAATCTGAAGTAGATAGATTAATTCCAGGGTAAGGGTAGCAACAATGCGTTACGTGTAAACATTATGTTCGATGTTCCAATCATGAGTTCTCACTTGACGCCCAGGGCCTGCACTCTTAAATAACTCTGTCTATGAGTGAAAAACGCATTAAAATCCATTGCATAATATTAAAAATCTAAACATACAGGAGCAAAAGGCGACTTCATTTTATACTATGTCAAGATTTGGAAAATATTATATGAATTAAATAATTTTTCTCAATACCAACAATAAATATTGCCATGATTATACTATTAAACGTTGAAATTAAAAATATTTTTAAATGAATTGTCATTATTTTATAGATCATATTAACATAGCAGTCGTAAATCACTATTTTGTGATTAAACTGGTAAGTGGTGTAAACTGTCATTTTGGCTCTATTTTCACATTTTTACCATTTTATAATAATTTATGTATGGATATATATTTTATCTTTTACATCCAAACAAAACTGTGCTTGCGATTGATATACACAAGCACATACTATATTGAGTATAAATACAATTTCTTTTACTAGCCTGAAGTGGGCAGTGACCCTATATTAATGAAATGTGCCATTGCACAACTGAATTAGTATAGATTGAGTTTTTCCTTATGGCATCGCGGCGCGTGGCAGCAACAGCTATCCACTGAGCTCGTATCAATTACTTCGTGCTCCATTTTTGTACTACTATAAACATATATAATTGTTTACAATTAAATACTTAAATCAGCTTGCTACTCAGTGGTTGAGAACCAATAATTATGGTAACATTCAGTACAGGATCATAAAGCCCCATTGCGTTTGGAACGTGAATGGTATATACGACAGTCGTCGACGATCGATTGCTCCACTTATATTGTTCAACGCCAACGTTGTGGAAGGCCCCTTACACTCGTAAGTTGACGATGTTGACGCCACTAAATGTTCCTTAGTTGAAATGCTCCAGGATCACGTGCGGCGTCTTCTTTTTTGCTAGTTTAGGTTATACATAAAAGGAAGTCTATTTCAACAAATGACTAATGACCTTTAGCCATAATTATTTTAACAATAATGATTTACCTGTTACGGATCACACTTCTTTAAGTCGGAGGTGCTGCCAATTTAGAACTTTTGCTTTGTGGTATCAGTCATGATGTGTCTGAAGATTTATAACAAACAAAACATTTGCTACCGATATTTAATTTAATTGATTATTAATATCTAATTGATTTTTATTCCTTTTTTCTCTATTCGACATATTCACAGCCAGTCAAGAATTTAAAAAAATCTTATCTTGGTTTGGAATACAACATTTCATAGTAAAATCTATGTGAAATAATGGCTAATACAACCCCTTAATGGATCAGGGTCGACTTTACTAGTATACCTGTATACAGACATGTATAATACATGTATATAAACAGATATAGGTGATACAAAGTTCATCGGGTCCCCTATCGTCATGTAAAGTTTGTTTACGAAATAATCAAGTTACCTAAATGTCTAAAAATTAGAAAAAAAAATATACGTATATTACGCCTTAAACATAACAATTAAAAAAAAAAAGTTTTATTGAACTTCTTTCTCTTCCTTACTATTGTAATGTCAGGATGAACGTTCCGTTTCATGCATTCCAGGTTCGAAGTGTGTTCCATAGTATATTTTTATATTTTCGACTTGATATCATTATATGCTTGTAATACACGGACCTGGATCTTTGTACAGATATTTCGTGAACATTAAATATAAACCTTTTATGAACATGTTGGTATAGCATTGTATAACACTGGCAAATAGTCAATAGAGCGATTAGTTGTACTGCCATTTTGTTTACACTTCTTGATATATTGGTCTCTGTTCTTTATCTTACTTTGTTTTTTTATTATTTTTCATTTTGTATTTAATTATTATTTTCTTTTTATTTCATATATATACATATTAATTACATTATTAAATACATAAAAAAGTGAAGCCAAAATACACATTTAAAAATAAAAAAAATAGACACCGACATCGGGTACAGGGATCAAGACACTGGTAGTTAGGGCTCCAAATACAGGATCCACCTCACAATACGGCCCGTGTCAAGAACCGAAAGACCAAGAACCGGCATGACCCAAATATTAGAAGCTCACACCTTGTTACCCCCTGATAAAAGACTTTTAAGTACTCTTTTAGACGGACCTAAGGACTGTGAAAAACCTAGATACTTGCAAGTTTCGGTGGCAGGCAGAGATCTGAGTTTTGTTGAATCTGAAAGTTCTATTCCTTCAGATTCTACAATCACGCCCTTCTTTACATACGTGACTGCACACTTGTCTACACCAAATTCCATTTTGATAGAATTACTAAAGTTTTCAGTAACCCTCAATAACACCGTCAATTGTAATTTTGTGGAGGCCAGTAATTTCAAGTCATCCATATAAAGAAGGTGAGATATAACGTGATCATCTTTCTGCAACCGATAGCCTATCTCTGAAACCTCTAACAGATTGCTGAGAGGGTTCAAAGCTAGACAAAACCACTAGGGACTCAGACTGTCACCTTGAAATATACCTCGCTCGATCTTTATAAGTATGTCGTTTATCGCAGTCTACCGACATCCTGGATAGCGAAATGTTGTTCTCCGTTGACTCATACACGGCCTTAAGAAAGTGCACAGAGTTGCATCAATTTTATACAACTCTAGCATTTTCAAAAGCCATGTATGTGGAATCGAATCATAAACCTTCTTATAATCTATCCAACATGTCGCCAGTCTCTTACGACTACGCCGTATCTGTTAGCTAATGGTCCTGTCTATAATAAGGAGCTCTTTAGTGCCACGGGCCCTACTTATACATCCCTTTTTAAAAACTAGAAAGTACCGAATTATTATTTATGTGTGTAGTAATTTTGAGGCTCAAAATAGATGTTAGAAGTTTATATGTAGTTGGTAAACAAGTAATAGGTCTAAAATGTTTAGGATTTATGGCACTACCAGATTTATAGAGTAAATGGGTTACACCAGCGCCAGCGGTTACAAGTTGTGATAATGAACCAGAATCCAAAGCTGCTTGAAATTGGAATAACAGATATTTTTACAGATATTTTTTGGGTAACAGATATTTTTAGGAAAAAATTATTTTTGTTGTAGTTTTATACGAATTGTTTATTGTACACATGTTCATTTTCGTTCTGGTTGATTTTTGAATTTGATATTCTCAGATAATAAATTTCTAGCAATATATATTGTATTTTAAAAATATGTATGAGAAATGCCAACTGATTCTAGTGTTGCTAGTTTATCATATTTTTTTGAATAATGACGGTCACGTTCTTGTTAAACAGACTGTAAATCATGGAGAAAAAGTTTACCATAAAAGGTAATTTATGATTGCATAGAATCAAATTTAAGAGTATATCCTATGATAGGTCATCTGTATTTTAAAATCAAATTTAACTTCTTTCACTGACTAAAGGACTGACTGACTGACTGACTGAAGGATAGGAAGAGATCTGTATTGTAAAAGCTGTTTGATATATCTGTACCAGTCAGGATCTGATGATAACATAAATCCTGAAGAAATTGAAGGAAAATCATATAGACCCGTATAGTGTTTCATCTTTTTTTCTAACCATAGAGTTATTTACGTCTGATAGTCATTATCTCATGATGCTCTGATTGTGAAAGCATTGAAAATGGAAGTTGGTGGATTATTCTCTTAATGACAAGTCACGCGGTGACCATGACTTCTGTTACTTAAAAATATTTACTAAAATTTCCAAAATAAAAATTAATAAATATTTGTTTTCTCGGAATTTCTTCATTGGAACCCATTTGACGAATTCTAAATGTGAAGAAAAGAAATATCATCTTAAATGGAACCTTAGGAATTTAACGTACAGTTTCTTACGGGCCGAAATTTTCGAAAATTTGTACGCGGAAATCGCGAGATCGCCGATATTTCTTCGCTGATTATCTTTTAGTGGACGTAGTGTATTTAGTTTATTGATGAAGACACGATTCTTCAAATGACTCCATAAAAAGAAGTCTACTGGGGATAGATCTGGACTTCTGGGTGGGCATGGAATACCGCTTCGTCTGGAAATCATCTTTGCCGGCAGTATGTCTTTCACCACCGGCAGGGACTCATCGGATGCGTGACAAGTGGCTTCATTTTGTTGAAACCATGTGTTACGATAGTAGTAAGCAAAAAGGGGCTTCGTTAGAAAATAAGATGTTGCCAAAATTACTGAATCGTAGAACGATTACATAGTTACATATATATGACATAGTTTCGGCATACGACTTGCGCAAATTTAAATCATTAAATTTTAGTTCCTGCCCTATCTGGATCTTATATGGATGTAATTTCAAATATCATTTCAAAATACGACGTAATGATGTGCAGTATAACCCTAATTCAGCCGAACGTTTGCGCGTTGATAAATCTGGATTACGTCGTACAGAAGCGGAAACTTACTGCACGTTCTCTTCGGTCTGAGAAGACCGTGGGATTCCAGTTTGCTTCACATTTAGCGTAGATCCCGTCTCTTCGAACGTCTTCACACACTTCTTTATTAAAGGAGCACTCAGACACTAATTTAACTTGTTTAAATCGTTTTCAACACGAAACAAGCGTCTCACAGTAATAAGCGAACTGTTGTTTAAATAAAATTGTTTCACACAGTAAGCGCGCTATGCCCCCGTGAGGCAATCCATTGCGACAAAATTGCCGAGAAACGAGCCCATAGTCAAACCCCTTCCCACGCTCCGCGCGGTATTTGTTTGCGGGAGATGTTAGATTAAAATGTTAACGAATTCTTGGCCGTATATACAATAAACATCGTATACAACCAGGGTATGTTTTATAAATTATGGCGTTATTTATAAAGTACACTAATAAAAATCAGGATTTGAAAATATAGAAAATTATATTTTAAAAGAATAAATAAAAGACGGCGAAAAACCATAACACACTTAGTGTTGTGGTTTTTGCTGCCTGTTATCGTCGGCACTTTTCTGGTGTGAGGTACAGGATGCAATGCAGGGGGTATTGTAATTCATTTGTTGTAATGAAAATAAACATATTTTTAAATTGTTTATTATTTAATCAATGTGAATATAATTATAATGGCTGGTATTATTTGACTGTTGCAGAAGCGCTACTGCAAAGCCGACCGCTACCGCACATCCCGGATCTGCCCGACGCAGAGCCCGCGCCCCCCACGCCGCAGCCGTTGGATACTGCTAACAGGTCACAGCTCACACCATTCTTACTCACCCACTCTTCATTTGCTGAAAGAAAATATTTACGATGCACTATCAACTTTTTAATAGAAACAGTTTGATTTTAGTTATACCGTAAATAACAGTAATACGGCTAGTATCATGCACATGGCATGTCTAACTTCTTCAATAAGTACTGAAATGAACATGCTCAGAAACCTAGCTTTTTGTTAATATCGCCACATATATGCAAAAACGTATAAGTGTCGTATAATATAACGATTATGATAATAACGATATAACGTATAATGATTTTGTTTTTCAGATGGACGTCCAAAGAAAATCTACTGGCACACCACGAGGAAGACGATCCGCAGCTCTTCGTAGCACTTTATGACTTCCAAGCTGGCGGCGAAAATCAGCTTAGCCTCAAGAAAGGTAACAGCCACTGGTGACTTATGTCTACACGTGACTGGAGAAGGAACAAGAGAACGAAGCTTCTGCTTCTGACGGGACCCAACCTTTAACAACATGTATCACCTGGACTACACTATGACGTAATAAGGAGAGGCTTACAGCTTTGTCTCTGATCTTTTTGAAATACAAATCGGTCTAATTTATTGATTCACTATGAACAAAGTATTTTGTACACAGCGTTTTGTATACTTTCTATCACCTCGCGATGGTGGTCCCCTCAGTGCTGTTACTGTCAGTAGTGACTACTGGAAGAATCTGTTAATAACAGTCGGAGATGAGACAGTTGTTGTTCTATCCTGTTCCTAAAGTGTGAAGGGCATGACTCGTCCAAAAAGCACGATCTTTCCACAATGGTGTTAAATAAGCAACCTCAAGACACTTTCTATTTATGTTCTTATCTCTGATGTTATAACGAATATAAGAGTGAATACAGTAACTGGAATCGAAATAGCCTGTCATATGAAATGTAGATTTCATGTATATATTGTAGCTGTGCATTGGCAGCAGCACGGTCTTTCGATAAGTCCTCAAACAACACACGCAGAGAACGAGTTTTGAGCGGAAAAGGCCCACCGCGAGTTGTTACCACTCGCCAGTGGTAACGTGAGACAGCGCTGATAGCTTTGAAAATCGAGATAGTTAGGTACAGGGCCGCTTACATTCTGTAGACTCTTACGGCGTTATCTAAACATGAAAATACTTAAATACGTGTTAACCGCACTAAACATTGTGATGCTCCTATATCAATAAATATAAACGATAACTTATTAAATTTCTTCATATTTTGTGTTCATTTATTTGTTAGTATGATAATGAATAAACTTTATCTTAAAATTTAAATCTGATTTCGAAATACAGGGTGGGCCATGAATTAGTTAAGATTTGAAAAAATCATTTGATGTATTATAAAAATTGTTTATTTACAAGAAAGCTTAAAATCATTTATTAGAAAAATTACATCGTCTCAATGACCTCCGTTTCGACGTTTGCGCTCTTCTAAGCTAGCACCGAAATTTTCGAATACTCGTCGGCAAAGAGACCGTGAGGTCGCCAACAGCTCCTTACTGATTTTCTTTTAGTTGATGTAGTAAATTTGGTTTATTGATGTAGACACGATTCTTCAAATTACCCCATAAAAAGATCGGTGATCCACTTTGTAGGAAGTCTACCCACACTCCGTTTACCACAAAGTGGTCACTATTCCAGAACTTTTTGGCCCAATCGGTCATCTCTTCTGCGAGTAATGTGCCCAACTACCACTTAAGTTTCACAATTCTCCGGGCATTGTCAGTGACTTTGGTTCGTCTACATATCTCCTTATTTCTGTTTGGATTACTCAAAGAAACTCCGAGCATTGGCCTCTTTATTATTGGGTGACTTTGAGCCTTGTTATAGAGACCATTATGAGCGACCACATGCAATACATTTTTACACCGGAGTCGTTACGGCATAGGTTCGATATAATTTTTATGTTATCCGTGTTCATTTTAAGGGCCACTCGTTTGGAAACCCTACTGAGGCCATCGAGCGTTGGGCTAAGATCTGCCGTGGTTTCAGCCTTGATCACTATATAATCAGTAAGTCGAAGATGGGTTCCAGTGAGTTGAGAGATATTACGCCTCTACGTTTTTCTTTTATAATTAACAAACGAAATAAAAAGTTGGTTAAGTATTACCAACTGAACTTAGTGGCAAATCAAACGTGAACAAACAAAAACGTATACTGCAATGCAATGGCTTTCAGTTTACACAGAGAGAAAAAAGAGGAAAAGAATTATTTTACAAAAATGTTTGCTTCTGTTAGTTTTGTACACAAGGAAGTAAGGAAGTACGAAAATAAGAATTCTCGAAACACCTGTGTGTACCTACTTGTACATATAAAACTATTTATTATTGGGACTTGAACGTATTGCGCACGTGCAGTTTTCTTCAATAAGAGAGACTGATCGTGTGTGAAATATACGTCGGCAAAGCATTAACTTCGATTACGATATGAACGATGAAGAACGAAGAAGTTGGCATTTTCAACGATTCAAAAGCAATAGGTACCTAGCATCTTGTGACAGAAATCGTAACTAACTCGAACTAATATAAGCACAAGCTCATCACATATAATACAAGTTTAGTCAACAGTCGACTCGGTTCGCAGGCCACTAGCCTATCTCAAAAGTGATCTTATCTGGTTCAGAATCAACCGTCATATTAACTACTGTTCGTCAACCCATACTGTCAGCTTTAGCATGGCTACGCATACCACTAGCATACACCACTAAAATGCATTAAAATGAAAATCATTGTAGTAAGTGATTGTTTGGTGTAGGCGAAGTTAACATTGCGTGTGGCTCAAGTAGAGAGAAGGTAGCACAGTTAGTGAACGTTACATTTTGTCGTGCAGGCGAGCAGGTGCGCATCAAGAGCTACAACAAAAGCGGCGAGTGGTGCGAGGCGCACACGCTGGGCGGCGGCGTGGGCTGGGTGCCCAGCAACTACGTGACGCCGGTCAACTCGCTCGAGAAGCACTCGTGGTACCACGGGCCCATCTCGCGCAACGCCGCCGAGTACCTGCTCTCCTCCGGTATCAACGGCAGCTTCCTGGTCAGTACTCACTCTTAAATTCAGCCCGACTCATCTTGCTATAGATAGTCTTTGGGCACTCACACTCCAACGAACATATCGGCTACTTGTGGTTAGGGGTTGCTTACAGAAGGAACACTCACTAGCAAATGCTTATATAGCGCATGAGTATTAACTTAACAGATACCTTAATACGTACAAGCATGAAATAAGCATTACGTGAAATCTTTTAATACATTTCACTTAAATTACCAAAACGTCTACTTTAATATTGAGGGTTAATATTTTTGTACTCAACATTACTTAAAACTAACACTACTCACGTAATTAAATACTTTAAAAGTCAAGTTTTAAAGCTCTGGACTCTAGTTTTTGGATGTTTAAGGTGAAATATTTGTAAGATCACAGTTTGATATAACGGAAAAAGTAAACAATGGACGGTTTTAATGCAGCTACCTACCTATTTGGGTTGTACTCGGCACTGAGTATGCATTTATGTCGGGCGTGTGTTTCAGGTGCGCGAGTCGGAGTCGAGTCCCGGCCAGCGCAGTATCTCACTGCGGTACGAAGGGCGCGTCTATCACTATCGAATCAATGAGGACTCGGATGGCAAGGTACGCTACAGTGGCTCGCAAACCAGAGTCGTTGATGTCACATGCTACTACGTCACTTAGTCTCTTTCCATGTCGTCGAAAGCAACCAATAAAACGAACCAAAGTTGGACGGATTGACTAGTAGCTCTCCTGTCCATAGTTTCATTGTCTACTTCTACTGGCTTTTAATTCTTGGTTAGTTTCAAGTGAAGCTAGTAAAAACTTGTTAAAAGTGACAACTAAAGGCATATCAAGGACATAGTTTTACTGACCGAATAATGGTCTGTCCTTTAAAGGTAGTAAACCATTACCTGTTGGTGATATAGTTGTAAATTACTTCAGAGTGCTCGTCAACAACAATGGTCGTCCAACAATCTCCTTTCCAAAGAGAAACCTATGTCGAGTAGTAGACTTTGAGGGCTGTTGATGTGATGTGATGGACAACCTGCCTGGACATGCTATTTTATTGTGACCTATAACAAAGTATAAGTATGATAAATACAATCTGTTTAACAAGAACGTGACCGCCATTATTCAAAAAAAATAATCGCTGTCTTTCGCGCTGTCACTCAATAATTTGTCCAATCACCGTCATTATTTATTATAGCTTCACACCTTTTTTCCTTATCTTGACAAAGTTTTGCCGCGTACTGCTATGAAAAAGACCGCTATATCTTCCTAATGTGATAACAGTTGCTTTTCTTAATTGAAATGCTGGCCTTCCTCTTAATTGCATTTTAGTGTAGGACCACACATAGGATTCGCATCTGGAGACATTGCCGGCCACGCTATGGTAGTGATGTTATTTTGCCGTTACCACTCACTGCATAATTTACTGCGATGTTTTGGATTGTTGTCTTCTTGAAGTACCTAGGTTGCTGTGTCTGACCTAAAAATGTTTTTGTTGATCTCATTAGGTATTTTTGATAAATTTTACATATTCTTTCAGCATTTAAAATACCGGTGAACACAAGAAGACAATCAAACCCACTTTGTCAGCAGCATCCCCACACTTACACTTTAACAGGGTGGTTTACGATACGTTGAAGTAACTCAATTGAGTCGTTTTCCAAAGTGTTTTTAAGATAACAAAAGTTTTTTTAAAGTAGACCAAAAAGACGTATTTTCACGCATGCGACTGTATTGTATTTAAAGTATTTAAAGCGGATTGTATTTAAAGATATATCTATTCCCTTCTTTCGCAGTTTCAATTGAGCAGTACACAGTGAAAGACCTGAAGTATCTTGAAAGAGTCGAATGATCGCTCTATCCTCCTGTTCAGTTGTTATGCGGCCTGATCTCCTCTCCGGCAAATCGTACACGTTCCCAACCTCTAAATCGTTTTACCCATTTCTTAACGAAACTTTCAGACTTTCTTATATATTTTGCAGGTGATTTGTATGTTAGCTTCGGTCCTTTAGAGAGGTGAACAAGAAATACTGCTTCGTATCGTTTAAAATATTTTTCACTCATTGTAAAAATAAACAAAACACTACTATCAACAATGCTGAATACCACTAGAAGTTATATTGCGCATTGGGGAATGAGTCAAAGATTATGACAAAAAAAATAACGCTGTAGTGTATTTTTTTTTTGAATAATGGCGGTCACGTTCTTATTAAACAGGCTGTATATATAATAGGAATAAAAAGCATTTGAGTTTGTGCTCGTTGTTCGAAGGATTATCTCCAATTGAACAGACATGATGATACTAATTAATTATTTTTAATCGTAACTTACCAAGTAACAAAAAGAATCAACAAATTCTGTTCATAATTGATGGAGCACTTGTGTGACATAACTACAACAGAAGCAGTCACTCGGTCGCTACTCACTACATATAAATATAAACTTATAACTTTGATATAAATCATATTGACGAACAACCAACAGCAACACAAAAAGAAAGCTCGGGCAAACAGGTCATCGTAGACGTACCTGTAGTTTTCACAGAACATCATTGTTTTCCTATTGTTCAATATTTATTTCAAGAGACTCTTGGAATCTGTGCATTATCTTCACAGGAAGAGGTATGTTAAATGTACTATGTTTCCTTTATAATGATAGTTGCCAAAAAGATGTGATCACAATGAGAACCTGTAAAGGGAGGTTTTGACCTAGCAAACATATAAATTAATCAAAATGTATATTTAGCTAGTGATTGTTAAACTCAATTATTTCAACTGTGGCTCGTCGGACTAATGATCACTAATGTCGAGAGACACACAGTAATAATTTGCTCGTGGACCATCACGTTAACCATGGCCATGCTCGTCTTGTAGCTCCTAGTAGCGTACCAGACAGCTGATCTTTAAGGCATCCTGTCCTGGTACAGTAAATACCTGGGGACTGATATGAGAGTTTCTCGTATTTTTACTTAAATCAATTCTTCATAACAGCTCTTATCGCCTCAAAAGCGATGATGTGTCTGGATTAAATCACCTCACGAATTCCTAATAGTAAAACTATCACCCAGCATGGGAGATTTGTGAATTACAACACGTGGCCGTACCTCGAGTGGTTAAAGTACACATGTTTAATGTAGTAATGCGAAGCTCAAAAATGTTTGTATTTGTTTACGTACACCGATCAAAAGCTGTCATCTCAACCACATTATCAAAATATACATTACAATCCACAAATCAAAATATGCTACCTCGATCCGCGCAACTTTGTTTGCGCACTGACGACACGTCATGAATTGTTCGAGATGAAAAAATATTTTGTTTGGAAAAATGTAATCGTTGTTTTTATCGTTTTCTCGCATTTAGTTCCTTACTTGGCCACCATTGGAACTTGCCTAACTTCATGATTAAATTGAATCAAATCTATAAAATCGGTTTCGAGTGAAACTAACGAACAGCAAGTCAATAATACTAGACGTACAACTTATGACGTCCTATTTAAAATACCGTCCTTGTACGACCTGCTCATTTTCACCCTGCGGGGTCTGCCTTTTGCACTACGTTTTGAGGAGAAGGGTAGGCATCGGGTAACCTCGCCCACTCGGTAAAAGCTACAAATGAATAGCTTAACATTGGTTTGCCGATGCAAACACTACTAGTACTAACGTTCGTGTGAGGTTGCGATATAAGGAAAACCAAAGTACACTGTTTGATGTTAATATGACATTTGTACATATGGCAGGTGTACGTGACATCGGAATCCAAGTTCGGTACCTTGGCAGAGCTGGTGCACCACCACTCGGTCGTGGGGGACGGGCTGATCACGCAGCTGCTGTATCCGGCGCCGAAGCGCAACAAGCCGACCGTGTTCCCGCTGGCGCCACCCGATCACTGGGAGATAGACCGCACCGACATCGTCATGAAGCACAAGTTGGGCGGCGGGCAGTACGGTGACGTGTACGAGGCCGCCTGGAAGAGAGGCAACATTACCGTACGAGCAATACATAAAATACTAATATTCTACTTGCGTGTATCGCGTCTCGTTCTAACGAATAGTTTCTATTGGAATTTATGCCTACTGTTATAGAAATAACTTAACATAGAAAATGTTAGGTATAATGTTTATGCACACAACACGAAGTACGAACGCTGAACCTTGTTTATGACTAGTGGTGTATAGCTGTAGTACTTTGGGCGGAACGACATCGGTATGACTATCACAAACCAAAGTTGACTTACTTTTTTAAAGTACACTAAACAGTCTACTGTATATACATTAAAATTATAGAAAGTTTCACGTTTGTGTAACTTAATTTTGATTCGTACACAACAACAGCGGAAAGCTTCTTAAAATAACACTATATGCCGGTAAATGCGTAATATGCGTGTACAGGTGGCCGTGAAAACCCTGAAAGACGATACAATGGCGTTAAAGGATTTCCTGGAGGAGGCAGCCATCATGAAAGAGATGCGCCATCCGAACCTGGTGCAGCTGTTGGGCGTGTGCACGCGCGAGCCGCCCTTCTACATCATCACCGAGTTCATGTCGCGCGGCAACCTGCTCGACTACCTGCGCACGGGCCGCGGCGACTGCGTGCCCGGCGCCGTCGTGCTCATGTACATGGCCACTCAGATTGCCTCCGGCATGAGCTACCTCGAGAGCCGCTCCTTCATTCACAGGTATACCCGCACCGCTCACCTGCTGATTCACCAGCACCTCAGGCACCCGTAACACTCCCTTGCCCCTACTCTATTTCTCTACTCTATTTATTATAATCTCTTTACCGCTAACATACTTATATATTTGAACATTTAAATGCCCTCGAATGTTTGACAACGTACCAAAATGATGACAATGAGGATGACCATAATATCATTCTATTAGATGGCAATAGACATTTTTAATTTTAACAAAGAATAAGTCTCACGAAATCCTAATGAGAACTTTTCGTAGCAAATTACACTGAAACATTATACAAATTACACAAGTAGCTTTTTCTTTAAATAACGATACTTTGTTATACATAGAACGACGTATAAATGTACACGATGTGCACAACCGAACGACATTAAGAATCACAATAAATTAGGAGTGAAGAGTGACCAAGAGGTCAAAAGGTAGTAGAGCCACGCTGATTTCAGCATGAACGGGCCGGCTCGACCGAGGCAGTACTACCCTCCCACAAAAGATCAACCTAAAGCGACAACATCTGTGCTGTCGTGTTTCGTTGGTGAGTGCGAGACCGGAGACCCGTTGATGCAGGGCTCACAGTTGTCGTAGTAAATGTGTGCTATACAATGCTACGATGACTTGTCATGCCTTCTACGTCCCCAAGTGAGGCGTAAAAAAGTATCTTAATAGACCGCCATAGTGTGGATCACCATACTATATTATCAGCATTCGCAATGACTATGGTGATTACAACTTTTGGATTCTATTCATGCTTTCCATCAGGCAGAGTAGAGTCACTTTGGCTGGCTCTTAAATAAAAAAAAAAGCGAAAGGTTATCGCCCCATATTTTTTGTTATTCCAACAAGTGATAACAATGGTTTTGGTTCAACCACCGATACGCAGACAAAATATATTCTGTTTCTTTTACACTTAACAATATTGAAATAAATATTCGAATATGTGATACATCTGTAAATTATTTTATTTAGCTGTATTCGAAAATTGTGTTCTGTAATTAGAAACCTTTTCGCTTTTAAAAGTAAGGCTTGTCAATCTATTTTAATGTTTTATAAATAATATTTTCACACACCTTACACAGACTGCTGATAAACATGCTTACATATTTGTAAATACATACATATTATAGATACATTGCACCCAGATACAGAACTGATGATCGTCCTCATCACACAAGTAATTTTCCTAGACGAGATGGAGCCCCACGACCTCTAGCTTAGCAACCACTAGACCAACAGGTCCGTCAAATCGTTTTACGATTAAATAGTTTAGATGGAATGCTCCCACGGTTAACTTTTTGAGAACTAACGCGACTAGCTGCTGTAGCCGGTTCGAGTTGCTTCGGGGGTCTGTCAGCACTGGCAGGCTTATCCACACCCTCCTGTTCCCATCGTTGACTGATGTATGTTGGCAATTACTTATCGCACATCGTTCAATAAGTCCCGGGACTAGCGTAGAGATGGCGCTAATAATGACATTTATATACCAAGGTTCAGAAGTAACAACCTTCAGATAAGATATGTCAAAATTTGATGTAATTCGAAACATAACGAAGAAAGCTATAGTGGTTAAAGTGACACTACCTTTGTAATCGTGAAAAAATTAATCAAAACGAGTTTCGTGTGTTGATAAAACATTTTTTTCTAATGGTAAAAAAACTGTTGAAGCTCAGCAATGGCTTGGAAAACGTTATCCGGACTCTACTCCGTCGAAAACAACCATTTGTCGGTGGTATGCTGACATCAAACGCGGTCGTGCTGATATGAGGCATTAACTCCCAAAAACACCAAGCAAGTATTGAAAATCGTGATGGGTGATCGCAAAATGAAAGTGCGCGAGATAGTTAAGATGGTGAACATATCAACTGGTAGTAGCTAGCAGCTGGTAGTAGTAGCTGGTAGCATTTACTATTTTGCACCAAAAAATTAGCTATGAAAAAGATTTTTTTCCAAATGGGTGCCGCGTTTGCTCACAATGCAAACAAAAGCAACAACGTATTAATGAATCGGAGAGCTGTTTGGCACCGTTTACTCGCAATAAACAGGATTTTTTGCGTCTATATGTGACAGTGGACGAAACATGGATTCACCATTTCACTACGGAGTCAAGTCGGCAGTCAGCTGAATGGCGTACGACCGGTGAGAGCCGCCCGAAGCGTCCACAATACAACAGTCGGCCGGCAAAGTGATGGCGTCCGTATTTTGGGATGCGAATGGTATAATTTTCATTGACTACCTCGAAAAAGGAAAAACGATCAATAGCGACTACTACATGGTGTTATTGGATTGTTTGAAGGCCAAAATAGCGAAAAAACGCCCATACATGAAGAAGAAAGTCATCTTTCATCAAGACAACGCACCGTGCCACAAGTCAATCAAAACGATGACCAAATTCAACGAATTAGGCTTTCAGTTGCTTCCTCATCCACCGTACACGACTACTGGCTCTTTGCGGATCTCGAAAAAGATGCTCCAGGGAAAAAGATTTGGCTCAAGTGATCACTGCTACTGAGGCTCATTTAGATTATATTATAGAAGCGTTAGAGTGATTGTATTATACTTGAAGGAGATTATGTTGATGAATAATAAAGAATTTTACTGATAAAATGTTGTTTTCATAGTTAGTCGCGGGACTTATTGAACGATGTGTTATGTACAGGACGATTGCCTAGTTGATCTAGCGGTTAGCGTATGCGGTTGCCGATTTAGAAGTCTAAAGTTTGATACCCGGGTCGGGCCAAAAACGTATTATTAACTATTGACTTTTTCTGATTATTGAAATGCTTAATTAACACTTCCCCTATGTCTTAGATTATTTATATGTCTAGATAGACAAGCAAAGGCTTAAAAATAACAGCCAACTGTTGGCTGTTAAATGCTTTGCCCGCTTTGAGCATTAGAAGTACTGTCACTGAACGTGCACGCGTTTCTTTCATATTTTGTGCTGTTTATTATGAGAATTTGTGTAATAAAGTGTATATAAATGATTAAGGAGCATCTAAATAA
The DNA here is from genome assembly GCA_949316085.1 of Hypercompe scribonia. NCBI lineage: Eukaryota > Metazoa > Arthropoda > Insecta > Lepidoptera > Erebidae > Hypercompe > Hypercompe scribonia. Next base: position 26,880,970 of record OX438968.1, on the reverse strand, counting down.
AATTAAAAAGTCACCTAACAACAACAATTACCATTATGCCGTGTTTGTTTCAACACAATAACGCACCAAATTATTTATTACGAGGAATATAGTCTACACCATTTTGTATGTTTTGCTGGCTTATGAACTCAAATCACATCGCCACTAAACTAGTTCTTATTCTGTACTCTTGTATTTTCAACTTGTGATATCCCAAAAGCGATAAAAATTATTTGGAAATAATTTAAAAGGTTTTAATTTTAATGGGAACACGTTAGCTGCGTTGAGAACTTTTGATAGGAGTATAATGTAAGGATTGGCGTTGACTGTTATTCAGTGATAGAGTATACAATTGTTGTGCAGAGATCTCGAGTAACTAAATATTTGTACGATCAGCTAATATTTGTTTCGGAAATTATACATTTTCTAAATATTCATTCAGTCAGTCTATCTTCCATAGTACAAGTTTTGCTTAGTTTGAGGCCAAACGCTAAGGAGTATGACAAGAAAATTAATGTCACGTATTGAGCGAGACCTTTAGGCAAATTTAATTATTCAGAAGTCGTATTAATATATCTTTTTTTATAAATTTTTCTTACGAGTACATTTTTCTGGATTAAAAATTGATTCTACACTGTTGTAATTTTACCCTTAATTAGATGTAGCTGTTACGCACACGAATATCGGACAGTTTTGTTTTTTTTTTGTAGTGCGATGTTCTATCTAGATATATTAATAGTCAAACTCCGTGCCTCAGCGGGCACGTAAAGCCGTCGGCCCTGCGCTGATCTCCCAGCTCGCGTCCAATGACCATCCCAGCGGTTTGTGTGTGAGAGAGAGAGAACAGCGAGTGCACCTGTGTGCGCTCGCACACACAGGTGCACTGTAATATCACGTGCGCAGTTGGCTGGTCTGTAGTCTGGTGGTGACTGCGCTGCGCTGGGCTGGAATCAGTTGGGAGACTACCGGCGTAGTTTGTGTTGCCACAGATGTTGCGTGGTCACCTCACATCGCAACAACATACCGGCTCGTTGAGAACGGAGCGATGAGACCCGCCGCAATTGAATATTGAATTCCCTTCGATTGTAGCACTTCACACTTCATATACAATAAGTATTTACAAATGGGTGTGAGACGTTTAGCGTTAGAGCGACGCCCGATGTCTAGGATTTGTTATTATTATGGTTAAATTGGTCAGCGTGGCTCATGTCTGCAGTGTGTACAAAGTACTTGTGTCATTCAATGTAGAACTATGTGCACACATACATATATATTGTTATTTCAAATAGAACCTGGCATACGTTTTATGCTTACTTGTTATGTTATTGTGTAGATCAGAATTCATCTCATGAAGTGCTCTAGAAGTGATCTCTTTCCTTTTTTTAAGGTTATGCAGTTACAATGGCAAAAAGGAAACACTTCTGAGTATAATTATGTATGTTACGTTGTTATGCTATGTGTCAGGAGTTATGTCCCGCCATCTGGCCCCACTATATCTCACAGACAATTAATGGTACAAATCTGTAATTACATACATACATACATAACCATATGCTAATCAGGCCAACAAAGTGGTGCAGAGAATTTCTCAAAACAATTTTGTTAGGGTGCCTCTAGTATCGTTAAAGTAGACATGTTATATTTATTTTCATTAAACACGTGGTGTGGGTTGTCATTAGATGTGACTTAAAAATAATGAGGGTTTGTGAAAACCATATTCCTTCATGAGTTTATTTTTTAACCCTTTCTCCAAGGTAAACGATATCATACGGTGATCTTAATAAAAATTACAATAGTAACATACTTATATAACAAATTTAAAAGAAAAACTCATAGTTAAGTACTTTTTTGGATTGCGAACAAGAGTCGACCAAGTGATTCGGCGCTACAAGCCGCCGAAACCGGTAATATCAAGTAATACAATCCTTGTCTTATTTATATTTTAGTTAGGTACGTGTTATTTGTGATAGATGACTACTTTCACACTTGCACTTGGCTGGTTTTTTATTGATACTTTGAGGAATTAACTGAGAACAATAAAATGAGAACGCCAGTACGATCGCCAACACAATGTATTCACAAACAGCTTGTTTTATTAAACACGTGCATCGGTCGTTTAGCGAGTATGGTTTAGCGAGTTGGTGGCAATAATATGAATTGAGTGAATAAGCGGTTGTGGTTTGTCAGGGACCTGGCGGCGCGCAATTGTCTGGTGGGCGAGAACCACTTGGTGAAGGTGGCAGACTTCGGGCTGGCGCGGCTGATGCGCGACGACACGTACACGGCACACGCCGGCGCTAAGTTCCCCATCAAGTGGACCGCGCCCGAGGGGCTCGCGTACAACACTTTCAGCACCAAGTCGGACGTGTGGGCCTTCGGGATCCTGCTGTGGGAGATCGCCACTTACGGCATGTCGCCCTACCCTGGCGTCGACCTCGCCGACGTCTACCACATGCTGGAAAAGGTACATGATCCTCCTCATAATCAAACATCGTACATACTTTTAAATTTTTATTATAATATAATTGAAATATAAAAAAAAGTATTCGTGGAAGCGGAGCGCCCCCTAACAACTGTAGTTAGATCAACAAAGTGTGTTAGTTTGTAAACAACCAAGTACTATACTTAACGGTTTTTTGCATTTCTTAGAATTGAGAGTGGTTCGGTAGTTTAATAAACACGTTGCGTAACTCGCTCCCATGTTGGCGTGCCACTGATCGGCGACGGTACTAGCAGTGTGAGGCGTCCGTGCACAGGTGCTTCTTGCATAGCGTGCACTGCGGCCGGCTCACGGCTATCCGCGAGAAGATCTCCGACGCCGACAGCTCTTTGCTAAGCTTGCTGCACATGGAGTAGGACACCGTCTTCTTGGAGAAGTCCTTGGCGGGCACGCAGGTCCGCGCGCGCACCGGTCCTATCTCCTGGCCCGTCTCCACTGTAACAGGCACACCCAAGCGTTAGCACATCCCCTCTTGCGCGCATACCGTACGCATCGACGTTGCTCACCCAGCTTCGCCGACTCGGATGTGATGACGATACACAGGAACGCCATGCCGGGGATGTAGCAGTCGATGTTAGGCACCTGCACACACACAATACATGAGATACGCAGTGACACACGCTTACTTTCGGTGACAGTCGGATCGCTCACCGTTATATTAGCATAGTCGGGGTGGTCGGGGTCCCAGCAACCAGGATGGTCGAACGATAAGCAGTTGTAGCACTGGATGCCTTTTGTGGTCGGAGACACAAATTTTTTTGGCTTCATTTTCTTGTGTTTGCCTGCAACAAATACCGGTAGAACGTAACGTTTATGATGAAGTGTCGTGCGGCGACAGAGGAGCGACAGGAGCGTACCGAATACGGCGACGGTAATCAGCAGGAAGTAGACGACGGAGTTCTTGACGTTGATCATGTTGTGGGCGTGCGGTGCGACTGCTGGCTGCGGGCGCGCGCACCTCGTTTATACCCGCCGTGCAAACAATGACGCGTGTGTTTTGTTTGCGAACGCGCGCCGATATCGTCTACAGGGTGCTCGCCGCTATTGTGAGCTAACCGACGCCCGCCGCTCTCGACTTATCTAATCGCCCACCACCTAATACCTACCGCGGCTATATAAACTCATTCTTTTTACGAGTGCAGCTGGAGCCGCTGCCGATGTTTATTAAACACTGGCGCCGCACTGCAAAGTTTGCCATTACAGCCTTGCCACTATTTCTACTAGAGCTCCGAGGCCCGAAGTGTCGCCCCCATCCATTTATGCATACATACGATTATGTGTGCATCGATATATGCATCTATCTATAGGAATATTATATGATAAATACAAAATAGCAAATTCAGAATCACGCTGTAAGTAGGGTGATGCAGTGCGTCTGATGAGAGTATTGTTTGTACTTTTTTGTGTATATTTACTTGTACACAATTGTTTACGTGTAACAATGTGTCGGTGTGAGATATGTGTTACTCGGTCGCGCTTCTTCCCGTCGCTCCTCGGCATGGGTCTGCCTCCTGGCTAAGCTGGAACTAGCTCAACTACACAAATATAAACTGTTTTGCCGGTTACCCCCCCAATTGTTGTGATATAGGGTTGGCTAAGAATTCGTTAACATTTGAATCTAACATCTCGCACAAACATGTTACGAGAGTTCTTGAGACTGATGCTACTGGAATTTGCTAGCTACAATCGTAACACATGGTTTCAATAAGATGGAGCCACTTGTCAGTCATCCAATGAGTCCCTATCGGTGGTCAAAGACATGTTTCTGGAAAAGCTGATTTCCAAACGAGGCGAAATTCCACGGCCACCCAGAAGTCCAGATTTATCCCCAGCAGACTTCTTTTTATGGGGTTATTGCAGAATCATGTCTACATCAATAAACCAAATACACCAACCACGTCAACTAAAAGTAAAAATTTGCGAAGCGATGTCGGCTATCTCACGGTCTCTTTGCCGACGAGTACTCGAAAATTTCGGGGCTCACTTAGAAGAGTGCAAACGTCGAAACGGTGGTTATTTGGGCGATAAAATTTTTAAAACATAAATCCTAACTCTAACTTTTTTGTAAATAAACAATTATTGACATATTTCGAATGTTTTTTTTATATGATATTTTCAAATGTTAACTGATTCGTGTCCCACCCTATAGTAATATTTGTATGTACAAGTAATACTAAAGATATTCAGTAAACATCGGCCAATATGTGTTTGAAACTTTTAGCTAATATGTACCGTTGATTTGTGCAGCGTTTACACGCGTGCAGCCTACGTTTGCAACATATACTAGTTTTTCCAAATAATATTTGCATCCGTGAATAGCTAGGCTGGCGATGCGTCATATTGTGTGAAACACAAACAGCGCCGTGCGACTTAGTCTAGATTCAGGATGGTGATTGGATTTATGGAATACTTTGTAGTATGTAGGAATAAATGCTGGAAAGAGAGAAAGAAATAGAGCCAATAGCGTTCTGTCAGTAGGCTCCACACAACCGGTCTATTTTACAGCCGCTGCTAGAGCCCTCCCACCATTTGGGTCGTAGCACACAATATTCCTAACTGTAAAATGAGTCAATGTTATGTGTTGGTTAATGAAATCTCCCCCAAGACTGATTTTCTACTGCCGCAACCACTGCTTTAAAACAGACAAACGAAGTCACGCTGTGCGAGTGCACGGTGTGTTCTACCGTTCTTTGTGGCGGAGATGGGAACTCTCGTAGTTTAGCACTACGAGAGTTCCCATCTATTCTCCTCCATCATTCGAAATGTAAAACGTAGTCGAAAATAGAGTACGGAAGCTAGTACGTCGTCTTAACACAATGTATCCAATACTTTATGTTTCGTGTAAGTTTGAGAGAGGTTTACATTAGTCCAGCTGGTCTCCGCAATTCACCCGCGATTATGGTTATACCTTGCTCGTCCTAGGGATCACTGCATTTTTATCGGGATCAAAAGAAACCCATGTGCTATTCCAGAGCATTATAATTTATCTCTGCATTAAATTTGATCCAGATCCAATCAGACGTTTTTGCAGACATGAGTAACACACACCCATACAAACTTAAGCCTTTATAATATTAGTAATATATTAGAAACAGTGAAGTTTTATTCGATCAATATCAAAAATCTTCCAAATATCCTCAATATATATGTGCGACACGCATATTGTATTATAAATAAGGAACTCGTTACTAAAAGTGCCTAAGGCACATCGTGGATACGCGTTTCTGTGCTAATGTTACGTTTTTATTATGTAATTGATTTAAAAAAGAAGAAACCGTTTTTGAAAATACTGTACTACGTATAATATTGATTTTTATAAAAGCACGATTTCAAAAATCCTTTTAAATCAACAATTATCTGTTTTCCAGTGCAATTTAGAGCCTGCACGTGAAGGTTACCTAGCAGGTTAGTCAGTATATAAAAGAAATAGGCAACGAGAATAGGTTAGGTGAGAGTGATCAAATTTATTTGCACATGGAATTAATTGAACCTTAAACCTGAGGCCAGCTTCACCTGGTGCCATTGCCATGAAGTGAGGAGTTGCTAGACTATTAGAGGGCAGCTATAGGTGGGACACGAATAATGAACGTGTATTTGACGGCATTCGGGAGTACGCGTCGCTCGCTACAACATACTATCACAATATTTGTTATTGTTTGTTTAATATATAGACGTTCAATGATGTGGACGCATACCTGCGCTTGTTATGATAAATGACAAAAGCCTGAAGCATTAAAACTATTTTATACATTTCTATTTTATTACATACATTGAATAAGAAAATTATAACATGCGCATATTCTCGTGTGTCGGCGGTGCAAGGGCGTACCAAACAGTTATACTTTGCAAACTATCGTTTTATTCCACTCACATAACACGAGCAAAGACCAGCAGTACTTGAGATTTTATTGTAAGGAAAATATGGACGTATAATGTATGAGCCAGTTTAATCGTGGTAAACATCGGTTTGTACTGCTCTTGAATTAGACAATACTTGTTTGTTCAATGAATGCACAGTTTAAACTTTACGTTGACCCTACTGTGCAAATTCTATAAACTGTACGCTCAAAGAATTCCTTTGAGATTTTACCAAACATTTCTCCTCCGCATTGGAAATGTTTTATTTCCTTAGTTTTATTTTTAATTGGATACAAGCAGTAAACAATGTTGGTACATGGTTGTTGGGTAGTTGAGTCGCAAGTCGAGTTACCTGCGGAGTCTTTGGTTTAAAGAAATTTTGCCTGGGACGCCTATCTCGGTAGGGTTTCCAGAAGTAAATCTGACACCGAAGATGGAACGATCTAGGCAGCGATAAAAACAACCACGCCGAATTTTGTGCCTCCGCCTAATCCTGAAGCAGAGAAACGAGCGAGAAAATTTCCTTCGTTCCCCACATACTTATACCTGTACCCAAAACATTGGTTGCCTTCTGCGTCTCCGTTTCGAATAATGAGTGGCAGGTAGTCCCTTCGACTAAAAGATCTTGAAAGCAGTACAAGAAGGCTCAAAAAGCAGCCTCTACCCCTCAGTGGCCATCTATGTCGGTGGCCACCAGGAGGCAGCCGCGCAAATTACAACTAAAATTGCGCTCGTCAATGACTTCGCGATGATTAGGTGACCTCTATCTGAGACGGGAGCGCTTTAAGAGTAGAGTGAACAGATTTCTTTTGGATGGGCGTGTACCACCTTCGTCTTTACTCTACACTTTCCACCAGGTGAGGTGGAAGACAAACACCTATTCCATTACAAATATACATAAAATAAAAATAATCGTGGATTGCCGTGGGGCTGATAGTATAAAGACGCCGGGACGTATAGAACCATGTTTACCAAGTTAGCACATGGAGCTTCTATGTGCTGGAATTTGCCATCGCGGCGGCTATCCAGTCGTCATCGTCTTGAAGCTACGCTTTTTTATATTCTTTTGTACTGTCTAATGCTGCTCTAATCGTCTCGGAGGTGTGTCGCGTCTTTTAAAGTTTAAGGCTAAGGTCTAAAGTTTAAGGGTAAGGCTATGGTCAGGTATCACCCGACAGCAATTAGTCGTGTTTGTGTAACGAATAAAGACAAGGATTTGAATAAACGATCGTTCGGTGTATAAACGTCGCTCTACAGTAAACAAATCAACTTGGAAGTACATATCTAGTTGATAATGAGCGTTTAAAATGAACAGTAAGCCAAACGAGTAGTGATAATTTTATATGAAATGTTGCTTAAATGAATTGTGACGTTGCAGGGCTACCGTATGGAGTGTCCGCCGGGGTGCCCCGGCGCCGTTTATGAGTTGATGCGCGGCTGTTGGCAGTGGAATCCTGCCGAGCGGCCCACCTTCCGCGACATTCACCACGCACTCGAGCACATGTTCCAAGACAACTCCATCACCGAGGGTGTGTATACTGTGCTATAAGCGCATCCATCCATATTATTGATCCAATATAACATTTAAAGAATTCAGCGTAATTTTGTGGAAGCACTCAATTGCCGAAGTGGGCATATATATGAAGAATATTCGATAAGATTTGCAGATATTTGTACGATCTTACTTTGTAATATAAAATATTAAATAACTATTTAGGTACCTCTTCTCACAAAAGAATGTTTTCGACCTCCGAGTACATGAAAAAGATGTCGTAAAAATAAATTATTGTCAGCCCCCTGCAACATACTAGCTACGCAAATATTATTGTCGTTAGACTCGGCTGCCGTATGATGTTGTATAAATTTGGCATTCCTCAGCCTTCTCTTAAAGATACTATAATTCAGTCGAATGTTTGCGCGTCGATTAATCTGAATTACGTCGAACAGAAGCGGCAACTTATTGCACGTTCTTTTCGGTCCGAGAAGTCCATGGGCCTCCAGTTTGCTTCACACTTAGCGTAGATCTCGTCTCTTCGAAATACTTCACACATTTCTTTATTAAAGGAATATTTAACGCGAAATCAACGTCTCACAGTAATAAGCGATCTGTTGCTTAGATAAAATTGTTTCATACAGTAAACGCGCTGCGACCCTGTGAAGCGATCCATTACGACAAAATTGTCGAGAAACGAGCTAGTGATAAGACCCCTCCCGCACCCCGCGCGGCGTTTGTTTGCACTGGATGTTAGTTTTAAATATTAACTAATTCTTGGCCCACCCTGTATGTTCTTGATCGTTATATATTTTAATTCACAAACTCCATCTAGATGATATATTTATTAAATGTTGAGTGTAACATAGAGCGAGAGTAATTATTGACGTGGACAGAGGTGGAGAAGCAGCTGCAGGAGGGCGGGTCGTGCGGCGGCACCCCGCAGATGTCACTCAAGAAGAGCGCGGCGGGCGCCGAGGCGCGCGCCGTGCAGCTGCGTCGCTCTACCAACCGGCGCGGCAAGCAGGCGCCCACGCCGCCCAAGCGCACCAGGTACTCCACTACTGGTCGCCCACCTCCGCACACCTCTCCACCGATCTATCATACTAACTGTTGTGTTGGCAGCCTGCTGTCGTCATGCAGCTCGTTCCGCGAGTCGCAGTACGCGGCCGACGAGCAGGCCGCCGCCGACGACGCGCTCGCCTCGCTCAACGGTTAGTCGCTACACGCCACACGCCTCGCGGCACACGCCACACGTCCACGTCACACCATACAGCACACACATGTCGTGTCCCCAATATCAACGTAATTCATTCCAAAATAAAATCTGGTTTAATCACTAATTATGATATATTATAAATTAGATACATATAATCAAGAGATGTAAAAAACAATAATATCTCTTTAAATAACTAGCAGCACGGAAGTTCTTCTAATGTTTGCCGTGTGTCATCAAGTAGCACATTTACATCTAAATCCTACAATAATATAATGTGATGTAGTTACTCCTAGACCAAACACATTTAATCTTGAACCAAGTTGTTTAGTAACCTTACTAAATATAAATTAATATAAAGCACTCGGGCTTTATACTGCGAATATTATACGATTCAAATGTATGCACCCCATTGTGATATGAAATTAGTGGCCTGCCAAATCAAGTTAAGGTTCAACGTAATACGATGCTGCTACATTTAGACTTAGAGCTACCGAACCCTCCGAGTAACGATCTTACTGTAAGGCTAGAGTTATTGTTAGTTATGGTTTACAACGTGTACAACGTTAAGTACAATAGCTATCAACTCTAAAGCCTTAACAACCTAGGTTGTTAATAGTATAAATAAATTTGAAAGGTGTGCAATGACACTGGAAAAAATTTATTGAGAACGTAATGGAAAACATGTCATAACTAAAGAAATATATGTACTCGTATATTACTTCACGTTACGCCTCTTTCTCGCTCCTCCTCAGCTGAAACCTGACAACAACTGTAACTCGATCGGTAACTCTTGGACTACTTCTGTTGTTCACTACACTCAACCGGAATTATTAATATAATTTAGGGCCACGTTTCCAGAATACTAAACATCATTTGAATTACTAAACAAAATTTAAAGGGTTTTTAATTTAGGTGATTGAGTTTTCGAACAACGGAATTAGCACCAGTGAACGTACACCAATAAATGATATGGTCGGTCGCTCGTGCCCGCGTCGGTCCATACTCCCAAATATTTTTATATTATGAATGGTTTATAAAATTTTTCGAGTTAAGTTGCTCTGCGCTAAGTGCTATAATCTCTGTGACAATCGTTTATGTCTCCTAATGTTTATGGTGCAAGTAGTACCATTTGCTTATGGTGTTTTTGGCCACGGTTCACGTCCTGTGACAATATATATGTAATCAAAGTGTAACAAATTCTATATTGAAAGAAATGATCTACATGCTGAACATAAACATATTTACTACACTGATCTCTTGTGTTAAACAATTGCAATAATCTACAGACATCATAAAAAGTCCGCGTTTATGAAAAAATGTCATTTACACTGCTGGATATAAAAATAGGTCTAACATTTTTTGATTACTTACAATTACAATTTAAAATAAATGATTAAATTTGTGTTTTTTATTTCAAATTACATCATTTAAGTGCAGAACACAAAAAAATGTAAAAATAAAAATGAAGAATAAATGAAATCTAAAAACTGTAAAATCGTTCATTTGAAAAATGCCAGCTGGACAGTCTGACCTCTTGCAAGCAGGAATAGTATTATAGCGTGAAAATAGGTATTCTGCAAGGCAAATCGCAGCCTGGGTCTCCATGTCTCAAAACTACGTCGCAGAGGTACTGGAGCATGGACAACTTAATCGACCTTGAAGTGGCCACACAACTGTCCTTGGCAATATTCATCTAAAGCCTGTGATCAAAAAATCAACTCTAACGACTTAAGTTTCTGGATATTAGTACTCAGACCATTCGTAATTGTGAATTTTGTATTACTGTCAAGAAAGTCCTGCCGGGAATCTTTAAAGTATCACGGTTTTTCCCAGAATAACAAAAACGCAGGTTTCAGTTGGCCAGCATCATCAAAATAATGCAGATGTAGAATAAGATGTCTGGCGTCGTCACCATCAACAATCATCTTTTCATTCACAAAACACTAATTAGTACACACCTTGATAGCCGACGTGTCCGAGTTTGGAGACGGCCTGGGAATTCTGATAGGTAAATCTGCATCTTTTGGGACGGAATTATGATTGAAACTCGAACGTTGTTAAGCCCGTACCAATGTTTATGACAACTAATTTGTACAATACATCTATTAGCGCTTTGTTTCGGGGGTACTTTTGTTTACTTTTGGCGTTACAAACAGGTTTCTAATCAATATAGATACATTGATTTGCTAAGCCTAATTGTACATCACCGTCGCCACCAATTTATACATATTAGACCTTTACCTATGAAATTGCCGTTTCTATGAAGTAAGTTAACGTATATTTTTCTATTTTTTTTCCATCTAGTAATCTAAATAATCACCCATGTTTTCGATTCAACTTTGCCAATGTAATGGCAGTTTATTCATGGCCTTGAAGGAATCACGTAACAAATTCTAAAAGGTATTTTATACTTCTTTTCGGATATTTTTTTTACGCCAAGTAGTTCTCCAAACTCTGGAAAAAGTTGAAGTTTGTACGCGGTCTAGTAAGTACGGCGGATGACAGAGAACTTCCAACCCCAGCTTTCGTAACTTGGAGACGTATGCTGTGCAGGGTGGAGTCGCGCATTGTCGTGTAGGAGTAGTGAAGATGAGTGATGGACCAAAGCTGGTAGAAAAAGTCCGAGCTCAGGACATTATTTAGGTGTTGAATCAGCAATTCTACAAATTATCAATACAGTTAAAAAAAATTGACTTTATGTTCGTTTCGTTCGGTTTTACCTTGCCGTTTTAAAACAATTCACCAATACTGTTTTGATGCTGATATCGAAATATTTAAGATCGAAACCTGATGCTGATTCAACTGTAGATTGTGTTTCATCAGCTGCCACGATCGCCATTAATACATCATTGTCGACCAAAGTTTGTACGGCCACGGATTTCATTAAGTAAATTTAAATTTTCAGAACTGAAGCCACCAAACCTTTACTGGGTGGTGGGCTCGTTTATAGTATTCGCTTCTTAAACGTCGTTGATATGGCGTGCCGCTTGAACCGCGTTGCTGCCACGACGGTACTCATATTCGATCGTATCGATGCTACAAAAATGTTTAGACTAGAGTCTATGAATAAATGAAAACTTTAGAAAAAAGATTTCCAAGTTTTAAAATATAATTGATTTGGAATTAGAATTCTTAGCGAACAAAATTATTTGGAATTGATGTGATCAGTATTGTTAAACGGCAGTTTCATAGGTATCTATAGAAATAATCTAGCACACTACAAACGCAATAGTAACAAATAGTCTAGTGAATAAACTATATAGTAGTTACTATGTATTTAGAAATGAAATTGTTCTAACAGACCAAAATTACAGTTTTTGGTACACAATTTAAGATATTGAAAGAGTGAGGATAACGTATATATCTTACAAATCACATCAAGGTATACCTTAGCTATAGCTAAGGAAGTAAGTACAAACACTAAGTTTGAATCTCAAGTTCAAGTATAATAGATAAGTTGAATGGATCGATATTTGTAATCGTTATGTGATTTCAATAATGTTAATTTGCAAAGAAAAATGTGAAAGTGAATAAAGTTTTTAACATTATCTTTGCATTACTTAAAATAACAAATTTTAAAACTAAAACGAATATAGAGAAAGCGTATAATGGATTTATTTAATACATTTTAACACGAGAAAAAACATCTCAGATTTTCCAAGAGGCTGCAGACTTTTTTGACTTGTCCATCGTCGAGTGCACGGTATTTCATGTTTACTAAGGTTTGTGTTTGAATCGGCATCACCAAAAAAGACAGTTCACAGTGTTTTAGCAACAAACAATTTGGCAGGTTGATGAACATTGTTTTCACTTCATCCAATACCATGATGTTGCTCATATTATTTATTGAAATGACAATGTAATTCAACTTGACAGAGAAAGGCTGTATAGAGCAGTCATTACTGAATTGATTATGCATTATGAATACTTACCATAAAGACTAGAAACTGTATATGCACATTTGGTATGTTATATATATGTATATGTAGAGGTGTGCACCGACACACGTCCGTCTCTCGGTGCTCGTGGCTATGTAATTGAGATGCATAAGTTTAAATATCATTTTCTGTTTGTTTGTCCGCTCGCTCAGGTGTATAGCAATAGGGTTCATGTTGTAAGTATACGATACGTTTCGGATAGACAGCGTATCTACCTACTATATCTATATATGTATCTTTTATATTATGTGTTTTTAACTCTCAGTAAATTAAATTATGCAGTTGAATGGTATATATTAAATTTGTTTACATTCAAACGACGAATGAAAAAGGAATCGGTCACGAATACGCCCGTACCACGGATGCGTGTGTTCACGACCGGTTCCTTGTCGTGTTATCTATATATATTGTAGTATATATATATTTATCTCCTCTTTTCCTTGATACGAAGTATATACCGCGAGTGGCACCCAGAAAACTCCTAGAGAGGGCGTATAGAGCAGGCGTTTCCTGCGTGCCACCGGTGTGTAGTGTGGCGGGCGGAGACGGCCTGTGCGTGACCTCACACCGCTGCCGAGTAGCTGTAGCCACTCTTTGTAAATATGTAGTTCCAAGCTTAGAACCCGTGCATCTTGTTTCAGTATATAGTTTACATCTACTATAATTACAAATTTTCAATTATCTATTTTTGTCGCATCCAAATCCAATTGCCTTGACACGGTATCACCTTGTCGGCGCGAGCTCAGTGCCCGACGTATTGTGTTTCTTGGTAATCTTATCACCTCGTATTTCCATTGCTGTTTTTAGTACATCATCTTACTTATAGAGATCTTTACATACTTAATAAAAAAAAAAATCAAAATGTAAACTAGAAATAATGCGCGGATGGCGTAGTGATTTAAACGATCGTCACGTCGTCGCCGCTGTCTATTGCACTAAGTATTGTGGGTTCAAATCCCACATGGGATGCCTTGTGTGATCCACAAATTGTTATTATGAGTCTGGGTGTTCTTTGTGACCGTTTCTTGTATATTCATAAAGTTCCCTGCGACATAGGATATATTCCTAATGCGGACGTTGTCTTTACTACAAAAATAAAAGAAGAAAAACACGACAGTTTAATACCATTGGTTTTAAGCGATCGTTCCCGACATTTTTTGATTAACATGTCGACAATCTCGATGTTGATATTTGTGTACGGAACCATTTGTGTGGGCTAGTGACAGAACCTGATGCTTTAGTAATAACGGTGAAGCGCGTGGATGTATATTAACGGTGTCTTAGTGAGTCGGTGCTTGTGCAGGGGGCGGGAGGGGGCGCGAGGCTTCGTCGGAGGGGTCGTTGGCGGAGGCGACGCCTGACACGGACGAGTCGGGAGGCGGCGAGCCGCGCCGCGCCAAGCGCCGCCACCAGCCGCACGAGCGCGACCAGCCACGGGTAATACTGTACTCTACTGTAGCCGACTATAAGTTAATGTACTTCTACATGCAGATACTCCTCAAACCTCCATTAACACCTGTCTGAATTGAGTTTACTCGTTTTTATCGTTTTCACAATAGTTTTCTTATATTACGTAGATAAGATACGATACGAAACCTATGAACTTATATATACACACACACACACGCACACATGGCGTAGTTGTTTAAGCGGTCACCTTGCCGTTTCTTATTACGCTGACTGCTGTGTGTTCGAACCCTACCCGGGACAACACTTTGTGTACCATAAGTTGTTGTTCTGCGTCTAAGTGTTCGCGGTGTCCTGTATGTTTAGAAATTCATGTTAATCATTTCAACTATACATTTTTTAAAACAAATGAATACCGATTGTAGTCGATCACTAAAAATAAGGAATAAGATAAATAAAGTAAGGAGATGTTGACCAATAACGATAAGTGATATACCGATGTGGTTTCAGCAAGGAGTGCAGGTGGCGGCGCTCGAGGTGCAGAACGTGAAGCGCGCTATCAACAGGTACGGCACGCTGCCCACGGGCGCGCGCATCGGTGCCTACCTCGAGTCCATGCGCCAGAGCGAGCCCGAGGCGCGCTCGCTGTCGCCGCGGACGGCGCGCGCGCAGCCGCACATGATCCGCTCCAACTCGTCGGGCGGGGTAACCGCGCCGCCGGCCTCACCCCGCGCCGCACGCGCCGCCCCTCTGCGCTCCTTTACCGACAGCCCGGCCAAGCCGCGCCCGCGGTTAGCCGACCTCGAATTTCCACCTCCTCCGCCAGACTTACCCCCGCCTCCGGAAGAAGCGCAGCCACCGCCTCCGCCGCCGCCGCCCGAGTCCTGTCGTGACGTCTCCACTGACACGCAGGAGCCTTGCGTGGACGTGTTGCCCCTGCCACCGCCCCTCACGCACGACGCTGACGACCGAATAACTAAGAAGAATATGAAAGAAATGCTGGAGTTAAAGTTAGTTGCAGAGATCAAAGAGCGAGCGGATAAGAAGAAACACAAGGTGAAGGAGTCTTCGCCGCCTTACGAGCCGATGGAGATGCACACGTCGTTCGGCGACCCGGTGACGCGGCTCGTGTCCGAACTGTCGGAGAGCTTGAATATGGAGGCGCTGCGGCGCAAGAGCGACGCGCCGCGCCCCTCCGACGACAAGGACACCGGCTCGCCGATAGAACACAAAGTGAGCTTACGGAAAACCGCCTACGGCAACAGCGTCGACAATAAGAAGCCCGACGGCGACACTAAGAACAGCACCGATTTTAAATCGCAATTGAAGAAGGTGGAAACGAATAAAAAAGTTGCGACTACTACTAAAGATGCTGTCGAGTCACGATCTTTCATAGATTTTAAATCTCGTCTTCGAAAAGTGGACAGTGGCAACAGTGCGACGAACGGTACTTCCAGCAAGAAAACAGAACGTACTTCCCCCGAGGAAGGCGAGGCTAGGGCCAAAGAAGCGGATGACCGCGCACGCTGCGAGAGCGGTTCGCACGAGGACGACGAGGACAAGCGCCGCAGCACCGGTAGCATCAGCAGCCTCAAGAAACTCTGGGAGAGCAAGGTGAGTTCCGACTGTACAATCTTTCACTAACGCGTCCACCCCTAAACGAATTTCCAAAGGATATCTAGAGATAATAAATAAGATATTGGATACTAGTGCAGTGTTATATACACTGCAAATCTCTACGTAGGAGCTGAAATGTGTTTCGACCTGAATATCAGTCAGGATTCAATTTTTTTGCCATAAAGTCTAACACATTACATTCCTTATTATAGATCTTTACTTATTTTAAAATTGTTTAACTTTAGTTACAACAGTTTTGCGTTTCGTTAAAATTATGTATACTTGCATACCACGGCATGTCAATTTCATCCATCAAAGTACTTCTTAAAATTTTGTGATTATAGAACAATTCGCACACTTTTCTGTTTTTCTTGTTCCAGTAGTGAAAAATATGTCATATTCGCTCTTGTGAATTAATGAGATTTAATATATATCAATAGTTATAACTATTTTGAATGGGTGTGCATTATAAGTACAAAGTAAGTATCTTAAATGGTTATTAATCAAGGGATATGTACGCACACACACACGCACACGCGCTCGCACACGCGCACTTTTTAGATGGATTGCCGACCACAAACGGATTGTAAAAGACTTACAATGAATATATTTTTGAACGAACTACATATTGCTTATAATATGCTAATAAATGTATTTCTTGTAACAACAATATTTATTAGTTTGATGTCGTGTGGTTGATCAATAAATGAATGATACAATGACAGGAATCAGACGAACGGCTGAGTCCAAAGCCGCGCGGAAGGGGCGACGCTGACGAGGAGACGTCGCCGGAGGAGCGCGGCCCGGCCGAGAGAGGCACGGGCTTGCGCTCGCACCCTTCGCTCAAGCCCGCTGTGCCCAGCAAGCCGAATGTCAAGAGCAAGCCTAATAAGGTTATTTTTTTTGTGTCTGCAACCCTGTACAGGTCGTGTCTTCATCGAGACCGAACAACATATATGTATACATGGCAAAGGATTCTGCGGCATACTTACATATGCCGAAGTGTGCTTGGAAATAACGAAGAGTTCTCAAACATGCATAAACATGCTTAGGAATGCGAAAAAGTTCTCAGTTTTGTCGAGGTCTGCTTATAAATGTCAACGTAATAGCGTGGTTCTTTCTTTTTTAACGTGTGGACATCCCCTCGGGTCGTCGGGTTTACGGCGGGGTGGTGTGTCGGACTCGGACCGACCACACGGTGTGCCACTCTGCGCCTGACATAGAAGGGATCCGGGAACAGCTATTATTACGACATCCAGATCCCTCCTAGCAATAGCGTGGTTCCTAGCTTAACTTGGAACCGCAACTTTATCGAGGAATGCACTTTATTAGAATGATGCACTTATACAGGTGCGATCAGTAACGATATCTCCTAGTGATTTTAACCTTGCAGCGGGATGCGTACCCCTGCTATTTTATCTGGGTGTCTCGAAGTGACTTAGTTTTGTTTTGTCTTAAGAGTATCCTAAAAAAATGAAGTTAAAAAAAACTCTGTTTCCGATCGCCTATTCAGTAGAGAATCTTGAGCTATCAATATGCTTTAAATACTGTTCTATACTAACCATACCGTTTTGTACTTACTGTTTGAAGTAAATAAATCAATAATGACAAACCTATTAATATAATTTAAAATGTATACTTTTAATAGCTTATTTCAAAAAATTATAACTTTTCCTGTTGTGTTTTTGCATAAAATTATTATCATGTTTTGTTACTCGAGACGAGGAAGTTACTGTGTACTATGTTGTAACGTTGTAACGTTGAAACGAGTGTATTGTGCGATGAGTAAAAGGAGTATTGTCTCCGTTGCAGAGCGGTATATACGCGACACCGCTGCATTTGACCGACGAAGAGGACCCCGACCTGCTCGCCGCGTTGCGGAATACCCTCGAATGGTGCACCAATGAGGTACTATTTTATTTATATATTTAAATGATTACGTGTTCACATCGCTGTTAATATCAGGCAAGGGGAACTTGGAACTGAGCTTGGAACTTTAACTCTGCAACTATTTGTTATTCAACTATTCCGTCGTGTTACAGCTGTGTTGTTAATAATTAGTGTATAGTTGTAGTGTAGACCGTAGAATACCGGTGTAGAGAGATACGTGATGTAGTCGGGTGGCGTGCGGCAGGTGCGGCGCGCGGGCGGCGGGCGCGGCTCACTGTGGCGGCTGCAGACGTCGGAGCGGCTGGCGCGGCTGGGCGCGGCGTGCGCGGCGGCCGCGGACGCGCGCTCCTGCGCCCCGCAGCTGCGGCTGCAGTTACGCGCCGCGGCCGCGCGCCTCGAGGCGGAGGCGCGCGCGCTCGCCTCACCCGCGCCTCACTCGCACCACCTCGCCGACGGAGTCGAGCGAGCGCTCAGCCACCTCGCCGACATCGTGCACAGGTAGGTAGGACGATGCTCAAACCGAAGTTATTAATGGCACTTTTTCCTATTATTTGAACTTCTTGCCCACCTTTTTTTAACATATAAAAACCTCCTCGGGGCCGTCTCTCCATCGAGGTTTACGGAGGGGTGGTACGTCGAATCGACTAAGATCACACAGTGTGCCACTCTGCCCCTGAGACAGGAGGAATCCGGGAACAACTGTTATTCGACATCCGAATTCCTTCTAGCGCCCGTTACCGCGGGCACCATCTGCAAGTAAAACTCTATTTAGGCGGCCTCTGTAGCGGATGAAAAGGAAAACCCGTCCCATCCACCCCCGGCTATACTCAGGGCAGTATGAAGCGCTGATAAGCGCGGAGGTGCACTTATCAGCGCTTCACCTACCACCTAGTTCGCTGGTAGCGAACCGCCCCGGTCTTCGCCCAAGTCTTCTCCGCCGCCTCTGACCGCAAAATTACGTCTTCGCAAAAGATTGCGACCGCGGTAAAATAACTGTCTCTATCGACCATGGAGCGTATGACGGCCAGTAGCGAGAAATCTCCAATAACTGCAACGAGGACCCCACGCTGCGGCGCCTGTGGAGACAGCCAAGAGTGAATTATGGCCGCCTCCTGTAGTGGGTGGGTCCCTATGCAGTTTCGAAACAGCCCACCGCGACAAGCAAGAAGAATGAAACACCGCGTAACCTCTACTGGAGTCCTGGGTCCGAGGGACCTCAAAACATATATATAGTTGATCCAAAAACGCTCAACCTCTTCCAGGACACGCCAGTTCGATGAGTGCAGGGGTAGCGAACGAAAGTTCCACTATCGAACCTCCCCCCCCCGCTGTCACACGCACGTGTTGGGTGAGCCTCTGTTTAGTAAACAGAGGCTCAAGGCCGCCCATTCCTTTACGCCCTCGCCGCTGGCGTCCGTCCTAGGGGAACCCTATACAATGGACTTTGCGTTGAAGTCCCCCAGCACTAGAACTTGCGTAGACGTTAGTCGCCTCATCGAGGTCTCGAAGCTGTTCAGGAAAGCCTTGAAGTCGCTGAACCTCCGATTGGGGGAGAAGTATACACTGTATATGGTGATCCCACTTTCCCACTGAAACTGGGCGAACTGGTCACTAGAGGTGAGCTACGTCTCCAATCAGGGTCTCAACTACTCCAGCAATAGCGGAGGAGAAATCCCTAAGGGCTTTTACGAATTGGCCTTTTAGGTTCGTAGATTTTGTAGCCAACTTCGGTTCTTGAATTTTTAGCAGGAGATCAGCGATCTCCTCCTGCAATATATTTACATCCTCAACCCTGATCCATCTATAGGTTTTCGCCTTAGAAAAGACGGAGTCTGATGGAGTCGATACTGGAGTATGCGACCTCCCTCTGCGGCTACTAGCCACTTTATGCGAAATCCACTCCGAGGATACGTACATGAAGCGTCTGCGTTTACGACTATCACGGACATATATGGGTATGTCTGCTCTAGTGTGTCTGTCGTCGAACCGGAGTTACCTTAGGCTCCCAAGAGTTGAGAGATTGACTTCTGGGGTCTTTTTATTTCGTACTATCCTCCGTCTTTTGTTCTTTCCTTTTAATACTTTTGATGTGTTGATTATTTATTTCTATGATAAAACCTACGAATGGGGGAAAATTAAAAGTCAACCCGGGCAGAGATCCCCCAATACCTGGGCAATCGTAAATTTATGCCCAACGGACGAATCCGCAGGTGCCTCAGCTGGGAGTGCGTTTGCGACTGAACTACTCATCAGCCATGCATCCCCTGGCCATGCACCAGAACGCGAGATTCGGGGTAATTTTTTATACAGGTTTTCTTCCTCGCAGTCCGGGCGGCCAATCCAAGACCCTCGTCCCCAATTGTAGTCGCGAAACATAACCACGACTCTCTTTTCGGGACTGCGATATCCCAACGGTGGCAGGGAAACGACGTTTCCTCATGCCTGCTCGGTAGCAGTGTAAGTACACACTGAGCCTGTCCTACGTTTTCCACCGCTGATAGCGGAGGAACATCGACCCGAGGAAGGGTCCCACCTTAGTGGTTTTAAACGAGGTTTTCCTCCTCATTGCTCCGAAGAGCGAAAATCCAACAGAGAAACCGACCAATATGCCCGCTCTGTTGGACCAAGTCTCGATCGAATGGCCGAAGAAAACGGCCTGCTCTTTGTGCTAGAATATTAGCCGTTGGCGGTAAAGTCTTCTTCCAAATAGCACAGGAGGAAACACCACGTGGAGGTTTCCTAGGCCAGCACTCCCTCTTGCCCTCTTGTACTAGCTGTCATAAATTACATCAAAACGTGTATTAATTGAAATAGTTTATAGAAAAATGTAAAAAAAAAATCTTTCAAAAAAAAAAAGGTCAAACACCATTTGTGGTAAATGTTTAAAGAAGATCAAGAAAAGTTTAACATGTAGGAAAATAAAAACTTATGCGAACAAAACAGTAAAATAATAATGTTATAATTGTATGTAAATAAATCGCAAGTGAATAAAGTAACATGTTCAAGTAAAAGTTTAAAAAAGTAATTGTTTGCACGAACTACGGGTTATTACGTATTTATTACAGTTAAAGTAGTGTGTATGCTGGTGTGTATCACAATTAAAGTGTGTGAGAAGACTAAATAATCCCAATGTTAATTTGTACCTTGTTTAATATTATTGCTAAAACATTTTAAAACAGAGAACGAAATAAAATTATTTCATTAATTACAAATTCTCCTATTAGCTTGATAACAAGTAGATATGTAACATTTTATGAATTTTAATAATTAATTTTTATTTTGATATAACGTTGTTTGCCTTAATATCAATACATAAACAATATATCAGCTTGTGAAAAGTAATTCTACTTCATTTGTAATAATTTTGTGACACAAAATCGCATTCTTTTGTTAACACATGTCACTACGTTAACACTAAACTGATTTTTGCTTTGATCCAGATTAATTTCTAGATTACAGTGACAAAATTCTCGGTCCGTAATTACTAATCCAGTGTATACTCGTATAGACCAATGGTGCACTGGTATTGAAGTGCGGTGTTCTCGTTGCAGATAAACGTGCGGAGGGAGCAGACACGAGCGCCGCGCCACCGATCTCACCAGACACTGTACATACGTCACACACCGACACACGCTCACGCGCCAGTACTTCGTGGCTCAGTCGTCGCGCTAGGTCCTGTAACGTTACGTGTATGCAGAGTACAGAGTAAGACCCCGACAAATACTCTCTGTTCGTAGTGTTAAGTGTTAGCCAGTAGTTGGTAATGTACAAGTATTATGTATGCGTATTGAGTAGGCGGGCTCTCGGACTTCAGTGCGCACGCGTGTATGAGGACCGAGGACAGTTGAGTTTGACATTTATTTATCAGTGCCAAATGTATGTTTGTAAGTGAAGAGCGCGCCGCCCGCACGTTCCTCGCACCGCGCGTGCTATATATACACTTTGTACTTAGACATAACGCTCGTTCGTGTACTCTTTTGTTTAGCGTTAGGGAGATGAATAGTTAGTACGCTCGTTAGGAGACTCTCGACTCGGACCAATAGCGACACGCGATGCTCGTTCGTCTGGCGCGTCTCGCCCCACAGTTCGCATCTAAGACTGTCTTAAGTATTGATTTGTTTGGGCCTATTTATTGTGTAGCGGACGTGTACAGCATCGCTCTATTTAACATATGTACTTGCATTATTGCGTATTGGAAATTATATATATATTATTTTATTATATAGCGAACAAACGAAGTTGTCAAACATGAATTATCTTAAGTTAGCGTACTGTGATACGGCTTATAATATAGTAATAATTATGCTCAATGTTTTCTTTTATTATTATTTGTATTAATCGAAATTGTAAGGTATTTTAATACGATGATTATTATATGCTATTGCGATCGGTAACAAGTGAATCGGTATAGAATCATTTACGTAAAGTTGGCCAAGGCCGACTCTAACATGTGTATGCTAGTCTTTATTATTATAATTAAATACATACGTAAGTTGTCTATAATAGGTTCGCGTACCACCTTCACACTGTTTAGTGGCCACTGTATCGTAAGGGTTTTGTATGAGTAGACCCCGCGCGTGCGAGAGCGATCGCTCTCGCCGCTCCCTTTCTATCATAAGTAATACGATCCAAAGATACATAACAGATGTCCAAGTGTAATGGAAATAAAACGATTTCTTTAACATTCAACTCTTTCATTTCACACGCCTCAATTTTGCGCCATGTAACGCAACGCAATGGTAAAACAAACGTTCACTTGCAAACTTAGAACTGCAGTGTCGACTGTGTGTATGACTCACAATAAAAGATGTGAAACAATTACTAGATATACGAGTAAGGCAGACTTAGATTTCTAAATACGGGTAGACTGGGTAACTTACGTCCGAAATTAATGTATAAAACATAAATGTCAGCAAACATTTTGAAATAAGCTATGTTCAAGATTTTTAAGTTAGTTTCAGATTGAAAAAATACGACTAAAAGTCGTGGCAATTGTTATAGAAACTTGAACAGGTCGAAAAAAACAAAAAAAAATCGTCCTGAAAAGTTCGACCAACACAAATTGTACAATGCAATTCTTAATGCGGTCGATTGGAGAGTGAACAAACAATAAACAAACTTATTACTATTTTTAGAGGATAACGATATATTAAATGATATTAAACACTGTAAGTAACGTTTGTATTAAACTGTATCATCCTAGATAATTTAAAAAAAAATTCAATGTGTTATCAGCACAAAGCTAATGTGTATCTTGTGTTACGCCCTGACACAGTCAAATATTGAGTACCGGTTGGGTATATATAGACTCGCATTTAAAGGACATTTGAATAGAATTTACGATTTGCAGATACGGTTACTAAAGTAACCAGTTTATAAAAGAATAAAACAAGACGTAGAGAAAGATTTGAAATTATTATGACTAAAAAGAATATAGTCCGTATAGTGAGGAGGTTCTTTGGAGCCCTGACCACCGGTGTCTTAGTCCCTGTATCCGATTGTCTACTATTTTGTCTATTTTTAAATATGTATTTTTTTTATATATTTAAAAATGTAATGAGTATGTGTACATAATGAAATAAAGAGAATAATAATAATTAAAAACACAATGGAAAGCTCACATAGTACACATAGTTCCAATAGTTCTATCTTCAACAGGCATAGTACCTAAAACTCTCACTCTAAATCTTGAATTACTTCACATACCTTCACATTCCTTTCATCTGCTCCAAAAAGCCACCATACTCAATACCTGCCGAATTACTCGTAAATTTCTAATATCTTCATCTATATCATCTATATCATCTATATCATCTATCTACTCTATCTAACGTATCATGTTTGGTTTAAGCCCGCATGACTCGTATATTACCCCTCTAAACAGGGAGACAAATCAAAGTTGAAAAATAATAATATTTATTGTCTCATAAAAATACAATATACATAGATGGAGGCTCTAGACCCCACACTAAGATGCCCTGTGTTGTGGGGTCTAGACACTTTCGTTTGGTTACATTTATTGACAATATTAAAGTTCTCGTGTGGTGTGTTTTATGTGAAATCATGACGTTAATATATGATGATGTGATGCGTGTGTATTGATGTGATGTGATGAAGTGTGGTTTGTTTGATGTCACGTTATGAGGTGGAGTGTGTTGATGTAGTGTAGTGTAATGGCTGGTGTGCTGTCTTAATATGATGAGGTGTGATTTAATGTTATATGGTGTGATGTGGGGTACTGAGATGTAATGTAATGTGATGTGGTACGATGAAATGAGCTGTCTTGAAATGTGGAATGTTCTGCGTGTATGCGTGATACTGATTTAATTTATCTCTTAAGTAATGTGTTCAGCCTTGGCTTTTGCGGAGACTAGGAGGACCCTGTAGTCTTAAATGACTTGTGTACAATTCGGTATTTCTATTGTCCAGTTTGTATTTCTTCGTCGTTATCGGAGGGACATACACTCGTTTCCTTCACAACGCGATTTGCACCGGTAGCTAACAGATGTGGGTTCCACTATTGTATGCATTACTAAAGTCCCAAGAATCTTTTCCAGTGTAACATCGACCTTAATCAGCTATAATGCGTGTAGGGGCACCAAACAAAGACACGTTGTATTTTAATGTCTTTAATGGCACTATTTGTGTAAATCAACCTAACATCATATATTTAGTAAAACCATTTACCAATACAAAAATATATCCTATCATGTTTTTCTCACCACTTAATTTACTTTCTACATCCATGTGAATGGTATGCCGTGGAACTACTGTTATAGGAATCGAATGTAGTTCAGTTAGAACTTTTACCAAATTAGATTTCGCCATTTTGCAAGTTAACAATTTCCTACAAATTATATGTTTCGGTTTATATTTAAAAATCAGTAGTGACAATATACCTTTTCGCAAGTTATCTGTCAACCTAAGTACATGATATTTTCGTGTTCATGGTTAATTATAGCTTACTAAAATTCTCAAGGTACTATTTTCAACAAATAACTCTTGTTATTCCTGTCCATCTTTTCGGACGAAAGAGGACGCGGTTAATTTCATACGTTTTAGCAATATCACTATTGAGCTTATTTAATTGAAGTTTTGTCGAAATGAAAATACTTTCGTTATCTTTATATTGTTCAGTCTGTAACCAATGATCTAAAATCATGCTTAAGTTGACCCTTTTTTTGTTCGGTTTCGATGACTGAATCAACTGCAGCTGGCAAAGGATTGCGAGAAAAGAAATCTACGCGGCTCATATATTTGTCTCGTGTATAGTCAATTTAAGAGTAAGTGGCAGAGAATATCTGTCAATCACCGTATTACTGTTTAATGCCCTATAATCTCTGCAGAACCTATTACTCTCGTCCTCCTTCTTAACCAGAAGAATTTAACCCGCCAAGGAAGAAAAGTTTTCTTTAATAATACCAGTAGGTAAATATTGTTTGATTGGACTTCATACTTCCTGTCTTCCACTTCCACTTTCTACTTGTGTGTGTGTGTGTGACTTTTTAAACCATGACGTAAATTAACGTCTTCTTGTAAGTTAAATAAAAGAGACAGTTGATTTTGTTGTGTAAATATAGACCTAGAAAACAGTAGAATCTATGTGACGAGGCTGTTTTATATGTTGTTTCAGTCTGGTAGATTTTATGTTTACGGCGTTTAGTAGCGTTAATCAGTGGGTCGTATTTAGAATTTGCGTGTGACTTAACAACTATACGAAGAATAAATAGCTGTTGAACTGTAAGTACATCAAACTTCGCGTATAGATCGGTTGTAGGATGCAAGAATGGCAGGCATAGAGCCACTTTTAAGACTGCTCTTTGGGCTCGTTCTAATTTTAACAAGGTAGTTTTGGCGGCACCCCCCAAGATGATATACAGTAAGTTATCATGGATTGACATAAAGTGAGATAAGTAATTCTCAGGACTTTGATGTCTGAGACATGTCGTACACTGTTAAATTTTTTTGTAAAGTTACAATTGTTTTACAAAACAAATATGAGAAAAATTCCAAATCAACGTATAGTAATACAAAACATAATACAATTCGAGTAAAATTACAAGACATGTAAAGGAACTTACTAGGTATAATGAGTTGTAATTTTGGAACCTTTATGTAATAGTAAAAATAAATACACGTATTGTAATAGGCATGATGCCAAATTTTGAATAACTGGTTTTTCAGGTTCAGAAACAAATATTATATACAATGTATATCAAATTTCTGCTTAAAATGAGGAATCAATATTAAAGAAAATATATTTTACTTTAAATTTTTTTTCATTACCGTCAAAACGCTTCAATCTGTCAATGGCGTCGCTTGTGGCGTCCCGTTCAATGTAAACATTGACGGCTACAGCTATAAAACGAATATTCCTACTATCTTAACTAATACTCAACTTTATTTCTGTGAAGATCACTTTGACGTAAGTATTTACTTATATTTGTAGATTCCACATAGTTTCCAAACCATTATAATTATAACGCTGTTCAATATTTAAACTTTGAGGTTACGTTTCATCTTTCATATTTTTTGTATGTTTTATCACAGAATACATAATAGTTATATTTAAATTTCAGTTACAGAATGATATGGAAAACTATATGCAGTATCACTTGAAGGGATCAGTGTCACAGATACGCATGAAAGCAGGTTGCATTCCTTTCAAATTTGCTTGTCAACCAGATAGAAGAAAAAGAACAGCTGATACAATAGAACGGCAATATATTGTCAAAAAACAAAGGAAGGAGTTGGTTGAAGAATTACAGAAGGAAATAAAAAACAGGACAGATAGAGAGTCTTCATCGGGAAGTTCAGGTGTCAACTTAATTTTAATAATTTTGTTTGAATCACACATTGACTCGGTGTTCATTACTATTTTACAGAGAAATGGCATATTATACCCATGTCATGTCTTAACTCTTACCCCCATATTCTTAGTTGTTTCCTCAAGACAGTCATTCATAAAAATACAAATATCAAAGACCGAGAATGAGTCAAGTAGAAAATTTCTTCAGGAAAGAACTTATACTATGGAGGTTAATTAATTACTATATCTTATTGGTTCTTCATGACTGTCAAATCCATGCACATACAAAAAGGTTTTTCACACATATACCTGATCAAAAAAAATGTCAGTGAATTGTTGTTATTCTGTAAGTTTTTTAAAAATATTTCTTTTTTTTCAGTTTTGCAAGAAAATGTTCCACAACATGAAGTCTCTCATCTGAGCGTTTTTTCTGCTGCATCCACAGCAGTCCCACTCTGGACGCCAGAATCCAATGCAATGACTACACAAGGTGCACCTATGTCAGCAAATAAAGTGTTCAAACTGGGGTAAAACTATCAAAACAGGAGGCGAGAGAAACTAAACAAATCGCTAGTTTAAGAATACATGTAGAGAGATTGATTAGACGATTACGGGAATTTAGTTCTTTAAAGCCACATGCTTGTATAAACCTCAATCTTGTGAAAGTACTTGATGATATTATCACTACTACCTGCGGATTAGTTAACTTACAAGATTCATTGATTAAATAAATCTTAATTATGTACTTTTTATAGGGATATCTTTAAGACTGTTAAATAAAATTCAAATTTATTATATTGTTTTTTATTAACAATCCAAAAATTATACAATACTTTGATGTAGTATTGGATAAATATTATCTTTCCATAAAGGAACTATAACATTAATAACATCTGATACATATTTTTCATCATATTGAATGTCCAATATTTCTACTTTCTTATTAGTACTATAGTTGCAATCAGCTGCCCAAAAATAGGCTTTTTAAGCCCTGTTAATAGCATTTATAATTGCATCTGCACATAAAACTCTGGCTTGGTTTCACATCACATATATAATTTATGAATGTTTTTTCACTCATAGGGCACTTTATTTCTATAATGCTGTTTCCACAGATCCCCTCGGGTGAACCTGCTAGCATTGGGTAGTTTTTGGTTAGCATTAAACCACATTTTTTAATTCGAGTCGACTCTTGGCTAATTTGTGCTGGTTACCTTTGTAAATCTTGGTTCCATTTTTGTATTTTCACTTTCTTGCAAATTTTATATTTAATAGCAAATTTTCGATAGCCATTTGGTATATTTTTAAAAATGTTTTGTATTTTTTATAAACTAAGTTGAAATTAATTGTGTAGTAAATTTACAATACATCATTTTGAAATGACAACCCATTTTCAACAGAATTTGTTTGGTAAAATTACGATATTTGTATTGTATTATAATTTTGCTAAACCAATTTCCGATAATTATTTGGTAAATTATTACAAATGTTTTGTAATTTTTCGAAATGGAGTTGGAATAAATTGTATAGTAAATTTACAAAACGGAATTATAGTATTGCTTTCTTGTTGTGCGTAAAAACTTCCAACATTTTTTTTGTAAAATTCTACAGAAATTTTTCACAGTGTAGGTTTCTAAATATGTAAATCAGTTTCCTAATCCTAGATGTCAATAGATCTATGTGAGCCTGAAAATTTAACTTTTTATCTAAGATAATCCCAAGATATTTGATAGAATCAACCGATTGCAACTTCTTACAGGTACATTGTCGAAGCAAAATGTTTTTGTCTAAACAGGAATGGATTAAAATAGGAATAGGATCTCTGTGCAGTTTGTTATTTTTTAGGTTAAATGCTATGTATTTTGAGTTATCGACGTTCAATGAGAGAAGATTGGCAATTAACCATTTAGTGACCCCTCCATACCATTCTGTGCACAACGATAACGTCTCATCCCAGGAATCACCTCGGAAACCCAGTGCAGTATCGTCTGCAATGGTGATGACCCTCCCATTTGCCAAGTTTAGCTGACAAAGGTCGTTAATAAAGATAAGAAATAAGGTTGGGCCGAGTATACTGCCTTGTGGTATACCTGTGATGATGTGTGATGTTTTCATATTGTTTGCAGTGCTGTTTTCGCGCGTAGTTTACTCCTTAGTCGGTTCTTACGACATCCACGGGATGGATAGAGGTGGTGACACACCGTACTCATTACCGTATCATATATTTTTAATAACATAGAAGATGATAGAAGATATTTTGAAACGGGCTTCTGCTACAATTTTATATTAATGGACAGCGTAATTACTCAGATTGAATCACATTCTTTATAGAGAGTTTAAAGTTATGTTCACATTTGTTTCTGACATCGTCAGCTATCGACTAAGTTCTAACAGGTGGTGTTTTACTCACACCTATCTGATAATCAGATGAGTATTTTTTTAAATTTTATTAATAAATTAATATATCGCGTATATAGTGGTGATTATCGGTAGTTTATCTATCACAAATCTGTAATATTTTGATTAAATTAATTTGAATGACTTCTTTTACCATCTCTACTCCATGGATTTAGTTCCAAATTGAGTTCTAAATACTAATTTTCTATGTAGATAATATGCCTAGGTAGACTTGCCCCCTTACTGTCACACCTATGTGGCAAGTAGTTATGAACAGGTAATCAACAAAATTAAACTGAAGTAATAACTTACTCACTAATATTTTATTTTATACATTGTGATATCAATAAGGATTATCATAAAAATAAGTAGGATCCATAGGAAAATTATGTTATAAAAGTTTAAAAATTATTCATTACCGGAATCACTTGATTCTACTTCATAATCCTTTGGTTCTCATAATTCTTCTTCAGTTGAAATTGTACAAAATGTAAAAAAAAAAATCTATGATAACCACTAAATATTTTTTAAATTTCTATGGTAGCACTACTACAAACATCAAAAAATATTAAGTAGTATCAGATTAGCTTAATTTGTGCAGCTAAAATTTATCATGACGTTCATCAGATCAAACGACAACATGGTCACTGAAGCCGTAGTAAGCTGGAGTGGAGACCATGATTAGGCATAGTGTAGGGCGCCCTGCGGCACGATGGCCCGATGATTTGAAAAAGGTGGCTGGCAGCGGATTGATGTGGATTGCCCAAGACCGGAATTCCAAAAATTTTGTCTATACTTAAATACGCCGCGAGCCGCCAGAGAGTGGAGACCTCTGATGGTAAATTGTTTAATATGGTCGGCGATAAGATGGCCGCCTGGTCACAAGAAATCTTTTTCAAGATAGGGATTGACTAAAGGCTTCCTGATCCCGGAGGAAACCCGGGTCCCCTTCAGATTAGAACACCTGAGATTGGCGGTCGGGTGGTTTTTAGTGGAAAAATCACAATACACTTGGCTTCGGTTTCCTTGCGTGCCTGATAAAACGGGGATTTTCCACAAGCCTCTCTTGTCATATTCTTTGTATTGACAATTAACAATTGGGCTAAAGGAGAAGGAGATAAGTCTATAATTTGATACGTCCAAGCATTAATTCGATCATATTTATTTTATTCATATACATATTTATGTGTCATAAAGCCAAAAACTTTGTTTATTTGGTTTATCGTGCTAATCTCAGAAACTCCTATTCTAAATAAAAATTCTTTCAGTGTTAAATAGCCCAGTTATTGAGGAATGCTATAAGCACGCTACAAATAAAAGGAGCTCAGTATCAATTAAATGTGTTGCAAAAACGGGCAAGAAATATCCTTTTTGAGATCTTCCGTGGCGTGCGCTGCGTAGCATTGCGTTTGTTTGTGATATTTTTTAAGCATGGAACGCAAATAGAAAACCTCTATGTATGTTGTGTCAAAGGCCTAATACGTTTGCCACTCCCTGGACAGTCACCAAGTCGAATACGAGACGATAGGTATACCATGATAATTTATCACGATAGTTTTTATAAATGAAAACAATTATTTGAAAGGAACATTTACTGAATATATATTCAACTCTTATAACTAAACATATATTATTATTATAAAGGTCACAGATTTATAGTTTGTACTTGAATTGAAAAAACTGTATCACCGGCTCTTGTACTAGAAGTACGCACTTCTTACAGTTGTCCCACTATCGATAACTTACATATTTGACTTCACTTTCATTGATTAATTGTTCATTTTTCTTATTTATTATCTCAGAATGCGTCAAATCAAAGAAAATAATAAGTATACCAACTATTCCAGAGACTACACAACTAAACAAATCTATCTTATATTATAAGACCATATAATATTCTACCACATTCACACAATGCCATCTAGTCCCAAGTAGTTCTATAGTACATATAAACATATATTGTATCTAGTACATAGAAAACACCAAAACTCCGAAACAGATATTTGCAGATTATGCATTGTATAATATGTGGAATCTTACTAAGTCTTCGATAGATAGCGTGCACATCGACTTACATCGCGATATAGATTGGTTCAATACAGTAGGGTCCACACAGTAGTTCCGTACAGCACTCGCGTGGATGGCTGCGGTTAAGGGTCGCAAAAAACACCCAACACCGCTGAAGAAGGCAGGGCTATTTGTCAGAGGTGAGTTCAATGGGACTTCGCTGAGGGCGCCACCTGTTACTTGAATAGTGACGCTGTTGCACCACCGTATTGATGTGTGTGTTCGATAACTGAAAAAATAAAAGTTACGATATTGTTTAATGTGTGTATCTAGAGTAGAGCCTATTATTTTCATAACAATATTCACTTATACTTTAAAATAAGTACTAGTTAATTTTTTTATAACAGAGTGGGCAAAGAAGCAGACGCCGCCAACTCAGGAGTCACTTTGAGGAAGAAATGCACTGTTTTTAGAAGGTTTATCTATGTAATAAATGCCAAAAATAAGTTTTAATTTTATATAAAATCTTGCCTATCTGTCTGTTGTGTGTAATTTACTATAACCAGCTAGAGAATTCGAAGGCAACTTTGTGTCTTATGTAATATATACATAAGATAAATTTTATTACACTATTGTTCAAAGAATCTGGGTATCAAGTAATTGAAGTTTGCATAAAAAATCTGTACATAAAAATAGATTAAAATATAATGTACAAAATATTTTTCTTGGCTTTTATCAGCTTCTGAAGAGCAATTTTGGATTGCTGCTAACTCATATGTGTATATATTATTATCCTACGTG
The DNA here is from genome assembly GCA_949316085.1 of Hypercompe scribonia. Lineage (NCBI taxonomy): Eukaryota > Metazoa > Arthropoda > Insecta > Lepidoptera > Erebidae > Hypercompe > Hypercompe scribonia. Next base: position 26,849,056 of record OX438968.1, on the reverse strand, counting down.
TATATATCCTCCTATACTACCATTAATTTCTAACAAGCTGATTTTTCATGAGCAGCTTCATTTTAACTAGACGTCCAACTTTTTTGCTTAAAAGAAGTTGGTAAATGGTAGCTAATAGGGGCAGCAAGGATGAAATATCTTGATTTGACGAATTACAAAAAATGATTACTAACCGAATTTTTCTTTCTTAATTCTCAAAATAATTATTTAAATGAACCGAGAAAATATTTGTCCTACAAAATGCAAGGTATTATCAAAGAGTCCCCCGTGTCCAACATGTATTATTAAAACCATCATGAAAAAGAAGGACTATCCAGCTGATTTTTATCTATTAATTACTTAACATTTATATTGTTTAAAGTTTCATAAAAAGTTTTAATTATACATGTTGCTTTCTTTGCTTGGAGTTACGAATTAGTCTACGAATCCCGTAGCAGCAGTAGATTGCTATAAACTTCTACAAAACCGTCTACGATGCATTCAACATTATGCATTATTTATTTCAACTATCTATATACTGCTTTAATTAAATTGTAATGATATAAATTATTGTTATTACTTTGTGCTAATAGATGACGCTGCACCCAACTGAACATATCCTCTCAGATCACGATTACGTTAAAAATACAAAAAGTGTCCCAATCAAGCTAAGTTCTGTAAACAATGAGGGGCTATTCCAATGAAAACGTTATCATAACTATAGGTGCAAATTTGATAAACAAATTCGATCGAATATGTACATATTGATTGTGCTCTTACAATAAAACCTTGGACAAATTATCATAAAATAACATCGTGAGCACAATCGTTATCCTAAAAGTGAACTAAAAGCGCATTCGTCCATAAACATTTATTATTTTATTTCTTCGTAAGACCTTTATTTTTATGAAAGTAAAGGCATCTATTAGCCAGCTATCTATCTAGCTATCTTATCTTGAAACAACGAAACCAATAATATTTACTAAATGTGTTCAACAGATGTCACTAAAACACAATTTAGATTATCTCGATGGTAATTATTTTCATATCCAACAATTTGAGAGCTGTTAAGAAACGACTACACTTTTGAGAATTTATATAATTTCGTAAACATGTCCTATAATAACTGAGAAAGACGCAATTGATAATTTGTCAACACTACAAAGCGCCCAAAGTATGTTAGGCTATTCAAACTTCTTAATAATGAAAAATTGTATGTCCTATTGGACGTTGTAAGTAAACTTTAGGAGTGATTGATGACAAAAAGGATTTATTTTATGAGTTTAAATGTAAGAAAAAATGACATAAAGATACATGAATAGAACTCAATGTGAACGATTATAGCGATGCGGCAGGACCTTTCATTTCATCTTGAAAAGAAACTCAAAATAAGATCATTAGAGCACTACGAGATACAAAACAAACAAACTTGATATATTTTTTTTATTTTGTTATCTGATAACCAAGGACAAGGGCTCTGAATAAATACAAAATGTACTTAGTAAGAAAAATGTTTACGATAATAGAGAATGTTTTATATAGCTGTAATGTTTTATCACAAGAATTATTCAAGAGAGATAACATCACCGTGGTGAGCTGCAGTAATGATTCCAATTCGCAAATAGAGTCTCTAAAAAGTATTATATATTATATTCATAGTTGATGTTCTTCACAATGTATTTCTGTATTAAAGAAAATGTATGCTATACCGTAATAGTTATGCAATTGTACAATGATGAATATAAAAAAAGACTTCAAACAATTAAGCTTAAGTTGCGGTAATTTCAAAAGTTTTACTGGTACGTAACAGGGTTTTTTTTTAAATTACCGCAATTGCAAAGAAGTATGTGAATAGTAGGCTTAAATACTTTGATTTATCTCATTGAACAAAATTTAGCTACAATACTACTAATCAATCCCGCAAGAGGTTATCACCCAATATATTCGTGCTGTAGATAAATTTTAAGTATGTACTAAGTTTTTTTATTTATATTAAGAGCCTGCCAAAGTGACTTTACTCAGCCTGATGGAAAGCATGAATAGAATCCAAGAGTTGTGGTCACTATACTCATTGAAAATGCAGAAAATGCAAATGGTGACTCACACTATGGCGACCTTGTGAGATGCTTTTCCTTGTGAGATGTAAAAAGCATGACAGTCATCGTGGCAGTGTAAGGCTTACACAGTTACCGCGATAACTGTCACCCCTGCAACAACGGGCCTCCGGTCTCACACTCACCAACGAAACACGACAACATGGATGCTGGCACTTTAGGTTTAGGTCTTCTGTGGGAGGGTAGCACTGCCCCGGTCGAGCCGGCTCGCTCGCGCTGAAATCAGCGTGACTCTACTACGTAATAAAGTTTCTTACGTATACTTTTAGTTTGTAGAAAAATCAAAGATACTGAACAATAACAAAAAGAGTTTTTCTTAAACAAGAGTGACACGCCATGAATCAGTTATAAACATTGAAGTCATTTGTTTAAATGAATATTATTTTAATAAATACAAATTGTATGTTACCAAATGGTTACATATGTTATTCAATCTCCTTGCTAAAGAGAGGCCTATGTAGAGCAATGGATCGATGGTGGTTGTTGATGTGATGTGAAGTGGCCACAAGCTTGATGCATTTAATTGTCGAACAGCGTCAAGGTGGCACTTGTACACTTTGTAAAACTAGGTATCAATGCACAGAAATAACTGATACAGTATGTGGTATAGAAATTTAAACCAGTAATATTGTTGTAACTTGTGTAGGTATGTAGAACTTCAAATTCAAACACAAGCATATTGTAATATAATATAAGTTGTAAATGCTGGAGATGTTATGCTATCGCACAAATATGCATTGTACGCGTAATCACACAATATAACATCATACCTGTGCTCTCGTTAGCGATCCCGAGGTAGTTCCATTGTCACCATGTTAGGATCTCATGAAGGGAGAAAGAGAAACGGAGGGAAATCCTCAAACGTCCGGATTGGTTTACCTTCTTCAAACAAACTAGAAGTTATCTATTGCTGTTGTAATATTATCTATTAAATTGAGGATTGCATTGCAGGGGACAATAATTTTTAATTATTAGTTCCCTTTGCATTATTTGCGGCCTGTTCATTTGTTTGCTTTTGAAATGGATATCACTACTTAGTAGTACTAGTTGTGTTTCTATAGCAGCACTTATTCGGAACAGATTCAGAAGGCATTTTGAAGAGGATTTAGGATAGGATCTTGATCCAAGCATCTAACAAGAGTCTCTTAAGGTGTTCGAGGTTCTTGGCTATCGGAACAATGATCACCGAATTCACATTCCACATATCGACAATCTCGTGAGATAAATCTAAATATATTGTTTTCAACTTACAAGAGATTAATTTCATTCAATTTCATTATAATTTAATAGAGAGTAATAAATGTTAATGCTGAATGTTACTTTTTTATATGACACTGATATACAGTCTTATGATTGGTAAACACGTCTTAAGAGGAGCAATAATAACACCTTTTTACCTAATTCAATGAAAGAGAGGAAATAAAAAATAGTAAATGAATAAATAGCCCGGAAATTTGACAAAACACCACATAGTCCCAAACTAAACAGAACTTGTACCATGGGTACTAGACAAGTGATATAAATACAGACATATATAGTTTTAATAAATTCAAACTCTGAAACAAATATTGGCAGATTCGACACGGGAACCAGTCCCGATACTTTAAGCATTGCATTCGCATTCGTCACCACTGTGTCAGGGAGGCACAATGAAAATACAATAAATTCCAGTCGAATGAAAGCTAACTATATTCCTTAGTACTTTCATATTAATAACCCATGATATCGTTAGATGTCTCTGTAGAGGCACACCACGGTCCATAGTCTAGAATGATGTTGATGTTTGATTCTTTAAATTACAATTCATAACATAACCTTAAACTTTTCACTAAATAAATTGTGATAAACACTCCACTCTATTGTGACATAATTTATAAGAATTAAAAAAGAGCCACCAAAGTAGCTGTTTCAATAGATTTATATTTAAAACTTAAAAGCCCATATCCTTGTATAATTACTTACAAATTCGTAAATTATTCTTTGGAGATATGGTTGATATACGTGTGTTAGAATGTATAAGTCATTAAGCTACATCATTCTAAAGTAGATTAATTTCTAATGCATAATTCATTTGCTTTAGTGAATTAAGTAAAACGTTAGTGGAAATTGCTGAACGTCATGTAACTTATATAATATAGCCATCTGTATTATATTATTATATAAAACTGAAGTTTAAATATAATGTAAAGTACTTTTTTACACATTTATTTCATTTTATGTTGAGCTCAACTTAAAACCAATGTGGGTAGTTCGCAACTTGTAACTAAACTCCTCAAAGTACTTGACCTTTGTGACAAATTGCTGCAAAACCGACGAAGTTACTTTGAACAAACGATGCTATTTTGTTTTATCTTAATTTTTCTTCTTTACGTGGCAATTTTATCATAAATTGCATTTATTCCTGACAAGAGGTTAAATAAATAAACGCAAAATGCGTCATTGGTCGATCAACTGACACCTACGGGTTTATTGTCCGCTCTGCATGGCCAGCATTTGATCATACTTTCTTGTAACTTCCTGTATAATCATTTTGATTTTGGTTTAGATTATTTAGTATTAAAAAACACACAATGTTTGTACCATCGTCTAAAATATGAGACATCTCTTCTATTCATGACGTGCTAATACTTCAGCGGCAGGTGCGTCGAATTGCGCCGTCGCTCTACAACGTCCCGCCCCATGGAAGATGGCGAACTCGCTGCTACGCCAATCAGTTAACAGGAACTAGATGTGACGTGTTTGACCTCCATATATTTTAATGAATGGATAGACTCAACCTCTGCTGGAACATGATACCCTAGTAGAGTTGCAGGTAAAAAGATGGGAATAACTTACAATACAGTTCAGAATCAAGTTCAGTTTTAGAATTAAAATTGAGCAAAACCGTCCACAACGGGTGGAACTAAAAGTTACTTATTTATTTCCGTTTGTACAACAACGCACCATAAACATCTCTCCATCTCTAGGAAAGAAAGAAAGATAAACCACTCTGAGCTCATGCCAATAATAATATTTAACAGTCGTTACATGTATCATACATAACTACGAAAAGACATCTACATGGGTCAGAAAAGACGTTTAACTCGTCCTAACGCATGGTCAAGTAACGCTGGTATTCAACAAAAAATAACCACTAAATGAATCACTAAGCGCAAAGCAAAATGTGAGAATCGTTTTCCAAGTTTTCTCATAAAGAATTGAAAAATATAATACTTACGATATGAGAACGAAATCAAGCTTTCAAAATGTAAATCCCAAGAGTTCTCAAATAACCGAACTGCACGGTTGGCCTAGTGGTTAAAGCGGTCACCGGGCCGTTCTCTACTGCACTGAGTGTTGTGGGTTCAAACCCTACATGGGACAACACTTTGTGCGATCCACAAATTGTTATTCTGTTTGGATGTTCTTTGTGTCCCTTTCTTGTATGTTTGTAAAATCCCCCGCGATACAGGATTTATTCATAGAGTGGGTGACATTGTTTAAAAAAAAAATCTTAAAAAAATAACAAACATCGAATCCAGAATGGAGGGTAAAACGGTGTTTATTATAATAGTTTCACTCGAAATTCATAAGGAGCTGGGTGAAGGTCGATTTCTGTTCGAATTGGAGCAGTCTTAGTAAAAGTTTGTCACCAAGAATAAAATTTAAAAGTACATTTGGCACATAGTGCGATGTTTTGAAAAAAGTAATGCAATTTGTTGATTAAAATGGTACGATATAACGTATAGAGAGTTGAGATAGTATGTGTCGAAGTTATAGTATTTTGTTTATTGATTGAGGGATAATTATTCTATGGTAGGCTGTTAAATGTAAAAAAAATCAAAGTAAACTTTACGACTGCTGAACCTGTTTCGACGAACAAATACTGCCAACAAAACATTATTAAAGTATGTTTTGAACTTAACATGTTTTACTGGCTAGCAGTGGATGGATGCAGACTACCCAGTGTTGAGATGATCAATGCTTTGCTTGCAGTGGACAGCGATAGGCTGATAATGATGATTTGAGTTAAAGAATCACATCAAGTACAAGTACTAGTTCTTGATAAAACCGCTGGTTCGATTAATTTTTTTAAATTCATTCGTTTTAAGTTCATGATTCAATTTCTTTCTAACAGTTTTCAGATTGCCGAGTAATAGTAACAAACAGAAAAACAGTATTTTGTATACTTTTAAATGCTTTAACGCACATCTGATTTATTAAATAACATTTTTAAACAATTTCCTGTCCGTCTGCTCTTTTGCTCCGTATCAAATATTAACACAGCTTTGTTAAATGTCCAAGTGGACGTAGAGGTGGCGCTGACGGCAACATTAAAGCGGGTCTATGAATGTCTCGCAAACACAAGATTACTCTTTGATAGTCATGAGTTCCTGGTCATTTAGAAATGAAATTGTGGCTATTGATTCGTTGTTGTACGATGACACATGCGCCTCGTGCATCGAGCGATAACTGTACGAAGGAAATAAATAATAACATGATAATAACTTTTTTGTGTACAAGAACATAACAGTACATAAAATAATAAATAAACATTGAGCTAAATAAACATCGTGACAAATAAAACTCTTTTATTACGAGAAAGATATAAACGCAACTATAATACGATTACGTCAATTTGACTACGTCTCTCTAGATATTATTATAAAACTCATATAAATCTGTATCTATTTTTATAAATCTGTTAAACTTTTAATGTATATGTATCTTTAGGGCCATTGTATATTTAACCGATTTTGAAAAGAAGACGAGGGTCTTAATTCAACTGTATATAATTTGTGTTTATTTCACGATTTCTACCTTGATAGTCGGCCAAAATTTAATTTAAAGAATTTTAAAGCAATAAAACACTTTTAAAAAAGTTGAATCGAATGCCATGAGGATCATTAACAAAGAGGATGTAAAACAACCCAGAACACAGCACAAACACCTAACAAACGTCTCCAAAGAATAAAACAGCTAAACTACATGACTGTATTGTTAAAAGTAACTCTAACTTGAGAGTTTCCCAGAAATCCCATCATCAGACCCTGGACCGATGGATGATCACTGTGACCAATTAAAAAAATACTCTGTTAAATCCAAAAATATTTTTTTGTAAATCGGTGCACACACGACGGAGCTATCAAGTGACAAATATACAAAAAAAAGCATTCGAATTCAGAATCTGCTCCTTTTTTGTATGTGGAAGTCGCCATAATTTGCTTAAAAATAATACATCTCAAGGTGGATGGAGACGGTTGTCTTTTTTACTAATTTAATAAAAAGAGAAAATTCTCATTTCATTTGTTATCTCAAAATTTTGCTGGTGTGGCAAGACTTGGAAATATTTTTCAGTTTCTCCAGTTTTAATGCAGAAATACAGAATAAACTCCTGAAAACAACATAGTAGGCCAAAACACCCTTGCTGGGTACTGACCTACAAGGATGACATTGAAAAATACATATGAAAATGTAATATTTAATGTTTAATTAAAGGAGATTACTACTTGCTTTTGACATTTTATTACTACTTGCTTTCTTTTAACATGTTTTGTTTTGTTTAATGTTTATTACCTACCAATAGTTTGACACTACTCTCTATTTGATTGTTTTTATTTGTTTGTTACTAGTCTCTATTTAGACCGGTGCAGACGTTAGGGCTATCTACAGTATACCTTCTTAAACTGTATGGATATTTATCTATGCTAGCTACATCTAAAATTTACTTTAAAACATTTATTTCAAAATTTTTTGGACTGCAGTAGCCCAATCACTTATATTAGATGGACATCTGTGGGGTGGCAGGGAGCTATAATTTTGTAAATACCATATTTAGACCAATGGAAACAGCTAGGCTTGAGATGATGCAGGGCACTTTCGTTTGAGCCCGCTACTAGTAGCTCACAACATTTTTTATGTCTTTATTTTGTAATAGCGATATTTATAAGATAATTTTTATTGGAATCTGTTTATAAGGTGTAAAACTACTAGTGAGTGAAGACCATTAGCGCCTGTTTTTAGATTATATTATAAGTGCATATTTTGTTAAATATTCAAAACTTTCACCTGGCTGCAGCTACTACATTTAAGCACGTCTTGTTTCAGGCAAGGTCAGCTCTACGTGGGTATATAGTTACGTAGAACTGAGCACTAAGACCAATAAACAACTGACTGACGGTTAGCTGTATGATCATAATATGTTTATTAACATAACATTAACTTAAAAAAAAATTTTTTCTTTGTCTCATGGTAATGTTTATCGCAAAAAGTTTTGGAGCTTTGTGCACACCTGTACTCGGCACAGAGCTTCAAAGCTCTGCCGTCCGTCGCAAGTTCACAATCAGTCCGGCGATAAGCACCAAGTATACACATGTACTGTACCCTTTTCATTTAACTAAATATGTAGGTATGTCTTATCTCTCCACTCCGCGATCAGACTGGCAACAAACGCTTAGTGCACACATGCGTTGTACCGCCAGACGCTATCCTCCTTTCATTTATATGTCAATCATGTCTACACTGCGTGCTTATGACGTCATTAACATAAATAATAATCTTTGAAATTGAGAGTTTTTATTGTTAATCAAACTGTCGGATTGGAAAATAAATTAGCATCGATTTTATTTATTTCAATAATTTAACTTCTTTTGTAGGACGATTATTTTATTCGAGTGGAATTTGATAATTATAATAATAGTGATTGATCTACGTATATCATATCAGTATCCCTTTGAAAAGTATATTTTTGCATAAAGGAAATCCTCGTGGTAATTATTTCGTAATAACGTATGTATTAGAATGTCGTTAAAACCCTTAAAAATATTTTTAAACGATAGACAAAAGAGAGGACACCCCTGGTGGGACTCGAACCCACAATTCCCGGCTTAGCGATTTAATGAATAATATTCATTAATAGTGTCTCACTCACACAAGATGAGGCGGCAGTACTCCCATTGAATTAATGAAATATGAACAACTAAATGGCCACTAGCAATATTTTTTAAGAAGGAAAGTTGGCAATAATGTACTGTCAACTAAATACACGATTATGTAACTTAGCCGCGTTACTACAGGATATTTATTGTGTATAGCACTTACAGCTAACCTCAAATTGGCAAATGAAATCTTGTCTAATATTTTCAGTCACTTGTTTTAATATTTGCATTAAACAATTAAATAAATAAATATTTCAGACATTTGACACACAACGTCATCTAGTTTCAAACTAAGCAGAGCTTGTGCTTTGATAACTAGACTGACTGATAGAATACTTATATACCTTTTTTTAATAAATACATACATATTAGACATAGAAAACACCCAAACTTCGAAATAAATATTTGTAGATTACACAAACATTTGGTCCGACCCGGAAATCGAACCTGAGACCTCAAGCACAGCAGTCACATTCACTACCGCAATTCGCCATTTTAAAAAGGGAAACCTTTCAAATTCCTTTCCTTCAACTTTAGATTTTAACTATTTAGATTAACTAGTGCACTATATCCTTATAAAATAATATTATTAAGTTAATAAAGCTACTGCGGCACTATCATGCCGGTAGCTTACCAAAAATTTAATAGATGAGAGTGAGTCAATATACCTTAATATCTATCACAGTGGCGAGCCATAAGAACTGGAAGCTTATAAAGGCTTTGACGTAACGAAACCATAGTTTGAATTTCAATCGAACGGAGCCATCTAGCGACATTCTTGTACAATTTGTTAAGTTAAATTATAAGACCGCATTATTGTAATACTGCAGTACTTTTGTAGCAATTGTAGACTATTAGCGATGTAATATGCTATCACCTGTTCATGAACTAGTGGGCTTCATGCATTTTTGATAACTTATAACACAATGTATACGAAACAGGCTTAAAAAAATAATAATTAAAACCTTATGTACAAAGAACATTATATTATATTACTTTAAAACAATGTACTTCAAAATGGATGACGAATAAAAACTTTAACATATTATGTTAGAAAATGAAGAAAATGAAGTTTGAATCCACGTGTTTACTCAATATATTTAATAACGTCAGTACTCTGCCAGTTCTTTATGAGCCAGATGCTGCATTACTTAAGTAGTCACTAAATAAACAATTGTGTTTGTAACTACAGTAGCGCCACCTGCTCTCTATATGACAATTCCTTCATAATGTTTTTATAAGACATAAAAATGAATTTCTGCGATTGTAAGTGTAAGAGAACAGTGCATTATATTTTACTGTAACACATGTAAATATACTGTTTATTTGATGTAGGGTTATATTTGCACATGGCACCTAATTAAAGGAATAAATGATGGTGACTGAATTAAATTGTTTTGAATGAGCTATAAATTGTAAAATCATTATTTACGTAATATCATTACTCTTCCAGTTATTTATGAGTCAGATGCTACATTAGTTAGGTAGTCACTCCATCGCGATAACTAACACATAGCGTAGATATAGATATTACTTCTGTCGCAGTTCAAGCAGCACAAACAGAGCCATTACGCTCTGCACCACTTTTGTACCAACATAGCCACCATAATTATACGCTCTAGCTATGTAAATAATTTACTCAATCACCTTTAGTGGATTAGAATCACACATTATAGTTACACAGTTCTGATTATTCTTGAGGAAGTAAGTCACTGTTTATTGCCTTAAAAAGTGGGCTTTATTCGTTACTAAAAATAATATTAGATGACATGGCTTGAAAATATGTATTAATTTTTGCATTTAAAGATACTTCTCAATTAAAATGTGCGCACTCGTCGTGTTATCGGGTTATAACAATAGAATACTGCCACCCATCTATTTAATGTATTTAACCTTACGCTTGACATTCGCTCGTAAATTACTGCAATTTCTTTAATGAAAATATAACTTCTCTTAACCTAATATAATAAATATATTTATTATTAAAAAATGTAGGCTCAACGAGTAAAGACTGTGGTTACTTTAAAAAACTTAGTTTTTGTAAAGTCAGTTAACAAAAAAACACAGTTACGAAAATATACGCAACCCGTTGAAATCCGCACGATCACCAGGAGAACAGAACTGACTTAGAGGTTCTCTCATGAAAAGATACAGGCGGGTAAAATACTTACTCTACAGAAATACATTAATTCCTAAAGAAAATACGAAAGCAAATTTGCAATACTTCAAGATAATATACGTGTGTGTCTAAATCTCACCTTTAGTTAAGTTTCAGTGGGTGGTAATGCCATATCATTTAAATTTATGATTCATAAACATTTAATAATTATAATGACAAAGTTTAATTAATAGAAGCTTCTCGTCATCAGAAGATTGGTTTTTCATAACAGCGGATCAGAGAGTGCGAGTACATGGTTGCAGATTAGTTACTGCGATACGGCAAGTAAAAGCAGACGCTTGTGCTTGTATTCTACTTCACACTTCAAATTACTCTCACAAAATACCCCACTTTTTATCATTTATTTTCCAATCGTAAAGAAAAATTATACGTGACTGCTGAGAAACAAAGTTGTATATTTCTAAATGTTTACTACATCGCATTTTACAGATAAACTACACCCAGATATTGAATAAATAACCATACTCATCAGATAATTATTTGTTTTGAATGGAAATCGAAACCTCGACCTTCGGCGCAGCAGTCAGTGTCACTAACCACTAGATCAACAGACTCGTTGAATGGGGAAAATGTAGATATAAAAAAGTTCAGCGTACGATAGGTTATTGTACCAGGACATTATAAAACGAAAGAAGTAGATTTGTTTACGTCGTGCCACGCCACGCCCCGTGGGCTTCGTCTGACAAGAGGTGGGACTTCTACATTTTCATTTCAGTCCGTCTATCTCACTCTGTATGTTTCCGATCTACCCTCGAATAAATACTATACACAAGGAGTAATAGAGACGGAGGGAATTTTGTCCGCTCATTCGTCCTTTGAATTGTAAAAAAAAATGGGAGATAGTATACAAGTACACACACCTTTATTGCAAAATATTATTACAGGCTAGGATCAGAATCAGTTTCTAACCTCCGACTATGCTATGTTCTTCTGGTACCTGTGCAGGTGATACCAGTTGCGGGTAACTATTAACGCACAACCATGACTGCTCACAGTACTTTTTAGACTTGATTAACAAAAATTAGAGGAGTGGACTTTTTTTTGATAATTCTTTCTATAAAAATATTGTTACAAGATTATAAGAAAATATAGAACTCGAATAGTAATATCAGAAATTTGTGTATCATGTTAAATGTTAATAATATTTAAAATTGATTTTTTTTAGACTGTACTAGATTATCTTTGCTGCAGCATCAAGTCTCTGTGTACCTCGGTCTTTGTCACTTACAGTAAGTTTATTCACACCTCGAGTCCTTTTCAATGAGACTAAACATGATATATCTGCTGTTAGTTGTCGAGGATTTAGGGTGCAGGGCGGCGTAGACACCAAATATGGTGATCCCCTCCCCCACTCAGTAGCAACATATCCAGTGCCCTTGTCTCTTAGCGAGTCCTGCCTGTGCCTAGTCTCTTACCCTTTTCACGGGTCGGAGCTCCACCACTGATAGTGGCGAAACCGACCCGTGAAAAGGATCCCACCTCCCATTGATGTTTATGTTAACTAATGTTGTCTCAGTCATACGAGGCCATATTCCTCGTTCATTAAGCATGTTTCTCGTTGAATTATAAATTAAATATTTCATTAAATAAATTTGTACAACGAATCGTTATAATAGAGTTAATGTATAAATGACATTCATAATAGTTATACAATAATTATATATTCTTAACAGTTGAAACTTCTGAATTAATTTGAATTGAGTCTCTCCTCCATCTCTATCAATATGAAAATGATAGCCCATGCTTAGTTTTTACGATTTTGTAGGTTATATATACAATATTTCATGACAATAGTTTCGTCATAACAATTGAATCTCCAAAAAGTCACTCCTGGCACTTTTGATAACAATCCGTAACATCCTCTTCGTGTCTTGCAACCCTGGTATTTGCAGGGATGCTGGCATTGTTATTCCTAGCTATTATTGGCTAGTTATATTAAGTACTTTCGCAGATGTAAGAGGGACACTGATGCTAGATGAAGTTCATGTCCATTATTTGTAAAAACTACAAGAATGTGTCACTTTCGTTGAAGTAAATATTGCAATTTGTTCGTAGCACTCACGTAGCTGATGCTACGGATTGGACTGTTGGTTGATACGGATCTACGTAGTCGGCAGCGCGTCACATTTGCATTAAAGTTCTGGGTGGTGGCGTACTGTGTAAGACTTTTGCGATAACTATGTTACATAGTGTCACTTAATTCAATCGAAAAAATATATGTACATTATTGTTACAGTCCGAACAAAGTAGGTTTAAAGACGAATTTTGAGGAACAAAAATAAAGCTTCATACTAATTTATGACTGTCTATTTTTAAACCCGAAACCCGTATTATGACTGGATTATAATGAAAATGGGCTTTTAAAATGTGTGTAATCTAAAAGTAATTAAGTATTTGAGAGGCCTATATCCAATAGTAGACTACGATTGGCTGATGATGATGAAATGTTGCTAACTTTTTTTAACAAGTTAAATAAAATTATTTCTCAAATAAATTAATATCTTAAGATAGCGATATTTAAGATAAATAGAAGAGAAAAGTGTGTAGTTTTGCATACAATAATGTCAAATTACCACTTCTTACTTTCACTTACCGATACAAATCACGCTGTCTCTCTCATGCGATTTAATGCATCTCTTTTTATTTATGAGTTCTTGGTACAGCTGCAGGAATGATATACCTATCTATTTAAATGCGCACGTGTCTTTAAAATCAGGAAGTTTTTTCTATTGGGTAAATTTACTTTAAATAAAAACGTTTAATTGACTGACCTTGAATACTACTCTCTAAATATTAAAGAGAAATGATTAATATTCAGATATTATTAGTTAATAGAAAATTAAATGCTTGTTGCAAAATTGTGTGCTACCATTATTACAATTGTTATCGGAGTGGTGAGTATTATGTAGAAAGTCTCGATAACAAATGAAAAGAGACATAAATAATACATTTCAATATTACTCTGTCTGTTGTCTGTTGTATACCTTCATCTTTGACGGAAATACAGCACTGCTAAGGGTAGGTATATAATTAAAGGAGGAACAATACAGCTCATCAAAATTTTTGCTGATTTGGATGCGTTAAAGCCTGTCTACACTTCTGTTCAAGATTGGTATAGTTTTTACCAATGTAAGTTAAACGAATAATCACAGATTATAATTGTCTCTTTTAAGTGTTTTGTCTTGTGTTGATTGAGTTCGAATTTAAAAAAAAAATGTGTTAAAATAAAGAAATCTTTTAAGCAACAGTCATTATTATAACTAAAATCGTATTTTATTGTTAATGGCAACAATTATAATATTGTGATACATTAATATTCCTTGTTTATTATATTTATTTATTTATTATATATATTCTAATTTTGTTTTTCATTTGATTTAAAGATAAATTTCATTTTCAGTTAATTTTGATGACTACAGCTTGTAGTGGATTATTGAAACATAAAATGTGAAAATTGACTGTAATATATTCTTGAATATCACTCATTAATACACTGATACAACTTACACACATAATAAATACTAGACCTTTTTTCACCCACTTTAGTTACAGAGAAAGAGAGAAAAAGTATAATGAAAGCTGTAAGAACTATATTGCCTAACCTTTCCACAAGCACCTTTCGTTCGTCCCACCATATCATGACACGCCCTGTATTAAAGATTAGCACTGGTGTTATTTTCTTTAAACATTAATTTATGACTTAAATTTAAGTTGTTAAGCTAACATTTAGCTATGAGTGGAAAGTTTATTTTATAAAGATTAAACGATGAAAGCTTTTCTTTTCAATTACATATGTCATAATTTGTAAGAATTGTACGAAATTGTAATCTTAGAGTTGACTGTTCTAAAAGATATATATGTAATGGTTAAAAGCCAATATGTTAATACAGTTGGTTACAAAATTACACTTTAGCTCTTGGAGATACAGTTGAAACACGTTTTGAAGAGTGCTACGGTTTCTATGTTTTTCATCGAGGAACAAACCTTCTCGTAACTTATTAGTTCCTAGTAATAGTAACGCGAGTTGACGTTGTCACTTATACATTAATCTAAACTAAATAAACCTATAGACGTCAATCAGTAACACTTAGGTTAGGTTGAAAAATCAGAAAGTACTAAGAAAATTAAAATAAAAGAAAAGATTTAATTCTTTAAATATTCATTAATAAAATTCACAGATATTTTTTCAATTCTATGAACATTATTGCTATTTAATACGTGGATCAAGCAAGTATTGAAAAATGTATTTTTTATTAAAACTTGTTCACAATATTTATAGGAGTTATATCAACATTTTATTGGAAACTGTGCTGATGCAAAAATTAAAACTTGCATTCTTTTTCACCTTTAGGATCGCCAGCAGCTTCTCTATATGAATGAGATACCGTTATTTAGCCATCATTCAGTTATAATGCTTTAGTCATGACCGGGATACTATTTTACAGATTAATTACATTTTTAAACAGGATGGGCCACGAATTATTTAACATTTAAAAAAATCGTATAAATCAATCTATTTGATATAATATAAAATTGTTTATTTAAAAGAAAACTATTTAATGGAAATTTATTTTTTAAAAATTATATCGTTTAGATGACCACCGTTTCGACGTTTGCACTCTTCTAAGCAAGTACCGAAATTTTCTAAATAATTTTATAAATACTATAGGGTGGGCCATGAATTATTTAACATTTGCAAAATCATATAAATCAAACATTTTGATATGGAAGGAGTAAGTAAGTGGAGTAAGATGGAATTTTTTTTAAAAATTAACAAATCTAAATGACCAATGTTTCGACATTTGTATTACTACATTTGTAACTAGGTTAAACTATTAAAATTGTTCGGCCAGACAACGGCAAGGAATATTGTAACAAAGAATTTGAAAGTTTCCTAAGTGGAACCTATACATGGAATTGAACATCAAACAAGCTCTCCATATTCACCTCAGGAAAAGCAAATGAAAGGATGAACAGGACACTTGTGAAAAGAGCTAAATGTGAAGAATCCTGTGAATAAGAATTAGAAAACGACTCTGAGTATCCTTCAATTTATTGATTATCTGTCAGTTGACAATGATGGTTCATCCTACATACCAGAGGACTCAATTGATCTGTCGACACCAGCACGTAATATTAACTTACGTCCGCGCAAAGCTGTCCAGTATCCAGAGAGGGATGTACATGATACGAGTTATTTTTGTCCTATAATTAATTTGAGCGACCTTTAGACTCTAGGTGAAGCTTTTTCATCTTCACATGCCGAACAATGGAAGAAGGTTATGCAGGAGGAATATGATTCCTTAATACATAACAAAACTTGGTCACTGGTAGAGTTGCCGTCCAATAAAAGGATTTTTTTATGTACAACTTACCAAAGTGACTCTATTCGGCCTGATGAAAAGCATGAATAAAATCCAAGAGCGGTGAGCGCCATATTCACTGCGAATGACGACAGTGTAATATGGTGACCCACGCTATGGCGGCCTAATGAGATGATCTAATTATGATCTTTGCCCTGTAAATGAGTGTTTAAGAGGAAAACTAATGAGAAGGGAGACATTGTTCGTTTTAAGGTTAGATTGGTGATTAAAGGTTGTACTCAGAAGAAAGGAAATGGTTATCGTGAGCTCTATATTCATGATTATGGTAAGGTACACATTAGTTCGATTCTTGCTTATCATAGACGGATAGAGAACAGACGAGTTTAATATTATTTCAAAAATAAATATTAAATAAATTCTTATGGCATAGATATTACGCAGGGCTTTAATGCAATATACTCGCTCTACGGTATCTATAGACTAGCAGACAAGTTCAAATACTGTGGTGCTAATGTTTGTAGCTTTCTCGTAGGTTGGTAGCACAAACCTACGAGAAAGCTACAAACATCAGCACCACAATATTTATGGTATAGGAAGACCAACGAACAGACAGCTTACATAATGGTAACAAAGGGATGACTGCCACTGCCCGAGGATATACTAAGAGTGCGTGGTCCTTCGAGACCCTATCCTATAATCAGTGTAATGGGGTTTTGAACTATGGGAAGCTGACTCACTCTAACCTAATTTCTTCTCACCAAGTTGGTACAGTTGCCGTTCAATAATCGAATATGCTAAAGGATTGGTGATTCGTATATCATAGCACATAAAGAGTTTAGTACCCTTTACTTATAAAGTTTGGACCCTCGCATCTAAACTACATTCCAAACCACAGATGGATCAATTCGGTTCGGACTGTGGATCCAGCCTTCATGACAATAGCGGTAACAAAAAAAACTTAGGTAAAAGGTCCAAACTGGGTGTAAATTGATTTTCAAAAGTTTTAACTGCCGTATGGAGTGGCACGTGAGACGTTAAAAATATTAAAAGCTTTTCTATCTTAAGACAAGTGGATACTCGTTTGGTCATTGCGTTTATCGCGTTAACTGGATTTGTTAGTATTATTAGTTTAAACAACAAATAATAAAGGCAACTGTGGACAAAAGAATATAGGCTGAGAAGTTTGGAGAACGTCACCCTGATGATTAAAAAAAATATCTGGGAATGGATGTGACGACTTTGATTGTTTATTAGCACTGCTGCACTGGTGTGAATAAACAAATAAATGAATAAACTCTAAAATAAATTCGACACGCCAAAATCAAAAAAAATAATTTGCATTCATATGTGGCAGACGTATAAATAAACTATTCAACTTTATAATATTATTATAAATGTAAACCATTATAATAATAAAAAAACAGATAAGAGCACATAAGATATATGCGTAACGATAGTACCCGAGTGAGTATTTATATACAATATATTATTAATTTTATATACATGTATGTTTATGTAGTGTGTATGTATTGTTTATATAAAACAATATTTTATTAGTAATGTATGTCAACTTTTTATTTTACCTTTGCACCTACCGCATCGTGTTTCTACATCCCCTAAAGGTTGACTGGGTGAGAATGCCCCATGGTATTAAGTCCGCCTTTGTACAACATATGCATTAAGTATAAATAAAAAAATAAATAAATATAAACTGAATAAAATAATAGTTAATTTTACTAAAATTAATTAAAATATTAAGTTATTTTTGAAGGAGAATGGCAGAGCTTGTACAATAACGTACATGTTGACAATAATGATAACTCAATTGGGTATTTGCATGATTTTCCAATCCATTAAATAGTTGTCTTATTATTTGTAAAAAAATTTTAAAATTTTTGAAAAAAAAATTTTTTTTTTATTTATAAACATTTAAACTATTTAATAATAAAAAAATTGTTAAAATTTAAACGTACAGGTACCTCTTGCGTATGTGACGTCATTGTGTATATCATTCATCATCATCCATTTAAATTTGTTATTTGTTATTTACGCTACTTTCAGTAAATTTTAATCTTAATGATAAAATATAATTAAACTCACTTTAAATAAAAACCAACTTAAATTTTTTTTCAATAATTTATCATTCGTCGTTGCATGCTATGCATGATAATGCATTCAAATGACGCGCCAATAATATGCACAATGACGTCAGACCAAACACATCATGTTTCACATCACGTGATTTTTACATCATATTTGACCACTTTTATTTATTTATTTATTTAAAAATTATTTGTAAAAATTAAATTTTAATCTTACGTAGATATTTTATGTGTATCAAAGAATTTATTAACTGAACTTTATTTGAAAAATCATTTTCATGCAAATACCCAATTGTATGTGTCATGATAGCCAGCTGTCATCTCTATTGACTTTTAAAACCTCTATATTACATTGTAAATCATAAACAGACATAACTTTTTATCGTGAAGTTCTGAAAATCTATCACAATCGCCAAATAAACACAATAATAATCCCTACGTTTTCATACGCAAAGTGGTACAAAATGGTTTAATGTTTATATTTTTACATTCTAATAGAATCTTTTTAATCAACTAAATTTATAAAATGGTGGTTATTAATGCAATTTAATGGTGGTACATTATGGTATAAGTTGATATTTTGTTAATTAAATCTTTGGCCCACAAACATAACGAGAAGAAACCAAAATTTTTCTAGAATCGCAGGTGGCATAATTGGATAATAAATAGCAAAATTAATTATGAAGTGAAAGAAATTGAGTTTATTTTTCCAGACATGTCAAGAATTTTTATTTACTGTGCTAAATACATAAATAAAATCAGTAAAATAACCACTGACCTTATTTCTCTAGTATATTTTTTGTTTAGTGATGACATCTACAAGAAAACGTTACTGTATTGCGATGCATAGGCGTGTAACAATAAAATCACGCTTTCCTTTCACTAGGAGCTGATAAGCTACGAACAAGATTCAGTTTCAGAACAATGGCTTTCCTCTAAATAAATTTTAACTATATCTCCAAATCATCATCACTGCTGAACATAGGCCAAAATATATAAGAAATAAAATGAAATATTTATAAATTATGATACAATAGAGTGGACTCTACTGTAGCAAAATTTGATAGAATTTTATAATTTGTTGTGGTTCGAAAGTAATCAATCTACACAAAATTTGCTTTCTATTCATCACAAAATTGTATATATAATAAATTTAATGAAGATAATAAAGGCTGTTCCAGAATTGGGAGTGGGTTTCGTTGGTTGTTTGATGTGTCTGCGAATATAGACAACTTTTCTTATATTGGTCCTGTTTTTCTTTATCGATGAATGGGCACACTCAAACTTTATAGTGAGTGGGTAAAACTCGCTATTATATGGTATATATACCAGTATAGTCTATCTGGACTCTTTAGTATTTATGAGTTCCTGGTACAGATGCGGGTTGCAGGTACCTACTCCTACTATTCAAAGAAGAAGGAGAATGTAAAAAAGTGTATTAATATGAAGTAAATTAATGTTAAAAAAATAAATAAATATTTCGGACATCTGACAAACAACGTCATCTAGTCCCAAACAAAACAAAAAAAAAAGTTTAATAATTTCTATAGTATAGAGGAGGTAGAGGGAGGGGGCTGTATTATTGCACCAATCAGAATGCATACTCGTACTACAGTACTGCTTCGTATTCAACTAACTCTATGTGTGAATGAGAAACTGATATAGTCTCTACCGTAGTTATGATACCCTGGTACAGGTGCTGGTAACGGAGCCTATTCTGAGTCGAACTTGCAATGTTCACGAATTTATTACTAAGGGCAAGTTAATAAAAAAGATAAAAATATCGGTTAGTTTATCGGCACTCGACATCTGATTATGATTACTTGTATTAATATAAAACAACGATGAATATTCCATTAAAACGTCGAAGGTAACCTATATCTATTACCTTACATACAAAAAAATTATTTTGTGAGACTTGTTTTTGCAGATTATTCATATCTGTTCATTTTACACAGTTCTTTTTTAAATATAGGTTAGGATGCGTTATGTACCAACCAAACTATATAGTTCAATTTTTTTTAATAAATATTCATACTTTTATTTGTTCTCACTGTCGTCAGCCCTGTATGTGTGTTACCGTTAAGAAGCTATTGGTTAATCTCATATATCTCTCACATGGTCGTCTGATTTTTAATTAGCCCGGCTATATGCATTTTTACTTACATTTTATATAAAATAATATTATAAAAAATGACACCCAAATACATTAATTGTGCTCTTCATATACGAGTTTAGCCAGCAGCAGGGCAATAGGCCCTGCACCTAAAACCTAATAAAATCAAGAAATTGACGAAATATCTCGGCAACCTAGAAATAAAATCAATCATGAAATGGTAGTTGTTCACTAATTCAGCTCTTTAACGATTTTCGTTACATGCACCTGTACTAGGATATCATAACTACGATGGAGTTACACAGGCAATTGCATTAGTGCATTATCCGTGCCTCCCTCCCACCCTGTCTGTGAGGCACGAATGCATCACCCGACGGCGCAAGTCTACAATTATTCATTACATTACTAGCACTATAGCCCTGCATAAGAGGTTCCTTGATGAACAATCTATTACCCTTTTGTATAAAAATAATAGGCACTATGCTAGTCTTTTTTTTTAAACATATTTTTTTCCCCATGATTAACTATAGTTAAAATATTTAATATCATACTGCAACACTAAAAGCGAAGTATTAATCAACCGAAGGTAAATTAAAAAATACTAGAAGATCTGGTGGATTCCGTATCACCTACATCTGTTTATCTAGGTATATTAAAAGTCTGTGTTTCATCGCAGTTCAAAAACGTCCACTCCTGGCCATAGACCTCCTTCAAGGCTCTCCAAAATAACAGATCCTGTGCTGCCAACATTTTTCAGTTCGTGTTTATCCATTAAATATACTTCTGAACGCACGCATAAATACATCACAACATTTTGTGCGGAAAAATAAAATATTGTTTCTACTATTTTCTTCAAATTCTTTCTGTGTTTACTCATAATAAGTTTTTTTTTAAATTTCTACAATTATTTAATGAACAAAATTTGGCAAATTGATATTGCCATTCCTGAATTTTATTAGAGCTACGGAACAGTGATAAAAGAAGATAAATACGGTATACAATGATAAAAAACGATTGGAATTTCTCAAAAATATGTAGAATAAATTATGACTGTATTTCAAATATACCATCTACGTTCATCAATTATGAGACTGTATATTCGCATTATATACGTTTGGGAGACATGGATTATTAAATGTCCCAACCTTACACATTCGTGAGGTATGCAATCTCGGAGAATATTGTTTATATGCTGTTGTAGGAGTGCATCGCAATGTAACTACAGTAGATATTGGTTTCACCCCGTTCGCTCTTGCTGAAGGGAACTGGCACAAACCTCTAAGTTACTACTTAGTACTAATGATCGCAGGGAAGGGTAAAGAATTTCATCATTAGTTTTATCGATTTATTGTATTCATTTATTTTTGAGCCTTTTTGAGTCCTTTTGGACTATACTTTGCTTAATAAAAAGCTTGAATAGAATTTAACAGTTGTGATCACCATGTTCATTACGAATGCAGACAATGCAAAATGGTGACTTTCAATATGGTGGCCTAATGAGATACCACCATGACTAACAAACGAGGGGACGTAAAAGACATGACAGTAATCGTGGCTTTGTAAGACGCGCACTATTACCACGATTACTGTCACCCCTGCATTAGTTGGTTTTATTTATTATAGTAATAATATAATAATATCTATTAACATCAGAATTAGGTACAATTTTTCTCATACAATAGCATTTAAGTAATTGAGGTACACGGAAATAGTCAGGCTCTGGTACTCACGGTAAGATTAAACTTGTGTTGTGAATACCAAAAACTTTTAACTTAATCTCTTGTTGAGAATCAATTTATTTCTAGGATACAATGTATTAGCCTGCACTAACAACTGACAATACGTGCACTATTTATAACTTGCAGCTACTCAGGGATCATGACTTTAAAGAGATGCAGTCTGACGCACTAAGATAGAAAGAGAACGCACGTCTCGGTTTTACTCACACTCAGCAGGTGCAATTGCGGTTCAATATCGAAGCGTTTCAAGGAAATGATGATTCGGATATCATAGACCGAAAGAGTTAGCCCAGGTTAGCACAGCATACGTCATAACATGTGACGTCACGAAACAGTGATGTCACGACGCTATGACGTCACTTACTGAAGTTCATCCTGTCACTATTTCATTCTAAGATATAAAAATAAAATGTAACTTAATTCAATACGTTTCAAAAGGTAACATTACCAAACTTCTAATGATCGATCATTAGAAATTTGGTTATGTCCCTATTTTATTACTCTTAATCTAGTAAATCAGTGTCACAGTCAAAGCCGAAGCTGTCCCCGTCAAGTCATTCGTCACTCAAACTGAAAATTGTTGTATACAGTTCTATTATTAATAATAATAACCAGTATAGAGTGACGTACTTAAATAAGAAAAAAATACAAAGTAAGCTTATAATTATCTTGTATAATATTACAATATAACACAATTATATCCTTAACATTCACGCCTTCATATCATAAATTAAATAAACAGAATAATTTAATTCTATGAACAAGCTATATATACTCCAACAACAACAACGAACAATCTACGAAGCACAAGAGTTATAGAGAACGTTTAGTTAGTAACATAATTAAAGGTGAAGCGATTGATTTCTTTATGATTTTTTTCTACGAACAATGTATTATATTATGTTTATATATAATTATATATATATTTTGCTTAAATAATAGGCTAATTGTAACTTGGCAGTTGCTAAAATCTCTCAGTACCCTTGCTATAATTAAACAGGTATGCTACTACATACTACAACCACAATAAAAATTATTTTTATAGCTCGTGGTGGAAAAGAATAACTTATAAGAGGGTTCCTATTTTTACGAAAAAATTACAACTACAGGAACTCCATTTAATGTTTTATAACCTTATATCCAAAGGTTAAAGTTTACTTTCACAAGCAAATATATTCTGATGTCACTTTTTAATTATTAAGCATGAGTACGTTAAGATGCTCTCGTTGAAGATTGTTTCGTAAAACTCTAACAAGTTATGACACAATAGAAAAGAGTCATTTTGAGCATTTACCAAATAAAAAATGTACTTTCAGTTTTTCATAAAACATTATGTAAAAAGTTTACATTATTGTTATCATTCCAAGCCTAATGATAGAAATAAATACTGCTCCAAAGTTGAGGATGTATTTCTATACTTTGTAAATTGAATATGGTCAGCTTTTATTTTTGTTTTCTTCTCTTTCTTTTTCACTGAACTAAATGAAAGGAAAATTAGCAAGATATCGAATTACGTCGTCGTGCATTGCACTCAAACATCATAGTAAGAGAGTAACACACAGCTGATGCACTTATCTAAATATTTGTACACATGTTATATGTAGCTATAGCATTCATCCCTATGGTCTAGATAGTCTCTTTCGTGTTTATGAGTTCCTGGTACCGGTATGCATAGTAGGTACCTATTCAATATTCTATTGGACCACGCGTCCTCTGTATTTACACTTGATAAATATGACAAACAAACCAACAGTTCTTGAATATTTAAGTTATGGCACCTCCATAATTTGCAATGTATATGTGCTATGAGTGTATACTATTATTATTGTTTACTATGATACTTTAAACTATTTTATAAAGAATATCTAACTCCTTGTGGTGTAATCCTTAAGAAACAAATAATTCTTAGCCTGCCTACAACTGTCACTGTATGTAATATTACAAGTTTTTTTTTAATGAAATCAGTCCTAAATGGTTGATATTGAAACAGGATTTTATTCTTCACCAGGAAAGAATTTCTAGGTAGGGACGCTAAACTTTTTTATTATAATTAGTAACTAATACAATAAATTTAGGTAAGGTTCGAATTTTTAACTTTGTTCATATTTGTTCTCTGAATAATAAAATAGTTTTTTTTCTGTAATAAGACATTTATAATATTTATCCCAATTATTTAAAATTACCTGATTAAAATTAAAATAATTATTAAATTCTTTGTAAAGTAACTTCATGGCTGAAATGATTTGGTTCATTTTTTTATTAAGTTAAGATACTATTATTTATTTTGTTTATTTAGGTACAATTACAATTTGATTCAAGAAATACAAGGAAACTATCAGGAAAACATGAGTACAATAAAATTAGCTGAGATATGCTTTTCACGGAATTAGTTTCACAAAAATTTACTTTTGGTGACAAATGGACATTTTATGAGTGCACAGATCCATCTACCGGTGTTTCCATCTGTTACTGGGATATCATAAAACATAAAGAGATTCAACTGAATCAACAGGTTTGTTTATATCGTAGTAAGTGGCAGAGGTTTCCCTCCGTGTGCTTGATATTATTGATTCGCAGAAATGGTAGAAGAAAGTGCATATATCCATGCACCTCCAGCCACAAGCTTGGTGCAGTCACAATCGTTAAACGGGTTGGCGGACTTCCGCGTGGCCCGTGCTCATATCCAGAGGTCCTACACCCACAGTCGTCGGCGGCACTGCGAAGAAGGCGAAGAGGGCCAGTTTCATGAGGAGTACCGAGAGGCGCGGTAAACTCTGAACTTGGCCATAATGCTCGAGGATCTCGATCGTGACCTCTGCGGTCACCCTTATCGTGCGGCGCGACAAATGCTCCGCAAGTCGGTTCCCCCTTACAGAGACACTCCAGCCCAGTTTCCTGCAAGAAGTGGTCGAGGGTCTTTTCCCGCAGCGGGTGGAACACCCACCCCTGTCGATGGCCTTCAAGGTTGGAGACGATGGGGGGAACGAGGCCAATGTTTCGTTTAACTATATATGGCCAAAATTTTTACAATAAAAATGCACTAGAATCATTTAGCAATTATTTTAAATTTGTTATTTTTTATTTTCTCCGGTGTTAAATCCGGCGACGAATACTCAGGGTACGCATTCGCTGTACTACCAGCCATTTTCCCCGTTTTGACTGAGCGTTCCGTTACTGTGTGTTTATGAATTCATTAACATTAATAATTATGATGTCTTGTGTTATATTTATTATTACACTGTTATAAGAAAAAAATAATCTGTTTTATTTATATTTTAAGCTTTTTCCTATAATTTACAACATTTTTGACAAGTTAAAGTTTAAAATAATTAATAAACATTACGTTTCAATTAAATTAATTTACAAAATGATTTTATAACGAAAAAAAAGTATCAAGAAAGTGTTATTGTCCAATTAGGTTATTATTTATTGACCAACTAACACTAGTTTTCATCAATCATTCTCTGCCCGAAGTGTATACATGCAATTATGATTCAAGTATACCGTCCAACAACTTGGCTATTATAGTCGTAAGCGAAATGAGACTATTTTTTCTTCTTCAAAATGTTATCTTCTGTCGTTTATTTTATGTTAACGTATGTAAAAATACTGAAATCCTGATATTATTTGAGAAATAAGAGTGTATGTACATTCCACAACAACTAATCCTATCCTGACTCGTCTGGCCAGTGAGGCGTGGTAGGCCAAAGCCTTCATGCTAACGCGCTCCTAGGATAGGCCTCTGCCTATATCCAGCAATGCACTGTTAAAGGCCTGTTAATGATAATGATGAAGATATTTTACGCAGTTGGATTGATTGAGACCAGTCTACTCTATTGTATCATAATTTACAAGTATTTGACGCAAGAACTCACAGGTAGCAGCAGCAGTCTTAAATAATACTAAAAAGTCATATCTCTCAATATTTATTTGCAAAATTATTCTTTAACTTTCGATGATTTACTTTAAATATGCTTTTCGAAATGTCTGTAATTTTCTGTTTCATCAAACCTGTGACTTCTTTATTAATAACGAATTTTTAATGATTAAGTCGCGTGACTACGTTACGTCGAAGCGACTAATCTTGTAGCTGTTTGTAAGACAGGTGAAATTGAGAAAATAAGGATTGAATCCACATTAAGTAGGATGCGGAGACGTCACAGCTGAAACCACTATGCTGTCCGTGCAGTTTGATACAAAGAGGTTACGTTGCGTTTACGATATTACATTAATTGGAGAGTATTGAATTTATTAACGTAGTCTAGAAACTAAGCAAGAGTCAACAGATCAAGCCAGTTCTTGCAATCTGAGCTTATACGTGTTATACTTGCATAATTCACATTATCATCTATAAACAATTTAAAGGGTCAGTTAGCCGCTAGCTGCAGAAAAGGCGTATAGTGATTATTGTTGCCTACGATAGTGATTACAGCTTATTATGGTAACTAAATTAAAACGATCTATTAATATAACATTATCTTAATGTACTGTATAATGTACTATTTTGTGAGTTAAATAAACTATAAAAATGTAACACAGCTTTTTGGCTCATTAGCTAGTTGTGGTACAGTGTACCTACGATTTAGGCAGAACTTGAATAAAATTAACTTATACTTATTGTCCTAAATTTTAAGGAATTTAACTTCGATAATAATGCGATAAAATGTGTAAAAATTGAAAAATGACATGCTTCCAGTCTAGTCCAAATAACACAACAGGACGACCTCGCGAAAAGTAGTAAGTTACGTTTGTTTAATACACATAAACATGATATCTTACAGAAAAGGCGGACAGCTTTTTCAGTGCACCAACCGAAATGTACATTTTCACTATGACCTTGCTCTTACTCGCGCACGAAACTCCGATAACAATTCCACGATAGTTATGTTATCCTGGTACAAGTACGGGTAATATACACTATATATTTGTAAACACTTTTTGAATTTATTACCGTAACAGTAACTGTAAAGTTATAAAATATAAACATAATGTTGGCAAAATTATTTATTTATTTTCTCGATGATAAAAAAATTTAAAGTGTTACGTATGTGGACAAAATAATGTACAATAAAGTTAAAAGAAGGTTTTAATAGTTTTCATAAAACAACACACGTCTGACGCATTGTTGCGTATACCTAATACTTTTCCTCTTTATAAACAGCAAGCAAACAAAAGTTCAAGTCTTTTTAACTTTGCTTTGGTTCTAACAATTGGAGACTGCTGCAGAAGTCTTCACCTTGAAATATTTATGATATAAACCACCCATCATATGTGTTAGACATAGTTAATTTTAGTTCAGAATTATACTAAAAGTGTGAAAAGAATAACTTAAAATATTCTATAAATGCACTCCCTATCTCTACGAAGTTCTACAATCAATACAATAATAATTATAATTAATATCCTGGAAGATAATATGGTTGACATGTGTCGGACATACCACCGTCCTAAACTATCGGTTAACCTATCAAGCATATTATTTTTGGTTCTTCTGGTCTTGCTAACGGTGAATATTTGGTACTTTGTTTCAGGATCGCTCTATTATCACTGACAGGGCTATTTATATTTATTATTTATATTTTGACTCGTGCTTATTGTCAATAAGTTTGATATTGTGGTGATAGTTGGATTAGAGCACTATCTAAACATTATCAATATCGCCATTCAAAATGAAAGCCCTAAAAGAAAAACAAATCAAATATTTAGGTTCATCTCACGGCTTTGTCGATATGTGTGATGTGGATTCGGTGATCATTGTATCGATAGCCATATCTACTCACACACTGATAGCTAAGAACCTCGACAACATCTTGAGTGGCTCGCGTTAGAGGATTGGATCAAGGGACTGATGCAGAAGGCAGTCTGCCTTGATACAGATCTGAGGAAATTCTTGTCTTTGGAATGTTAACCACTGGTTTCTTGGTCACTGTACCTAAAGTTTCATCACAAATACGTACCTTAGGTTAATGTGACTAAAGTACAACAAGGTGTTTATTTATAACAGATTGGTTACCGAGATAGATCTACGAATATCTGGGCTACGGGTTACCATACTACCAACAAAAACACCTTTAGTAATGTTGAGTATCATCTAATCAGGAATGTTACCATTCTAATCAATATTTAAATTTATGTATTTTCATTACAGCAGCCTAAGAAGAAATTTATGATTGTTCGTCCGTGTAAAGTAATAATATTTTTTGTTTAAGTGTTTTACTATAGAAGGATTTCGATTTTCCCTTTCATTAAATTCATTTACATAAAAAGAATACAGAACGAGTCCTCACACTCGATATTATGATATGGTCCGTATTATGAGACGGTATCAATATTTTTTTCTTTAAACTGTAATCTAGGACATAAACTTCAATAGTTTACGTGAGATTTTGTGATAAATAGGATGCGACTGTTTTAAACTAATGTATGCATGTACATAAGATTAGTTTAAAAGATGATATGCAGCATGATTTACAAGAATTTTACTAAAAAGCTCAATATTAGCTGACGTTACAGACTTCTATTTAGTACTAAAACACCTATAAGGTATAGGCTTTTTAGACACACACATTTCCTTGTCAATTTATGCTTTAACCTTTGGAGATATAGTTGAAATCCGCTTTACGGAGTGTCTCTGGTTAGTCTTATCCCAATACTAAAACCTCTATCTAACTTATGAGTTCCTAGTAATTGAATTTTTCACCTGCGTAAACTCTGCGTTGCGTTGAAATTAATTAGTTTGTATATATTTAGATAATAGTTAGGTTTGCTCGAGAAAACGGTCAATTGTTCTGTCTAATTTCATTAATTTCATATACATGATGCTTTCTTCGAAGACAAAATTATTCATTCTTAAAATAAATCATAAGCCTATAAACTTGACTATTATATTTATAGATGGGCCCTCGTATTACCTAATAAACAATGAAAAGCTATTCTTACAGAAACGACTCTACATCGGTTTTCACAACTATTATCGCTGATGTCAGTAGCAATCCTTACTATTTGCTTTACCTCGTATAATACAACACGTCAAAGTTCAGAACAGGTTAAAGGTAATCGACCCTCGCAATGTCAGGATAAAGGACGTCACGCCATCGACGTGCTACGGTTTGCGTAGCATGTGGATGTTGTGACGTACAAAGTTCAAAGCAGGTTCAATATAATCTCTTTATGTCTTATGATATCCCAGTCAGGACAAACCGAGTGTATTTAAATATTGATCGAGGGCGAGACAGAACTGTGTTCTGTATCCCTTTATTTTGAAGGCTTATATATATATAGCAAGAATATGGGGAAGGGAAGCATAAGTAGCATCGTTCACTTTAATATATATTAATAATTTATTCTAAATATTCCGGTTAAGAAAGAAGGAATTATATTAGTTCCAAGTTTTTTACTAGTGTAATTAGTAAGGGACAATACCCATTAGGGTGTCACTTATATGACAAAAAAAAATTTTTTTTCGAATTTCGAAATGCATACCCTCTATAATTTTTACTAATGCTATAAGATACTTAAATATAAAATTTTATCAAGCTAGCATAATTGCAACCAGTGCCGACCGAGCTTCAAAGTTTAGTAAAAAACGTGTTTTGTCCTAAAATTTCAGTCTGCTATAATTTCACTATAAATGCAATGAATTATGTGAATAAAATTAAATAATAAATTAGATGAACATTAATCTTTAATTAAAAACATAAAGAAATAAGAATCATTCAGGGTAACTTCTTTTTAGAGTAGTTTTTTTACAGTGTGGATACAATTTTAGATGTTCCTGGACACAGCGCAGCAAGAACTGTTTTTGTTCTTCTTCAGCCGTGATAAGTCCGTTAAAATCTTGCATTAATTTAACAGCCCTTTCAGCAGTATCATTTACAACTCTCAAATAACTTATTCTTCTTTTAGCCTCCAGAAAAGCAGCATTGTTATTCCAAGAAGATACATCTTCCTTTAGAAAACTGTCGTCAATCTGCAGTCGTGATAAAAATTGTTTGCTCTTTTCCGATACGAAATCATCCAGTGCTTTGTCTAAAAAAAAAGAAAAATAAGTTAAATAAGAAATAAAAATCAACAACAATTTTGAAAATAAATAAATAAGTATTGGACATTGAAATTGAAATCCAACAAAAAGTCAATTTAACTTACCAAACAACTTTTGAGTCAGTTCTTCCTTCGACGGGTCATAGCGTTTGCTAAAATCCGAGATTTTGTCCCTGTTGAAGTTGGCAATCATCTTCTTCTTAGTTTGGTTGTCAACTTCATCATCAAATAGTGATAGAATGACTGTCTCTTCACATAAATACCACAAGTGATGGCTGAACTTGCTTATAGAAGCTTTAGAAATTGTTGCGTCAACTTTTTCATACTCTTTTAACATCTTCAAGAAGCGCAAATCTTGATTAGGTGCTTTGGTCGCCACTGTACATTCGAGCCAAGGTTTAACATACAATACTACGAGAAATAAGCAAACATCTTGTAGAGCCTTTTTGTCCTTCGCAGTTACTCTGCATTGTGACTGAAGTAAACATATTTTTAAAGAATAGATCGCTCTCGCCATCCAGCGTGCCTGATGTATAGCTCCGGGGGGCCTTAGTTTTAATTCTTCCTCTGTGTCTCCTCCTAAAAATATTACGCACAGTTCGACCAATTCGCGGTAATCATCTCTTACAAAACCTTTATCTAATTCTGCCTTATAAAATAGTAACAACGCTTGAATGACTGTCTCGGCAACCCGTGCTTTTACGAAATTAAGAGATGGTTCAATTTTAGTACAATCAATGTTTTTCCAATTTTCTTGGAACTTTTTGAACATCGGAATATCTGGGCTACTAGTAATTTGCTTAATCTTGGTTTCAAAGACAGCTTTTAGGACCAATTCATAAACATGATGGCGACAGGCGAAAAGCAACAATTCTCTTCCTAAAGTTTGCTCCAAAATAGCACAAGCTCCATTGAAACGGCCCATATTGGAAGCTGTTGTGTCGCAGCACATTATTTGCACTTTATCATAAAGGTTCCAGTCAAAGAGAGCTGCTGATACAGCCTTCACTTGATGTTTTCCAGAAGAACTTTCTAGTTTCGGCACTGCAAGAAGCTGCTCTCTATCGTCAAATGAAGCTATAACTGGCAAGCGTTCTTCTTTTGAACTCCGTACATCCAACCCCGGTAATAGTTTTCCATCCCAATGGACTGTGACTATGTCGGGTACATTGTTTTGGAAGTTAGATTTTATTGCTTCTGCCCTTGATTTTCTAGTTTCAGTAAGAATTCGCTGAATCGAAGATTTGTTAATACAGAAATCATCGCTGCTCAGACCAAGCGCTTCTACCACCGCATTAAGAATGTAAACGGTATCTCTAATGCTTAACTGGCATCGATCTAAAGCTGCAACTAGTTTAGGTGTTATAAGATCCTTTCTACCTCTTTTTGAACTTTGTTCATGGCAGGGAACGTCCGGCAAGCTGAGTTCAGAATTCAAGATCTGTTCTTCGTTTGAATCTTCTACACTGTCTAAGTTATTTGTGGTGGAAGTAGATGCAACAGCTAGTGATTCTCTTTGTCTTACAATCCTTTCCTCTTCTTCCAATCGTCGTTGTCTAGATCTTTGTTCTTTTTCCGCCAATTTTTTATCTACACCACCTAAGCATCCCGGTCGACCTGGTTCTCTCTGTTTCATTAAAAATAATTTATCTTCCTCTATTTTCATTCTCTCAAAAGCATCAGCATGTGCAATATCAAACAAATTATCAAGATTAATTATAAAATTGTTCTCACGACTCTTAAACGTAATCTGAGTTTTCTTACAATTTTTTTGCAACTCTCTCCAAACATGATATAAATCATTAAGTTTCTTCACGTAGTTAGGAAATGCCCTTGTTGGAATTCTTGCTTTTTCCCAATATATGATGCACTCCCTAATCACAAGATTTGCACTTTCACTAACAGTCAATTTAACCTCACGAATATTGTAAAATAGGACTGAGAGAACTTGTCGATTAGATGGTAATTTTGCACCATTTATTTGGTAGCTAGTCAATCCGATAAGAAAAATATTTTGTTTATCACTCCGTAATTCCACCGACATGTTTACGCACTAAACAATGAAGCACTAATAGTCTCAAAAATCACGTACGAAATGGCAAATAAAACATGTCGTAACAGGTAGTACTTAAGCAACTTGTATCGACAAGTTTAAATAGCAAGTCGGCACGGGTTATCGTTTATATATCGAACTAATATTTTTTTCTAGACAATATAGGGTTATTACGAAACTTTTAAGGAGGTATGCGTAAAAAAATATCGAACTTGAAATTTAAGGGACACCCTAATACCCATGTACATATTTCTTGCATATATATTGGGAGAAATCATTTTTTTGGGATCGTAGTGGGTGGGAGCAGTCACGTGCGCTGGTAGCGAGTTCAAGGTTTTGACTAATTAGCACAGGAATTAAGAGTTGAATCGTTTAATACTAATTGATAAAAGTTATATTATATATAATTCTATACTTATAAATATAATTCAACTGATATCATAATATTACAAAATTGCTAGCGAATTGATTACTTTTGACGATATGATTAAAATATTTTTGCCGGGACATCTACTGTTGCAGATTTTTTGACGAAAAAACTTCTTTATCACTCATTGATTTAAAGTGGGGTATATTTGTAATGAAAAGGGATATTTATTTTTGTAATTTAACATTTTAGAGATCTTGGAGGTCGTGACAAGTCGGACTTCACATTTACAAGGCACCGGTGTTAAGACTCACTCTGGGTAGAAATGCCGAAAGAAACCACAGATTTTTTTTCTGTGGTCACACACACAGATCAAGTTGAAATTTAAATAACGTAATGAAACCAATTTAATGTTATGATTCTAATTAACGTTTGACGTTTTTTGTGTCGATTAAAATACAAAGATTTCAGAGATTTCTTTTCCTTCAAAATTCCCCCTCTTTTCATCTTTTACGTGTACTCCTAATTTTTTGATTGCATAATTAATAAATTGTGTAATAGGAACTTATTGTATAGAGAAATAGTTAATGAAATATAGGCGTGTACATAACAAGACTGTGCGCCGTCGTGTGGTACACTATCGCCTTATAGAGAGCGCAGAAGTTTTTGGTGATGCACTAATATATGTATAACTCTACCTTGGTTGTGGTGGACCTGTGGTGTAGTATGTAAGGCAAATTACATTAAGACTTACAAGTTGTGAAGTTACCTTTTATTAATTAATAAAATCAGACCTTTATTTCGTGGAATTTCTGTGTATAATAAATAAATTTATAAAGGCAGTAAATATTTCTATATTGAATCAATCTATACTATAATTGTATAAGTTTATCTCAGAAATACTGGTACAATAAAAAAAAATTTCTTCACGTTACGCCCAGTAGGAGCGTTTCAATGAGAAACACTGCAAAATTGGGTAGAAATATGCCATTTGTAATCTTCGGTTTAAATTTCTAAACGAAAGAATTATTGACCTGTAAAACCTCCAAAACAAGCCCGAGATAGCATATGTCTATCTTTTAAGGTTGGCTCTTTATAACGTTTTTTATAGTTTTCAAATTAGTTCAGGTCGTGTAACAACGCACTAAGGGGTTACGTGACACTAACGGAGGGGTTGTGTGGGACAGCTAGTATGTTACAAAATTAGTAACTATTTCATAAGTTCATTCATTTCAGTTAATTTTTGTTGAAATTTTTATTAAACATTACAATTATATAAGGATCTGATCTGGAAATGCTTAAATTTTACAGCATCAGTCCACACTGACGTCACGTGTGCGTGGCCTGAGTGACTATGACTGACTGATTGACATTTCTTACAGTTGTTTCATTCTTATATTATAGTTAATTTTATAAGAACTACGAGTATGTAATTTTTAGTATTTAATGAAAATAAATTACATCACACATCAACAGCTTTCAACAGGCTACTGCTAGATATACACCTGTCCTTAGAAAGTAAAATTAAATAATAAAAACAACACAATAATATATTTTAATAAATATTTCTACTTTATTATCTAGTTATAATGCAGCTCGTACAATTTATCCGCTGGAGATGCAATGCGCATGTGTCATCGTCAAGAAATGAATCAATAGCTACAGTTTCACTTCTGAATGACCAGGAATTCATAACCATTAAAGAGTAATATTTACTTTCTAAGTGTTTTATACATACTAGTCATACGTAGATGTTTATAGATCCGATATAATCTTGCTGCCAGCGCCACCTCCCTCCTGGCGTACTGTAGACCTTGTCCTCGGTGGGCTACAGTTTCAATGACAATTTAATGGAGCTGATGATGTTTGTACACTATATTTGTAAACTTAGAAAGTATAACGTAATGGCTGTTTAATTTATACGTTTTGTAATAACAGATATATTGATAACCTTATCATTGTTTGAACATGATATGAATAAATGCTTTTCGAAAAATCAATGTTCAAGTTAAGGTATCTTATTAAAAAAAGGTTTTATCTCAAATTTATCAGAACTTCTGATGTAGAATCATTGCTTGAAGTGAGCCCTGTCATTAAGCTCAAAGGTCGAAAATTTAATGGTAACTGATAATACAATCGTAGAATAAAGCCATTATAATACTAAATAGAAGAAGTGGTATTTGAAAAGCAACGGCATTATATAAACATTGAGTTTTTTCGCTTGGCATGACGTAACTCTGTTTACACATCGTACTATTTACATTGCATTTACTTATAAGCAAGGATCATATTAACACTGAGTTAGACTCGCACACTTCTATAGATATATATATATATATATCTGCAAACCAGAATGCTGTCACGATTTTTTCTGTAATAAATATTAATCTTTAACAATTTATCGAAACATTTGTTTTAGTGTGTACAATATGCAAAAAAAAACCTTTAAGATGCAAATTCTCTAATTTTCAATGTAAATGGCATTAGAATTGTAACAATTCAATCTTCACTATTGCTAAAAAAGTAGTGAGAAAGTGTTTTCAATGAAAATTTTTTTGGGAACTTGGTCTTTGTGGGCGATATAAATATTAAAATAAGTCCCGACAGTAAAGCCACCTACACTGTGAAAATGTCGAATTATTTTAGAAGTGTGTAGAAATTTTAAGTCTCAAAATAGACAACAGAAGTTTATACAAATTTGATAAAAAAAAAGCAGCTTAAAATTTGTGGGTTTCATCGCCTACTAGATTTATAGGATAAGTGGGTTATGCCATTGTTTAAAAATTGCGGTAATAAATCCAAATCCAATGTTGCCTGGAATTGAGATGATTGAGACGTATGTGAGCTTCGGAATCACTTAAGCTAAAAAAAGTGTGCAATCTCTTTACATCATCAATTAAGCTGGATCATCTTTGTCAATAATAATGGGTTCTATAGCTGCTCCAGATTCCCATAAGCGTTTAACATTCAGCACCCAATCACCTTCTGTGCGATTGACAGGCACTGACCAAATGTTACGCCAAAAAAATCCAGAGCTGATCGGTTGCCAGGATCTTCCTTACCGAAGTCAAAGTTACACTGTCGCCCTTGCATAATTATCTACATTTGCGCTACTGCTAACATTATATGAGTACATATTGAGTTATTTACATATTTAACTATGATGTATGTTATTGTTCAGTTTTTATGATGTTGTACGTTAAAAGCTTCTTTGCTGTAAAATGATCATAAAAATATTGGCATTGATATTATTTATGGCAAAAACTTTAAGTATTTGGTTTATTTATTAAGATTATTATTATCTTAGCCAACTGTACTTTAGTAATTTTTTTTTTTGATAATTGTAATAAATAAAGTAGAACAAACCCTCGTATGATCAGTCATACAAGGCTTTGTTTTTATCTACATTATATATATTTTATTCATTCAATTGTAAGGTAATACTTATTGTAAGCGGCAGATTTCATCAGCCTACGTCTGTTTGTCTCCAAGTGGTACGATACTATTTGTTAGCATATTATCATGATGAAATAAATTCTGAAAACAAACCAGTGGTCAACTACACAGATATCGGAAATACTCGTATTGTGTAACATTGTACAAGTTTTTGAAATTCTCGTTTACTCTTTGTTTGTAGCGCTAACAGAAAAAAAAATTCACATTGAGGAAGACTATAAGTTATGCACAACCTTTAGTCTTCAGAGTATATTGTCTGATGTGTGTTACAGAACGACTCGTAGAAAACGGGGAGATTATACATTTTGCCTTTTACAAGTTCACACTGTTCTGCAGTGCTGGTGTATATAATCAAATTTTAATTAGAATTTGCCATGTCATGTGAACATGTTCTGCATGAATGTAATTTATTTATATTATACACGTATTTAAAAATATTTGGGTATATTATCAATGGTCTCCTGGTGATCCGGTTACCAGATCACAGGTTTGGTAAAGTTTGGTGTCAGACGAAGTATGTCAGTTATTTTTATTACCCTTATAACGATCAACTTGTGACGCTACACTACTGAGCATTACCTTATCTCCACCATTTTCTTCTTGCACCTTCATTTTCACCGAGGGATTTCTAGAGCGGTAGCTTCAAGACACCTAAGACGGCCGGAGGTATTCCACATCGCTAAGCAGATATTTTCAGAGCAGATTGCTACGTGTCCTAAAACAAAACGTCTTTTGTAATATAAATAAATAGAAGTATACAACGTCTAACGTATTTATATAGAGCTCAAGCTGCGGGACTGAAAGGCGCAAATTATTTCAGTTTAATAAGTTTGATAACCATAAAGAAAGTTAGTATAAAGTTTATTTCATCATAAAAACGCGTTCAATCAAAAGTTGAGGTGTCTCTGCATTGGGTTCGGTCTCAGAAGCCGTGACCTTAAAAAGTTTTAGATTTTATAGATCAGCCTGCTGTTGTTACAGATAGTCAGCAGTTGTGCTACTTATATGCTTCTTTTACAATATATTTTAATTTATCTAAAAAAATATCTGAAAAGGGACATGCATGAAATTGTGACGTATTTCTTTCTATTTCTGCTAACAGCCAATAGAATAAAATAATTATTTAATTCTATTTTCACTACAATCCTGTATAACTTATCATAATTTGATGCAACTTAGGTAAGTCAAACAAACAATATGTTAATGATAGACTAACGCTCGAGATCGATCTAGAAATATCTATAGTACTAGTCGGCACACTACTAAATACAACTACCCCTAAGTAACAGTGAATATAACTCTTTTATTGTTCTATTCTAATGCAATAAAAGTATTTTCAACATAGTAATTACCAATATAACAAGTTAATGCTGAATCAACATTTATGTCCTTAAACTGCGTATAAACGTGCAATAATATAAAAATATCAAAATATTTTGTTGGCATTTTCTCTCATTTAATTTAATAAAAAAGAAGGAGAGTAAAAACAGAATGCATATTGGCTAATAATAAGTCAAATAACATTGTAATACGCCTCATATTCGAGAGCAGCATTGATGTTTGTTTCTTTAACCTGTAATTCATGACATAAACTTGAGTTGTTGAGGTAAGATGATAAATGGGACGCTTACCTTACATAGGTTAATAGACTAACAATACTCTACTTAGTTGTATCATAATCAGCGACAGTTTTCTTAAAGGACCACTAATCATCCTAAATTTGTAAGTAAATGTATAAACAAATTTATACCTTAGCTTTAGAAGATAAGATTGAAATACGTTTTGCGTAGTGTCGGTCGTTGAAAGTTTCCACTAAAATTGAAATCTCTTCGTAATTTATGAGTTCCTAGTGATAAAATCATGTGAAAATGTTGTCGTCAACATTTGTGTAATGCTGAGATGTGCTGTTAACTTTTTTTTTTTTTTTTTTTTTTTTTATACTACGACGGTGGCAAACAAGCATACGGCCCGCCTGATGGTAAGCGGCTACCGCAGCCTATGGACGCCTGCGACACCAGGGGCATCACGTGCGCGTTGCCGACCCTTCAAAAACCTATTAACCCCCTTCTTGAAGAACCCCATGCTGTAGTTCCCAGGGAAAACCGTGGCAGGGAGCTCATTCCATAACGGGATTGTTCGCGGGAGAAAATTTCTCTGAAACCGCACTGTGCGCGACCATTTAGGTTCCAATGTACGTGGATGAGCTCCCTGACGATGGCGAGCGGTGCGATGGTAGAATGTGGCTGTGGGCATCATATCAAACAATTCTTCTGAACACAACCCATTGTAGAGACGGTAGAGTACACACAGGGAGGCAAAGTCTCTCCTAAGACTTAGTGGCTCGATACCGTCCATGAGATCAGGATCGTCGACTATTCTCACAGCACGTCTCTGGACTGAATCGAAAGGCTCAAGCTGGTACTTCGGTGCTCCCGCCCAGAGATGACAGCAATACTCCATGTGAGGCCGAACTTGTGCTTTGTACAGTAGTAGCCTTTGTGCCGGTGTGAAATATCGCTTCGCTCTATTCAGAACACCAAGCTTTTTTGATGCCAGCCTCACCTTTCCCTCCAAATGAGTCCGAAATTGGACGTCACTGGAGATGTCGACACCGAGGATCCCAATACTCTGTGAGATGGTAAGGGGTGTATTCTGGAATTGTGGAACTACAGTGAACGGGGGTTTTTTAGCAGTAAACGCACAAACTTGTGTCTTAGAGGGGTTAAATTGGACCAGGTTATCCCGACCCCAATCGGAGACTCTGTGTAAAGTGCTCTCGATTTGAGACACAAGTTGTTCGCGACTTTCTACTACAGCGGTACGAGGGATGTTAGCCCGGCCCGTGTAATACGCATCTCCAGTACTGTCATCCGCATAACAATGAATGCTATCTATGGTCAACATATCATTGATATGCAGCAAGAATAGTGTTGGAGATAGCACGGAGCCTTGCGGGACACCAGCGTTTATGTCCATGCTTTCGGAGCAGCTACCGTCGACGACGGCTTTTATGCGTCTGCCAGACAAAAAGCTAGCCACCCATTTGCACAAACCCTCGGGCAGGCCGTAGGACGGTAACTTCGATAGAAGGCCCCTGTGCCAGACCCGATCGAACGCCTTTGCTATATCCAGGCCAAATGCCAAGGCCTCACCTTGACTCTCAATGGCTGAAGCCCACCGGTGAGTGAGATACACTAGAAGATCACCAGTCGAGCGACCGCGGCGGAAACCGTACTGGCGGTCGCTGATCAAATCGTGCTCTTCCAGGTAACTGAGGAGCCGTGTGTTGATTACACGCTCCATCACCTTAGAGATAAGGGAGGTTATAGCTATAGGCCTGTAATTCGATGGGTCCGATCTATCACCCTTTTTTGGCACTGGATGCACATGGGCAGTCTTCCACGAAGACGGCACTTGCCTTTTGCGGTA
Source organism: Hypercompe scribonia (assembly GCA_949316085.1). NCBI lineage: Eukaryota > Metazoa > Arthropoda > Insecta > Lepidoptera > Erebidae > Hypercompe > Hypercompe scribonia. Next base: position 26,809,241 of record OX438968.1, on the reverse strand, counting down.
GGAAATCGCGAAAAGTCGCGTTAGTACAGGGCACAACTCAGGGGCACACTTTTTGAGCACCACTGCAGGTATGCCGTCTGGCCCACTCGACTTATGAACGTCTAGACAGTTTAGTTCCCGCCGCACTTCTCTTTGCGAAATGTGTATTTCCGGCAAAGTGTGTTGGCACGGCGGGTTAATAGGCGGTACCGCACTTCCATCCTCGTTCACAGTCGAGTTCGCGGCAAAGAGTTGCCCAAGTAGGTCGGCTTTCTCTTTAGCACTATGGGCCAAGTTACCATCGGCATTTCGCAATGGTGGTAAAGACGACTGGCAAAAATTTCCCTCGGCAGCCTTAGCAAGAGACCAAAACGCACGACTCCCAGAGGGATAGCTCGTAAGTCGCTCACCAATCCTGCCGATGAAATCGAATTTGGCTCTGGCAATTGTCTTTTTGCTGGACCTCGAGGCAGCATTTAGTTTGCGTCTCACATCAGAGATGTTCGGATCCTTATTGGTACGGGCCGTGGTCCAAGCCCTATAGGCGGCCTGCTTGACTAGCCTGGCTTCCTTGCAAAGCCGGTTAAACCACGGTCGCTTTTTTTCCCCCGCAGCTACTGATGGGTTGGGAATAAAATACTCCATACCCACCAGGATCGTCTCAGTGACAGTGGCTGCGCAGGGGTCGGGGTCTTCTGACGCGAAACAAAGCTGCCTCCACGGGTACGATGCGTAGAATTCACGCAATCCATCCCAGTCTGCTGATTTATATTGCCACATGTGGCGCAAATTGGCTGGGCGAGGTGGAATATGCCGAGGGCATGGGACTTCGGTCCGGACGAGGCAGTGGTCGGACGAGCCGAGAGGTGCGTCCACTGCAATAGTGTAGTCGTCCGGACGCGTTGTCAGCAGAAGGTCCAGCAAAGAGTGTGCATGGCTCTCAATATCAGGTATTCTTGTTGGAGAATGTACCAGTTGTGAGAGGCCATGGGCCAGAGCAAATTCGTGAGTAGACCTGCCTGCAAAGTCGGTGGATCGAGAATTTAGCCACTCACAGTGGTGGGCATTAAAATCCCTTAAAATCACCAACTCAGCACGAGGGTACCGCTCAAGAACTTTGTCAGTCGTCACCTGCAGGTGCTCAAAGAGTGCTTTAGTCTCCCTGTCACCGCTATGAGACCTGTATAGGCACGCATAGATTCGAGTCTCACCTCCGTAGTCTACGCGCACCCACATTACTGACAGGTCCCTGTCTTCATAAAAATGGAGACGGCGACAGCAGATATCCTCCCGGACGTACATGCATACACCGGCACGTCTCAGAAATTTGTGTTCGAGTTTGTAGCCGGGGTAGTGTAGGTATGATGTATCGGCCGGGCAGGATATCTGCGTCTCCGTAAGAAACAAGAGGGTCGGCTGCGCAATCTCCAGATGAAGGTGGACTGCGTTCAGGTTGGAGTGAAGTCCCCTGATGTTGCAGAAGTCCATATATGTGGAAGAGGATGCCGCTGTAGATACATTTTTTCTATTTTTCTTCGTCATTTTTTTTGGGGGGGTTTAATTGGTTTGTGAGGATTCACTGTGTTGACAACTAAGGGGGCAATGGGGCGGTGCTAATCTACTCATGGTCGATGCGGGTAGTGCGATTTGTCGGCGCGGCGTACGAAAGGGCCCCCGCTCCCCCCCTGCAGCAGCGGTCGGGTTCCACTCCGGTCTCCTCCTCCGGCACGACTACTACTGCAGGGATTTTTCGCAGGCTGGCGGTTCAGCCTCCCAGGGTGGAGGTTGTAGTGATCCCTGGGTTCGGGAACCCATCTATCCTGCGGGCGGCCAGCGGACAACCGTTTCAGCGGGTCTTCCTGACCGCCGCGCCCACATCCCGCGCCCACACGAGCCAGTAGCAGTATTATAAGCACCACTAGTCCCCCGTTGTCAAAACAGCGAATTCTCTAGAGCTCTGGATACCTTACTCACCACAGGAACACAGCACTGCCGAAGATGCAGTGCTATTTGGTTGTGGTCTTCTGTAAGGCGGAGGTCCTTCCCCAGTCGGGCTGCTCCAAGTTTTGAGCGGAAAATATCACGCTATGCCCTACCTCTCATAAACTAAAATGCTAACTAAAATACTAAGGGGCAATTGGTCTCTCAATTTTAATGAGTTTAAAATTTTAACGCTTTTTTGGACACTGCAAGCCATTAAGCTTGACGCTGAAACATAATCAACTCTTTCTGTAATAGCATAGAACACATTAGTATATAAACATGGCTTAGGCCGAGGGCAAGTTCAAAAATGCTACGGCATATGGAAAAGTAATTTATAGTGAGTAAATAATAGGGTATAATTTCTCGAAAGAAATGCTATTTAATTACAGTTAAAATATTTGAAGTGAATTGACTCCGCCATAAAACATGTTGTATTTACCTGCAACTATTTTTGTTTGTCGCACATACTTTCGAACACTTGCAAATATGGCTATAATAAACAACACAGAATGCGTTTCGTCACAAATTAATAGGTACTTTAAAAAGTTGGTGTTTGTAAGGATGACTTATGATAAAGTCATCATTATCAATAGCTTGTGCAGTTGAGATTTTTACAGAAAGCGCAGTGCAAACGTAACTATGCATTTAATATTTGATTGACAAAATTTAGATCAACGCGCAATCAACGTCAATAAATGTATTTCATTATTTCAGCCGAAACACTCTGCTGCTAGATGGACCTGTGTTACACAAAGGTTCCCAAAGTGCCTAACTTTGAAACGCCGACACGGCCGAGCATCTCTTTTTTTCTCCCCCAAAACTTGAATATAAACGACTTTAAAAATATCACTTGGGTTAGTTATCCGTATCCACCTTGCTAATATAACGGTATAGAATTTGGTTACTCTGAACAGTACTATATTAAGTTTAGCTTAATACTCACCCACACACCTTACAGAGAGGGTGGAAAGTTTTACACTAACCAAAGTACACATTTACCTTTTCACTTTTCATACAACCTTTAACACACGTAAATGTGATACTGCTGTTAACTCCAGCGTAGTTATGATATCCTGGTACATGTGCGGATAAACAACCTACCTATTCAGGATCATAAATTGTGAATGAAGTCCCCGACTAACAGAAAAATATGAACTTATTTGTTTAACACATGAAACCTTATTAAATAATAAACCTTGTAGACAGCCGAGATCTATTTCACATAGAATGAAATAATTCTGTGAGATGGTATAAGTCACTTAACACATTTTATTTTGTGGACAATTTCAGTTTATGTTCATATTCATCCATAATTAAAAAGCGTTATTTGAAGTTTTATTGTTTTTTATTTATGTAATATTAGTGTTAGTATAAAATTTCTTGTTCAATATAAATATGCATCCCTTTTTATATTCTTTAATTTTATCTACCCGCTGTCGCCGCCCGTGAACGTCCGCATCTCTTGAGACACAAGTGCGTTGTCGGTCTTTGAGTGCTTAAACGTCGTATCGATTCGGAAGTACCATTTTAGGATAAGAAAATCTACTTTATATTGTTGTCTTAAAATATATCTTGTTAATATCGAAAAATAGAGAAAATGGATTCAGTTAAGCTAGCGAGGCAATTCATGCGAGGTATGGACACGTATACACACACACGCACACACTCAAATATACATACGCATAGCCACACGCAAACAATTACGTAATGCACACAGATATACACTAACGATTTTAATGTTTAAAAAATTGTTTGCTTTAAATTTTACTTCAATTCCAGCATGTATGTAACATGTGTAAAATGTTAACATAACTTGGCACAGCATGGGCATCAGGAGGTGGTGCACGGAGGTGTACTTGCATTCCCTTGGCAGACAAAAAAATCCACAGGAAAACACAAATTACTAACTTATTAAAAAAGGTTATTTCGTAGGTAAAGACATAATATGATTCTATATTTTATATTAATTAAAAGTATGCGTGGATAGAGGTAGATACATCCCTCTGAAAGTAATTCTGGCAACGTCTATGGCTACCAGTACCTCACAGAATCAATGTTTGATCTGGATGTGTTATTATTCTAAGAACCATTTTGATAAAGAGAAAATAAACTTTTATAATTGATCTCATTTTCTCAAGATTATATAGAAATTTAAGTTACTTCAGCGTAATGTATAGGTGTATAGCGTAATGCAACGCAATACACGGTTCAATTACTAGGAACTCATAAATCACAAGGAAGTTTCAGGTTTGGTGCGAAACTTTCCGTTTTAGATACATCGCAATGCAAATTTCGACTCTATCTCCAAAAGTCAAAGTATAGATTTATAAGTGAATTTATAGAGTTATAGGCTTTTTAGTATTCAGCATAAGTCTGTTCAAACAACAACCTATGAGATTCTTTAATAAAGTCATCAAATTATGACGTGGTGGAGTAGAGTGCTCGTAATGAATCAAATGACAAAAAATGTATACTTTCTATTTATCACAAAAGTTTATGTCATGAATTGCAGTTTAAAGAAAGAAATATCAATACCCTTATAGAATAGGGGACTTGACCTGATAATGTTTGATATGCAAAAGAAACTTGTAGAAAGAGTTGGGAATATAACCAGTATAGATTTTTTCTGTCTTCTTTGATAACAAATCGAGTGAAAGGAAAAATAAAAAAAATCTGACGATTTGTTAAAAGTATTAAGTGGTTGTTTGTATATTTAGACAAATAAAACACTGATTAAAATTGCAGCATTTACGAATATTATTCACTATTGTGAAAGATATTTTGGTGTGAAGATCTGGTCTCAACACAGGTATTTCTAGACGTAGCTCCAGTCACCAGTCTTATATAGATTTTCATATATTATTATGGTTTGTTGCACTTTAGTTTCCTAAAGTTATGATAGTGTATAATATATAAACAGAGGTGCATAATTTAAAAAAAAAATACGTGTGTTTTTGTTTTCATTTGTTTCTAGAATCCCATTCCTCTGTATGTGAGGGGTCTATTTCACTAAATTATTTTGCATATAATTACATTAACGTAACTAATGCGATATTTTGATTCCTTTCCTTTAGTAGTAGTCTTTAAGGGTCTTTCGATTTATAAATACAAATGAATCTGTCTAGTTGAAACATATTCAATTCATACTGATGTATAATGTGTGAATATCTAAGAAGTAGGACTTTTTGGCACCGGTGGTACTTATAAGAATATAAGTATAAAAATTTAAAAATGTAAATATATTTTATATACTTTAAGACATAGTTCTTGCGATTGAAGTATGACTATAATAACAAAAAGTATAACTCCAAAGCTTAACATTACAAAAAGAAAGAAAATATTATTATTCTAACCGACAAATAAAAACTGACAACTGATGATTAATTGACAGGAGATACAAAAGAAAAAGTACTGGATTCTTTAATCTCTACATGTTTGTAATGTTCTTGTTTTACGTTTCTTGGTCATCATTTAAGCAGTAACCATGGGCGTGTGTAACAGTTGTGATCTACGGGTGATAGATTACTTGCTACTAATATTACGTAGAATGGTACACAAGACCCTGTTCAGGGCTTACACTGCCTCGAAACTGCTCCACCGCTCACATTTGCCTTGAATTTGTTCAGCGTTCAAACTTGAGGAATTAACGTACAGACCAACTCACTTCACATTTATAAAATTAATATGTGTGTGTATGGTAATAAATGTAATGGCTGTAAACTAATATCTTTATCTCAATTACGTTGTTTCACGTTCACCGTTTTGCTAAAAAATAAAAAGTTAAAAATTTCGTTTCCTAAACAATTATATCTTTGCACTTTTATAGTTATACACCTTAAATTAAAGGAAACAAAGATATTTAAATATTCTAATATGGTGTCATTGTGCAAGGGCTTTGCATGTTTATTTTGAAATGCAAATATTCAAAAATACATAATGTTGTCTTTAGGTAAAACAATAAAACAATTTGTATGCACTCATGCTGCTATAATATTTATTTCATTCAATTCTATGTCTACGAAGTGTTCAAAAACTGAGTATTTACACTATCGTACGGTTCCCTGATATACACCGATGTACTTGATGACCTGTAATTGTGTCTAATACCCTATCGCACGACGAGTGACACCTCTCTCGTGGTGGATTTGCGCGAGCGAGACGGCTGCGGTTGCGTAATGTGGGGCGGGGGTCAAAATTTGAATTCCAACTAGGGTACTGTGTACTTTTAAGTTAACATTAATATGTTTCATTTTGTATATTCCATTATTCCTAGAGACCAAATATAGCACTATACGGTAATAAATTTGCTGTACACTACAGATTAATGCATAACATCTAAAGAATTTTTTTTCGATATTAGCCGTCCCTAAGTATTTTTAACTTTAAGACATATTCTACTTTTGAATAGATCATGCAATGAAAAATTAATTTTATTTTGTTTCCTAATATTTCTCTGGAAACTAGAAACTAAATAAACTTATGAAATATTAGAAAATTTGCTAGTGCTGTTCTTTGATAGGCATCTTTACATGTACCTGTATTAGGATATCATAACTACAATGGATGTGTAAAAAAAATCATGTTAATGTATTGCATATGCCTGCCTTCACGCTGTCTGTGAGGCGTCAACACTGCAATTTTGTACAAAAGATGCTTTGGAGAACAACTGTTTTACATAAAATCAACAGAAGTAATTTTTTTTAAAGATATACAAGTGTTTGATAAGCAACAAAGCTACTTCATCTGAAAAATATAAGTGCATTAGATTCAAGATAAATACTCGTAATACACTAAAATTGTAATGTGTAAAATGAATTTTCGTAAAAAGTCACTCAGACTTGAGACGTCTTATAAAGCCCAGTGTGAGTGACGTCGTCCCGGGCGAAAGCCGCAAGAAACCGATCGGTTGTTGTGGAGAACCTTGGGGATGTCTATGTCCAGCACTGGACGTGTTTCGACTGAAATGATCATGAAGATGATATTAACTTTTGGCCGGGACTCGACATGCGTGTATGTCGGATATCATTGTAAAAAATAACCTTTTCTATGTGCTGATAATGTGCTCTCTTACCATTGGTGAGAGTCTTTAAAACCAGTTTTATAAAAGCGTATCAAACAAAATCATATCCATATTTATTCTATTACTTAGTTAGGCTTAAAGTAAAAATTGAAAATAAATAAATTAGGAATTTATTTTATCGATAACACCAAAAACATGAGACATTGCGTGGACCGCCACTTCACCACCAGGCCGTACGGCGTTTTTCTCGTAGGTGTTTAATGGCGTTTATCGTGATAATTGTTATATTATTCGTCTAACCTACGTAGTGTAAAAAATAAATTCATGTTCATTAAATACTGAAAGTGAAGAATGTTTTAATTTTAAATAAGAATTTGATAAATACTCTAGTATAAGTCATAAAAAGGTATCTAATTTAGTTTTAATTAAACTATCTATTTGAATGTACAGGTTTGTAAGATAAACATATACTGTCGTGGAGTTTCATTTAGAATTATTTAAGAAGCGCATTATGTTTCAACCAAATTGCACCAAAACTTAACAAATCATTACTTACGTGTTATTCTGATGCATAACCTATATTACTGTAAAGTTTCATGCAAATTCGGTAAGCAGTTATTGCATGAAGTAGTAACAAACATCCTTATACGTTCAAACATCTATCTTTATTTACATATATTTTTACAAACTTTCACATCATTTATTCACTATAGGAAGTAGAAAGTGGAGTTAGTAGTAGATTATGAATAAATAGACACTAAGAGAGACAGTTCCTGTTTTTTCCTTTTTGTGAGATTACACACCAAAAGATGGAACTACTGAGAGAACCATTTGGCGATTTAGATGCAAATAGTATCCTATTTTTAAAACACCCAGTTTTTTAGTTGAACTATTGACCGAACGAACTATCGATTTCTCATACAATATTTTATTTTGCCAATTATTTATTTATTTCAATTCTATTCTAATGTCTCTAAAGTTATTTTATTCCTAATTGTTATATTAGTAGAACAAATAGCAGACCATTCGGTAATACCTCACGTTGAAAACACAAATTTTATAGACTACAAGAATACCCTGTTCCATAAGATCAAACTTCAGAAGATGTCGCAGGTTATCCATTCTGTGACGGCCAAAGCCAAGGCAAGAATTTTCATATAATAAATGAAACGGATTGATATTTCCATCAAAAAAAAAGTTTATAGCCTTTCTTCATATGGTTAAAATATATTTTACGTAGTGTCTGAAGTTATAAGCTGTTTGCTGACCCAATCACTATTTTGTAACTTACCAATACCTAACAGATCACTAAAAAAGTATCAGATTTTTCCTCAGACCTATTTACAGGACGGAAATGCTGGTGATATAGTTAACGAATTTCAAATTTGCACTAATTCACCCAACCATGCACCCACTCGGGAAGGAAGAAAGAAAAGAAAGGAAGGCAGTGGTAATGCATTAGAGCATTTTGTCAGTAGAAGTTCATCGTGGATACGATACACTGACATAGGTATATGTTAAGAGTATTGTTCGGCATCACTATTTACGAAGTTAATTTACTTCATCGCTTAAACCATTTCAAAGGTTGACATTGTTACAATAGTATTTTAATTTTGTAATGTCTTAGAAAGTGAGTTTAAATATTAAATAAATTGATGAGACTATAATATATGATATTTATGCACGTTGTTTTGTTGTATCTGTTAATTTTAAATGTAAATTTTGGCTAAAAACTCGTTCTCAAAGCTCCAAAATAGCTCCAAACAATAGATCTAAACATTGCAACTTCGCTCCTATAACAAAATCTAAATTACTATGAAACGTTTGCCATTATTTTTCTACTTGTGTGGCATTTGTTTTGTACATAAACGTTTTACTTAATTATTTGCAGATTTCTACTACAGACTAGAGATTCAAAAGCATCACGTACCAAAACTAGGGATGATCGACCATTTTGATAACGTAATGCCAATTTTCCATTTTTTTACCTGTTGATAATAATGTTGATGTTTGTTATTGCTCATAAGTGAATTCCCTGACACTAATGGACGATAACATAAAATTTAGATTTAATTAGAAACCATAACTTACAACGAAATGCTTACTCTAACTGACACTTACGAGTGCATTATTGACAATGATTTAATAAAAAAATAAATACTAAACATAGAACTTGAACAATATCTTCTGCTCAGAAAATTTTGATAAAGTTCATTCCTAAATTAAAATGTTTAAATCTTTTCTTTTTAACTTTAAACAGCTCTATTGAACAATAAGTGAAATCACGCTTTGCATATTTAACTATTCCACCATCGATATATCTTTGTATTTAATTGAGATATTTTTATTTGGTTATATCCTAATACTTTACTTATATTGATTCCTTATCGTTGATAAGTCCTAATTGTTACACTAAAACACATTAAAACAGTTTCATATTAAGAATATTTAAAGCTTGGTATAGTTTATTGGAAAAAAGTTTTGGAGCTTTGTGCACACCTATCTTCGGCACAGAGCTCCAAAGCTCTGCCGTCTGTCACGAGTTCACTAGGGATTCAGCGTCAAACGTTAAGTGCACGCATGCGCAGTACCACCGGCCACGGTACCCCATGCGGTTTAAATATTACTTTATTTCTCAGAATTACGCACTAAGTCACTGACAAGGAGAAACAAATTAGAAATCACAAAAGACAAAAACAAAATACATTAACATTCCATTCCACCTCTAAAATTTCTTTGAATTTACTAAGTACTTGTCACTTGCAGCCAACAATGTTATTTGGTTGTTTCATAAAATTCTATTAATATTATATTAATTCGTAATTACGTATGAGTTCTAATTATAACATTAAAAAGTAATAGAATACTGTTGTAATTTACTGAGGCTTGTCATATTTATTTATTGTTTGTCTGATGCTACAGTTTCTTCGAAAAAGTTTTGGAGCTTTGTGCACGCCTATCTTCGGCACAGAGCTCCAAAGCTCTGCCGTTCGTTGTGACTTTACGATGAAGCCGGCCACAGACGTTAAGAGTACGCATGCGCTGTACCAGCTAAGCCCCAAATTTCACGTTTAAAAACACACTATAACCTTGTAATATCGAGTAATTAATTAATTCCACTTGTTATATTTACTTTTATATGTGAAGTGATATGGTTTATTGGAAAAAAGTTTTGGAGCTTTGTGCACGCCTATCTTCGGCACAGAGCTCCAAAGCTCTGCCGTCTGTTTCGAGTTCACTAGGAATCCGGCGTCAAACGTTAAGTGTACGCATGCGCAATACCAACGAAGTCCCAATCTTCACGTTTGAAAACACACTATAACCTTGTAATATCGAGTAATTAATTAATTCCACTTGTTATATTTATTTTTATATGTGAAATGATATGGTTTATTGGAAAAAAGTTTTGGAGCTTTGTGCACGCCTATCTTCGGCACAGAGCTCCAAAGCTCTGCCGTCTGTCACGAGTTCACTAGGGATCCGGCATCAAACGTTAAGTGTACGCATGCGCAGTACCATCGGCCACGGTACCCCTTGCGGTTTAAATATCACTTTATTTCCCAGAATTATGCACTAAGTCACTGACAAGGAGAAACAAATTAGAAATCACAAAAGATAAAACAAAATACATTAACATTCCATTCCACCTCTAAAATTTCTTTGAATTTACTAAGTACTTGTCACTTGCATCCAACAATGTTATTTGGTTGTTTCATAAAATTCTATTAATATTATATTAATTCGTAATTACGTATGAGTTCTAATTATAACATTAAAAAGTAATAGAATACTGTTGTAATTTACTGAGGCTTGTCATATTTATTTATTGTTTGTCTGATGCTACAGTTTCTTCGAAAAAGTTTTGGAGCTTTGTGCACGCCTATCTTCGGCACAGAGCTCCAAAGCTCTGCCGTTCGTTGTGACTTTACGATGAAGCCGGCCACAGACGTTAAGATTACGCATGCGCTGTACCAGCTAAGCCCCAAATTTCACGTTTAAAAACACACTATAACCTTGTAATATTGAGTAATTAATTAATTCCACTTGTTATATTTACTTTTATATGTGAAGTGATATGGTTTATTGGAAAAAAGTTTTGGAGCTTTGTGCACGCCTATCTTCGGCACAGAGCTCCAAAGTTCTGCCGTCTGTTTCGAGTTCACTAGGAATCCGGCGTCAAACGTTAAGTGTACGCATGCGCAATACCAACGAAGTCCCAATCTTCACGTTTGAAAACACACTATAACCTTGTAATATCGAGTAATTAATTAATTCCACTTGTTATATTTATTTTTATATGTGAAATGATATGGTTTATTGGAAAAAAGTTTTGGAGCTTTGTGCACGCCTATCTTCGGCACAGAGCTCCAAAGCTCTGCCGTCTGTCACGAGTTCACTAGGGATCCGGCATCAAACGTTAAGTGTACGCATGCGCAGTACCATCGGCCACGGTACCCCTTGCGGTTTAAATATCACTTTATTTCCCAGAATTATGCACTAAGTCACTGACAAGGAGAAAGAAATTAGAAATCACAAAAGATAAAACAAAATACATTAACATTCCATTCCACCTCTAAAATTTCTTTGAATTTACTAAGTACTTGTCACTTGCATCCAACAATGTTATTTGGTTGTTTCATAAAATTCTATTAATATTATATTAATTCGTAATTACGTATGAGTTCTAATTATAACATTAAAAAGTAATAGAATACTGTTGTAATTTACTGAGGCTTGTCATATTTATTTATTGTTTGTCTGATGCTACAGTTTCTTCGAAAAAGTTTTGGAGCTTTGTGCACGCCTATCTTCGGCACAGAGCTCCAAAGCTCTGCCGTTCGTTGTGACTTTACGATGAAGCCGGCCACAGACGTTAAGAGTATGCATGCGCTGTACCAGCTAAGCCCCAAATTTCACGTTTAAAAACACACTATAACCTTGTAATATCGAGTAATTAATTAATTCCACTTGTTATATTTACTTTTATATGTGAAGTGATATGGTTTATTGGAAAAAAGTTTTGGAGCTTTGTGCACGCCTATCTTCGGCACAGAGCTCCAAAGCTCTGCCGTCTGTTTCGAGTTCACTAGGAATCCGGCGTCAAACGTTAAGTGTACGCATGTGCAATACCAACGAAGTCCCAATCTTCACGTTTGAAAACACACTATAACCTTGTAATATCGAGTAATTAATTAATTCCACTTGTTATATTTATTTTTATATGTGAAATGATATGGTTTATTGGAAAAAAGTTTTGGAGCTTTGTGCACGCCTATCTTCGGCACAGAGCTCCAAAGCTCTGCCGTCTGTCACGAGTTCACTAGGGATCCGGCATCAAACGTTAAGTGTACGCATGCGCAGTACCATCGGCCACGGTACCCCTTGCGGTTTAAATATCACTTTATTTCCCAGAATTATGCACTAAGTCACTGACAAGGAGAAAGAAATTAGAAATCACAAAAGATAAAACAAAATACATTAACATTCCATTCCACCTCTAAAATTTCTTTGAATTTACTAAGTACTTGTCACTTGCATCCAACAATGTTATTTGGTTGTTTCATAAAATTCTATTAATATTATATTAATTCGTAATTACGTATGAGTTCTAATTATAACATTAAAAAGTAATAGAATACTGTTGTAATTTACTGAGGCTTGTCATATTTATTTATTGTTTGTCTGATGCTACAGTTTCTTCGAAAAAGTTTTGGAGCTTTGTGCACGCCTATCTTCGGCACAGAGCTCCAAAGCTCTGCCGTTCGTTGTGACTTTACGATGAAGCCGGCCACAGACGTTAAGAGTACGCATGCGCTGTACCAGCTAAGCCCCAAATTTCACGTTTAAAAACACACTATAACCTTGTAATATCGAGTAATTAATTAATTCCACTTGTTATATTTACTTTTATATGTGAAGTGATATGGTTTATTGGAAAAAAGTTTTGGAGCTTTGTGCACGCCTATCTTCGGCACAGAGCTCCAAAGCTCTGCCGTCTGTTTCGAGTTCACTAGGAATCCGGCGTCAAACGTTAAGTGTACGCATGCGCAATACCAACGAAGTCCCAATCTTCACGTTTGAAAACACACTATAACCTTGTAATATCGAGTAATTAATTAATTCCACTTGTTATATTTATTTTTATATGTGAAATGATATGGTTTATTGGAAAAAAGTTTTGGAGCTTTGTGCACGCCTATCTTCGGCACAGAGCTCCAAAGCTCTGCCGTCTGTCACGAGTTCACTAGGGATCCGGCATCAAACGTTAAGTGTACGCATGCGCAGTACCATCGGCCACGGTACCCCTTGCGGTTTAAATATCACTTTATTTCCCAGAATTATGCACTAAGTCACTGACAAGGAGAAACAAATTAGAAATCACAAAAGATAAAACAAAATACATTAACATTCCATTCCACCTCTAAAATTTCTTTGAATTTACTAAGTACTTGTCACTTGCATCCAACAATGTTATTTGGTTGTTTCATAAAATTCTATTAATATTATATTAATTCGTAATTACGTATGAGTTCTAATTATAACATTAAAAAGTAATAGAATACTGTTGTAATTTACTGAGGCTTGTCATATTTATTTATTGTTTGTCTGATGCTACAGTTTCTTCGAAAAAGTTTTGGAGCTTTGTGCACGCCTATCTTCGGCACAGAGCTCCAAAGCTCTGCCGTTCGTTGTGACTTTACGATGAAGCCGGCCACAGACGTTAAGAGTACGCATGCGCTGTACCAGCTAAGCCCCAAATTTCACGTTTAAAAACACACTATAACCTTGTAATATCGAGTAATTAATTAATTCCACTTGTTATATTTACTTTTATATGTGAAGTGATATGGTTTATTGGAAAAAAGTTTTGGAGCTTTGTGCACGCCTATCTTCGGCACAGAGCTCCAAAGCTCTGCCGTCTGTTTCGAGTTCACTAGGAATCCGGCGTCAAACGTTAAGTGTACGCATGCGCAATACCAACGAAGTCCCAATCTTCACGTTTGAAAACACACTATAACCTTGTAATATCGAGTAATTAATTAATTCCACTTGTTATATTTATTTTTATATGTGAAATGATATGGTTTATTGGAAAAAAGTTTTGGAGCTTTGTGCACGCCTATCTTCGGCACAGAGCTCCAAAGCTCTGCCGTCTGTCACGAGTTCACTAGGGATCCGGCATCAAACGTTAAGTGTACGCATGCGCAGTACCATCGGCCACGGTACCCCTTGCGGTTTAAATATCACTTTATTTCCCAGAATTATGCACTAAGTCACTGACAAGGAGAAACAAATTAGAAATCACAAAAGATAAAACAAAATACATTAACATTCCATTCCACCTCTAAAATTTCTTTGAATTTACTAAGTACTTGTCACTTGCATCCAACAATGTTATTTGGTTGTTTCATAAAATTCTATTAATATTATATTAATTCGTAATTACGTATGAGTTCTAATTATAACATTAAAAAGTAATAGAATACTGTTGTAATTTACTGAGGCTTGTCATATTTATTTATTGTTTGTCTGATGCTACAGTTTCTTCGAAAAAGTTTTGGAGCTTTGTGCACGCCTATCTTCGGCACAGAGCTCCAAAGCTCTGCCGTTCGTTGCGAGTTTACGATGAAGCCGGCCACAAACGTTAAGTGTACGCATGCGCTGTACCAGCTAAGTCCCAAATTTCACGTTTAGAAACACACTATAACCTTTAAATACTGAGTAATTAATTCCACTTGTTATATTTATTTTTATATGTGAAATGATCTAGTTTGTTGGAAAAAAGTTTTGGAGCTTTGTGCACGCCCATATTCAGCACAGAGCTCCAAAGCTCTGCCGTTCGCTGCGAGTTTACGATGAGTCCGGTAACAAGGGCTAAGTGTACGCATGCGCCATACCACGAAAATCCTAATTTTTACATCATAAAACGCACTAGAACCTTTTAATAATCAGTAGTTAATTTAAACAAGTTATATTTCTGTTTCTTCGTCGAATGGTATTTTTTACGTAAAAAAACGTTTTTTAGCTTTATGCACAACTGTCATCGGTACAGAGCTCCAACATTCTGCCGTCCGTCACGAGTTCAAGATCGATCCGCCGACAAGCGCTCAGTGTACGCATGCGCTGTACTACCAGCCACTGTCACCGGTTAACTAAGTGCTATGTTACTCTACGTGCTTATGACCTCATTCGCATAATAAAAATTACAATATTTTTTGTTTATTTAAATTTTTTCTCTACAATTAGATGTTATTTAATATGTTTAAAAAATAACAGTGTTAACTCTTTTTAATAAATAATAAAAACGACATTTTTATGTTACAAGGTAAACATGTTGTTGTGTGCCAAGAAAGTATTCTTAATACATTAGGATTTTTACTTATTGCCTAGCTTATACTATTTAGCCTATCTATTTACCTATTTAGGATCATAAATTGTGAATGAAGTCCCCGACTAACAACAAAATGTGAATTCACAAAATCATTTATTTGTTTAACACGTGAAAACGAATGGTTGAACCTCATTAAATAATAAACCTTGTAGGCAGCCTAGATCTATTTCACATAGCATGAAGTAATTCTATGAGATGGTATCAGTCACTTTAGACATTTTATTTTGTGTAGACAATTTCAGTTTATGTTCAAATATTAAATATCCAAAATTAAAAAGCATTATTAGAGGTGTTATTGTTTTGCTTTATGTAATATTAGTGTTAGTATAAAATTTCTTGTTCAGTATAAATATGCATCACTTTTTATATTCTTTAATTTTATATACCCGCTGTCGCCGCCCGTGAACGTCCGCATCTCTTGAGACATAAGTGCGTTAAACGCCGTATCGATCCGGAATCACCACAGGCGATTGTTCCACCGATTGTTATCTTTAAAACTTCATCAAATTTTAAACAACAAAAGATATTTTGCTTACTTTTCTTTACTTGGTTTGATTTTGCTTGATTTCAATCAGTCTCTCGGAACATCAAGGTGAACTTATTCGTGAATTACAAGCAAACATTAATTGAAAAAAATGTTTTTTTTTTATATTTTTCTATAAAGTGATGACACATGATGTGTTCACGTATAAGCTTTTTCTTTATTTTGACTTAATTAAAGTGGCCTAATGTTGATAATGCAAGTAATGCCGTAAAGTATAAGTAACTATTCCATATTGTGCTTGTTTCTCGTGCACTAATACGTTCTACGTTGTGATTATAATGTCTTATTATATTTTAGTATAGAATTCATGAGTCGACAGTTTTTTTGACGTTAAATTGCCTTTATATCAAATAGTTGTAAATTTTAGGATAGGCAAATCTACTTTATATTGTTGCCTTAAAATATATATTCTAAATATCGAAAAACAAAGAAAATTCAGTTAAGCTAGCGAGGCAGTTTATGCGAGACATGGACACGTATACACACACCCGCACACACTCAAATATATAAACGCATAGCCACATGCAAACAATTACATAATGCACACAGCCATACACTAACGATTTTATTGTTTAAAATATTGTTTGATTTAAATTTTACTTCTATTCCAGAGTGTATCTTGTCTAAAATGTTAACATAGCTTGGCACAGCATGAACACCAGGAGAGGGACTGCATGGGGGTGTGCTTACACCCCATTGGTAGAAAAGAAAAACCATAGAAAAACAAATATTACTAACTTATTTAAAAAAGGTGATGTCGTAGGTAAAGACATAATATTACCCTGTATTTTAAATTAGTTAAAAGTATGTGTAGATAGTAGAGCCACGCTGATTTCAGCACAAGCGGGCCGGCTCGACCGGGGCAGTACTACCCTCCCACAGTAGACCCTAAAGCTACAGCATCCGTGTTGTCGTGTTCGTTCGTTGCTGAGTGTGAGACCAGAGGCCCATTGATGCAGGGGTGGCAGTTATAGTGGTAACTGTATAAGCCTTACACTGTCACGATGACTGTCATGCCTTTTACGTCCCCAAGCGGGATGTGAAAAAGTATCTCACTAGGCCGCCATAGTGTGGGCCACCATACTGCATTTTCCGATTACATTGGATTCTATTCATGCTTTCCATCAGGTAGAGTAGAGTCACTTTGGCAGGCTCTTAATATAAAAAAAAGTATGTGTGAATGTAAATGCCCTCTGAAAGTAATTCTGACAACGCCCATGGCTACCAGTACCTCACAGAATCAATGTTTGATCTTGGTGTGTTATTATTTTAAGAACCATTTTTAATAAAGAGAAAATATTTTTTATAATTGATCTCAATTTCTCAAGTTTACTTAGAAATTCAAGTTACTTGAACGTTATGTGTAGGTGTATAGCGTAACGCAACGCAATACACGGTTCAATCACTAGGAACTCATAAATCACAAGGAAGTTTCAGGTTTGGTGTAAAACTTTCAGTTTTAGATACATCGCAATGCAGATTTCGACTATATCTCCAAAAGTCAAAGTATAGATTTGCAAGTGGATTTGTAGAGTTATAGGCTTTTTAGTATTAAGCACACATCTGTTCAAACAACAACCTATGAGATTCTGTCACAAAATTTGTCAAATTACGACATGATGGAGTGGAGTGCTCTCAATGAATCAAATCACACAAAATATACTTCCTATTTATCACAAAATTTTACTTGAAAAGCTCAAGTTTATGTCAAGAATTGCAGTTTAAAATAAGAAATATCATTACCCTTATAGAATAGGAGGCGTCACCTGATATTGTTTGATGTGCAAAGGAAACTTGTAGAAATGGTTGGCAATATAGTGAGTACAGATTTTTTCTCTCTTTTTCGATAATAAATCGAGTAAAAGTAAATAAAGAAAAAATTCTGACGATTTGTTAAAAGTATTAAGTGGTTGGTTGTATATTTAGACAAATAGAACACTGATTAAAATTGCAATATTCACGAATGTTATTCACTATTGTGAAAGATATTTTGGTGTGAAGATCTGGTCTCAACACAAGTATTTCTAGACGTAGCTCCAGTCACCAGTCTTACATAGATTTTCATATATTATTATGATTTGGTGCACTTTAGTTTCCTAAAGTTATGATAGTGTATAATATATAAACTGAAGTGTACAATTTTAAAAAAATTACGTCTGTACATGTTTTCATTTGTTTCTAGAATCCCATTCCTCTGTATGTGAGGGGTCTATTCCATTAAATTATCTACCTAGTCTTGCCATAAATATTGTAATAAAGAAAAAAGAAAATTGTTAACTGCAAATAACATTTATTACTTTTACAGTGTGTCAGTTTAATACATAAATATAAAACAATTAAAAATATAAAAAGCTTATTCGAAGTGGTCTCCATTGGCTGCAATACAGTCCTTTAAACGATGAGGCCAGTTATCAATAGAAGCACGCACTCTTTCCATGGGAAAATTCTTCACTGCCAATCGTATAGATTGTTTTAGGGACTCCAAATTATCATGGCGTTTAGAGCAAGCTGTACTCTCTAAAACTGACCACAAATCATAATCCAGCGGATTAAGATCGGGACTAGACGACGGCCAGTCTTCAGCTCTGATGAAGTCCGAAACGTTCGATTCCAACCAAGACTGCGTGGACCGAGCTTTATGACCCGGCGCCGAGTCTTGCTGGAAGGACCATACTTGGTTATTGAACATGGTGATGTTAAGGGGCTTAACTACCTTCTCAAGAATGGTATCTTGATACACTTGTGCCGATGTTTTGATACCTTTTTCACAAAAATATGGCTCAGTCACTCCTTCATAGCTAACACCCCACCAAACCATCACTGAAGTCGGATAATGTCCACGTTGCACTCTGTCGACTAATTGGGAAGCTTCCTTAGAGCTTTGAGCATAAATACGGTCATTTTGTTTGTTAAAATGTTGCTCAATTGTAAAAATTTTCTCATCCGTAAACAAAATTTTTCTGTGACCTCCCTTTGCGTACCGCTTCAGTAGTTGTTTCGATTTTACCACCCTATTCTTCTTTAAATTATCAGTTAAGAAATGGCCAGTGCGTCTCTTATAGGCTGCAAGTCCTAAGTCATCTTTTAAAATACGCGACATGGTTCTAGGTGCTATCTTCATTTCCCGAGATAAAATCTTTTGCTTTCGGACAGGATTTCTTCGAATTCTTTCCCTTACTGCTTTGACCACCTTTTTCGTACGAACACTACGTGGACGGCCAGATCTTTTTCTGTCACAAACAGAGGAGGTCTCATTGTACCTATTAATAGCCCGGTACACAAACATTTTACTAATACCAAGTGTATGGAGAGTTTTAAAAATTGCATTTGGCTCCATACCTACTTTGTGTAATGCTATCACAGCGATTCGGTTCTCTTTATCACCCCACACCATTTTAATATCGCAAAATATTTTACAATGTATTGGCGCCAAAATGAGAAAACACAATGAACAATCGTATAAAAATGACAGATTCGAAATTCAAATGTAATATTTTTTTATAATTAAGTGTAACAGTATTTATGGCCAGACTAAGTATACTAATATTATAAATCTGAAAAGTTTGTTTGTTTTGTTTGTTTGAACGCGCTAATCTCAGGCACTACAGGTCGGTTTCGAAAATGTTTGTATTGGATAGTCTATTTATCGAGGAAGGCTATATATATCATCACGCTAAGATCAATAGGAATGGAGCAACATGAAAGAATGTTTCAAAATCGGGAGACTTTGTTCATATTGAGAGCTTCCGCTGTTTGCGCTGCGTAAACAGTTAAAGTTTCGCATAAATCATGTATGACAGAATTGTTCCCTTACTCACTTATATAAACGAAGTCGTGGGTTAAAGTAAACGTCAGCCTAAAGTAACTATTCCACGCGGACGAAGTCGCCGGCGGAAGCTAGTATTCCATATTACATTAACGTAACTAATGCGACATTTTTATTCCTTTCCCTTAGTATTAGTCTTCAAGGGTCTTTTGATTATAATGTACAAATGAATCCGTCTGAAATCTGTTGAAACATATTCAAATCGGACTGATGTATAATGTGTGAATATTTAGGTGTAAAATTTAAAAATGTATATAATAAAAAAAGTATAACATTAAAGCCTAACATTACAAGAAGAAAGAAAAATATTGTTATTATTCTAACCGACAAATAAAAACTGACAACTGATGATTAATTGACAGGAGATACAAAAGAAAAAGTACTGGATTCTTTAATCTCTACATGTTTGTAATGTTCTTGTTTTACGTTTCTTGGTCATCATTTAAGCAGTAACCATGGGCGTGTGTAACAGTTGTGATCTACGGGTGATAGATTACTTGCTACTACTATTACGTAGAATGGTACACAAGACCCTGTTCAGGGCTTACACTACCTCGAAACTGCTCCACCGCTCACATTTGCGTTGCATTTGTTCAGCGTTCAAACTTGAGGAACCAACATACAGACAGACACACTTCGCATTTATAAAATTAACATATGTGAGTATGGTAATAAATGTAGTGGCTGAAAAATAATATCTTTATTTCAATTACATTATTTCACGGTCACCATTTTGCTAAAAAATCAAAAGTTAAAAATTTCGTTTACTAGACAATTGCGTCTTTGTACTTTAATAATTGTACACCTTAAATTAAAGGAAAAAAGCTATATAAATATTCTAATATGGTGTCATTGTGATTGTGTCTTTAGGTAAAACAATTTGTATGCACTCATGCTGCTATAATATTCATTTCATTCTATTTTATGTCTACGAAGTACTCAAAAACTGAGTATTTACCCTATCGTATGGTTCCCTGATATTTTTCAAAAATAATTGCATTTTCTGCGCCGATGTACTTGATGACCTGTAATTGTGTCTAATACCCTATCACATGACTTGTGACTCCTGTCTCGTGGTGGATTTGGGCGAGCGAGATGTCGAGTATTGGTATGTATATTGCTTTTGAGTGACTTGAGACGTCTTATAAAGCCCAGTGTGAATGACGTCGTCTCGGGTAAAAGCCGCAAGAAACCGATCGGTTGTTGCGGAGACCCTTGGGGAGGTCTATGTCCAGCACTGAACGTGTTTCGACTGAAATGATCATGAAGATGATACTAACTTTTGTCCGGGACTCGACATGCGTGTATGTCGGATATCATTGTAAAAAATAACCTTTTTTATGTGCTGATAATGTGCTCTCTCACCATTGGTGAGAGTCTTTAAAACCAGTTTTATAAAAGCGTATCAAACAAAGTCATATCTGTATTTATACTATTACTTAGTTAGGCTTAAAGTAAAAATTGAAAATAAATAAACTAGAAATTTATCGATAACACCAAAAAAATGAGACATTGCGTGGACCGCCACTTCACCACCAGGCCGCACGGCGCTTTTCTCGTAGGTGTTTAATGGCGTTTATCATGATAATTGTTATATTATTCGTCTAAACTACGTAGTGTAAAAAAATAAATTCATGTGTATTAAATACTGAAAGTGAAGAATGTTTTAATTTTAAATAAGAATTTGATATATACTCTAGTATAACTCATAAAAAGGTATCTAATTTAGTTGTAATTAAACTAACTATTTGAATGTACTGGTTGGTAAGATAAATATATACTGTCGTGGAGTTTCATTTAGAATTATTTAAGAAGCGCATTATGTTTCGACCAAATTGCACTAAAACTTAACAAATCAACTTGTGTGTTATTCTGATGCATAACCTATATTACTGTAAAGTTTCATGTAAATTCGGTAAGTAGTTTTTGCATGAAGTAATAACAAACATCCTTATACGTCCAAACATCTATCTTTATGTACATATATTATTACAAGCTATCGCATTTATAATATTACTAGGGACGATAATATAGGAAGTAGAAAGTGGAGTTAGTAGTAGATTATGAATAAATAGACAGTAAGAGTTCTTTTTTTCTTAGTAAGATTAAAAATCAATAGATGAAACTACTGAGAGAACCATTTGGTGATTCAGATGAAAATAGTATTCAATTCATAAAAAGCCTAGATTTTCAGTTGAACTATTGACAGAACAAAACAACGGTTTCTTATACAATATTTCATTTTCCAACGTATTCGATTTGACGCTTATTATTTTTTCCATTTCTATTCTAATGTCTCTAAAGTGATTTTATTCTTAATTGTTATATTAGCAGAAAATTTAGCAGACAATTCAATAATGCTTCACGTTGAAAACACAAATTTTATCGACTATAAGAATACCCTGTTCCACAAGGTCAAAGTTTAGAAGAGGTCACAGGTTATCTATTCTGTGACGGCCAAAGTCAAGCCAAGTGACGTCACACCATCTAAGTGTAACACAAACTGAAATGCTTAATATAAATGATACTTACGAGTGCATTATTGACATTAATTTAATAAAAAATAAATACTAGCAATAGAACTTATACAATATCTTCTACTCAGAATATTTTGATAAGTTCATTCCTAAATTAAAAGGTTTAAATTTTTTGCTTTTATTTTAAACAGCTCTATTGAAAAATTAGTGAAATCACGCTTAGCATATTTTACTATTCCACCATCGATATATCTTTGTATTAAATACTTACACGTCCGTATCTTTATTTGATTATATTCTAATACTTTACTTATATTGATTCCTAACCGTTGATAAGTCCTAATTGTTACACTAAAACGCATTAAAACTGTTTCATATTAAGAATATTTAAAGCTAGATACAGTTTATTGGAAAAAAGTTTTGGAGCTTTGTGCACGCCTATCTTCGGCACAGAGCTCCAAAGCTCTGCCGTTCGTTGCGAGTTTACGATGAAGCCGGCCACAAACGTTAAGTGTACGCATGCGCTGTACCAACTAAGTACTAAATTTCACGTTTAAAAACACACTATAAGCTTCTAATATCGAGTAATTAATTAATTCCACTTGTTATATTTATTTTTATATGTGAAATGATATGGTTTATTGGAAAAAAGTTTTGGAGCTTTGTGCACGCCTATCTTCGGCACAGAGCTCCAAAGCTCTGCCGTCCATTGCGAGTACACAATGAGTCTGGTAACGAGGACCAAGTGTACGCATGCGCCATACCACAAAAATCCTAACTTTTAACATCAAAAAACGCACTAGAACCTTTTAATAATCAGTAATTAATTTAAACAAGTTATATTTCTTTTTCTTCGTCTAATGGTATTTTTTATGTAAAAAAAAGTTTTTTAGCTTTATGCACAACTGTCGTCGGTACAGAGCTCCAACATTCTGCCGTCCGTCACGAGTTCAAGATCGATCCGGCGACAAGCGCTCAGTGTACGCATGCGCTATATACTACCAACCACTGTCACCGGTTAACTAAGTGCTATGTTACTCTACGTGCTAATGACCTCATTAACATAATAAAAAATACAATATTTTTTGTTTATTTAAAATTTTTTCTCTACAATTATATATTATTTAATATGTTTTAAAAATAACAGTGTTAACTTTTTTTAATAAATAATAAAAACGACATTTTATATTAGAACGCAAACATGTTATTGTGTGCCAAGAAAGTATTCTTAATACATTAGGATTTTTACTTATTGCCTAACTTATACAATTTGGCATCAATCATGCCTCGAGTATACCGTCAAACAACTTGGCTATAATAGTCCTAAGGGTAATATGACTCCAATTACCCTTCTCCAAAGTGTTACTTTGTGGCATTTATTTTATGTTAACATATTGTTAAGAAACTTACTGAAACCTTCAAATTATTAAAAAATATACTCTGGATGGAAATCAACTCCAAACCCCTCGGCTTAGGAGGCCAATGTCTTATTCATTAGACCACAAGAGTTTACTGCAAAATGTTCAAATTTGAGTAGTACTGTTTATATGATATAATCTTGTTGAATGTACCCACGTATTTAATGCAAACATTTGCACACATTGGCCTTATTATATTCACATGAAGATCTGTTCCTCTTTTTTATAAATTTAAGTGTCAAAGCACACATCTCTCTCCAGTCTCCTAATTGTCTCCAAAGACAAAAGTCGTGGCATAAAATCGTTTTACTGTAACGCGAAAAAAAAAACCATTCAAACAAATAAACATACTTTCGCATTAACAATATTAGCAAGAACTTAGAAAGTACGTAATTGGATCATATTTATTATTTCGCCACCTCCTAAAAACAAAAAAAAGTTCATCGTCCGCTGGGCTAAAATATACTGATAAAAATTTTGTTTTCATTTTAATTGTTCTGTAAATTATGTATGGCTTCTTGATAATAGCCTGTATTTTTAAATATAGTAAAATATTAAACATAGAATGGGGATTAAATTGTAAATGCCTATAAAAAGTGGATCATCGACTTGTGCTAAGTCAACTCAATTAATCAAACTCGAGGCTAATCAATGAGGTCTCCAACAGCCTACGTAATATTACAAAGTGAGAAATTAAAACATAGTTTACGGACTATGTATCGAACGGTTGAAGAAATATGACCTCCTCTTCATACTACTAGGAGTTAGTCGTTGGTAATGACGTCTTCCTCCAAACAGCTGAGGAAGAAATGGTGACGTTGCCAACGTTTCCAGGGTTTTCTGTGATCACATCAAACGAGTTCAGTCATCAGTGCAAGAAAGCACTTTATTTTTATTTTCGAGGTTTTAATTTTTAGTAAGGTTACAAACCAATAGATGAAACTACTGACAGAACCATTTAGCGATTCAGATGAAAATAGTATTCTATTGATAAAAAACCTAGTTTTTCAGTTGAACTATTGACAGAACAACCTACCGGCGTCTCATACAATATTTAATTTTGCCAATTTATTCGATTTGAAGCTTATTATTTATTTCATTTCTATTTTAATGTCTCTGAAGGGACTTTATTCTTAATTATTATATTAGCAGAACAAATAGCAGACCATTCGTATCGGCCATAATAATACCCTGTTCCACAAGATCAAAT
Organism: Hypercompe scribonia; assembly: GCA_949316085.1. NCBI lineage: Eukaryota > Metazoa > Arthropoda > Insecta > Lepidoptera > Erebidae > Hypercompe > Hypercompe scribonia. The sequence goes on along the minus strand of OX438968.1, from coordinate 26,784,392 downwards.
TTCAGACGAGGTCACAGGTTATCCATTCTGTGACGGCCAAAGTCACGGCAAGTGACGTCACACCATCCAAGTGTTACAATGTTAACAAAATCACGGGTTTTATACACACTCTTTTGGCTTAGGATAGTGATAAATAAAAAGGTAATTTTTTGTAAATTAATGGACAAACCACATTCCACTCTATTGTGTCATAATTTGTAAGAATTTTACAAACGAATTTTCACACAATAAATGAAACAGATTGATATTTACATATAAAAAGAAAAAGTTTATAGCCTTTCAATGTATGGCTAAAATATATTTTACGGAGTGTCTGAAGTCATAAGCTGTTTGCTGACCCAACCACTACTTTGCAACTTACCAATACCTAATAGGTCACTAAAAAAATTATCAGATATTTTTAGTTCGATGCCTTTGTTGTAACTTCATATATAAGGTTAATTTTATTTTAATTGTATAATATAGAAATCTCTACTTTCCGTCCTTTAATGTGTTTCCTTAAAAATTTACTCCTTATTTACAGGACAGAAACGCTGGTGATATAGTTAACGAACTTCTAATCTCCACTAATTCACCCAAACATGCACCCACTCGGGAAGGAAGACAGAAAAAGAAGGAAGGCAGTGGTAATGTATTAGTGCATTTTGTCAGTAGAAGGTCATCGTGGATACGATACCCTGGCACAGGTATATGTTAACAGTAATGTTCGGCATCACTATTTACGAAGTTAATTTACTTGATCGCTTGAACTGTTTCAAAGGTTGACATTGTTACAATAGTATTTTAATTTTGTAATGTCTCAGAAAGTGAGTTTAAATATTAAATAGATCAATGAGACTATAACATATGATATTTATGCACGTTGTTTTGTTGTATCTGTTAATTATAAGATGTAAATTTTGGCTGAAACTCGTTCTCAAAGAAATAGCTCCAAACAATAGATCTAAACATTGCAACTTTGCTCCTATGACAAAGTCTAAATGACTACGAAACATTTGCCATTATTTTTCTACTTGTGTGGCATTTGTTTTGTCCATAAACGTTTTAGTTAATTATTTGCAGATTTCTACTAAAGACTAGATATTCAAAAGCACCGCGTGACAAAACTAGGAATGATCGACCATTTTGATAACGTACTTCCAATTTTCAATTTTTTTTACCTGTTGATACTAATGGGTAGATTTGTTCTGTCTTGCACATGATGAATTATCACGGTTTGTTATTGCTCATAAGTGAATTCCCTGACACTAAAGGACAATGAAACAAAATTTAGACTTTGTTAATCCATAATTCACACCGAAATGCTTACTCTAATTGACACACGAGTACATGTATCATTCCTAAATTAAAATGTTTAAATCATTTTTTTTTAATTTTAAATAGTTCTATTAAACAATAAGTTATTTGGTTATGTTGTATAATTCTATTAATATTATATTAATTCATAATTACTTGTGAGTTCTAATTATTACATTAAAAAGCAATAGAACACTGTTGTAATTTATTGAAGCTTGTTATATTTATTTATTGTTTGTCTGATGCTACAGTTTCTTCGAAAAATTTTTGGAGCTTTGTGCACGCCTATCTTCGGCACAGAGCTCCAAAGCTCTGCCGTCTGTCACGAATTCACGTTGAGTCTGGCGACAAGGGGAAGGTATACACATACGCCACACCACCTTCCAATGGAACCCTTACGATTTAGAATATAACTTTTTCTACAACAATAAGTTACTCATAAGGAGAAATAAATTAGAAATCACAAACGACAAAAATAAAATGCGTTTACAGGTTACATTCCACCTTCCATGTGTCCTTGTGTTTACTAAGTCCTTGTGATTAATAATCAACATTCTTATTTTGTTATGTCCGAAAGTTCCATTAATATTAATTTCTAATCACTGATGGTCCTAATTATAACAAACAAACGCACGAGAACAGTCTTGTAGTATTTATTTATTTTCTGTCTCATGGTATAGTTTATTGGGAAAAAGTTTTGGAGCTTTGTGCACGCCTATCTTCGGCACAGAGCTCCAAAGCTCTGCCGTCCATTGCGAGTTCACGTTGAGTCCGGCGACAAACGGTAAGTGTACGCATGCGCTTCACCACCGGCCACTGTCCCCCTTGCGGTTTAAATATCACTTTATTACCCAGGATTACGCACTAAGTCACTGACAAGGAGAAACAAACTAGAAATCACAAAAGATAAAAACAAAATACATTAACATTCCATTCCACCTCCAAAATTTCTTTGAACTTTCTGAGTACTTGTCACTTTCAGCCAACAATGTTATTTGGTTGTGCCATAAAATTCCATTAATGTTATATTTATTCATAATTACGTATGTGTTCTAATTATAACATTAAAAAGTAATAGAATACTGTTGTAATTTACTGAGGCTTGTTATATTTATTTATTGTTTGTCTGATGCTACAGTTTCTTCGAAAAAGTTTTGGAGCTTTGTGCACGCCTATCTTCGGCACAGAGCTCCAAAGCTCTGCCGTCCGTTGCGAGTTCACAATGAGTCCGGTAACAAGGGCTAAGTGTACGCATGCGCCATACCACAAAAATCCTATTTTTTACATCAAAAAACGCACTAGAACCTTTTAATAATCAGTAATTAATTTAAACAAGTTATATTTCTTTTTCTTCGTCTAATGGTATTTTTTATGTAAAAAAAAGTTTTTTAGCTTTATACACAACTGTCGTCGGTACAGAGCTCCAACATTCTGCCGTCCGTCACGAGTTCAAGTTCGATCCGCCGACAAGCGCTCAGTGTACGCATGCGCTGTACTACCAGCCACTGTCACCGGCTAACTAAGTGCTATGTTACTCTAGGAGCTTATGACCTCATTAGCATAATAAAAATACAATATTTTTTGTTTATTTAATTTTTTTTCTCTACAATTATATGTTATTTAATATGTTTTAAAAATAACAGTGTTAACTTTTTTAAATAAATAATAAAAACATCATTTTTATATTATAAGGCAAACATGTTGTTGTGTGTCAAGAAAGTATTCTTAATACATTAGGATTTTTACTTATTGCCTAACTTATACTATTTAGCATCAATCATGCCTCGAGTATACCATCAAACTATTTGGTTATAATAGTCCTGAGGGTACTGGGACTCCAATTATCTTTCTCCAAAGTGTTACTTTGTGGATTTTTTTTTATTTTAACATATTTTTAAGAAATTTACTGAAACCTTTAAAGTATTAAAAAATATTATACTCCCGATGGAAATTAACTCCAAAATCCTCGGCTTAGGACGGCGATGTCTTATTTATTAGACCACAAGAGTTTACTGCAAAATGTTCAAATTTGAGTAGTACTGTTTATATGATATAATCTTGTTGAATGTACCCACGTATTTAATGCAAACATTTGCACACATTGGCCTTATTATATTCACATGAAGTTCTGTTCTTCTTTTTATGAATTTAAGTGTCAAAGCACACATCTCTCTCCAGTCTCCTAATTGTCTCCAAAGACAAAAATCGTGCCATCAAATCGTTTCACTGTAATGTGAAAGAAAAAAAAAAAAAACAAATAAACATACTTTCGCATTTACAATATTAGCAAGAACTTAAAAAGTACATAGATGAATCATATTCATTATTTCTCCACCTCCTAAAAACAAAAAAAAAGTTCATCGTCCGCTGGGCTAAATCATACTGAAAAAAATTTTGCTTTCATTTTAAATATTCTGTATATTATATGGCTCCTCGCTAATAACATATACTTTTAAATATAGTAAAATATTAGATATAAAATGAGGATTAAATTGCAAGTGACTATGAAGAGTGCATCATCGACTTGCACTAAGTCAACTCCACTAATCAAACTCGAGGCTAATCAATGAGGTCTCCAACAGCCTATATAATATTACAAGATGAGAAATAAAAACATAGTCCGTAATAAATCCACTAAAGGTGTATTATTTTTACTTTGCAAATCATGTAATATTATTATTAATTACGTGTATTAAGAAACTACATGATTTGGAGCTAACAGAAGAATCGAAAGACCCACCCTCTTTGTAGGACCAAACCTCCATCAAATGGTTGAAGAAGTATGACCTCTTCATACTACTAGAATGTTAGTCGTTGGTAATGACGTCTTCTTCCAAGCAGCTGAGGAAGAAATAGTACCGTTGCCAAGGTTTCCACAGTTTTTTGTGTTCACATCAAACGAGTCCAGTCATCAGTACGAGAACGCATTTTTATTGTCGTGCCCCTAATTTTTCTGCGATAACTGCTGCGATATTCATTTAAAATATAGGGTGGAAAGAAGTATACTAATGTCCATGCAATGGTTAGTGTCATAACGTATTTGAAATGATAAGGTTAATACTGTACCCGTTAAATTAACTTTATAATTACTACATTACACGAGGCAATTTCACACACTGACACAACAAGGCCCTATAGGACATAAGGATATCTTGAGCCGAGTATTGCTCAAGTATTCTATTTTTTTTTCAGTTTTTTAGCATGTTACATGCAACCTGATAAATGCACGATTGTTTATCTATATACGATATAATATTAACTGCCTCAGTGGTGCAGCAGTATTGAATGCGACTGCTATGCTTGAGGCCTCGGGTTCGATTCCCGGGTCGGACCAAATGTTTGTATGATTTGCAAATATTTGTTTCGAAGTTAGGGTGTTTTCTACGTATAATATGTATGTATTTACAAAAAAAAAGTATATAAGTATTCTATCAGTCAGTCTTGTTATCATAGCACAAGCTCTGCTTAGTTTGAAACTAGATGATGTTGGTGTTAAATGTACGAAATTTTTATTTATTTTATTTATAGAAAAGTATAAGCAATAAAATATTTTTGTTAAATTTCAACAGAGATTTTTTTTTCGATTTTCTCTTTTATTCATTTCAGTAACAATGAAAACCAAAATAAACAGACCAATACTGACAACATTCTCCTTCTTTTCTACAAGTCACTTTACACACAAACAATATCGTAGCACGCCCCCTATTGTAAAACGACGTCAATGTTTGTTTCTTTTAACTGTAATTCATGACATAAACTTGAACAGTTCTAGTAAGATTTTGTGATAAATAGGTAGTGCATTTTGTAGAGAACGATCAATTAAGAGTACTCTACTCTATCCTGTTATAATTTGTAAGAATTTCACAAAAAAGCCGCAAAGGGAGTAGCTTCAACAGATTTGCACTTAAAATAAAAAGCTTATGTCCTTATAAATTTGCCTACAGATTTGTGCCTTAACTCGCAGCATTATGGTTTCAATAAGTTTATGTAGTGTCTGCACTTGAAAGTTTTTCGCTAAACCTGAAACCTCTTGGTAACTTCTGAGTTCCTAGTGATAGAACTGAATGATTTCGTTGCCGCCAATCTATAACTTACGCTGATGTATAACTTGAGGGCCTACGTAAAGATTGTATTAAGTAAATTTGAGAAAATAAGATCAGTTGCACAGCCAATTACAGTGATTTTTTTTTTAAATTTTTGATAGTTTCAAGATTTATGTTAATAAAAAATCTTAAACAAATTTTATTATCCCAAAATAAACAACTGTGTATAAAACAACGAATTTTCGTGAATTCATCATATTGATGCTCAAATATAATCAGATCAGAGCACAAGATGAAAAATAAATAAGTCTCAGCTTAATACCAAGTTTGACGGTTAAAATTTACCTCTACAAATTGTATAGAAGGTTTTTCATCTTCCAGTAGATTCAAACAACTCCTCTGCGGCAACGTTTGGCATGGCTGTAGACTGTTGACCAATACGAGAGCTGCAGTAGCGTATATATTTATATCGTTTGTATTATTAGTTAAGACATAAAAATAAAACATAAGTTACTTATAGTGCCATGTACTTGTAAATAGCTTTACATTTGATATCGACAATTTCTACATTTTGACTAGGAAAAGTTTCTTAAAAAACTTACAAGTGGTAGTAAGGAGGTTTGACCTTCTACTCCATGCTGGTTATACGGGTTATAGTTGGAAAGTTTTTAAAAAATCTGGGTCCTATACAGAGTAAGAAAAAAAGTGTACAACAGGATACTTGACGTTCTATCGTTTAAATCTCATTATTATTTAGAAATAATTTCGCCAAATCTATCATTAAATTATCATAACTACGTAACGTGTTCGATGTCAGGGCAAGTGAGATCATGCCATCTGCGTAGCACGTGGATGTTGTGACGTACAAAGCTCAAATGGGTTCAATGTAAACTCTTTATGTCTCATGATATCTCAGTCATGATAGACCCTCTATATTCAACTAGTGATCTATAAATGCACTAAGGTGAAACAGAACTATGCTTTGTTCCTCTTAATCTTAAAATGTCTATACTTCATATAGAGAATAAGTAGAGTGAAGTATAAGTAGCTTCGTTCACTTTGAAATATATGAATAATTTATTTCTCATTTTTGACTAAAAAAGAACGAGTCAAATTATTTCTACTTTTTTAAATTTGGATGTTGTGGTCAAAGCTTTACTGGTGGGAATTGCTACATGTATGAAATCCACTTTTATGATATACTTTTAATTTTTCGATTTTGTAATTATAAAAGTGTCCGGCCTCTGGATCATTATTTCATAAGTAGTAACAGAATATGTTATGCATAGAAGTAGTTAGTAAAATGTAGAGCTGTCTATAAAAATATATGATATTTTTATATGATATATTTATGATGTATTTATACAGTATTCCTGTATAAGTCCATTGTAGTTATGATATCCTAGTATAGGTACAGATAAAAGAAAGTGTATTTAGAATTACAATTTCAGAATTCAAATATTATATATACATATATAAAATGAAAAAAATTATTAACTTCTCGAAAAGTTCAACTTACGTTGAATTTTTTTTAAAGATTCAGATGACCGGGTTCGGGTTAGGATGATCGGATCTGATAATAAGACCCCAAAGAAGTCAAGGTGAAACACTCAAATTTTATAGCCTGGACATCATGTGTGTGAGTGAATATGAGTAAGTGAGTGAGATTTTTTGTGCCTTTAATTAAAATTAAAATACTTGTATGTAACTTTTAGTATATTAGAAAAATAAACCATATCACACATCAAAAGCTTTTAACCGGCCAATCTTCAGAAAGAAAAAATAAATATTCAAAGTATTTATATTTCTATAAATAATTCTACTGTATTGTTTAGTAATTATTTGGCTCGTATAGTTTCCCTGCTAGAGATATAATGCGCATGTGTCATCGTCGAGAAACGAATCAATAGCCAGTGTTTCACTACTGAATGACTAGGAAATCATGACCATTAAAGAGTAATCTTTGCTTTCCTAGTGTCTTATACATTCTAGTTATGATAGGCATATAGCTAGCGTCATCTAACCGGTCTCTTGGAATATCGTAGATATTATACTCGGAAGACTACTGTTTAAATAGTAATAGAAAAAATGATATCAATTTGATGATTGTACTTAAAAAATTAGAAAGAAAAAAAAATATTTTTAATTTGTTGTTTTTATAATTACAGGCACATTAACCTGATCATTATACGAAAATGATATGAATGAATACTTTCGGAAAATCAACATACAAGTTAGGGAATCTAATCAAGAAAAATTTTGTATGAAATTCAGAAGTTCTACTGTGACATCATTACTTGAAATGAGACTATGATAAGGTTCGAAATTCTAAAACTTTATTAAGGGATATTACAATCTCAGAATAAATCCACAACGAATATATAAAAGAAGCGGTAAATGCCAAGTAACGTCTTGTGAAGAAATGTGTTTTTAAATTCCCATAGAGTTGAAATATGCGTTTTTAGATTATTTTCCTTATAAATTCTGACACTGAAAGCAAACAGCATTGTACTTCGTACAAATACAATCTTATAAAGATGTATAGGCTGACAATATTCTAATAGAGTGAGTATGTGAATCGTGCTCAAATATTTTAAGCAACTGTAATGACTATGTGACACATTACTTACTACTATGGCGTTTCATGGGTAATTAACACTTTTGCCAGACTTTAAAAAGATTGGCCGTGAGTTTTAGTACTTTCTACGGATTCAGTTCTACTACTTACAAACCGGCCGTTATGGACCGATGCAGTATATTTAGTCAATAAATGTTCTGTTGGTCGCCGCCGTACGCATCTGCTACGGTGTGTAGTCAGGTTTGCGGTCTTAAAGGAACGCATATTATGCCATTACCATTTTGTTGTAGATATAATACTAAGTAAAAAATTATGTCGGTGCAATATAGACCACCAAAGTTCTACAACTGTTTTGTGCCATACTCAGTTTTAAGGGACATTAACCGCAAAAAGTCTAACGTTAAAGGGAAACTCAATAACCACTACATTACTGTTTCTGGTAAACGGCTGCCAATATTTTGACACTAAATTGCCCGTTAGTTAAAAAATAGTTCTACTTGGGACGTAAATTTAATAAAGAAAAACTTTTAAATTTTAATGTTCTGCAAAGTGTAAACATATTTATCCGTCAGGTGAGACGCAAACGTTGATTACATCTGAAGAGTCACTAGCAGAGTTGTGAAAAATATATAACCATTCAGATCGTAGTCAGTTATTTTAATGTAAGATTATTTTTGTAATAAAACTCGTTTACTTGTAAATATTTTTTACAATTTCCAAAACCATTCTTTACTTACAACAAAAGTTATGGTACACATCTATACACACAAACAATTCAAAAACACTTCTTACTTCTGTTTCTAAATTTTATTGCATCTCAACACGTACTTACATACATACCGGACTCCTCACAGAGTGTTTACTTATAAAAATGGCCAATAATAACAATGAGTAAGATTTATACTTTCCTATACACCCATATATCTTTAACACTACTGCACACGCCAAAAATTTCGACCGATTTTGTATTTTGTTCGACATTTTAATACTAATAAAATGCCGACTCAGAAAGATTGATAGTGTTTAACATTATACCAATGAATGGTTAGCTATAACTAAAATAAGAAACAAGTTTGTTAATGTTATAGATAGTTTGATTTTCTTATATATTTTTAATACACTAGATACTGCCCTACACTTTCTCCCAATCATATTTTTGCTCCATCACATGGTTACCTGTAACAAATGGCCTCTAAGCACCACCACTTGTACTTACATACCTAGTTTTAAGTCCCTTTTGTAATACTGGATGTGCAATAAAGTCATTATTATTATAATTTAGACAGTGTCGTCCATAAGTGCTCTGACGAGAACCTGGTCCTTACGTCCTGGTCCTTATGAAAAGTGGCATAAGTCCTGTTAATAAAAACCCCTCAATAAAATAGAGACAAACAATATAAGAATATTTCATGTTTAATCTCTCTCATGGCCTCTATCCTATTAATAACTATCCTATAAGAAATAAAAATAATCTAATTCATCTATTCACAAACTCCAATTTTCCACCAATTGATCTAGTGTTGGAATCATATATAACAGTCTATATGCCATTAGTGTGGAGTGCTAATGAAGTACCCATTAGTAGTAGTATTAGTAATAAAAATAAAATAATCGTGGTCCATTTAAAAGTAACGATCGTTTGGAAAATACAGACTTTTCAGGCAGGTCTTAGACTCCTCTATGATACACGTCGGCAATATTACGGGAGTTTTCTGAAGCTTTTAAAAAACAAGTTGGGTCAGTTATAATAGCCCTATTGTCGTATTATCAGGTCTACGTTCTAAAAAAGTACAAAAATAACTTCAACATCTTGGGTGCAAATCAGTATATTTTTCAAACAACCATTTGAAACTATGATGGAGTACTTGATCTAACAAGTATAGTAAGCAATCATCTTGACACAAATACCTAGAGTTTATACATATTTTTAGAACTCTCTATAGCTTTTGACATTGTCTCTGTCCCTATCGAAGGATAGGGGCAGAGTCATTTTCTAGCTAGAATTAGCTAGAAAATTACAGTACGTAAGCTACTTCTAGCTAGAAAATGAATGGCGTAAGCGGTTTGCAGCTTATTTATTTTTAAATTTGCTTAACAGACAGTAACAATAGGGGATTATGTAAGTGAGGCAGTAACAGTCTCTTATGGTGTTCCACAAGGCAGTGTATTACGCCTTACGTTCACACAGGTATTTTCACTTATGCAGATGGTTCCGCAATCCTAACGTCAGGTCATAGTTATCGAAATAAACGTTAATATAAAAGTTTAATGGCAAGGCGCGTAAGATCACTAATACATTTATTTAAGACATTTAGAAGTCATTTGACAAGTTGAAACGCTACATAACAGTGTGGGGAAGGGTGGCAAAAAGGAATGTCATGAGCCAAGAGAGGAAATAGAGTGCGAATAAAGAGCTATGCTTAAAGTGCTTTCAAAAATAATCTTACAGTTATCCCACGAATAGATTAGATTCAGACACCCACTTTCTAATAGTACACAAGCTGTTTGTACATGGAATGGTCTCCAGGAAACGTTTGACTGTATCGTTTTCAGATCCCAAGAAGCGAAGGAAAGAGCCCAAAAACTTATAAATCTCCGTGCTTCTTGCAAAACGTCATTACAGCACTATCACACTCTAAGAAGCAAAATACATAACTACATGAAAAAAAAATAATGATAACCAAAACCAAAGTAATTGTGTCAGTCTGTTACGCTTTCAAGGCTAAGTCGCTGAACCGATTTTTATAAATTTGCCATGGTGATAGTTACTGTTGGCATAGCTGAATTTGTTGTGTCATGAAAGCAGAAAATTTGGCGATTATTGCCAATAAACCTTGCATTTGCTACTCTTACTATGTGGCCAATCTGCCGCTGCTCGTAAGAGTAGTAGCGTACTGCTTATTATTTTGAATTTATTTAAAACCAACGAACTAGCTCTAGAAACTAGCATATTTTCTTTGTTAAAGACACAATTTTTCTTTATTAGATAAGCTGTAACTAAATGTAGTAGACTAAAGATGAGCCCGCCCAGTATTTGCCTGAGGATAGATGTCATCGTTGGTTTATTAAAAAATAAGTTAATTAAAATAAATAACTTGTTCAAAGTCTACTACAAATTGAGCTGTTTTTGTACACTTTCTGGAGGATTCACATTCACACAAATACTGGAGGAATGTAACGTACGTTTTTACCCCATATTTTTTTTTTTGCAATTAACGCCGATTTTCCCCGTTCACATTATTGTTCTAAAAGAATAATGGATCTATTTATATTAACACAAGACGATGTCTTTTCTTATTCTTCAGAAGAATTTAAAGCAAGCTTTATAACTTAACTAGAGAAGTATTTTTTTTGTCAGTTTAAGGGCTACCAGAACATCTGTAGTGCACATCAGTGGAACATGAACGTTATGATGTTTAAGTAAAAGTAAGTAGTAAGGTAAGTAACAAATATGTCATATTTATCACCATTTATTTCAAGATTTTATATGAACAACAAAGTATAGTTTAACATGATATGTTTCCGTCGTCGAATATATAACATAAGATAGTAATACTTGTATGTTTATTGACTAAATGATAGTTTACAATGTAAATAAATTCATGATAGCCACATTAAAACAATTTACATATGTATATCGCATAGCACTCTGTAGCTCGCACTGCACTGATTCCCTGGAAGTCAGATCATAGTGTGTATGTTCACGGAGCCCTGGTCGCCAGCATATACTTACGGGCTGCTGTACTTTATGTATGCAATGCACTTCACCTTGTTGGTGAATACTCGGAGGATCACACGTCCACTCTTACTGCCGCACACAGAAACACTGAACACGATGGCGATGGGGTGCGAGACGGTGTCTACAAACGCGCATGTGCGATGCCTAAATAACTCGCTCTTTATGAACTATACCGACTACAATCTATCTATCCACAGCAATCGAAATCATTTAAATAATATTTCGACCAAGTGGTTTCCTTTGCTTTGTTGTAGTTCATAAACGTATGCTAAAATAGCTCTACACTCTTAAGTTGATATTTATTCCTGCTGAAATATGTACTTCATTACTTTATATTAATCAGAAACTTTAAAAATAATGAAAAGGTTTGATATGGTTTTAAATTGACGACAAGTAATTTAAATAGAAAAACTATAACCTATAAATAGTTATCGGCTTAAGCTCAAACTAAAATATAATTATTATATTTGGTAGACATCATCAGTTGAGAGCCGTTGACATGTTTTGACTTATTCCTTCTTTTGTGATTTGAATTGGTAGTAAAATTTGTAATATATATTGAGTTGATAGTAATAACATTTTATCAAATTCTTTCTAGTAATTTTGATAAGAAGTTGGGCACAATGTATGTCACAGCAAGTGCTTTTCTTCAAATTAATAGGAATTTAAAATATAATTGTTAGTAAGGGTGATTTAGGATCGAATGATTACATAGCGTAAACGTAACGGTGCACTCAAGACTATTTAAATGACAAAACCTAAATCAACGTCAATAAATGTATTTCAACATTTCAGCCGCCGCTGAACAAAAGCTACACAAAGTTGCCGCCAAAATAACCGCTCCTGTGCTTCCCACATTTAAACGTCATTTAAAATAATACACCGTGAGTACATCATATATCTGAATTATTAATAACTTGCAACTACTAAGGGATCATGACCGGAAGGAGATTCATTAAACCGGACCGAGCGCAAGTGTGCAATCTGCATACTATGCAACGAAATAAGATGAGTGAAGTGAAAAATATATTTTGTACGTAAAATACCAAAACTTACTTAAAGTTTGAGTCTGATTAGTGTGTCCTAGAATCCACATTTATTAGAAGCAAGAGATTGGTCATCTGGTGCCAATACCATTATTATCATCGCCCAAAGTGTGAGATGTTGTTCGTGCAGTTCACCCACCTTATTTATAAATTACTCACATTGCCAGTTTTATTTGCGTGATTCTTAAATTATATTACTAACTTTGAAAATTATATATATTAACTTCTTTTTTTACTCTTTCAGGGGTCAAATTTTCTAATGTCCTTTCTTAGTGGGTGCTTGCTACATAAAACAAAATAGCTGTATGGTATGATGTAAGTTCTAAGCTGGTGAATTTACCAAATATAATAAAATCAATCAATGTTCTTGTTTATAACTGGGACATCATAAAACGTAAAAGTATATTTTGAATCAACAGGTTCGTTCTCATCGTAGTACCCACGTGGGTCATACGTTTATCCGTGCAGTTATTATTTTGACTAATAAATAATAAGTAAGAGACAGTGCATGTTTTCTTCTCACTAAATTTGTTTGACTGAACCTACGGAGCTGTACACACCGGATATACATATTTTTGTGCAAAAAACTTGTGTTTCTGAATATATATCTAGTTCAGAGGGAGGACTTGTGACATCTTCTAAAATTTGGCTTTGGTGGACGCGACAATGTAAATAAATTGCAGTAACTGTAGATAATGTGGAAAAATATGCTTGTATACATTGTTTAAATCTTTCTATAAAAATACTTAAAACCATAGCACTACAAAGAGGTATAAATTAGAAAAGTATTAAAGTATTTTATATTTATTAACTCGCTAGGAGTTATAAAATCAACTTATCACCGTCCACTTCTGAATGAAGGTCTCCCCTCTAGGAGTTATAACTTAACTTAACCTACAGAGCTTAACTTATATTCGTAGAGCGCATTAGAGAAGTCTTGAATGAAAATGATTTAAAAATAGTATTTCATTAATTCTCATCTCTTTGATATAACGATATAGAATTTCGATAGAGTGAATACTATTATATAAAGTTTGTTTAATACACACACATCTGATACCTAGTACACACACACTTACGTTTTTCTTGTCACCCTTCGCACAACCCTTAACACACGTGAATGAGATATTGCTGTTAACGCTACCCTAGCTATGATATCCTGGTACATATGCGGATAAAGGAACATATTCAGGATCGTAAATTCAGAACGAACTCCCCGACTAAACAAAAAATACGTAGTTATAAAATTGTTTGTTTGTTTTACGCGTAGAAAGATTTCACACAAAATGTCAAATAAGTTAAAACGAATGTTCTGATAAATAGAAAGAAGTTGGATCTTATGAATACCACCAAGTTTTTGAGTATAACTCCGGACTCTAAACTGCACAAGGGTCCACACATTAATGGATTGTCGAATAGACACAGCTCTACAGTTTACACGGTTTATAAAACCTGTGAATTAATCAATTTAGAAATAGTTATACTAGTGTATTTTGGTTATTTTTATCCTGTAATGTCATGGTGTATTTTTGTTGTGGGGAAATGCAACTGGCACGATAAAAGAAAACTTAATTTATTGATTTATTGATTGATTTAAAAATTTAATTTCATTTAAAGCCTTTTTTCACAATATTTCCACAATACCGTCAGTAGTAATGTTAAAAATTTACTAAATAGACTTACATCTAATGCTTAATTTAGGTGGGAGGGGGGGTCGTTGTTACTGGACTCAGTAAAATACACATTTCCCTTCTCACTCTTTGAATAACCCTGTATTTTTCAACACATGACTGAGATGCTTATATTCTATCCTCCATATTTATAATTTCTTGGCATATGTGTAGATAAAAAGTTATCCAGGACCCACTCACTCCCACAACAGAAAAATATACAGTGCCACAGCCTGGCAATTAGTTCTCTTGGTAGTTCTCTACAGATTTGATCACGCAAAGAAACTCTGAACATTGTCCTCTACATTGCTCTTTGGGTGATTTTGAGCCTCCTTAAAACCAACTGATGGAAAGCACGCTGTAAAAATAGCGTCATGTGGTCGACAGAGAAGGTGAGGCTGGTAAAGTGATTATAAAGATTATACTTCCTGTTTTAAAATACGTTTTCTTTTTAATTATTTAATTACCGGAGACCATGTGGACTTCTTTTTATTTAAGATACGAGCACTGTGTATTAGCTAGGATGGTTGTTTAATAATCCTAATAATATATTCTAAATGAAGAAATTAGAAGAATTTTCAGGGAAATGTTCTTCTACAATTTTTTTTTTCAAATAGGCAGGTTTTTTTGTACAGTAAATATAATAATAATTTCACACATTTTAGAGACGGCTACCTAATCTTAAACTAAGCAAAGCCTGTATCATGCGTGCTGTTTGGCACTTTCAGCTGGTAAACATGCTTATATAATATATATTATAAATATATATACGAGTATATAACGGATTAACAAAATAAATGATGGTGTTCATCACCCATGTATTTATCCTTTTTGGTAATCGAACTCACGAATTTTAACTTGACAAATTATTTTCCCAAGTATTGAACTTAATGCACTCGTGTAGAGAGTAGGGTAAAGCTTTGTTAATCCGCCAATCAAAATACATACTCACACTGCATTACTGTTTTGTAAGGGACTAGCTTCTATGTGTGAATGCGAAACTGATATTAACTCCACCGTAGCCATGATATCCTGGTACACGTGCTGGTAATGGAACCTATTCTCAATCAAACTTTATGATGCTCAATGTTTCCGAATTTATATATTACTAACGTTGTCTGATAACAGAAGAACAAAAATTATTATGTTGTTTAGTACAATAACACTTGAAACCTGATTCTGGTTATGCCACAATAACATAATATACAATTATAAACATTTCATTGTAACAATAAAGGCAGCCTATTACTTATAAGTTGTAGTAATTCATTTATAATATATTATCTGTAATTTGTTACACTTTGCTGTGGTATATTGGGATTGCGTTGATGCGAAACGGGAAGCAAAGCTGAGGCAAAAAAAATATAATATAAATCATGCTTACAAAAGTCAGTTACAAACAAACATATAGGTGAAGGTAATAAAAGTGTATCAGAAAAAGCTATCTTGAGAATAATCGACACAGAATTTGTTGAGTTCTTAAATTTGCAGAAACCAACTTGTCATTGTAATATACATAATAAAATAAAATAGCACACGTAGATATTATATTAAATAGCTCTCGAAACATGTATAGTTTTTCTGAAGTCTTTCTATGATCCGAATAAT
Organism: Hypercompe scribonia; assembly: GCA_949316085.1. Classification (NCBI taxonomy): domain Eukaryota; kingdom Metazoa; phylum Arthropoda; class Insecta; order Lepidoptera; family Erebidae; genus Hypercompe; species Hypercompe scribonia. Next base: position 26,768,412 of record OX438968.1, on the reverse strand, counting down.
TTTGCAAGTCTTGTTCTTCATAAATACGAGTCTGTATGTTTATTACTTAACCTCTGAAACTTGGTCTTTACAGAGTTATGCTTGAAACATAAATTCTGTTTAAATGTCATGACATTCTGACATTTGGGAGAGGGAAATGTGGTCGAACCATATATCGATCAGTAATAAAGTTATATTAAGTGATATTAAGATATTAATTTCTCAAGAAGAGTTTGTTATTTATATAATGGATTATAAATATATTTTTAACAAGATCAGGCACTCGTTCACAGTATAATATTTTATTCTAGTATCTGTATCGTTTGAGGTTCTGAGAAAGATAAATTCACGTTTTTATATTGTTCAAACGATAAGTTGATTTATGTACGCGGTAAAAACTTAATAAATTCTGCATCGATCACGCTTTTTTGGCACAATATAGAAATCAGTTCAAATATTGTTTCTATTTTAACATCTATTTTGTTCTTTATTTCTCATCATTATAAGCATAAAGTACAACATTATTGTTGGTTGATCAAATAAATAAATAAGTATAACTCTCCTCCGGCGCCACGAGATTAGGCAAATGAAATGTAAAATATATTTTAAATGTAAGAATTCACCAACAACAATAAGCAAATAATTCATTATCTCCAGTGAAGATAAAACAGTATTATTTTACTTAAAGCAATCTAAGCATCAAAAATGGTATTTTACAAAAAAAAAAACACCCAGAGTTTGTATTGAATCTACAACTTTGTTTATGTCGTAGCACGTGAGTCATGCGTGCTCATGTCTTACTCCTGCTCATGCTCTACTTACTTAAATTTAATGGTAAGAGAAGGTACACGATTTCTCCCTTACTTCCTTTTTCAAGAACTATCAAGTAAGCGTGATTAGAAAATCAAAAACCAAAAAAAGCTTGTATTGAACTACTACTGGTTTATTTATAAGGCATAAGGCGCCTGGATCATAAAATGTGGACGAATAGTGTTTTTGTGTCACTGGTTAGATCATGTGTTCATCTTTTTATTGACTTCGAATATTCTATAGCCAAGAATAGATATTACCAAGATAAGTGTACAGTAACAAATGTTGGACGTTAAAACTAAAATAATATACTTCGAAATGCCCACTTCTTTCCAAAATATAAATGTCAGATAACAAATGATTTTCTAAAGTTTTTATATGCAAGTAACTCGCAAATTTTTATGTTTATAAGGATGATACAACTGTATAAATATTAATTGATGTCTGCCCAAAATAATGTTTCAAGAAGAACTAAAGAAGCGCTGAACTAACTGTTACTAACATTCATTAATATTTCTTTATACTAATTAGACTATATACTTGTATACCTAAGATATTCTGCCTATAAACTTTTGTTATGTAAAGTATAAACTGTACTATAATAGTAAATAAAAAGCTATTCTTATATTAAATTTTCGCACTGTGACAGGAAAAATTTTTTTTTCTGTAGGAACAGTTAGTTTCAGATAAATACATATATCATGTTTCTAGGAACTGAGATTTAGAATAGTTCCCTTATAGTGCGGAATTACTAGGACATCATAACTGAGTGAAGGTTAAATATCGGTATCTCGTTCACACGAAGAACACTACTGCCTACCGCGAGAAGAAACAGAGACATGTTCCCTGATTGGTGCATCAGCACTGGTTCCCTCCCTCGCTGCATACAGCGAGTGCACCGCCCATGCTTCAATACTGTATCACCAGCACTGCAGTCTTATAGAAGAGGTCCCATTAATGGATCCAATATTTAGTAAAATGTAGCGTCGTATATCGCATTTGGTTTCCAAGTTACGGAAGTAATAGGCCAAGGTTCTGCTTTCATGTGGTTGAATCTTTTACTTTAGTACCTAACAACGCAATTACTGGTACGGTTTATGTGACTTTTTCGTTTCATAAATTGATCGGGTCCAGAAGCAATAATAAAAATATTGTCGATAATTCTACAAATTGTACATTATAATAATTGTTGAATTGAAACTTTACAAATTCAATTCTTATTCTTATTTTTATAATCAACTAAAACCTATTGGGTTCGGCACCGACTTCAAGCAGACCAAAGAGTATCTATTGCTAGCACAATGGTACATGTTAAATTGAGGATTGAATTTAATTTTATTTTCTTTATTTTATTTTAGTTTGACATGTTACTATTGTTTGAATAGTACAACTCTTTCTTTAAAAAGGATTTTGGGAAACAAAAATTAATATATCTGAAAATCGAAACGGTTTGAATTTGAAATGCTTACTGTCCGTTTATCATTATATACATTTAAAATTAAATGTCAAAAACAAGTACGAGATGTATTAGACTTAAAACAAATCTAATTTGACTTCGAACATCTTTGTGGTGAACTTTGACTGTTATTGTGTGATATATAGGTTAATTTATTTAAATTAATATTTATCAAATATAAAGTAAGCAACTAATACTTGAGTAGCCCTAGTTTTGAACAAAAACAATTATACAACGGTGTTTTCAAAAATCAGATAATTGATCAAAATTAGTTGCCTATTAAATCTTAAATTACTAAATTGATTTGCTAACTCTGACGGACCTGTAATGAATTAATAATATTTTTTATTCCTTGTTTTGTCATACACGATTATTTATTTTGCTAAAAATGTAATGGTTGTAACTTTAACTTAAATAATATTAAGATTTTATTTTTTTTTATATTAAGAACCTACCAAATTGACTCTACTCGGCATGATGGAAAGCATGAATAGAATCCAAGAGTTGTGGTCACCATACTCATTGCAAATGCAGACAATGTAGTATGGTGACCCACACTATAGTGGCCTTGTGTGATGCTTTTTCACACCCCGCTTTGGACGTAAAAGACTTGACAGTCATCGTGAAAGTATAAGGCTTACACAGTCACCACGATAACTGTCGCCCCTGCATCAATGGATCTCCGGTCTCACACTCATAAACTAAACACGACAACACGGATGCTGGCGCTTTAGGTCAGTCTTCTGTGGGAGGGTAGTATTGCCTTGGTCGAGCCGGCCCGCTCGTGCTAAAATCAGCGTGGTTCTACTACCTACCGAGTCGTGTAAATTTCGTGTCTAGTTTATAGTAACGCCATCTCTTATGAGAGTTTTGTATTTCATTCTGATGCACCTCAATAGTTATTATTATTTAACAAAAATAACCATTGTGATGAAATAAAGGATTTATTAATATCTATTGATTCTCAATATTATTTGTTACTGCGATACAATTCTATTTAATTATTAGTCATTATTCACCTCGTGCAGTTACCACTGGGGATGCAACGCGCATGTGTCATTGGCAAGCAACGAATCAATAACCATGAGTTCAGTTCTGAATAACCAGGATATCATGAACGTTAAAGAGATTTGTCTTTATCTAGGTTTTATATATTCTAGTCACACGTAGTGTTGTCTGTGGATCCAGTGTAATCTTGATACCAACGCCATCTCTACGTCCTGTAAGAGTGACGAAGAAATTTTGCAAAGAAACCAGTGTCACCAGCAGGTTATTGTTTAAGAGATTCTATTCATCATCATCATCTTCGTTATCTCATTCGAAAGATATCCATATCCGTAGGCCTCCACCAGGGCTCTCGAAAACAATTAGTCCTGTGCTGCTCTCTTTCAACAGTTTTTAGAGACCTTCATCAGCTCGTCGATCTACCTTTATTAAATAAATATTATGGAAAAATATAAATACAATGAATAACAATGTGTCACTTTTATTTATAGTTTTAGTATTTTACAAACACTGATAACATAACACCGTTTAGAAGTCAATGTCCTTTAATTTTCTTTGACTGGACACTTGACTTTGTAAGACGAATATATCGATAATTTAAAATCAAAAATTCCTACAACCTCGCTTGAACGAATTTATCGTTCTTGAAAGTGAGATCAAAATTTACAATGCTTAAGAAACAAAGATTGGAGAGCAAAATAAAGATTAAACAATAACTTTTAATAATTGTTAGAATAAAATTCGTACTTAATTTTGAAAACTTATAAATAAAAAATAATTGAGATTATTGCTTTCACTCAGTTGAGTGACAAGAAAACAGGGAGAAACAGATTGAAAACGGACAATATTGCCTATCTGTACCACAAGTGCCTCTCACACCTGAAATAATATCGAAGAACGCTACCTTTAAGACATAAACTTGAGCTTTTTTCATAAAATTTAGAGATAAACTAGAAGCACACCTTATGTTGATTCGTTGGTTAAAAACACACCACTTTGCAGTGTTATAATTTGTAAGAATTTAACGAAAGAACCTTAGAGGTAGTAGTTGAAATTTATTTAAACCTAACATTAAAAAATCGACATCTCTGTATATTTGCTTACAAATCAATTCCTTATTCTTTTGCAAATACGGTTGGAACATGTTTAGCAATGTAAGGATAGTTGTTGGTTTTTCACCGTAACAGAAACCTCTTTATTACTTATTGGCTCCTAGTGATAAAAACGCGTGATTGCGTTGGTATATCTAAATATATACGAGTATATACGAAACACATTCTTGATACATTTTGTATTACTTTGCTATGCTACTTTATTTAAAATTATGGTTTATCTTATAGTTGTGATCTTAATACACCAGTACATAGTTCAATATCATTAAGTTGTGTAACAAGGTCAAGGTTACAATATTCTCTCAGCACAACAGTGACAATGGGGTATTGTAACCCCCGACCGGCGTCATCTATCCTCGAACCGAAGAATACAAATAGCTGGTGTTGCTTGAGTGACAATTCAGTACTTGTATAACTTATGTTAGAGTATATATTAGTATTAGTATATTAGATTTTATTAATAAATATTTTTGGTTGGTTTTGGTAACAGTCAGCGCATTTACATGATTATACATTGGACTGAAAAGAGAATTGAAAAGTATACATAAAAATAAATAAACTTTTTCCCTTTCGATATAGTCAATAAAACAGAAAGAGAGGAGAAATAGAACGAAAGCTCACTATATTGCCTACCCTTTCTACAACTCTCTTACGTAAATATCGAACAGTATCACGACACGCTCCTGTCCTAAAATGACGTTGACATTTGTTTCTTTGAACTGTGATTCATAACATAAAATTTACGTGATCACGTAAATTTTTATGATAAATAGAAAGTAAATTTTATCTAGATTAATTGATTAAAAACACTCATACACTCATAGTCATAAATTGTAAAAACTTTACGAAAGAAACACAAAGGTAGCTGTTCCAATAGATTCATACTCAGTACTGAAAAGATTATATCTCTGTATCTTTGCTTACGAATTTGTGCTTTAGTCCTTGGAAATACAGCTGAAATACATTTTTAGGAGTATGTTGAAATATTAGATTTGTAATAAAATAGAAACCTCCTTGTGCCTCATCAGTTCCTAGTGATAGAACCGCGTGATTACTCACTCAAATATCTATACGTAACATAGTGGTTACTTTCCTCGTGGTGTCCATAAAAAACAGTTCGTATGAATAAATAAGTTTATTTTTTTTTATTGCTCCTCCTTCCTTTCTACGCTGCTAACTACTACTTCCCTTCTAATAAATGACACTTACACCTCACAGTGCCTCTGCACTGTGAGGTGTAAGGTATCAAATAAAGAAAATACATAGAAAACGTAACTCTAACTAAAACACTATTTACATCGAAGTCAGTAGATTTTATACATATACATAGATTCATAAAGTCATGCATGCACCTCCCAAATTGTTTATGGAGGTCATCACTCATTTTAATTACTAATATGATGGTCTCCCCTCACCTGAGGAGCTAAGGAGGTAACACCAATCGGGTATTTCAGCAGTAACAGTTTTGAATGTTAGAGATAAATTTATAGGGAAAGTTAGTTAGGATTATCGAATTAATTATTGAAATTTTCGAAATAAATAACCTGACTTTTCAGGTGAAGATTTATTTATTTACATCCACGAGTTCTATTGCTTAAGAGCAACTTTCTCATATAGGTGCAAGACAACGTAGTCTCACGTTCCTCGTACTAGGAACCGATAAGTCATGAAGAGGTTCCTGTACCAGAGATAAACTTGGGAGTCCTGTCTCTTGGTTTAATGTATTCAACCCTAATCTCTGAAGTTTAGAATATAAATTTGCAACCAAACATACAGAGACATGGGCTTTTTTGTATATTAAGTATACATCTTTTAGAACTACCTGCCAGGTTATTTCTTAAAATTCTTACAAATTATGACACAATAACGTCTCAAAACCATTACACTACATAATATATGCTTGCTATTTGTCAAAAAAAATTACAGAAATAACTCAAGTTTATGTCATAAATTACGGTTTAAAAAAACAACCATCAACGTCGTCCAAGAATAGAGGGCGTGACCTGACACCGTACGATGTGTGTGTAAAGTAATAATGAAAAAGGCAGAAAGTATAGTGACCTCTCATTCTGTTTCTCCTCTCTTTCTATTTTACTAAATTAAGTGCAGGAAATTGAATTTGTCAATTGGGCAAGCCAAAAATTGTTTCTCGAAACCGAAAAAGGTGAAGTTATAACAATAATTTCTGTAATAAATTAAAACAGGTTTTTTCATTTCGTATATCTATATTGATATTGATATTTAGTTTTAAGTTGCAAATAATTTCATAACAGTCGACTCAACGTCCTACTGCCTCCATCCTTCAGACATGACAATGAAAGACACAGCATGTGAATTTTAAGCTAATCATGCATTTGTCAATAGATGTTCAGTACATTTTTTGTACGTACATTAAAACAACTAACGTTCAAAGATTTTGAGATAAAAGAATTTTATAGCATATTTAGGGCTTGTTTATTAATCCACAGCTAGGACAATAATAATAATAGTATTGATTATTTAATCATTGTTCTGATAGTTATATCTGCTCACAGATTGTTAGACAAGTCTTGATCAACACCTTAATAGCCTCACGTTACACATCGTTATCAAGAGTACGGGCAGATTCAAAAAGCAGTGCTTTTTGTGCAGTGCAGTGCAGTGCTCTTACTCGTACAGTAAGGAGATTTCGATCTGTGAAGCCCTGACCCGTTATTGCATTCGAAGTCGATGGTCTATTATTTTTTACACTTTCAATACGTTTTTTTTTTTTTCATTTTTATGTATTATATTGAAAAATACAATTAATATGTATATAAATATAATAAAGAAAATAATAATAGTAATCTTCGTTAATTAAGTAAAGTACGATATAATATTCTGTGTACTACTTGTATTTTGTTTTGTTTAAGGAATGTGTTACTCATCTAGTTACAATAGTCTTACGCCTATAGTTTGCGTTGCTTGGGCCTAAATGAAAACCAGGTATCAAGTTTTTATCTGACACAATACTGACTGGGATTCAGTACCTATTTTTGTTCTGTTTTATAAGATGGGCCATGAATTAGTTACATTTGAACAAAATCGATAAAAAAAACCAATTGATGTTGATAAAAAATGTTTATTAACAAGAAAAGCTAATTAGTTCAAATTTATTTTTAAAAATTATGTAGTCTAAATGCCAACTGTTTCGACGCTTGCATTCTTCTAAGCGAGCACCGAAATTTTCAAATGATGAGTATTTGAAAATTTCAGTGCTCAAAGAGACCATGAGATCTCATCGACATCTCTTCACTGATTTTGTTCTATTAGTTGACGTAGTGTATTAATAATAAGGTTTATAATAAGGTTTGGTTTAAATTTGAGTAAGCACGACTTCTCAAATAACCCTATAATTAGAAGTCTGTAGAGGATAGATCTGGACCTCTAGGTGGCCATAGAATATCACCTCGTCTGGAGATCAGTTTTTTCGGCAACATGTCTTTGACCACCAGCAGGGACTCACTGAATGTGTGACAAGTGGCTATATCTTGTTGAAACTATGTGTTACGATTGTAGCCAACAAATTCCAGTAGTACTGCTCCCAAGAACTCCTGTAACATGTTTGTGCAGAATATCAGATTCAAATGTTTTTTTTCTTTATGATTATTTGTATTGAAAATCTGAAATTCGTTTTCATGGAGCAGCGGTTGTCACATCGGTTTGACATGCTGAAGGTTTCTGGTTCGATCCCGACTGGTAATATACTTTTTGACCTAGTAGTAAACATTGAAAAATATCGTATTTGGTTCGGTAATGGCAAGAATTGATGGTCAACCGTCCCCTGCGGGGTTGTGTGAGAATTAGTTATGATGTTAAATCTTAAATAAAATAATCTGATATAAAAGAAATATTATGATTCAATTATTTCAGCTCTCAACAATCCATTGCTGAACATAGGACTAATTATAAAACGTTAAAGTTATTATTACTTCTGGTAAATTTTTAACAGGATATTGTTGTACTGTAGATTATTTGATTTAAGCCATACCACAGAATTAATCAAATTGTACTTCTCGTTGCCAGGATTCCTGAATATTTTTCTTGATTTTCTCTGAGACCTTTTTCCAGGTTCCTTGTGTTGGTCTTGCAAGGGATTATTTAATAGTGTCATTTGCTCTGAATTGTTGCACTTTATGTAAAAATCGAGAATTGTATTGAATATAAAGCTTTAAAGAAGAGTACATTTGAATTGTAGTATACTGTGTTATTTATTTCGAATAACTTCCTTTCCATGACGCATAGATATTCATAACCCACGATGTTGTAGTAACTGGTAATTACGATGAGTGAAGAGCAATTTATAAATATTTTACTGCTATGTTAATAAAAACACAAATACTCTCAGTTCAGTTCAGTTCAATTTCAATGACGTTGTACTGGTAATGATAGGACGGTAAACAGGTTACAGTATGTATGTTTAAATCAAAACATAAATGAAAGAAAAATTTGGTTGGTAGAAATGTAAGAATATTGGTTTTTGCTAATGCTAAAGATGCTTATGAAATATCCGAAGTTAAGTTAAAAAAAATTATTGAAATTTGACTAATAAATAACCTGTTTTCACTTAGTTTTATTCATACATACTAGTATAGGTATAGGATAACTCAATCTCGCGTTCTTGACACTAGGAACCGATAAGTCACGAAGAGGTTTCTGTCACAAACAAACTTTTGAGTTCTGTTCCTCTGTTGAACATGTTTCACTCTTATCTCTATAGCTTAAAGTACAAATTCGCAAGCAAATAAACAGAGATATGGGCCTCTTAGTATTCAACTTGAATCTCTTGAAACAGTTACCTGTCAGGTTGTCTTGTAAAATACTTAAAAATCATAATATAAAATAGAGGAGTGCTTTTAATCAATCGATCTACATAATATGAGCTTTCTGTTTGTCACATAATATTACGTGGACAGCTCAAATTTATGTCATGAATTTCAGTTTAAAGAAACAAACATTGACGGCTTTATAGAATAGAGGGCGTGACCCGATATCGTTTCATGTGTGTGTAAGAGAGCTGTAGAGAGGGTAGGGAATATAATGTCTTTTCGTTCTGCTTTCTTGTCTCTCTGTTTTACTATTTAGTGTAGGTGAAAGGAAAAATATCTCCATTTTTCTAATAATATAATTAGGATTTCTCAGAATATTTTCTGTTTCTGTTATTAGCATAGTTTTAAACGTATGTGTAAAAATTACCTTAGCACAACTGGTACGAGTATGTGCATAAAGATATACTTTACTTTACATTAAATAATATATTGCTTAATCTGAAAAAAATATATTTTCAAACAGGTAAATAGGTATATAATAATATTGTATCACTTGCCTTAAAGGTTTTTATGAAAGTAGTCGAACAGTCTTACGAAATATATAATAGATAGATAACGTTCTTACTTATGCCTGTCTAATTGATGTTACGATATACGCTAGTACATTCAAATTTCCTCCTTCTGTACATGAATGAGATACTGGTAGTAACTCCATTGTAGTTATGATACCTTGGTACAAGTGCAGATAGAAGTAGGGGTGCTGGGCTAGAAAACCTCCACGTGGTGCACCCTGGTAACGTTGGCGACGGCACTGTTTCTTCCTGTGCCATTTGGAAGAGGACACCACGCCAACGGCTAATATTCTAGCACGAAGAAGAGGAGGCCATTTTCTTCGGCCATTCGGCTGAGGCTTGGTCCAACAGAGCGGGCATTTTTGTCGATTCCTCTGTTGGCTCTTCGCTCTTTGGAGCAATGAGGAGGAAAACCTCGAAAAAAAATCATTAGGGTGGGACCCTTTCATGGGTCGGTGTTTCTCCACTGTCAATGGTGGAGAAAGGAGAACGGGCTCGGTGTGTACTCACACTGCCGCCGAGCAGGCATTGGAAGATTTAATCTTCCTGCCACTGTTGTCACATCGTAATCCCGAAAGGAGTGTCGTGGTTATGTCTCGCGACACCAATCGGGGGCGAGGGTCTTGGCTTAGCCGCCCGGACCGCGAGGAAGAAAACCTCTTTAAAAAATTACCCCGAATCCCGTGTTCTGGTGCGTGACCAGGGGATGCATGGCTGATGGGCAGTTCAGTCGTAAGCGCACTCCCAGCCGAGGCACTTGCGGACCCCTCGGTTGGGCATAAATTTACGCTTGCCCGAGTATTGGGGATCTCTGCCCGGGTCGACCTTTGTTCTCCCCATCTCGTGGGTTCAAATATGGAATCAATCATTATTAATAAAAACAAAAATACAGACGAAAAGAAGGAGAAGAAAAACAGAGGGGAAAAGAGTGCAAGAACGGACGTCTTCTCTTCCAACGAAGAGGAGACATTGATTAGCACGCCTATCTCGGTGGGGCTCCCAGAAGTCATTATGGCTGCTGGGAGCCGTAGAACATCGGAATGATTACGTTCCAGATCCGTCGCGGGTGGTAGCTCTAGTGCGAGGGAGGACGCACTGGAGTTTATGGAAACGGTACTATGCGACAGCCGAAAACGCGGACGCGACAGGGACGAGGAGAGCGACACATCCCAGGAGATGTTGCCTCCTAAGGTTCCAAGTAGTCGCAGAGGGAGGCCACGAACCCCGGTCTCGGCCTCGGCAGGCTCCGTTTTCTGCAAGGCGGAAGCCTATAGACGAGTCAGGGCAGACGGCGAAACACTGGCGGAAGAGGAGATTGCAGATCTCCTGCTGAAAATTAAGGAGCCGATGGTGGGGGATTCAGTTCCCCAAACACCATCGTCCATGCAGGAGAGAGCGAATGCGGCGGTGGCCATTATTCACAAAGTGGCCACCAAGTCGAGTAATCTTAAGGGCTCTTTTGTAAGAGCCCTTAAAGACTCCTCTTCTGCTATTGCGGGGGTCGTCGATACTCTCATCGGGGACGTGTCTCGTCTGCAAGCGGCCAACGATCGCCTGACGGGGCAAGTGGCTGAGCTCAGCGCTCAGTTCGCCCAATTCCGGGCGCATGGTCCTACTGTAGATCCGGTCCCGTCCGCGTCTCAGCCTGCTCCCTCTTCCAACCTCGGTGGTATTCCAGACGCCCATCTGCGCCAAATTACGGATGCAGTATGGCGCATGATGGACGGGCGTCTGGCTGGCCTGGAGGCGAGGCTGCCACCGGCCCCCGTTGTCCGCCCGCCGCTTGCGGCGCATAAGCCGAAGGCCGCATTGGCACCGTCAGCGCTTCCCGTCGTGGGCGGTCGCGTGACCTATGCGGCGGCGGCGTCGGTATCTGCTGCTCCTGCAATAGCTCCGGGGGCACGACGGGTAGCGAAGGTAGCGACCAAGACGCCTGCACCGAGGTTAGGGTCCAAAACAGCGGCAAAGGCTGGAGCGGATTTCCCTCCGCTCCCCACTCCAACCGCTGTACCTGGCACCACCACATCTACCCCCTCCACATCTGCCCTATTCAAAGATGGTTGGCAGGTAGTCGGCGGGGATAAGTCCCGAAAGCGGGGTAAAAAGGCAGCTCAAAAAGCAGCCTCTACCCCGCAGTTGCCATCGGTGGCAGTGGCCACTACGAAGAAGCCACGTAAGCTGCAAGTGCCCAAAACCGCGGCGGTGGTGGTCACCGTGTCACCGGAAGCGGCTAGCAGCGGACTGTCCTACGCGGCCATATTCCAGAGGGCCCGGGCTAGTCTCGCCAGTGACATCGGGACGGTAGGAGTCAGGCTGCGCCTTGCTCAGACAGGAGCTCGAGTGCTCGAGTTCCCTGGAGCTGAAGGCGTAAAAACGGCAGATGCCTTTGCCGAGAAATTGCGAGGCATGTTTGCGGCCACGGATGGTGTGAAGGTCGCCAGACCTACCAAGTGTGCAGAGTTGCGCATCTCGGGTCTGGACGACTCTATAACGACCGAGGATATCCGCGTTGCAGTAAGAGAGAAGACGGGGTGCAACGCGGAAAACATTAGGGTCGGCACCATCCGCCCCGGTCCAGGAGGGCTTGGCGCAGTGTGGGTCAGCTGTCCCGTAGCGTAGGCCAAAATTTTAGGCGACGCCGGTAGACTGCTCATCGGTTTCGTGAGCGCTTGGATCACAGTCCTGGCGGCGAGACCGATGAGGTGTTTTAAATGTCTGGCATCGGGACACACACGCGCCAAGTGCGTGAGTTGTTTTGACTGCAGCGGACTATGCTTCCGCTGCGGTCGACCGGGGCACAAGGCGGCAGAGTGCTCTGCCGCCCCACACTGCCCAGCGTGTGCGGCGGGTAACAAGCCCGCCGACCATCAGATTGGACAGGGGGGCTGCAAGCCTTCACGCACATCTCGGCAAGTGTCGGGGGCTAGCCAGTCGACCCAGGCTGCCTCTGACGTCGTTTCTGCGTCGACATCATCGCCCATGGAGGAGGTTGTAGAGACGGTTCAGTAATGGACCAAGTCTCTAACCTCCTTGTCCAGACGAACCTCAACCACTGTGCCGCGGCGCAGGACCTTTTCCTGCAAACCATGGCACAGTGGTCTATCGGTGTTGCCGTAGCAGCGGAACCCTATTACGTTCCTCCCCGTCCAAACTGGTTGGGTGACCGGGACGGTTCCGTGGCAGTCGTCGGCTCCACGGCGGCTCATTCCCCGCCCTTGTCGCTAAGGGACAAGGGTACTGGATATGTTGCTGCCGAGTGGGGGGGGATCACCGTATATGGTGTTTACTTCTCCCCCAACCGGAGTTTGAGCGACTTCGAGGTTTTCCTTAACAACTTGGAAACCTCGATGCGGCGTCTAACGTCTGGGCACGTCTTAGTGCTGGGGGACTTCAACGCGAAGTCCATTGCGTGGGGTTCCCCCAGGACGGACGCCAGGGGCGAGGCCGTAGAGGAGTGGGCGGCCTCGGTGAGCTTCTGTTTATTGAACAGGGGCTCCACCAACACGTGCGTGCGACAGCAGGGAGGGTCGACCTTTCGTTCGCTACCCCTGCCCTCGCCGCACGAGTAAGGAACTGGTGTGTCCTGGAAGAGGTTGAGACGCTCTCGGATCACCTCTACATTCGATTTGAGCTCTCCCGTACCCAGGACCCCAGTAGGGGTCACGCGGCGCGGCGTTCTTCTCACTTTCCGCGGTGGGCTGTAGCCAAACTGAATAGGGACCTACTAGAGGAGGCAGCCATTATTCACTCTTGGCTGTCTCCGCAGGCTCCGGCCGAGGAGGTCGACATGGGGGCTGGTCGTTTCCGCGATGCGATTACGCAGATCTGCGATGCGGCCATGCCCCGCATCCGAGGTTGTCGGCCTCCACGGAAGGAGGTTTACTGGTGGTCCCAGGAGTTGGCGGACCTCCGCGCGGCCTGTACTCGTGCCCGGAGGTCCTACACCCGTAGTCGGCGGCGACACCGTGAAGATGGTGAGGAGGACCAGCTTCATGAGGAGTACCGAGAGACGCGAAAACTCTGAAGCTGGCCATCAGCCGCGCCAAAGAAATTAAGCGAAAGGAAATGCTGGAGGGTCTCGTGACCCCTGGGGTCGCCCTTATCGTGCGGCGCGACAAAAGTTCCGCACATCGGGCCCCCCCTTATAGAGACCCTCCAGCCCAGCTTCCTGCGGGAAGTGGTCGAGGGCCTTTTCCCGCAATGGGTGGAGCACACACCCCCGTCGATGGCCTTCACGGTCGGAGACGACGGGTCGAACGAGGACAGTGTTCCGCCCGTCAGGGAATCGGAGGTAGGGGCGGTTGTTCTACGGATCCGCTTTAAGAACACCGCCCCCGGGCCAGACGGGATACCTGCCCGAGTATTGGCACGAACCCTCGACCACATGTCGGACCGCCTCAGGGAGGTCTTGGACGCTAGCTTGTCATCTGGACGCTTCCCTGAGTGCTGGAAAAGCGGGAAGCTGGTCCTATTAAGAAAGCCGGGACGGCCTACCGATTCGGTGGCGGCCTATAGGCTCATTGTGTTGCTGGACGAGGCGGGTAAACTGTTTGAGAGGATACTCTCTGCCCGCATCGTCCGGTACCTCTGCGAGGTGGGCCCCGATCTGTCGGATGCCCAATTTGGTTTTCGGGCGGGGCGTTCGACGATCGATGCTGTGCTGCGCCTGAGGGCCGTTACCGAGGAGGCGTTACAACACACGTTAAGTGCGGATAGAAGTACCTATTTAGAATTGCAGTTTGTGAATTTTCACTCTACCAACAGAAAAAATTAAAGTTAAATCAATGTTTCGTTAACAAATAGAAGCACGAAAATGGATTCTGAGATTATTTTGTTGATTCATTTTGATTTAGCATACAAAAAGAGTATTTATATGGCACATTATTTTAAAACAAGGAATTGACCTTCCTTATCCTAATTGCCAGGGAATCCTTGATTACATTAAATTATATATTGAATGAGATCATTTATAAGAATGAATTATAAAACTACTACTGTAATACCTTACTTTACAAGTTACAGAATTAGACCTCAGTGTTACAGTATGTGTTCGAATAGCATGTACCAGTATAGTAACAGTATATATACTAAATGCAAATTAATTTTTATTAAATTTCAAAGCAGCTGATACGAAGACTTTAAATCTCCTTTTTTCGTAGACGTTGTACACACTCTAGGTACGTAGTGAGATAGTGTTCCTGTAAAAGCCTCTTTAAAGCGCTTAGTTGTTGCTATATGTTCTTTTCAATGATGTACAAAAATATCATTGAGAAGAGAATATGTAAATTACATATATCTTTGGTTGAACAAAATATCAGGTTTTTGTAGTCGTAGCTCTCATGTAGCTTGACTCTACGGAGTCTACGTATCCACGAATTCTGCTAATATGTTATTTATAATAATAATTCTTTAACAATCAGATAATTAAATGAACCATTTTTTTCGATTAACTAATAATCAATAACCAATAACCTTTCGTTAGTAGAAACCTTTAATCTCTATATTTTTAGTACACGTAGCTATCACGTAGCTTGTTGCTACGGGGTCTACGGTTCTACGGTTCCCGAAAGTAGATTATAACAATAATGTTTCTTTTAACAATCAGACTATTTTATTTAAGATTTCACATTATTTTATTAATTGACTTATTTTTATCTCTGGGTTACAATGTGAGGAACTGGTATCTAAGATGTGCCTAGAAATATCTAAAGATCACTAGAAGTTGATTCCATGAACACAATTACTGTGCAGTGTATTAAAGTTATAAAAAGTGTAGAAAATATTAAATATCATTATTATGAACAAATATGAGTAACAAGACACTTCATATACAATGATAACACTACAAAGTGAGATGGAAAACATCAAAATCTGAAAATGAGTTTAAGTGACGAATGAAAAAATAATTTTGCGTTCAAACACACAACACAACACAGACTTTGCAAAAAGCACACGTTGTACAAGTTGTTTATAAAAAAATAATTTATATCATTTTTTTTAAGGTGAGGTATGCAGAATTGGTCGGTATTCATATTCACTGCATGGTTTGGTTTATATCACCAATTTCAAAACGACAATGTTAACACAAGCTCTTTTTTGAAAAATTCTATTTAACTTAACGGTTTCTTCTAACCGATAACATTCGTCTAATTTTTTTTTTGCTTAGGTAGCGGTATTACAATACACTTGATAGTTCAGTTTTGTATAAGCTCAAATAGATGGCTCCCTTCAACAAAGTAAACTAGAGGTTGTTGTAGAAATAGAGCGTCATTGGTCTGATTATTATATTTACTAAAGTTGGTTTGAATTTAAATAGATGTCGCTGTAATAAATTTATAAAATATTAGCTATATCCTGCTATGTTTCAGTGTGAGTGGTTTTATTTATGCGAAATCGGAAATAAAATGGTATCTTGTTGTGAAAAGAAATGGACGACTGAAATGTATTGAAAAATGTAAAAAATGGAAGTCACTGTTTAGCAGCTCAGTACACACAAGAACATGTCAATATTATGCAGTGCACTTCATTGTTGCTTTGTTTATTTTAATAATAAGTATCGTACCAAATATTTTATTCTTGCATGATTTAATAGCATATGATTTTATTTTCAGCATTACGTCCACAGATTTTTTCGAGTATTTTAAGAAAATTAAAAATCAGTTTAATGAAGTGCCCCACTTTTGCCGATTTCTGGACATAGAAAAGTTTACTTTCTTTGAACAGAAGACTTTGCTTTCTTCTTGCCCTGTGCGACAAAAGAAGAATGGTTTAATGCAATTTGTGACCCTACATCTACTAATGCCTATGTCCAGCAGAACTGTTAAAGGCTCTTGATGTGATGTGATGTGAAAATTCGTAGCAGAGCTATAGTAGGTAATTGTTGCAGCTACCTTGTTGGTAAGAGAACAGTCAGCTGCTGTGCCCATGTCATGAGGGAAGTGTGGTTTTTAGATTACTTACGAAATAATGACATCAGTGCTCTAGTACCTTGTTGAAACGATTATTTTATTAAATATAATTAATGAAGTAAACTTTTTTCTATCTTATACTTGATTGTTTGTTAAAAAATTATTGTTTACCTACTTAAGTGCTTGTATCTAGTACTATGATGATAATGATCCTCATCTAAGCTTATTCATTCCCGTCTCTTGCTGCCTCTTATAGGTTATTATAAGTTCTCACGTAACATACATACAAAATTTTAGCGATAATAGTCCTCAAGCAAACGTTGCATGTACGGATAATATTTATTCTATAGAACGGGCTAGGAATACGTTAACATTTGAATCTAACATCCTGCGCAAACATATTATGGGAGTTCTTGGGACCGATGCTACTGGAATTTGCTAGCTACAATCATAATACATTGCTTCAATAAGATGGAGCCACTTATTACATATTCGATGAGCCCTGCTGGTGGTCAACAACTAAAAGAAAAAATCAGTGAAGATATGTCGGCAATCTCACGGTCTCTTTGCAAATAAGTATTCGAAAATTTCGGTGCTCACTTAGAAGAGTGCAAACGTTGAAACGGTGGTCATTTAGACGATGTAATTTGTAAACAACAAATTCCAACTAATTAGCTTTCTTGTAAATAAACAATTTTTATAACAAGTCAAGTGATTCTTTTATATAATTTTTTCAAATGTGAATTAATTCGTAGCTCACCCTAAATTATGTTACAAGAATTTTTTGTTTTTTTTTTCTGTTCCGACATTTAAACAAAGATTTCTAACCCTTTTTATATAAACAAGAATGATGATTTAACGAAAATACCTGGCAGGGTGCAACGGATTAATGCAGACAATTCAAGACCTGAATAGATGGCGCTATTTGGAAGAGTTTTTCGTTCAACAGTAGATGGTAATAAGCTAACCATTTATATAAGCACGAAATTAAATAAATGAATAATAAATACACATATAATAACCCAATTATCGCTAAGCTTTCTAAACTATTTTTGATTAGTTAATATTTTATAATTTTTTTGTCACCCTCACTCTATTGATCAACAACCAAAATAAGTACGAAATATTAATTTTCTGTGTTAAAAATATGCATACATAGGTAGGCTTACTTATTTCCGGTAATAGGTACCTGGCAGGCAAGTATAAACCGGCAAATCAATTACACCGTGCTGATAACCAATCGAAATAGATATTAAAACAAAGATTATTTAACAAAAAATTTAATAGTATAGACTTGCCTACGAAAAATTTTACATAGAATATTATTTCCATGCGTTAAAGTTTAAAATAAGACCAATTATGTAATATATGTGTACGCAGAGTTTAACATTACCTTCAACGTCTCTGGACGTCAACAAATTAGGCCACTGAATTTTTTATATAGCTTAAAAAAAATCTCTGCACCTAAATATATTTTGATTCAGTCTTTATACATTTTTTAAGAAAAGGACTGTTTAATAACAATAAGAAATAATGATAGTAACAACAAAGAAATTTTAGTTATAAAACATCACAACTATTTCTGTTATAAGTGCGTAGAATAACGTAACACGTACATAGTTAGTGGCCGGTGATACAGCGCATGCGTGCACTTGGCGCTTGTCGTCGGACTAATCGTGAACTTTTCTCCAATAAAATATTAGCAGTGAGACAAAATAAAATAAGTATTACAATATGTATGTGAAATGTTATATTACGAAATATTACAAAGCTAATATGATGTCACATAACGTTAACACAGCTGTAATTTAAAAAACTGAAAATGCTAATCCGTAGCTAATAACAAGCGACTGACAAACATGAAACATCCACCCGATCGACAAGTTTATCAACTTTGTAAAGTGATAAACAAGCTAATAGCTGTTGTAGGAGCTTTTACACTTATTTTTTTAAGTTCGTACCTATTGCAAAGTTAATCTGGACTTCAATACTGACAGGGACTATTGATTCCATTGAGTTTCAAAATGTTCAGAAAACTATAAGCGTAGTATTTAGTATGAACATGTGACATGTTCAGAACCTCTTATCCAATGTAGTACTTCATAAGAAGCAATAGTTAATAACGCTAGTCATTAATAACGTGTTAATCTTTACTAAAACCTGTAACTCTGTATTTTATACAATCATCGTAAAATATAATAGCCCACTGAGATGGGCCAACGTACTGTGCTTCTTTCCGCAGCAAAGATATTCACTAAACAATTCGAGCTACGGTCCCTTAAATAGCTCGTCAAAAATTGGTTGAACGAAAGGTTCAGTGCTGTAACACTTAAACCTATATCACAGTAACGTAAAATTGAAAACACGTTGTTAATGTACTATCCGAGGTAACGAAACCATACCGCGAGTCATAATTTTCGAGCAGAGCCATCTAGTCACGATTGTGGCAACTCTGTGATACTTTATTAAATAAAACTTTAAAATGTGTTTTTGTAATGAAGCAGTACATTAGTTACAATTAATTTAATTTGAACTGATCGTATAATATTCCAAATTTACTACGTACTTCAAAAAAAATAGTGTGAATCAAGCCAACGAAATTGCCGTTGCTCATAAAGAAGCAAGGTTGCAATTTCCGAGGTGGGATATTGAAACAATTGGGTTAGGATACTCATCTCTGATGAACCACGTTATTTGTCTCTATAGTGCTGGTTGTCGTAAAAATGCATGTGGGTTGAACAATGACTAATTTAAAAAAAAGGGAGTAAATTGTAAATTCAACTATATAATTGCAAATAGATAAATAAATATCTTAAACAAACATACACGAGTAAACAATTATAACGATTATATACAGCATAAACATAACTTCTTAATTATAAAGATATAGATTTAAAATTTTATTTAATGAAGTACTTTGAATTTTACCGAACTATGATTAAGATGACTGTACTCAAAAATTATGGCTCATGCTACGGTTTTTTTTTACCTCGAGAGGCACATTAACTATGTTGTTAACCTTAAATGTATAAGTGAGTCAAAACGATTTACACACGCAGCAATGAATTTGCTGTGTGTTTTTTATCTTTCTAAACAGTTGATGCATCACGTTGTTTTTTGAAACTAACTTAGTGTCATCGCTACAGAACCGAATAGTTCCCTAACATTGCGGGTAAGTGGTGTAAATACACCAGTTACCTGTAGTACTATATGTAATCAATGTACAAGGTGAGATCATAGGCTTAAATGTGTTATCAGTATATTAATGTTTTGAAAAGTTGTTTGTTTGGTTCAAGTTTGAGTGGTACATAAATTTTTTGCTTTCACTGGGTTTTATACGATGACGTCAACTAGAACATAGGACGGATACGATATTTTGTAACTTATGTTGACGGAAGAATACTCGAAACCCGTCGAAGCTTGTAGTTTAAAAGTATTATTTGGGCGAGGTTGATGTCCACAGTGATTGCGAGTGATGAATATGAAGATGTGATTGACATGATATTTTGAGGTTAATAATAGAGAAATACGCAAACTGAGTGCTCAAAATATAGAAACCAGTACGCAGAGAACATAAAGTTCTGATATATTCAGACCGTGTTTAGTTTCTATTAAGAGGGCGATTATATTTCATGTATTGCTATTAGAAGTCGGTACTTCAGTTTAGGTCTAAAAAGAAACAGTTACTTAACAAAACTAGTCTAAATAAGTTATTAAATAATAAATCTTGTTGATTTTGTTCTTTCACTATTCCGAAGAATTTATATTTTTTTTAGTGTGATATGTATAGTTTTTTATAATATTATACCATTTGTATTTTAAGTCAGGTGTGAACCATATTAATCTTACATTATGCCATGAGCGGTTCCAAATAACGTCTCCAGGGTTACATATAATTTTTTTTATCTAGGATTAAACTTCATCACTGTGCACATTTCAGGAGATTTGTCTGCAGTAGTCACCCTGTTGTCTAAAATCTCTTTAAAGTTTTTGGCAAAATAACTACTACTGCGAGTTTCTTTGATGAGCTCTTCGGTGGCTAATGCCCCAAGTATGATCAATGTCAATAACCAAAGAATTGTTGCTACTATTGACTTAATTTATGATTTTATGATATATAGAATATAAAGAATTATATAGGCTGGGCCATCACACGTTCACTCTAACCTCAACACCCAAAAACACTGAACAGAGTGATGAAGGAGCAAGAGAGAGAGTAAACAAACGCGCATGCGCAATGACGTAACACCTCACTCTCTATAAACTATACCGACTAAAATTTTGTTCATCATAGCAATTCAAATCATTTAAATAGTGCCTAGGCTAAGTACCTTTTTTTGAAATTGAAATACACAATTTTGCGACGTGTTATATCCTAATTTATTTTAATCTTACACGCTCGCGTATTTTTGATCGTCGACTTTTTGTTTCCTAATTTCATGGGTTGCCCTAGCTGTTAGGCATTATACCGAGGGTTTATGTATGGTGGCAGTTCAAAAGTTATAGGAGCTCTTTTTCATTTACAAACCACCATCTTAAATAAACTGGAAATCGCCATCTTGAATAGAACCATTGGCAATTGAAGACAGAAGAAGCACAGGAGCAGTGGTTATCAAATACAAGGGGGGCAGGGGCGTACCAGGACCCTTTGAAATATCTAAATATTTTATTCTCCTAATAATGTCGTTTTTACTGAAGGGAACATGACCTACGGTATGTTGTTGTGATTTGTTTACAATGGAGTGTGACGAGTTTTGGTTAGAAGCACTGGTGCTATATACAGATGTAAAGTGCCTTGCAGAAAAGTTAGCTATATCGGGTCGCGTATCTTCACTCAAATCAGGTCACCAAGACAAATGAAAGGTCACCGTTTCATTTGTCTCATATGAATATCCAAAGCCTTGAGGTTACATCGACTTTTGATAGGACTTTATTGTATCATAACTTCATTGATTTATGATAACGGTCTCTAAGTACGTCATATTCCAGTTTGTCGTGTCTATTTTTATATTTTCTGTATTTTAAGACAATTTTATTATTTTCTTAAAGAAAACGAACTAATCTGAAGTCAAACCAAAGTGAGTGCTTAGACGGTTTTCTTTTAGGTCTTAAATTGTCATTATTTAGTGAATTATAAAAGTAAATATCATATCATTCACCGTTGAGGAATGTTTAAATACCTCTCACGAATCAATATCCCGTAAAACTACAAAAATATTATTATACCTTGTAAAAATTAAAACCAGTTCATGGTTCAGATTTGAGAAAGTTTAAACTAAAACCAGAGGTACCCAACACTTCCTGGTTATAAAGCTAAAAAAAATGATATATATCATTATGCTAAAGAAGGGTAAAATTTTTCTTTTGAGAGCTTGCATTGCGTGTTCTGCGTTTATGATTAAAATTTCACAGAAATAATGTATGAAAAATTATTTCCCTATAAAATTTCTAAAAAGTCCACAAAAGCATGCTATTATATTTATCTTTTGAGGTTGGCTTACTTTAACATTTTTTATAATATAAGTATTTGTTCACGCTGTATGACATCACACTATGTGCAGTAGGAGATGCAGAATTGATTGCGTGGGTGTTTTATTTTTTTGTTCTAAAGTAGTACTATTCAAATTATC
The DNA here is from genome assembly GCA_949316085.1 of Hypercompe scribonia. Taxonomy (NCBI): domain Eukaryota; kingdom Metazoa; phylum Arthropoda; class Insecta; order Lepidoptera; family Erebidae; genus Hypercompe; species Hypercompe scribonia. The sequence continues at coordinate 26,746,153 of OX438968.1, read as the reverse complement.
TTCTTCAAAACATAATTTTTAAAGGCACATAGGTGTAATCAATAAATGTCACAAACTTAACATTTAAAGAGGACCTCTTTTCATGTCCCATTTATGGATTGTCCAAAGATAGCGTTAAATAAATGAAATTAAATATCTTCTTCCTAACTTAACTTTTGTTTATTGACATAAACAATTTCAATAATTCAACTGAAGTGTGCTGGTATAGGTACACGACAGTGCAATTTCACGTTCCTATCACCAGGAACCGATAAGTGATGAAGAGGTTTCTGTTACGGTAATAAACTTGTGAATCCTGTTTTTCTGTTAAACATATTTCACTCTTATCGCTAAAGCCTAGAGTACAAATTCACAAGCAAGTACACAGAGATGTAGGCTTTTTAGTTTCAAGTATGAATCTCTTGAAACAGCTACCTTTCATATTATTTAGTAAAAGTCTTATAAACTGTAACATAAAAGTGTGGAGTGCTTTTAATCAATCAAGCTACATAATATTTTCTTTATGTTTCTTACGAAATCTTACGTGAACAGCTTGCATTTATGTCATCAATTTAAATTTAAAGCAACAAACATCAACGTTGTTACAAAATGGAGGGCGTGACCTGGTATCGTTTAATGTGTGTGTTAGAGAGTTGTGGAATGGGTAGGCAATAAAGTTTTTGTTTTGTTTTTCTACATTAACTGAAAAGAGAAATATCCTGAATTTGCCAATTATGCAATAAAAATTCATGAATTCAAATGAAACATGTAAAAACTTTTTTGTAATGTTAGCTTAGTTTTTCACTCATGATATAGAAATAATTATTCTTAGCGAAACTGGCATTTACATAAAGATATACTAAACATTTTTTTTTCACATAAATAAATTATTATACAATCTAAAAAGAAATTGAAAATAGTATATAAATATTATAAATATTATAAATATATAGCACGCCTAAATCTTTTCTATTAAGATATTTGAACAGTGTTAAGAAATACATGATAAATGATGTTCTTCCTTATTTACTGTGCTATCTTAGGTGATCTACTATAGTTAAAAGTATAAATAAAGTGTAATAAATAATATTGACAACTGTTAAAGCAACCGAAACACACATACTTCCCTTTACTCAATCGTACTAAATCAATCTGGTCTCTTTGGTTGCATTTTGGTGTGAGTGTATTAACATTCACATTTATAGACAAGGAGGAAGGTTCTGTTAACACGCCAATCACTAAACATGTTGTCCTTTTCACTCTTAGAATTGTTCTGCTTCTACACGTGAATGTGGTACCGATATTAACTCCGTCATAGTCATGATATCCTGGTACAGGTGCGGATACAAAAAACCTATTTAGAGTAGCAGCTAGCGAACTTCACTCCTGTTCACTCTCGTAACAGAAAAATTTAAAACAATATTTTCGCTAATAAATGGAAATATGAAACTGTATTTTGAGAAAGTAGTTTTATTTGATTTATTCTCTTAATAAAATTAACATGTCTTGGTGTGTTGTCGACCATCTTGAATATTTTATCATTTTCACATCAATCAGCCAATGAAATTATGGACAAACATTTATTCATTTATTAGTTTTAGAAAACATGTAAATTTTAAATTTACGATTTGCAACTGTGTCCTAAAATCCGAATAATTAAAATATTCAGAAACGTATTAAAATACTTTTGTTTATCTGTATCTTATCGTATGGTTTACAGAAAAAAAGTTTTAGAGCTATAAACTGTAAATAAGCCCGTCGCCAGTTCAGTCCAGCGCGACAACCGCTAACTGTACGCATGTCACCAGTTACTATTTCTCCTTTAATTAACTATTACTGTGCTTATCTTATAATTAGTATAAATAATAATTATATTTAAACTTACGACAGGATGAAATCAATCTCATTATTGTCAGCATTATCGAGGATCGTGCCTTAGATGAAGAAAAGGAAAAAATGGGAAGAAATAAGGTAGCGTATTAAACTCGGTTGCATATCAATATCAAAAGTTATTGGCAATGAGTTAACTAAAATTATTCGAATTCGACTAACGAATAACCTATTTTTTTACTTGGTTTTTGTTTACTGATATTTATGAGATCAACAACTTAAGTGAAACGTAATCATATATATATCTATACACGACAAAACAATTTCGCGTTCCTATTACTAGGAATCGATGAGTCACGAAGAGGTTTCTGTTACGGCGATATACTTGTGAATCTTGTCTCTCAGTTAAACGTATTTTACTCTATCTCTAAGTCAGAAAGCACAATTTCGCAAGCAGTACGCAAAAATATGGATTTTTTAGTATTAAGTTTGAATCCCTTGAAACAGAAATCTTTCCAATTCTTTCGTAAAATTCTTACAAATTATAACACAAAATAGTGTTGTAATAACATTATATGTGTTTTTAATTGGTCACAAAATCTTACGTGGACAGCTCAAACTTATGTCATAAATGTCAGTTATTATTATTACTTATTATGGCCTTATTACTTATTTATTTACTATCATAGGTGATAGTGTTAAAAGTACAAATAAACTGTTAATAATATTTGTAATCACTAAAGTTATCGAAATATATAATTCTTCTTGTCTAGAGAGTAAAAGAAACTGTTTGATCTGTTGAGTCAATATTACCATCACGCCACATCAATATCATCAGCCTCTAACAGTTATCTGATAGACATAGGCCTTTGCTTAGACATTAAGTATTGGCCTACTACATCACGCCGGCCAGTCGCCTCTTACGACTATCACAAAATGAATTGGAGTGGAGACACTCCACATTTTTACAATACACATTGGTATATTGTAACTGAATGTACTTTGGTGTGAGTGTATTACCATGTACATTTCATAGGTGAGAAGGAAAGTTTTGTTAACGGGCCAATCACTAAGTACATTGTCCTTTTCACTCTTTGAATTGTCCTGCTCCTACTCGTGAATAGAGTGCTGATATTAACTCCGTCGTAGTTATGATATCCTGGTACAGGTGCGGATAAAAGAACCTATTCAGAATCACAGTTTGTAAACTTCACTCCTGTGACAGAAAATTTTAAAGACAAAATAATATTTTCTGTAACTTAACAATATTGATTCTAAAGCAGTATTTTTTTTGCTTTATTTATTACTATCATGTTTCTTTAGTAGAGGTTACATGAAAACTAATTAAAATTAAAGGCACTCATGTTTATTGTTTAGGCACAACTATCAAGATAAAAATATTTTATGGATGGTGACGAATATTATTAAAATAAATATTTAATATTTTTAAATACTCAGATGAATATAACTTTTCTGAAATTAACATGATTTCCAGGTATTTCGTTTATAACATTTCAAACTATTCGTTTTGATATTATGCACCAAAGAACTGATTTTAGCTCACTATTTTAAGACACTGAAATTCATTATTATTTAAGAGTAATATATAATTATATTATTATTTATTTGCATATATTTACGCATTTCAGATACTGTAGTGAAAAAGGTATTCATAGATCGGATATCTACCATTGTGGCGACTTCCACATAAGTGCAAACAGAAAAACATACTACAGCGCCATCTCACGAAGATACATCGATTTACGAATAGTTAAGATACATCGAACTACAAAGTAATATAATAAACTACGAAGTAACTACTAATCCTGTATCGCGAAATAGAGATTCGCGTGGCAATTAGCTCATATACAACAACCCAACATCAACCGTTGGGCCGTGACCCACCAGGCATGATCACCTCACCTGGTCGGAGGATCGTCCCTTTGTGTCAGAGGGACATGACATGTATAATGGCTATACCCTGTTTGGCAGGGGATATTGCAAACATTCATGACTTATATTTAAGTAAGAGACCAAACGAGTATGAGTATGCGAATGCCGCGAAATTAAGATTGCTCCAAAAGGTTTCTCCCATAATTACATGCAATCAAACTCACTGCCTACACTCTAAAAACTTACATAAAATTCAGATTTATTTTATCAGAAACTTAGACGTCAAATAGTAAATATAGCTGCCGTAGACGCTCTAGCTGTGTAGTGTAATAGTATTACTACAAAAGGCTGTTTAAGGCACTTTGACATTATAAATACGCAGCCTTTATAATGTTTAAGAAAATAATAGAAGAAGAGCTGATAGAGTCTATAATATTGATTAGGCTGAACAAAATGTTGCTATTTTCACATTTGTAGCTTTGGCGTAGCATGATGCTACGGTGTCTACGGATCTACGGATGTGGCGATAGATTATAGTTATAATATTTGTTTTACAATCCGGCTATTTAATTTGAGATTATAGATGATTTTTATGTTTTAAAGCACTTCTGATACACAAATTGATAACAAAAATCGGCAGGAAGATGCTATTACAAGACCTTTTTCTAAACTACTATTACGAGTAAAGTTAACACCTCCTTTTCACCAACAGGACTAGTATATTTTAAAAAGTTGAATCGATTTTCAATAGATGCTGCTGTTATAATTCTGAAATATGTCTTGTATCTTACTGTGTCTCATTATTTATGGTTGAATTTATAGGAAATGAAATAAGATATTGATGTAAAAAGGAGATAAAAATCATTTTTGACGCCGGATCTGCAGAGAATGTTATAAATATCAGGATATATATAGAGCTTCTAAATTAATCTTTTTTAAATAAAGTCTTTGTAAAATTTATAAAATTGTTTATTTTATGTGTACTTCTTTTAAATGGACACCAAATCTGCCCTAAAAATAGTAAATATTTATGTTTTATACTCATAATGTAGTGTATTCTTAGAGGACTTTAATAGTAATAGTGCTGCAATAAATGAACACGCCTTTTTGTTATGGTATTTTTTATAACCAAATTTAAATCAAAAACTTTAAGAAATTGACAATTCACTTGTGTTTTTAATATTAAATTGTATAAAAAGTTCTAAATTCTAAATTCCATATGTATTTTTTTTAAAAGACAACTCACGCACCAGAAAAAAAGCACGGAGATACAAGAAACAGTCACAGAGAACACCCAAACTCAGAGCAACAATTTGTGGAACACACAAAGTCTTGTCCCATGTGGGGTTTAAACTCACTACACTCACTGCCTTAGAGAATGGCGTGGCGACCGCTTAAACCACTAGACCAACCGTGCAGTGAATATTATTTAAAACATTTTTAAATAAAAACTAATCTGGGATGTACTCTTGGTGGGACTTGAAGCCATAAACCCGGCTAATTAAAGTAGTAACTTTATCCATTAGGTCAGAGGGGCTCAGAATTTCTGAAAAATACAGTTAAAAATGCAAAGAAATTCATTTTTACTAATTAATCTTTCATCAAGACTTATGTTGGCGCTAAATACTAAAAAAAGATTTTTCTACATGAAAGTGGTCACTTTACTTTACGAGAATCACAATTATTATTTATTTATCGCGCTAAATAGGCTTGACTTGTTAAAAATCGTCTTTACTTTTATCTTTCATGCCCTACTGTGCATTTTTTATCTATTTTTGGAGTTAATATTCAAACTTCAAGTTTTCATTTTATTATACATAATTAATTAAAAGCTCTGCAACATTCCATCACGCTGATATTTAATATTCCATCAATATACGAGTACAAGAGGTCGATACGATCTTAACACGTACTAAAAATTCTAAAACATGTATCGTATACATAAACTTTAAGTAATTTAATAACTAATCAGCTATTTACTTGAAATAGTCCTTTATAAATAATAATTATCATAGATCAATACCGTGGCAAATTTCGGTTTTCAAAGGTGAAATAGAAGATTTAAAACAATATTCTCGTGTAATATTTGATGAAAAAGAACCTTTGAGTTGAGTCTACATTAGTTTTATTTAGGACCACCTTTGAACTAGGAGTAAATCCTTTGTCTGATGCCAGTATCAAATCATTCTACCAGTACCCTTGATTTCAAAGTCTACACAAATGTATAAAATTATGACTTTTTATTTAACTTATTAAACTTCCTTCCATCAGAATTAACTTGTATGTTGCCGAAAGATAAATTTTATTTTAAGTCAAGTTTAAATAATTTACATCCATAAAAAAAGAAGAAGTAAAGCTGGTGTTAAATATAGATATAAATATGATCGTGATCATATAAATAATTTAATTCCTTTAATAGATGTGTAAACTTTAAGGGCAGTTGTCATTATTTTAGAATTTTATACTTATAGCAAAAACAATTGAGTGGTACACTGTAAAATTACAATTAATCTAACTATAAAATAGATATCAGAAACCGTTGGCTAATATGAAAAAATAGGTAAGAAATATATTTATAATTTATGTTACGCATATTGAGTAACACTATAGTAATATTTTTGACACAGCATTTTCCCAAAACTTATTCTGAATTTGATTATATTAGACTCTTTTTATGTTTCTTGGAAATTTATTTTGAAAATTTGGGCCCATCTCGAATACTTTACTCATCAACTTCTACGATTTATGCTTTGCGTTTTAATCATCCACTTTTCACACTTCATCAAGTACTTTTTATGGAGTTGCTGGCACGTTAGTAATACTTGGTGATTATTCTGTCTACGAGAAGATAAGCAGTAATAATCGTTTTGCTGACTTTCTCACTTTTTCCAAATATTCCTACCAAATTATTAAAATTACCATATACTTCACTTCTAATTGAATTAGTAGGGGATGTCTTTGGTGATTACAATTAAAAATTCCTAAGTTAAACTCGTAAAGAGGTTATAATTTAAACAAAAAATATTAACTTGCCTACTACTAAAAATATTACTTCTTTGGATGCAACACAAAATAAAAACTTTCCCTGCACTTATCGAGACACTGCCAGTATATTGTTATTACGTATTATAAACATTTCACTGTCACAGTTCTGGGGACCAATTAGTTGTCGGCTATTATATTAGTTGACTACTCATAAACTAGTGTAACCTACTTAACTAGTATGGTTTTTCTTTTACATTCATTATGGATGATACTGCATTTTTTTCAGATTTATGAATATCTATGTTTTGAACTGTCCATACTTTAGATGTTTTATTTAAGTTTAGAAAGGAAAGTAGGGATAGACAAAACATGCAAGACAACGATTGTGGAAATGTCCGTAGCCAGTCCGTAACGGGACCGGCAGTTCGAAAGTATTATTAGTAAATATTTTTTTGTTTAAGCTCGTTTAAAATTATACTGTAATATTTAACTGGACATATTTAAGACAAAAATATGAAGATAAAGTTCTTTTATTAATTGTTTTAGAATTTTTCCACATCCTTTAACAAAATGTTTCAACCACATACTCGTATTTACAATTTGTGACTATTCGTATTTCCTGAAATTCAATTTATCATCATATTCAAATACGTATTGTACTACATTTTATTTTGTTTTATTTTATAGTTTATTCAAAAAAGTTTTGGAGCTTTGTGCACGCCTGTACTCGGCACAGAGCTCCAAAGCTCTGCCATCCGTCGCGAATTCACGATAAGTCTGGCGCCAAACGATAAGTGTACGCATGCGCTTTTACACCGGCCACTGTCCTCCTTTCCTTTAACTACATTCATCTTACGTTATTACACATGCTTATGACCTCGCTAATTATCATATTCAAGTACATCTTTTAATACTTATTTTTCATTGTGTCATGGTACGGTCTGTAAGTAAAACATTATGTAACTGCGCGCGCACCTGTTCTCGCCACTGAACTCCAAACTGTGCCGTACGTCGCCAGTTCATGATCAGTACAACAACAAGCGCTCACTGTACGCATGCGCTGTGCTACTTGTCATTGTTACCTTTTCAATTAACTATCTATACCAACACTACGAGCTTATGATGTCATTACCTTAAATAATAATTATTTTTTTTAGCCTTTCACGACTTCTACACATACTCGTGGTCATGGGTAGATTCGTGTTGTAATAGACTGATGATATTTTGTTTAATATGTATGTATCATTATGACAAAATAATAAAGAGTTTACTTTTACTATGGTAAAAAAAACACAAAACTTTGATTTGAGCCCAGATCAATTCCAGTTCAATAGCGTTGTACTGGCAATACAGGGTGATAAATAAATCACAGTGGTTAAGCGTGATAAATAAATCATAGACGACCCATGTCATCGCTATTTTAACTGAAACGTATGTAGATGTTATACTTGATTGTATATTAATAATAAAGTTGTTAAAAGTCAAAGAAAATTAGATTTTTGCAAACGTTAAAGATACATTATTAAATGCATTAAATAAATAAATCATTCCCATTCGGCCTACAAACATCTTCTGAATTTTTACTTGATTTTTGTTTATTGACATTCACAAATGCAATAACTCAAGTAAAACATACTCGTATAGGTAAACGTCAGTACAATCTCGCGTTTCTGTTACCAGGGACCGATGAGTCACGAAGAGATTTCTGTTACGGCGATAAACTTTTGAATCATGTCTCTCTGTTAAACGTATTTCACTCTTATCTCTAAAGCATAAAGTACAAATCTGCAAGCAAAAATACGAAGATATAGGCTTTTTAGTATTAAGTATGCATCCCTTCAAACAGCAAGCTTTCCGATTCTTTCGTAAATTTTTACAAATTGTAACACAAAAGAGTGGAGATTTTATAATTAATCGATCTTCATAATATGTGCTCACTGCTTGCCACAAAATCTTACGTGAACAACTCAAACTTATGTCATAAATTGTTGTTTAAAGAAACAAACATCAATGTCGCTATAGATTAGAGGGCGTGATCTGGTAACGTTTGATGTGTGTGTAAGTGAGATGTAGAAAGGGTAAGAAATACAGTGATCATTTGTTCTATTTCTCCTCTCTTTCTGTTTTACTAAATCAAGTGAAAGGAAAAATATCTTAAATTTTTTAATCATAGAACACAATTACTAATTCTTACATTTTTTTACTCTATTATTAGCACAGTTTTCTTCGTAAAGTATTTAAACAATTAGCCTTAGAAGAACTCACATATATGTAATGATATACTAATGCTCTTAACTTTTATCAAATCAAGTAATATACCATCCAAAAATGTATTCTGATAGATATATATAGATAAATTACTATTTAAGTCACTGAAATCGTTTCTAAATAAATTAGTTTAAAGTCTCAAAAAATGCTTTAACTTCTTAAGCGATTGAGTTAAAAGTACAAACAAAGTGTAATAAATAAGATTCGTAGCCACATACTTAAATCTTGCCGTCTAGAAAACACAAGAAACGGACCACTTTGACGTAAGTGTACTAAAATGGACACTTTAAAGACGAGAAGAAAAGTTTTGGACCAATCACTATACACGTTTTCCTTTTCACTCTTAAATTTGTCCTGCTTCTACTCGTGAATGGGGTATTGATGTTAACTCCATCGTAGTTATGATATCCTGGTACGGGTGTGGATAAAATAACCTATTCCAAATCGCTCGTTTGCTAACTTCACTTCGTAGCAGAATATTTTTTTATTTTTAATATGAGTTTTTTAGTCGTACGGCATGGCGTTCTAGGAGGGAGGCCTACGTTCCGCAGTGGACGTCTTCCGGCTGATGATGATGATGATGATATGAGTTTAAGTATAATATAGAGAATAATAACAGTAATTCTTCCTGTTCTGCTTTTAAATCTGGTAATAATGCTTTTGATTGTCTAATGTAACTGCTCTTATTTTGAACGTAGTTTTTCTCTTAATGATTGTCTATTATGAATCTTTCTTGTCGGTTTCCGTGGTGTAGTGGTTATCACATCTGCCTAACACGCAGAAGGCCCCCGGTTCGATCCCGGGTGGAAACATTTCTTTTGAGATTTCAATGTCCTTAATTAGTGTCGTAAATAATGATTTAGTAAAATAATCGGAAGAAATTTGGAATTTTTTTTAGGCTTTGCCTTAATAATAATGAAATTAAATGGCACTCATGTCTATTGCTCCGACACTACTATCAAGGCAGAAATATCGTATCATATGTAGATGAGAATGTTGTTAAAACAAATATTTTCTCTTTATTCAGTCATCAGATAAATATTATAGCTATTCTGAAATGAAAATGATTTGAAAGTTATTTATAATACTTTTAAACAATTCTTTTTAATATTATGCACTAAAGAATTGATTTTAGTTCACTACTTTGTGTATTTATGTAGTTAAGGTTCTATACTGAAAATAGTTTTCATACATCTGGTGTTTACTCTCTTACAGCACTATATCCTTTACATGATTTGTAAATCTGTGTCCTTACTACAATAAAGGAAAGAAAGCTACGTACGCACATGCAAAGCTAGGAAACTTTCCAACGATATAGTATTGACAAACTGAGACATATCTCTGTTGCGGAGCTGTTTGAAGTTTATAAACACTCAAGGCAATTAAACCGTACCACGATTTGTAAATATTGAACAGAGCCATCTAGTGACAATTTAGTTAGCTATATAAAGAACTTTATTTAAATAATTTGCATGGTTTTACTTCTCTAATAGATTTGAACTTAGTTACTATTTACTTAAGGTAGATTGTTTGTTTGAAATACGAAGGTCAATAAGGAGATAATGCATAATTACACAGTCTGCATACAGATGAAAAGTTTATTTATTAGGAAGAAGGCTTGATTTCAATCTGATAATCATGTAAAGCATGTTATAGTTTGTAATTAAATTGCGTATATTTTTGTGTATCGTGTATCTTTATAAATGTTTATGGATTTTGTACAATTCTTTTATTTTATGTTTTTTGTAAAGACTACTCCTATAGTATAAACAAACATACGCTGTGTTGCAGGGGACTTTATGCAAGTACGGGATCATATGAGTATGGATGTGCGAATGTCGTGAAATGTCGATTGTACTAAATTTTGGTAGACACAAGCTCATCACTTACAGTCTAATGACTAACACAATATTCATATTTATTTGTCTTTAATTCATTATTTTCAAGGTCAAAGCAGCAGAAATTAAGATATGAAACAATAAATCATTTCTGTATAAATGTAACTGCTGTAGACGCTGCGGTGTTGAAGTATAATAATATTGCTACGAAATCCTCTTCAAGGAGCTTAGACATTTTAAATATCAAATTCTTCTAAAATAGTATCAAACCTGCACGGTTTGATACTATTTTAGAAGAATAAAGAGACTTAGATAATGGTAGTTAAATAGAGAGAGTTATATATCTTTGGCTAAACACAAGCTACGGATTTGGTAGTCGTAGCTTTCACGTAGCTTGATGCTACGGGGTCTAAGAATCTACAGATACGAATCATTTAAAATGTCATATCTATTTTCTAGTTAGTATAGTATTATTACTGTGTTACCACGTGAGGAGCTTGTGACGAAAGTAGGCCTAAAAGAATCTAAAGAGTAACTGAAGTTCTCCCCATGAATACAAATATTGTGCGATGCGTTACGATAAAAATAAAATAAAACAGTTTAAACTTGCCTGGTTCTCACGAATTACATATTAAGGATTAGAATTAGCTAATTCGATTTGCCTATCCCATCTTTAATTTTTGTTTTCCTTTTAGTTCGATTTTGTATACAGTGTGTGTTTTTTTGTTTTATAAACTGCCATTTACTTTTTACTTTTTAATTTGGTTACCTTGAAAACTGTATTTTATTTGAACTATAATTTATTCAATTTTGATAATAGTACAACTTTATGGTAGTATCAAGTGTGGCAACTGGCTACTAAATTGTTTTAGGCATTTTTTTTCATCTAATGCATCACCGCTATATGGAAATTTACCTGCCAATTTTGAGTAATCAAGTGTAGGCTCAGGGGTACTTACAGGGATACTGTAGCTGTATTTTACACGTAACTGTATCGACATCGGTTTAATTATTTTTGTATGTTTACCATTCGTTCCAAAAGTGAAACTTACTTTCAAAGATCCCACCACATAGAAACATACCAAGCCAGTAAAATCATGTAAATAAAATATTAATCCTAAGAATCCTGGGAAAGATAAGGGAACATACTACAAATTATTGTATTGTCATCGGTTCTTGATAGGTGTCAATAAAATCCGGTGATTTAAAAGTATAATTCATTACAGAGATGATATAGATTCACAGATACATTCAACCCCACTTTAATACCAAGCTAAAAGAAAGCACATTAAAAATACGATCATTTTATCTGAATATTTAAGTAAAAGAGAATGACCAGTGTTGTATGAACCATGTTACAGTATTATTTAATCTTAAAAGTTGTACACAAGTGTTTTTAAAATTGCTAAATATCACACTTGTTCTTTCTCTCTCAAAATATCCTCCCTAGTAGGGACATTGTCTTTTTATTTAATTTACGCTACCAGTTACAAGTACTACTTGTACGCAAACATTAAGTGATGTTTGATATTGAATAACAAAACAATGTTTAGCAAAATAATAAAGAAATTAAAGGCAGTTTTTAATGAAAACAGCTTAATAAGGAGCTATCATAGATTAGATGGCTTATGACAGAGAATCACAATATTATTATTGTTTATAAAACATGAAAAGAATGTAACAAAAAGGTTATTATTAGTATATGCAAAAACGTAAACAATGCCCTCTCTTCCCTATCGTATGAAATATAACGCATTATGTAGTAACATTTTACTTGGCACTAAAATACTGACCTGGTCTTACATCCATCAAACAGATGGCAGGGTGTTAAAGTTGAAATATGAATAGCCTGATGAATTTTATAAAATACATAATTTTCACTTTTATTTATTTTTAAGCAATAGCTAAGTGTTTATAAAACGCTCTTATACCAAAATCTTTGTGTGATGGTCAGCTTTAACTTTTTTGTTTGGGCATATCCCAAATATTTAAGCGTGTAAGTTTTTCAAAAAGTGGAATCATATTTGCCTGTACATGTTTTTAATATTACGCAAATAGATAACTTAGTATACATTTATATATTGTACCTTACTCAAAGTAATATAATATTATAAATGTGAATGTATGTTACTTGTTTATTATTAGGATTTGCAGTCTTCCTTGAATTTGGTCAAAAAGGGAAACAGAAAAACGAAATACTTGGTCAAAAAAGTGTGTATTATTTCAATAAATTTATTATTATAACGCTTACACGTCTGATGCGTAAACTGTAAAGGTATATTTACGCTAGGTTAATGATTAGTTAAAGTAACATATTGTCCGCAACAGTGCTTGACAATGTTGTATGTTCACTGTTGATCAACGTCTCTTGCAGCTACAGATTTATAGTTTCTATATATACACAGTATAAATGTACTTATATTAATTGTCTAGTACCAATATTACAAGCTCTGCTTAGTTTGAGACTAGCCTTCTGGTCTCAGTTGTGCGTCAGATGTCCGAAAATATTATTTTACATACATTTTACATTGGTCTAGAGTCATGTTTACCGAATTGGTAGTTGCTACTTTTTTAATTTTGAATAAAACTACTAGAACAGAAATGACGTTGATGAAAATGGGCAATGTTTAGAAGTTTATTACGAAACAGTTTGCTGAAGGACATTCAATGAAACGATGGATTTATTATGTAAACAATTTTAAAAGCTGTTTTAGTAAAATTTTGAAGAACCTTTGTGTTTGATTTTACTGTTGATTTTTAAGCAAGACGATCGCTTACCAGATTGCATATTACAAAAATTTTGGCTTAAAATTACGTTGAGATTTCTGGTAACAAGAAGTTGGTTCTGTAATGTATTTATTTAAAATGTCCTGCTCTAAAATGGCTACAATATTGGAACGAAGTTCCTTACGGGAGGCTTGGAGGGGATAGGGATTTCGCTGCGGGACCGAACTGAAAAAAATGTGATAGTAAAACCGTAAGTGGAAAAAGTGCGTGGAATAAATCTGTGGAATAAATCTGTGGAAAAAAGTGCGTGGAATAAAATCGTTAAATGAGACGTGCGCAGGCGCGAAAGCACGTCATGTGTGCTATTTTATTATTTTAAGGAATTTATTATTTTATTTCCTAAAATACTGAATTTCCTAAATACTTTCTTGTACTTAAATAAATACTAATCAGCAAAATTTAAGAGAAAAATCAAGAAAACCTACATAAAATTGAGCACGATTTTTTTTGCAAATTGTGTCGATTCCACATTATCCGAAGGAACTTCGTTCCTATCTGGTGTCCCACGACACCATTCATTTTTATATTTTTTTGTTATTCTTCATTGAATTTCTGTATTTGAATACACAAAACATTTTTTTGTTTGTAGCGGTCATGTTGTAGAAACGCGTCAGATATTTATAAAACGATTGATGTCCTGTTGTGAGACTTCCACTACAAATAACAATAGTTACTTTCAACATATGGGTTGCCTCAAAATTACCATTACCGAATAACACACGTTGAATGTACATAATAAATTGTGGCAGTTGGAACTATCAATGGATCATGATTTAAAGGGCTTACCTCTCGAAGAATGAGTGGGCAGATTAATCTATGAAGGTAAATTGAAGTAAAAACATAATTTAAATATTCTTTCTTTTTTCTTTTCATCCATTTGTCGTCCACTACTTTCTTTTTGACATTCACAAGCTTACAATGTCCCAATGATGATGATGATGATGATGCGATTAGTTTTAATTAAACACCTTCAATAGTAGCAAATATGATTTCTCAATATTTTGTTTCATTTGCAACAATAACAAATCAAATAACCATTTTTGTTTAAATTATATTAGCTTCTTTCTTCACCCTTTTCCTTCATTGTCACTTTATTGCACTATTTTAATTATGATGCTGCTTTTTAATTGATGTTAAGTGTAGAGTACAAATAACTACAAATAGATATAGTATTGGTTACGTAGCTTAAACGTTGATTGATGCTACGATGTTGTCTACGTATCTACGGATCACGTAGCGAGCATAGACTGCTTGAAAGTTGTGTGTAATGGTATAAAACACAATACACTGATTTTCTTAGTCTTATTATACGGAGCAGAAACTGGATGAACGTCTAATCCTGAGGTTGGGCTTGGTTAACATTGGTTAAGTCGAGTCCCCGGGGAATGAACTTTCAAGAGGCGGCGCGCCTGGCCACCACGGGTGTCTCTCTGGTGGTGGGGCGTATTGAGGCGTTGGGTTTACAGGTGGCCCTAGACAAGACGGAGGCCCTTTTGTTCCATGGGCCCCGTCGTGGTCCACCCTCTGGCGCCTCCATAGTAGTCAATTCGGTCCTCGTACCGGTTCAGGCCCAGATGAAGTATCTGGGCCTGATCCTCGACGGCAGGTGGCTCTTCGACGAGCACTTCCGACAGCTTTCTCCAAAGCTGGTCGGCGCTGCTTCTGCCCTTGGGCGACTTTTGCCCAATTTGGGTGGAGCCAGCGTTGCGACGAGACGGCTATACACGGGGGTTGTCCGGTCAATGGCACTGTATGGTGCACCAGTGTGGGCGGCGGCTCTGACCGCCCAGAATAGGGCTCGCCTCTGGCGCCCTCAGAGGATATTGGCGGTTAGAGCTATACGCGGTTACCGCACCATATCGACGGAGGCGGCGTGCGCCTTGGCCGGAACTCCCCCGTGGGATTTGGAGGCGGAAGTGCTCGCCGAAGTTTATCGGCGAACGGCTGACTTCCGGGCAGGTAGCGGCATACGGCCCCCGCCCGGAGAGATACGCGAGTGGCGAGAGGCCGCTCGTCGAGCCACGATGGCTCGTTGGTCGTCCCGGCTGGTGGCTCCACGTGCTGGCTTTGCCGCCGTGGAGGCTCTCCAGCCGGTCATCGCCGAGTGGGCGGGGCGACAGCATGGGACCCTTTCCTTCCGGCTGACGCAGATTCTTTCCGGGCACGGTTGCTTCGGGAAGTATCTGCACTCGGTCGCCAGGAGAGAATTGAGTCCCGCCTGTCACCACTGCGACTGCAGTGAGGACTCGGCTCAGCACACGCTAGCGATTTGTTCCGCCTGGGCGGCGCAGCGTGGGGTCCTCACTGCAGTTATTGGAGGAGATCTCTCGCTACCGGCCGTCATACGCTCCATGGTCGGTAGCGACAGTTGTTTTACCGCGGTCACAACCTTCTGCGAAGACGTAATTTCGCGGAAGGAGGCGGCGGAGAGGGCCCGGGAGGACGATCTCCACTCGGACCCAGTTCGCCGCCGGCGAACCGGGCGGCGGAGGCGCGCGTACCAGCGCCTCATGCCGCCTTGAGTATGGCCGCGGGTGGACGGGACGGGTTTTCCCCTCCATCCGCTACAATGGCCAGCCGCGAGGGGGCGACGTCCGCGTGTGCCGTACGTCGCCTAAAATAGAGAGTTCATCCGCAGATGGTGCCCGTGGTAGCGGGCAGGCGCTAGGAGGGATCTGGATGTCGTAATAGCAGCTGTCCCCGGATCCCTCCCATGTCAGGCGCAGAGTGGCACACCGTGTGGTTTTAGTCGGTCCGATTCCGACACACCACCCCGCCGTAAACCCCGGTGGGGTGACGGCCCGAGGGGGTTTCCACACGTTAAAAAAAAAAAAAAAATGGTTAAGTCGAGTCGGCAAAAAGATTTTACTGTCTCCTTGTACACATAATAATCGCATGATAATATCCTAGTCTGTTTGTTCCACAAGTTTACTAGGTGATTAGTTTTGTACACCTGTCTCGTAGAAATAAATGACATCGCCAATGACAGTATGTCTAAGAAGACATACTGAAGACACCAAGGATGGTGTGAACTCTTTGTCTAATGTGTATTTATCAAGTAGTTTATTCTCAAGGTTTATATTTATAGGCAATTAACTTTTATAAAGTTAAGATAATTTATCGTTAATACTGAGAACTTTGGACACTCTCAATAATTTTGGTTTAATTTTAGATTGTTTGATATTAAAAATGACATAAATATTGGCATATGCATATTCTTTCTTTATCATGTAGTATTATATAACATTCCACCTGACTTGGAGACAAATCCTTTACTGTACAAGCAGTGCGACAGTGGAACAATTTATCAGAGACACTCCGTCAAACTAAAACTTTACCTGTTTTTAAAAGCTAAAAAAGAATTCTTATTTTTCATTATAAATATAGTAATAAAACGATATAATTATATTCACTAAAGTATGTATTTTAGTCTGTATATGTGTACGAATTGTTATACCACAAAGTCCCGCCAAATGGAAGATGTCGGGCTCGCCGCTACACCAATCAATCCACTACAGTCGTAGTATCTTTCTACAAACTGACTCTGACCTCCATCAATAAACGGATAGACTATATCTGCTTAAATATACAATCCTAGTACAGTGACAGGTAAAAAATGGGGATAATTCACAGCCCAAAGTATAGGTTGCCAATGATACTTAAAAATCGTAACATACTGCGATATAATGTAAATAAATTAAAATTACATTTGTTTTACAATAGCGTGATGATATATGGCTTCCTTTATGAAACAAAGAAACACAAATATCCATATTCTGAGCTCATATAAACAGTATAAGTTATTCACATATTCATAAAAAACCCCTATTTTAATTCCAAAGGATTTCATAATCTACAAAACGAGCTAATCATAATTTCACTTCAAATAAATCGCGATAGTACACCACTGAAAAATATGACTGTAGTAAGTCACATGAACTATGAGATCACAATAACAGGTAAAGATTTTATGACTAGTTACTGGCAAAATAATAATAAATAGATGTAAAGTTATTATACTGACAATTATTAATCTAATGAATAACAATATAAACAATAAACGAATAAAAAACTGTCTGACACATCTAACAACAAATATTTTACCAAGATGCATAGATTTTACCTGTTGTTAATTTTTTTCCTATTAGTTCACCTGAGTTTTTCTGTGAAATTAATCAAGTAATTTATCGGAATAAAAAGAATCAAAAGTGGTGAGCCTAAGTTATTGTAACGAAATTAAAGAGCAAATCTCGGTTTTAACTTATCAAATCATCATCATGCCTATCGATATAATATTCAGAATGAAAATCAAGTAAAAATTTTCAAAGTGCAGATCTCCGGTGTTCTTTAATAATTAACGTTTATTATCACGGTGCTAAAACACATTCTATAAAAAGATTAGCTAACTAGAAGTTTAAATTTTTCCACTATCGGTTTTTGAACGTAAAAAAAGGACTTGGAGGTGAATGAATGCAGTATATTAAGAATAATTCACTACGGGTGAGTATCCATCCTTTGTGCAAATAACTGAGGATGAATTTTTAGCTTTTGATAAATCTACTTGTATTGAATATAACCTTGGAATGACTATTGAAAGTATTAAATATTAAAGAAAAAGTCTACCATCAAGATAATACTGTTTATACTTTTTTGGGAGAGGTAGGGCATAGCGCGATATTTTCCGCTCAAACATTAGAGCAGCCCGACTGGGGAAGGACCTCCGCCTTACAGAAGACCACGGCCAAATAGCACAGCCTTTTTCGGCAGTGCTGTGTTCCTGTGGTGAGTAAGGTATCCAGAGCTCTAGAGAATTCGCTGTTTTGACAACGGGGGACCAGTGGTGCTTATAATACTGCTACTGGCTCGTGTAGGCGCGGGATGTGGGCGCGGCGGTCAGGAAGACCCGCTGAAACGGTTGTCCGCTTGCCGCCCGCAGGATAGATGGGTTCCCGAACCCAGGGATCACTACAACCTCCACCCTGGGAGGCCGAACCGCCAGCCTGCGAAAAATCCCTGCAGTAGTAGTCGTGCCGGAGGAGGAGACCGGAGTGGAACCCGGTTGCTGCTGCAGGAGGGGAGCGGGGGCCCTTTCGTACGCCGCGCCGACAAATCGCACTACCCGCATCAGCCATGTGCGGATTGGCACCGCCCCATTGCCCCCTTAGCTGTCAACACAGTAAATCCTCACAAACCAATTGAACCCCCCCAAAAAAAATGACAAAGAAAAGTAGAAAAAGAGTATCTACAGCGGCATCCTCTTCCACGTATATGGACTTCTACAATATCAGGGGACTTCACTCCAACCTGAACGCAGTCCACCTTCATCTGGAGATTGCGCAGCCGACCCTCTTATTTCTTACGGAGACACAGATATCCTGCCCGGCCGATACATCATACCTACACTACCCCGGCTACAAACTCGAACACAAATTCCTGAGACGTGCCGGTGTATGCATGTACGTCCGGGAGGATATCTGCTGTCGCCGTCTTCATTTTTATGAAGACAGGGACCTGTCAGTAATGTGGGTGCGCGTAGACTACGGAGGTCAGACTCGAATCTATGCGTGCCTATACAGGTCTCATAGCGGCGACAGGGAGTCTAGAGCACTCTTTGAGCACCTGCAAGTGACGACTGACAAAGTTCTTGAGCAGTACCCCCGTGCTGAGTTGGTGATTTTAGGAGACTTTAATGCCCACCACTGTGAGTGGCTAAACTCTCGATCCACCGACTTTGCGGGAAGGTCTACTCATGAATTTGCTCTGGCCCATGGCCTCTCACAACTGGTACATTCCCCAACAAGAATACCTGATATTGAGAGCCATGCGCACTCTTTGCTGGACCTTCTGCTGACGACGCGTCCGGACGACTACACTATCACAGTGGACGCACCTCTCGGCTCATCCGACCACTGCCTCGTCCGGACCGTAGTCCCATGCGCGCGGCATATTCCACCTCGCCCAGCCGATTTGCGCTGCATGTGGCAATATAAATCAGCAGACTGGGATGGATTGCGTGAATTCTACGCATCGTACCCGTGGAGGCAGCTTTGTTTCGCGTCAGAAGACCCCGACCCCTGCGCAGCCGCTGTCACTGAGACGATCCTGGTGGGTATGGAGTATTTTATTCCTAACTCATCAGTAGCTGCGGGAAAACAAAAGCGACCGTGGTTTAACCGGCTCTGCCAGGAAGCCAGACTAGTCAAGCAGACTGCCTACAGGGCTTGGACCACGGCCCGTGCTAATAAGGATCCGAACATCTCTGATGTGAGACGCAAACTAAATGCTGCCTCGAGATCCTGCAAAAAGACAATTGCCAGAGCCAAATTCGATTTCATCGGCAGGATTAGTGAGCGACTTACGGGCTACCCCTCTGGGAGTCGTGCCTTTTGGTCTCTTGCTAAGGCGGCCGAGGGAAACTTTTGCCAGTCGTCTTTACCACCATTGCGAAATGCCGATGGTAACTTGGCCCACAGTGCCAAAGAGAAAGCCGACCTACTTGGGCAACTCTTTGCCTCAAACTCGACCATGAACGAGGATGGAAGTGCGGTACCGCCTACTAACCCGCCGTGCCAACACTCTTTGCCGGAAATACACATTTCGCAAAGAGAAGTGCGGCGGGAACTAAACTGTCTAGACGTTCATAAGTCGAGTGGGCCAGACGGCATACCTGCAGTGGTGCTCAAGCAGTGTGCTCCTGAGTTGTGCCCTGTACTAACGCGACTTTTCGCGCTTTCCTACCGCAAAAGGCAAGTGCCGTCTTCGTGGAAGACTGCCCATGTGCATCCAGAGCCAAAAAAGGGTGATAGATCGGACCCATCGAATTACAGGCCTATAGCTATAACTTCCCTTCTCTCTAAGGTGATGGAGCGTGTGATCAACACACGGCTCCTCAGTTACCTAGAGGAGCACGATTTGATCAGCGACCGCCAGTATGGTTTCCGCCACGGTCGCTCGACTGGTGATCTTCTAGTGTATCTCACTCACCGGTGGGCTTCAGCCATTGAGAGTCAAGGTGAGGCTTTGGCAGTTAGCCTGGATATAGCAAAGGCGTTCGATCGGGTCTGGCACAGGGGTCTTCTATCGAAGTTACCATCCTACGGCCTGCCCGAGGGTTTGTGCAAGTGGGTGGCTAGCTTTTTGTCCGGCAGACGCATAAAAGCCGTCGTCGATGGTAGCTGTTCCGATAGCATGGACATAAACGCTGGTGTCCCGCAAGGCTCCGTGCTATCTCCAACGCTGTTCTTGCTGCATATCAATGATATGCTGTCCACGGATGGTATCCATTGTTATGCGGACGACAGTACTGGAGATGCGTATTACACGGGCCGAGCTAACATCCCTCGTACCGTTGTAGTAGAAAGTCGCGAACAACTTGTGTCTCAAATCGAGAGCACCTTACACAGAGTCTCCGATTGGGGTCGGGATAACCTGGTCCAATTTAACCCCTCTAAGACACAAGTCTGTGCGTTTACCGCTAAGAAAACCCCGTTCACGTGGTTCCACAATTCCAGAATACACCCCTTACCATCTCACAGAGTATTGGAATCCTCGGTGTCGACATCTCCAGTGACGTCCAATTTCGAGCTCATTTGGAAGAGAAGGTCAAGCTGGCATCAAAAAAGCTTGGTGTTCTGAATAGAGCGAAGCGATACTTCACACCGGCACAAAGGCTACTACTTTACAAAACACAAGTTCGACCTCACATGGAGTATTGCTGTCATCTCTGGGCGGGAGCACCGAAGTACCAGCTTGAGCCTTTCGATTCAGTTCAGAGACGTGCTGTGAGAATAGTCGACGATCCTGATCTCACAGACGGTATCGAGCCACTAAGTCTTAGGAGAGACTTTGCCTCGTTGTGTGTGCTCTATCGTCTCTACAATGGGCTGTGTTCTGAAGAATTGTTTGATATGATGCCCACAGCCACTTTCTACCATCGCACCGCTCGCCATCGTCAGGGAGCTCATCCACATACATTGGAACCTAAATGGTCGCGCACAGTGCGGTTTCAGAGAAATTTTCTCCCGCGAACAATCCCGTTATGGAATGAGCTCCCTGCCGAGGTTTTCCCTGGAAACTACAGTATGGGGCTCTTCAAGAAGGGGGTAAATAGGTTTTTAAAGGGTCGGCAACGCGCACGTGATGCCCCTGGTGCCGCAGGCGTTCATAGGCTGCGGTAACCGCTTACCATCAGGCGGGCCGTATGCTTGTTTGCCACCGTCGTGGTATAAAAAAAAAAAAAAAAATATTCGATATAAAGTCTAGTTGCGAAATGTACGCAATTTTTGATATCCGCACGAATACCAGGAGAACAGATCTAACTAAGAGATGCTCTCATTTAAACATCTCAGGCGGGTAAAGGACTCTTTTATGGTAAAAATAACATTCGACATTTTTGCTTACAAGTGTTATTGATTGATTTATTGTAATTTATGTGTAATTTATTAATAAAACAATTTGACAAACTTGAAATAATGGATGCAAAATAACTGTAAGTCGTGCTTCTATAGACATTTCTAGAGGGACAACATGTTTTGTGGAAACGCGAAACAATATAATGATCGATATCATACACTTGAACCTGCAGATGAAAATACCTGATTAAACCAAGTACAGATAAAAAAAGTGCAAAGTGTGAGGAAGCCAACACTTAATTTGCGTAAATTAATTAATCTGTCAAATGTTGTCTAGGTCAGGTTCTGTTTTCAATGCAGCTATTATTTCTATTTTACCATCTAACTATGATAAGTTTTTAATTTATTTAACTTCTAATAATATTTGTACGTTTAATATAAGTTGTAATTAAGGATTGTGAGTTATGTCAGCTGTAAGTTGAAGTTTTGTAGTTTAATAGATAAATATCTGAACTTTAATAACTCGCCCATAGAATTTCTATAAAATATTTGATTTTAATAGTCTGATAAAATTGTATTGAATGACATTCTTATTTTACTAGCCTTAGCTGATAGTATTTGAAATTTAAGAAAACTGTTATAAGTAATATTTTCACTATTAAAGACATCAAAATAACTATTTCTTCCCGTAAAGTAACGACATATCGATATACTAGTACACTCACACCTCATAAAGAAAGAGTTAATTATTGGACCAATTACAATTCACGTTTTTCTTTTAATTTTTTGGATTTTTTTTTTATGTGGACATTGGATAACGATTATACGCCATCGTACTCACAATATTCTGGTACAGGTGTGAATAAAGGACAACAATATTTAACTTTAATAAATAAAAACAGGCAACTATATTTTGCGAAAGAGTTTTTTATTTATTTATATGCCTAAAATAACACAAACATTAAAAATAATTCTTCTTAATTGAATACCTCCTCTAGAAACTCAGGAGTCGATTAATAAAGTAGTAGTAACAAGTATATGTCGTTGTTAGAGGACACAATGGCAACCTAAATTGTTCTCTAAAAGTAAATATTTTTGAATGTCAATATTAATATTCTCATCATAACAGCAATAAATCTTAAGAATTGGTAAAATTAAATGTCTAAGGCTTATTAATCAGAAATTAAAACTTCCTGCACTGTCACCAAGTAAGTAGTAGTTAAAAAAACAAATATTTAAAATTTTTTTTTTTTCTTAGCCTCAGTTTATTAAGACCATTTGATAGCTTTAGTTAGAATTCTGGCGAGTAGTGCCTTATCCCGGCACTACTCGCCGGAACTCTGCCGTCCGTCACGAATTTACGATGAGTGCGGCGACAAGCGTCAGGTCAACGCATGCGCTGTACCACCAGACACTGTCCCCCCTTCGCTTAAATATGTATATCAATCCACGCTACGTCCACGCTACGTCCACACTACTAAAAGACTTATGGCGTCCTTTAGATAAATAAGTATCGACTTATATTAGATATTTCTCTCTACTCTGAACAAAAAATTAAGTTAGTAATTATATTTCACAAATTTAGAAAAGTAATTTATTTATAAACATTGAAATAACAGCCCTTCAACGTAAAGAAAAAAGGTTTTTATTTCGAAAAAATATAGTATCCAGTAAGTTTTAGTACTATATATTTTTAAATTTAACTTACTGTCTAATTAACACTAGTTAGTCCTGCATCCTGCACAAAATATAGTCATCAATCACGTATCAAGGATACCATCCAACATACACATGTAACATATACATGTAATGTTACAAGGGAGTGAGTTTACAATTTACTTAATTCGAAATGTCACCTTTTTTTTTGTGTTATAGTCTGAATTAGAGAACTATTGAAACCCTCAAATCATTCAATAACGTTTTTTAATAAAAAGTAAAAGAAAGAACACCCCTGGTGGGACTCGAACCCACAATCCTCGGCTTAGGAGGCCGATGCCTTATCCATTAGGCCACAAGGGTTCCGTGCGATTATGTTCAATTTGACAGGTAGTATTTACGTCCATAATAATGTTGTTAAAAATGCTAAATATAGTTCGTAAAGATATTTGTGTTCAGAAATATTAATCTCATATAAGATCACCTTCTATGAACGGTTGATACTTATGAGTTCAGTACACAAATATGACACCAAATATCT
Source organism: Hypercompe scribonia (assembly GCA_949316085.1). Lineage (NCBI taxonomy): Eukaryota > Metazoa > Arthropoda > Insecta > Lepidoptera > Erebidae > Hypercompe > Hypercompe scribonia. Next base: position 26,722,025 of record OX438968.1, on the reverse strand, counting down.
GAAATGGTCACATTTTTGTTATTTTTTTATTTAATAGTTTGTCTGTTGTACTTGTTTATTAAATTATCTATTCTATTCTTAATAATTGTTTAAATATTATTATTAACTTATTGCTTTAATAACCTGCCAAAGAGACTATACTCTTCTTGGTTGAAAGAATGAGTGAAATCCCAGAGTTGTTATCACCATACTCATTGTGAATACATTGCAAAAGACTACAGACTATGAAGCTAGCATTACGATCTATATATGAGGGTAGAAGCTAAATGTGGTACCCTTCTCTTACCATCCATGGCCTTTGAAGCTACTTGCTTTGAAGGCCATGCATGGTAAGAGAAGTGCACAAAATTATAATAATGCAGGAATATATTCCAGGACACAAGAATAGAAATACTTACAAAGGTATCATACCTTACAAAATATGCGTCGTTAGATTACACGCTGTCGCAGAATACATAAGAAAAGTAAAAATTCACAGCTCCTGCCCCGTAGGTGATAGCGTGATAATATGTGGCCTATATGTTGACCCGACCTGTTAGTAATATTCATGCCAAAGTTGAAGTAAATTCATGCAGTACTTTTTGAGTTTAGCCCGGACATACAGACAAACGGACAAAAATTCTAAAAACTATATCTTTGGCTTCAACATCTACTGTAGATCACATGTATTCAAAATTCATATAAGCATATTCAATAAAATTAACTCACAAACGGAAATGGTATAGGTCTCTGGGCCATGTCAATTTTCAATATTTAAATAAGTTAACAAATAATAAATAAGTGATTTGCCAGACAAGATTGAAAGCTTGAAATTTAAATGTTCAAATTGTATTAAAAGTAAAATGGCTAATGTATCTTTTGAAAATAATAGAATAAACACTACTGAAATTTTAGAATTGATTCACACTGATTTGAATGGTCCACATAACACAAGTGGCTATGATGGGGAAAAATATTTCTTGACATTTATTGATGACTATAGTAAAGGTACAAGAATCTTTTGCATTAAAAGTAAAACTGGCATTTAGTAATTGTTTTAAAGAATTTGTTAAATTAATAAAAAAATAAACTTCATAAGGCACGCTACGGCAGGATTCCAGCGACAACTATACCTGGCGACGTATAATGGACGCACGTTGCGGCTGGATGATCGCCTTTCCGAATTAGAAGCGCAGGTAAACCATATCAATTGGCATATTTTGGGCTATCAGAAGTCCAAAAACAGGGTGAGGATATGATAGCCCTAGATTCTGGCCACCTCCTCTACTTCCGACAGGGAGACCAACCATCTCAAGGCGGTGTCGGATTTATGATCCATGAGTTATTCAAGGGTAGGGTGGAGGAAGTTGGCAGTGTACCGTCAAGGGTAGCATACTTTATCTTAAAAAACCCAAAGGGTAGTCCCTGAAGGTTATACAAGGGTACGCACCCACGTCTACACATCTTGACGATGAGGTTGAGGCCATGTACGAAGACATAGTTAAGGCTCTGGCTCGTACCAACACTTATTTCACAGTTGTTACGGGCGATTTCAATACGCAAACGGGAGTACATGATTATGACGAAACCGGGGTAGGACTGTTCGTCTATGGGCACAGAAATCGACGAGGTCAAATACAAAAAATTACGGGCGAACTTCCTCGAGGCTCAGGGGCTCTATCTGATGAATTCCATTTTTCAAAGGAAGTGGACCTGGCTAAGCCCCGAAGCTAAAAACAATGAGATCGACTTCATCAACACAAACAAACGCCATATATTTAGAGATGTCTCTGTGATCAATAGGTTCAATATAGGTTCAATACAGGATACTGTGCAAACTCAAACCATGAGTCCCACCGTTGACAGATATTCTGGACCCGGAGTTTCTGGGAAGAGTGTTAAACAAACTTTTCCCAATGGTCCAGGATCGGGAGGCCGATAGCAGAATTCGTTAGGGCTGGGTGGCGTTCGGAAAGTTTCGTCACATCTTCGAGTCACCGATCCCACAATCATTAAAGACCAAAGTATTTGACCAGTGCGTTCTATCTGTAATGACATACGGAGCCAAGACGTGGACACTACCCATTGGACTGATCTATAAGTTTAAAGTAGTTCAGCGTGCGATGGAACGTGCAATGCTGGGTGTTTTTCTGGCTGGTAAAATTCGTAACGAGGTTATTCGACAGAGAACTAGAGTAACTGATATCACACGGAGAATCAGTATGCTGAAATGGAAGGCCGCCGGCCATGTATCCAGACGAACCGATAGTCGCTGGAGCCGAAGTGTACTAGAGTGGATACCATGATGGGGGAAACGTAGTATAGGGCGCTCTGCTCCGCGATGGACCGACGACTTGAAGAAGGTGGCTGGCAGCGGATGAATGTTTTCAGCAAAACCAATGCAATGAAAATGTTTATTCACCTGTAGGGCAAATGCAAGCACTGAAATGGATAAAAGTATAAAGTACAGAAATTTAATAGGTGAATTATTGTATATTAGCACAGGAACAAGGCCGCATGTAGCATACAGTGTTAATTACTTGAATAGGTATCAAAATTCACATTACAAATATGCAATGAGAATTTTAAAATATCTTTATAAGACTAACGATTTAAAGCTAACATACTACGATGGACCGACGACTTAAAGAAGGTGGCTGGCAGTAGATGGATGCGAATCGCCCAAGATCGGGATGGTTGGCGTTCCCTGGGAGAGTGCGCGTGTGCCGTACGTCGCCTAAATAGAGAGTTTATCCGCAGATGGGGCCCACTTTAGCGGGCAGACGCTAGGAGGAATCTGGATGTCGTAATAACAGCTGTTCCCGGTTCCCTCCTATGTCAGGCGCAGAGTGGCACACCGTGTGGTTTTAGTCGGTCCGATTCCGACACACCACCCTGCCGTAAACCCCGGTGGAGTGACGGTCCGAAGGGGTTTCCACACGTTAAAATAAAAGACCTTCGTTCAACATCTATCATATCATCAATCATACTACGATAATGTAGACACAGAAGTATTAGATTGTGTGGTAGATTCTGTCTATGCAGGAGATAATGTGGATTGTAAATCTACATCATGCTTTATAATTAGATTGTACGGCAACTTCATTTTTTGGACGACACATAAACAGAATACAGGAACCAAATGTTCAACTTTTGCAGAATATATTGCTATGTCAGAGGCAGTGAAAGAAGTACTTTTATTAAAAATTAGTTTGGTGAATCATATAACGTAAAATTTTGTGAACCAATTAAATTGTATGAAAATAATTCGGGTGCTGATGCGATTGCTAAATACGGTAACTTTACAAAATATTCAAAACACATTGAGGTACAGTAGCATTATTTAAACGAGAACTTTGAAAGGGGGATAATTGATATCGTAAAAATTGACACAGATTTTAATTTGACAGACATATGTATGTATGTATTAACAAAAAGCTTACTTAAGACAAAATTTATGAAAAACAAATTAATTTAATGTGTCATACAATTTGGTTGGTATGTTTTATTTTTTTTTTGTTTTTTCTATATTAAGAGCCTGCCAAAGTGACTCTACTCTGCCTGACTGAAAGCATGAATAGAATCCAAGAGTTGTGGTCACCATACTCATTGCAAATGAAGACAATGGTGACCCACACTGTGGTGGTCTTGTGAGATGCTTTTTCACACCCCGCTTGGGGACGTAAAAGGCATGACAGTCATCGTGACAGCGTAAGGCTTACACAGTTACCACGATGATTGTAACGCCTGCATCAATGGGCCTCCGTATGTAAAAGATTAAGATTATAAATTTAAGGAGGCGTGTTGCAATGTTTGGTTAAAGTTATAATCATAATTCGTCGCAGCGCCACCTCATTGGAGTGTGCAGTTCCGATGCATCTAGACCCTATATTTTTATTGTCTGTACACACACACTACTGTATAAGAAAATATGGCATCCTCAAAAAAAGTTAAAAGTCATTCAATAAAAGTTAAAAGTTCAAAGGCTTATGCAAATTACATGTATTACTTACCTAATTATTTAAATGTTTGACAGTTGATTAACTTCTGTATGTTTCGACACTAGCTCAAATTTATGATTTTTTCGTTTTTACAATGGTTAAAATACAATATTTTGTTATAAAATTTTCCGTATTAGCTAAATAGATACAAATATCAAATCGCTGATTAAGTTTAATTACGGTCAACGAAAATTTGTACACATAGTCCATCTCTTCTGTACTGGACCTGTATCGTATCTTAGATAACAGTGACATTTACACCAATTGCTAAAATGATGTATTCATTGGCAGAACAGGTAGCTAAAGATAATCACATGATCAAATTCATAGTTTACGATGTATATTAATCTGTAAAGGACATACAGATAAACAGACAGACAAACATTCGTTTATATATATACAAGTATATAAACATGTAGAACTGGCTTCACGAAACTACTAGAAGAAAACTCGAAGAAAACAGTCTAATATCTATAAAACCTTTTTAGCTACCTTTCTTGTTGGTAATTAGCTGTAGGTTGGCTTATAACTTAATTATATTACTACACTTATTAAGGACAAAAAATAAAATGTCAAAAAGTATGTTTCCGCCCGGGATCGAACCGGGGACCTTCTGCGTGTTAGGCAGATGTGATAACCACTACACCACGGAAACCGATAGCTAATATACACAATGGGCAATCGTAAGGAAAAATCAATCGAATTTGAATGTTGTCTAATGGCTTTTAATCCTTGACTAACGTCTTCCTAACTGTATAGCCGCATTTCAAATGCACTCTCGATTACCAGGTAGCGTAAAAAGTTTATTCACTAGATACTCGTGAATAGCCAGATAGATTTGATTATGAATATGACTGAAAAACCAGGCCATTTTTTAAAGTATTAAACTGAACATGGCCATTAAGTGCAGTTTTAACTAATTGTTTCATAAATAGGCACTCTCCAACTTCAAAAACGCACATTACCTTACAGTTAATATTTTGCAAATACAGTGACACTATAAAGTCAAAGTAAACAAAATATAAGTGAACCGTGATATTTGTAATCTATTTTCGCTAAGTTTTCAATATGTACTTATTAGAAACATAATAAAAACATGTCTGTATCAGTACCTCAATATCTGGGCGTACAAACCATAGTAAAATAATTCTATAAAATGTGTAGTAATAATGTATTTTACAACATTAATATTATGTATAACTAGTATTATTTTTACAGAATTGAACATTTTGTTAAAATTATATTTTTGTTTCTAAATGTTAGCATCACTCGTCCTAAATACACACAATTACAGCCGATATTAATAGCTTCGGTCGCGTTTCAGGTCAATGCTTCACTGCACTGCCCTCATAAGGGTTGTAGCGTGTTATTGTTACAAGTATTGTAAAATACTAATAATTTCACTAAGGCTTTACTCGTAATTACAGGCATAAAAAATGATTCTAATTATAATTATTCCAGTGTAAGACCTTTACTTAGAATAATGCTAATGTTTTTTAACTTTTTAGACACTTTAAGTAAATACGTTTTCTCGTTCTCAATGGTATGTTAATGAGAGTTTAGATATATTCATTCGAAAAATAAACACACATACATTAATAAACACATTTATTGCCTAACTCACAGTATACAATACACAATTTGATTAGAACAATACACATAAGTCGCATCGCTTGCTGTAGCTCGCGCGGCGCTGATCCATTGGCAGTAAGATTATGACGTGTGTGTTCGCGGGGCTCTGGTCGCTAGCAGATACTTACGGGCGGCTGTCCTGGATGTAACGCATTACACCTTGTTAGTGACGTCTCGGAGTGTTACACGTCCACTTTTACCACTGCACACAGAAATACTGAACACAGTGATGATGGAACCCAAGAGAGGGTCTACAAACGCGCATGCGCAATGACGCTACACTTTACTCTCCATAAACTACACCGACTACAATGGTCCTTCGCGTTATAACCGAAATTTTTCATCATTTTTTTCTTTATAGTTTTCTTCCTGTACGACTTGTTCCCAAACTAGGTTTTTGGTGTTTACATTCATTATTAATTGTCAAATAGATTTAGTAGCTTATAAGTATATATTGTTTTCAAAATAAAATTATTGACTTGGCTCTTTAATAAAAGAAATCATTAAATATGATTGATAATGATAGAAATGATTTATTCAATAATGAATGTAGCCAATTTTGGTTAATTCAACTTATGAGAAATTTTGTTTATTTACTAACTACTCTTGAAACTTATATTCTGATGAATAAATTGTTTATATAAATTTATAGAATGCCCAACTTAAGTTCAGACGGACAGAATCGTCACACATTACCGAATGTTATGGTTTACAGTTAGTTGATTGTACACATTTATCGAAATATATTGGCAGTGGTATATTTTATATCATGCGTAAATTGTACATAGATAGACATATTCATACAATTAGGACTCTTTAAGGACTCCTTTATTGACCATTACTACATTATACAATATTGTAAAATTAGTTACTATTTTCACTTTGTAGTTATGTAGAAAGTCTGAAACACTATCATATGCGTCCTTAAAACCATCGTAAGAAGTACCTCCACGCTATTTTTCTTTCTCCCTTCCTAAACAAAATCGTCTACAATGAGTCAAGTAATACACTCAAGATATAATAAATAACATAAAAAAATATTATAGTTTTTTTCGATACTTACAGCTGAATCAAATTTTGGATGAAATGTTACTGTGCCAAAAATCTACAGGTAACATGATATCTTCTTCAAAATATTGCATGTAGATTTCATTAAATCTTTCCATATGGAAAACTATTACAAGAAAATGTTATCAATTCTACATTTCCTTTTATCTGGTCATTATTGTCATAAAGTTCTTCTCTTAGACAACAATATCGAAATTTTGTTAGACCCAACTTTTATTGTTCTAGTAAAATTGTTCTATCATAGGGTAAGGGCTGTGCAATAATTACACGATTAATATACATAGACAAAAGACGAAAAAGGGATGAATATAGAACTTCTTACACCCTCCACCTCACAGAGGGAGAGTGAGATTTATATAAACCAAAAAAAACTCACGTGATTACGGGAGGGTTACTACGTTTAATGTTTATTTCAAGCTCGTTCCAAGTAGTAGCGTACTTACATATATACTCGTACAACATCTTGCATTGGCAGTTCACTTTCGCTTAACGAAGTCTCTAATTCATAATCTTGGTTTCAAATTTTCGTTTTCGCTTTAATAAATGAATTAGCAGATGACCAGTAATTGAAAACATTTGAGGGTGCTTTTGAATATCTTCGTAACGGTCTTGTTAACAGCTATTTCTTGTTAATACTTGTTGATCCAATAGTAGACTTATTAAAACATTTTTATTAGCTTCACTTGTATTTTTATATGTAATCGATATTTGTAAGCGTGTTCCTTAGTTTTTTTAACTGCTGTTTCTATGTAAGTGTATGAATTATGCGTACACTTACATAAAATCACGCCTGTTTTCCGAAGTAGTAAATAGGTACTTTTTGTTAATGTTCAAGCTAAGAATATGCTAAGAATTTATTAGTACTGGTTTACAAAGTATATAAAAGAAAAACAACAATAATTTTCAAGATCTGAAAAATAATTTAATACTAATAGGTTTTTTTTTTCTTCTGGCACAGGTTTCCTGAATATGAAATCTTTGTTTGTTTTTGTTTTTATTTATTGTTGTTGCATCATCTGCATTCGCAATGAATATAGGGACCACAAGTCTTTTTGAGAATTCTATTCTTGCTTTCCATCAGGCAAAGTAGAACCACTTTGGCAAGCTCTTGAAAATACACTATAAATCAATCTATTGAATATTTGATATATTTACGTGAAAAGCTCATGAACGTTCGGAGCTTCGCCAATTTTGATATTTTTATACCAGGCAGGTACTAGAAGGCAAGAGGTCTATAGCTGTACGAATCAATAGATGTTCTTGACTCTCTTAAAAACCTGTAATTTTTTTGTATTAGGTTAGAAATAATAGTTAACATAAGACTCAAAACAACCAGAAATAAACATACGCTATTATTATCATTATTATCATCATCAAGTCCTCCATCCTCTAATTTACACAGGCCTCTCTTTTAAAATGAGGCTTTGGCCTACCATTGTAGTTGTATCTCCTACTAAATATAAAAAAAATAAGTAAAATCCCTTTATTTTTGTTAAAATCAAGAAACAATCTTTTGGTGTTTATGATATTTGTAGCTATGATCTAAGTAGGTGAATTTCCGTTAATAACGTTCAATAACTCCTTGCCCGGTGGGGTAATGATTATGGTGGCATGAATTATAAATATAATGTTAATCTTATTATTACGTAACTGATCGTTATATCACTGAAAAGATAAAACGGTTAAAGAATTCTTTAATTGGGTACATTGCCCCCTTTATGTTCTTATCCGACTTGAATACTTGAACAAATGGAAACAAATACTCAAATTCACCAAAATCATAACACCTTTAATATTTTCTTAATTATGGAATAGGGTGAGGATGTTATTTGATAGACAATTATCGAATTACATCTACACTCTATTCTACAGATACAGGTCTATTCAGTATTCTCAAATTTATTTTACATATATCGTTTTTATTGCCATGTTTAAAATAAAAAATGAAGCATCAAAACTTTTCACGTATACACGCATATACAAATATAAGAAGATCTCCACAAAACTAATTAGACACGCATGCGTACAAATCTTACCCATTCGATCATTCATAGACTAGAAAAACATAGCGATTGTACAACGTACTACACTCCTAAGCCTCTCTTACCGCCTGGTAGACAATTATGAAAGCTACTGAAGTTCACACTATTATATTGAATGGAATAAAATAGAAATAGAATATAAAAAATATTTAAATGTTTAATCATTTCAGATTATAGACTCTTAAAATTTTCGGGTGATAGTATTATATAAATACTGATGAAAGTATTTGCTAACCTCAATTGGACAACAAAACAAATTGATCTGGACAAAATACAATAATTACCTGAACTAATTTATTTTTAATTTTAGCCTTAAAACCTGACCTGATGAAAATGCTGATAAAATATTTATTTCTTTCCATTGACGCTTTACATTTACATACGACTAGTCAGTTAACTTAAGAAATGGGACACGCTAAAAGTTCAGTATTTGTAAATTATAGAAATTATTTCCAATAGTACATACAGAGGCATATCTAAAGTAGTGAATTATTAAAGGCTATTGAAGATAATGGTAAATAAATATAATTAATCATTATCATAATAATAATAATAAGGAGTGTCAATAATTTGTCAGCATAATTATGTACACGTAGAATATCAATTGCGAGTAAGTGCTAAAGAAAAACTATCTATACGTTTTGCGAAACACCAGGGCAATATTAAAAACATGAACTGAATGTGTTTGAAATATTCAAAACACAACATCGGCACGTCGGTTTTAAACCATTGTATGTCAGATGTCCGAAACAACGTTATTAATCTATTAAGGTAAAGTGCTTTCCCATTAAAGGTAATGTTTTAATATGCCCTACAGAAAACTGTCAGTCAATTATATTTTTGCTAAAGGTTTGTACCGCTAACCTGTATCAAATTACTGAATGATATTGCACTGCGACAAATGAACAACATGTGAGTTGTCAGAGAATGCTGAAATTATATGTTTACACATTAGCGTCGAGTCTACAAGTTTGTAAAAATAAGTAAATTTAAATACAGTGATATATTTTAAGGTAAAGTCTTCCAAGTATTTGAGGTTATTTTTGTTGAAAATATTAGAAATAAGTCATTAATATTGGCAAGATACAGTCTTTACTATTACAGACTAACTGAAGTTAGCTTCCAAATGTTCACAATAAGTAACTTCAACGTGATAAAGGTTGACGACAACGCAATCGCGCGTTACTATCACTAGGAACTCATAAGTTCCAAGGAGGTTTCTGATTCAACGAATTACAGTAGTAACTGATTCTTTGCAAAACGTATTTCAACCACATCTCGATAGGCTAAGGTATAAATTTGCAGGAAAAACATACAAAGTCATATACATTAATAAAACAGAACGTGGACCGTCAAAGAAATGTTTTTTTTTATAACTTGTTTATTGTTGCTTGTATTGTTTGTTTTATATTATGCCAATATCTTAAATTTAAAATTAAGGAAAAGAATACTTTTGTCTAAAACGTAAAGAATAGCCTCTCATGAATTTTATTTAATAACTGTAAACTGGAAGACTGAAGTAGTGTAACATCCACCCAACAGATGGCAGGATATTAGAGTTACAATCTGATATTTTTTGCAAAATTTTTACAACTACGGAGCAGATACAACTACGTTTTCAACTGAAGTTGTAACACATATTTTTTAACACAGTACTAGACAAATTTTCAGATTACTATACTACACATAGTCATAGTCAGGATCGTTCATGCCCTTTTTCAGGGTATTTTAACAAATACTTACAATCCTAAACTTTTCATGTTTATGGAACCAACCTCTATTTTTTATCAAAATATTCACTAGGTGTAATTTGTATTACAAAACAACATTTGTTGAGTTAGCTAGTAATAATATAATATAATAATAATTTCACAGTGACGATAAATAAATATCTACTCGTACATTGCACCTACGCTCAACTTGAGCGGGTCCCTAGTTTTAGTACTATCGCTTGCCGCTTATAGTTGCACCCTTGCACTTCGAATGGTTCAATGAATCTCTTTACAGTCATGATTCCTTGGTAGTTGCAAGCTATTTATAAATCACGTTGTATCAGCTCCGATTTCAGTACATCTATTTTTGTACGTAATGAATAACATAATGATTTCACTTTGTACATGTTGGTTTAGTTTTGCTATTATATTTTGTTAATGTTAAAAAAAAAGCAGTTTCAGATTAGTTTTAATTTGCTCATTTTACGAAAACAATATTTTTCAAATAAATGTTTTAATTATACTACACAACAACACGTGCTGGTCTTGGAAGTCATCGCTACGGGACATACGCTGTCATACTAAACAGTTCAGATCTTTTTTTCTATTCCAACGAGTAAAAATCTGGCATTCGCTGCCAGCGCACGTGTTTCTATCCCATTGTGACTCTGGATCCTTTACACAGGATGTACTACAGCATCTTACTAGGCCGCAATAGTATCTGTCACAAGCATTCAGACAGAGTACTCTGTCTGAATGAGACAGAGTAGAGCATTTTGGCAGGTTGAAATATATAAAAAAAAAATTTAAGAAACAAATGACTCTCTATCTTTCTCCTTAAGAAAATGATACCATAAGTTTATGGCGTTCAAAACCCATGATTTAAATAATTTACATTAAAATCCGGCGTTTTCATCAAGAAGTCAATCTATTGCCGATGTACGAGGGTAAGTTTTTAAGTTCGCGGAATGACAGTGAAAAAGGCGGGTAAACGCGCTCTTTCGATGCCTACCGTATTCAGTGACTCATAATTAGTCTGCATAGTAAAATTTGTTGTGATTGGATCATTAGTTATTAAACTATCGTTGACCAAGTATTTTAATCGGGAACGAAGTGAAAAAAATGGAGAAAATTGAATTCCGTGCGGTGATAAAGTTCCTTACTAAGCAAGGAAAGTCTGTTCAAACCATACTCAATGAGATGTCATCGGTTTACGGGGATTCTTGCCCAGGAAAAACAATGGTCTACAAGTGGCATAGTTTATTTAAACAAGGCAGGGAATCACTTGAAGACGACCTGAGGCCGGGGCGCTCCGTTGAGGTGACTACGCCAGAAGTTATTGCAAAAGTAGAAAAAATTGTATTGGAAGATGCTCGACTAAAAAAGAAACAACTCGCAGAAATGGTTGGAGTATCGGATACAACAATTTTTAAAATTTTACACGATCATCTTGGCATAACTAAGGTTAGCGCACGGTGGGTGCCGAGAATGCTCACGCCATTGCAAAAACAACAGCGCGTGGAATGTTCACGTGCGTTTTTGGACCTCTGCAATGAAGACAAGGATGGCGTATTGAATCAAATTGTTACTGGGGATGAAACTTGGGTTCATCATTATGAACCCGAGTCCAAACAAGACTCCATGCAGTGGCACAAAAAGGGCACAGCACCACCCAAGAAATTTAAGGTTTCACAGTCGGCTGGGAAACTCATGGCAACGATTTTTTGGGACTCAGAAGGAATATTATTGATAGATTATAAAGATAAAGGCATTTCTATAACGGGGGAATACTACGCTTCAATCTTAGAACAGTTAAAAGAAGCCATCAAAGAAAAAAGACGGGGAAAATTAACGAAAGGTGTCCTGCTATTGCATGACAATGCTCCCGTTCACAAGAGCCGAGTCGCACTGGCTGCCCTGCATAAGGTGGGCTTCGATATTTTGAATCACCCACCCTACAGTCCAGATTTGGCTCCGAGTGATTATTATCTCTTTCCAAAAATGAAAAAAGAATTACGTGGTAAGAAATTTTCAACTGATGAGGAGGTTAAGGAGGCGGTTTCGGCGTATTTTTCAGACAAAGATAAAACTTTTTTTTACGAGGGAATAAAAAAACTAATTGAAAGATCTGAAAAATGTATTCGTGTTGCAGGGGAATATATAGAAAAAGAAAAATAATTTTGTGTTTTTATTATTACTCAATACCCTCCATTCCGCGAACTTAAAAACGCCCCCTCGTACCAAATGACATAAACACCTCTGTAGGTGATTATTTCACAAACAATATAAATATATTTTAAATGTATCTTAATGCTATGTGGTTTCAGATCATCACGTAATTTTAAATAGTAGCAATTGAATATACTTGTGCTACGCACGTAGAGTGACTACGTGCGTAGCACTGTAACGATGCAGCACTTCTGAGTGAAGTGGACACCGCGCACTGCTCTGACTATTATATGGGACTGACGTCTTTCCCATGATCGTGTCCTATGGATTGAAAAATCACTGAATTTCTTCCTTTATTTTAAATTAACAGTAGTTTAAAAAAAACTAAGAAAACACGTTTTTATGAAAAACCAAAGCAAAAACTAAAAAATTTTTTCAATAAATTTAAATTAAGAATAGTGTGATCGGTAACAAAACTTGAATTCAAATGTAAAAAGCGTGGCAATGCCAATTTTCATAAATATTTTATTGACAAATGTTGGTAGAAATAATAATTTTGTAATTATCTTAAAAAATACCCTACGCTTTTCAACATTATTATGTTGCTAATCACTCTGTTCTTTTATTCAAATTATTAATAATTTTAATTAAATTATTATTTAACAAAATAAAAGGTCAAATAAATATTTTTTAATTTGAACTTTGATTTTCTTCAAAAGCGACCTTTTAAGTTATTTTTAACTATTCATTATTAAAACATATTCCAAATTTATTATAAATCCAAAATATTTAATTATTATGTTATAATTTTTTACATTATTTCTCATTGAAATAATTGATTAAGACATAATTCGTACTACTACTGAGTAGTCTGAACTGAGAATATTAATTACTTGCAACTGCAATTCAGTGTACGACTTAGAGTGCAACTGTGTACTTACAACTTAGTATGGCAAGACAATTAAACTGAATTTACTTGAATAATTTAAGCATTGAAGTATTTCTAGAAAGAGACTACATGTTCGTTCTACTCACCTAATACATGCAGTTGCAAATCAATAGTGAAATTTCCCAGAGGTATAGTGGTTCGGTGATCATAAAAGATAAAGTACTTGCATCAAAGACAACATCATTACAAAGAGAAATAAAACTTGAAACAAACCGCATACTTACTCGTTTGGCCAGTGGGGCATAATAGCCCAATAGCTCCTTTCTTAGGTGATGCCTATGTCTAGCAGTGGACTGTTACAGGTTGTTGCGTCACATATTGAAGATTATCGTGTCACTATTTAGTTTACATAAGAAATAGAAGACCAGAAATCGTTACTCATGTAACTAAAAACAGTTAATGTGCCGTGACACAATTGTAAGTCTTACCTAACTCAAGTCTATAAAATAGATAACTATTAGCAGTAGTGAACTAGCTCAATTTAAAGCACATGATTTTTATTCGTTTCTTATGAAGTTACTAAAATATACTGTATGAAATAATGAGAGCTGCAAATAAAATAATAAAAAAAAGAATATTCATTTTCATGAAATAATATACCTTTCCCTTTGTTGTGATATTTTCAACAAATTCAGTTTTTTAACGTGTGAAAACCTCTCCTTGCCGTCGCCCCACCGGGTTTCAGGCAGGCCACCCTGCCTGTATCGAAATCAGACCGACTAAAACAACACGGTATTACACTCTGTACCTCAGACCCCTCTTAGTGCCTCCAGTGGCACCATCTGCGGGTAAACTTTTAATACCACGAGGGAGTTCCGAACAAGGTGCATGCTGCCTCCGTCGACACTGACAACCCAGATGTACAGCTGTTCCGTTGTGTCGCTGGCTCCACCCAAATTGGGCAAATATTGCCCAAGTGCAGAAGCAGTGCTGAACAGCTTTGGAGGAAGCTGTTGGAAGTGCTCGTCGAAGAGCCACCTCCCGTCGAGGATCACACCCAGATACTTCATCTGGGCCGAAATAACTTCGATTGAGGCGCCGTAAAATTTCCTATAATTTACCATGATAACTATTGGTGTTTATTAAATTTATAAGAAATATGCATTTAGGGTAACGTTATTGCTATTGTACTAATTGATGTAATTGGTGGCTTAAATCAGCATAGCATGTTTTTAATTAAACACAAACATGACAACGGCCGTCATCAAGATATTTGCTGTGCTACGCAAAATTTTATGCTTTAAGAGCTAAATTGTATTTAATGTCCATTAACTATACTTAAAGTAATACATAGTGCTTTTAGCTGCTCCAAATTTATAATATAATTAATATGTACTGAAATAAACGTAGACATTTTTCAAGTCATATTAATAAATAATATACCTATAAATATATATGTCCATCGCGTATAGGAAAACGAAATTGCACGTTTCAGTTACTAGGGATTGATAAGTTACTAAGAGGTGTCCATTTCAGTCAAAAACTTGCCTACATGGTAAACGTATTTCAACCATATTCCCAAAGTATAAATGCTATTCTAGAATAAAAGACGCGTCTGGATACCGTTTGATGTTTGTGTAAAGGATTCGTGCAAAAGTAGTGAATATAGTCAGTTTTCATTGTGTTTCTTCTTCATCATTGAACGGAATTAAAGCAAAAATCAACCTAAATCGAAATGCTCCATGCATTTTAATGTATGTCGGAATGTCAACAATTCTATATAACTACTAGGTGACCTGGAAAACGTTGTTTTGTTTTGACAACTAGTGGTCATTGGGAATAAGGTTTTCTTTATTACATCTGCTTTCAACCACCTCTGGTTATTGTTGAGGTAAAAACGTATTCCAACAAGCACTTGTGGTAGTAGATATATTTGTAACTGACGAGGAAAAAACAAAAATGTTCGTAAAATGAGTCAAGTCGTTTCAGAAGAGTTTAATAATAACAAACACTATGGACACATAAATGTCGTATATTCGACTCTAATAACTATTTAATAATACGTACTGCTGTGATTAGTAACACTGCTTCTACTTTCTTGCATTTGCTTATAAACGATAAGTCTACCCAGTCTAACCTATCACTGACTGGGATATCATAAAATATAAAGAGTTCTGATTGAATCAACAGGTTTGTTTACATTGGAGCACGTGGTCACCTTAACCTTCATGTGCCCACAGTATCGACTTACAAAGGTATTAAGAGAGAGTGATATAATTCTTTCTCACCAAGTTGATGCAAATACAAGTCAATAGTTAAACCTAATAGGTTTATGTGATTAGGATATCATAAAATGTAAAGAGCTATTGAGGAATAAGTTTGCTTACACGATAACACGTGGACTGTGTGATGTGTGTGTGAACCATGTGAGTTAAGTGAGTGTGAAGTTCAGAGGTTCGATAATTCGTGTTCTTTTTATGAAAGTCGGATATATTAGGTAGCGTTGTCGTTATTCTAAACATAATCTAGAAAGATGTATTATTTTTTATTTATATTTTAATAATAATAAAGATACAAATATAAATAATATACCGGCCCAATCAGGTTAAAATAGCGACATCACGAATATCGGGGACGCACCTGACAGAGAAGGAGCACCTTTTCTTATTCGCTCTTCCCTATCATACTTCACGCGAATGAGCTTCTGATATTAACTCCACCTGAGTCATGATACCCTAGTACAGATGCGGATAAAGGTAACTATGCAGATACGTAAATTGTACTTACTTCAGCAAATTGTAAATTGTACTTTTCCGTACCTGGTCAAACGTAAAAGTTAAACATTTTGATTTAGAGAATTATGTACAAATAAACAAATGACATGTAACCAAATTATGAGTATTACCAAATAGTATGTATTTCTATTGGTGTATTACTAACTTCTGTGATTACCACAGAGTGTCCCTCTGCCAGTGAAATATAAGTGTATTAACAGAATATTTTTCAGACATTTAACACAAGCCCACAACCCAAACTAAGCATATCTTGTTCTATAGATACAAGATAACTGATATAGATACATACATATACTTTGTTTTAATTATATGTCATTATGTACATTAAGTGTTATATTTATTTTCACTTTTAAATTGAAACATAAATATTATCCGAACTTAAACAATTAAAGTATAATGCTAGAACAACAGAAACAATGAAAATATTTGATTTATATTTGTCTCTTTATTTCAACATGAAGTAATAAGTGATCATCTAACATTTACGACACCTAGTTTTGTTATTAAAATATTAGTTAGTTACTAAATATTTTCTTTTATTTATTACAATATTACGAATATAGGTAAATTTTACAAATACTCGTATATCAACGTACAACGACAATCACTTGTACGTATTTACGTTATTGTATCTGCCCACCTTAATAAAATGTTCTACGAATACTGTCATAGGACAGAAAGAGTCCATTGAGTCGTCAAATATCTTAGATTATTTTCATATGTGACCGTAGTCTAACAGTGACTCAAAACAAGTGAAAATGGAGTTATTTGAAAAGTTACTTTATGTTACTTTACTTCTTTTATAAAAGATTAGGTAGCCTAACCTGAGGAGAATTTTACGCACCTCAATACGTATTTTATTACCAAGTTTAATCAGTTTTATATCATTATACGTTATATATTTTGTTAACTTATATTAACTGTCTCGGTGACGCAACGGTAGTGAATGCGACTTCTGTACTTGAAGTCTCGGTTTCAATTCCCGGGTCGGGCAAAAATGTTTGTATGATCTGCAAATATTTGTTTCTAAGTTTGAGTATTTTCTATGTATAATACGTATATATTTACAAAATAAAAAAGTATATAAGTATTCTATAAGTCAGTCTAGTTATCATGGCACAAGCTCTGCTTAGTTTGAAATTAGATAACGTTGTGTGTGAAATACCCGTAAAAAAAGATTTGTTAATTGTTCTGTATACTTACAGTTTTTAAACTGTTGATTTGCAACTTCTGCATGGGAACAGGTATATCATAACTACCTAGACGTTATCATCATATTTCAACATTTTCATCTGGGATGATTAATAAGCTCACTATTTTTGTCGTTTTTATTAGCAAGCTCTACTTTATTATTTAGTTTTTATTTAATTTATGTAGTTTAACCGTGAGAGATGCAAGGCGCATGTGTAAACGTTAAGAAACGAATCAATAGCCACAGTTACACATCTGAACGACCAGGAAATCATGAATATTAAAGAGTAATCATGGTTTCAGCACTGTTCTATACATTTTAGTAATACGTACATAGATATTGATAGGTTCGCCAGTTTTGCTGCTATCGCCACCTCTACGTCTTCTTGGAATTCCTAGGCTTTTTCATGGCAAGAAAAATATATCGGTAGAATATAGGTTAACTAATAGCATTTAATAGTCCACTGCTGGACATAAGCCTGTCCTTCAAAAGGAGGTTTCAAACATACTATTTGGAAATACATAATATTCTTTTTTGTTGTACATTTGAAAAAACAGTAAGCAAGTAACGTCATGAGTGTTAAAGCAGTCTTAGTGGGTATACACTTTCAAAAGTTTTAAATTTATTACCTGATTAAAAAAAAGGCTTGCTGCTGTCTAAGTTCAAAGTAGGCAATGTGGACAAACAAGTATTGCAGGATGTCTGTCAACGTTAAACACCATTTTCGACGCACTGTGGCATTGAAGATCCCGAATCTAAGTTTACATTTTTTCAAACCGTTAAAAGAAGGTGAAAAAAATGTTCAAGTGATCTCCAAAAGCAGCCGCTATCGAAATTCAGCCAAAGCCTTTGAAATTTATTAAGAAATAGTGACCTAGCAGTCCTTGACAATAACGTTGTCAATGGTATTCTGACAAAGTGGCAATTGTAGTCAACTTACAAAGAGTGAGTGAGTGAGATATAAGCTATTGAAGGAGGAGTCTAAGTATGGTGATTTAGAGTTTTTAATACTTGATTTTTTTATTTGAATAAAAAGCAATTGTAATATTAATTCTATTTATTGTTTTAGGAAAATCATTGGGCGATCTTGTGTCTATCTAAAGTAAATATTCATTCTCTTAATTGAAAATTGATGGCAGTGTGCTTCAACAAAACAGCAAGAAAACACAATCTTTCTGCAATCTAAAAACAGGACTTTTAAGGCTTCGGAGCAATGGCTAAATACCAGAGCTAAAAAGATATCCTGAACATAAACAAAAAATGAAACATTAAGTGAGATAATTATTTTTTTAAGTACCTTAAGTAAGTTAAGTACCTAGATGGTTAAATAATATAATTACTTAAATTTGTTTTTATTCAATACTAGCTGACCCGGCGAACTCTGTTCCGCCTTAGAGGCAATAAATAAGCAAATTTTGTATTTTATTCAACTCAATTTTTCGTTAGGGAAAAATATTAAAAAAAAAAGATAAAAAGTATCCTATATCCGTCTCCTGGTTCTAAGCTATCTCCCCACCAATTTTCAGCCAAATCCATCCACCCGTTTTTGAGTTATAAGTGGTGTAACTAACACCACTTTCTTTTATATATATAGATTTACATTATATATGTATGTACATTCAATTCATTCATTCAATAAAAAATTGCTCTCTACGCTAAAATTTTTGGAGCCGGCCACCACGGATTATGTTTAACCCAGAGAGTTAAATGCTTATGTCCAAACACGGCTTATTATAATAAGAAATATTTAATTATACATGTTTTGATAATTGTAGTTTTTTTCTTTCATATAAGCGTCATCATATGTATGTCAGAATTATAAACTTCATCAGGAACATGCCACGATCCACGTGCTACGACATGGTGTAAATGTACTGTTAATTCAAACTATCAAACACTGCACATTTTATGATATCCGAGTCCATTGCACCTGGTAGGTTTTACTATTGATTTGCAACTGCAACTCCTTAGCGAGATAGGCTTACACGCTGTTTCTTTCTGTCTTATACTCGTTTCTCACAAACTTGTTGATTCAATGTGAATTCTTCATGTTTTATGATATCCGAATACTTTGAACCTGGTAGGTTTGACTATTGACGTGCAACTGCACAAACTCGGTGAGATATTTGTATAATAAGCCTTTAGATTTTATACCATCCTAATAATTTTGAACCTGGTAAGTTCTACTATTGATTTACAGGCCCTAAATGGTAAGAAAGAACCGCGCGCTGTCTCTTTCTATCTTACCTATCGTAAGTCAAAACTACAAGCACATGGAGGGAAGGGTGACCCACGTGCTACTACGACGTAAATAAATGATTCAATAACAACTCCTTAAGTTTCATGACATCCTAATAAACTTGCACCTTGTAGGTTCAACTATTGATTAACAATTACACTAAGATGGTGAGAAAGAACCATGCGCTGTCTCTTACTACTTCTATATGCCAAATTTACATTTATTCTAATCATTATAAGCTTGCTTGAGTCAACCTTAAGCTTGAACGAATAGATTGCCCTTATATATCGGTATCACTAGCTTCATATTAGACATCCAGTTAGAGTACTTGCACTCGTATAAGTTAATTTCTCCAAGTTTTAAATCAAACTTTGATGATAAGGAAGAGGTAGATAGATAGAGAGATATACATAGATTTGATGTAAGTTCATAATCCTAAGCTGAACACAGATCTTACGAGTAAATATGGACGTAGACATGTGATTACGATGGACCATTTTATGCCTTTATATAATATCCAGCTTGTAAAAATTTGAATTTCTAATTGTGTAGTTTACAAGTTGATACTTAGTGAAACATCGTTACGACAACTTAATTGATTAGCTGTGAGACGTGACCAAAATCGTCATAACCAAAAAGTTTCATTGATGAGCGTTAATCCTCAGGTTACAAGTTCAAGGTAAAATTAAAAGAGTTATGCTGTAAAAAACATTTTCCTTTTCTTGTTTCACTTATTTCAATGACATAGAAAGAGACATAAAACAGAAAAAAACTTCTTAAGTATCTTCTACCCTTTCCATAAGTCTCTTTCACACACATCAGCTGATATTGAGTCACGCTCCTTGCCCCAAATCGACAGTGATGCGTGTTTTTAAACTGTAATTTATGACATAAACATAAGGTATTCAATTAACATTTTGTGATAATTGTAGAATATATTTTATGCAAATTCATTGAGTAAGACCATTACAGCCTATAGTGTCATATTTTGTAAGAATTTTACGAAAGAATCTGAGAGATATCTGTCGGAATAGATTTATACTAAAAATTAAAGAGCGTATATTACTGTACATTTACTTGAAAATTTATGCTTTGTCTTTTAGAGATACGGTTGAAATTCGTTTTGCGGGTGTTTGAGGTTAAAACTCTTTCACGAAGACTAAACCCTCTTCATAACTTATGAGTTCCTGGTAACTGAATCGCGTGAACACGTGTATAAGTAGAAGATAACGTTATCACGTGAATGTACGTCGCGTTGAAGTAACTAACTCATTTTAGATACTATTATTTGCATTATTTGTATTATAAGTATGTATTCTATTGGAAGGATAATATACTTAAGTGCAGCTACAATACAGTATGTAGTTTTATTAAGGATCTTTGAAACTGTGAGCCACCATCGACTCAGTTAATTTTTTACCGATTTCAAAAAAAGAGGCGGCTCCATGTTTTACAATATGTATTCTTTCTTTTTTTATGAGAGCTTACCGATTACTCCGTCAATTATTGATCGATTTTGGAAACACTTTTTGTATTGGAACTGGTGATGTAATTTCAAGAAAATTGAAGGCAATCCTGAAATTTAGTAGGCACGCATTAGGTTTTTTTGTATATTTTCTAAAACTATTCTAGTATTTACGTGTATTAGTCATCATCTCAGGGTGATGGACTGACGATGGAAGATAAATCTCCTTGTGGAGGGACGTGTGTCATATCCCTCCGACACAAAGGGAGGATCCTCCTCCGACCAGGCGAGGTGATCATGCCTGGCGGGCCACGGCCCAACGGTTAATGTTGGGGTGTTGTATATATGCTAATTGCCACACGAATCTCTATATGGCGATACAGGATTAGTAGTTACATTGTAGTTCATTACATTCATGCGTTTCGTTCATACTTCGTAGTTCGATGTATCTTCGCTAGATAGCGCTATTGTATATTTTTCTTTATGCTGTAATGTGAAAGTGTGGCGCACTCTTTAACAGTTAGGAGTTGGAGTATAATGCTTTAAACGTTTTATTATGTAATGCATGTTACCCTTAGCTGTATTCTTTCAAACAATTCAGGTGAGCTGAAAATGGAGAGCAAAACTCCTTAACGGTTCAAAGTTGAAAAATAATTATTTTAATATCATGTGTTTATAGATTTGTAATTGTATTCTTTCAAGTTATTTAGGTAAACTAACGATGAAAGGTAAAAGTCGTTAGCAGTAAAGAAGTTAGAAAATGATTATTTAAATATCATACGTACATATTTGTATAGTCGTTAATTGCTATTCTTTCAAGTTATTCACATGGGCTAATACAGGCAGATAAAATTTCTTAACGATTACGGGTTAGAGAATATTTCTTTAACTCTTAGTTGTATTTGTTCAAAGTTCTACAAGTGATCTAATAGGGTAGTCTAGAAGATAATGGTCTGGATCTCGTAATAATAATTGTACCCGGATACCTCTGTCTCTAGCGCACAGTGCCACACTATGTAATTTTGATCGGTCTGATTCAGACACATAACCCCATTGAAAGTTCCGGAAAGAGAGTTCCGGAAGAAAGAAAAAAAAGAAGGAATTAGATGATACTGCAAGTTGCCGATGTGGTATTAATTAGGTTTAGACGAGAATTCTCACATGCTAATTTTGTAAGTTAGTGGTAACAACTTGTAAATGTAAATAGCTTGATTGTTAAGTAAAATCATTTAATATATACGTTTATTTAGAATTTTGTTGAGAACAGCTAAATTGTAGTGCAAGTCGTGCATTTTTGAACGAATAAATAAATCAATTTATTTTTGCTCTTTAATGTTTCTATGTAGGGAGATTCCGGTTGATTTTTGTGGGGTCCGTTTAGTTTTTTTTTATTGATGAAATTAATTAGTTGCACTAAACTTTGTGACAGAAACATATTTTTTTTTTGATAGTCTGCCAAAGTGACTCTTCTCTGCTTGATGGAAAGCATGAATAAAATCCAAAAGTTGTAGTCACCATATTCATTGCGAATGCTGACAATACAGTATGGCAACCCACACTATGACAGCCTAGTGAGATTTTGACGACAGTCATCGTAGCATTGTATTGCACACATTTACCACGACAATTGTCACCCCTGCATCAATGGACCTCCGGTCTCGCACTCACCAACGAAACACAACAGTACGTGTGCTGTCGGTTTAAGTTGGTCTTTTGTAGGAGTACTGCCCCGGTCGAGCCGGCCCGTACATGTATATGTCCGTACATAAACATACATGACTGCCATATAGTATTGCCGAGCCACGCGACTACTAGAATAACATAAGTAACAAAGGTAAAATAGCAGTTCATTTTATATTCGTACACCGGGAGATACACTCCACGACGACGATGACGTCATACCAGCAAAAGTTTTGTAGGAAAGGTTTATCTGTAACATCTAATTTCATGTATCGCCGGCCCTCCCATTACACATTACCTTGATCGATTTTAGGCTTATTTGGCTTATACAATTCATACATATAGAATGTTAGAATGGTATTCAATCCTTATTTAATGCAAATAAGGCTTCTTGAATAAAGTAATAAACCATATTAGTGAAATGGTTTCTTCGTGAAAACTATTATTGAAAAAAAAGAAAATTATTTTATTTGCAGTATACCATAAGATTTTCATTTTTGTTATTTATTCTGTCCCGTGAACGTGAAAATAAAAAATAAAACTTAAATAATGTTTAGATTAACAAGTCTTTTACTGATTTAATATGAATCGATTACTCGATTTACCGATACCGATTTGAAAAGGTTACCCTTTTCTTTCTTAACAATCAGAATGAAACAAAACGAAAATGAAAAAACATAGAAAATATTAACGTTTTTGTAAGTCTCCAGAAATAATTTATACCTAATAATGTACTACGATAATCACTTGTTGATATAATTATTCGTTACTACATGTATATATATATATATGTTATTTATAATAGACAATCCTCGTGCCCATCGCACAATTATTTGTATTGTGTGGGAATCGACCCCACGACCTCTTGCTCAGCAGTCGGAGCCACTGGCTACAAAACCAACAAGGTAGTGAGATTTACACCATAGTGTAAATTACTTGTTGATATTACAATATGTCGTATTATATTCTTTTACGTTAGTATTATAAATTCTTCCTTTAATTAGAATGGGCGTTATGTTGATATTTTCATACAATTAGTGTTAAGTTATGTTCTGTGTCTAATTTGATTGTGAACAGTTTTAAAAAAAATATGGTCACAATGCAGAGGAAGCTTGTTATCGGTATGATTTACAAAAAGCAAAGTGTAGCGTCATTGCGCATGCGCGTCTATAGACTCCTTCTTGAGGCCCCTTTTGACTTTGTTCAGTGTGTTTGTGTGAGGAGGTACGAGTGAACGTGCGACCCGAGGTCTCACGAATAAGGTGTAATGATTTATACAAAGGATAGCAGCCCGTAAGTATCTGCTGGCGACCAGAGCCTCGCGAACATGCTCCGTGATCTTACGTCCAGTGAATCAGCGCCGTGCAAGCTACGGTGTGCTTTGCGAAACTAGACATTTTTGAACTTGTAACAACATTGCTATTCAGCATCTATTTGTATCTGTGTGCTGTGAGTTAATCAATAAATGAATTTTAATATTGTGTGTGTTTTATGTTTAACGATTTAAAATGCTTTATGTAAAAATATATCCGTTTTGGTCATAAACACATTTGTAAATTGTTTTATAAAATAAATATCGTAAGGTTTTTTTTTAACTTTCAAAATTTTACTGGTAATAGTTTCTTTTGTTTCATGTCTCTTTTGTTACACCCATTTTTTTTTCTTCTTTCAAAAGTAATAGATTTGTATTCAAAACTCATCGGCGTATATGAGGCCTGCATGGATCGGCTCAATCGCGGCGTAATGTCTTGGCCTTGGCCTCTATTTTATGAGTTTGTTTTATTGGAGGATCAACTCGGCAGGGACTGTTATATGGCAACGAGACAGTTAGTAAACACGCTTATATATTTATGAGTACGTACGTGTTGTGGATATATTCACCAACAACCTTAATACGTTCGTTATATGCCTTTGTTATACGCTTGTCATGGTACAGAATCTATAATAATGACGGTTCAAGTAACACCGAAAAGATATCGAATTTCGACCATCAGGCGAAATGTAGTACAATTACGTAAGTATAAGAAATATTTTTTTTGTCGGTTCTGTACATAATCAGGCAAATACTAGCCGCGACAGACGTAGTTAGTAGGTTACTAAATGTAATCTAGGTAATATTAACAATACAGAGTGCCACTACATTACTACTCCGATGGGTGTTGTAAGAGGTGGTTAAGGGAACAAAATATGTAAGACAACGTCACTACAAAGAGAAGTAAAACTTGAAACAAATCCTATACCAATCCGTCTGGCCAGCGTAATATGGTAGACCAAAACCTTTTTGTTAAGGAGAGACCTGTATCCATCAGTGGACTGCTAAAGGCTGTTGAGGATAATGATAATGATGAATAAAGATATATGGTTTCCTTTAAATTTAATTAGCTGTAGCGCTATTAAAAAAATTGAAGGCTGGTTCAAATTTAGTTCATAGAATTTTAATGTACGCTACGACCGTCATGAGGGGTGACAGAGCATTGACCTTAAACGTGGTCGATGCTGAGGGGATCGGCTATAAGTGTACACATTTGTCCTCTAAAAGAGTCAATATTATATTTATATTAAAACACTTTTCTATTGAGTGCACCATTTTATTAAAATTTAAAAATTATTTTGTAATGTGTGTAATGTAAATTTGAAAACAAACGTTCGAAACTATATCTACTTAGTCTGGCCATAAATACTGTTACACTTAATTATAAAAAAATATTACATTTGAATTTCGAATCTGTCATTTTTATACGATTGTTCATTGTGTTTTCTCATTTTGGCGCCAATACATTGTAAAATATTTTGCGATATTAAAATGGTGTGGGGTGATAAAGAGAACCGAATCGCTGTGATAGCATTACACAAAGTAGGTATGGAGCCAAATGCAATTTTTAAAACTCTCCATACACTTGGTATTAGTAAAATGTTTGTGTACCGGGCTATTAATAGGTACAATGAGACCTCCTCTGTTTGTGACAGAAAAAGATCTGGCCGTCCACGTAGTGTTCGTACGAAAAAGGTGGTCAAAGCAGTAAGGGAAAGAATTCGAAGAAATCCTGTCCGAAAGCAAAAGATTTTATCTCGGGAAATGAAGATAGCACCTAGAACCATGTCGCGTATTTTAAAAGATGACTTAGGACTTGCAGCCTATAAGAGACGCACTGGCCATTTCTTAACTGATAATTTAAAGAAGAATAGGGTGGTAAAATCGAAACAACTACTGAAGCGGTACGCAAAGGGAGGTCACAGAAAAATTTTGTTTACGGATGAGAAAATTTTTACAATTGAGCAACATTTTAACAAACAAAATGACCGTATTTATGCTCAAAGCTCTAAGGAAGCTTCCCAATTAGTCGACAGAGTGCAACGTGGACATTATCCGACTTCAGTGATGGTTTGGTGGGGTGTTAGCTATGAAGGAGTGACTGAGCCATATTTTTGTGAAAAAGGTATCAAAACATCGGCACAAGTGTATCAAGATACCATTCTTGAGAAGGTAGTTAAGCCCCTTAACATCACCATGTTCAATAACCAAGTATGGTCCTTCCAGCAAGACTCGGCGCCGGGTCATAAAGCTCGGTCCACGCAGTCTTGGTTGGAATCGAACGTTTCGGACTTCATCAGAGCTGAAGACTGGCCGTCGTCTAGTCCCGATCTTAATCCGCTGGATTATGATTTGTGGTCAGTTTTAGAGAGTACAGCTTGCTCTAAACGCCATGATAATTTGGAGTCCCTAAAACAATCTATACGATTGGCAGTGAAGAATTTTCCCATGGAAAGAGTGCGTGCTTCTATTGATAACTGGCCTCATCGTTTAAAGGACTGTATTGCAGCCAATGGAGACCACTTCGAATAAGCTTTTTATATTTTTAATTGTTTTATATTTATGTATTAAACTGACACACTGTAAAAGTAATAAATGTTATTTGCAGTTAACAATTTTCTTTTTTCTTTATTACAATATTTATGGCAAGACTAGGTATATATGTCTTATGTGTAGATACTATTACTAAATTATTAAATTCCAATAACACAACAAACTGTGATACTTTATAGTAATACATTTGCTTAGTACCTAAAAATGTCGCTTTTATTGGCAGTAATACTTTCATTATCAATTAAATAACACCTTTACCGCTTGTTAAGTTCAGTGTAGTATGTCAGATCATGAACATACTCTGTTCCTGTCCTGGATAAACTTTCTGAGAAGAACAAGACAATACGTAATCTCTCTCTCTCTCTGCCTCAATGTATCAAAAGTATCGATACATTGAGCCATTACTCACGTGTAAGTAGTGAAGTTATTTCTGTCTACCATGTCTAGGTGTTTTACTAAGGAGTCAGCTCCTCTCTCCGTTTACAGTATATAAATAGGTGTAATTAAGTCTTAATATACTAGACGTAGACGAGCTGTCTGCGTCTAGATAGTTGAGACAGTTTTAGGCTATAGTACCAGGCTCTCATAAACGTCAGAATATAAATATGTTTACATCGAATCAGAAACATAATTTGAGTGTAATTTCGTGTAAGTAGATGTCAGTGTTTACAATTGCTATATATATTTACTTCACTCATTAGACGAGGGAGAGAGACTTGTAATATGAGAAAGATAAACAATATTTTATTTTGTACCAATTTTTTCGAAAGAAGTCAGAGACTATTTAATAAATATTCACTTCATAACAGGAAAGGTAAACTGTTCTTTGGTTCAACCTAGTTGGACACTGGCTTTAACTTCGGAGGTTAAATAGAGGCACTACTCGTTACTTAAGAATTTAATTCAAACATCTTATTATTAAGCTATCAAGGAATTGAAAAATGCACCACTTTGAATTTTCATCATTTAGTAAATTCACATCAAGAGAACACTTAAATCCTGTCACTGGTTTCTTTTAGACTCATTCCTATTTTTCTTGTGCTACAATAACTTGCATCTAGGAGTCATATAATTAAATCTTTCAACTGAATATTTTGTAAATGACACTATTTTTCTGTTATAAAGAAGAGCATGTCTGTTTCCCTCACTTCCGCTTAGCGTAGCGAAATTTGTTGAGATTATGACTCAGCCAGCGTACGCATGCGTATTTCTGTCCGTTTGAAACACGCCTCTTTCTAACGAGTTAGAGAAGAACAAATTTGTTATGACAGAGACAGCAAATCATATACCGGTCATAAGTGTGTTTTGACTAAATAACCTCTTGTTCACTACTATTCGCCTAGTATACGCAGTTCAAAGTTGGAAGATACCTCACCAACTTCATACATGTTTCATTGATTATTTCAAAGCTATATGTCCTTTTTTTATTTACACATTAACATTGTCTTATTACGAAGGTAATTTTCTAAGCTTCTACTGTTTTATCAGTGTAATAATCTTTTCACATACATGAATGTTGTCAACTTCAACTTCAGTACTTTTTTCTTCGTTGAATTACTTACTTACAATACTTCTTAGTCAGACTATGTTTTTACTCCTAAAAATTATGATCAAACAAAGAAAAATCAGACCATTTGAAATAAAGTGTCAAAAGTTTCCATTGCGCCCATATGTGTTGAAAAATTATTATTATTAGGTAGATTAATATCTACCTAATAATAATAATTTTTCTATACTTATATAACTAACTATACTTAATAACTAACTCGCTTAGTACCTAAAACTAATTCGTAACTATACTTAATATAATTATTAAGTATAGTTACAATAGAGAAAATTGATAATAATTGATAGACATCACTAAAATTCAAATAATTGTTTAAAAGAAGCACCCGTGAAAGTACCCACAAGTACTTCGTTCCCACAATTATACCAAGAAATCATAAATCAAAAGAGTTGTGATGAGAGCTTGTGTGAGAAACACAGTGTTATTTACAACAGGTGAGAGTGAAATGCAAACATTTATCATAATTGCTGTTCTATTCAGTACTGAGTATAGTTGTTGTAGCTAGCGATGGTACTTCTGTTGTTAAAAAAGGCATCAAACTAAACTAAAAATCGCTGAAATTAAGTTTAATTCTGTCAAACGACGTTTTGAGCTCTGAACACGTCTTAACTATCTAATACCACTGAAATTAGCCAAGTTACTCAACTTACAACTTACACTAAAATTGGACGTGAGCTAAATACATGCCGACCAACTTAATAATAAAGTACATTCGAGTTTTTTTTTAAAACAATGTTGTTTACGTGATCAGCTCTAATTAGTTCAGTGTTATATTATTTATTATGTAAGCCATGTAAGCCTTCTAAATTACTAAAACTTACGTATGCATTATTTTTAGGAACTGTCAAGGACGAGTTTGTTTGAAAAGTTTTCGAGACATCTCTAACCCATTCAAGTCCGTAGAGAAAAGAATTCAAAAACTACTTAATCTTTCTAAATCTGGAGTTTTTTAATTAATCTGCAATCTCTTTCATCTGTGCTTGGATGAAGGCTTTGTACCTAGACAGCTAAAGGTCTGATAAAGACATTTATCAAAACATTAAATCACTGTACTTGCCTTGTTACTGCCAGTACTCTTATTAAATATGTTATGACAAGGTAATTTTACTGCACCTAACCAACCTTCTTAAGCAGATACATATATTACAATAACGATCTAATAGTGACAAAGCTTGAAATTACAAAAAAACATAAAATTAATTATGAAAAACTGATTATAATGCTAAATTAAGATTACACCCGATTGATTTTGGTAAATATCATCAATTTTAACAATTAGAATATAAGAAATCTATGAAATACTTATAATATTTATCAAAAATTAAATGAATATGTAGGCATCTCACTAGGTGAGTATGGTGATCACAACTCTTCGGATTCTATTACTGCTTTCCATCGGGCAGAGTAAAGTCACTTTGGTCGGCTCTTCAAATAGAAAGAAAAAGAAAAAAAAAACAAATAGTAAACATTCAACATAAACAATTAATTATAATAAAAATAACATAAACCAAACAAAATGGCTAATTTACTGTCGGTTAGTGTTATTGCTTCGACTTGATTTTTGTGTTCAAGTTATTGTTGATGTTAAAATCTCAGCAGTACGCAATACGTTGGTATAGCAAGGCTGTTGTTTCTCAAAGCATCAGCAAGCGCTTCAGCTCTATGTCTAATAGTTTCTTGTAAACTGCTACTGTTTTCTTGCATAGCATTGAACAAGTTGTCATAGGCAGGATTACAGGAAAGCCTGGGCGGAACACCGCGTCTTGGCACAATCCAACGACGAATTGATCTTTGTACTGCCGACACACTGTATCGAGGCTATTGAGGTTCCTCCTCCTTATAAGGCTCCTGAAGAGACTATACAGAAAACAGCATTTCAGATGCGTAAAGATGTTATGCCCTATAAAATTAAAATAATAACAACAAGTATATGAGAGCTGATGCCAGTTTAAATTTTTCAACTATCTATGTCTTATATTTAGTCTTTTTCAACTACTATGTTAAGCTTATCACTTGTATAATAATGACACTGCTCTTTCACCGTAATAACGTATCATTGTCATCGTCATCTCAGGCAACAGATGTCCATTGCTCGACATAGGCCTCTCCCAAAGTTCTCCACAACAGCCTGTCCCGTGCCGTTAAAAACCTTCACAAGTTTTATTATTTTGTTATCTATAATATTTTATATGTGAGTTTGTCTCTGTGTGTATTATATGTAAGTGAGGTGTGTAAACATTTTATCATAAAATATGTATTACATTGGGCTATAGGACATTAGGTGGTTTGTTGGTATTAGGTAACAATATTTTAGTACTTCAAGACACAAATACTATAATGGAGGATATCTGTGAGCTCAGATACAGCTAGTTTTCCTCCTATTATAACAGAGTCCCGGATCTTGAACGTTTTTTTCTTTACTTTAGCCTCCTAAGCACTCTAAATCTATATAACAAAAGCATAAGTACCTGCGAGTAGCAGACTACTAATAAAAGTTTTCTGTCAAGGTGAATGAGGTGCTTTCCAAATGAATACTTTATTGAAAATACTTCTAATATTGCAAGATTTCTATATGAATTTTTGTATTAATTTTGGTTATGTAAGTCAGTAAATGAGGCATTTTGTGATAGAGAGATAGCAAGGGAGACTATACAAACTTACAGAAAATAGAAACAAAGAACACCCAGACTCAAAACAACAATTTATGAATCATATAAAATGTTATCCCGTATGATGCTCAACACACGCATTCGCACTTTCATCATTCCAAACTATTATAGAGACGCTCAACCAACAGTTTCAATTATCTTTTGTTGGTCCTCTCTTTTCTTTGTTTGATTGTAACTAACTTTTATAACCGTGTTTATTATTTTTTTAACTATATTTTGTAAATTATTTACAAAATTCTACTAAATACTGTGAGATGTTGCCTTAGATATTTTGTTATGTCAAATTGGCTTGCACAGTTTAAGAAATATTTAATTTGTTACATAGGAAATAAAACGAGTTACCCTTGGATTACTAAGTAACACTGTATTTACTTAGTTAAAACTGAGAAATGCAACATTAATAAGCATTTTAAAATGTAAAAGCAGCCATTAATTTTTTGTTTAAAAATAACCTTTTTTCTTATATATTTTTAGTGATGTCAGGTTCAAATTATATGTTGTCATAATACACTAAATTTAGTGCGACCTAACAATAAAGTACTAATCACAAAATCGTCTCACCAAAATAAGAGATTTTGAAAAAGTTTAGTTCATGCCTGTCAATAATACTCGTAGACTAAGCACCAATGTGTAACTTTGCCGGTATCAAAACAAGTTATTTTCACCTAGTTCGGGAACAAGGGTACAGGGTCAGATGTCGAATAAGTTTCTATAAATAGATTTAGAATACTCATTTTCTCAGTAATATTACAAAAAGTTCGCTACTTATAATCGTCTCGCGCTACGGAATCGATACATCTGTAGACTCAATGGAATCAAGCTACGTAAAGGCTACAAATACCAACGTTAAATTTACTAAAATAGTCATACTTTAAAGTTTCCCAAACAATAAAAACGTAAACTCTAGCTAGGATCACCGTCTCTCTCACATTGTACTATTTACAATATACTTTTTCAGGAGAAACAAAGTATAAATGGTTACAATCTCTAAACATATTTACTGTTCTTAATAAGTAAATGCTAAATATACATTATTATATATAATACAGAAAGAAAAATCAATCACATAATCCCTTCCATCAACAAAAACATCACAAAAATATTAATACATCCAAGTAAAAAGTGTTTATTAAATTGATATTTTGTTTGTCTCTCCCTAAACAATTAAATATCTTGAAAAATCTGTGAGAAAAAGTGAGACACTTTGGAACAACTATTTAAATATTTTTATTTTGTTTACAGCTTAGTTTTATTGATATCCACTACGAGTACTATCATTATATACACCTAAATCTGCATTTTTCAGTACTGTGGTGCCTTTCCAGTACCTTTATCAACCTGTGACGTTTGATAAAACAAACTCTCAATCGACTCTATTCTCCTGGTATTCGTGGCGATATCGACAGGTTATATACATTACGTGACTGGACCCCTCTTTACTGTATATCGACTTTATTTCAAATAAAATATAATGATATTATGTCAATAACAAGCAATGAATTGTTATAATTATTCAGTTTGCTGCGCTCGTCATAAAGTTTAATAGGTACGACTAAATCATCAAAAATAACGTTTACTAAATAAAATAGAGTTACCGAGGTGTGATAAAGCTACTTTTTCATAACTCAAGTAATTTATGAAATTATAGCGTTTTGCGAATTAATGACAAGGTTTAGTGTTATTATTACACGAAAGGGAAGTAGTTTACTCTTTATTATGTAGTTCAAAACGAGTGGGGATTTGATATTTTGTTAATTTTTCTTTGTTTAGAAACACCAATACTACATAAGTATAATATGTAAGGCCTGAAGAGGCTTTGGTTTGAAGCGCACAGTAGCACAAGCGCGCGCTGTTGCAGTATTTCGTTGCAACTTACTCACAAAAATCTTTGTGAGTAAGTTGCAACAGCAAGTTTACAATTTACAGTTCATTAATGTCCAATTAAGTATCACATCTACTTTATTCAAAGTCTAACTCAAATCGAAACCAAAAATTAAAACTACACCAACTCGTGTTATAGGTAAATTCACTTTTCTACGCCAAATTTCTCAGTATGTTTCTTTAAATGCAAAATATGTTTGTGAAGTACTTTATAAAATGAAGTTACAAATGTTGTACAACAATAAATATACACAAGTATTTTTTTTAAATAACTCGTTTAAATATAAAATACCAAATTGAAAATTTGTATCTGAATTAATATTGTATAAATATTATTCCCTTCAAACGCCTGCACTGTTAAATACTATTTTATGAGTTAGCATAGTATAAATGATTGATGTTGAAATATTCTTTTTTAATAAATGTTTTACAGTACTTTCAAAAGTCAAAAGTTCAATTTGACAATAAAATTATAGAAAAAAGGAGATACTAGAGTAAAAGCAACAAAATAATCCAGATGACCTAAGTGGGAGGTCATAGGAGTCCTAGAAATCTGTTTTTATATCCGTAGTAAGGACTGACATTGACTAATCTGCCAGTGACAGTCTTATAACTTCAGCTATAGACGTTCGTAACACGATCAAATACAAAATATTCTTGCAAAAAAAATGCTGCAAAATTTTGATATGGCCACAAGATGCTGATGAGGCTACTATAAGTAAGTAAGCCTTATAGTATCAACTATAAGGCTTACTTACTCTTACTCTGAAGGGCAGATCAACTACCAAATTACGACCTGACCATGATTTTCTCCTAAAGATAGTACTAATAATATTTTTTACGACAATAATATGCAGACTGCTGGATATAAGCCTTTCCTTAGTAAGGAGGTTATTATTTATTTTTGTTTATTTTAAAGTTATGTTGATTCAATATTGATAATTGAATTACTTTTAGAAACTTTTTTTTGCTCAAATAAACAAAATCAATAATATTTTTGTTTCTTAAATCTAATAAAAAAATGTGTAACAAAAGATTTCTTACATACTAATATTATTGACACCATGAGAAATGGTCGTAGAAAAGGAGCGACTGTTAATATGTAAACCTATTTATATAGCTGTAAATATAATGTAACAACTGTCTATCAGCATGACACATATAGAATAATAAAAACTGAGAAAAAAGAGCATAAAAGGGACAGGTATAAGGACCAAGACACGGGAAGTAAGGGCTCCAAAGACAGAAACCTCCTCACTATACGGAGGATGTCCCTGATCCAGGCGTTCAGTATTACTTTATGTATATGTATTACTTAGTAGTTCGTGTTCCACAAAATTCTTCAAATATTTTGTCACAGTCACACAGGGCCATCTAGTCTCATAACAAATTGACAACAACAACAAGAGCTTGCACTCTGTGTACTCAACAACTAATCTATATACTTACATCTTCTTTTACATAAATATATATAGAAACACCACAAGAATATCTTAACGTATTCAAACATAAAATTTTTATACACACCAATCTTCGACTTGTTTGAACAAACCTGAGGTCAGACACTGAGAAACAGTCTTAAAAGTAATTTAATAAATTACTTTGCGTTATTCAAGGTATGGTTTTATCACGGCGAGGGGTATTTAAGCTTCCAATTTTAACTTATGACATCATTTTGTTATGATTACTTCTAACACAATTTTTGGAAAGCTACTGGTATGTTTGTACTACAGTAGTTCCATCTACTTTATAATAATTCTTACTGTTAGGGGGATAGAGTCACTGATGCACCTTAACGGTTAAAGCTGAATATTTTTTTGTATTATCACCGTGTCAAAATAGCGAATTGTAAGATTTGAACCGTTAATTCAGATAAAATGTTTAACAATTTCTAATAATTTTTTAGTATATAATAGTCTAATACTTATATTAAAAGTTCAACAAGATTTATTTCATCGAACAGTAAGAACTCTTTGATAAAATAAACATAAAATATGTGCAATCATTATCTGTGACCCGCGTTTCCTAGTGACCCTTGTTACTATTTATAATAAAAAATTAAAATTCTTAAATGCTTTTATAATAATTATTGATTGCACATATTGCATTGCTTCTAATTGTCATTGTGAAGTTGTGTATCGAAAATCGGCGAAAGTTATTTGTAAAACTTACAATGGAAACATTTTGTTGGCAGAGTATCTTCTGTTATGCTACTAAGGTTTGAACTGTCTCTTTCTTAGTTAACCATATCATGCTTTAATTACAGTTTCGACCATCACCAACGTAAATAAAATGTTAGGTTCGAGGTACAGAGTACAATATAACCTCATATACAATTTAAAGATATTTGTATGTAAATAGAATATATAATATTATCAATTCTACCACAGTCAACACCATCTAGTCCCAAACTAAGCAAAGCTTACACTATGGCTATGAGACAACTAGTGTAAATACATATTTTATTTTTCTTGTAAATAAATACGTGCGTACATAATAAAGATATTTGTACTAAGCGTCTATGTTGTGTTGTGTACTTATAAGTAAATGCATATGGATGCTTACAGCATATATGCCATTACATACATTACAATAAAAATACTGAATATTGTACTCCCTTCAGGAATTTTATTTATGAGCAGAATTGTCTCGAACTTTCTGTTCTGTTAGTGTTTAGTATTCGTATAATTTTCTACATACTCCACTGCAAAATAACTTAACGTTCTTTGCAACCTTGAGTGTTACATTGTAAACATTTTTAGAAATATCAGATTACGCTACGTTATCTATATGTCTGTAGATTCCGTAGCATCAAGCTAGTTGACAGCTACTAGTATAAACATTGCAATGTCTTGTTTAGACGTAGTTATACAACACCGGACTACGATGTTGAATTTGCCAGATATTAAATTGTAAATCTCAAAATATTGGACAACAGAAAACATGACAAAAATATGTAATAATATAATATTTAAGACATCTGACACACAAAGTTATCTAGTCCCAAACTAGGCAGAGCTTGTACTATGGGTACAACTAATATAAATACATGTTTACTTTATTTTGTAGATACATACATATATTATACATAGGCAATACACAAACTCCGAAACAAATTATTGCAGATAGTGTAACGTACGAATCGAAATCTGTTTTTATAAACATTATCACAAAAATATGACATACCTAGATCCAGCGAGGCTCATCGTGATAAAACCGAACTCCTTCGTCCAGCTAATTCTCTAAAAAACTTCAAAAAGTTTTTCATGTATTAACTTTTTTTGACGAGCCTTCTAACTGTTTGAGATACCTTATTTAATATCCCTAGCTCGTAAAGACGAGGTATGAATTAAAAAAAAAGAAAACTAAAAATCTTCCATCCAGCTACTACATTTGATTTGCTGGTGAATTTGAGGATTGATTCTTGGACTGACTACTTTCACAAATTCAATACTAACGTCCGAAATGTAAATTCTGAAAAGATAGATGTGATATATTTATTGTACTTGTTGTTTCTTTTGCTTGTTCTTAATAACCATAGAGAACAATGGTTTGTTTATAATTTGGGTAATTATGTTTTATGTCTGCTGTTAGTCTAATTTAAATAAATATATTAATTAAAATAAACAGTGAAAATAAGCACTGCTCAATTACAAACACGATCTTAAAATTTCATTTACTAAAGGATCTTGCATAGTTTGTCACGCTTTCGCTAGATGGCTCCGTTCGATTGAAATTCAGGGTATGGTTTCGTTACCTCGTGTTTATATACTTCCAGTTCTCGTATCTCGTTATTGCTGATAGATAGTAGGGTAGATCGACTCACTATCATCTATTAAATTTTTGAAAAGCTACCGGCATGATGGTGCCCCAGTAGCTTGATTACCTTAATAATTGTTCTTTCTGTAGTAAGGACGAAACATATTGGTTACTTTAAATGCTCCAAACCTGAATTATGGGAAAACATACATCTGTGAGTATATTTTTAATATGTAATAATAACATGAAAATAAAGTAAGTTAATGTTGTTTCCGGGTAAAGAAAGCAAATTGAGTACTCTGATTACCGTATGAGTTTAACTGAACATTTTGTTTCATTTGAATCATTTGTTTGAAATTTCTAGGCAAGTAGCGAGATGAAGTGGAAGCGGAATTACACAGTCCGTGAAAACAATGTTATTAGTTGTTCACTGACTGGCTTAACAATTTATACATACTACAGTATAGAACACAAGC
Organism: Hypercompe scribonia; assembly: GCA_949316085.1. NCBI lineage: Eukaryota > Metazoa > Arthropoda > Insecta > Lepidoptera > Erebidae > Hypercompe > Hypercompe scribonia. The sequence continues at coordinate 26,684,945 of OX438968.1, read as the reverse complement.
GAAGACTTCAAACAAATCGCCGATCACAAAAAGTGAAAATAATCCCAAATTGTATCTAGAACGTTAATTTTATATGTATGTTGTTCAATTACAAAAAATCCTACTTATTCGGTACTTCTTTAGTTCTTAAATACAGTTTTGAGAATAATATTGAGTTTCTTATATTAAAGGTTGAAATAAAAATCGGCAATATTTTATAGGTTTACACCATGTAGAGTTTGTGTCATACGATACCTTATAAAGAGTACAGAAGAAGACGGTCGGGCAATAAATGCTGGAGGACTCAGTATTAAATTATTATATATTGAATGAGCTACATATTACCAAACTACTCATGTAATAATGTTATTATTCTTTAAGATGTTTACAAGCAGATAATCGAATTTCGTTAATTTGAGAGAGAAGCTGCAGCTAGTGGCAATTTATGTAGAGTATTTGCAAAAAATGCAAGTTGTATAACTCTGGTTACTTAACATTTTGTGATGTTGGAGCTAGTAGCTAGTAACTAGTTTGATTCTACGCAAAACTCTACGGGTCTACAAAGCCGTAGCACGTTGAAATTGTTTCACATAACGGCCTACGACATACATATTTTTTGCCACTATATTGTACTCTACAACTATGTACACACAATTAATACTCCTTACCCTTTCAACTCATTTGTTTCAAAACTATTCTGCGTTTCTTTCTTTCAACAATTACACACAGTTCAGTTCTCACAATATTTTTGATTAAGTTACTGCATAGCAATATTTTCTAATGTATTGTACTAACATAATCAACAAAAGTTTCATTTTACGTATATTTTTACGAATATGTCTTATACAAAATTCGCTACATAAACTAAAAAAGTAAAATGTCGCCGTATGTTTACCAATACAAAATACTTAAGAACGAATGCACGCTACCACAACAAACCTATCGCCAAAGCCACACGACCTCACCTGGCCAAGCCTCTCTGACGAGAAATATTCTAAAAATTATCATATTCAGAAAAGTATTGTAACGCTTTTTTTTCTTTGTCTTTTGGTATGGTTCACTGGAAATAGTTTGGAGCTTTGTGCACAGCTATACTCGGCACAGAGCTCCATAGCCTTATCGTCCGTCCCGAGTTGACAGCAACAAGCGCTAAGTGCACATATGCGCTGTACCACCAGCCACTGTCTTCCTTTCAATTAACTATTTATATTAAAGCTACGTGTTTCTGATTTTCTATTATTATTTTCTTTTATTCTATTATTAACGTTTTTAAATTGGAGATTCTTTTTGAGTATGGCACACCTAAAATAATGTGATATTGTATTGTGCCCTCCATAAAAGAATTAATCTCATTAACTAGTGATATTTTTTGTTTTAACGACACGACTCACATAAGCCATATTCAAGCTCATCTTATGTTATGTGCACCAGCTACGTTCTTAGTAGTGTGAAGCTCGTGGCTCGTTGGTAACTGCGTAGGTTAAGATATTGCAAAGTTTACAATTCTAACCAGGTCCTATCGTTTCGTGACTATTCTTAACACATTAAAACCCCTTTGTGCTTTAAAAAACAGCATCAAAATCCATGAATCCCAGTTGTCGCAATCGTTTCGGATAACTTGAGCTCTAAAATAATCAGCAGCAGTCTTGCTGCAGGGCTTTGGTGTCATCTAATACTTTTGTTGTGGAAATCTGATGGTAGTCAGTCTACGTTAAAAATAGAAGCCGCACTGCAGTAGATTCAAAGTCGAACTCAACTTATTTTGGGACAGAGACACGGCAAATAAATCCTTTTTGAAAAAAAGAGGAAAAATATACGAATTAAAAAACTAAAATAAGTACAACCCTTAATGTAACAAGTAACATTATATAATAGTAAAAATATCTTGTAGCCTGATTGAAGTCTGTTCCAAACCTAATAGGTGTACTTGATAGGCTATATTCAAGGTGGTTCAACGAATGCGAGAGTCTTCATACGCGTTAAATGAGTCAAATTGTATTAAGGTTTAAGGTTTCACAAAGTAATTGATACATTTGCGTAAATAAGTGGACGCTTAGTCTTTAATAATTTACAAAATACGCGATTTTTCCATTATATTGAATTCTTAATTATTTATTGAGTAGATATAAAGCTGATACCATTGATACTATTTATTGTGCATCGGGTGCACCGACTTCAAACTGACTAAAAATGTCTATTACTGTTATAATTTAGATTAAGTAATTTAATTGCTGTCTGCGTAACTTTTTTATCGTGAATATGTCCTACAACAAATACTGTACAACAAAAACTATGTACATACATGTGTAAAAATCGCGAAAGGCTAAAATCAGTTATCTTACAGCTCAAGGTAACTTTAAGACTAAACTACAGTCACTTAAATTAATCGAGTCGCTATTCTGTCAATGCTAAACACCTGACTGTAACTGTATGAAGTCTGATCTTCATGTATGTATCAGCTAGGGTGAGTTTTGTATATCAAAGCGAATCTAACTCACGTAGGACCATATAAAGGTGTATGTTTATTTTACATTATTTTACACACGATTGCTAAGGAAGAAAGTGGAATTATTTTGATTCAAACTCATCCAGTTTTCTTAACACATCAATTTCGTTGCGAGTTCTAAGACAATTATTTTTCCTTGAGATTTTCCAAGTGTCAAAACACAATGTGTTGTGAGTCACTGCTGTCCGAGTGTCCAGTACACTACGGTTACGGTTACTACAGGTTACGCATATAGCGCGTGGGAGGGATTAGTCCCAATAAAATAATACCACCCAAAGCTGAATGATTTTCCTGTTCTATGATCAAAAGAAATGTGATTTTTTTCCTCAATGTTGTATTAGTAACGCAAAATAGTAGAACATGTGGTAAAGACTCTTTATCACAGACTGATATATTCGCTGTTTTTACAACTGTAGGTAAATATAACAGCTGTCATTAGTACAATGAAAGTTCCTTAGTGGACAAACGAGTGTTGGAAACAGCTGTTCATAAGCCTGTTGCGACGCTATTCAAAAATGCCATTGTATTTTTAAAGTAATAACGTTTAACTGTCTGTTGAACCATTCTAACGAAATTGAAACACGATATTTTTATTATAAAAACTAAGTAGTGAGAAAAAATAAGGCCTAGAATTCTTTGAATATATTTCATATATATGTATATTTGTGAATATCTATATATATATATACTCATATTCATTTAACTAGTTTGAGATAGATTTTAGTTTTGAATGGCATTTGACTATTTTAAGTTATTTATAGGAATTTGTATTTAATTAGTTTCGACTACATTGATAGTGCTTCCTATTTTGCGCTTGTCAATGAATAAAATGTCTGTTAAACTTCTTTGAAAATATACAATGGAACTCTTTGCTAAACGGTAGGAAATCTGTCGTGGTTACTACAATCATATTTATATGTATTGTTTACCGTCGTTTGTCGAAGGGTTTGCAGATATGTTCAGTATATCACGGTTTACTATATAACTTGACAGAGATTTAGGGATAATTAAATACAGATTGAAAATATATCATAAATGAAAACATAAAAATTTTTCAGCAAAAATAATAGAAATGTTAAAATTTTATCCTTAAATCTCTCATTTGGTGATGTGCTGATGAAGATCTTGGCTGTGATATATGGTCTTCTGTAAGTATAAAACTCAACAAAGCACGCAAAAACTCTTTGTCAGACAGTTAGCCATCAAAATTTCAGAATTAAACACTTACATTAAACAAAAAAGAATTATTTTCAAGCAAGCACAGTTTGGCACATATTTTCACGCTTTTCACAAGTATTTTCGAAATGGCTCTAGAAGTAGATTTCTTATTCTAAGATAGGTAGTGCTCTTTTTCTTCGTTTGTCTTATTTGAACGGCGCTATTTGTAGGACTTGTCAAACTACAGATTAGCTAAAAAAGAATTTTTTTTTTTTTCCAAAAAAAAAAATTGATTTCACAATTTTCACAGATTGATTACACATTACATTATTATTGCTTACGTATTATAACCGTCCATAACTTGTATGCAATTTTTATGTTGCTGTCTTGTTAGTGCTTGCATTGTGGCTCAAGTTAGAAATTCTATTGCAGAATGGAGAGGTGTAAAACGTCCGGTTGCTGGCTCCTTTGAAGCTGCGGTTTAAGGAACACCTCCGAGTGACAATGAGGGTACAGTCCCTCCGGCTACTGGTATAAAGGTAAGATAATGCTAAGTACGCAGTGGTTTCCTATAATAACAATAACAATAATTGACATATTTGACACATATTCATTTAATTCCAAATCAGGCAAAGTCTGTATCAGGAAAACAAGATTTCTGGTAAATGTTCTCAAATATTTATATTTTTATAAGTATGCACAATGTTGATACATTACATCCATTCGAATAAATGATTACTTACTTAATCATAAGTGAGTTGGTAAATGATTTTTTCCACATTATATAATTATGTTGAGCTTGATCAATTTAAATTTCATTATTAATAACATTATAAATAGACTGCTCCTCCGCCCTGTCACTTAAACGAACACAGACAACCAAGACAAATCGTGCCATAAAACTTGAATATGAACAGACGTAGATGGTGGGTATTTACCCTCGAACATATAATTTTCTAACCTGCTTTTATTCATATTTATTAAAATTCATAATTAATATGGAAAGAAACTTCATGTGACTTAAACTAGAGAATTAATTAATTAACTAAAGAATTTAATATTTAATTGATCTAGGATTACGACATGTTATGTCCTTGCTTTCCTTGTTTTATGGTTATAATTATTAGCGAATTTAGTGTGAATATAAATAATCGTCTAGTCATTATTACGTGATATACCATATCAGCTGACAATATGTGTGGGTAGAATGTCAACATCACGAGAATGACACTTTAAAAGTATTCGAAATTAAGGAGTATTAAATCTGTTGCAGCATCCATGTAGTAAAGATTAATACTGTAATTAATATCCTAATTAATACTGTAAATATGAGTGACCTGATCTTAAAAAAAATCCTAATAGAAAAGTACAATATCAGCGACTTATACGTCTGTGGAGTAGAGGGCAGAAGGTAGTATATAAATAAGAATTACACTCTTAAAATAACAAAAAGAAAGTTAAACAGTTTAGCTTAAAATACGATAATTATTTTACGTAAATTCTCGACGTGTTTGAATCACATAAATGTTTGTATTTAAAGATAATTAAGTACGATTTACTTTGAGTTACAAGTTATAAGTAAATAAAACTTGGCTTTTAATCTGTGACCTACATAGTGTGAAAGTATACGTTAGATACAGAATATACAAATACCTACTGGTTATTGGCACTTACATGAAAATTTCTCGATAATATGGTACGTGAAAAATTCCATCAAATCGATTTAACTCAAAATATTTATTTCAAAAACCACTGCTAAACATTTAGATCCCACTCATTATTCTCGCTATTTAATTTTAATTCCTTTAAAGATATTTAATTCAAATAATGAATTTCAAAATGTCAAAATTCCACCAAAACATTTTTAAATAAAGCAATTTTGCTTTTAAACAAAATTAAAGGTTTTTAGAGATCATTGTTCTTCAGTCTGTCTTATTTAGGGTCATTTACGGACAAATATAATATTTTTATAGTGCCTCAAAAACCTGTGGACGATCAAACGTTCGCAAACTGCGATACTGAATAGGTTCTTTTATCCGCACCTGTACTAGGATAGCATGAGTACGACGGATTATAACCCGTATCTCGTTCCCATGTAGAAGCAGGACAATCTCGTAGAGTGAAAAGGAAAACGTATACTGCGAATGAATGGTCATTTTACAAATCTTACCCCTTCTCTGTAACGTATGAGTGTGCTAGTATCTCATAGACGGTAAGAAATATTTGTTTTGTAAATGGTAACTGAATTAATATTTTTATTACAGTTTTTTGTAATTCATTACTTTTTTATAGAACAGATTTGTTCAATTTAAATTTTAAATATCAGTAATAGTTGGCTGACCAAAGCATCCATCACTTACAATTCTTAATTACAACTTATGTGGAACATTGTATATTAAATATAAGTTGTAATTAAGCGCACTTACAAAAGTATATAAATTTCTAAAAACTATGATATTATTACCGTCATTTTGGAGTAACGTTTTGCCTGCTTGACCAGTGTGGTATAACAGGCAAGAAGTTGTGTCATTCAACAATAGTGTCTAAATCAATAAACCAAATACACTTCATCAACTAAAAGAAAAATCCATATTTGAAAATTTCGGTGCTCACTTAGAAGAGTGCAAACGTTGAAACGGTGGTCATTTAGACAACGGAATTTTTAAGAAATAAATTCCAACTAATTGGCTTTCTTGTAAATTCACAATTTTTTATAACTATTAAATGGTTTTTTTTACAACTTTTTTAAATGTTAATAATACGTGACAACAACAAAGAACATTATCTTTGGTTTATTTATTTACTTGTTGTTTAACTCGATTAGCTATCACAAGAGATACACGGCGCATGTGTAATCGTTAAGAGATGAATCAATAGCCACAGTTGCACATCTGAATGACCAGGAAATCATAAACTTTTAAGAGTAATCATTGCTTTCTCGCTATTCTATACGTTGTACTATGTCTACAGTGTCTACTGATGACAGTTGACATTTATGGATCCATTATAATGTTACTGTCCACCTTTTCTTTTATACCACCGCCTCCTTTTTTATTGCTTTGTTGCGGCATATTTTAGTTGTATTGATGAGAAATGAAAAATAGAAATAAAGCTAAAACACAACATTTGAGGCAAGTCGTAAAAAGTGTTAAAATTAAAGCTTAATCGATACAGTGCTATTTGAGGTTTTAAAATGTAAACAAATCCATTTAATTTTTGAGAACGATAACGAAAAAAATTGAACATGGAATAACTTTTCACCAATCTATAAACAGCAAATATTTAAAATCGAAGCACTTTATGACTATCAAATCTTCCAGTACTATGTTCTCTAATATAATGTAAACATGTACCATTATATTACAATAATTACGTTACTTTTTCATGTTACGCCCATACTTTATTTTATTGGAATATCCAGAATACGTTGCCAGGACTGCTTCATTTTGAACAGAAATCGGCGTGTAAATGCTTATGTATGTACAGTTGACCGTGTTTATGTATGTATTTCAATAATACTTGGGATCTACATTTCACAAAATTTTTTTTCATTCAACATGTTACAATTATCAAATTTTCCTTTAATAAGTTAAAAATTTCAATATTCTTATACTTGCGTACTTATTATTTGCTAATATTCTGTAAATTATTTCAACCAAACTCCTCTGACTCTGTTTGTTCTATTAGTTCTCTCTCTCTCTTTCTCTCATGCTCCGTAAAATAAAATAAACAAATAATATATTTATAAGGATTGATTTGGTGATCACCTTGAACGTTAGTTCTCATCAATGAGAATTTAGCACGTGGTTTGTGTATACTAATGTACACATCATTTAATTATATAGCCATTTTAATTCCTTACTGAACATATTGTTTGTAAAATACGAAGTTTTATGAATAAATATTATAATTATTTATTATTATTTTGCTAAATATTAGTAACTCTTTTGACTCTTTTATCTTGTTATTTTGTCTTGATCTTGATTAACTGCACTTAGTATAGTACCAGCAGTGCTACTTGAAGTGGCACCACGCTGAGCTACCTTTCCTGATTCGTGCAAACATATGTTTATAAATATGGAAGATGTAATTATCTCTCTTACCAAAGATAACTGTACAATATGACATTATTGTAGGGATTGAAATACATATGTTATTTTTAGTTCACTATATTACTGTAGCGTGGTATTTCTTAAATTTCATTTCTTAACGGCAAAACTGAGCTTTGATTACGAATTATCCCCACCTTTTACCTGCAACTCTACCAGGGTAGCATATTTCGGCAGAGGTTTAATCTATCCTACTATTGACACACACATACACATCATGTAGAAAGAGACTTCAGCTCCTTCCTATTAACCGATTGGTGCTACAGCGAGTCGGCCATTTTCCATAGGGCGGGACGTTGTAGGACGACGGCGCAATTCGACACTCTTGCCGCTGAAATACTAGCACGACATGGACAGAGGAGATATTTTATACTTTAAACGGGATATAAACTATATGTATTATTATATATAATTTACAATACATTCTAAAATAAATAGATTTTGACCACCGTCAATATATTTTTTCTTTTTCTACTTCAATTAGAACAAGGTGAGATCAAATTTCAGCCAAACAGTTGATCAAATCGGTGATTAATTCAAGACAGATTTTTAAAATTTACTTATTTTATTGGTTTTACGTATCGATTAAATTCATTTTAATTTTAATTAATTAAAAAACGAAATTAATCTTTATTTCACAATATTACTTCCGCTAAGTATGGTGTTAAGCTTGCAAATGACAATGCAAACTAATGTAGCCTTGAGATTGAATTAATAGATTTTTATATAATAAAACCCATCTATATTACATTATATACGCCTCAAACTTCCAAGGTTATCATCTAAAGTTCGAACGCAGTGCTTTTTGTATGTAAAAACATGAATGTCCTCACGAACAAATAGCGTCTCATACGACCTATTTCCTTCAGTGTAAATCCGTGACAGTTTGATCAACTGCGCGATCATCAAGAGCGCAAACGATCACTAGGAATGAATAAGTTGTAAAGAGGTTACCATTACGATGAAAAACCAATAAGTACAACCGTGCAGTAATACATATTTCAACCATATCTCTACGGGATAGAGTATAAATTTGTAACTAAATGTTTAGAGGTATAGGCTTTTAAGGCGTTAGTGTAAATATGTTGAAACAGCTACCTTTGCGATTCTTTCATTAAATTCTTACAAATTATGACACAAACATGAAAAGTCTTTTACATCGATTAATCCATATAATGTGTGCCTCTTATTTTATACAAAATCCTCCGTGAAAAACTCAAGTTTAAGTCATGAATTACAGTTTAAAGAAAGAAATTTCAATGTTATGCTGGAATAGGGGCGTGTCATAATATCTTTTGATGTGTGTGTAAGGGAGTAGAAAGGGTCGGGAACATATCTAGCTTTCATTCTTCCTCTTTTACTCTTTTCCATAGAATTGAGTGAAAGAAAAAACCTAATATTTAGTGCTTTGGTTATTAAAACCTATTATGGCTGGATTTGAGTGCGGTATATGGTGGGTATATATCCAAAAGTATATACCCAAAATTACAATTATTGTAATTTTGTAAAAAAAGGCTATTCTTTCATGTGCTTTAGATGTAAACCGTTCTCTTGAATCACTCTTTCTATTGATAATATCCGTCGCATAGTTGGAAAGATCTAAGCGTTCAGCACAAACAGTAAATGATTTGTGTGTAAGATGTGGAATACTATATCACTTTAAAAATCAAACCTTCATATAGATGAACACGCATATCCGTAGTGTGTAAGCGTATAGTATAGCCATTAAAATTAAATTAGTAATAAAACAATAATTACTCCTGAATGTTCATGATTTCCTGGTCATTCTGAAGGAAAACTGTCGCTATTGATTCGTGGCTTGACAATATCACGTGCGCATTTTGTCTCTGGCGATGGTAACTACAGAAGTTAATTAAAGTTAAATAAGAAACTATAATTAACAGTGCTCATGAAATCGACAAATACATAAGACTCAACTCACTGTCACGTTCCTGGATATAAATGTGATTAACAAATAAATATGAAATAAATAAATAAATATTTCAAACATTTAACACACAACGCCATTTAGTTTCAAAGTAAGGAGAGCTTGTACTATGAAAAGTAGACTGACTGACAGAATACTTATATACTTATTTTTGTAAAGACATACATGTTACATGCATAGAAAACACCCAAACTCCAAAACAAACATTTGCAGATCAAATAAACATTTGGTCGCTTAATATACATATTTGAATTCTCTAAAGTTTAGATCAAGCTACACTGACCATGTGAACCTTAAGTATTTTCTTGAAAGTTTTTAATTTCCCACTACATTTTAATTTTTAAACTACATTTTTAAGAAATAAAGTTGTAGGTAAATGATTTGTCAACATGCAAGAACGATGTCATAATTCATTATTTTATCTAAAAGAGAAGTAGCAACGTCCATTGAAAATTATCCCACATGTGTAACAAGATTAACCAAATGTACATTTACGTCATGTAAAAAGTTTGCATGTTGATGTAACATTTTTTTTTTTTTTTTTTTTTTTTTTTAACGTGTGGAAACCCCCTCGGGCCGTCACCCCACCGGGGTTTACGGCGGGGTGGTGTGTCGGAATCGGACCGACTAAAACCACACGGTGTGCCACTCTGCGCCTGAGACAGGAAGGATCCGGGAACCGCTGCTATTACGACATCCAGATCCCTCCTAGCGCCTGCCCGCCAAAGCGGGCACCATCTGCGGATAAACTCTCTACATAGGCGACGTACGGCACACGCGGACGTCGCCTCCTCGCGGCTGGCCATTATAGCGGGTGGAGGGGAAAACCCGTCCCGTCCACCCGCGGCCACACTCAAGGCGGCATGAGGCGCTGGTATGCGCGCCTCCGCCGCCCGGCTCGCCGGCGGCGAATTGGGTCCGAGTGGATATCGTCCTCCCGGGCCTTCTCCGCCGCCTCCTTCCGCGAAATTACGTCTTCGCAGAAGGTTGCGACCGCGGTAAAACAACTGTCGCTACCGGCCATGGAGCGTATGACGGCCGGTAGCGAGAGATCTGCTCCAATAACTGCAGTGAAGATCCCACGCTGCGCCGCCCAGGCGGAACAAACCGCTAGCGTGTGCTGAGCCGAGTCCTCACTGCAGTCGCAGTGGTAACAGGCGGGACTCAATTCCCTCCTGGCGACCGAGTGCAGATACTTCCCGAAGCAACCATGCCCGGAAAGGACCTGCGTCAGTCGGAAGGAAAGGGTCCCGTGCTGCCGTCCTGCCCACTCGGTGATGACCGGCTGGAGAGCCTCCACGAGGGCAAAGCCAGCACGTGGAGTCTCCAACCGGAATGACCAACGAGCCATCGTGGCTCGACGAGCGGCCTCACGCCACTCGCGTATCTCTTCGGGCGGGGGCCGTATGCCACTACCCGCCCGGAAGTCAGCCGTCCGCCGATAAACTTCGGCGAGCACTTCCGCCTCCAAATCCCACGGGGGAGTTCCGGCCAGGGCGCACGCCGCCTCCGTCGATACGGTGCGGTAACCGCGTAGTGTTGATGTAACATGCATTAACCTAATCTACAAGAATTTACTCGTATGTCGGTTCGATACTCAGTCGTTCTCACTACGTAGCCAAACAAGCGAAATCGGGCAGCTTTTATTACCTCGATTACATTTGGCTCTGATATGTAACCTATCGTTGGTCCTAGGATCTTTCGTAACCAGTAACTGGGACACTAACGATCAAGATGAAGGAGAAACTCTTAGTCGCTTAACGTAGGATATTACTATCGAGTTTGCAATTGGTGAGAAGAAGAGTGACAAGAAAAATTTCAAAAGCTTTTTAAGTGCTTTTTAATAACAAAAAAAAAGCGAACAAACAAATATAAAAGTAAGCACAAATTTAAAAAAGTTAATGATGTAATTTTAGATCGGTGTAATAATTTTTTGAATCGGCCTAATGATTTAGGTGCCAAAGTGTCATCAACAAATTCTCAATCACGTTAAACACTAGTTAAGAAGTTCTGTTAACATTCTGATGGTGGATATTTGCTATTAACTGTCACGTATTGTCACCAGATCCCAGACACCAGGGCCTCTCTCCAAATTATGCTACCCATAATTTTTTATATACGTCTCTCGTTTTAGGCAGCAATACCAGGCTCACATAAGCTGAATGATATCGATATGCTTACGTCCAAGCATTAGGGTATATAACGGACGTATGTGGACCGTGTGTTGTGTTAACTGTATTTTAGTGCCACTCATATTTGAAATTTGTAGTAGATCACAACCCTATGCCATTAGATCTTCGTTTTATAACGACTTTCTGAAAAAGAACTAAGTTTTTTTTAATACTTATTACAAGAAGGTCACATTGTAGTCGTATCCCATCAACTGCCAAACCACCTCTATAAATTATATCGAAAAGTAAGCAATAACTTAGATGTTACTTGACCTTAATTTATTTATTTTACTTATTTATACTTTATGCACTTTGTACATCGACGGACTTAATGCCCAAGGCATTCTCTTCCATTCAACCTTAGAGTGGTGTAGAAATATTGTAAGGTGCACAGAGGTTACATACACATAATTAGAAATTTTGATTATATTCGTACACTATCACAACTTGAATATAAACTGAGCCAACTATGGATTAGACGATACTTCAATCTCATTAAGAAGGAGATTGTGTACTTTCTTTTTGAATGTAAAACGCTTTGTGGATATCCTGAATTCGAGCGGAAGCGCATTCTAGAGTAGTAGTGCCTGAACAAAGAATGACGAGTTCACGACATCAGAGTTGTGAGAGGGACATGAGAGAAGCAGATTATTTACTGAGCGAAGATTTCTGTAGTGATTAGAGGATAGATGATGGAGGTACGGAGTAGGATATGTAGGTGAAGATGGTAATAGTATATTATCACTCGGACAGTAAATACGAATATTTACCGACCGAGTGATAATTTGCATGTCTTATAAAATATGTTGCCTTAGTAATTGTAGACAGTGTAACTAACCAGACGACGTCTAAAAATATATTGTTATAATCCCACAGATGGCAAAATAATTGTAAGTTCTTAAGTTTTTATTTACGTTACGTACCACAATATTAAGCTGCAACTTGTTTATCTTCCAATTTGAGCTCTCTACGTACTTATACATTCTACTTTATTATACTTAACGAAAGTGAAAAGTAAAGTGTAAGTGTAAAGTAGTTAAGTTACGAGTTTAGAAAATTTTGTATACTGATGTTTATTTTAAGATAAGAATGGACCTGTGATTTTCAAATGAGTCTAAAAATGAAAATAAAAAAATAAGAGGACTAAGGCTTTTTTTCGACAAGTCCACCTTAACGTCCACAAAATTTACTCCACTGTAACATAGGTTGACAACAATGCAAGCACGTGATTCCATCACTAGGAAATCATGAGATACAAAGAGGTTTAGGTTTGACAAGAATTTTTCAACTACTAACAATTCACGAAGTGAATTTCACTCATATTTCAAACGAATAAAGTATACATTTGCAAGCCGATGTGTAGAGATATAGGCTTTTTCGAATCAAGTATAAATCAGTTCAGATAGCTACCTTTGACATTCTTTTGCTAAATTCTAACAAATCATGACACAATAGAGTGAAGTGTTTTTAATCAATGAAACTACATAAAAAAACTTGTTATTTATCATAAAACCTGACGTGAACAACTAAAGTTTATGTTATAAATTTAAATTCAGAGAAAAAGACATTCTAGAAAAGAGGGCGTGACACGATTTTGTCTAGTGCGTGAAAGAGACTTATGACAAGGGTAAGGAATACAGTTAATATTGACTGAAGTTATTTTGGATCCAGTGAAAGGGAACAAGAAGATGGTTATTGTTCGTCTAAATAAACAATAATTGTATATCTCTTTATCAGACTCTCTATGAAACATGTAAAATTAAATATTGGTTAGAATATTAATATTCATGATTAATATTCACTGTTTCTGACGGTATACTTGTTTGATCTGTAACGCAGGTATTCGAAAATAAATTTCGGATTTCAATCTGTCATAAATACAATGTTTGTTGTACTTAAATTACGTTTAATTATGATAGTGAGTATACACTTTAATAAGAAAATACATAATGCACTAGTACTATTAAGTTTACGAAGCTACAAAAGCACTCCAGTTTAAAAATATCTTATAAATTTAATACTTTGGTTTTCTTCGTTTTGGTATGATTAAACAACAGTTCAAACAAAAATATACAATTAAAGGATGCCTGTTATAGCAATAAGTTCAGCTTGCCTATAAAGTATATATCATGTTTAAGAAAGCATCTGATTCATTTTTTTGATAATATCTCTTTTAAGACTTTGGATTCTGTAGCTTGTAGGAGTTTTACATCATCAAAACCGTAATTTCTTTGCTTTACATGCACATCGACATAAATGTCCAAGAAAAATGATATGGCAATTCAAGTTGTGTCTTATAGTATGGAAACTGTTAAGGGCCACTTTAGGCCGTCATCTATAAGTACTCGTACTTCTTCAATACATCTATCTGCTATAGAGTTTAGACTTTATTTTCTCAAGTTCACTTAACCTTTGCAAACACAAATTAAATTATATAGCGTCACCCAAAGGTTGTCGGTAGCAAAATCACGCGATTCAATCACTAGGAACCGATAAGTTATAAAGAGGTTTGGATTTTGGCAGAAAATTTTCAACCTCAGACACTTTGTCAAGTGAATTTAAGTCATATCTCCGAACCTTAAAGCACAAACTTGCAAGTAAATATCAAGGGATATAGGTTTTTAAATATGAGGTTTCACATTGTTTTAACAGCTACCTCGGCGATTCTTTCTTAAAATTCGAATAAATTATGACACAATACGAGTAGAATATTTTCAATCAATAAAAGAACATAAAATATGCATCTTATTTATAACAAACTCTTACGTGAGAAGCTGAATTTTAAGTCATGAACAATGGATTTAAGAGGCAAACATTAATACGGCTGTTGAATAGGGGGCGTGACCAAGTGTTGTGTGACGTGTAAAATGGATAAAATATGGTCGACATTGATTCAGTTTCTTTCTGTTTGTGTGATCTTCAAGAAATCTCCAAGAAAAGAAGAAAGTTCCATTAATAATTATGTACTATCACTATCTTCTGATTATGAACTTGCTAGAATTCAAAATACACTAGGAATAATTAGAAGAACCGAATCTAAACGCAAATATTTATATAATTATCTATCAGGTAGAGCTGATAATTTTTTGCAAATTAAATTGAAATCTACTTCTATTAACTGAATTTCTTCTTCTGCAGGATTTTTTTAAATTGTTTTCCTCAAACCAGCATTACAATCATACATATCTATTTATGTTTCTGTTTGTGGATATACACATCAAAATACCTAATAATACACAATTAATTAGAACAAATGATCAATCAACCTGTCGCCGTCCACTTCTGAACGAAGGTCTCCTCCAAGGAACGCCAACGATCCTGGTCTTGGGCAAGTCCAATCCATCCGCTACCAGCCACCTTCTTCAAGTCGTCGATCCATCTCGCCGTAAGGCAGCCTATACTACGTTTGCCCAATCGTGGTATCCACTCTAGTACACTTCGGCTCCAGTGACCATCAGTTCGTCTGGAGACATGGCCGGCCCACTTCCACTTCAGCATACTGAGTCTCCGTGCGATGTCAGTTACTCTAGTTCTCTGTCGAATAACCTCGTTTCAAATTTTATCAGCCAGAGAAACACCCAGCATCGCACGCCTATCGCACGCTGAGGTACTTTAAACTTATGGACCAGTTCAATGGTGAGTGTCCATGTTTCGGCTCCGTATGTTATACAGGTAGAACGCACCGGTCAAATACTTTGGGCTTTAATGATTGTGGGATCGGCGACTCGAAGATGTGACGAAACTTTCCGAACGCCGCCCAGCCCAGATGAATCCTCCTATCGGCCTCCCGACCGAAATTGTGCTGGCCAAGTTTAATAGTTTGCCCAAGGTAGATATATTCTTGCACAACCCCGATAACAGCGCTATTTATGGTTACGGTACTCGTATTATGCATTATTATGCATTATTGCTCCTATAATGCATTATTTTCGTTTTTTTGATGTTCATCCTTAGTCCTACTCGTTTTGAAAAATCATCCAGACTGTTCAGCATTTCTTCCAGATCATGCAGAGATTCCGCTAGGATCACTATGTCATCTGCAAACCGCAGATGTGAGAGGTATCGGCCATTGATATTGATTCCCTGTCCGTTCCAATTGATCGTTTTGAAGATGTCTTCCAATGCATTGGTAAATAGTTTCGGAGATATAACATCTCCCTGTCTTACCCCACGATGCAATTGGATTGATCATCTCATCACCTGAACATATCGGCAGTCGACCAAGCCTCTCTGCATGGATTCCAGGACAGTCCAGGTCTCGACGGTATCGAAGGCTTTCTCCTAGTCCACATACGCTAGACAGAGAGGCTGGTTATATTCCTCTGTCTTTTTGATTTTTTCTCTTAGAGTGTGTATGTGGTCCACGGTACTGTAGCCTTTTCGAAACCCAGCCTGCTCCTACAGAACAAATTATATTTCAATAAATAAATACCGTCATGACGTGTAACGGAACACAGAAACTGTTTGACTGGCCGTGTAAACATTTTTATCTACATATTTGAGCCTGCTGGCGTAATTTTGCAAAAGAGTGCTAAATTTTTTTCAATTTTATCATCAAAGGTAAACTCGTAAAATTAAAATTTGTATAACCGCATAGGGTTAAAAGCTCCTATCTAGATATGGATATAAATTAATGTTTTATCACATAGTATTTGCCTTAAGTTACAATCGATCCAACGATCTGCGGCTAAGCAATCGCCCTGACCATTACACCAGAGATTATGAGTTCGATAGATCTAACACTAATCCATCACTTTCTTTCATTTCACTTTCACTTTCCACTTTCTTTCATTACTATGGTAATTAAGGTTTGCAATAGATAGTACATATATATGCTATGGAAAGGGCTATGCTCGGTATTTCCTTGCGTGTTATATATATATATATATATATTTATATATATATATATATATATATTTATATATATATATATATGTCGGTAACCTTAATTTTTTTGTGGATATCCTCGTTCCGGATTCTATCACGCAAGGAAATACCAAGCATAGTCCTTTCCATAGCTCGTTGAGCGACTTTGTGCTTCTCCATGAGGCCAGCAGAAAAGACCACGTCTCAATTCCATATGTCATCACTGGTAACACAAACTGGTTGAAGACTTTCGTCTTTAGGCTCTGGGGATCTTGGACGAAAAGACATCTCGAAGCTTCCCGAACGCTGCCTCTCCGCGTCGGATTCTTCGTGATAATATATATACTTTGATTATATAAATATTTTCTAATGATTTGGTAAGGTTAGAGTGCTGAGAATCTATGTCTTCCGTTTTTTTAATTACAGAAAAACAGGAATAATTACTAAGTATATCAAGCTAGTAGCACTCACGTGCCAGTGGCTTTACAAAAATTGCAAGTCCAGGCGATAAACACGCTGGAATGTGCACTGTGATGAAGCATGAGAACACGTTGTTTATATGCCACTCGAGGTAACGAAACCATAGCGTAAGTTACAATTTTCGAGCAGAGCCATCTAGTCATGGTTCAGTAAGCTCTGAAGTCCTTTATTAAATGAAAGAAGATTTTAGGCCAGCCTCCTTGTAACAGAGCAGTACTTTTGTTGCAATTTACTTGAATTAAATTTTATTTTTGAAATTTATATTCCAAGAGTTTAAAGTATTGAAGAAAACAATGGTAAAACTTGGTAATGGTATGACTGTTGAGGCTTTTCAAATAACTATATAAAGTATATTGTCTGTTGAAGAGTGATGACATATTCTTTTAAGTTGTCAGTGCCGTCCTTCATCAATCAAAAACTAGTTTTTTTTTTATTATTTCAATTCTCGTTATTTTTCCTGTTTGAATTCTTTTATGTTTTCAGTAGTCGTAAGTCGTTTTTAACTTTAGAAACTGAGCCGAAATAGATGATCAATAATAGTAAAAAAAAACTTAATTAGAGCTACGTTGTAGATGTGATAAAAATATAAAGGGTAATATTAATATAGAAATTATAGAAAAAACTAATAAATGACCCGGTAGTTTTAAGAATAACTGTATAGCCCAGCAATATCTAATTAAACAGTTAGCGCGTGTAACAAATCAGAATACTGTGTTTTATACATACCATTTACCTCGTTGACATATTTCGTCATTTTTAACAGTGTCAGAAGCACAAATCAAAACCTACCTAGCAATACGTAGTCACAAGTCTAATATATTAATAAAGATCCTGGAATTCATTACCAGCGCACGTGTTTCCCTCCCATTATGATCCCGGGTATGTGATACTTTAAGCGGGGCGTGAAAAACATCTCACTAGGCCGCCATAGCGTGGGTCTCCATACTGCACTGTCTTCATTCGCAGTGAGTACGACGACCACCGCTCTTGGATTCTATTCATGCTTTTCCATCAGGCAGAATAGAGACCCTTTGGTAGGTTACTAAAAAAAAAAAACAAAAAATCCAATGTTATAGAATATCCTTAATGAAGACATAAGTTCTTAAAAAAATGTATAAGGTAACTTTTGGTCACTTCTAAACTAATCTATTAGAAATAATGGCTTTAGGGATCTAGGTCTATTTTACCAACAGCCCCGTTAAATGTAAGTAATTACTATATAACTAACTGAAAGTACTCCGCCACGCTTCATCGTGGGGTCTACTTACCTCTACATATACGGAAATAGATTTAATTTGCTACCTTTTGAAATCCTCTTCATTAGTTTTCTTCATGGTATTTATTTTGCAGGTATCAATTTCTTACACTATAATACAATATGTATAGAATATATCTCTCGTCCCTGCGGTGATGGAGTAAAACCTCGTCTCTAGGGAGAGGTCTACGTCCAGAAGCAGACTATTAAAGGCTGTCGGTGATGCTGTTGATGGTTGTATCTGAGAGGTTTTCAAAGCGTTTTAATATTTCTTTTGGTTTATATGCAGCTCGTAAATTAAAAAAATATTGACATGTAGAAGGAAAAGATGCTGAATCCTTTTATATTTCCTTGTCAAACTGACTTATGTACAAGTAATTAAAATTAACCATATTTGGGTTACTGTACTGTCTAGTAATTAAGTTGAGACGTCTATACGTATTTGTCTTTGTTGTTTACCACATAATTCTTATTGAACTGACTTACGACATAAGGAGGTAATACCTCCGCAACTCATAAATTCGCTTCTGCATATGATATGTCAACGTAAAATTATTTTCATACGACGGTTTATATTCCGTACTTTTTTTCCAAACTGAGTAATTCAGTGTTTTATTGAAATTTAGTTTTCACAAAATTCAAAAATTTATTATCATCATAAAAATATAATTATTATATTTCTTTTTTAAGGAGAAGCTTATATCCAGCAGTGGATTATTAAGGACTGTTGGTGGTGGTGATGATGATGATAACAAATACAGTGGATCCTCGGTAATTCGGCCCCAGTCTAATCCAGACCCCCCTGTAATCCGACATCAATCAAACAATTTTCGCGAATGTAGATCGTGCATGATTGAAAGTTACAACTTGTGCTAGACGCGTACGTATTGTTTCAATTCCTATTGCTTAGTTTGAATTTGACTACGTGTGAAAGCTTAGCGTTTATTCATTGTGCATTACGTATGTATACCTACGACTATCATACCATACGTATAGTAATATCGTCACAAACCCAGAAGACAATATATAGAATTTTATCATTTGTCTGTAATTTGTCGGATTAGAAGGTACTCTTTTGTAAAAAAAGCCGGAATATAGGGGGTCTTAGGCAGTACTCTATAATCCGACAAATTCGATAGTCCGACACTGCCCTGCAAAACGTTTGTCGAATTAACGGGGGGTCCACTGTATTTCAATTTTTACATATATAAATGTGTTACGTGGATAAAGTATTTAATAATGATTGTGTCAGTTCTTTAGATACTGGAGCTTAGTTGCTTAATAAAACAATTTTTTTATATAAAACTGATTTAATTACAATGTCCTATCTCTTTTATAATATTATAATGATTTCGTTTAGAATAGCGTCGAGAAATGTGCCTGATGAGATGTGCAGCGAGTCAATAATTGTATTAGTTTATTGTCGTTCTCCGCCCCCATTGTAGTGCAACTACACGACACACTCCATCGGAAGCAGGAAAGCATATTCAGTAACGACCCATGCGCCAGCACAGCGGCGGTTAGTTGTCTTCTTCAAGCAGCACCAAGTCGCCATGGTCATTCAGTAGGATATTAATATTGTGCATTCTGGTTTTCTGTTGAAGTTCGGCTAGGTACTTGCCATCTTTATCAAATGCTGCCCAGTGCTGCTAGATTTGATATAGTCTTTGATTGCGTCTTAGATGTATAACCTTGTAGCCTTCGGCTGTAGGTTCGGCGTGGATAGCTGTGTCAGCGCCCGTCCAAGTAGGAAGAGTCCTGACGAAAGGAAAAAAAGATCATTTGAAAAGAGAACATAGGCTGATTAAAACGACTTTTTAAAATGGTGTCTACTTCGGTGAACAATGTTACTATTTCCTCATAGGTCAAGTGTGTGTTATCTATGACACTTCTTATATGAAATTTGAAAGATTACATCAAAAAAATAAATTTCATCTCTTCTTCGTTTGAAAAATTAGGTACAGCTTGACAGTTATGTCTCAAAAATTTGCTAATTTCCTTGGATGCTACCACAAAATAGTGGCCATCGCCTCGATGTCCTTTGAATGGTATTTGGTAACTACTGATTCGCGACTCTTTCTATTTAGGACATAAAAGCTCCAGCAAAAATAAATTTTTAATATTTTTAAAATTTTAAGACAATGGCAGTATTATTTCATCTAAGCCCGAGATTCTGAGAGAGATCAAAAACTTTTACGAACAGCTTTACACCCTTTAAACCCTGCATATTAATGCAAATCTGTTGCTAACAATGCTCGGGATACAAAAGTCAAGTTAGCCCGACACTACATCGAAGACATCCCGGACAACGGCCTGTGCGAGATTAGAGTGGCTCTCAAACAGCTTAAAAACAACAAGGCACCAGGTGACGACGGAATTAATACAGAACTTCTGAGAGCGGGTGGTAAACCGATACTGATAGTCCTCCGGAAGTTATTCAATTCTGTCGTACTTCAAGGTACAACGCCAGAAGCCTGGCACAGTAGTGTAGTGGTGCTTTTCTTCAAAAAGGTGATAAAACCCTATTGAAGAATTGTCGACCCATTTCACTCCCGAACCATGTGTACAAGCTATTTTTGAAAGTCATTACAAACCGTCTCACGCGCAGGTTTGATGACTTCTAGCCCTCCGAACAACCTGGGTTCCGAAAAAGCTTTAGTACCATAGACCACATTCTTACGCTACGCTTGATTATTCAGAAGCCAGAGGAATATATTCGGCCGTTGTGCTTAGCGTTTGTGGACTATGAAAAAGCCTTCGATTTAATCGAGACTTGGGCAGCACTTAAATCCCTGCAGAGATACCAAATTGACTACAGTTATATCGAAGTGTTAAAGTCTCTGTACAATAACGCCACTATGTTAGTCCAATACAGGACCAGAGCACGGGACCAAGCCAATTAAAACGCGGTGTGAGACAGGGAGACCTTATTTCTCCGATACTTTTCACAAACGCATTGGAGGACGTTTTCAAGCTCTTGGACTAGGAAGGATTTGGTATCAGCATAAATGGCGAGTACATTACTCACCTTCGTTTTGTCGATGATATAGTTATTATGGCGGAGTCGCTTGAGGATCTCAGTACCATGCTCAACGACCTTAGCAGAGTTTCACAGCAGGTTGGTCTTAAAATGAACATGGACAAGACGAAGATCATGTCTAACGTCCATGTCGCACCTATACCGGTAATTGTTGGGAACGATGCAGTCGAAATTGTTGACGAGTATGTCTACCTAGGAAAACTAGTCCAGCTCGAAGGATCCGACTCGGAAGGGCAGCGTTCGGGCAGCTTAGAGATGTCTTTTCGCCCAAGATCCCCCAGAGCCTAAAGACGAAAGTCTTCAACCAGTGTGCGTTGCCAGTGATGACATATGGAACTGAGACGTGGTCTTTTACTCCTGGCCTCATGTAGAAGCTCAAAGTCGCTCAACGAGCTATGGAAAGGACTATGCTCGGCATTTCCTTGCGTGATAGGATCCGGAACGAGGATATCCGCAAGAAAACTAAGGCTACCGACATAGCTCTTCGAATAAGCAAGTTGAAATGGCAATGGGCAGGCCACATCGCTCGTAGAACCGACAACCGTTGGGGAAAAAAGGTTCTTGAGTAGCGACCGCGTACCGGAAGACGAAGCGTGGGTAGGTCCCCCACTAGATGGACCGACGACATAGTCCGAGTTGCGGGGAGCCGATGGATGCAGTTGGCGTTCAGTCGTATGGCGTGGCGTTCTAGGGGAGAGACCTGTGTTTAGCAGTAGACGTCTTCCGGCTGATGATGAGATAATATTTGGTGTTAGGTGATTTTGACTAAGAGGGGTATTTTAAGAGTGTAATGTAAAAATATATTTAAGGATTTTCCGTAAACCAAGAGTAATAGACGACTTACTGATAACTAGATAGTCGGTAGCATTTTCAGAACATAACTTGATAATATTGAAAGAATTTGATTAGTATTTTCTAATCATCCTGCTTTGAGAACCTGCAACACAACCTTCTGAATGTGTTTTAATTCATTTTCTGTGTTACTATCAGTGAACAAATCGTGTTATACACAATAATTTTAATGAGTAATAAACACTCCTTCCTTAGCTGGCAAAGATATTTCATACTCAATTAAAAGATGCGGGTAAATCAAAATAGTTTTTACATATAGAGTTTCAAGGGGCTGACGCTCGCCTTCTCTCCATTGTACTAGTTGAAGGTTTCGATCCAATTTATCTACTAAAACTTAATGAACTTTCGACGTCTCCTGTCAATACTTATTTACAGAAAAGAGCACTAATTAAAAGGGTGAAAATTAAGTCTTGAATTTGAGGCGCAGTCATTTTGATGTCATTTACAGAGAAGCCTGTGGACGTCCGAGCTAATGAATCGAAAATTACTCGTATCTTTCTAACTATCTTTGTAGTATTGCTATTTACCTTGAAGACGGATGATGTGGTAAGTAGTGGCATAATTTGAATTTTAGATTACTTGTTGAAATTACACAAAGATGACCTAACTCGTGTATTCTTTAATACCCGTTAATTTAATGTATTGTAACTTTTCTTCCCGTTGTCGTCTGAATTGACGCTCTAGATCGTAAAACTTTTTTAATGCCAGGTTATTATTGAGACGGGCGTGTCTACAAGCTTTATTCAATGTTTCTTGTATGAGAGAGATGTGAGAGTGAATGATTGCGTTTGGTGTTAATGATTTGCTAATGTTGTTTGTTTCAAAATAGATTTGAGCCTACCAATATGTCGGAACAAACCTGTTAGACGATTCTTTTTAAAAAAATTTGAAATAACACTGAATAAAGAATTTCACGATTTCATTTCTAACCAAACAATATTCAGTTATGGTACCCGAAGCATTGTGATAAAAAAAAAAATTAGCATACTTTCTTCCTCTAAAGATAATCATTGTTTTAGGCCCTGACTAAGGAATGAAAATTGGCTGCCATAGTCAAGCAGGTTTCAATGTACTGTTTCAGATTTTTTTCAGTTCTTGCATTAATTACTCTTATCAAGGCAGTGCATAAAACGCAGTTGGACAACATTTCAAAAGTCTTGTTTAAATTAGACACGTTGTTATTTGTTTTAGTAGGAATATATAACACAGTGCTGTATCTTGTTACAGTCGCGGTAACTTCTCAAATAATACACCCTTATTTTAACCTAGGATGCTCAGCTCCTAAACAGTTAGTATACAATTAGATTTTTTGTGCTTCAGCAATACACTTTCTTATGTTTTTCTACGCCACTTTAAATTATTGAAATTTATAAATTCTGCAACTTGCATTGCAGCAAGGATACAGATGAGATAATAACGATTGTGTCTGATTCTTAGTAGTATATTCGTAAGTAAATGACTTCACTGTTTGTATTTAGATTTGTTAGAGCCACCTAATGGACGTTGATTATCTTTTTTTTACTTTGCGGAAGTTGCCCCGGATACCATCTAGTGATGGTTATGTCAAATTCGAACTGATCAAAAGCCGCACGTCGTCTTAGGTACCAGTAGCCGAGGAACTAGGTGTACCCTAGAAAGGAAATCCCTGGAACCCCCGACGTACCTCGGGCCATCTACCAACGGCTTGCAGATAACCCTTTTTCTGCTCTCAAAAGAACGCGTGCTCCTTAGCACGTCGCGCTGCCATCCTGGCTTGGTTCTGCTAGGGTGACACATAGCCTCACTTGTCACCCCCAGGCTTACGCTTATGAAGGACGGACATCTTTCTGCGATCTCCGGCGCCCGAGTCATCTGCGATACCTTGCTCGTTCCCGGGTCTGGCGAACCGGGAGTTCTCTAAGCCTGTCTCAGTCCCGCTCCGACATCTTCTACGTAAGCATAACTTACTCGCAAAAGGAGACGGCGGCATTCCACGTGCTCTCGCTCTGGAACATAGGCCGTAATCATACTATCGAGCGAGAGAATTCCCACTTCGATGGCCACCATAAGGTCACGACTCAGCTCCGTCCACGTTGGGTATTCTGCCAGCGTGTAGAACGTTGTGTCCATGATCCGGCCATCGTAGTGGTGGCACTCGGGCTTTGGCTCCTTTCGAATCAGACTCAGGTGATCTTCGAAGCATCCTTACCCAGTGATCACCTGCGTCAGCCGGTATGAGAGGGTTCTGTGATTCCTCTCGAACCAATCCTCGGTAACAGCTCTTAAAGCCGTAATGATGGCGTGCCCGGCGCTAGGTTGCCCGAGTCGTTCCTTCCACTCTACCACAAGGACCTGGAGGAGTTGGGTTTTCTGATTCTCGATTTCCCGAGTTTCAGGACTCCGGCCCAACTCCTGCGACTCCTTGCGCCACTGATAAAGAGCCACAAGGGCTCTCGCCTCCAGGTCCCACGGCGGAGTTCCAGCCAGGAGACTCGCCGCCTCACAGGAGATTGCGCAGTATCCTCTTATGACCCTGTTGGCCAGGACTTGTTGTGGTCGTCGCCGTCTCAGCACATTGCTAGCCTTGAGGGTCTCCGCTCACACTGTGGACGTTGATTACCTAGATTCGTTTTAGTAGTATTATTTCATTTATCAGAATACAAGGACTAGAGAACCGTTGCACAATTCTTTCAACGTAACCGTGTTCTTCCTTAGTGAATGTGTTGTCGTCGAATTTAGAGACGACTAAGTGTATTATAGCTGGCTAGCTCATCTTAAATTGCAAAGGGCACGTAAATTTAGTCATGTGATCTACCAAGAAACATAATAATCGCTTTGACTCCTTATTAATGGAATTAATATTAATTATTACATCAATAAACGTTTGTTATCATAACAATCAGACAACAACTTTCATGTCATCTGATAATTAAATTACTAATACCTCGGGGTTTGAGATGGTTCATACAGTATCTCCTTATAAGTGTGAAATTAAATAGTAGAATTTATTATTTCCATAGATTTTATTCTTTTATCAAAGGTAGCTTAAAACCCATTTCGTTATGATCGAGATCGCAATAAGTTATGTATGAATTCGTGGAATGTGGCATCCTTACTATGTAATTATATTCAATTTAAAGCGGACGGACGGACCGATCATTATATCTATTGGAAACAGATAAAAAAATTGAAAACTTGAAATAAATTCTCACGAACAAGTAATGAAATTAAAAGTTAGTGTTAAGAAATTGAAAATAAAGTGATAGATAAAATAAAATTTGCTCACCCTTCGTTGGTGAAATGTGTCGCACGGGAGGCAGCGATGGAAAGCAGTACAGGGTGGTGTGAGCAGGGTAAACGATCGGCCACACACGGGAAATAGAATAAATCTGAAACTTTCGACAAAATAATTACTAAAAGAAGTGTTTTGAGGCACGTGAGCTTCAAGGAAATTTCCAAAACAAATTTAGCTACCTTTTAGTGGTAGGTACTTGAAAGTATTAACAATTTTTAAAAAATTTAAGAAGTAGTTTAAAATTAACAACAATAATGGAAATGACAAGCTGACCATGTTTATTTTCTTAACTAGTTATGAAGTTCATAAATTTTCACAAGTAGAACACCACTTACGAAAAACAATAGAGAATAGGTTTCGAATAATAACAGAAAGCCTAAGAAAGTAGAAAAGAAGGGTACTTAGCTAAAATTATTCTGTTGCGCTGCGGTTTGATACCATAAGCACTGTCAATGACCAGCGAAGCAAAAACCTTTGTATCTTCTTCAACGTAGATTGCCAAGGTTTTAGTAGATGTGGCGCCATGCTGAACGGCTGATGGCTGCGACACTGTGTTGCCCAATCCTCCCATCAACATTTTTAATATCGGTCGAACACGCCGAACAACCTTCGCGTCATGTCACGGTTACGGTTTTCAATTCCTTTGCCACTGGAATTTTAAACAAATATTGATTAACAAACTTGTAAGTAAAGAAACATGTTATATACAATTTACACAGGTGTAATCGGATAATCATCTACTCAGCGAAATAACATATATATGTACATTAACCTGACCACCTAAGCACATATTTCTTTTTTACTGGAATAAAAGAGACTAGATTGTGACATAATTACAAAGAGGTTTCGCTGTAAGCAGTTAGTCTTTTAGGTACCACATTAGTTAGCGTCAGTTATTGATTCAGTTTCTTCCGCAAATAGGGGAAGGTGTGCAATGTTAATAATATACGTGCAGTAAACGAATTAAAGTGAAATAACATTTTCTTAGTTTAATAAAATGTTTTCGAAACTATGTTGAGTTGAGAAAAATATATAATAGGCCTCTACTCAGAACAATTTACTCGCACTACGATACTGTAGACCCTTAGACTACGCCGTAGCATCAAAACATAAGGATCATAAGCATCAACATCGTAAAATATTATTTTACCAAGGTTACACATACTTGTAGTTTTTACAAAGTTACACATACTTTGTACTAATTATAAAATATAAAAAGAAGGTGTGCTGTGCATAATGTGTACAAAATTAGAAGTAATTTGGTTTGAACAGCTTTTAAAAGAAATGGTGGACTGTAGAAGCATTGTGATTGACCGCATCGCGGTAAAATATAGCATCTTTTTGGTACTAGACGGGTTGCGCGATGACGCTACGAATTAGTCAAGAGATACACCATCATACAGTCCCTTGCTAGGTCTCTCCTTAGAAAACAGGTTTTGGCCTACTATACCACACTGGCTTACATTGACTAGTATACTATACATATTAGAAACCCTATAGGGTTTGTTTTATATTTTGCTTCTCTTTGCAGTGACACCCATGGGATGAGTAGAGGCGGTGACACTACGTATTCTTAAGTCTTAACTGTCACCACATGGTTTTTCGTATGGTAACGTTTATATATC
Source organism: Hypercompe scribonia (assembly GCA_949316085.1). Taxonomy (NCBI): domain Eukaryota; kingdom Metazoa; phylum Arthropoda; class Insecta; order Lepidoptera; family Erebidae; genus Hypercompe; species Hypercompe scribonia. Next base: position 26,657,682 of record OX438968.1, on the reverse strand, counting down.
GAATGCACAGGCAAGAGACACAAGCGGTTAATAAAACTCCTTACAGGACATTGGCAGTATTTATGTCACCCACACGGCAAATCCCATCTCTCCTAAACACAGTCTGATGACACGTCCAGGGTGCCAATAAGGGCTGATTAAACTGTCCTAAGGACCTTAGGATCAGATCATTAAAGTTCAATTTTTTACATTTGACGCGCCATTTTATGCAATTTGTAGTTCTGCGTCACTGGAACAGTGTCTCCAGAAGTACTAGTTCACCTATTGCAGACGATGGAAGCGAATTAGGTAGTGAGCGCTATCAGTCTTGTAGCTCGTTACCGGAAATTAAGTCAATAGCCTGACGATTAGAAAGCGAGCGGGAGTAAGCGTCTGAAAATCATTAAGGGAAGGACTCAAGGGAAATCGTGGTTGGTTATTTTGGATAGCTTATATCTGATTAAATCAAAAGTTAACTTCTCGTACATTAGGCGTAATTAACTTAATACTCTGTGTAAATAAAATTGTGCTAATTTAACACTAGCCTTGGCTAGACCATTAAAATGACGAGAACGACCGTCCCGACCAGAAGCAAAGTCACAAATAGAGTAGAATTCAAAAATGTATCGATATTTTTGGTGGTCGCTGCGAAATTGCAATCGTTATCACATTATATTATTTTAGGTATTCGTCTACGCGCAATAAATACTTTTTAAGGTTAGAATAAATGTATATTTGCTTAATTCTGAAACTACCTGCAAATGTAAACATTTGCATCTTTTGTTGCACTGTACTCAATCGTACGAAAATAGGCACAGGTAACATTTAATTAAGTCACAATGTACAGTTAGTAATCAAAAATATACTAGCAAAGTTAGTGCTAACAGCACTTAAGTGGTACTCAGGTAGTATACGATCAGTTGGTTAATTGCCCACTATATTTAACTAAGTTTATCATTCAAAATTATGACAAGCAAGACAATTTTGTGTCATTTCTCTGGTCAAGTTTCGGCTACCTGTTATCCAATAGAGCTCTCTGATAGACGAAAATAATATTGCAGTCTGGAATGAATTAAGGGTAAATGTGCCTGTAAAAAATTGAGTTCGCTAAAGTTATATGTAACCTTAATTATAATACGGAAACGTTTGGCAATTTAATAGACTAAGCCATCAATGCGACCTTCAACTCGAAGCAATCCTACTTCATCAATAAATGACTTTAGTGAGCAGAGTGCTGATTTGGGTTTGTGGGGTTTATTGGGGGAGACGACTCTTGCTTAGCTACTAGTTTGAAGTACCTAAACTTAGAGAGCTCCTGTGAACTTATTTTTAAAATTTTGACAATTGTGTATAAACCTGAGTATGAAAGCATATACTCTTTGAATTTTTCAAAAGTTTATTACTGGTGCTACGTGGGTAAGACCTTATCAGTCCGCTACCATTACCTTCATCTCAGGTAGATCTAGGACTGCATAAGAAATAACTGACCATGACGATTTCGATTATTTTGAAAATGTATTTCAAAACTAACTAAGCGTCTTTTGACTATGTAATAAGATTCGGGGGTATCTACCATCCCAAGCCTCGTAAAATCAACCTCATTTGCACGCGGTACACCACCACACGACTTCGTGCATTACTAAAGTTCCATATTGGTGACGGGTACCAGCAACATTAGATAAATTATCCTCGCTACTGCGATCACAAACCTGCCCGTCGTTAAAAACTAAGGTATTTAACGAGTGCATCGTACTGGAATCGAGGAGTGAGCACTCACTATTGGACTGGTTCACAAGTTTAAATAATTCTAGGTGTTACTCTATCAGAGTTAGCCATGTCTTCAGACGAATCGTGCTAGAGTGTAGACCGCAATTAGACAAACATATTACGAGTATAGGTCACCCTGCGGCACAATGTAGCAACAACTTGAAGAAGTGACTGAGAGTGGATGGACGTGGGTTGCCCAAGACCGGGATTATTGGCGTTTTTGGAGGCAATCTTCGTTCAGCATAGGGTAATTTGTATTTAAAAATAATCCAAACATTAATACTTGGTACGACGTTGTATAACTTTGGAGTTGCAAAATATACCGCTTGGGCATTAGATTAAAGTGTACTCACACTTTACTCTAATGCCGTAACTCTACCCGTAATGGTAATACCGACATTTGAAGGTTGGGGAGTCAAATCGAGTCTTTACCTTATACTTTTTGTTTGTGATTAGTATTTTAAATTCATAACCACATGGAGATCATATCGGTCACAAAGAGTATGTTATATTAAATCTTGGGTAATACAAGTGATCGAATTTTGTTCAATTAAATCGTGAGTAGTTAATTCACCATTCAAATCTATGATATGCAATTCTTTTACCTGCTTTTGCAACTCGTCGAACCGCCCGTTTTTATTCGTGTCAATTTTATCATGAACTTTAAAAATATATGCCAGTGGTAATAGAGAATCTAATTTAATCTTAAACCTTAGTCAAACGACCTTTAATAGAACTGTATTTGATACTTACAGAATGAAAGCACCACTGAGAAAAGCCACGGCAACCTATCCCTTGTGGCTGAACAAATATGTTGACCATAAACCGTATCACCACTACCAGTTGATATACCAAAACATGAATACAGTGTGTTTGATTCGCCTGTCCTGAAACTGAAAAATAATAAACTAAATATCATCATCATAAGTGCTACAAAGAAACAATAACATAATTATTTTCATCTTTATAGTATGTTATAAACAAAATTCTGCGTGTCAAATTATTGACTTGCGCGCCGATTAAGATTATAAGCAAGCCAGGTGCCACCAAGTGCTGCCATTTCGCCAAGGTTTTTTAAATAGTCAGGCATTAAAACAGATATGAGAATTGTTTTATCATCATCATCATCAACAGATTATAGTAGTCCACGGCTGGACTTAGGCTTCTCTTTAGAAATAATGCTTTGGTCTACTATACGAAATTGTCCAGACGGATTGATATGCTACGTTACGTGTACGAATTTTAAGCATACTAAGGTGCTGAACTTACGGGTGGTCCTGGATATAACGAAGATCCTCTTATTCCATAGACCCCGTCATGGACCATAGCCCTGGGCCTCTGTCGTGATCAATTGGGACCTCGTAGCAGTTCAGGCTCATATGAAATATCTGAGCTTGATCCTCGACGGGAGGTAGCTCTTCGATAAGCGCTTGTGATAGCTTGCTCCATAGCTTATATCAACGCTGCTTCAGCTTCTGACTAACTTTTACCTAATTTGAGTCGAATCAGCGTCCACATGGGGGTTATTCGATCCATCGCACTATACCGGTGCGGGCACGTCTCTAGCATCCTCAAAGAATATTGTTGAGTACCGCTTCTCATCTCTATGACTGTAGTGTGGATTTGGCTGAGCACATACTGACGATCTGCTCCACCTCGGCGAAACAGTGCCTGCCCCCCACTATAGTTATCGAAGGAGATCTCTCACTAGCAGTCGTCATACGATTATGTTCAATAACGTCACTAGATACAATAATTTAATAATATTTACAAACATCTTGCACAGGTTCATCTGATCAAATAATTAAACGAAGCCTGTCGTAACCAGACTCTTGATAAATATCTTTATAATTTCTCACGGCCTAGTGTCATAATTTTCACGCACCGTTTGAGAACGTAAAAGGCATGGCAGTCATCGTGGCAGTGTAAGGCTCGCACACTACGATAACTAAAAATCAGACATCCTACTCTAGGAGAGGACATGGACTATGTAATTTCAGGTCCTCCCGAATTGATGCCATGCAAGTCGTGAAGCTTAACAGACAGACAAAAGTTATTTTCACATATTCTGTTCATGGACACTTGTAACTCGAGTTTTTCAAGAACGTTACCATCGTTTCAGTGACCTGCCTCTCCCGCAAAGTTGGGACAGGTGGTCGGAGACACGCAATGAAAGAATTGCTTAATATTGGTGCCCTAAACTTCATATCGTAAGATAAAAAATATCTAAATTTTTTAATTAGAAAAATATTATTACCTCGTAATCGACGACATAACTGTGAATCTTCTTTGCGATGAGATTCACACAAGTTCCACCTGTTGTTGGATCCAAACTGCTCATTGCCTTTTTGAAACTGAAATATAAAACGTTTGGTACAAAGTTTCTTTCAAGTTTTCCTTCTCTTTGAAATGTTGTTTTTCTGCATAGTTCGTTTTACTAAATAAAATTTAAAAACTTTTTGATGGGAACTTAATTTTTGTTATTGAAGTATGATGAAGTATCAAACGAATAAATAAATAAATTTAAGTTTAATAATAAAGAATACGATACGTTCCTCGTCTCATAGTCCACCGGTGCTGATGCGGCAAATTAAATCTCTTACCAGCTATATACCGCAACCTGCAGGTGCTAATGTGCTCTCGGAAGATCACTCTGAAAAACCAATTATATTTCGACTAAAAACTGATTGAGATAAACGTGCAAAGAGACACTGATTAGATGGGTAGCGAATTTATAGTAACTCAGTAGTGTTATTAATTTATATATAGTGCAAATCGAGATAACAATAAGTTCATTAATTTAATATATTCTTAGCTGTAGAATTTGCTGTAGCATAGTATTTATGGAATTTGTAAATTAGCGTTAAAACTTGGATAAAATTGGTAGGTGATTTTAAAGTAATGATACGCGTTGTTTTAATGGTTCAAAATACAATGCTTGAACAACAAACAAAAGTAGGTAATTTTCTACGTACAGAAGATAGAATATAAGCAGAATTATTAATCGATTTCTAGTAAAGAAATTATTACACCATCCATGATCAGTTACATTAATAATATTTTGTGTGAAGTATCACAATCAACAGGGGGGTTTTAACATGTCACGTATATTTTAAAATATTAAACTAGAATCGAAGTCCAGATTAACTTTTCAATAGGCATAAACTTAAAAAGCAAGTCTGAAATCATCCACAACACCGATCTGCTTGTTTAGCGGTTAATGAAGGCATAAACAAATGACTATCACTCACTTGTTATTAGTTACGGATTGGCATCTCTAGTTTTTTTTTTAATTACAGGTCTGCTAACGTTACATTATTTTATATTAACTTAATCACGTTTCATAAACATCATAATTCACATATATATTGTAATACTTTTTTCTTTCTCTCATGCTGTGGTTTATTGGATGAAAATTTGGAGCGTAGTGCACATCTGTCTTTGGTACTAAGCTTCAAAACACTGACACTCGTTGTGAGCCCGACAACAAGCGCTAACTGTACGCCTGCGCGTACCACCAGTTGCTGTCCCCCTTTCATTTAACAATGTTAACGCTACTTGTTTACAACATTGTTTGCAGAAATATTTGCAATGTTTTATGTTATAAATTTCATTGTAGTTAGACTGTCTTAAGAATAATGATATTGATTGATTTTATTTGAAAACTACACTGTTGACTGATGATTATTCTATTAAACTGTGATTCAGTAATTACATTTAAATATATTAAATTGAAATCCATCATTTAAACTTCGCGATTAATGATTTTCTTTGCGGTTTTTCATTTGTGTTAATGTACATATATGAAAGTTATTAAATTGATTAAGTGATTTAAAAACATGAACAATAAAAAAAAATGTAAACAAGTAAACCCTGGGTAGGACTCCAATGCACTATCCTCGGTTTAACAGGTCGATGCCTATCCATTAGCCCACAAGGTCTACCTGCAAGATTTGAATTTATTACAAGTACTATCTAGCAATCAACGATGATATTCAGTTATATTTTCTCATACGCACTATTTTTCCTCATTAGTTATGAATTAAAGTTAATAGTGCCTTTGTATTGATTAATGGTAAAAGGAAGAAAACTCTACAAGTCAGTGATGATTAAGAGTGAGCCACAAGTTATACAACTACCGCTGCAATAATACCATCACTCTCTAGGTTCTGGACGAGTTAGATAGTCAAATCTCATTGCCACTATCCTGTGTATTTAATACAATTAAAATTCTGATTTTAACTGGAATTTATGTCAACTATTTGTAAAAACTAGTTTTTGTTCCTTTAGCTTAACAACGTCATTTGAAAGTTTTACGTAGCAGCATGCTACGAAATTGTGTTAAACGTTTAGGATAGCGACTTACTGCATACAAGAATAACCACAAGTTTATCAAGCTACTAGCACACACGTACCAGTAGCTCTTCAAAAATTAAAAATTCCGCCGAATGATTAACCAAAGTAAAATCGACAAAATCTTAAAAGTGCACTGTGACAAACATAAAGAACACGTAGTTAATATAACAGCCGAGGTAACGAAACCATAGCGTAAGTCATAATTTTTGGGCAGAGCCATCTAGCCATGTTTTGGTAAACTCTGCCAGTTTTTATTAAACAAAATTTTCAACCTCGCACGTAATAGAGCAGTATTTTTATAATAATTTATTTCATTTCAAGTGTTAGTTTGATTTCTGAAGTTACACAACTGAAATTATCTTTTTCAAAATATTAGAGTTGTTAACACTGGAACAATGCTGCAGGTGAGTAAGAAAACAGTTCTTAATCACTAACTGAAACGAACTGTTCCTCTCGGTCTCGGTCGTGTTTGACAATGTTTTTGATTTTTTTATACCTTTTCAATATTCTGGCCCACACACAACCGCTGTTTACACAACCGCTATTTAAATATTTTATGTACTGGGAATGGATGTATCGTATTATATTTAGCTGCATTACTCAAATAATCTTTTGATGATTCTTAAGAAAAGTGAATTTTTCTATCAAATTTTAAGAAAATTATTAGTATTATTTAAAAAACATTTGTAATACTTAATGTATCGTTTAATCAGAGTCACATTCTTCCAACATGTATTGCTTACAAGTACATAAAAATTCATTACTAATTACACAAAGTTTTACTGTGGCTTAGTTCCTATTTATATAATTCATCAGTCCACTGTCCAACTAATTACGTGGTATGTCATCCCAATCTTAAGTTTTAATATTTTAATACAGATCCCTAATACAAAAGTAAATACTAACAATGTATGGATGGACAAAGTATAAAATATATAATAATATTTTTTATTATTTGATATTCCATACATAAACTACAAAATAAACGTGTGTTAATACATGTCACGTCATTTGACATTACTAAATGTTACGAGTATAAGCCTCAAAGTGTTTTTTTTTAATTTGTCCTTGGAAACATTTAAAAGATAACACCCGCATTAGAAATATATTCTATGCCACAGGAAATTTTACAAACGAAGACAAAGAACACTTCAGACTCAGAACAACAATTTGTGGATCACACAAAGTGTCCCGTATGGAGTTTGAAGCCACAACATTCAGCGCAACTATAAAATTGCAAATCAGTTTGTAGGCTATTTAACCAAACAAAGTTTTGATTATTACTAGTCTTTTTATTATTCTTATTGATACCTATTAGTTGCATTTTTAAATATAATATGTAAAAGGAAAATAGTAATATATGTTAAAAATATAAAAGAACTCCCATCTTCCAACATGTATTGACAGCTGATTTTTTACTTTTGCAGTTGTCAGCAGAGCCATGATTGGGTAAACTCTGCAGTTCTTTATTCAATTAAATTTTAAGACTATGCTCTGTGATATGACAGTACCTTTGAGAGAAGTACAGTTAATTGAATTAAAATTATTTGCTGAGAATAATTTCACTTAAAGATTTTATTATTAAAGAAAATAAAGTTATTCCTTCAAATAAAGAAATCTACATAAATTCATTCGTAGTTAATGTCAATTAGTACTTATAACGTAGTACTTTGTTTGCATCCCTTAAAGCAGGTCAAAAACTTTTATTACTCATAGTGAACAAGGGTCAACCATCATTCTGCTAAGTATACGATACCGTATCGTCCGATGCTTGTTGCTTCTGCACTGCTATCAACCTCACGAATGAAAATACTACACACTGCGTTGCCGTTCTTTCGAACGTTTTGTTACTACATCATAGTCACCAAAGGAATGTCTGAAGGTATGTTGAAATTCCTAAATATTATGAAAATAAAATTAGAGAAAAAAATCTCAATAGTAACCCAGACTGTAACCAGTATTTAATGCGTCGTTTGGATAAAAACACAAGTACAATAGAAGAGAATTAAAACTTACAAATGGAAGTGAAAATATGAGATAATGAAACAAAATAATAGAAAGATGTGAATAAAAAATTAAAATTTAATAATGCATGAAGTTAAGGAAACGAAAAAATCTTGTTAAGATTGATTTATTATATGGAAAATACTCTGGAGAATTTAATCAAAAGGCCAAGAATTAAAAAATTCCAGAGTAGCAATTAAAAATCAACTGACAGCCACCATTACTCGTGGCGACGCCTACTACGCTATTCAGGATTACCGCTCTTATCCCAATGGGATTATTTTAATATTATTGCTTGCAGAATCAACTTACTAGAATCAAATAAACAAATCAAGTGATAATTAAAATAATTGGGAGTTTAGTAATACGAGTAAATTATTTTACAATAGAAACTAATCCATAAGCAGCGTGGCGTCATGTATATTATATAAGATTATACGTACATGTTCATTTATTTTATACAAATCGGAAAATTAGTTTGTAGTTGTGATTACTAATAGATACAAAGTTTTACTATCAAACTCTTCGTTTTTTCCTAACCTTTTGCCACGACCGATAGGATTCATAATGGTTCTGAACGTTTATATTTTTAAGATAAAATGTACATTGTGGAACATAATAAAAGATCGTAACATGTAATAAATAAGATTCATGTTTTTAAGGTTTTTTTTGTTTTATTATTTCTGTTTGATCCATTTATTACGACAAAACTAATTTACTTCTTAAGAGAAACTGTCTGTCTTTTGTTTTTCCTTCTTGTTTTTCTTCTTCCTTAAAACTTTCGTAGGTTAGTTTATTATTTTTCTTTTTCTCTGTTTACAGTGCTATTGTCCTTAGAATACGTAGTATATAATACAAAAGTATGTAGTTTATAATTATAACAATTAAATAAGAAAGAAGAACAAAATTTCACAAGAAGGAGCAATGTTAATGAGCTTATAATAAGCTAGCAAATATCTGCATTAGATATGTTCTAAAAACCAAGGAGTTATTAGTATGCAAATAGTACATCTCGAATTTAAAGCTGTTTCGTAGAACCCTTGTGGCCTAATGGATAAGGCATCGGCCTCCTAAGCCGAGGATTGTGGGTTCGAGTCCCACCAGGGGTATTCTCTATTTTACTTTTTATTTAAAAACTTTTTTAAATCGTTTTAAGGTTCCAATAACGTTTATATCCATTTATTATAAAAAATAAATACCACGATGACATTTCAAAAAAAGATAATAACATTTTTCTCGCTCCCTCCCATTTATTATTAATTAACTTAGAAGATTAATTATTTATTATTTAGAATTGAATCACTTCTCTAAATTTAATGTATATAATTTCAATTTTTTTTAATCAAAATCAATTGCATTTTTATTTCGACGGTTTGACACTATTGAAATGTCTAGTATAAGATTTTATAATTATTTCAATTTATAATGTTATTAGCATGTAGCGTAAACATAGATAGTTAAATGAAAGGGGGGACAGTGGCTGGTGGTACAGCGCATGCGTACACTAAGCACTTTTCGCTAAACTCACCGTCAATGTGCGACAGACGGCAGAGTTCCGGCGGGCTGTGCCGGGGACAGGCACAACTCGCCAGAACTCCTTTAAGAAGATGCACTATGTGTCAAAAATTAATAATATATTTAAAATATATATTTGACCAATATATAGTAACAGTGCAGGCTATTTTGACTTAGGACTGATAGATATTAGATAAAAATATTTTTTATTTAAGTGACACTTGTGTGTTTGATGATGGTTGGTTTTTTTTAAAACGTTATTTACATATTATATTTATCCATGTCCAAAAGTATGGAACATCATATTAATATTACAAGGACATATTATTACCATTAATAAACAATAACTATTGTTTGTACCTGCCGTGCGACTTAAAAAAAACGTTTTGAACTCTTCTCAATAAATAGCCAGTTACAACACATTTCATTGTGTCTCACTTTATTTTAAAAAATCTTTGAAAGTTTTTTGGATTCATATATTAAAAAAAATTAAATCGACAACATGTAAATATAATATTCAGATTATCACGTATTTAGATTTAGTAAATACAATCAAATAGTGTCGCTGACACATTTGTTGGTGGTCAAATACTTTAGGGGGCGTTCAGAAATTGATATCGTCAATAAACTTGGAAGCAGGAATTAAATTACATCATAAAATCTGTTCATAAACTCATCTATTAATATCTCTTTTCGTTATGTTCATATAAAAAGCGTTAAATTGATTTGTTAACGCAACACTGATTGAGCTCAAATTTGGACACGATACACAATCCCTTTCTAACAAGTGGCCTATGTCTAGCAGTAGATTACTGAGGGCTGTTGATGACTCCACTCACTTTAAAAGGGTATTTTATCTATTTTCTCCATTAGTTTTTTACCTTATTTATCATCAATGCAGCTCAAATGTAACCCAGTGAAGCGTGATTTTTATATTTCTTCCTTCATTGAAGCTACACTTATTCGTTGAATATGTAAGCATGTAGACTTTTGCCGCAAATTGTCAAGATATAGTAGCTGTCTTTGTCATCTTTACCTAAAGATTAAAGCCCCCCAGTGAATTAACGAGTATTAAGAGGAAACAGCTGCTCGCAACCCTGCTACGAAACTGTTCAATATCCTTGAACTTTCAAACATAACAATAGTGTGTAACTGTATTTATTACATCGGCCAAACGAATTTTAACTAGTTATTGAAATTTTATTTCTACATACTTTCGTGTTTTTCCTCATGTTGATTCAATTTAAGGATGATTTACACTTGGGCTGCTCTCTGTCAAGAACTAATCTAATTATATGCTGATAAACATGCTTATATATTTTTGAAGACATACATGTTTTTCCATCAAGCTATCGCCGTCCACTGCTGATCGAATGTAGTATATGTTATTATAGATACTTTACATCTAGGCACAAAAGAAAATATTAGAATATTACTGGAATCAAATCCACGATCAGTATCTTAGTAGTCTTAGAAAAACAGACCTGTCTTATATTTTCGTAGTTTTCTTTTGTCCACAACTATAATTGAAGTGTATATTACGTTTTTATCCAATTGCGATTTGAATAGTTAGTTAGAGAAATTAAAATATGAACAGTCAAATCAATCTCAATCTCAATGTCGCAGTCGCATAACTTAACTTGATTAAAGAAACAAACTTAAAGATTTTTGCTAAATTTTTCATTTTAAAATTCAGACACATATTAATAATATTTTAGGTTTTTTAAGTTTCCTAGGCTTATTCAAACAGTGCACCAGTGTTATTCAGTAAATATTTTTATGAATTCTTCACTAAATGTCTGCAGTCACAGTACCTTAATTTTTTAGATACTTGCCGAGATTAGCCTGATGTTCTAAGAGGGCTGCAGTTCTAAAATATCAAATTTCAGATTTGTTGTGACACTCTGTACTTGATAGACTCTGATACATTTTTTACTGTCTATAGTTAAGGTTTCTTAATTTCAATTATTCGTGGTGGATTTGGAAGAATGTCGAATCTATTTCATTTTATGGAGTTGTCAAGGTGATATGTAACCTTATATAAGTATAAATATAAACCAGGGAATTAAGCAGATTGTATTTAGAGTTGTTTCGTTTTTCGTGGACAAAAAAAGTTTGTTCATAAATGAAGGAAAACACTTAGTGTAGACATTATTTAAATGATTTCGGATACGATGTGTAGGACGCTTTTTGTTGGTATAGTTTACAGGGAACGAGGTGTTGCGTCATTGCGCATGCGTGTTTATACACTCTTCTTGAACCTCATCGTGATTCTGTTCAGTATTTCTGTGTACGGAGGTAATAGAGGACGTGGGATTCCGAAGATTCACTAACAAGGTGTAATGCATTATAAAAAGGATGGCGGCCCGTAAGTATTTGCTGGCGACCAGTGCCCCGCGAACATACATGCCGTGATCGTACTTCCAGTATGTGAGCGGCCTGCGAGCTACTCGTACAGCGTGCGATGCGATCTATGTAAAGTTGTCTGTGTGTTGTTTTCATGAATTTATTGATATTAATATACTTTGTTAACGTTGTTAAACATTTGAAATATCTTTTTGAATAGGCATAATTGTTCAAATGAAAATCTTGAAATAAATGTTGATACCTTGTGATGCGTTTGTAATTTTTTTTTTAAATAAACATGGTAACGTTTATTCTTTTTTTGTCAATCTTCTGTCTGTCAAAAATTCCTTTTCTTTTAAATTAGTCTCAATATTTTTAGATTCTACTATAGAACAGGAAATTACATATTCTCAGTGTCTTATTTTATTATAAATAAATCCAACACTCTTGTGGTACCATAGTGTCTAAAGAGAAAATCTACATTGATACGACGATATATAGACATAGGATGAAAAGCAAGCTACATACATCCAATATATTGGCAGACCTATCACGGTATAGAAAGATTACATAATTGATCAACTCACATTAAATATTTCGACATCAGGCCAAGTCCTAAAGTAAAGACCATTATCTGTCTACTAAGCCTACTCTCTTTTAACTCTGTAATACAAGGTACAAATAAAGAGTTTCATGTTCAACTATACCAGATATATTTCTAAGTATAAAGTAATATCTTAAGTTTATAGCAAGTTACAATTTGTGTAATAAATATAATCAATTTTTGTATTTAAAGTGCCACTCTCTAGAAGTAGTCAGATGACAAAAATACACAGCCTAGAAACTTATTTTTTGAGTAAATTCTAAGTGTTTAACAGCACGCTAAGATTATTATGAGGGATGAACGAAGGACTGACCTTCAAACATCTGAAAATGTAGGGACCTGTTCTAAGTATGTTAAGTCAGCATGTTCCAAAATGTAGAAAAAGGATCCGTTCTAAATATGTTAAGTAAGCATATTCTAAAATGCCGTATCATATTTTTATCAAAAAACTATTTACTGGGCAAATAAGATATAATTACATTGACTTGAAGTTGTTAATAAATAACTCTCTCGCTGTTTTTACATAAAACTCTAATTTAAACTTGTACACCTCGCTTAAAATATGTAGATTAAAATAAACAATTTTATGTATTTAATATATTTGTTAAAAACAACTCCCGTACTTGGAATAAGTCCTGTGTCGCGGGGTACTTTACGAACACACTTAACAAAAATAACAATAAGTAATCATAAATAACATCCAAAGGCACAATAATAATTTGTCAATTATATAAAATATTGCCCCATGTGGATATTGTACCCATAACACTTCGTTACAGTAGAAAGAGGTGAGGCAACTTAAACCACTACGCTATTCGTGTCAGTCAATATTCATACTAAATTTCATAAAATTTGAAATTTGGCTTCGCTTCTGCAATTTCATCGTACATGATCTCAAAATTACAAGCTATTTATAGTACATCAAATCGACCTATCCTCATCCAGTGCTGAACGAAAACCTCTCCCAAGGAACGCCAACTATTCCGTCCACGGCCAATATTACACCTGCTCCATGTATATATTAAACAGGCAAAAAGTAAAAACAAGGAATAGTATCTACGACAGGAAATTGATGAGAAATTAAAAATAAAAGTCTCATAAATATCCTGCTCCTATCCTAGTTTATCTTGTTTTCACATTTTATTTTCTTGTCAATTCATCATTCAAGTATCTTAATAATTCTCGGTACATTTCACGTACGTCATTGCTGTTTGTTGTTGACAGACTGCAGCAAAATTAATTAACCAAATCATTATTAGGCTTGCTAGGAAATCGACCAATCTTTTTTGTTATTTTTTTTATTGAGCCGTCTCCTAACCTAATTTGAAGAAACCGGTCAGAAGATACTTCATTTTTACTACTCAAAACAATATAAGACCATCTGAATTTTGTTGACTTTTAAAAACCAATCTAATATTTTCATTAATTGTTATTAAAATCATAGATAAAGTTTTTATTAATTAAATTAATAAGGAATAAAGTTTCAATGACATTCATTTATTTAATAAATTTAATCAAACCGTTCATGATAAGTTTAAAGGAAAAATAACTCTTTGAAAAGCTGGCTCATTTCTTATATAACTAGTAAAGTGGAGTATGAGCTCCTCTTTTAATGTTGCATTTCCTTATCCTTGAGAGTTTAATCCTCTATAAAATCATGAACGTCAACTTCTAGAATCCTCTACCAACACGTTCTCAAAGCATTTATGAGGTCTTCAAACGAGTTTATGAGGATGTCGCTTTCTCTGATACTTCTTTTTAATTGGTATCAAAAGAGCTGACCACTGTTAAACATGGATTTACACTTTATGTAATATGGGAATTGTTAGTAGCGCTGTATATGGACAGGAGTATCGTCCTGCATCATGATGAACCCGGGTCAAGCTTGCTGTGCAAAATGTACGGAACTGTTCCACATTATAACGTAATTTTGAGTTGTCACAGTACCCTCGTTAAAAAATTACAAGCTCAGTTGCTGCTGTCTCAGGGTAAGAACAGTTTCATGTATGCAGGCATCTGAAATCCTTTCTCTAGGTGCCCTTAACACTCTAATGCGTTGATTTTCGCTTGAAAACTTTATCTTGCACTCATCTGTAAAGAGCACTGCTGTCATTTGCTGCTCATTCTGAAGGTTCCGATTCTCGAGACGCCTAGTAAACACTAAATGATTTCCACAATGGGCTGCAGTTAACAGTCTGATGATGCTGTCCATCTGTCCTGGTACCAGTTTCAGACGTTCTAAGCCACTCGCCACGGAAACTCACTATGAAACCCACAGTACGCTGACTCGCTGACTTTGACCCGCTTGGACCAAAGTTGTTACCCTAATTGCTGTTAGCTGTAACGCTATAACGTTGATGAACTGTCAGCACCGGTAGTTGAAGAAATTGTAAACATCATTTTCAAGTACTCTCAAATAAAAGTAATTAAAGTGTTTAATCAACACTCATTTGATGTCACTCTTTAACAGAAATACTCGTATTGCCGATCCTTCAAGGAATCCATAATTTAACAGTTACATATTGTTAGAAATGTTTTTAATTAAACAAAATGAACGTTTGTTTATTACACAAAGCTACTGGTGGCCTTTATTTTCTTTTGAGTAAACTGCAATATATTGTGAAGTTAGAAACTACGTTAAAACAAATAACAAAGAACTTGAAATATCGATTTATCACGGTATGAAAAGTCTATACAATGATGTATGATGAAATGATCTGTGTAAATAGAATAATAATATAAATGTATGTTCTTTATATTGTGTTTGAATGTAAAGAAATTATTTAAATTAAATTTGAATACAAGTATTGAATAGAGTTACGACGACTGTCAAAGAAATTTTTCTCAAAGGTCGTCTTTCATTACTCTGAAAGAGGACGATAAGATCAGTGAATCAGACGCTCAATTCCTTACAAATTTTCGAAATATTAGCCAAAGAAGATCTTTAGATCGAGCTTTAAGAACTCCCTGGGTTTCTCTAGTGATTTATTGACTGGTGTAGGATAATCTCTAAAGAATTAAAAACAGGCCATCAAACAACTCAAAAATAAAAATTAAGATTTAACAAATAAAAATCTGGATAAAGGACTGAAAGAATGTGAACAAAAATAATCGTCCATTTTATAGGATATTGCCGATCTACTTGACATTCTACAGAGAAATTTCATTAACACATTCTCGACCACTGTACTAAAATACGAACAGCTAAAAATAGCTTAAAGAGAGTTTATGAAACAAACATTATCAATTTTTAATATTTTTTTTTTTTTATTTTATTTATTTATTTATATAAAAGAGGTACAATAGTTCTTACAGCATTGATACAATCATAATCTCATTCGAGATTTACCGTGCATCAAGGTCATCGAGTCATAATAAACAAATTACAAACCATATCCCACTACGGTAACATTATCTAAAAGTACAATGTGGGTAGTTGCCAACACATTTATGTCGATTGTATGGGTGCAGACAACGCCCGCTGTCCACACGAATCACTTATTCTAAAATATTACAATTCAGGCATGAATGAAAACAAAAATACTGTGATCCAGGCTGTTGCTCCGTTTTAACAAGTTTGTATTAACTGTTTTATATTTTATTTTTTATTGTGTGTCGTTTTTAAATTATTTATTTTCTTTATATAATAAGAAATATTGTTGTAATTTATTTTTTATATTCTTGTGAGTTATAGTGTCACTCAAAGATATTGGCAGCTGATTGATAAGATTTGGAATGGTATATTGTAGTGTCCTTTTACCATGTAGATTGTTATATTTAGGGAGTAATAACTTTGAGTTTGTAATGCTACGTGTCTTAATGTCGCTGTTATCAATTATTTTAGTTCTCTTGAGATTTTTGTTAAAAAATTCTTCTATCAGTAATATTAACTTGGTTTTTTCATGTACAGGTATGATTTTGCAGAATTCAAATAGTTTATGGTAGTTATGTTCGTAATTGATTTTAATATTATTTGGCACAATGGTTTTTAAAAAACGTAGTTGTAGTGTGTATATTTGGTCAAGGTGAGTCTTACATGTCCTACCGTAGCTGGATAGCCCATATGATATAGTTGATTCAACCAGAGACCTATAAAGAAGCAAGAGTATTTGATATGGTACTTTATGTCTGATGATAGAAAATTTTGCCAGTATCCCTCTTAATTTATCACTAACTTCATTTATATGTTCCCTCCAGTTTAGGCGATTGTCTATAGTTAGGCCTAAGTATTTTTGTTTATCAACTAGTTCTATCGCGCTGCAGCTACATATCAAAGTTTTAGAATGGTGGCTGTGCATGCACTTATGAGAATGTGCTTTTAATGTAGGTACTATAGCACTTCTGTTTTGACTAGAGCTAATGTACATTAGTTTAGTCTTATCCGCATTTAGCACAAGACCTGCATCGTGTGACCATTTATTTAATAGATCAAAGTCATCTTGAAGCAAAGCTTGGGCTTGTTCGACATTCCGTCCAGTTGCTAAAAGACACGTATCGTCAGCAAATTGATAAGTCTCGCTGTTTTTGATTACGTTAACAAGGCTATTGACGTACTCGTATGTAAGATAATGTAGTGGCCCAAGAACCGAACCCTGCGCCGTACCCTCTGTTACGCTAATTGATTCACTCCTCACACCACCAACCTGTACCACATAATTTCTACCATTTAGGTAGTCCTTACACCACCCCAGCAGGTTACCTCTTACTCCGCTGTCATGGAGACATTCCACTAAGCTGTCGTGACGAAGCGTATCAAAAGCTTTGCTGTAATCGATAAATAGCACTAATACGTGTTGTTTTTTATCTAGGTGTTTATGTATGCTGTCCGTGAATGCCGATAAAAGTTGTGTAGTATTCTTTTTTGGTTGAAAACCATACTGATGTTCGTTAAGTACCTTGTTCTTATTATAAAATTCGTATATTTGATTACTAATGTACTTTTCAATAATTTTGTCAATGGTAGGTAGAATCGTAATAGGTCTATAATTGTCGTATGTTGACTTGGTACCCTTTTTATGTATTGGTCTAACGATACCAGTTTTTAATGTAGGAGGGTAGATATTAGTTTGTATACTTAGGTTAATTAAATTCGAAATCACTAAACTGATTTTTGTAGAAAGTTTTTTTATATCAATAGCTCTGATGCCATCTATGCCTGAAGACTTGTTATCATTCAAGGAATTAATGATTTTTTTTACAGACTTAGGGTCCGGTGGCTTTAGACGCATGGTAACATTAGCCGAGGTTTTATACTCCGATTGATTTATTAATGATCGTGAGCATTTAGGTATAATTTCTTTTACACTTCTGCTAAATGTTTGGGCAAAATTATTTGCAATATCTTTATAATTATTATCACTGTTTTTTAAAGCACTACAAATAACATCATCAATGGATTTTTTCAATTTACCCGTTATTCGATTTAGGATTTGCCAAAGTTGTCTAGGATTGTTTTTAGTTAAAAATATTTCTGACTTTATAGTTTTATATTTAGTATTTCTAATTAATATGTTTGTGTAATTTCTTGATTGATTATACTTCCGTTTAAGAATCAAGTTATTTGGGTCCTTTATCCATTTCGTGAAAAGATAATCTCTATACTTACAAGCCTTAATGATCTCTTTATTGATCCAGTTATTCTGAGTGCGACATGAGTCTGATTTTATTTTGATTCTATACTCTGACTGTTCATAACACTCTTTAAATTGGGTATACACATAATTATATAAAGTTATTGGGCACTTAAAATTATTAGCTTTATCCCAATCTACTTTTTGAAGAAGTACACCAAGTTGTTTACGGTTTATACCAATTTTAGTTTTAGGAACACTCTGTATTCGCTCACTAACGCACGCAAGTACCACCGCGCGATGACCGGCCAGTGTAGTCGCGAGCGCTGCCGTAAACAGGTCCTGTGAGCGGGATCGTGCATAAATATGGTCAATACAAGATTTTGTTATGCTTTTATTATATATTTCAATTCAAGTGTGTTCTGTGATCCCGCACACAAGGCCCATGCTGCTCAGGATATTATTGTATTTATGTTTTACAGAGTTGTTAAGTTTTAGATCTATGTTAGTGTCGCCTATCAGGTACAAATCGGTTGTATTAGTGAATTTATTTAGTGTAGCCTGCAGTTCCGCAACAAATAAAGTTTTGCTGGAACTTGGCGGTCGGTATACCGCACACAAACTCGCTGTATAGTTTGATTCCGTAGTGACGGTGAACAATATACTTTCGAAGTAGGAGATCTTTACATTCATGATAGTACATTTGTGTTTCTTATTTACATATAAAATTATACCACCACCTTTTCGGTACTTTCGTAAAGCAGTAAACATTCGGTAACCCTCCAAATTGTATAAATTGCTAGTATTTTCAGTTATATTGGCCTCAGTTACAATGACAACGTCGAAATGCTTTTTTGATGTAAATATTAATTGTTCGAGGGCATAGAAGTTTTTTACTATTGATCTAATATTAATATGGAGACAAAACAAATTAATTAGTTTGTTAGGGAGAAAATTTAGGAAATCATTAACATCTAAACATTTAAATATTTCATTTACATCTGTAAAGATGTTAGCCATTTTTGCCAAGATTAATTTTGTGCCGAGTGTTAGTTGCAGGAGTTTTTGTAGGTAGTTAGAATTTGTATTTCAGTCAAAGCACGGAGGACATGGGTTTTTTCACCATCATCCCTTCGTGCTCTGACAAACCCCTTCTTAAACCATACATACTTGAAGTTATTAGTGATTTTTAACTCTTGTTTTGCGTTCCAAAATATTTGTTTATTGAGTTTTGTCATGGCCTCACTCACGTAGATAGGTTTTTTATTGGTTGGTTCCATTGAGATAATATCTGATACCGTAGTCTTGATGTCTTTAGCCGCCGATACCCACCGTTCCTGACAACTTTCATCTTTAAGTTCCACTAGTATGTTAGCGATCTTATCTTTTCTTGCATTTAATCGTCGAGCACTTTTGATCTCTTCTTTGGGCTGTTTTAGATTTGATGCAAGTTTTTCTACCACTAGCTTGACGTCTTCATTGTTTTGGTAGGAAACATTTGCGATTTCTGTAAAGTTTGACAACTTTTCTTGCTCTAATTCATGCAGGCGTTGTTCCAATGCACCCACACGAGTTTCTAAATTATTGTTTTTGTTAATCAGTTCCGTATTTTTGCGTTCTAGGCTCTTTATAGTCTTCTTAAAAGCTTCGATACATTCTACGGCCACGTCCAATTTCGCACTATGAAACTGTAGGGTGTCGTTCAGTAGCGCCATTTCGCTTTTAATTGCCTTTTCGACCTCTTTACTTATATTACTTGTCAATTTCCTTGTATTAATTTGGACAGGTGTGTTGTCCTCTTCATCATCGTTGTCTGGTGCAATGATAGATGTACCACGTCTCGGCGTTTCCTGCTGGCACTCTTGGCATGTCCACTCCAAACTTGGAGTAGCCTTTAGTGCGGCTATTTGTTTGTTGGTTAGTCCTGCACACTTTAGTGTTAGATGGACAACCCTCTCGCACTTGCTGCATTCCAGACCCGAAGAAGTTTTGTTTATGTTTTTATTACAATTATCACACTTGACCATATTCTTTTTTCTCTCTTTGTGTAGGTACTCGTAAAAAAATAGGTTAGCTCCGAACGTGTGTCACATACGATAGACTGTCGATTATTTTGTATAGTCATTACTTTCAAGTACTTTGATAAATAATCCTATTAATGTATATTCAAAAAGAGAGCATGGGGTTAGGAAAGGCCTATGTCCAGCAGTGGACTGCAATAGTCAAAGTCAAAGTCAAAGTCAAATTCGTTTATTCACTTAGGTCACAAAAAGACACTTATGAACGTCATAAAAAAACAATAAAAGATGAAAGATGAACAATCTGTCGATTAAAATTAAAATTACAGCTAGCTGGGTTCGCAGATTGTTCATGGTAGAGTGGTGAGATAAGAACCCAGGAAAGAAACTCACCACCAATCTTTTAAATATTAAAATAGCAGTTATATGTATTAACAATCATAGGTCTTAAAAAAAGAGCAATTCATTTCCAAACATCTAAATCTGTGACATAGTCTGAAACTGAGTAATAAGCCTTTTTGGACAACCTCAGTTTAATAAATTTCTTAAATTTACTAATAGATAATAATACTATGTTGTTTGGTAATTTGTTATAAAATTGTATACATTGACCCACAAACGAATTCGATATTTTATGGAGCCTAGTAGTGTGCAAGGCAAGTTTATTTTTATTTCTCAAATTAAATTGATGGAGATCACTATTTTTATTAAATTTAGACAGATTTTTATGAACATACAAAAGATTCTCGTAAATGTATTGTGAGTGTAGTGTGAGAATGTTAATTTCTTTGAATGTGGGGCCCCACGAGGGCCCATCTTATAGATAGCCCTAATAACTCATTTTTGGAGCACAAAGATTGAATCAATATCAGAGGCACTGCCCCAAAGCAATAAACCATAGGACATAATGCTGTGAAAGTAACTGAAATAAACTAATCGTGCAGTATCAACATCCGTCAATTGACGAATCTTTCTCACAGCATAAGCTGCAGAACTAAGTCTACCAGATAACGTTTCTATATGTGGGCCCCATTGTAACCGTGAATCTAAAGTTATACCTAGGAAGACAGCCTTGTCTGTCAATTCCAGTTCCTCCTTGTTCATCAAAACACTAGTTTTTACTTGTTTAACATTCTTAGTATAAAATTTAACACATTTGGTTTTACTCCTGTTTAATAACAAGTTATTAGCGCAAAACCAAAGTACTATTTTAGAGAGAGCACTGTTTACATCGTCAATTACCGATTGCTGTCTGTTAACTTTAAATACTAAGGATGTGTCATCTGCAAACAACACTATCTCATGGTTATCCCTCACAAGATGAGGCAAGTCGTTGATGTACACAAGGAACAGAAATGGACCCAGAATAGACCCCTGGGGCACCCCCACCGCCACAGCTGATCCCTGGAATAATTTACCATTAACATCTACTCTTTGAATCCTATCACTCAAATAAGAAGTAAGAAGATCCAAAGCACTGCCTCTTATTCCATAGTGGTGTAATTTCCTGACAAGTGTTTCATGCTGCACACAATCAAATGCTTTAGATAAGTCACAAAACACCCCGTAGGCGTCACGTGACTCCTCTCAAGCCTCAAATATATACTCTAATAATAATTTAACCCCAGCATCACATGTTGACCGACAATGAGTGAAACCAAATTGTTTAGTATGCAGCAATTGATTTTCATTAAAATAATTAAGCAACTGAGAAAGTATCAGTATAGATTGATGATGATGTATATCAACTTGCAGTTGTTATTAAGTGAAAAGTCATTATGACACCTTAATTAAATAGCTGGGAGATGCCAAAAATCATAGACAAAAATGGTCGTTGATGAGTTTCGATCTTCGTGTAATAAGTTAGAGCACAAATTCAAAGCTCTATACTGTAAAAGAAAAACTTTTACTATTGCACTCATTTTAATGTCACAGAAAGAGAGATAATACAAATTATGTAAATCTTCTACTCTTTCTATAAGTCCCTTTCACACACATCAGGTGATATTCGGTCACGCCCCTTCGCCGAAATCGATACTATAGTTTAATTTTAAACTGTAATTCATGACATAAAATTGACCTGTTCAATTAACATTATGTGATAATTGTGAGGTATATTTTATGTACATTCATTGAGTTAAAACGTTATGCCCTATTGTGTCATATTTTGCAAGAATTTCACGAAAGAATGTCAGAAGAAACTGTTTGAATAGATTTATACTAAATACTAAAAAGTCTATATTCCTGTACATTTGCTTATAAATGTATGCCTTGACCTTTGGAAATATGGTTGAAATTCGCTATGCGAAGTTTCTGTAGTTGAAAGTTTTTCACCAATACTACGACTATACTATGTCGACTACCTGTACTGGTAGATAGACGATAACGTGATCACGTGAATATACGTAACGATGAGAACTCCTTTTTAACAGTCTTTAAAAAGTTAGGAGGTTCTATGTTTCACGGTGTGTATTTTTTTGTATGAACACATTTACTTTATCAATCACGACGGTAACTTTAATATTTTAATTATTTCGCAAAGTCAGAAACAAGTTCAGAAAACAGGAAAAAAAATTATTCTTGGTTTTGTTGTATAATGTTATAAAAATAGTTTAAAATAAATATACCGAGTTTGAAAAAATAAAAATACAAGCTTGTGAAAGTCTGTTATGAATAATAAATATATTTAAGGATACTTTTAAATAGTTTATGCATCAGACTTTCTTAATACGTAGGTTGTTACACAAACACCCTGTCATTTGTCTGACTAGTACATTTTACAACAGTTGATTGGAATTTAAATAGATGTCGCTGTAATAAACATTATCTATTAAATTAAACTGTAGCTATTTGTAAAAGCATAACCATGTGTGAGATGTATCAACTATGGTTTAAATTTTATCTTTGTCCACTTCTATACTTAAACATTGCGTTACAGAAGGCACATGCAAGAGCAGATCTTTCTACCTCTTCTGCTAATAATTAGTAGCGGGCACCGCAGAACAAATTGGTTGGCAAATATTGATAGCTAGATAGTCGTTAATAGATAAATATATATAACAATTTGTCATCATTATCTTCCCTTGTTATAATGAGTATTTTCTTACATCCTCCCTGATTACGCGAAGACAAACATAAGAAAAGTAAATATTCGAAAATACTAAAATTTCATCATCATCATCAACAGCCTTTTACAATCTACTAGTGGACATAGGCCTCTCCTTAGCAAGGAGGTTTAGGCCTACTATACCACGCTGACCGGGGTGAAATAGGGTTTGTTTCAAGTATTCCTTCTCTTTGTAATGATGTTGTCTTGTATACCTTGTTCCCTTAGTCGTCTTTTACGACACTCACGGGATAAATAGGGGTAGTAACACTATGTATTCTTAATCCATCACCACCCGGACAAAATTAACTGGTATATAATTTAATAATAGACACTAATGAGACACTTGATGGACTTAGCACAAGTAAAAATATTACATAATAATATTGGTATCAAAAATATATGAATATTTAGTTCAACAAGTTTAAAAGATGTTGCAAAATTTGAAATTATTTCACAAAGCTATAAGTAAGTAAGCAATAGTTTTTGCATTAAATTTGTGTGTGAGTTTTGTGTACTACCAAATTGAGCATTTCTTAACTAGACTTATGTACAGTGACATCGATACGTGAAAATATAATATTTGCAGAAATAATGTCGCTGTGCGCGATTAACAAGTCATCACATCAGTCAAGCACAAACTCATAAACATTTAATTCCATGCCCCTTTAGGTCAAACTTACATATGTGTGAGTGCGAAACCTTTCGTTACAGGATATTAAGATAATAATATACTCACCAACAAAACAATAAATACTAGAATAAAAAAGTCCCGCCAGTGAACCAACGAGTATTAAGAAGAAACAGCTGTTCACAAGTCTGTTACGATGCTATTCAAAAACACCCTAAATTTTTAACTTTACGATTGTATGTTACATTGATTATGGAACCGGCACACGAAACTGGAAACCAGAATAAGTAGAATTCGTTTAGTAAAAGAAATACTATCCGATTATTACTAATCTTCATCAAGTACAAGATTGTTAACCTATGGTATGATATATAAGAACTTTATTCACCAGTGATATATAATATATAATGATTGAGAAAAAAACTAAATATTTGTTTTAATAACATTCGAGTCTATACAATATTCTCGGCTTGATAGAAGTGTCTAAACTATTGATATGAATGGTTTATATTTCATTAATTGATTATATACTCTTATTAAATTATTATTTTAAAGTTCTACTTTATTATCTTTCTATCGTATTTTATTAAGGAAAAAAATTGAATTTCAAAATGAATGTTTCCGCCCGGGATCGAACCAGGGACCTTCTGCGTGTTAGGCAGATGTGATAACCGCTACACCACGGAAACCGATGGTAGAATTTCAAAACAGATATTCATAAAGAAAAAACTACTTACAAAATAATAATAGTCAAATTGAGAAGAATTGATGAAAGTTTGTAAACTCAATTTAAGTGCGATGATTATTGTGTGTGTTTTTTAATTGCATTTATATATCATTAATTACATCATTAAATTATTAAAGAAAGAAGATAACTTTACATATTATTACTGAGGATTGAAAATAACTCGACTCTAAATGGACTACAAAGAAAAGCACTTCTCAAAACCTTTTCAACATTAAGAATTTTTTTTATACACGTAGATAGATTAAATATAATTTACACAAGAGTGTGTCTGCATATTAAAATTTACCTAATTATTCTGAAGAAACGATCGTTCACTTTTTACAGCAAGACAAGAGATGAAATTAATACTATATAAGCATTAGCTATATTTATGTTTCCTATGTTCAATCGTGGCTTCAGACCTACATGGTATGTCCTGCTTTTTCTTATTTGATGGTAAGGAGTTGTTAGACCGTTCAGTGGAATCTTAAGAATAACTCTTGAATCCAGAAATATAAATATTAATGCGTTAAGTGACTGACAATAAGTGTCAGAGAATAACTTATATGATAATAATAATTTCAAATTTTCCTATTGCGGGAGTTAATTTCAGAAACTGCGATTCTGAATAGGTCTTTTTATCCGCACCTGTACCAGGATATCATAACTACAATGGAGTATATTCAGTATCTTGTTCTCGTGTAGAAACAGGGCAAACCCGAAGAGTGAAAAGGAAAACGTAAATTGTGATTGGTCAATTAAAACTAAGGAAACATACTCGTATATTTATACTGCATGGATAGCGTGATTTTTTGAGCAGTCGCCATGCTATTTTCAACTGCATTGAGTATCGTGGGTTTGAACTCCACATGAGGTAACATTGTGTGATCCACAAATTAATGAAGATGAAATTTACTTTTAGCAAGCTAAAAACCACTAATAAGCCAATAAATCTACCTGATTGAGGCTAACCACAATTGAGGATCGATTAGCTTCTTATGCTCGTAGTTTTATAAGTTAGTCAATACATGATTAGACTGTAATATAATAGGATATTTTTACTATCAATGAAATTCAAATTAGTGAGACGTCCTCCTACACCATAATATTTTTAGAAGCTGACGTGTGTTTCAGTGTGTTGTGTTTCAGAGTTAGAGTGTGCAACTTTGCTTCTTGTAATGATTTGCAAAATGACCTGACCTAAAACAATTGAAACAATCCTCATAAGTACAACTTACGGCAATTGCAATTATGCAAGAAATTATGAATTAATGAATCTGTAGTCACCTTATGCAGAGGACAAGTATTTTTGTTTAGTTATCTACCAAAGTTTGAGAAGAAAATCACTGTAGATTTAATATTAGGACGCAAGCTAATGACTGTCTGAAACCACATTCGTGTCACCTCTAATATTTCAATTAAATCCACGCAAGCACCATAAAAACTGCATAAATTAGTGAACTGTCTTTTACTGAACGACTTGTATACCCCTCCCACTCTCTAAAGGTTTTATGATCAATTTATGGGTAATGATATAAGTTAACTTCATTGATAGCACCATGGACAAGAAAAAATACCCGTAATACTAATAGTATAAATACAAGTAATGTTATGTGCTCATGATCCAGCCGATAGAACTATGTACAAAATTTGTTTCACTTGATTTAATAAAACAGAAAGAGACGATAAACAGAAGGAAAATTCACTATATTCTTTACTCTTTCCACAACTCACACAGACGTCAAATGGTTTCGGATCAAACTTTCTACTTTAGAACGAAATTGAGGTTACTTTAGTTAAACCGTAATTCATGACATAAACTTGAGCTGTTCACTTAATATTTTGTGATAAACAGTTAGCACATGTTATGTAGATTGTTTGATTAAAAACTCTTTACTCTGTTATATCATAAATTGTGAGAATTTTAAGAAATATTCTGAAAGGTAGCTGTTTTAACTTATTGATTCTTTTATAAAAAAGCTTATGTCACTATATTTTCACTTGTAAATTTATACTTTAGGCTTTCGACATAAGAGTGAATTATGTTTAACGGAGGGATAGGGTTCCTAAATTTATCGCTGAAATAGAAACCTCCTCGTGACTTATCTTTTCCTAGTGATAGAAACGCGTGATTGTGTTGATGTACCTATGCGAACATGTTGCTCCTGAGTTACTTAACTGGTGAATGTTAAGTGTCTTTGGTAAATAATAAATTAAGAAATCAGGTAATACTTTTGACAATTTTCTTAAATTTAGGCAAAAATTTGGAACGTCTTAGCTATAAAGCATATCAAACTTTTTATCTATATTTTTTTTTTTGATAAGTTATGTCTTTCTTGCACAGATTGGCCGACTATGGAATACTTGCTATCGTAGCCAATGATTATGCAAATATCAGTGTAAATGTGTAGCTTGTGAACCTACATAATATGATACAATTAAATTATCATGAATAATTTAAATGAAGATTTTTAAAAAAAAACGTGTTACATATACTATCACATGTCTTTGTGATAGTGAAAATAATTAGCTAGAAATGGACACTTTTTTGTCTTAAAGTTGTAAACATCTACCTCAGAAACTGTTTGATAGATAGTGTATAGAAAAGAAAACAAAATAAAATATAATCTTCAAAACAATTGAATTTAATGTAATTTGTATGTGACAAAAAATATGTAAAATCTAACAACGCTACGCAATCCGTAGTTTCGTAGCATTAGGCTACGTGAAAGCTACGAGTATAACCCAGCCGTATTTCGTACAGTCAACTCTGCTTTCCCTATCATTAAAAATCTGGAGTCTACCTATTTATAACATGTAAGACCATATAAGTTAAGGTCTACATGTATTGAGAAGCAGTTTAGTGAAAAATAGTTTAATGCAAAATAAATGTACATTTGACGTTAGTCATCACAACGCAGTGCAGTAATAATGGGATTCAATTATCTTACTTGTAAAGAACGGAGACTAACGCTATTACAGTGCAAGTGAGTTTATAATTCTTAGCTCGTTCCTTATTTAGCTTAGTACAATCAAGTGTTCATTTAGTGCAAGAATATTTACTTCGTTTTCGTACTAAGATATAACTGATAAACAAAAAAGTGCTAATTCTGCATTTTTTAAATATCAACCTTTATGGGGATGAAGTGTAAGTAGATTTTTTTGTGGCATCCTTTGATTTTAGTCTGAATTATAGCCATTTCCTCTGAAAGTTGCAATTCAATAACAATAAACTAAATTTAAGGACACGTGTTTCAAGCTGTGGGTGTGTATTCGCTAAAAATCTGTCGTTTGTAATGATAATCTATGGGCAAAAATCTCTTCTAAAGAAAGTGACGTGCTTATGAGTATTACAACCTCAAAATGTAATAAAAAAATAATCTTAAAAAAGATAGGAAACACAGTTTATTAAATTGTATTAAAATACATTATTTATTGAGTGAACCACACTTGTTAATGAGGGTATTATTGGTTAAACAAATCTATTTTATGAATTGATCATGTTTCCAAATCCATAACACAAAAATTGTTTTAATATTTAACTTAATCTAAAACATTTAAAAGTATGTTCATAGACATTGGGATATTATATAATAACTGAATTACTAGTTATATAACAATCAAATTGAATCACTGAATAAAACCATAACTTCAATATCAATAAAAAGTTACTTGAAAATAATACCACGAATATTTTCACTTCTCTATGTATAATATGTATGCATTTACAAAAAGAAAGTATATAAATATTCTATCAGTCAGTCTAGTTATCATAGCACAAGCTCTGCTTAGTTTGAAACTAGATGACGTTGTGTGTCAAATGTCCGAAATATTTATTATTTTATTTATTTACAATATTATTCAATAATTGTTTATACCAGGTTTAAAAATAATAGAAATAACACCTTAGTTGAAATATCAAGCAAGAAATAAAAATTTCATTTTAAAATGAATTTACTGACGCTGAAAAGAATGTCTATTGCTAAAAAAACTGGGGCAATGATCCACAAAATGTAACCGAATGAATTCAAAGTATTAGTCGTTTCACTTAGTTTAGTAAAACAGAAAGAGAAGAGAAATAAAATGAAAGCTTACTATATTGCCTCCTCCCCTTTCCACCGTTCGTTTTTACACACACATTGTACGATGTCGATTCACACCCTCTATTCTATAACGGCGTTCATGTTTATTTCTTTAAACCGTAATTCATGACATAAACTTGAGTTATTCGCTTAAAATCTTTTGATTAATAGTAGGTACATATTATGTAGATTTATCATTCAAAAGAACTTTACTCTATTGTGTCATAACTTGTAAGAATTTAAGGAAATAATCTAAAAGGTAGCTATTTCAACAGATTTATATTTAAAATGAAAAAGCATATATCCAAGCCTGTTTGATTACAAGTTTGTACTTTAAGTTTGGGAGATAAGAGTTAAATACGTTCAGCGGAGAGACAGGATTTGCCAGTTTATGCATGAAACAGGAACCTCTTCATATCTTATCGGTTCCTAGTAATGGAAACGTGAGATTGCGTTGTCATACACCTATATTAGTACATCTGGCGAAAAAGAAAACTTTAACTCAACAGCAGTTTGTTTATTCTGAACATTTAACTAACATTATCTTTGGATAATTAAAAACACAATCCCCTCTCTTCCTAACCAACTTTACCTATGAGTTATAACTTTTCCTCCAACATATTCTACTGTAACTAGTGAATTGCCTGGTTAGTGGCTTACTCCCTACTAGATGAGTGGGATCATAACATATTTAGCAAAAATAAATATTGATCTGCCTATTCTACTCCGGAGACACATGCATGGTTTTCTGAATCTTTGTGCGCATGAATCATTTAAGTGCTTCAATATAAATAGTGTCCACTATTTTACTATTTTTTAAAACTTTTAAGAAGAAAAAGTTAAAAGACAAAGCTATCTTTGAATACTGTTTTTTAAAATATCTCAATTGAAAACGATGTCTTCGAAAAATTCACAATCAAAATTAAAAAAAAGCCTATTTTGCGTCTTTTGTATCTTCTTGGTGTTAATTTTATTTTATTCTGAGTCATGTTTCCTATGCATTTAACTTATGTTTGCTACTTCACTGTATCGTTTCGGCGTTGTACACTAGGAAGGCAGTAGTAGTTAGTTGCGTGAAAAGAAATAATCAAGAAGTGTAACCGAACAGGTTATGTATTGATCTCCACGAGTTTAGTAACTCGTCTGCTACGTATAGTTATACGAAAACAAAATCACGCGGTTCTATCACTAGGAACCCATGACTCATGAAGAGGATTCTATATCATTGCAAAACTAAACATTGAACATATTCTTATAAATGTATTTCAACTGTATTTCCAAAGACTAAAGTATAAATTCGCAAGCAAATATGCAGATATATAGGCTTTTTAGTATTAAGTATGAGTCTGTTGAAACAGTTACCTTTTAGTTTCTTTTGAAAAATTCTTACAAATTATGACTATGAGTGTATGAATGTTTTTAATCAATTAATCTATATGAAATATGCTTTCTATTTATAATAAAATCTGACCTGAACACTTTAAGTTTATGTTATAAATCACAGTTCAAAGAAACAAATATCAACGTCGGTCTAGTATAGGGGCGTGTCGTGATGTAGTTCGATATTTATGTGAGGGTGTTTGTGAAAAGGGTAGGAAATATAGTGTGCTTTCGTTCTATTCCTCCTCTTTTTCTGTTTTTATTAAATAAAGTGAAAGGGAACATTAAAAATTTATTATTTGTATAAATGTGTATAAATATACGAGAAAGGTATAAAAATGGACAGTAATCTAGAGAATAAGAATGTAAAACTTTCTTAATAGCCTGATTACCTTTGATTTCAAAAATTGTTCCTTTCACTTAGCTTAGTAAAAAGGAAAGAGAAGGGAAATAAACTGATAACTTAATAAATTGTCTACCCTTTCCACTGCTCTTTTACACACACACGTACAACATCGGGTTACGCCCGCTATTCTGTAATGGCGTTCATATTTATTTTTTAAACCGTAATTCATGACATAAACTTGAGTTTTTAGTGTATGATTTTTTGATTAAAACTAAGTACACATCATGTAGACTTATTGTTCATAAAACACACTACTCTATTGTGTCATAACTTGTAAGAATTTTAAGAAATAATCTGAAAGGTAGCTGTTTCAACTGATTTATATTTAAAACAAAAAAGCCTATATCCATGTCTGTTTGGTTACAAATTTGTACTTTAAGTTTTAGAGATAAAAGTTAAATACGTTCAACAAAGAGACAAGATTTGCCAGTTTATGCATGAAACAGAAACCTCTTCATGTCTTATCGGTTCCTAGTAATAGAAACGTGAGATTGCATTGTCGTATACTTATCGAATACACTCGTCAATAAAGAAAACTATACCTACAAAGTTAGGTGATTGATTGCGTAAATGTCAACGACTTTATTTATCTGATATTCTCTTAGGACAATTCATATTCGCTGAATATAAACCTCTCCTACGCAAGGAGGTTTTAATCTACTATATCACACTAGCCAGATGGGTTGAAAAGGCCCCTCTGGCCAGAAGATTTGTTCACGTTTTTCTTTCTTTTGCACTGGTATTGTCCTGCGTAATTTGTTCCTTCAGTCGCATCTTATGACCCCCACGGGATGAATAGAGGTGATACCGTTTTATATCCTTACTTCCTCATCACACGTTTGAACACGGATCCATGAACATGCTTGGTATTAAAAACTAAATTCCCTTCTATTCCTAAGTAACTTTCTCTATAAGTTTACCTCTAATTTTCCCATCTGTAATTGGTGAAATGTGTAGTTTGTGACTTGCTCCCTATTAGGTGAGTTGAACAGCAACATATTTAGTAAAAATGAATAGTGATCTCTGTTTACTAATGTGGGGTACATGCATGACTTTATGGATCTCTGCGTACGTATAATCTACGCGATTCGTTGTAAATAGTGTCCTCTTTCTTACTATCTCAACATACTTAATGTAAAGTCTGGCGACCTTTTCACTAATTGTTTTCATACTGTTGAAAGATTTTCAAAGTTTTAAGAATAGGCAGGTTAAAAAAACAGAGCTATCTTTAAATAATGTCAGGTTAAAAAATCTCATTAAGAGCGATGGCGTCGCTTAGTTCATGATTAAAATTTACTAAAATCCAAACTTGTGTCTTTTGTATTTTCTTTCGAGTTTTTGTTCTTTCTTTTATTACGTTGGTGAGTTCGAGATCAGAGGTACATTGATGCAGTTATCGTGCTAAGTATGTGAGCCTTACACTGCCGCACTGAATATCTCTAAGCAGGGCGGGTCTCCCTAGGCCACTATAGTGTGGATCAATATACTAAATTGTAAGCATTCAGCTTTGGAATTCTATTCGTGCTTTCAATCAGACAGAGTTATGTACGTATCCTATATATATTTTCTGTATGTTTGGTGTTTTCTGTATGTTAGGAAGGAAGTAGTAGTTAGTTGCGTAAAAATGGACTGAAAGGTGCCGTTAAAGAAAGTGTAGAAAATAAGTTTATTTATTCACACTAAATATTGTTTATTGTTTTCCACTAGTTAAGTAACTCCTGTGTCACGTATAGGTATACGAGAACGCAATCACGCGGTTCGATCACTAGGAACTCATGACTCACGAGAAGGTTTCTGTTTCATTGTAAAGTTAATAATTGAACTTACTCTTCAACACGTATTTCAACCGTATTTTCAAAGACTAAAGTATGAATTCGCAAGCAAATATACAGAGATATAGGCTTTTTAGCATTAAATATGAGTCTGTTGAAAAAGCTACCTTTGAGTTATTTTCATAGAGTTCTTACAAATTATGACAATGAGGGTATGAATGTTTTTAATCAATTAATCTTCATAAAATGTGTTTTCTATTTATCGAAAATCTTACGTGAACGCTTTAAGTTTATGTTATGATTCACAGTTCAAAGAAACAAATATCATAGTCGTTCTAGGGAGCGGCGTGTGTCGTGTTCGATATTTATGTAAGGGAATGGTAGAAAGAGTAAGAAATATAGTGAACTTTCCTTCTGTTTCTCTTCTCTTTTTGTTTTATTAAATTAAGTAAAAGGAAAAAATTATCTAAATGTGTATAAATAAATAGAGATAAGTACAAAAAATTGAGAAATTAGTGCATTTAATGTGAATATTTCTATATATTTACTTGTAAACAGTGAAATATATTCAAATAATATTTTCATTTATGAGCGATTTTGGTAATTTTCTGAAAGGTTTTTTAATATTTTATGTGTTCTCTTTAACTCTTATTTCAATTAAATTTATGGTAATGTAAATACGCTAACTGTAAAATGAAGTCATTTACTGAAAAATCCTAATATCTACCTCTCAATTCCTAATAATGATCTACTACGATAAAAGTAAAATAAAAACTGCAATTTTTACACAGTTAGCATCTGCTATTTGTTATCTCTGATTAGAGAATTGATTACCAGTCGGAGGTTGCAACATTCCATCATTGCAACCCCGACCGGCGTTGAACAATTCAATGATATATGTACTAGTGAGTTAAGTTCACAATTATAGATAAGAACTATATATATATTACCAAGTGCTTGTTTGATACATGTACATTAAGGTACATCAACACAATCACGCGTTTCGATCACTAGGAACCCATAAGTGATAAGGAGATTTTTGTATCGGCGAAAAACTAGCAACTGTACCCACTCTGCGAAACGTTTTTCAATCGTATTTGCAAAGGATAAAGTAAAAATTTGCATGTAAATGTACAGGGAAATAAGATTTTTGGTATTCAGTTAAAACCTGTTTCAACTACTACCCCTGAAATTCTTTCGTAAAATTCTCACAAATTATGAAACAACAGAGTGCAGTGTTTTTAATCAAAGAATCAGCATAAAATGTGCTGTCTGTTTATCATTCAACATTATTTAAAAAGTTAAAGTTTATGTCATGATTTAATGTTTGAAGAAATAAATATCAACGTCGTTCTAGAAAAGGAGGCGTGTCTCGATAGTATGTCAGGTGTGAGAGGGACTTGTGGAACGGATAGGCGATGTAGTCCGTTTTCAATCTGTTTTTCCTCTTCTTTTGTCACTAAACCAGATGAAAAGGAATAATCTCAAGTATTTTCATTTCTTAATTTTTATAATTAAGCACAAATTTCACTCTAACCATTAATTTAGCAAACATTAAAATTTATTATGTAACCATTTTTTGACCTACAATTATTTTTAAAATTATTTTATTTTCAGGTTTGTTAAGTATTTTACATTTTAATCCAGCTATTAGAGAAGGTTGAAAGTACCTTCAAAAAGGCTGAATAGATTGTTACAGTTAGAATAGAGTCAAGTAGGCATTCTTAGGCAGCTACTCGAAAATTAAAATTAAATTAACTAAAGTTTGACGTAAAATAGTAATAGAATTTGGCAGGACGGAACCAGTTGTTGGGTAGAGGCTTAGAGGCGGCCTATGTCCAGTAGTAGACATCTTTCGGTTGAGACGATGATGATGAAATAAAATTTATTTACAAGAATCTACCGCTAATACCGCATTCTTTGAAAAAAATTCTCGTCACTTTTAGAGTACATAGAGATGGCGCTATCATCAAGATTACATCCGATCCACAGGTACCTAAGTATAACTAGAATATACAAAACCTAGACACAGACAGGACTCCTTAATATTCATGATTTCCTGGTTCTTGAGAACTGAAACTGTGGTTATTGATTCGTTGATTTCCAATAACACATGCGCATTGCTTCTCCAGTGGTGACTGCACGAGGTAAATAATTACTAAAAATTAAATAAACTTGCGTCACAGTAAAAACAATATTTATAACTGTTTATTATGACTTTTATTTTACTTTTCTTTTTAATTGATAATGGTAACAGTTGAGGTGCATGTGAATGAAATGCAGGGGTGACAGTTATCGTGGTAACTGTGTAAATCTTACGCTGCCACGATGACTGTCATGCCTTTTACGTCCCCAAGTGGGGTGTGAAAAAACATCTCACAAGGTCGCCATAGTGTGGGTCACCATACTGCATTGTCTGCATTTGCAATGAGCATGGTGACCACAACTCTTGGATTCTATTCATGCTTTCCATCAGGCAGAGTAGAGTCACTTTGGCAGGCTCTTAATATAGAAAACAAAAAAAACTAGAAGTGGTTTTATTATAAACTAGACATAAATAACAATTAGCACCAAATAAAATATTGATTACATATTTACATTATATTTTTTATCTATGTTAACATTCAAAGTGAACAAATTGTACTGTACACTACAAAAAAACACTTGAAAGTGCACCAAACACTTGCAAAGTTAAAATTAGTTTTATTCTAAGTTTGATATTTCTTGTACTTGTGTTTAACATTCAATTTCAAAACCATATAATGATAAATGGCTAATAACAGCCTAAAGATCAGACGTTTTAATTTTCTGATATTATTATTCTAATTACAAATTTAATAAGAAAAATTTAAACAAGTACAACCTTCAATCTAACAGGTAGCATTATATGTAGTAGCGATGCGGCTGCGAAGGTATGGCAACCGGTGGGGATGGCTTCACGTGCTCTCTGAAGCATGGACTAGTTTTAATATGTTGAGAGTGGTTACCCATCCATGGATTAACCTGGCTATTCTTGCTTAACCTTGCAATGCAAGAGATAAGAGAATTGCCTTTGAAATTATTTAATATACGCCTAAAGAAATGGCTAGCTGAAATCCTTGTATAGTTAGAAAAACAAGCTAATTTACATAAATCATCGGGGCTATAAATTTGATGATTTCCCTCAATTCACATGGTGATAATGGTCTTACCGAGAACATGTGTATAGACGTGATGTTATATTATCAAATTAAATAAACAATGCAAATTTATGCGAAAGCAACAATCACTGTTGATTTGCCGTCATTTTTTGAAGAGTTCCGTTCTCTGTCTCCGAAACTCATCATCAAATCTATCTAAATATAAAATCTAAATATGAAATTTTAATGGGATCATTTAGTAATAAATCCCTTACGAACAAAAGCAGAATATTGCAAAACTGTCAAAATGTTTTCTTATGGAATGGAATGTAGAATCTGAAATTAAATAGGTAGATATGTATAAATAATACTCATTGTACCCCAAAGTTTCTAAAGATATTGTAAAGCACAAAGTGTAGAGAACAAACAATATACGAAGGTTGCACTCTCTCTTCGTTGTTGTATATTTTATTATATATTTTAGATCATGTTTTCAAGTTTCTAATCGGATCTTAATTTTAAAACTAAATGATTTAACACTATAGTGCTGGTGATACAGTATTGAGGCATAGGCGGTGCTCTCGTAGTCTGTGTGCAGTAAGGGAGGGAGCCAGTGCTGATGCACCAATCAGGGCATACGTCCCTGTCTCTTCTCGGGATAACCAGCAACATTTGCGTGTGAACGAGATACCAATATTTAATCTTCACTCAGTTATGCTGTTCTAGTAATTCCGCACTACAAGGAAACTATTTTGAGTCTCAGAACCTAGAAATATGATATACGTATTAATGCAAAACTAACTGCCCTAATAGAAAAAAATTCTAACCTGTCACACATTGCGAAAAATAAAACAAAAATAGGCTTTATTTACTAGAATAAAACTTAGATACAATATCTTAAGTATACGAGTATAAAGTCTAATATGTATGCATGAATTTATATAAATACTAGCTGACCTGGCAAACATTGTTTTGCCATATAAATTATTGCTAAGTAATTAAAAGAGGGAGAGAAAATGATGAAATTACTACAACTATTAAAAAGTAGGGGTTGGTGATAAAAATTTAGGGTTGTATGTATTTTTAATACCACATTATAGAAAAATAAAAACAAAAAGTTTGTCCAAAAATTAAAAAAAATGTTAAGGGTGAACAACTCTTATTACTTAGGGGTATGAAAAATAGGTAGTGGCCGATTCTCAGATCTACTGAATAAGTATATAAAATTTGATAAAAATTGGTAAAGCAGTTTCGGAGAAGTAAGGTAACTAACATTGTGACACGAGAATTTTATATACTTATATAGGATAAAGAAAATGTGTAAATAAGTATTAATAAATGTTAGTAACAAATAGTGGACAAACCAAACTATTTATATTTTAATTTAACTGCCTACATTTGTTACAGTAGCCTTATCTAAGTAATAACTATCCATAGTTGCAAAATATTTGAAGTCAAAAGCTAAAAACATGTGATCTCATTAGTGACATAAAAACTACATTCGTTGACATCATGTAACTCACATGCTTCCTTATAAAGAAAGCTGTAGTAGTTCAATTCAAACACATTGAGAACGAAAAAAGCACACGCTCTCTCTTTCTATCTTCTTTCCTCGATACTATAAGCACATGGAGTGAAGCATGTCCCACGTGCTACAGTGTAAGCAAAATTGTAGAATTCATCAAAAAACTCTTTATGTTTTATGATATCCCAGTCATCGTAAACCTGCTACGTTCAATTATTGACCTGTAACTGCACCGACTCGGTGAGAAGAGTCAGTACGTTCTCTCTCTTTCTGTCTCAATATGACAACATCATGCATGCGCAATAATCACTTACAGCTAAGACTACACGCACAATAACCTGCAAAGTGATGTAATCGTGATGTAATCACTTCACCACTTTCTACTGCGTGAGTCATGAGGGTCGATCCCCATATAAACCAACACTTTGATGGTCCATAAATAATTTGAATCTGGGTGTTCTTTGTGTCCATTTTGTATATATTTAGAACTATGACATAAAATATATAGTGCATAAGTTATTGAACTTTACTTTTTTTCAAAATGCTTTGTTATTGTGGTTATTCTATTTAACTCAAGTACACTCATTTCAAGAAAAATCAAATCGACGCTTCTCAAGAATATTATCAACCATTTTCTTAATTTTCAGGACAAGAAAATTTAAATAAAAAATTGTTCATAAATTAATACGTATTGTTAATATGGTTTATATTGTAAATTTCGTCTGTTGGCTGTTATAATATTGTACTAGCTGTACCTGGCCGAACTTCGCTGCGACACATTGTGCTTGCAACGATGAGAAATGAAGAATAAAATTAATGTTAAAAAGTATTTTTTAAGTGACATTTCTTGTCAAATCGTGCGACCGATGCAAGTTCTGCATTGAATTTCTTACACTTCTCGTACACTAACCCAACTTAATATAGAGACATGACATCATGACTTTTAGATTGTACCTCAGTAATTTGTTAAAAATCTTAAATTGTAATTCATATTTTAAAAAAATCATATATTATGATATACGGTAATTCAAATAAAAAAATGCATATACCAATTTTCCTTACCTGCACTTGTACTAGAATATCATAACTACTATGGAGTGGTGTGGGTGAAGTGCATAGCCCCTCCCTCGCTATGAGGTGTGAGTGCATCGCACGATGACGTGATTTGATAATCGTTTATTATGTTATGAAGAAGAGATGCCTTTAAAGATTAGTAATATCATTCATAAATGAAGATTAATATGTGTAAGTTATCTTACATCGCATAATTCAACGTTTAACTTTTTTAATTCCTAAAACATCATACAGTAATAATTAAATGAACTAGAGTTTTGTAAGTTGGTTGGTTAATTTATGTCCTTTTGTGAATTATTGAAATGTAAAAGACGAGTATCTGTATAATTTTAATGGTTGTTGTACTCATTATTGAGTACGAGAAGCAATTCCTTTTACACATAATTTTAAGTTTTCAAAGAATTTATTAATTACATTATTTAGGTATTTTTCTGATTGAAACATATTGTTACTGTTGTACCAAGTACTCGTATTTGTAAATCTTTGTTAAATGTCTATGACTGTTAAATTGCACATGTTCACAAGCAACAAAATAAATGATACTTTGTAATAATTCAATTTAAAAAAAAATATCTTTAGGTACAAATATTGCATTACGTTAGCTGCAATCGAAGGCTCGTAAAAACCGAAATGATTTTAAATCTATTTAACTAATTAAAATTAAACTACAAAATTAAACCTAATGAGTGATGATTCTACTTCTAAGTAGGAATATAGAATAATCGTTCTTACAGAATGTTGCAATAAATATTACTCGAGACATCGATTTACGTCATTGATGCATTAGCAATTTAGTGTACTCAATTATTGTTTTAAAAAATGTGCTTCAAAATATTTTTATTTTTAATTTAATTTTTATTTTACTCTGCTACTCCGCTACGTAACGATAAGCATTTTAACCATTTACAAGCATGGAAAAAAAATAGTATTTTACAACAAAAAAAAGAAATTAGTGAAATACTTTATTTTAAAATAAAATAATTATAAATAGCTTCTAAGGCGGTTTGTATGCAGTATCTTACAGCTGGAGATGTGTTAATATCGAACGAATTAGGTTTAGTTTACAAGTATTTCACTCTTCATTAACGATCGCTACTATTATCGCTAACGTCAGTAGCAATCACTAATATATGCATTACCTCATCCCACAAGGCTAAAGTTTAGAAGAGGACACAGGCAATCGATCCTCTGAACTCGGTCAATGTCGGGGAACTTGACGTCACACTGTCCACGTACTATGGGTGTGAGTACGTACTGCACAGGTGTGCGGTGCACTCCCACCTCACAGAGAGGGAGGAAGGGAAGTATAGATAATGCATTAATGCATTTTCCGTTATAACCTCATAGCTGTTATGGTATCCTAGTACAGGTGCATGTAAATATAATCATTCAGGTGCAAAATAAGCACACTTACAACTCTTATACACTTATATTTCATGTCTTGTTTACCGAAAAAGATGAAGAAGTGTTCTTGTTTTTGTTCAACATTTTGTTTTTATTTAATTGATTGGAATGAAAAATAATATAAAAATATTCTAAAAGCTACATATGTTGCATCTTAATGTCGACCTATCAATTCATCATCATCATCATTATCGACAGTCTTTAAAAATTCAAATTTGTCAACTCCTATACATTCTCACCTTTTGACTTACCGAATTCCGCCAAAATTATTATTGGTAGAGTTAGAAAACTAATTTTTAGCGCTATTTTACAATTTTTTTATATGAAAATGCTCATTTGGCAACTCAGTCTTTGGTTGGTTCTGCATCGGGTATTCTCAAGATGTCTATTAATCGTGTCGGTTTTGCTATACTTCTCAGCAATATAATCACTACTACAGCGAAACGTGACAGGGTATAGCTAGTATGTTGTTAGCGAATAATTATTATAGTTAAGTCTCACATGTTAACTGGATGCAGGCATAATTAAGTTACCTTTTATGATGTAATAAAATTCTTTTCTCGTATAATAAGTTATTATGAGGAATCAGGTTTCAGGTTTCTGTTTCTCTACGTAAAGTGAAACATAATTTTATCTTTTTCTATTGTCAGAAAACGTTAGTAATAAGTTAGAAAGTATTAAACATCTCAATATCCGATTCAAAGTACGTTCCGATACCGACACCTGTACCAGGATATTATAAACACGAGGGAGTTAATATTAGCTTTTCCTTCACACGTAGGTAGTCCATTGCAAAGCAACATTGTAGTGCGAATGTGCATTTTGATTGGTGCATTGACGAAGCCTCACCCTTTACCTGTCTTTATGAGGCGCGAGTGTATTACTGCAAGTAAATCTATTGCAGATATTTTTACACATCAGCAGATCGTGGTAACACTCAAAACCATCAGAATATTTAATATAAACTAACATAACAAAGCTAGACTACACTCACCTTTACATACAAAAAAAAACTAAATAGGAAACACAGCAATAAATTAAATGTCCATCACTTTCAATCACAACAAACATAAATGTTATTTAAATAATCTAAGACAGTGTAACCTTCTCACAAAGTTTTTACATAGGACTTAAATTTGTTAACATCTAATTCTTCAAACTAGCTTGATATTTACTTTACATATGTGGGACATTTTTTTTAGTGATTCAGTGCCAAAGGTATTCAAAGGCAAGAAACAAAATAAATTATGAAAATAAATATTTTCATAATTTACTTATTTTGTTTAATTTTTATAGTATTTTGAGATCAAAACATTATATTGCAAATTACTCTTTTTATTTTATTTTCATTATCATTGCTATTATGGTTAAACTATTAAGAAACTCGATGCTTAGAATCTGGTTTTACGTTTAAAATTACTAAACTTCAAAATATTCAGTAAGTATTCACGAGTACGTCGGAAATTGTAATACTGACTAGGTTCTTTTATCCGCACGTGTACCAGGATAACAGAACTATGGAGGAGTTAATATAAGCATGTCATTAATTATAGAAAAAAGTAAGGGTTATCTGAAGGGTGAATAGGAAACGGTGTATTTTGAATGGTGCAATAACGAAGCCTCACGCCCTCTTCATGAAAAGAACTTAGAAGTAATTATGAGATGTGTGTGTATTTAGCAAATTCTATACTAATTGCTTTATTGCTATTTTTATTATAACAAAACCGTAACGTTCCGTGAAAATCTTAATACTTATTTTATTAACAAATATTTTCAAAGACATTTTAATTCAATTTTTTTCTTGTTCGAAATTCATACCGCAGTACTTAAAAAACTAATAACTTAAACATCTCAGTATATATCTCAATATAAATAAGACCCTTGATGCTATTAAACATATAAATTAAAATTCTACATCATTTTTCTAATAATTATTGATCATGTCTGTTTGTGGTTGTGAAAGCAAGAATCGGTGAAAGTTATTTGAATAACTGACAATGGAACCAATTTGTTAACAGATGTTGCTTTCATCCGTTGTTCTAATTAACATGTCACCACCATACATCTTTTGTTGTCCTGCTAAGATTTGAATTGGCTCTTTGTTTCTTACCTATATCACACTTTAATTATGGTATCGATCATCATCACAATTAAAATGTCTAATAAGAAGTACAGCATACAACATAATATAAGTATATAGAATATATTAATTTTTATAAATTCTACCACATTCACACACAACCAACTAGTTTCAAACTAAACAGTGCTTACAAGTACGTATTTATAGTATAGACAGCTGATATAATTACTAATGTACTTTTTTTTATAAATATATACAAAGATATCATCTATAATAAATATATTTTAATTTTACGTGTGTGTTTGTGTTGTGTACTTAGGATTAAAGACATAGAGGTACTAATAGGCATGCTGTAAGCATTACAATACAATGCTATAACATAACATCGTACTTCATTTGGAAATTTTGTTTATAAGTGGAATTATCTCCACGTTCTTTTTTTTATTGCTTAATACTTGTATTATTTCTTACACACACCACCACAAAATAACTTATTTTTCTTTACAATCTTAAGTGTTATATAATAATAATAGTAACATAATTTAATAATAATTTATTTCTTATCTCAAAAACATACAAAGATATTTTTTAGGATTTGATCCATAAATCCCACACTAAAATAACCCTGTGACGTGGAATCCGGTCTCTTTCAGTACAATTATAGTCATGATATAATATAAAATAAAATCTACCCAACACACAGGTGTAACGATTAAATAAATTAAGTAATAAAAATGTTCTGTAAATAAAAAATAAAAAAATAAAAATTACTGCAAATATACTGTGTGTATTTATTTATGAGTGTGTATGTTAATGTTTAGTATGTATATGTGTATTATTGTATGCTTTTCAGTAAGTAATCAGTATTATCATAGTCAAGTTCAACATGCCTTTTGTAGCCAATTTAATATTTCCTTACATTACGTTATCCAAATGTCCGTAGATTCCGTAGCAAAAAGCTACGTAGCAGCTACAGGTTTAAATGTCGCAATATTTATTATGTATCTATTCTATCGTTTTATTACTGTTGATTCAAATTTATATTATACTTAAACGAACTTATCGTGAACTAAATTCAGTAGTTAAATAAATGAATAGAAATTGGTAGATCTACATATTTAAATAATAATTATAATATATTAGTAAATTTAAACTAGTTAAAGATCTTTTAAATGTACTGTTGTTTAGTAATTATATTTACGGTAATGTGTTTTTACTTACCATATCATATTAAATTTAACTATAAAGAACTTACGAATATAGAAATCAAACTTTTTCTTTGTTTTTTTTTCATTTTTTTTTGACCCATTTATTTGACAGAGTTACTATTTTATGTACTCACGCACAAATTGATAAAAACCTAGACAAGGTATT
The DNA here is from genome assembly GCA_949316085.1 of Hypercompe scribonia. Lineage (NCBI taxonomy): Eukaryota > Metazoa > Arthropoda > Insecta > Lepidoptera > Erebidae > Hypercompe > Hypercompe scribonia. Next base: position 26,614,843 of record OX438968.1, on the reverse strand, counting down.
AAAAATAAGCGGCATCAAACGGTACTTGGCAGAAATTTAATATAATTTGATCCGCTCTGTACAAAAAAGAGAGGACTCGTTTTTCCGCCTGAACTATAAAATTTAGAAAAAAAAAACCTTTACAACTTTTACACCTACGCATATGCTGTGGAACAGCGCGACTTGTCCGATAAAATTATTCAAAAAGATACATCGCTTGATATACCGCTATTAATAATATACCTACATTAAGTGTACATAAATTAAAGTATATAAGTAGATAAAGTAACTAGGTCGTTGGCATTAGCACTACAAGAATTTTCTATTCACTTGGGCGTACATGTTGCCAGCAAGTTGTCGTTCTTCGCCTTGAGTTTCGGCTGTAAAATGCTAACATGTTGGAAACAGTACCAGGAAAACAGGACATGGTAAGAGTCTTGAAAACAGTAGCCGAACTGCGCCGTCGCGTTATTCATTCACGACTTCTGAATGAAGTGAGGGAGAGAAAATGGTTTGAGGCACCAGTTACAAAATTAACTCCTCGTAATGAATTATTAAAATCGCCGACGAGGTCTTCGATATTGATTGATAGCTTCTACGTATGAATGAAGACCAATCGACATTCGTTTATGATATCCTAGTAACGGTACGTGCCAGACACAGTACTCTATACCTTGCCAAGTGCAAAAATCTAATGCGTTGTAAATCAATCTGAAACTGAATTCTTTTTAATGAAATTTGTACTTATGAAAGAAAATTAGAATTTTCATACTTGCACATTTAGTAAATTCGTACATAGATAAATATATTATGTTTAATGCATCCTATAAATGTAATTAGTCATATCGTAGGTACATCTGTACAGACGTGTATGCAGATACAAAGGAAATCGCACGGTTTCCTAACATACAAGATTTATACTGACATTAAATATTTTGCAAAATGTAAATAATATACGTTATTTAGTGTTTTTTTGCGATATTGCGTAAGATGTTAGAAAGCTTATTGATAAACCTCAAGTTCGGTTGTAGGTGTGCGTCGTTGATGCACTTTTCAAAATTACTCACTTCGATATATGAATAAATAACATCAATAACATTCAATCACTATTCTGTTTAGATTTTTGTAGAAATTTTACTATATTTAAAATTAAAGATAATAACTAAATATATATTATTTACGTTACGATATGTTTGGCTTGGGCGGAAAATGAATGTCAGTGTTTTGGGGCTTGCCACTTTAATAGCCTGGAAAATAACAAGGACACTCAATATGTTTTGTAAGAAGACCAATTTAAATTCATGAAAAAGGGTAACATAACCTCGTTTGAGTATAATTATAGTGATTAGCACAAAAATATCAACACCAAATATGTGTAACGTTCAATAAGTTAAGCTTTTTCGCATTTAACATTGACAAATTACTTCTGTATCATTTTATAAAAAAATCAGTTAAGGTTCCAATAAAAAATAAAAAAATGAGGAGAAATAATATATATAAAACATTTAATATCCATTATTACTGCTTTCAGACATGTGATTGACACTGTAATAATGTTGTATACACCTAAACATACATTATTTTATATTTTAATAAGAATATCTGTTAAAAAAATTGAAAAGAGAGGTATATCAAGCCGCGGCATTTATTCTAAATCTACTAAAAACTTGTATTTTTAAACTACTTTAAAGTCCTTTAAAGAAGAGGTACTTTAAAAGGATATTTGTCTTTGATTTATCTGTATATAAAGAGTTTGTAACGTTTTATGTAGAGTAAAGTATTTTACATAACATGCACAATTCTTTAGATTTCCTTCGTTTTAATGTTTACAGCCAATATTATTAATTCAAGTATACGTTCCTAAATATTTCACCTGTACAACCTAAGCGATTACAAATACTACGACATTGTTCACATTAGACACTTATGCACACATGTAAGTGGCTTATGTTAGTTAGTTCATGTTATGTTTTTGTGAGTAATTTGGCCGTGCCATGCAATGCAACAGCACCATAAAGAGGTGATGATGAACCAGTAGCTCTATGATTTTTAAATATTTATTTTTATGTATTGACTTGATAAATTCTAATCATTTTTGTGAAAACTTCACTTTTCTTTACCAGAGCCTTTAGGTACCTATCTACCACGCTGATTATGGGTTTAAGTGCCACAAGGGGTGTACTCTGTCTTCATTTGTATTTCAAAATGTTTTTAAATAATTTGAAGGTTTCAATAACTTCATAAAATATACGTTAATACGAAATAAATGCCACAAAAATTAATACACTTAAATTCCCTCCATCACGACTATCATAGCCAAGTTGTTGGATGAATACTTGAGTCATGATGGGCTATGATTAGATGACTATATTTTACACAGAGAAAGACTGGTACAAATTGGACAGGAAGTAATAACCTAATGTAATGATAATACTTTCCTGACACCTTATTTTTTGATATATAATTCATATTATGATTAATTCTTTAAACGGAATCTTAATATAAAAAAATCAAATTGTGAAAATATCACATTTCAAAAGATTTGAAATACAATTATATAACAAATTTTAAATAAATAAAAGATATGAAATTTCTTCATTACTATACTATTAACGTAATGAGGTTATAATCACGTGAAGTAACGTTAGCTATAAATAGTATGTAAATTGAATTAGGGATAGTGACCGGTGATAGAGCGCATGCGTTACTTAGTGCTTGTCGCCGCATTGATCGCGAACTCGCGACAGACGGCAAAGCTGTGGAGCTCTGTGCCGAAGATAGGTGTGCACAAAGCTCTGAATTTTTTTTTAAACCATACCGTTACACATATAAAAATAAATATAACAAGTTGAATTAATTACTCGATATTAAAAGGTTATAGTGTGATTTATACGTGAAATTTGAGACTTCGTTGGTACAGCGCATGCGTACACTTAACGTTTGATGCCGGATTCCTAGTGAACTCGAAACAGACGGCAGAGCTTTGGAGCTCTGTGCCGAAGATAGGCGTGCACAAAGCTCCAAAACTTTTTTCCAATAAACTGTACCATTTCACATATAAAAATAAATATAACAAGTTAAATTAATTACTCGATAGTAAAAGGTTAGTAAAGGTTATAGTAAAGGTGTTAGTAAAGGTTATGGTGTGTTTTTAAACGTGAAATTTGGGACTTCGTTGGTACAGCGCATGCGTACACTTAACGTTTGACGCCGGATTCACCGTGAACTCGTGACAGACGGCAGAGCTTTGGAGCTCTGTGCCGAAGATAGGCGTGCACAAAGCTCCAAAACTTTTTTCCAATAAACTGTACCATTTCACATATAAAAATAAATATAACAAGTTAAATTAATTACTCGATAGTAAAAGGTTAGTAAAGGTTATAGTAAAGGTGTTAGTAAAGGTTATGGTGTGTTTTTAAACGTGAAATTTGGGACTTCGTTGGTACAGCGCATGCGTACACTTAACGTTTGACGCCGGATTCACCGTGAACTCGTGACAGACGGCAGAGCTTTGGAGCTCTGTGCCGAAGATAGGCGTGCACAAAGCTCCAAAACTTTTTCGAAGAAACTATTGCATCAGTCAAATAATAAATAAACATAACAAGCTTCAATAAATTACAACAGTGTTCTATTGCTTTTTAATGTAATAATTAGAACTCATAAGTAATTATGAATTAATATAATATTAATAGAATTATACGACATAACCAAATAACATTGTTGACTACAAGTGACAAGTACTTAGTAAATTCAAAGACATTTCAAAGGTGGAATGGAATGTAAATGTGTTTTGTTTTAATCTTTTGTGATTTCTATTTTATTTCTCTTTGTCTGTGACTTAGTTCGTAATCCTGGGAAATAAAGTAATATTTAAACCGTAAGGGGGACAGTGGCCGGTGGTACAGCGCATGCGTACTCTTACCGCTTGTCGCCGGACTCAACGTGAACTCGTGACAGACGGCAGAGCTTTGGAGCTCTGTGCCGAAGATAGGCGTGCACAAAGCTCCAAAACTTTTTTCCAATAAACTGTACCATTCAACATATTAAAATAAATATAACAAGTCGAATTAATTACTCGATAATAAAAGATTATAGTGTGTTATATAATGTAAAAATTAGGGCTTAGGTGATACAATACACGCGTACACTTAGCGTTCATCACCGGATTCCTAGTGAACTCAAAATGGACGATATAGCTTTGGAGCTCTGTGACGAGTATACAAAGCTCAAAAACGTTTTCCAAGAAAGCATAACATCAGACAGACAATAAATAAATATGACAAGCTTCAAATAATTAAAACAGTGGTCTACTGCTTTCTAATAAGATAATTAGAACTCATCAGTGATTAGGAATTAATACTCGTAGAATTTTACGACATAACTAAGTAACATTGTTGACTACAAGAGACAAATACTTAGTAAATTCAAAGAAATTTCGAAGGTGGAATGGAATGTTAATGTGTTTTGTTTTTATCTTTTGTGATTTCTATTTTATTTCTCTTTGTCTGTGACTTAGTGCGTAATCCTGAGAAATAAAGTGATATTTAAACCGTAAGGGGGACAGTGGCCGGTGGTACTGCGCATGCGTACACTTACCGCTTGTCGCCGGACTCAACGCGAACTCGTGACAGACGGCAGAGCTTTGGAGCTCTGTGCCGAAGATAGGCGTGCACAAAGCTCCAAAACTTTTTCGAAGAAACTATAGCATCAGACAAACTATAAATGAATATGACAAGCTTCAGTAAACTACAACAGTGTTCTATTGATTTTTAATGTAATAATCAGAACTCATAAGTAATTATGAACTAATACAATATTAATAGAATTATACGACGTAACCAAATAACACTGTTGACTACAAGTGACAAGTACTTAGTAAATTCAAAGAAATTTCAAAGGTGGAATGTAATGAAAGGTGGAATGGAATGTTAATGTGTTTTGTTTTTATCTTTTGTGATTTCTATTTTATTTCTCTTTGTCCGTGACTTAGTGCGTAATCCTGAGAAATAAAGTGATATTTAAACCGTAAGGGGGACAGTGGCCGGTGGTACTGCGCATGCGTACACTTACCGCTTGTCGCCGGACTCAACGCGAACTCGTGACAGACGGCAGAGCTTTGGAGCTCTGTGCCGAAGATAGGCGTGCACAAAGCTCCAAAACTTTTTCGAAGAAACTATTGCATCAGATAAATAATAAATAAATATAACAAGCTTCAATAAATTACAACAGTGTTCTATTGATTTTTAATGCAATAATTACAATTCATAAGTAATTATAAATTAATATAATATTAATAGAATTATACGACGTAACCAAATAACACAGTTGACTACAAGTGACAAGTACTTAGTAAATTTAAAGAAATTTCAAAGGTGGAATGTAATGAAAGATGGAATGGAATGTTAATGTGTTTTGTTTTTATCTTTTGTGATTTCTATTTTATTTCTCTTTGTCTGTGACTTAGTGCGTAATCCTGAGAAATAAAGTGATATTTAAACCGTAAGGGGGACAGTGGCCGGTGGTACTGCGCATGCGTACACTTACCGCTTGTCGCCGGACTCAACGCGAACTCGTGACAGACGGCAGAGCTTTGGAGCTCTGTGCCGAAGATAGGCGTGCACAAAGCTCCAAAACTTTTTCGAAGAAACTATAGCATCAGACAAACTATAAATGAATATGACAAGCTTCAGTAAACTACAACAGTGTTCTATTGATTTTTAATGTAATAATCAGAACTCATAAGTAATTATGAACTAATACAATATTAATAGAATTATACGACGTAACCAAATAACACTGTTGACTACAAGTGACAAGTACTTAGTAAATTCAAAGAAATTTCAAAGGTGGAATGTAATGAAAGGTGGAATGGAATGTTAATGTGTTTTGTTTTTATCTTTTGTGATTTCTATTTTATTTCTCTTTGTCCGTGACTTAGTGCGTAATCCTGCGAAATAAAGTGATATTTAAACCGTAAGGGGGACAGTGGCCGGTGGTACTGCGCATGCGTACACTTACCGCTTGTCGCCGGACTCAACGCGAACTCGTGACTGACGGCAGAGCTTTGGAGCTCTGTGCCGAAGATAAGCGTGCACAAAGCTCCAAAACTTTTTCGAAGAAACTATTGCATCAGATAAATAATAAATAAATATAACAAGCTTCAATAAATTACAACAGTGTTCTATTGATTTTTAATGCAATAATTACAATTCATAAGTAATTATAAATTAATATAATATTAATAGAATTATACGACGTAACCAAATAACACAGTTGACTACAAGTGACAAGTACTTAGTAAATTTAAAGAAATTTCAAAGGTGGAATGTAATGAAAGATGGAATGGAATGTTAATGTGTTTTGTTTTTATCTTTTCTGATTTCTATTTTATTTCTCCTTGTCAGTGATTTACTGCGTAGTCTTGGGAAATAAAGTGATATTTAATCCGTAAGGGGGACAGTGGCTGGTGGTACTGCGCATGCGTACACTTAACGTTTGACGCCGGATCCCTAGTGAACTCGTGACAGACGGCAGAGCTTTGGAGCTCTGTGCCGAAGATAGGCGTGCACAAAGCTCCAAAACTTTTTCCAATAAACTATACCATGAGACAGAAAATAAATAAATACTACAATAGTGTTCTCGTGCGTTTGTTTGTTATAATTAGGACGCATCAGTGATTAAAAATTAATATTAATGGAACTTTAAGACATAACCAAATAAGAATGTCGATTATTAGTCACAAGGACTTAGTAAACACAAGGACACATGGAAGGTGGAATGTAACCTGTAAACACATTTTATTTTTGTCGTTTGTGATTTCTAATTTATTTCTCCTTATGAGTGACATATTATTGTAAAAAAGTGGTATTCTAAATCGTAAGGGTTCAAATGTAAGGTGGTGTAGCGCATGCGTAAACTTACCGCTTGTCGCCGGACTCAACGTGAACTCGTGACAGACGGCAGAGCTTTGGAGCTCTGTGCCGAAGATAGGCGTGCACAAAGCTCCAAAACTTTTTCGAAGAAATTATAGCATCAGACAAACAATAAATAAATATAACAAGCTTCAGTAAATTACAACACTATTCTATTACTTTTTAATGTTATAATTAGAACTCATAAGTAATTACGAATTAATATAATATTAATAGAATTTTATGAAACAACGAAATAACATTGTTGGCTGCAAGTGACAAGTACTTAGAAAATTCAAAGAAATTTTAGAGGTGGAATGGAATGTTAATGTATTTTGTTTTTATCTTTTGTGATTTCTAATTTGTTTCTCCTTGTCAGTAACTTAGTGCGTAATCCTGGGAAATAAAATGATATTTAAACCGCAAGGGGGACAGTGGCCGGTGGTACTGCGCATGTGTACACTTAACGTTTGACGCCGCATCCCTAGTGAGCTCGTGACAGACGGCAGAGCTTTGGAGCTCTGTGCCGAAAATAGGCGTGCACAAAGCTCCAAAACTTTTTTCCAATAAACTATACTATTAAATATATTAAATTAAATATAACAAGTTTAAAAATTACTTAATGTTAAAAGGTTATAGTGTGTTATTTAATTTAAAAATTAGGACTTAGTTGATACAATACACGCGTACACTTAGCGTTCGTCACCGAATTCCTAGTGAACTCAAAATAGACGACATAGCTTTGGAGCTCTGTGACGAGTATGAGTGTGCAGAAAGCTCAAACAGAAATTGCAAAGGTGGAATGGAATGTCAATGTGTTTTGTTTTTATCTTTTGTGACTTTAATTTTATTTCTCCTTGTCAGTGACTTATTGCGTAATCTTGACAAATGAAGTGATATTTAAACTATATGGGGGACAGTGGCCGGTGGTACTGCGCATGCGTACACTTACCGCTTGTCGCCGGACTCAACGTGAACTCGTGACAGACGGCAGAGCTTTGGAGCTCTGTGCCGAAGATAAGCGTGCACAAAGCTCCAAAACTTTTTTCCAATAAACTATACCATGAGACAGAAAATAAATAAATACTACCATAGTGTTCTCGTGCGTTTGTCAGTGCTTAGGAATTAATATTAACAGAATTTTAAAATAAATCTAATGAGTATAGTATGACCACCATACTTACACAAGTACTTAAAAATACAAAGACATACCGAAGGAAGAATTTTATGTTTCAACATCTTTTATTTTTATTCTTCTTTTCTTATTTTTCCTTCTCCGTAACTAATTGTGTGATGCCCACGCAATAAAATGATATTTAAAACTCTCACGTGGACAGTGGTTTGTGGTACGACGTATGCGTACACTTAGCGCTTCTCGTTTGATTCATCGTCACTTCAAAGGGACCACGGAGCTTAGGAGCTCTGTGCCGAGTATAAACAAAACATTCATACACAAAGCTTCAAAACTTTTGCCAATAAAGTACACCATGAGCCAAAATAAATAAATAAAGCAGACTTAAGATATCGACAATAGTGCTTTAGTATTGTCATTAGCGAAGGATAAGAATTTACTAATTCTCAGTTTAAGATTAACTTTAAACTTGTTTTCTAAGACATTCGAAACTAAAAATATTATTGTGGCATGTGCAAAACTTTTAAACAACTGAAACGATTAAAGAAACTAACTAGTAACTTGACAAATTGTATTTCTGAACTATTTCTCTTCTTACTCCTCTTACTCCCCCTGTACTAGGATATCATAGCCGCGATGGAGTTCTACAGACAAATTGAATTAGTGCATTACCACTGCCTCCCTTCCCTCTCCTACTTCAGGGTAGGAGGGCATACACCTTTGGGTGAAATTATAGTGCACCACGCGATGGCGTTGTTCGACATTCATTCATTGTATTACCAGCATTTTAGTGCTGTTATTAATACTCAAACACCATACAAATTTTACCATACAAAATTTTTATCACATAAAAGATTAAACTTCCAAACATAATTACGAAATTGCACACGCATGGTGTTACACTTTTTTCTTAATATAGAACCTACTGACGTAACTCTGCCTGGCGGAAAGCATGAGTAGAATCCAAGAGTAGCGTTCACCATATTCATTATGAGTACAGACAATGCAGCATGGCAACTCCCGCTTTGGTGGTCTAGTGTGATGCTTGTTCCCCCACGCACTTAAAAGACCCGGGGTCACATGAAAGGAAAGACATTTACTGTCTCGGTGGTGCAGCGGTAATGAATGCGACTGCTGTGCTTGAGGTCTCGGGTTCGATTCTCGGGTCGGACCAAATGTTTGTATGATCTGCAAATATTTGTTTCGAAGTTTGGGTGTTTTCTATGTATAATATGTATGTATTTACAAAAAAAAATTTATACTATATATGTATTCTATCAGTCAGTCTAGTTATCATAGCATAAGCTCTGCTTAGTTTGAAACTAGACGATGTTGGTTTTAAATGTCCGAAATATTTACATTTTAAGAAGAAAAATATAAGTATGTATATGATTATGATATGATTAACCGTATCTATACATGAGGTTACAAAGAAATTATCTTTACAAATGATAAATTAAGGAATACCGTTTTCCAGATTCAGATACCAATCCACTTAAACTATCATATTAAAATTCCTTTGTCAAATTCTTACAAATTATGACACAATAGAGTGGAGTATATATAATAAAATAATCTATCTACGGTGTATTTTCTATTTATTCACTAACTAAAATGCAAATTAAACCTAAAACTTTGTTTACATCATAACACATGGATGTTGCGACGTCACTCATCCTGATATGGACCGAATGCAGAGAATCGATAACCTGTGACTTGTCCTGAAATTTGCCCTTGTGGAACGGTGTAATCTTATATTCAGCAAAATTTCTGCGTTCAACATAAATCACTATCATTGTTCTGCTAATATAACAATTAAGAATAAATATTACACTGGTTCCATAACGGAGACATTAAAATATAATATGAAATATATTAGAACAAGTTGAAAAAATGTAATGTTGTATGAATAAATCTCTTTTAAAAATCAAATTGAATCGACTTCAATCAACACTAATAAAGAAAACTAAGTATTACAAAGTAATTGTAAATGTAATTGAAAAAGTAAAGTACTCGTAAGTACAATATGCTCAATATAAGAGGTAAAATTATTAAAGCAATGGAACCCCAATGGATACTTGATAAACTAGTTACAAGGTGCTGCGGGGCTGCGAGGATTTTGATGTAGCGCAAACCTGCCAAACGAGTCAAATTGCGTAATGTATATCTCAGATGAAAATATTATTTGAATAGTTGATACGTTTACCTACAATTGGACTGATTGCTTTTTATTAATTTGAAAAAAAATGTAATGTTTTATTGTAATTATATTGATTTTTTAATTCCTTATTAAGTTGATATAATATTTATGAATAATCTATGAATTTTTCAATTATATTTGTATTTGTATTTAATTCTTCCTATAAGTATTAATTGAAGTCGCTTCAACTTCTTTTTTAAAAGAGAGTTTTTTATCTCTTTTTAATGTAAGGTACGTTTGTAGCCAACCTCAAATAATATTCAACATAAAAAGCCTAGAGAGAATAAGGAGTATAAGAAACTTCTCTGATAAATAGTTACGATATATAAAACACTATGTACGTCTATACCAGACTGTAAATTGTATAATAATTTAAATTTCAGTAGTTTTACAAATCTGTTACTTTATTTATAATAAATAAACTAGTAATTTTTTTATTTATTTTTCACATTGTTCAATTTCTTAACATTAGGAATGCTTTTTTCTTCATATTTAGAAGGAAGCAAAGGAACAATTCTATTCCTCCGAGCCATTTTTCCGAAAGTGATATGGGATCGGCTTTGATCCTACTGCGATGCGGTTGAATTTACGATCTTGATCGATTGATATTTTATTTTTTCCGCAGATCTATTTCACGATCCAAGTACTAAGTGATATTGAATTTTTTTAGGAGTCATACTACCCGTAACAACTGTTAATACCCGTAATTGATGGGTGACCAATAATGGTCACCCATCAATAGACTGATCTGTCTAGAATTGCTTAATGTTGGAATGTATTAATCTACTCGGTTTCTAGTTGGCCACGAACAACTTCCAAAGGATCCTCGGATCCCTTGCAAATTGGTTGCCAAATGAAAGAGATATGAAGTTACAACATTAAAAACAATTGCGAATTAAACAGTTTTTGCCAAAATGTTTTGCAATCTCACTTGTTACTTCGTTATACACATATCTCTGTAATCCATTATAAACACAAAAATAGAGTTATCCCATGTGGCGCCTTTCATATACAGTACAAATAAAATAAATTCTACAGTGCCATCTGGTAATGGCACATCGAACTACAGAGTAATGAACTACGGAGCAACTACTAATCCTGAAACGCGATAGAGATATCCCAATATCAACCGTTGGGTCGCGGCCTGCCATGCATGATCACTTCGCCTGGTAGGAGGATCCTCCCTTTGTTTCGGAAGGACTTGACAACAGTTCCTTTACATCCTCTAACAACTACATATGCATGTACTAGAGCCGAAAAGTATCGAAATATTAATGAGACTGCAGTACCTAACAGCTCATTATTTTGTCAAAAGCAAAGTTGAAAAACTCCTTAACCAAGGACAGTTTTGTCATGGATGGTCAAGCTCGGTACTAAACTAAGTTTTGTCTATTTTTCATTTTATACTCTCTAGTTCTTCAATCTAAGCCACATATGATATGCTACACGTTTATGTGGACACAGAAACATCTGATCATATTTGTTAAGCATCAAGTTTACAAGTTTAGGATAAAGCAAAATTTTGAATACATTTGTTAATTTATAGACAATAATAATTTTAGATTTACTGAAATTTTTATGAATTTTTTTATTACATCTTGGTCAGACATTTATGAATCAATATACTTCAGAGCAATGCATAGATTGGCATAAACATCCCGATGTTCTTTCACTAGGAACTCATAGGTTACAAAGGGGTTTCAGTTTTGGCAGAAAACTTACAACTAGAGACACTCAGTTAAGCGTATCGCAGTCATATCTCCAAAAGCTAAAGTTTAAATTTACAAGCGGACGTGTGGAGATATGACCTTTTTAGTTTTTATATAAAGCTGTATAAATAGCTACCTTTGTAGTTCTTTCGTAATATTCTTATAAATTATGATACAATTGATTTTGATCAATAAATTTACATTATACGTATGTGCTTCTTATTTATCACAAAAACTTTCATGAACACCTCAGTTTTATATTATGAGTTACCATTTGAAGAACCAATAATCGCCGCCATTCTAGAGTAAGAGGCATGATTCGACTTCGTCGGATGTGTGAAAAGGACTCGTAGAAAGAATAAGAAATTTCTTTGTTATTAAATTAAGTGAAAGATGAAACAAGAAACAGTTTTTCGTAGAATCTTTAAAACATTTATTGCTCATCCAATTATGCAATAATTTTTATACTTCTTAGTGAAGAACGTTCATTAGAATATTGATTAGAATAATAATATTCTTAAGTGAGACTCCCTACCATTGGGAGTATTTTTGTTTGAGGATCCATAACGCAGGTTTATTGTATGTTCGAGTATAATACTTATATTAAGCTATGATAGTGTTCGTATGTATTCTATCAAATTATCGTCGTCTACTCCTGAACGAAGTTCTACCTCAAGGAATGTCAATAATCCTGAAACTGTTAAGTATTAATAACGAGGAAACAAATAAATAATTATTAAAATATTAACTAGAGGTTCGATTCCACTTCCACTAATTACATTGTTAAGGGATGTTTGTTTTAATGCGCAGTTTCAGGTTGCTTGTAAAATACATAAGATTCTTTAGATTACATCCGTTTGATCGTTTCAGAAAAACCAAGTAAAACTTTTTGTAGACATAGATTTATGCTCACCACCCCTTTGATTTGTTTCCATTTAGAGTATTTTCTATTTTTTTCTACTTTTCCATCTCATGAGAGTCGTAGTGTCGTGTTTAATACGCGTATCAATAACGAGAGTAAAGCACATTTTACTAAGAATATTAATTGCATGCCCGTGTGGTGACGGATTAAGAATACATAGTGTTACCACTCCTATTCATCCCGTGGGTGTCGTAAAAAGCGACTAAGGGAACAAAGTACACAAGACAACATCATTACAAAGAGAAGAAAAACTTGGAACAAATCCTATTCCAACCCGTCTGGCCAGCGTGGTATAGTAGGCCTAAACCCCCGTGCTAAGGAGAGACCTATGTCCAGCAGTGGATTGTAAAAGGCTGTTGATGATTCATTGCAGCCAGGTTAAGAATACGGAGTGTCATCATTACGGGTTACCACCTTCAGTTTCGATAGTACCCTGTAGTGGAAATTGATCATCCATAACGAAGAAAACTACGGAGGATAACAGAACAGTAAAGAAAAGAAAAGCTTGAAACAAACCCAATCAGTCTGGGCAGCGTAGTATAGTAGGTCAACAACTGTTCCTTAAGAGGTCCGTGTACAGGCAGTGGACTATTGATGGTTGTTGATTACACTAAAAAAAGGTGATTTAAACTACTATGTGTTATTATTTTAACTGCCTCGGTGGCGCAGCGGTAGTGAATGTGACTGCTGTGCTTGAGGTCTCCGGTTCGATTCTTGAGTCGGACCAAATGTTTCTACAATCTGCAAATATTTATTTCGAAGTTTGGGTGTTTTCTATGCATAATATGTATATATTTACAAAAAAAGGTATATAAATATTCTATCAGTCAGTCTAGTTATCATAGCACAAGCTCTGCTTAGTTTGAAACTAGACGATGTTGGTTTTAAATGTCCGAAATATTTACATTTAAAGAAGAAAAATATATGTATATGATTATGATATGATTAACCGTATCTATACATGATGATGATGATTTATACGTGATGTGTTAAATAGCCGAAAAGTTTAAAAATATTTTATAAGTAGTCCAAAGTATCTCTTCCACAAAACACTTGTAACAAAATCGAGCTGAGTCAACCCGCGGTGCACTTCCAACTCACAGAGAGGAAGAAAGCTGACACGATGCACTAATGCAAGTCTACTTTACAACTCCATTGTATTTCTGATATCCTAGTACAGGTGCAGGTAAACTGCAATTCACCATGCAACTATTAGTAAATTTACTGTCTGCTATACTTTTTCGTAATACACCTAAAGCCAAAATTTATTGAAAAAAACTACAATTGAACTTCTAAAATTTAAGAAATCTAAAGAAATCAGTACTCATTTAGTTATAACAACCTACTTGCACGCTACTCAAAAAACTTATGAGAATATGGTTTTGTTTTTTAAACTAATAAAGTTTAACAAAAATTTTAACATGACATAGTTTCACTGGGTACTAAATATCTTTCTTTCTTAGTAAGTGAAAGATAGCAAATATCATAGAATATCTTCATGTAGGTGAAAGTTATAAACTTAGACTGACATTAAAAACAATTTTTTTTTTATTCTGAGTAATCAGATTCCAACTAATCAAGCTACATATTTTTTTATCCATTTTCATGAAAATATACATAAGTTCACCAACACGAGAATCAACTTTACATTTTCTTTTATGGCAATAAAATTCGAAAAGTGCGTTTTGCTATAGTTAAACTATCCGCAATTGTACTAGGATGTCATAACTACATTGGAGTTATTATTACCTCATTTACATGTAGGAGCAGGATAGTCACGAAGAGTGAATAGGAAAGAGTGCATTTTGATTGGTGCACTAACAAAGCCTCCCACCCCCTCTGTAAGGTGTTTGCATGTGTGTTTACATAAAAGTAACACACTGCCTTTCTTCACGTACAATATTTTACATAACTGGATCATGTGTGATATGACCTATTTTTCAGTTTTAATGATAACTTCCTTTGCAATAAAAATAATATTTTTATAAAATAAAGAACTAATTTGACATCATTCTGTGACACTAAATAGTTTGAACGAGGGTGGCTATATAATTGTTACACGCTTCCGTATATTGTCCATAAATGTGTGTATTTCCCACCAACACAGTCAGTATAAGGACGCTCGTGACACATCGGCGACTTCTACATGCAACGCAAACAGAAAAACATACTACAGCGCCATCTACTGAAGATATATCGAACTACGGAGTACAATAACTACGGAGCAACTACTAATCCTATATCACGAAATAGAGATTCTCGCGGCGATTAGCATGTACACAACATCCCAACGTTAACCGTTGGGCCATGGCCCACCAAGCATGATCACATTGCCTGGTCGGAGGTCTCCTCCCTTTACCCGTTCCCTCCAGAAGTTCTTCATCCTTTTGCTTACAATGGTCTTAAGTATAGACGAGTTGCATTTTCAAAATTATATCGTATCAAAAAAACATAACATGTGCAAGATGCATAAGTTCATAACGAAGTTCGTCTGAAGGATGCATTCGTCATCACCCAGTTCAACAAATAGTTTAATTCAGTACCCAGTTACTAGTCTTAATATTTTGAGTGACATTCTGTTAATTGGATTTTTTTTCCAATTATCGCTACATTTAAGACAATTTTTAGGGATACTTGGATTTTTTTTATTATCCCTACTAGTATGGATAAATGTTTTCAGGAGTTTTTTTGATAATCATCAATTAGATGTTCCAGTGTTAATCTTGTGATTATAATTATTAAATCAAAAGTAAAAGAAAGTCGTAAGATGATGATAATTAAAATAAAAACTACTAGCTTACCTAGTACTAAAAACATAACTTCCTTTGACGCAACCTAAACTACAAACTTGCCAAGTATTATCGAGGCACTGAAAATGTATGAGTATTGTTATTATGTGTTATAAATATTTCACAGTAACAGTAATTAGTTGGTCAACTATTACTCTGATTCCTCATAAACTACTAAAACCTAATATATGGTTATGGTAGTATATGGCTTAGTATATGGTTTGTATAAAGTTTGCCTTCTCCTTACAGGTATATTGCCTTGCAGTTTATCCTTTCGTTGCCTCTTATAATACGATGTAGTGATACTTGATATTCTTAATTTGTCTCCACACACAGCCTTAGTTCACTTTTTGAATTTACGCCAGCAGGATGTACAGTACGGGGGTAACATTAGTATACTGTATAGTGAATTGTTTGAAGCCTTTTACTCAATTGAATTACAATTGAGTAAAAGGCTTGACATAACTTGCGATAGTGGTATCTAAAAAAGTAAACTTTGATATATCCAACAATTGCTTGGACAATTGCTTGAATAATACACAGCGACAAAAAAAATGTTTATTACTGCTGGAAAACGTTTTTTTTTTTAATTTTCCTCACTTTATTTCATACACTTTATTTAGTATATAAAGTCGATTTAATATTTCGAAACTCCAGCACTTCAGCTATCAAATTCAAAGTATCAAATGCATTTGACCATGTTTTTTAAATATACTTGAAATCGGAAGGGCAGGGTTGACAGTATTCTGCTGCGTGCAATTGTTTAATCGTATCTCAATTTCATTTTATCTGGGCTGTGACAAATCCAACCTAGTTAAAACAACAACATTTTCCACGCACGAAGGCATTTCAAAAAATAAAAGCCTATTTAATTAGTAAATCGTGATTTTGAATAGTTACCTTTACATGCAACTGTACCAGGACACCATAACTACGAGGAAGTTGTGCAAATAAAATGCATAAGTGAATTACCTATGCCACCCTTCCTCCCTATACGAGGTGGGAGTCCACCACGCGGCAGTGCAGTTCGTACTCACATACCGTAGCACGTGAATGATGTGACGTCACGTCGCCTGACATTGACCGAGTTTAGAGGATCGATTGCCTGTGACCTCTTCTGAACTTTAGTCATGTGGAATAAAGTAACGCAAATATTTATATTTGCTATCGACGTTGGTAATAACAGTAGAAATGGCCGATGTAGAGTAAACCTCAATTAACTCACCTCAGTAAAAATAATTTAAACAATAAAAATAGTTTTTATTTTTAATTTACTAAAATAAACCGTTTGCAAATCTTTTATTTATTAAAATGAAATAATAAATTGAACTGTGTGTAGTGTGTGTAGGTTTCATCAATTACAAAAATAAATAAAAAAATGTAGCAAAATGTGTTCACCGATAGTAATCTACGAGTATACTTATTACATTAGTGAAACTTGATGTCGTTCATTTTATGTAGCTAAAAATAATAACTGAGTTAAACAAAAATTAAATAAAAATCTGTTTCGAAGTAAATTTTTGATTTTTCAACTCTAAAATATAATGTGAAAATTTCGTTTAGTGACAAACGCAATACAAATTTATGCAAGCCTCCACACAACACTGCTGACAATTGCTCGTGCCCATCATTATCTCCAAAATACAGTAAAATATTGGAGTGTTTTAATAATGAAACTTGAACTAGTGTCTATAAATTGAACAAACTCGTCACAGGATCAAAAATTTCTCCGAATATTTTAGAAATTTTGGGCATATTACAATACAATGATCATCATTAGTTACCGTGTAACGATATAAGGCCTTATATTGTTACATAGTTACTAACTAAAATATTTACAAATCCTATATAATTCACTTATAAAGAATCCAGTCATGTATATATAACGTAAAAGCACTCTGATAAATCACGTAAAAACAAAATACATTGTTAAATCTTTTTTCAGGTAAACTTACAGTTACAGTTCGTACGTCTACGAATTCATTTTTACTTCAGCCATAACGCACAGATTGATGACATCGTGATTCATTTACTAGGAACTCATAAGTTACAAAGAGATTTTAGTAATAGCCAAAATTTTACAACTACAGATATTTCATAAAGCGTATTTCAACCATATCCCCAGAGTTTAAAGTATAAATTTTCATGCACACGTGTGCAGACTTAGGCTTTTTATTATTAAGTATAAACCTATTCATGCAGCTAGCTTTGAAATTCTTTTGCAAAATTTTAACAAACTGTGACACAATAAAGTGAAATATTTTTAAAGAATCAGTCTACATAATTTGTGCTTTCTATTTATCATAAAAACTTATGTGAACAACTCAAGTTTATGTCATGAATTACAATTTAAAGAAGCAAACTTCAATTCTAGTTTAAAATAGGGGCGTGACATGATATCGTTTGGTGTGGGAAAGTGACTTGTGGAAAGGGTACGGAATGCAGTCGGTATTGATTATATTTTCTCTCTCCTTCTTTGTTACTGAATTGAGTGAAAAGGTAATCAAAAAGTTTATTTTAGTGAAATATTAAAAATTTTATTGCTTGTCCAAATATATAATAATTACATATTATCTATTACTAATTTTAAGTGGACAATTGATCTAAGATTTATAACATTATTAAGCAGCAGTAATTGCTAAAGATACTTTCTTTTGGGGTCTGAGATCAACTTATGTTTTCTTCCTATCTCGGGCACCAATCTCATCCCTCTAATGTCACTCCTGCATCAGTGGGCCTACGATCTCACACTCATGAACAAAACACGACACCATGAATGCTGTCGCTTTAGGTTGGTTTTCTATGGGAGGGCAACACTGAACCAGTCGAGCCTGGACTGGAATTAGCGGAGTTCTTTTACATTATGTATACTCTTAAGGAATAATAAGATATGTGCCCATGAAATACACAAAATACGTGAAAAATGATTACACTGATGGCGAAGTGGTTTAGACACAAGAATATTCCTAGAATGACTATTTAAAAAAATAGCAGTTTGATCGTTAGAATCATGTTTCTATCAAAACTATATTCAATATTATTTGCAATGTGGTGCGATTGGAAACATATTAAAATTGTTTATCTATAAAAGATGTATGTATTTTTTATTTTAATAAATTAACTATCATATCAAAATAATAATTAATGATAGTAATTATAATTTGTAAATATAAATAAGAGCTATTAAGCATAAATGAGACTTAATTATCTGTATATATTTATATAGTAGCTTAACATAATAAATGATTACCATACGTACTAAATTTATAAAAAATAAATATTGAACTCGGTTGAATTGGTAATTCGGAGAAATGTGGCCTCAAATACCGTGACCCACAATTAACTATAACTTATTGAATTTCTATGGGTTATTTATATTTAGACGTATGTAAAACAACATTCGATAGACTGTATTACTTGTCAATGTATGTAAAAGGTGAAAATGAAAAACGTACCAAACCATTTTTTATCTTTACAATATTCTGCTAGTCGGGGAGTCCGTTCACAAGTTGCGATCCTAAATAGGTTTGTTTACCCGTACCTGTACCAGGATATCATAACTACGGTGGAGTTAGCATCAGTATTTCGTTCACTTGTGGAAAGGGGTCATTTGAGGGTGAATAGGAAAATATGTATTTTGATTGGTGCATTAACGAAGCTTTCCGCCCTCTCTGTAAACTGTGTGTGTGTGTATTAAGTCCTAGATGTGTGTGTGTTAAGCAAACTTATTGCAATACTATTCACGATTCTGTATCTTTGTTTTAATGAGGTGGAACTAAACTAAAAATATTTTTATATTTAATTCAATTTAAGTTTTCTCTTCATATTGCACCTAAGTTTTTTGAAACATCCTGGTTTCAAGTGTTTTATAGTAATGCTTTGGTCAATGATTATACGTTATTCTATGTATGTTAAATACCATTACTACAATCGACTTACATTTCGGAGGTAGTAATTATATTACCAACGACAAAGTTCAGAAAATGTTACGTGAAAACAACTCCCTGAACTTAAATTTTTTTTATAATATGTATAGAATTAATCAAGTGTGTTTACTCAATTTATTCTCTATTTTGGAATTTAATATTTGACTAAAATTATAAGCGGTAAAATATTTCTTTTTCATACATACCTATGTCTACCTCTTCCAAGATAAAACACGTGATTGTATGTATGTATGAACTTTACTTAACTGTTATTGGATATCTTTGGATTGGATTTTCAAGCTTCTTATGATATCCTATTCATCATAAACCTTCTAGTTCTAACTATTGATCTGCATGTACAACAATTTGGTGAAAAGGAAACACACGCTGTCCCTTACAACTTTAGTAGATCAATACTATAAGCGACAAGGAGAGAAGAGTGAACCACGTGCTACGACGTAAATAAGCTCTTTATATTTTATGATGACTTAATCATCATAAACCTGACAAGCGTAACTATTGATCTGTAACTGTACAGCTGTGGAGAAAAGATAACATGCGCTGTCTTTTGTTACACACCAATCACATACGGAGTGAGGCATGACCCACGTGCTACGATGTAAACAAATCTGTTGATTCAATAAAATCTCTTTGTTTTACGATGACCTGGTTACAGTTGGGTAGACTTATAGATTATTACCATTGTTAGTGTTGACTTGGAAGGTAACAGCAATAGTTTTCGTAGCAAAAAACTAAGCTCTCCTTTTTTGTATAATATAGTTTTTAGTGAGTTGCAGTATTCTATTGCATTAAATACACAATTGCACCCGGAGTGATAGAATGAATCTCTCTACAGTCACCATACCTTGGTGGTTACAATTTATTAATAATTTACATGGATATTCCACAAAATTGCTATGAAACAATTATACCTTAAAAGTATTATAATATTGCTATCTTAATTAATAATATTATTATACAATATTACAGAATTTATTCATATCCTATCGGTTACTTACAAATATAGAGTAGTATATTTTGATTTCCTAGCAAAGTCAACGTAACTATCACTCCTAAACCACGCGGCTCCCATTGATCTTGAGGTGATAACCAATAGTCTTAATGGATAACCAATTGTGTTTTTGTAGAAACTTATTTTAGTAGTAATTGAAAGGAAGTAATAGTTGTTGCTTTTATGATTGCGTCGTTATTTCTTAGCTTTAGAGTTCAGCAGCAGTCTCACATTATTAGAATAAACAATGCTTTTTTTGGCTATAAACTTTATCAAAGTTACAAAAATATATCAGTTATTAAAGCACTCGTTGTTCGGCCGTAACTGTCTCAGTTGTAATAATGGTGAATTGACGTGGGGATTTTGAATAGCAGGTATTTTCAACCCGCACTTGTACCAGGAACTCATAACTACTAAAGAGATCCGTAAGTCTAGACATATACACATTATATGTATATCTCGATAGTGCATCGCACGATGCCACACATCAATATTTGTTGGTTTTTGCTTTCACTCAGTTTCACTGGTAAAGAAAGAGAGGAGAAACAGACTGTTTTCACTAATCTTCCACAAGTCATTTACACACACATTAAACAATATCGGGACACATCCCCTATTTTAAAATAGCAATCATATTTATTATTGTATCATAATTTGCACGAACTTTACGAAACAATCTTCTAGTTAGGCGTGTTTTTGAATTCACAATTACATTTAAAATGTAAGTATCAATATTTTTACTCGCAAATTTAACAACCTCTTTGTAACATATTTCCTAGTGATAAAAACGCGTAGTTTCATTGTTATTTATACACCATGTTAAAATGAACTAATTGGTGGACGTCACTAACAGGAGTTGACTTAACCTCATAGACTTGATGGGTGGTCTTAATCTTTCAGTTAATTTCCATATTTAAAATCACGAACATTCCCAACCTTGTAAAGTCTATGCTGAAATATGTAGTTAAATAGTTTACAGTTCAATGTAAGTCTTATTTTCAATAGTAGATACATTGCATATATTTTTTTACCCAACTACCGCGAAACCAAAAGGAATTTTGGCTGCCTGTGTATGTATTTTTGTATGTAAACGTCTAAATCGATTTTAATGAATGAGATGACAATAGATTTATAATAATAGCCCAGGTGATATAGATTTTATGAATTTTATCAAAATTTTATGTCATAGAACTTAAATCTCAGATTCTAACCCAGAAAAAATTATATTGAGATAATCATTACACGTTGAAAATCAAAAGAAATTTATCGAGCACTTTACAAATCTAATATATAAAATTCTCGTGTCACAGTTTTCGTTGCCATACTCCTCCGAAACGGCTTGACCGATTTTGATGAAATTTTTTGTGCTTATCCGGTATCTATGAGAATCGGCCAACATCTATTTTTTCATCCCCCTAAATGTTAGGGGAACCCTAAATTTTTTTTTTATTTTTTAGACAAAATTTTTAATTTCTATTTTTTATGATACAACATCCAAAAATACATACAATCCTCAATTTCCACCCTTCTACGATTAACCCTTATTTTTTAATAGCCATTTTAGTAATTTAATCATTTTTCATCCCGCTCAAATTACTTAGAAATAATTTATATGGCAAAGCAACGTTTGCCGGGTCAGCTAGTATTCATATATGTTTAAGTCAAAATATAAGATAAAAATATGTTTGTACAGTTCGCTCGATTCAGTCGTAAGCGATCTTCATCATCTGTTTATTATCCCTTCTCTACCATAAAAAGGTATATACTCGTACTTACAAACCAGTTGCAAATTCAGACTACTTTTGGTGTAATTTATTAGTAATTTTTCACAATATATTTTATTAAGACATAAAAAAAGACTCCTAGATCACTTATACTTATCGATGTTGCCCACCTTCCGGTCAAATATTCAACTTTTTTTCGTTGAAATGTTATTGATATTACCTACGAAGCATATTTACCTAAATTTTATCATAATTTAACTTCCAAGTGATAGGGTGTTGACAATAAGAATAAGTTTTGACAAAATAATGCCTTGCTCGTCGTTATTTGTTCCTTATTATCCATCATTACTGTCCATAAACTACAAGATTTACTCTCGACAGTACATTTTTCAACACGATATTTTATTATTTAGCAAAGGTTTGCGTCGCATTCTCGAAAATTATAACATTACATTTTGTGTGAATCATTCAACAGTTGTAATGCAGTAAAAAAAACTCTGCAGTTGAAGTATTTTTATTCATGAATGTTGTGTGTTTTATTGTTTATTTTGTGTGTTTTATATTGTTGTACATACATATATACTCGTAAGTCTATTACCTTTGTACATATACCTTGACATACAATTATATTTCAATTCTTTTATCAGCGTAGTCAACAACTAAGCATATCTAGACTTGTAAACTTAGCTCATAGTTTTACATTTATCTCTTTAAAGGAATCAATTTTAATAAAACACTATCTTTTACATCTTACTCATGCCACCACTTCTTGGATTCGTCTTTATTGTGCTCTTACTTTATATTTATTTTGATTTTTTTTCCTTGATTCAGCTCCTAAATTATAAAATAACAAATCTATTATAATACGCGAGAATAAAAAAAAGGCATACATTTATACTTAGTGGAATTTTAGGTATTTAATCAAAGCATCTCTTCTACTAAACTGCAGTGCTAGTAACATCAGGAATGAATATCGAACGGCGCAATCGCGCAATGCACTTCCTCCTCACAAAGAGGGAAGGAGACACTGTAACTGCACTGATGCACTACTACTCCCTCGTAGCTATGATATCCCAATACAGGTGCAGATAAAGCATACTATACAAAATGATTATTTCATGAAATTACCTCGACAAAATACGTATAACAGTGCCAGATATTGCAAAATATCACATTTTAATTTCTAAAGACAGGTTTTGTAAGATTTTTTGTATCATTTACATTTTTTATATAAAAAATAATGCTAAGAAACTGGTCACTTATTCTTCGGAACACTGTAGGTGTTTCATGCAATTTTAGTTTCTGTAAGACAGGTTGCACTTTTTTGATTAATGTACTTGTAATGGTGTCCTCTTCTACAGAAATGAAGAACAGGTATTATAGATAGAGAGTAAATATATATTATACGCATCTACTATAATATTTACATAATTTTACAAGTTGTGCAGTTTACTTAACACTTATAATGTATATACAGTGGCTATACATTAACCATTATTTCAACTCCAAGCTCTGTTATAAACAAAAATAGTTCTCAATAAGTTGATGAAGTTACGATACAGAATAGGTTTTCTCATTCGCGCCTGTACTAGGACCTCATAACCATAGTAGAGTTAATTTAAGTTTTTCATCCCCACGTAGAAACTAGTCCATTGCGATGCAGTAATATTGTTGTGTGAGTCTGTCTTTTGATTGGTGCATTGATAAAGCTTTCCCCATCCCCTTTTACGTAGTTTAAAAGTATTAAGTTTGTTTTAGTTATAAAAGTATAAAAAAAACAAAAATGAACAAAAACTTCTGCACTTTTAAATAAAATAAATGTAATTAATATTCGCGCTCAGCGTTCGAGCTTCTTTCTACTTATTTTTCTTTACAAGTACACATACCAGTTGTAGACATAGTGGTTACTTGAGAGCACTTAATAATACACTGTCTTAATAGATTTACAATGTTAACCATGATTTATATTTCATTTACCGAACAACATATTTTATTTTTGTCAATAAACACATCACTTTAACTGTAATTAAAAAATTATGAACCACATCAAATTTGATTTAGTTACCCAGACAAAAAGAAAGCAGTTGACAGAGGATCAAAATGCTTTTATGTAGTCTAGTAGCATCAATTTAAGATCTTAAAGAAATAATCAACAGCCTTTCATAGTTTACTGCTCTACATAGACCTCTCCTTAGCAAGGAGGTTTTGGTCTACTATACCACGCTTGCCAGACGGGTTGGTATAGGATTGTTTCAAATTTTGCTTCTCTTTGTTTTGATATTTTCTTAAATATTTTGTTCCCTTAGTCGCCTTTTACGATACCCACGGGACGAATAGGGGTGGTAGCACTATGTCTTCTTAATCCATTACCACACGGACTCTTAATCCTATCCTATAATCCTATAATTGTCTAGATTGAGAATTTCCAAATGTTGCTTTATTGTATTAGAAGTGTTAGTCAGAACACCAATAGTATTCATTTTCAAAATCTAGTTTTACGTTCTTAACCTAAAAACTTTCTGATACCTGATTAGAGTCACCAAATATCAGTTCCTATAGGTATTTTTATCAGTTCATATAGGTATTTTTATCGCACATATACTAGGTTATCATAACTACGGTAGAGTTAATATCAATATTTCAACCACATGCACGAGCAGCACGCTATCAATGTGTGAATAACAAAATGTGTATTGTGATTGGTGCATCAACAAAGCCTCCCTTTCTCTCTGTGAGGTGTGAGTGTATTCCGATACCAGCATAATGTAAATGCCATTGTCATTTTTTACTAATATATTATTATCTGTAAATTCAATTAAAAATATTATAATTATTGTAAGAGTGGGGTTCCCTGATTTAAGTTTTTATTGACTTAAAAATAATTGTCAGAAATTTTAATAAACATGTAAGCATTATAACCTAATTAGAAATGTGAATAAGTAAGAAAATTCAATTTTTCAATTATTTTGACACATATCGACTGAGGTAAGTTCATAAGTATTGAGTTACGCGCATAATATATAATCTATCTTACACTGAAACCTATAATACTATTATTATGATAGTATCAACCAAAATGTGTTTAATACCTATTTTCTCTGCATCAACCAATAATTAACTGGTAGAGAATGCAGAAGGCATTAACATCGCCACTGCAGAAAATGTGCACTACGTATCAATAAATAATTATAGAGCTTTTTGATGAAATTATAGGTGCTTGAATAATTGTTTCTGAAAATTAGTTTGATGTTGTAGTGCATTTCAAATTTTGCAAGGAGTCATCAGGTAAGGAAGTGGTGGTTGACGTAGGCTCACACGACACATATGTATATAACTATTTACATCTATAAATTTGCCCGTGCTGCTAAATGCTATCTATAATGTCTCAATTTTTTAATGCTCAAGCATTAATACCGATTAAACATGGGAAACAAATGCACAAGAAGAAAGAAACTTGTACATTCACTTTATATTCACACAGAAAGTCACTTTATAAGTAAGATCAAAACGGATGTTGCATATTTGCAGTAAATATCAGACTGCAACATAATATTGTACCATCTATGGAGTGGATGCAACACTGAGTCAGTTTTCCATGCTAAGTCTCTTAACTGAATATTGTATTCTATTTTACACCATATCAAAGAGAGGGCATTGTTTAAAATAAAATTCATTCACGTTTTAGACTGAACTTAAATATTTTTATTAACGTGTTTGGGTTAGCTTGGTATGTATCTATGTAACGGAATCTTTGAATCTGATATCCATTTCTTTCAAAACGGTGAATTGATTTGAAACTTCGCACTCTTACCAAGAGACGATAACATTTTTTAACGGTATACATCCAATGTTTTTTTCCAATGTTTACAAATTCATTACGGTTAGTCAATTTTCAAATAATTTTGATAATTTCTATTTTTAAACATTTTTAAATAAGATATCCATCTCTTTATTCAATTATTTTCATGAAAATACTTTTTTTGTTATTGTAAAACATTATATTATATATAAGTGAATTCAATCGTTTGATATTTCTTTGTACAAGTAGTCATAAAATTAGTATCGATGGGTATTGCACGCATCCACAGAAGGACGGTATTACTTCCATACGCTGTATGTGAGATCCGGGCTTAATTCCCGGCCGTTGCATTATATTGCTATCTTCATTGCTATGCTATTTTTATACAAGATATAAATTTAAACATTTTTCGATTAACGTAATTTTGTTATTGAATCTATCAATTAATATTCAAATAATTATATTTATCTTTGGATTCTTTACAGTGAGTAGTAGAGTGTTAATATTTTATAGAGTATGTGTTATACTTTTATTCATATGAGTAACAAAAGTAACGAATCATATATATGTGTCTCACAAGTATTTTGTACTAGTACTCCCGAATTTGTCTATTTAATAACCAGCATCTTTAGTTCAGTGCGAGAATGCCTGCTCAATGTGTGCCAGTTGGGGATGATGTGTGTTCATTTTTTTTCTTTACCATCACTTTTGTGCTATTGCAATTCAATATATCTCAATGCTATAACACCATGTTGAGGCCGCTGATCGAAAGTATTACCAGAGTTATTTTTAAATGAAATTATTTTAATATTTTTCTAACAAAGTTCAAAATTATTACATTATATTGATAAGGGTAAATGTACGATGTATTAATGTACTTACTGGTTTATTTAATATTTATTGAAGTCACATTACTTACACACATACTCGTTTATTAATTTTCAAGAATTATTCTTGCATTCATTTCAAAAGATCTAATAAATCTTATGTGCTACATTTAATTATTTTTGTTATTAATTAATGATTTTTTATGATTAAGATCGAAACAACTGTTTATGATTTATTGTTATTTTGATTTGACACTTTTTTGTGTTTAATAAATTAAATAATGAAAACACTATGTAACGTAATTGAAAAATGTCGTAGACCGCTACGCAAGACCCTAGATCCGTAGACTACTCCGTAGATTCGTCGATGCGTAGATTCCGTAGATCTGTAGACTACATCGTAGAATCAAGCTAAGGTTAAAGGAATTCCTTTTCTTTTTTTAAAAAAAAGAGAATGCCACCCTAGTTCTTAACAATAATGGATATAAATTCTCTAGTATCTCTCTTACATTATACCATTTACAAACTAAGAACAAAAATAAATCAAAATAAATTGGACTGTACTTTATACATACCCACAAAGCTATGAAAAATCAATGTAAACATCCCTGCAACTACCGAGTATGTAAGAAATGAAGGGGATAAAATTGTTTACGAGTGTAAAAATATCAGAAGTAACCTTTTGAAGTTGTCGTTTTTACGATACAAGCACTGTCACTGTTAATTATATCATTTGAATTATTTTTTTTAAAAAATAATAAATCTTCTTTAGCAGCTATAAAACCTTTTTATAGTTAAGGCGTATTGGGTATGTAGTTTTAATTGGTAGCTATCAGAAATAGTGGCACTCAGTGATACTTTTAGGAGGATAACGGACACAAATCAGCACCAACATCTGGGATGAATCTATTGCAGGTTTTTTAAATTACTGTTAGATACTACTTGCCGAATACGAAATTCATATTAATACCCCTTGTGGCCTAGTGGATAGGGCATCGACGTCCTGCGTCGGGGATCGTGGGTTCAAGTCCCCCACCAAGGGCGTAAAGCGCTTTTTTATATTATTAATGTTATTTTTTTGTTAATAGAGTTTGAGTAACAATTTAATATACACATTAATTTGAAAATCAAAACATTAGAACAAAATCGTTTACATCAAAGTTTGAACATTTTTAAAATATGTTTATCTACAGGTGAATCTCTATTGCCTACATCACTAATAAGCCACAGTTGAATAAAATAAATACTCAATGAAATAAAATGAACATTAAGTCATAAAAAACTTAAAATGTATTTAATACCGTCTATAAATTTCTACAATAATCATTATTTTTAAATAATATCATAAGTGAGTATCGGTAGACGTAAATATTGATATTAAAAATGGAAAAAGGAGACAACGTCTGGTGGTAGTGTATGTGTAAATAATTGTGTGAAAAAAATAGTTAATTTCTTCCGTCACTAACCATGAGCAAAGGTTATGATTTCGTTTAATTTGATAATCACTCTCTTTTTAAGTTAGTGTATTAATTATGTCTGAATATGCCAGCAAAAACACGAAACACTTTTTTGTTAAATAATTAATAATAATCGCATGCTTTCATTTTAATCTAACATATAAGAAACCTACAAAGATTTAACAAAGCATGTTTCGGCAAAGTAAAGGTGGCGCTATTGTAGACGCAAATATAATAAACTTAAGCAAAACTAAACAATAAGCGAAAAGAAAAAGGAATGTTTGTTATTAATAAAATCAACAGGGATATAGTTAATTGGCAAATTTAATATAATTAAGAATCTCATGAACAACGTGTTTCAATCATAATATTAAATAAGATAAGAAAAAACTGAACAAGGTCATTAGAAATGTGTCGATCATTTTATCACTCATCACTAATTACATAAGCATTATGCTTACTTTCACTACTAGTATACAAAATAATGAACAAAATGTTTATATACAATAAGTTGAAACAAAAATAATGCTCCAGATTTCAATTTTAAAAATAATTTAATCCTGTATATTGTATAGTGTACCAAGTTTTCGCTAGATGGCTCCGTGCGATTGAAATGCAGGGTATGGTTTCGTTACATCGTGTTAATATACTTCCAGTTCTTACAAGTCATCAGTACTGATAGGTAAAAGGGTATCATCTATTAAATTTTTTGAAAGCTACCGGCATGCTAGTGCCTAAGTAGCTTTATTTTCTGTAGAAATAGTACAATGCTGTTAGACTACAAAGTGTTATATTTTCTGTATGAGATTTACTATTATAATGAACTAGGTCAGAAAATATTCGTGTATCAAAATAAAATAATTTTGTATGTTTTGCCTCGTGTTGATGAATTGGAACCCAGTAGTTTGGTGCAAAATGTTGAAAGAAATAATTAAGTATTAAAAATGTGTTTTTCAATAATAGGTTTTGCAGCTATTACTTGCAGTAATGTTGGTCACAAATTACAGTTTTCATTGCCATATTCTAATCGTTCTTTTATTAACAAATATTTAAAAAGGCCAAGGTATTTCTTTTTCTTTGAGTTTCTCTGATATGAGTAATGAAATTTCCCCCTTTTGGAAATAGAAATCAAAATTGACACTTCAAATATATTTAATTGAGAATTATATGTATTTTGTAATGGTTTGGGTTAAATTTACAGCATTAATACATTTAAGTTCTATTTTATTGGACACAAACCTTGACTCCTAATGCTAATGGACAATTTTTAATCTATAACAACAAAATAAATAAAATAACGTATTTCTGTGAAATCTGACAACTCTGAAAACAAAGTAAGTTACTTATTTGATATCACTAACCGTGGGTAAGTGTTACAAAAACTAAATATAAGGAACTCCACGATTATTAACTAAAGAAGTACTTTTTTATGATATTGTTTATCAGTGCTTCACGAACAAGAAACAACAATCATTATTCATATTATGATTACGAATTGTTGTATTTTACTTGATTATAAGCAAATAATATAACCTAAAAGCGTACATACGTATGTACAGTACACATACTACGAAGCATGTTCCTGTTTCTACAACTTAATTAACGTTCACAGCTTAAGAAATTTAGTAAGCGTCTATCGTCATCACCTGGTCGTGAAGTGCTGTATAAAGATAACCTTATTTTATTATTTTTATTTTTATCTAAATTTTTTATTACTAAATAATGTCGAAGGAAGGTCGCACCCATCCGCTGCAAGTAACCTTCTTCAAGTTGTTCAGCAGTGGACGGCAATAGGTTATTTGATTGATATATATATATATATATATATATGTATATAATGTCAGTTTCTAAAAATTAAGCATGTTTTCATCTTTTTCATTATATAACCTAATGGTTAACATAATTGTTACATTTACATCTCATCTGTTTCTCTAGTAGCGTTATTATACTTGTAAGTTAAACTTATTAAGCCTAATAAAACAAATAAGCTGAAAACATGAAGAAATAAATACTAGTTGTATTATATATAATACTATTAAGAAAACGTATTCCATAGCACCAATAGATTCTAATCGATTGACATAGTGGCCTACACACTAAAATATTTTTGTCATCTATGTTTGTACTAATACATTAAAATGTGCTTTTTTCATATCACAGTATGAATAATAACTTAGGTTAAAAAGCTACTTCAACACTTGCGTGTTGGTAGCCTTCAAAAAAAGTGTGAAGTAACGATGTTAACTTATTACCTAGGGCCAAGGGGAGTGACAAAATAGGAAAATGCAAAGTTTATGTACTCCTCTTGGTAATGATATCATAGCGAGGTTTATAAATATTGAACAGAGCCATCTAGAGAGTGGCTAGTAACTAAAGCCCCTTTATTTAATAAAGGTTTATGATTGTACTTTTGTATTAGAGTAATACTTTGTAGTAATTTACTTAGTGTTAAATATTTAAATTATTAACAAGTATTTAACTACACTTTTATAACTACACGCACACTTTAGAGAAGAAACTATTCCAAATTACATCGATATTAAGTAAAAGGGTTGACATATTTTAAACAAATTCATTAAAAACATATTTGGATTTCTAAATTATTTAAAATTTGTCAAATTTGTAAATTTTGATTTATATCATCAGATCATAAAAATGTAATAAGAGTTAAACTTTTCGAAGTAGTGTATCGTTTTTAGTTTTGTGCTTTATTTGTCTTTTTATTCTGTTTATGACACCAGAAGCGCAATCTGGCCACTACGTCCTTTACTTAATC
Source organism: Hypercompe scribonia (assembly GCA_949316085.1). NCBI lineage: Eukaryota > Metazoa > Arthropoda > Insecta > Lepidoptera > Erebidae > Hypercompe > Hypercompe scribonia. Next base: position 26,583,680 of record OX438968.1, on the reverse strand, counting down.
TTAACATTTATGTTAAGTAATGAAGAGTTTTTTTATTATACATTATAGGTTGAAATGAAAGTACACAACACCTTATTGCAACATGTACTCGTATATATGAACTTTGTACATTTTATTTCAACTAAGACAAAGTTCATTTATAAATGGTACCTAAGTTATTTTAAGAGTTATAACTGTTACGTACTATGACTGTTACTGGCAAATGAAGTTTTGAATCATCATTATTCCAGAGATGCAATTTTAAGTATTTACGTGTTAGTCTCAAATGAACATAGTTTTAAACGTTTGTTACAGCTAAAAATCGAAACATATACATAAACTTAATCCAGTTCAGCGATACAACACCGTTGAACAATTATTTAATAGTTTCTGACCACGTTCACTACATTTTTTGATTTAATTTTTAACGCATAACTTTTTTACATTTAATGTTTATATTTGCTTTTTATTGAATCAACTATGGTGTCACAGAAAGCTTTGACTGTTTACCAAGAAGTGTCCAAATTTAAATTGGCTTTGAGCAAACTAATTGACTCTTAGCAGTTGTGTGACCAGCTGATTGCGAATAATGATCATATTGAGAAGAAACTATACAAAATTTAGTATATAAAATCTCACGACCCATTCCGTCTTTCAGTATTTTTGAAGAATATTATGATATTTTTTTAATTGTTACAAAAATGCTGTAATTTATTTCATGCCAGTATTTTTGTCACCCATATATCAATTGTTTTTTTCAGTAGTTATTAGTAAAGTAGTTATAGAGCTACTTCAACACTCACGTGTTGGTAGCCTTCAAAAAATAACAGCAGACTATTTAGGAGATGTATGTTAACCTACGATGACGATCATCGTGGCTGACGAAACACTGAAATATCTAGTTGATATACAACTCGAGGTAACGAAACCATACCGCGAGTTACAATTTTTGAACAGAGACATCTAGAGAATACCACGGTAACGGTGATCATTTGTTAAATTATATTTTAAGACTAGTTTTGGAAAAGGAAATCACTTTGTAGTAATTTCTTTAATTACAATTATATGTAGACGATTTTCATTTCTCATTTATTGCACTGTGAAACATAATTACACAATATAAGTGTTATTGCCTATCTATGAACGAATGAATTATTATATATTATTTAACAGTTTTAACGACGTTTAATTACAGTAATCAGTGAAGAATTTGTGAAGTGAAGAAACAGTGAAGATTATTTGAAGCGATATCTATTTCTATATATCTATTTACATTGTATAGTAATTTTTGTCAAATTATAGCTTTAATTATACACTGTAAAAAGGAAAATGTGTCATTGATAGATTGCTGGTACTTATAGCACAGATCGTCCTATTTTAAGTACCAGCTGAACAAAAATATTGTTTTAACTATTTAGTATACGAAACGAAACTGCTCCATAAGATGTAAACACCGCGTAACATTTAAATAAATTGACTGTTAAGCATGAAGGTTATTGGATGTCAGACTAATGCTGCCGTATTCGTATAATAAACCTTATTTATTTGTTTTAAGCGTGTTTTTAAGACTGCCTTATACTTGAGTATTTATGAATTAGAATTTTTACTGTATATGTTCAGATATCAGATATCAGATATTAGAGGTATTATTTCTTGTGTATATTTATACAATAGACTAGATTTTAATCAGCAGAAAATATATTTAAAAGTGAATATATACGGCTAATTTTACTTTAAGTATTTAAATAAGAACCGACGTGATATGATGAGTTAGAAGCTATAACAAGATCAATCACACAGATTAAAATTTCTTGCAAAATTAAATTTATTTAATTTAATAACGTGTATATGAAATTTAGTAATGTTGCTTTTTTGATAGAGAGAATTGAGAACAACACTAGACATTGTTGTTGATTTTGTTGATAAGCCTAAAAAACAACGGCAAAACTCTTACAATTTATGACTTGTGAAAGTACAGCACTATTAATTATATTATTCATAGAGTCTTCGGCTAAGTTCTGCCATATCAGAATGGGAAAATACACTACATAAACATATAGTGACTCACATACATTAGTATAGTGTTACATTATCTCTTACATTCTTTAAGCTTATATTGGTGTTAATTTGAGCTCACCCTATATATTTTTTCATCATTTTTGAGGGCTAAGTTATACATACATAATGAACAACATGTTTTAAAAACTTAGTTCATTCGTACAAAATACTTTGGTAGACCATTTGCTTTTGTTTAAGTATTTATTCCTTGTTACCTTTGAATATTGTCTGAACATTGTATTCTGAAATCTATCACTGTACGGGTCGCGTAAACAGCTTGTGAAATAGTAGACGTAACTTGATTCGACGCTATTTTTTGTTGCACACAAAATTACTGGTTAACGTTATAAAATGATATTGATTTTTGCTATTGCGTTCACAATACATTTGCTAAAGGTGAACTGATTTATTACTGTTATAAAAACGGGACTGTGGATCTAAAATACTGACTGTGCCATAATGTTCCCGAGGCACAAAAGATGAAAAGTGTCTAATGACATATGATTATGATGATTATGAAACAAAGTGATCTACTGGATCTTCAATTAATAAAATAATGATAAATTTATTGTCTCTAAAAGTTCATCAGTAATGTTAGTACTTCAACTATACCATATTGCACTACACAGATTGCTCGCATACTTTGAACACAGATTTTTTCAGAAAAGGCGACGTCAACACTTTTATTTTAAAGTTCACTACCCAATCTGTGACAACTATGCACTATATTTCAGCACTGGTCACTAATATTGGAGCAGATGAAGTTATATATATTTACTACATTGGTGTATTTGCCATATAAAATATTGTACTTTTTGTGCATTATTGAAAGAAGGTTTGATATGTGCAACCTCTTTGAAGAAATTAGTAAATTCATTCATAGTAAATGCCATTAAATACTCGAATTTGTTTTTCACTTGCGCTAAATAACCTATCATATTCCTTGTCCATACTATTCAGTATATTATCAATGTTCCATTAAAAGTTAATCCATTACCAGTCATCTCGAGTGTAATTGCTGTACCAGATCTCTAAACTCCCACTCAAAATCACCTATAGTAGGAATCAAAGCTTTGAAATATGTTGTTTATTTTTTTACGAACTTTGCGGTCTTGCTGTCTATATGTTGGTATTTCATCTCTTAGCTAACCCTGAAAGGGCCCATTATGTTGGGGCTATGCTTAGTGTCTCCCATAACTCCCATGGCAGTAGTTGTTCTCGGTAAACGCTGCTGTAAGTAGGCTAATTTTGAGTTGTGTTGTTGTTGTTGGGTTTAAAAATATAATAATAACTTGTAAACTTGCTTTGTTTGTATGTATTCCAATTTATAACTGTTTAATATAATTACCAGTCTAACCTTACACTTTACTAACAACCACATCAATTTTAATTTTTCTGACTTGAGAGAGTGAAGGATCTAGACTAGGAACTCGTGAGAAATAAAAGATTGTTTACTTTTGATTGTTTTGTTGCCATTAAAGAAACTCTTTTACACTTATACTTATTCGTAGCACACTTTTACTTCGTGAAGATAGACACACATATATTATTCTAAAAATATAAAGAACAATATTTTTCTATTAAATATTTATGCTGACAATACTGGTTTAAAATAGACTATTGTTCAGTATTTTTTCAATGTTGTGATTGTATTATATAAAGCAAAGGTATTTATCTTTGTTTCTCTCATAAAATTGATTCGATAAAAAATTAATGGAATTATCCACTACAAAATTTATTATCAATATCACATATGGTCTTATCACAAATAGACATGTGTCTAGCAGAGGACTAGTAAACACTGTTGATGCAATGTGTTCTGGTCAATTACCACATTTATTACAGTACATTTGTTACTCCTCGAGAAAAAATTTCGTTTAGCAGTGTACGGTGATTGGTTGATTCGATCACAGATTTGCTTCGCTTAGCTTGTCTTAGGCGCTTTGCACATGGAGCAACTATTGGAGCAACTGGCAACTGGCAACTAGCTGTTTACATATATTTCAATTGAACCGCGCACACATAGCAACTCGAGTTTCGAGTTCCGGTAATCGTCAACAGTTTTCAGTTGCTGTAATCGATGACTAAGATAGTTCCTAATTGCCGCAACTAGCAACTGTTAAATATTATACCGGTTTTTAAAGTTGCCGGTTTCCTCAACCGTCAATCGCAACGCGTCGGGCGATTTCACACCCTCCCTCCCCTCTCCCTGTGCCCGATCATTCCAGTCAAGTGCCGATAGTGAAAGTTGCTCACAGATTGCCATAAAATTGCGGCAAACGTAAACGTTATAGCAACTATCAACTTTTTACAAGAAACTTTTAAAATGTTGATAGTTTCCTCAACTTAAGTTGCTCCATGTGCAAAGCGCCTTATGCTATATTTGCACATAATAGGCTATTTATATTTGAATGAAATTACGAATTCGACTCCTGCATATATTTGTTTTGCTTATAGACTTTGTATTAATATTATTATTAACAGGCACTCCAGTCAATGCACTAATTCATATTTTTTGGATTCAGAAGAAATATGACTTGCAGATCGTATCGCAACAAATGTTTTAAGTTTTTGGAACAACAAGCAATTGCAAAAATACACAGTATAAATATTACTGATCGAAGTCTTTTTTTTAAATTTGCCTGTATTGTAATGTAATTATATACAACAGTAAAATAAAAATCCAAGACAGTTTTTTCATAAATAAAAGAAGTAAGTAGTGGATTAAAATATTTTGATAATCATACATTTGTATCTCAAAAGTAAATCAACTGTTCCATGTAGAGTGCCTATACCTATGATCACAACTCTACAATATATAACATGTATGATTCTAACTCTCTGAATTAAAAAAATCAAATTTGACTTGTACATTCAAACATTTCAAGAAATTTCAAATGATACCTACTTTTATATATTGAATACATCTATTTATGTATTGCAACTTTTATATATTACATATATAAAATATTACTATACATATTACCATACCTAATACTAACAATACACCAGAACATGATTTACTTTCTAAAGAGAGCACTATGTCCAGCAGTGGACTATTAGAGGCTGTTGATGTGATGTGATGTGATCACAACTCCGATCACACTCACTTTGCCCGGCTAGGACACATTTATTTCAACTCAATTCCTAGCTCAACACACGTATTTGTAACAAAGCATAACATACGAGTACTATAATATACAAGCATCAATATGTAATAAAGTCCCGACCCTACAATTGACCGTCCACTAGGTCCCATTGGAGGGAGGAGACTGAGTTTCTAGGATTCGTTCGGGCTTTTATACATCCGACGATCAGCTGACGTGACCTGAACGGCGTGATATGCACTTCCTCTGTCCATAAATACTTTTACAATTAAAAAACCATAATACTAAATTCGACTTTGCAATCTATCATTCAGTATTATATGAATATTCATTATGTTTTCTCACTTTCCCGTGAATCGGTGTAAAATATGTTTATGGCATTAAAATAAAGTAGAACGTTAAAGAGAACTAAATTGCTGTGTTAGCACTATTCAAAGTCAGAGGTTGTAGGTTCGATTCCCATGCAGGACAAATCTTTGTATGATAACCACAATCATTTATTCTCGTAATTTATCTATAATGTGTATATAGATAGAAATACAAAAGCGTAAACGACTATCAGTAGTTTGATTATCATAGTACAGGCTTTGCCAAGTTTGGAAAGAAACGACCCTGTGTGAGACAATAATATACATGAATTTACAACTTTGCCCTGATTTTTTTGTAACTCAACTCGATATTGTTACAAAGGATAAAAATAATTTGTTGATATGATTTAGAAATGCTTGAGGTGAAGTGAAATGCTCTACAACAATCGTTAAAGAGAAGAGAATCTAAGAAAGACAGTAGAGAATACATTTTAAAGTAAAGATAGTAAATAAATGGTTATATGCGTTTTTTGACAAGTCTTTCAATGTTTATGTTTAAGTTAACACGCTGAATCGTTTAATTTATATTTTTATTTGTAAAACTTAGTAATTTTGCATAAACAAAAAACCATCATACATACACGTGTCTCGGAGGAAGGAGGGTGCATACCAATTGTTGTGTTTGCCCCCATACAAACCTTAATATCGTACTCGTAAATTAATGTGCAGCTAATGGCACAGAACCGAGTTGATGTGAAGTTTGTTTGCATTTTAAGTTAAGTTTTTTTTTACTTTCATTATGTATATACAAGCAGCGAGTTTTCGAATTTCGAATTTGACAAGCTAGCCAGATAGACAACTACTTGAGAAAGTAGATGGTATGGAGGATGTTATAGATTGTACACGAAAAGAGGAGGACTGTTTACTAGGATGAACCCTACGAGAGGCTTTTATTCAGCAAAGAATTACAATAGGCTGATTGATAGATTCATTATATCTTTACGGGCCTGTTGATCTAGTGGTTAGTGATTCCGACTGCTAATCCAGAGGTTGTGAGTTCGATTCCCACCCAGGACAAATGTTAGTGTGATGAACACAATCATTTGTTCACTGTCTGAGTATAATTTATCTATAATAAGTATATATTTAGAAATATATAAGTATGTTTATCAGCAGTCTGGTCACCATAGCGCAGGTTTTGCCTAATTTGGGATCCGACGGCCGTGTGTGAGATGTGTAAGGATGTTATTATTATTATTAAAATGTATACAGACATCAAGGCTATAACAAATTAACATCCATTTTCTATTTATCATCTTGTACTGTACTTGTATGTACTAAACTGTGTTTTCGTCTGCTTCAATTTCACACTAAAACAATGTAATCACTCAAAGGTTTAACAGATTTCGAATAATTATCGGTGAGATCACAAAGACAAGTGTGTTTATCTCATCACACAGGTTAATTATTTGTGATGAATATTGGTTATAATAAGAACTAGAGCAATGAGAAGCATTTCACGCCAGTCGCATATCGTAGGTATATAATGTAAGAAATTTATTTTTATTTTGAAAAATATAACGAAGGAAGAAAACACAACTAGCAGATGACGCTAATAAAATCAGGATTCAACAAATATATCGAAAGTACTACAAAATCTGCATTCTGGTATTTATTCGTAATCGGTAAATTTTAAAATATTATGAAGAACCGTATTGAAAACGATTAAAGTATGATGATCATACTCCTACTTAAAGTTATGAGAAATGCTTTCACTAACTACTACACTAACCACCACTGTATAACTCCTCTATATCACTAGCAGATGCAGGTAACATCACATTTGTCTAAATACATTATGTAGTTATACTTTGTCATGTTGTTAGTTAACGATTGCAACAAAAGTAATGTTCTTTAATTTAACCCAGGGTTTTGCAAAATTTACCATGCTTTCACTAGATCACTCATTAAAATTTAGGGTTTATTTTCGTTACCTCGTGTTTATATATTTCCAAATCTTATTGCTGACAGATAGTAGGGTAAATCAACTTATTATCTTTATTACCTTTTAAGTTTTTGGAAAGTTACCGACGTGATAGTACCCCAGTAGCTTTACCAACTTAGTAATAATAGTAATTGTAAGAGCATTCAATCAAAGATTTCAATATTGTCCTCATGTTAAAATCACACATTGAAAATCGTGTGTAAAAATATTTTAAATAAATGATTTAGATTGATGCATGAAAACTCTTTATTTGTCCATGATGTCTTATGGAATTGTAGTTTACTAAATATACCACCACATAACATGCAATATTCAATAAACAGGAAATTTTACTACAGGAAAATTTTAAATATCATCCTGGCATATATTATAGATGTGTATAAAGTTTGTTTGTTTGTTTGTTTAGCTTTCGCAATTTAACTGCCGAACTGATTTGAATTTCACATTGATATACGGAAGTAAGAAAAGAAGGAAAAATATAAATTACTTTTTACAGCCATAACGAGTATAAGCATAATTGATATTAATCAATATTAATATAACGTCGAATTTAAACAAGTTTTACTTACTTTTCTTTCCATATTAAGAGCCTGACAAAGTGACTCACCTTACTCAGTCACCATACTCATTGTAAGTGCAGACAATGTAGTATGGTGACCCACACTATGGTGGCCTTGTGAGATGCTTTTTCACACCCCGTTTGGGGACGTAAAAGGCATGACAGTCATCGTGGCACTGTAAGGCTTACACAGTTACCATGATAACTGTCACCTCTGCATCAATGGGCTTCCGGTCTCACACTCACCAACGAAACACGACAACACGGATGCTGGTGCTTTAGGTTGGTCTTCTGTGGGAGGATAGTACTACTACTTAATTATTTGTACAAACATCTTACCGGCAAGCATCGGTGTTTCGGTAGGAGAACGCCCGCTTGCTGTCCGAAAATCCTAGTTGGATTCACTGACCGATGCATTTTTCTCTCCTTTAGTAGCTTTATGTCATTTTTCACATCATATAGCAGTTTTATTTCACCATGTTAAGACTGCTGGATTTATACGTTGCTTGTACCCTTCCTAAATAAAAATATGTTATTAATCTATTACAATGTTGTAACTATAATTGCCACACTTACGTATGTACTAGATCAGTTACTTGATATAGATAGTATATTGTGGTAGTATGTGCGTCTATACGAACACATAATCGTATATATATTTTTAAGAAATGTAAATGCATTTATGTGTTTACTAAATAAATCGTTTGTTAAGAGTATAAACATACAAAATTTGTTGAAAGTGAATACGGTACAGAGATATTTCTGATTTCATTATATTAAAACTGATAAATAAATAAAAATGAAAATTTGACACTTTCAATAAAAGTTTCAGACTTCAACTTTAATATCCTGCCATCTGTTGAGTGGATGTAAGACCACATTAGTGTGCCGAGTTACGAAATAATACTTCATATTTCGTACAATATCCAAGGGAGGGCGTCCTTCACGTTTTCGAACAATAAATTGCCTTCAGTGGTTTCTGTAGCTGAGATTTTCCTAAATACATAAAATTAAGCATTAGTAACAGCGTTTCTTTAAAAACTCACGTTCAATTTAATTACGTTATGTTTGAAATCTGATCATGAATAACTTTATGTAATTAAATTTCCTTACCGAAATATTTTGTGCAAGTAGTTCCAAAGTTACTTAAATAGAAAACAGCGCCTGTGGTTCAGTCGGAGAACACTCGCTCACTGTGAGAGAGGCACGGGGTCGATTCCCGGCGGATGCAGTTTGGTTTATATTCCTTTCTTGTCAGTCTTGTGCTATTTTTATGTAATTTATGTCACCGTGTTGAGGCTGACGGACTAAAATGGTTACCGGTGTTCTTTTTAAATAAAAATATTTAATTAGTTTTGAGACAAATTTCAACATCGTTATATTATATTAATGTGGATAAAATAGTTGTTTTGTTAATAATAAATACCACAAAGTAGAGGTTCTCTACATACGTAACTTCAAGAAACTGTATTTCAAGACAGAAATACGATTAATGATTATGACCAACGTTGCCAAGTGATCCATTTTGATATTTCTGTAATAAAGAAAGTCGGCAATTATTTTACGCTCTTTACCATCGCTTGGTTTCGATTCTGTCATTATAAATCTAAAAATAGCTAAAGTTCTTTGCAAAACCGGACCATTTATCGGCAGTGACATGTTATCAACATCATCATAGACGAGAATAATCTTGATTACACACCAATCAATACAGTTTATATTGAAGACCAAATCAGTTGACCATGTAGAAATTATCTTCTTTTATGATGAAATATTTAATGAGAATAGGGACTGGATTGTCACTTTACTTGTTGAATCATCTATTACTACTTTATATATCATTATAACAATTTACAAAAAAAGTACAAAATATAACATAGGATTCGGTTTATAGGCATAAATAGATAAATATGTAGTCATTCTGATTGTTTCTAGTGATACATGCTCTAATAAAATATTGTACTTATTACGAAGAATGTTCTTAGTAAGAAAAACAATTACCCATATTCATAAAAAACACGTTTTATTTTAGGAAGCGAAGCAACGTGGCGATCTTCAATTCTCCAGAGGATTAGAAAACTTTAAGCAGCTCAAGATGCCTTGTAGAACCTTAAAGAACTCCTTCCTGCAAAATGAGGGTGCAGCATTACTGGAGGATACGCTACTGCTGTAGAGGTAAGAAAATATTAAACTGGAATAACATTATTAGTAGAACATTGAAGTAATAAAAACAATGACTCTACATTGTACACACTTCAGACGTGTATTACACATTGATTTCAAACTTATCCTGGCTGTACAGGTGTGTAATGTGTAAAATGTGTAAAAGAACACAGGTATTTCTAAACACCCACATCAGCATCATCATCAGCTTATCACAGTCCCCTGCTGGACCTAAGCCTCTTTAATTACTCACCACTGCTTTCGATCTTGATTTCTCGTATCCAACTATTGCCAGCCATTTTACGCAAATCATCACTCAAGAACACATTTACTCCAATAGTTACTCGTATTTATCCTGCGGCTAATACGACCAGCCTATTGATATTTCAATTTGTTTGAGTTATCTTGATGATCTTCGTTCTCTACTGGATCGCTTTATTTTTCATACGATCTCTTAGAGAAACGCCAAGTATAGCCCTTTCTATAGTGGCCCAGTCATACCGTAAGTGTCCATATTTCGGCTTCAAATGTTACGACGAGTAAGACTAATAGAAGATGTAACTGTGTGATCGACGGTGAGGATACCTAACGTAGCATCCCATATGCCGTCTAATCCAACTAAACTCATTGATTCACCTCGTCTTCGAAATTATTTCTACTTATTTGTTACATCTAGCCGAGATAAACAAATTTTCAACAACTTCGAGAACGGCATCGACCTTGGACTGCGTACAGAAAAATCAGGCAGGTTATTCAGTATCTGTTATAAATTCTGCAATACCTCTAACACTATGATGTCATCTGACAATCGTAAGTGAGAGATATATTCACCATTTTTATTAATACTACGCCTTTTTTGGTGCAGTGCCTGAAACTAGTTCTTCACCGTATTTTTGAACAATTTTAGAAAAATAATGTCCCCCTGTCACATTCCACGATACAAAGATATTTGCCTTGTTTACTGAATCTGTACTGAGACGGACATAGTGGTTGGTGGATTCCTAGAAAAATATTATCGCTTGATCTTGGGACTCCAGAACAGACAAGATCTTGATCTATTCGGACGCCTTCTCATAAAAACATTCCTGTGTTATGTACTTATTTCAGTATGGCAAAACGTGCTAAGCAACGGCACGTTTAATTTTCATTCCTCATATCAAGAACGTTGCAGTCTGATAGAAGAGGTAACTTTAAAGATTACGAACGAACGTTAGAAGTGACTGCTCCTTTTATATGGGTCCTGATAGTACCTATACACCCTGTAGTTTTTTATAATACTATACATGAACTGTTCGAAACCATTAATAAAAAAAACAACGCCGCATAATATTATAGTCAACATTTTGTTAGATTTGTTTTTTCTGAACTTAATTTATTAGAACGATGTACTCTTTTATGACACGGGCGCACCATATAACACTTACTCATAAACGGTACCCTACAATAATGATACAAAGGGCTTACAGTCCAATTATAATCTTATCTACCAGACTCTAGAGATCTGCTGTCGAACACTTATAGATCGACTTTCCTTCAAAATAAGGGTGTACCTAGTTTATAATTCGACGAATCAAATGCCTAAAGAAGTAACAATACCTCGTATGAGTGAAACATTGTTAAGATCAAAAATATCTGCAGTATGTTCGCGAATTCAATAAATTATTATTATGAACGTTGATAGTAACACTCAAATTTAAAATTATTGCATAGAACCCCTGTGGCCTAATGGATAAGGCATCAGCCTCCTAAGCTGAGGATTGTGGGTTCGAGTCCCACCAGGGGTATTCACTATTTTACTTTTTATTTGAAAATATTTTTAAATGATTTGGGGGTTTCGGTAAAATCCTATAACATATCGATATTAACGTAAAATAAAGAGAATAAGGAAAATGTCATTCGTTTAAATATATAGTAATTTAAAAGGCATATTAATGCAATAATTAGTAATGCACTGATTTACCAAATATGTAACATTTATTTACAACAGAATTTCTTAAATAAATACAATTAATATCTTTATTATTTCGATAGTCTAACCATAAAGAAATTTCCAACATAAAGAAAGTATTTGTAACTATTTTTGTTTATGATGTAAATAAAAAATGGGGAAAGTGGCTGGCGATACAGCGCATGCGTACATTTAGTGCTTATTACCGGACTGACCGTGAACTTGCGACGCGATAGACGGCAGAGCTTTGGAGCTCTCTGCCGAGTACAGGCGTGCAGAAAGCTCCAAAACTTTTTCCAATAAACCATACCATGAGACGAAGAAATATATATATATAAATCTTTAGAGTCTGGCAGATAAGATTATAATTGGACTGTAAGCCTTTTGTATCATTATTGTAGGGTAGTAAGGTTTATATGGTGCTACCGTGTCATAAAAGAGTACATCGTTTTAATAAATTAAGTTCAGAAAAAAAAAAACTAATTGTTGACTATAATATTATGCGATGCTATTTTTTTTTTATTAATAGTTTTTAACAGTTTATGTACAGTATTATAAAAATCTACAGGCTATATAGGTACTATCAGGACCTATACAGAAGGAGCAATGATGTATTGAATATATTATCAGTCTACTGAACCCTGTACTATGTACTTTTTTGTACCTGGTGTGACTCGAACCCACAATCCTCAGCTTAGGAGGCTGATGCCTTATCCATTAGGCCACAGGGGTTCTATGCATTAATTTTAAATTTGAGAGTTACTATCAACGTTCATAATAATAATTTATTGAATTCACGCACATACTGCAGATACTTTAGATCTTAACAATGTTTCACTCATACGAGGTATTGTTACTTCTTTAGGCATTCGATTCGTCGAATTATAAACTAGGTACACCCCCTTATTTTGAAAGAAAGTCGATCTATAAGTGTTCGCCAGCAGATCTCTACAGTCTGGTAGACAAGATTATAATTGGACTGTAAGCCCTTTGCATCGTTATTGTAGGGCACCATTTATGAGCGAGGCCGTAGAGGAGTGGGCGGCCTCGGTGGGCCTCTGTTTAGTAAACAGGGGCTCCACCAACACGTGCGTGCAACAGCAGGAAGGGCCGATAGTAGACCTTTCGTTCGCTACACCTGCACTCGCCGCACGAGTTAGGTACTGGCGTTTCCTGGAAGAGGTTGAGATGCTCTCGGACCATCTCTATAACCGATTTGAGCTCTCCCGGTCCCAGGACCCAGAAGGGGTCACGTGGCGCGGCGTTCTTCTCGCTTTCCGCGGCGGGCTATAGCCAAACTGAATAGGGACTTACAAGAGGAGGCAGCCATTATTCACTCTTGGCTGTCTCCGTAGGCTCCGACCGAGGAGGTCGACATGTGGGCTGGTCGTTTCCGCGATGCGATTACGTAAATCTGCGATGCGGCCATGCCCCGCTTCCAAGGTTATCGGCCTCCACGGAAGGAGGTTTACTGGTGGTCCCAGGAGTTGGCGGACCCCCGCGCGGCCTGTACTCGTGCCCGGAGATCCTACACCCGTAGTCGGCGGCGACACCGTGAAGAAGGCGGGGAGGACCAGCTTCATGAGGAGTACTGAGAGGCGCGGAAAACTCTGAAGCTGGCCATCAGCCGCGCCAAAGAAATTAAGCGTAAGGAGATGCTGGAGGGTCTCGATCGTGACCCCTGGGGTCGCCCTTATCGTGCGGCGCGACAAAAGCTCCGCACGTCGGGCCCCCCCCTTACAGAGACACTCCAGCCCAGCCTCCAGCGGAAAGTGGTCGAGGGACTTTTCCCCCACGTTGCTTCACTTCCTAAAATAAAACGTGTTTTGTATGAATATGGGAAATTGTTTTTCTTACTAAGAACATTCTTCGTCGTAAGTATAATATTTTATTAGAGAATGTTTCTGCAACATTTTTGTGCTTTCAATTCTAATAATTGGTTCAAAATAATCAGAACAACTACTGTGCCGTTATATGTTAATACTAAATATTTATCTATTTATACCTTTACAGTTTAAATTATAACATTTTACAAAAAAAGTACTTTGTACTTTTTTTGTAAAATGTTATAATGATTGCTATTTTCATAGAAAATTTCATCAGAAAAGAAGATAATTCCTACATGATCATTCAACTGATATGCTCTTAAAAAAAACTGTATTAATTGGTGTACAATCAAGTTTATTCTCGTCTATGATGACGTTGATAACATGTCGCTGTCGATAAATTGTCAGGTTTTGCAAAGAACTTTAGCTATTTTTGGATTTATAATTACAGAATCGTAAACAAGTGATGGTAAAGAGCGTAAAATAATTGCCGACTTTCTTTATTACAGAAATATCTAAAAGGATCACTTGGCAACGTTGGTCATAGTCAATAATGGTATTTCTTTCTTGAAATACAGTTTCTTGGAGTTACATATGTAGAGAACCCCAACTTTGTAGTATTTATTATTATAAAAACAACTATTTTATCCACATTAATATAATATAACGATGTTGAAATTTGTCTCAAAACTAATTAAATAGTTTTATTAAAAAAGAACACCGGTAACCATTTTAGTCCGTCAGCCTCAACACGGTGACATAAATTATATAAAAACAGCACAAGACAGACGAGAAAGGACATATAAACCGAACATCATCCGCCGGGAATCGACCCCATGCCTCTCTCACAGTAAGCGAGTGTTCTCCGACTGAACCACAGGCGCTGATTTCTATTTAAGTAACTTTGGAACTACTTGCACAAAATATTTCGGTAAGGAAATTTAATTACATAAAGTTAATCATGATGATGATTCAAGGAGATGTCAAACATATCGTAATTAAATTGAACGTGTGTTTTTAAAGAAACGCTGTTACTTATGCTTAATTTTTGGTATTTAGGAAAATCTAAGGTACTAAAACCACGGAAGACAATTAATTGTACTAAAACGTAAAGGACGCCCTCCCTTGGATATTGTACGAGATATGAAGTATTATTTAGTAACTCGGCACACTGACGTGGTCTTACATCCACCCAACAGATGGCAGGATATTAAAGTTACAGTCTGATACTTTCATTGAAAGTATCAAATTTTCATTATTATATATTTATCAGTTTTAATATAATGACATCAAAAATATCTCTGTACCGTATTCACTATCAACAAATTTTGTATGTTTATACTCCTAACAAACGATTTGTTTAGTAAACACATAAATCCATTTACATTTCTTAGAAATATATATACGATTACGTGTTCGTAGACGCACATACTACCACGATATGCTACAGCAAGTAACAGACCTTGTACATACATAAGTGTGGGATTTGTAGTTACAACATTGTAATAGATTAATAACATATTTTTATTTAGAAAGAGCACAAGCAGCATATCAATCCAGCAGTCTTAACATGGTGTAATAAAACTGCTATATAATGTAGAAAATGACATAAAGTTACTAAAGGAGAGAAAAATGCATCGGTTAGTGAATGAAACCGGGTTTGCCGGATAGCGAGCGAGCGTTGTCCCACAGGAATACCGGTGGTTGCCGGTGTCTTACTTGCAAAAACAATTAGGTAAGAAGAACTTGTTTCAATTCAACGTTAAATTTATATTGATATTAGTTTTTACTCGTTATCGCTGTAAAATATAATTTATATTTTTCTTTCTTTTCTTACTTCAGTATATCAATGTGAAATCGCATTCAAATCATTTCAGCAGTTTAGTTGTGAAAGCTGTACAAACAAACAAATAAAGTTTATACACATCTATAATATACGCCAGGATGATATTTAAAGTTTTCTTGTAGTAAAATTGTTTGTAGTTTATTAAATATTGCATGTTATAGTGCATTGTTAAACTACAATTCCATAAGACATCACGTGCAAATAAAAAGTGTTCATGCATCAGCGCATGCGTACATTTAGTGCTTATTACCGGACTGACCGTGAACTTGCGACAGACGGCAGAGCTTTGGAGCTCTCTGCCGAGTATAGGCGTGCAGAAAGCTCCAAAACTTTTTCCAATAAACCATACCATGAGAAGAAGAAATATATATATTTATGTATATATACATATATATATTATAATATATAAAAATTTATAAGAATTATTTTATATTCAACTATTCTAGGACTATTTTAACCTTATGTGTAAATAAGAGGGGAAAATTTTATATATATATTAAATTAAGGCAATTTTTTTTTAGTTGTGGTATTTGTATGTAGCTGGTTTTAATGTTAATAAGCATAGGACATTAAAAAACAAGATAAAGAAGAATTACTTATCATCAGTTCTCAATTGTTTTTCTATCCGATAAAATAAATAGAAAAGAAATTCTTTACGTTCTGTAATTTTATTACGAAAAGCGGAAAAAAGACTGAAGTCACGCCAAAAAACTGCAACTGCATGCAGTCGCACTAAGAGTAAATAATGTTAAGCTAGTTCAAACAAAGATAATGAAACACACCTTCACAAGAATCAGGAGACGGCCGTGATTAGCCATTTTGTGGGGTAGAGCAGATTAAATAGAATATGGAATAGGATTACCTGTTATGACAAAATTGAAGAAGGCTTGTATCCAGCAATGGTCGAATCCAGTCAGTCATTCTGTTGAGATGATGATGATGTAGTTTATAGGTAACTAGCTGTACTTGTGCGAGTTGCTACGCCACTAACTAAAATAAATGTGGAGGAAAGACATACAAAACAAAATTACTACCAACTCAGAAATATTCGTGGGCTCATGCATAACAACTTTATTAAAGATAATCACGTGATCAAATACATAGTTTACGATTCTATAAAGGACATACGGACCGATAAACATACAAACATTTTAGATCTAGATTTAATTGTATGTAGGTATAAAATAATTAGCTGTGAAAAAACAACTTGATTTGATTTTATTGATACAAAACAGTGGTTCCTGTTAACTTACTCCATTCATCTAAAAAAAGAAAGCAATATTAAACCAGTAGACAATGTGACCAGCTCAGTACAATTAAAATTAAAATTACTTCATCAATTTTCACCTACAGTTTGCAATGTTAGTATCCAGTAATGGCCATGTACCAAACAATCCAATACACTGCTGATGCAATGTTTTCAAAACAAATTACTTACGGGCATACGCTCTGGTACATGAGGATGAATGACTTTTATCGAGATCTTAAACCTCAACTTCTCACAGACACAATATAGAAGAAAGACACAGACGGAGGCCCATCGATGCAGATGTGATGATGCGATCGTTTTCAGAGATGTACTAGATAGTAGAGCCACGCTGATTTCAGCACAAGCGGCCCGGCTCGACCGGGGCAGTACTATCCTCCCATAGAAGACCAACCTAAAGCGCCAGCATCCGTATTGTCGTGTTTCGTTGGTGAGTGTGAGACCGAAGGCCCATCGATGCAGGGGTGATAGTTATCGGGGTAACTATGTAAGTCTTACACTGTCCCGGTGACTGTGATGCCTTTTACGTCCCCAAGCGAGGTGTGAAAAAGCATCTCACAAGGCCGCCGTAGTGTGGGTCACCATATTGCGCTGTCTGCATTTGCAATAAGTATGGTGGCTGCAACTCTTGGATACTATTCATTCTTTCAATCAGGCAGAGTAGAGTCACTTTGGCAGGCTCTTAATATAGAAAAAAAAAACACGTTCACCCTCTACTGCAAGAATACCACAGCCTGGGCAACAGGATCCCCATTGTCGCTTTCCGAATCGTTTACAGGAGATCTAAGATCTAATCCACTATTTATTCACCATCTACTCGGACTTTGTCTGTAAGATTTCCATCTTGGAAAGACGGCATCGGAAAAAACCGAGATCGGTGTGCATGAACTTCCTCTACGGTTACTAGTTTTGTTGGCTATCGTGGATCTCCATTACATTGAGTCTATTGCAACGACGGACGAGTCACCTCCGTTTGACGGAATGACAGATCTTGAATACAGATGTTTCGATGTTCTTCATCGGCTCCCAGATATAAGATTAAGTTCTGGGAGCTCTACTGAGATAAGTGTTAAAATACCTTTCTTGTTCGTGGTGAAGTGGTCTACCTGCTTAGGCTTATCCTTCTTACCCTTCTTCCTCTTTACTCTCTTTTTTTCAGTTTTCTTTAATAACGTGAGCGGGAAGAAATAAAAATCAACGTGTTCAGAGCCAAATTTTTGCTAAATCAAGGGGTCCACATGCGCCTCTTTATTACTTTCTTTATTACTCAGATGATCTTTAGTACCTTAATATTTCTGTAAGGTATTTATCGATGACATACACAAACACTTTTTTCACAACCCCATTTCATTTTAGATATATCTCTACAGTCCCTGAAACGAGCTAGGGTCGGTTTTAACTTTACTATGATACAATTATACTTTGACTTTTTACGTGGAGTGACTGCTATCAGACCCGTGTAAACAAGCACTAGACGATACTCCTGAAGGTCAAGTATCCTTGCATCATCAGTTCAGAATCATAAGATAACGACTACCAAACACTTTTGAAGAAACAAGCCACTATGTCAAGGCTGTAAATTATGAGAGTTGTCTCGATTTCTCTGGAATCTCAGCATCAGGTCCTGACATGATGATAATCAGACCAACTCGGGGCGATCTAAATAATACATTGATACAATAACAGCAATCGCAGTTGGTTTATGTATTTTTTAAAGACTTGTTAGTAAACAAAATTCATAATGAGGTCTATATGAAATTGAAATTGGACTATTTTGGAATAAACCTTTTTCAAGCAATTTCACAAGTTTCAGAATTTCACAAGTCTATTAGTTATTAAACTATAGTTAGAGTAATAAATAGCAAGACGTTAGCCTTATCCTCCAGATTCTCCTTGATTTGCCTGGTATCCCATAATCAGATTGTGACTGGGTCATATAATTTCGAAGTGGTCCTATCACCTCGCTTGTATACCCAATATCGACATCAAATAGAATTGATATCACAAACATACAAAAGGAATACAAATGAAAAATACCTTCTCTTTTTATACCTGTTTAAAATGTACTTATATTATAGTAAAGATACATATACACCTACGGATAAACACAATTATGAAAATATAGTAGTACTGGTGAGACTTTAATACAAGGACCGCTTAAATTTGAAAAAAATAATCCTTTTTTGTCACAAATTGTTGCAAAATTTGCAGTGGCAGTTGCAGTGTTGCCTTGTGTACTTTTCGCTGGAGAAACATTGCGCATGTGTCATCGTCAAACAACGAATCAATAGCCATAGTTAGACTTCTGAATGACTAGGAAATCATGAACATTCAAGAGTAATCTTGTCTTTGCCACTGTCTTATATACACTTACACATAGATTTTGTAGATCCGCTGTGTTTTTGCTGTTAACGCCATCTCTACGTCCTCTTGGAATGTAATTCATAGCTCTTGTCAAAAGAACCTGACATTGGTATTAATTATTATTTTGAGAGCAAACAAACAGATGAATAGATTAATAAAAAAAAACTGTCATTTATAAAGAAATGATTGTTTTATTTTGTGTTGGTTATTACTAGCACTTTCACATTCTGAAAATTGTTAGTAGGAGGGTTCAATCACGAGAGAATTTTTTTTTGTTAAGAATTGAAGAAGTTTAATGTGAAACATTTTTTCTTGAAAATATTGTACTTCTTATAAACACAATCATCCTCGAGTAATCCTCCAAAGATACACGTGTGTGTGTTGGTGCACACGATAATCTCAAATTTAAGATTATTTAATAAATCTAATGAAAACCATGTTTCAGTGCACATGGGCTACGGTCACCTAGGAAACCAATTTTTAACAGTCTTTCATTATTTTTACCAAGTGAATTACATTGTTCAGTCCCTAGCCCGGCCTTTCTACTGATAAAGGATAGACGTATTTTATAACTTGAGTGTGCTCGTGGACAACTGTCACTACTACCAGGCGACTCGCTTTGTTTACCTATACTATAAAAATTTAGGATTTAAAAATGAGTTAAATGATGGTACACTCCGCACTTTGGCTTAGTTGTCAGGATCACTAATCATCAACCTTACCAGATAAACAATAAAGATAACAATAACATAAGGATAATAATGTAATGTTTTTAAACTATGTCATTGACTAACAGCCAATAATTTAACAAGAGAGAACGCAGATTCCTATACTCACATTTCACAGAATGTAAAATATAGGGAAATTAACATATGAACTGTATCGTACTCGTTTCACTTCAAAACGGTACAAATGATTGCATTTGTTTGTAGTACCATGTTCAAAAGTCACAGTTTAATAACTGTTTGACAGTATATAGATAACAAATATTTAAATGTCGACATTCTGTTTTCCTCGGATAATTTTAAGGTTATTCAATGTATTACTTTTTCATAAGAAATTCTAGTTCGCTTTTGTTCTATGAGAACATTCAAAACATTTTATTGCCAAAGAACGTAGTAGTAATACTACCCCAATTTGAACAGAAATCGGCCTTGAACAGCCTTCTGAATTATGAGCTTAACCAAACAGCGTTTTATGACCACGCTGGTGGTTTAGGTCATTATACTTTTTTTTCATTTTATAAACGGTTATAGTATTATATTTTGGCTACTCTGACTGATATTAGTTACATTACATATACACATATACATTTACTCACAGCTCACTGTCTGTGTGGCTCACTAAATGATTACTTCGACAATCCTTTTTCGACTCATGCTTAGATACATATGTATCAATGCAACGTAAAAAAATATTTGTATAAAATTTAAATACATTTTTCTTTCTTTTTTAAACATAAACATGAAATTCCATTATCGTACAAGTAAAAACGAATGAGTAAAATTTAAATCCCTAATATTGTAGGTCAAAAATGAAGTTTTGATTGTGAATTATCCCCACCTTTTACCTGCAACTCTACTAGGATAACATGTTTCAGCAGAGGCTGAATCTATCTTTCATTAATGGGACTAGCCACGTCACATTTAAAACAAATACGGCTGATATTCTGATTGGTGCAACAGCGAGTCCACCATCTTCAGTGGGCGGGACACTGTGGGGCGACGGCGCAATTCGATACTCTCGCCGCTGAAATACTAGCACAACATAGACGCAGAAGATGCCTTACCAGATTTAAATGGAACATAAATTTGAATATGATCTAAAATAAAACAAAAACGATTGACAAGCACCAAAATATATCGTTTTTTACTATGAAAATTATCTCTGTCAGTTAAAAAAAGCTGTGATAAAATCTTAGCTAAACAGAGCGAACACAGATATGTAGCAGTTGATCAACAAATGATACAAGTAAATAAAAATTCTTAAAAATATATAAATTATTCTATTAGTTTGTAATTAACATGGGAAACGAAACTTAATTCTAAAATTCCGTAAACATGTAAATTGAAATTATGCGATAATAGGCTACAACAACAATCATTATTTCTTGTAGAATACGTATACGTTGTATCATACGCCGCTATGTTGAACTTTAAAACAGTCTACATGCGCTACGTGATCCGTAGATACGTAGACGCCGTAGCAACAAGCGTTTAAGCTACAAGCATCGACGTTCAAAAATGTCATTTAACCAAAGTTATACACACTTGTAATTATTAAAACTAATTGATAGAATACTCTCAAATTTCACTAAATATTAACATAGCAACGAAGGCAACTAAGAACATTAAAACAAATAGTAAAATAAAATAATTTTGATAAGAATAATGACACTCATTCATATAAATACACATATTGATTACATTTTTAAATATATAAAAAATAAAAAATATATATTTAAAAATATAAAAAATAGTAGACCACCGACATCGGGTACAGGGACCAAGATACCGGTGGTTAGGGCTCCAGAGACAGGAACCTCCTCACAATACGGGCCGTGTCAAGGAGGACTGCCTTCTGCATCAGACCCTTGATCCAACCTTCTAACGTGAGCCTCTTAAGGTGTTGGTCGAGGCTCCTCGCTATCAATCCATGAACAGATATGATTATCGGAACAATAATCACCGAATCCACATTCCACATGTCGGCAATCTCGTGAGACAGATCCAAATACTTCAATTGTTTTTCTTTTTCAACTTTCACGAGATTCTCGTCATGAGGAACGGCGATATCGACAATCATTGCGCGGCGCTCTAATCGATCTATCACCACAATATCAGGCTTATTGGCAACAATAGTCCTATCTGTGATAATAGATCGATCCCAATATAAATTATCTCTGTCACACTCATGACACTCATTCATTATTGCTAAAGATATTTAACTTCAACTTATAAAAGTATTATTTTCTTTAACTTCCCTTGCTCAATAATCTCACTCACTCTCCGAGTGGCACATCGTATCTCCTTTAAGTCATGATCTCTTAGTGATTGCAACCACCATAATTTACTATAAACATATTGGTATAGTGGGTATCTTTTATCGATAGTAGTGATGAATAGAGCATTACGGTGATAATAATAGGGGTTTTTTAATAAAAGAAACAGCGATTTAGAAGTTTAGGAGTTAACATGTATCTTTATCGTCATCCTCAACCATTTTTCCCATACCCAAAATATTTATACCACAGTTTATTTTATGTAAATGATTCACTTTAGCATGATGTTTATAGACTTTAAATAGTGAAATCACACATTTCAATTACTAGTAACAAATAACTTACAAAGAGCTGTCAATTTATTGGAAACTTGCAACAAGACACTGCAAAAGCTATTGAAACCATATCTCCGAAGATTGTAGAGTAAATTTGCAAGTCAAATAGATTTAGAAATAATTTTTCAACGTTACGTGAAATTTCATCCAAAAAGACTATCTTGAACATTCATGAAGTTTTAACAAATGATGACTCAATAGCGTAGATTATGTTTTAATCAATTAAATTATTTTCCATAATGTGTTTTTTATCCAAAAATACCTTTATAAAATTTGTACCCAAAAATCTGTGAATAAATAAATCTAGAAATCTATGTCTCAAACAATTAAAAATACTTTGTGAGGTTTTTAATTATCTTTGTTTCAAAATTGTGTACTATCACAAGACTAGCTTGTGGTACTGCATTAATTTCTACGATATAATATATACTACTGCCAATCTACTTCTACGACATATGAACTGAAAGAGTTAATAATACCAACAATAATATTAAATCAAACAAACAATATTAAATAAAATGAAGAAAAGATTGACAATTTTTTTTTTATCAACCGATAAATCAAATTATTGAAAATTTGTAGAATGTGTACTGTACTGAACTTCAACTATCATTCTATCACAGGTGAACTATTAATAGCCTGTGACTACCAAGGCACCATGACTGTTAAGAGATTTATTGAACCGCTCAGAATGCAAGTGTGCAATTTGATGTATTACGTAAAACATATTTCACTTGCGAGTGTGTGTAACGTCGAAAGCAATGAGCAATAAGTTATTGTTATGTATTGGACGTAGTGAAACGACTTTGGATACAGTAAAAATGAAACTATTCAAAAAACTAAAGTAAGCTCACTCATCTGGAATGAATATTATAATAATACTACGAATTTTCTCACTATGAAACTAATCCCTCTAACACGCCCACCACTGTAATTCCTTTATACGAGAATCAACAGCATCGGCTCACGAATACATCACGTTGACACTCGGCAAGTTTCATACATAAACATACCGTAGACTTAAAATATTGTGGGCACTCAGTGAATTATATTTCAAAACGAAAAAGCACGAAATTTCACCGCAGATGTCATTTTTGAACTATTCAGAATTATATTACGCTCATTGTACTAAAGGCTACAGTCCTGGAGAATGTGATGAGCATACTGTTCACAGTTAGAGTCAATTGTCACTGTCATTTGTTATGCACTGGCTCAATACTGACTTGACTAAGTTAAATAAGTAATTAAATAAGTATACTTTGCTCTCAAAGGTACCATATCCTGTAAGGAACTGAACAACACACTGATCGAAGTTGAACCATGTCCCTGACAACCATTTGAAAACAAATGAAAAGAACTGGTGAAGGTGGTGTCCCTCAGATGATTTGAGGGACACCACCTTTGCCTGTTGCCACTCGTCTATGAGGCCATTACAGACATCGAACTGTTGTTGAAACAATATTGTAATACGATCGAACGATGTAAATACGATCTTGAAGTTGCATACCATGTTTCCTACTGTTGAATAGTACATGGTAATGTGTTTTTGCACCTCGTGATCTTTCGGAACTTGCTAGTGCATATTTTCCTATTCACTTCTCGAAATTGTTCTGTTTGCACACATGAATAAGATACTGATATTATCTCTGTCGTAGGTATGATATCCTAGTACAGGTGCGGTTAAGGAAATCCACTCGGCATGGCAGCTGGTAAACTTAATTGTCATGATAGTTTTTTTTTTTTGTGTTTTTTTATTGCTTAGTTTTAAATTTAATTCTGAACATTAATTTGTCGATTTGAAATTGGATTTTAATGATCTAAATTTTAACCATTAAATAAAATTACATTAGCATTAGAGATGACTTCTATTTAATTACAAGCTGAATTGGAAATAATTTTAATATGCACTTTTAAATATGTGTTCTTGATATAGTTTTGATTTTGACGACTGCCTCGTTGATCTCGCGATTCGAGTACACGACTGCCGATCAAGAGGTCTTAGGTTCGAATCCCGGGTTGAGCCAAGGAGTATTATTGATATTTTCTGATCATATTATAGAAATATTTAATAACAAATCGGAGTTTAGAAGTTAGGGTCTTCACTCCGTGTTAACTGTCTTGGAGAGCACGCAAAGCCGTCGGTCTTGCGTCTAATCTCCCGTCGATCGTGCTGATAACTGTCCCGTTGGATAATAAGAGTGAAGGAACATAGGGAATATTTTTACTGCTCTATCATAAATGCTGTTGCTTCTCTTTTAGGATATTATGTTATGCAAGTTACATCTTAGAGTAATCTCTAGAGCTGGTTAGTACTAGAACCTTATAACCGAATGAGGATCAAATTTTTGACTCTATTTAATGAGGAGTCCATTCCATCATTCCAGTCAATCAACCCAGTTTTCCTACGTTGTTACATACAAGCCGAAAATATAACTCTCAGCGACGTAGTTCAGTGTATTATTTTCAAATCTCTTACTAAATTATGTTCTCCTGGTTCAGCTGCTGGTGTTGCATGCGTTGGAACATGCGCATTGCTTTTGGGACGTACAGCCTTAGCTTGTCTTAAAACCGTGTACCAAAATATTATTTAATATGAAGTAGTAGGTATTTACAAGAAAAACTAAAAGTATGTAATCAATTTGACATTATGTTCGTCTGATTTTTAAAAATTGCCACTTAAACCTCAAATTGTGAAAATTGTGATTTTATTCATAAATAAAATGTCATGCAATCTAAATAGAACTTAAGTGAATACTAAGTATTTGTCCTATTTATTGTACTTAGAAGCAATTAGTTTATTGCTTACTTGTTTCATACAGCATGTCAAAATTTAAAAGAAAAATAAGAGTAAGTGGATTTAGTTTTCAAACTAAATAAAACATGCTATTACTTATACCCCAAAAACTTATAATATAATATACACGCTTAAGTTGCTGTAATTTTGTTTAACACAAAACTTGACAGCTGTTTAATATTGTATTAATTTTAAAACATGAACATGCATTGTTCGCAAACATTTTGAAGCTTTTGATCTAATTCAAAGTCACAATTTCAACATCATTGATTTTTTTTTTTGGCAAGCTACCTACATTGCGTGTGTCAAAGTAGCTTTATTATCTTAGGAATAATTTAACTACGATTTTGGGCTTTACAAATGGTTCCGTTGCGCTACATTGTAGTTAATGCGAGCATGAACATCAATTTCATCATTATCTTTTAACCATTAAACAGAGAACATAATTCAAACTAATATAAAATAAATGAAATGTAGTTTCGACAATGTCTATTCATCGTTTCTTTCAGTAGATCATTTAAGAGGACCACCCAATACATGTGTTTACATTACAGTTAGTGTATACTTAGTTATATTAAACCTACTTCTATGATATGTTTTTAAAAAATTGTAGGAATAACCGTCTAAGGTGCCGTTTGTGTCAGTGAGGGGATTATTTAAAGTAGTGTCAACGAAATGTGATAATAGAAATTGAATCTTGTGAAAGTTGGTTAACTACATCAAGCCCTTTTCTAAAGTAATTTTGAACATTTTATTCACGTAACAAAGCAGTTCGTTTGTGGTAGTTTATTTCTATTGTTTTATTTAAAATTGTAGAGTAATACCTTCATAAAGCATCATGGCACGATATAGGTGTAATTATCTAGTTCTTCGTTAGTAGTATAGAGTGGTTGAAATATCTCTAATGATTTTATTTTTTAATTCTTTTCATGAAACTGGATAATCTTAAAGTTAGTCTCAACTATTTAAAAAATCGAGTAAGCACCATTTGATTGTATAAATAAAATGTAACACGAGTTAACACATGTTTTGTATTGCAACTTTTCTGCCGAAAAATGTCTTTTTTTACAAAGAAATGTTTTCTTACATTTCTTAGGTGTGTGCATTTGCGTGTTGAATAGCTAAATGAAAAATAAACGCTACCAAATTTACCCTCATATATTCTCAAAAAAGTTTCTACTCCAATTTGTTTTGATTTGTCACTGTAGAGTATTGTGACCTTGCACGAACGATATAATGAGTACTCTCAACAGCATAAAACTGGAATATAGTCTAGCCAAACATATATTGTCCCTAAAATCATTCAAAACGTTCCCTTCTCAATTGTACAACTTAATATACATCTGCTCATCCCGATAAACCTGTTCCTGTTACGAACTACAACATTCAAATCAGTTATGGCGTAAAATATTACGGAATATATGATTCCTTTCATTAGTCCAATATACTGGATCAACCATCTCTATCACCTGAATCTGATTACCATCTATGCATTACTGCCATACTTAATTATACGAAAGTTACTCCAGCACGAGCGTGCGGGTAACTTCCAAAAATTTGTAGGAATAACAGTCTAAACCGTCCCTACTGTCGTGAGGTGAGCCCAACAGTGTTTAAATGTTTCCACTGGTAGTATATATACCCTCGGTAGAAAAAATCACTACCTCGAATATCAAGCGGACGGGGCCATCTAGCGAAAGCTTGATAAACTATACATTATCATATTGCGGCCCTATTCGTTATTTGTAGTGGAGGGCATATTTGATTTTTTAATTGATTTTATATTTATCGTTTTATAAAACTTAATGATCTGAATATTTATAGAAGTATATTCTGTTCTTAATTATTTAGTATTTGTCCAACCAGCACATTCTAACTTTCCAATTGAAAAATTAGACTTTGCTTAGAATTAACTTACTTTAATTAAGTTAAATCTAACATTTTGTAATTATAGTATTATAATAATATTATAAAGACGAGACTGCTTGATTGTTTGTTTATTTGGTAGAATGTGCTAGTCTCAGGAACTGGTCTGACTTTATCTATTTTTTTCAGTGTTAAGTAGCCCATTTGTTGAAGAAGGTTAAAGGTTATATGTCATTACGCTACAACTAATAGAAGTAGAAGTTCTCATTAAAATTAGTTTGTAGCTGAGTAGTACAATTTCCTCAAAAATTTGACTAAAAGTAGGTACAACTGAAAAACGTCTATAATTTGTAGAATCAAACGTGTTATCAGTCTTAAATTGAGGAACGATCTTACTATGTTTCATTGGGTCAAAAAAACCATATTCAATGCCTTTATCGAAAATTAAACCCCATCGGAAGGGGTTGACATACAAGGTGCTTTGGATAAAATTAAATTTCACCAACATACATAGATGTACATGGAGCCATATCGAAACATGGGATCAATCCCACAATCTCATAGTTTATTAAGATACAAGGCTATGGATGTAAAAAGATGCCACCAGAGTGCCGTACTCTACCCTCTTCATATTTACAGTTCAAAAAGTTCACTCAATCAGCCATTCTCCACATTTTAAGATCATTTATTAGACAAGAAAACGATACAACTGATTTATTAATTGTCTATACTGAAAAATTGTATTATATGTTTTGTATTAGCGATAAAAAAACAGACTGAAAATGACATGATTCTGCTTTATCTTGCTATTAGTAAACAAACAAACAAATTAAATAACATAAAGTTAATTAAATAAATTACAACAAAGCACTGTTCTATTACAATTATTAAAACTAAAAACTAAATTAAATCCATATCTTCCCAGGTGTAGCAAAATTTATCGGATTTTGATCAAACCTATAATATAGCACTTTAATGTGTATGTTATCATAAATATATATTTAGATTTTTTTTTATTTTATATGATCCTCTGGGGTCTTCTTCATTATCTTTGTGTCTTTCAAAGAGTCGTTTTCTACTCTATTTGCTCTAATAGTACCTGTAGCATCGTGTCCTAATTTGTTTAATTCATCTAGTAGCGGTTAGGAAGCGAAAAAAATGTCTATGTAAAAACTGTAACTGCTAGGAGGTAATTTTGTTATTAGGTCTAGTACAACAGACGCTCCAACACCAAGTTTCGGATGAGTGCTATCTTCCAATTTACTGACAAACTGAAACAAAATCGATGAAATGACTGTGTGAAAGTTATTATACGAGTATATAATAGCACATAGGCATACTCTCCCACTGTTCGAAAAATCGAACAGTATAAAATTCATCCTCTATCCTACCCACACTCATATAATTTCCACTATAATATGTTATAATATATTGACAGACAGACAGCTTTGTATAATACCGTAAAAATAAATACAATAATAATATAAAAAGTTAAAAATACTTAGATTTTACGGTAATACATATTTTTGCAGAAAAACATCCGTGAATAGTCATCAATTATTTGCGAATTCGCGCGAATTATAAAACGTCAAGAATACTATTTGGAAGTCATTAGTGTCAGGCGTACCAACAGTAAAAAATAAACAATGAATGCGTTCTCATTGTTTAAATAAAAAATAGGAAATGAAGCGTTCAAATACTCGAGCACTGGGAAGATATGGGTTTATAAGGGGCCACGTTTACATAGTTATTCTCTAGATGGCTCTGTTCGAAAATAGTAACTCGTGCTATGGTTTTGTTTTCGGGAGTGGTATAAAAGCTACATAATTCTCATACTTCTTTGATACCTTAGAATTCCTGTCCTAAGAGTTTTTGGCAAGCTACCAACACGCAAGTGTTGCAGTAGCTTTATAAATTTAGTGAATGACTAATCTGAGTGTGTTACGAACACGTTATTACTTGTTAGCGGAGATATTTCATGTGTAAGATGCTACGTGAATTTGTTACAAACTGCTAGCGCTATAGTATTCGTAGTGCTTATTCTGTAGTGTTAAACTAAGTGAAATATCCCATAATGAATGAGTGAAGCACACCTAAATATGTAGTTAGATATTTTTACAATAAATATACTAATTTCTATGATTTCTCAGCAAATGAGCCTTTTTCCTGGGAAGATTAAAAAAAGATCCGCTAGGGGCAGCACCGGTGGGGGGTACATATGTTTTGAATTCTCTATTGACAACAACGTTAAATATCTAGAATTATTATGGAATTAACGGAAGATGATGTACCTGGGGCGAAATTTAAATTTGCAAAAGTGCAAGATCATCTTGTCCGAGACTTAAAACGATGGTTGGCATGTCGTGGCTTAACCGTGTCTGGTAATAAAAATGTCCTAGTTGAAAGGTTAGTTGGTTTATAAATGTTATCGTATATGTCATTGTGTTGTATAAATTCATTTAATTTTAAATAAATTTTGTTGTTGTTTTTTTTTCTTTATCTATTTAAGAATTGAAGAATGCATTGCGAATGGTAATGATAAAAAAATTTTCATTGGAATTGATGGTGGTAAATGTTTAGCGGAAAAACAGCAACGCATGAAATTATCCAATCCAACTCTACCAAATTCAACATCCTGCACTTTTCCTATTACAAACTGGGCAAATTTTCCATCCCAAGCTATCCCTCGTTCTTTTGGCTATGCTATCATGTATAATTATATCACTACCGGTCCTATTGATACTTTAAATTTGAATGCAACTTTATCAGACGATGATGAACAACTTCCAAATTGTGGAAACTCGAAAGCACTTCAAAGAGGAAGACAATATTGTCTGAGTGACTTTGTGTTAAATCTGGAAGATAATGCTAATGATTTGGTATATTACTTAAGAGCAGATGTACAATCTTCTTTTCGAGTCACTGTAAAGTATAAAATAAGTATAGCTTTGGATAAGAATAGTAGCAAAATTATAGATGCTCAGTGTCAGTGTCCAGCATCTTCTTCAAAGAACTGTTCTCATATTGTTGCTTTACTTTATAAACTTGAGGATTATACTGTACGTTATGGTTATGATGCACTCACATGTATAAGTAATGTATTACTCACTCATAAGTATGTTTTTTAATTTTTTCAACTATTAAATCCGCTCTTCGTGATAAGTGAATCCACTCCAAACATTTTTTTTTGTCAACTTGTGGTTTTATAAAAGGCACGAATTTAACACCATCCTGCTTGTAACGACTATCAGATGTACAATTAGCAAACGCACAATGTTTAGTAGGCATGATAAATTTTGTTTTTTAATTTTTTTAACCACAATATTTATTTATTCTTATAGTAATAAAACGTACGTTTAACGTTGTTGTCAATAGAGAATTCAAAACATATGTACCCCCCACCGGTGCTGCCCCTAGCGGATCTTTTTTTAATCTTCCCAGGAAAAAGGCTCATTTAAATAGAGTTTAATAAGTAAATTTCTGACTAACCAAGAAATGTAAATTAATATTGCCCGTCTTTAGTATCATACAATAAATGAGTTTATTAACAATCCCTGCTTATCTACTAAATAAGGTCCCCAACTATGTGTATTTCTACAAACTTAACATTCATTTGTTAGAAATATGAAACGTATCTAATCCAATAGTAGCTACATTAGTCTATGAGTGAGTGAGTCTTTATTGTCTAGAGCCAATTGTTGGTTGTATTTTTTGTGCCAATTTTCACTTTTCTAACTAAAACAAAAAGATGGCACCACTTGCCCCTAAAACTTAGAACGTCGGTGTATGCATCTGTTTCTCGTAAAAGTTTCTGCCATTTTTGTTACAAAAGTTTTAGTGAACTGAAAGTAGGGGTTGAAATCATCATTT
Source organism: Hypercompe scribonia (assembly GCA_949316085.1). Taxonomy (NCBI): domain Eukaryota; kingdom Metazoa; phylum Arthropoda; class Insecta; order Lepidoptera; family Erebidae; genus Hypercompe; species Hypercompe scribonia. The sequence goes on along the minus strand of OX438968.1, from coordinate 26,552,384 downwards.
TTATGTAAATGAAAAAATGTGAAAATCTTGAAAAAAGTTAGTTTTGAAATTGATACATGAGATGAAGATAGGACACCGCCATGATTACATTGCTTACAGTAAATTGAATATCCCTGTATCTCCACATACTGTGAAATTTTGAGATCAACACTATATCTCAACATGACGTGGCTTATTCTTGTTAAATGAGTTTTATCAAATGCACCTTCGATGTCGATAAAAGAGCCCAAAGTTAATTTGGTAACTTTCAGTTCACAACTCGATATAGAGCAGATTTTTTTAATTTTTTTTCTATCGAATATGATAGTTGTATAAGCATACATTAGTCTTTGTAGAACATTTAACAGTGTAGATGTGGAACTAATAAATGATTTCTTAACATTTAAATCAACCCATCGAGAAATTTGGTGTCAGTTACAGTACTGCTTGTCATACTGACTGCATTAAGTACCGTATAGCTACTTCAGTCATCAAATAATTTATTATGTATATTTTGCGTTAATTATAATTTGAATAATGAATACCTTGAGTAGTCATTAATGAACATTAGTCTCTACTTAGTAAGTAGGTTTTCCTACAACACCACGCTCACCAGACGTGTAAGTATTAGGTTTGAGTCAAGTTTTCCTTAGTTGTTATCAACGATAACCTCGGGATAAATTACGGTAGTAACATTCGGTATTCTTAATCAGAAAATTATAAAAATTTTAATAGTTATATAATTAACTTTGGAGGTATAGTGAAGGAATCTAATTCATACCTCATAGTTTCAATAGGATAGTTTACCGTTTTTAAAATGATTTTTTAAAAGCCAAAACACAAATATTTATATATTTATATTTACTAGGTAGTAGAGCCACACTGATTTCAACACGAGCGGGCAGGCTCGACCGGGACGGTACTACCCACCGACAGAAAACCAACCTAAAGCGCCCGCATCCATGTTGTCGCGTTTCGTTGGTGAGTGTGAGACCGGAGGCTCATTGATGCAGGGGTGACAGTTATCGTGGTAACTGTGTAAGCCTTACGCTGTCACGATGACTGTCATGCCTTTTAAGTCCCAAGCGGGGTGTGAAAAAGCATCTCACAAGGCCGCCATAATGTGGGTCACCATACTGCATTGTCTGCATTTGCAATGAATATGGTGACCACAACTCTTGGATTCTATTCATGTTTTCCATCAGGCAGAGTAGAGTCACTTTGGCAGACTCCTAATAAAAAAAAATTTAGAGGATACAGGTTAGTAGTTACAGGGATAGTTGCATATTACCTATGAAATATATAATTCATAAAAGAAAATCTTGTTAAGCGTTAGTATCACGTCTTTTTTAAGTTCAAAACTTCTGGAGCAGTTCTCACAGTAATAGAACAAAAGTTAAATTAGAGAGGCCTCAACTTCTCGTTGTTTTTTTATATTTTTAAATGTAGTTAAGAATGACGAATATTGAAATCTGCTGTTTATTTTTACGAAATCACTGTTATAAATTGCATTTCTTTTTAATGTGTGAAAACCCAATCAGGCCGTTATCCCACCGATTAAAACCGCACGGTGTGCCAATCTGCGTCTGGGAAAGAAGAGATCCGGGAACAGCTGTTGCTATGACATCCGGACCCAGTTATAAATTACATTAAATCAGCCAATGTAACTTGTGTCAGTTATAAATATTCTCCTAGTATTGACATGTTACATCTAACTTCTTGTTTTATATACTAACCAGTACTTTGGCTTTTGTCCTTTACATTGTTGTAAACTAATTTACATGGGCCGGTTGGTCTAGTGGTTACTGATCCTGACTGCTAAGCCAGAGATCGTGGGTTCAGTTCCCACCCACGGTAAATCTTTGTGTAATGAACACGATCATTTGTTCTGTGTCGGGGTGTCATTTATGTATAATATTCTAGTATTTAGATATATAGTGTAGAATAATATAGTAATGTATGTTTATCAGCAGTTTGGTGATCATAGTACAGGCTTTGCCTAGTTTGAGATCAGATGCTTGCGTGTGAAATTTGAGAAGATATTTAGTTATTATTTATGTTTTTCACGAATTGGTGAACTTTGAGATTCAGAATAGTTTCTCTTACCCGATTTTATACCAGGATATCATAACTACAATCGAGTTACTACAGTTTCTCATTCATACACAGAAGCTGTACGAACGATTATTGAAGTGGGAATTTGTATTTTGATAGGTGCATTTCTTGTATAAATATGTATTTATTCAGTTCACATGGTGAGAAGAAATGTTTCGTTCTATTTGTTTACTGCTAATTATACTAAAACTCTAGAGGCGTATTCTATCCTATTTTCATTACAAAAATATGTTATTACATTAAAAGATTAACTACTATTTCTGGTATGTTTGTAAAGCCCCCCGCGATACGGTATATATTTCTAACACGAGCACTTTAAAAAAAAGTAACGAAAAAGTGTCCTTTACTTTTGGTTTATATTTCTCTGCTCTTATTGTTAAATAGCACTGTCTTAACCATCGTTTTTTCGTAACTTCTCGACTAGAAACCACGATTCTCTTGTAACACTTTTTTAGAAAATATCGAGCGATATCAAGTGAGCGAGGCACTACTCGCTCGTCTTTATACCATTCAAAATAAACCTTCCTTTTAACAGAAACTCAAAAAACTACAAGTAAAAGTTTGATTATTCACATTTCTTGCTCGGTTTAATAAGACCTAATGTATATAAACTTTTCATGAAGACTTTTTTATTGTTTACCAAAATGTAAAAAAAAAGTTTCTAATGGAATGAAAAGTATTAGAACGCGTCTACTTCATACGCTTATCTGTCGTGTAGTGCAGTACTTTAGAAGGAACCTTCAGAAATTAGTCGTATACACATGCGCAGTTTTAGTTGTTACAAAAGTCCCGCCCATTCACAATGTGCTTGAAAGAGACATTTATAGAATAGAAGGAGATAGCATAAGGGGTGAGTTAAAATATATACCTCCTATGATTTTCTTATCGCCTGGTGAACAATGATCAGAACGCATGAAGTTCGCGCTAGTTTGAGATCGTTTGACATTCACAGGTCACTGGTGTTAAACTAATTTCATATAGAATTTTTTACCTTTATATAGAACACAACTTATTACATATTTACTAGAAAAGATGAAAGAAATTTCACAAGATGGTTATAGTAGAGAGTATAATTGAAAACTAGACACGAAAAATTTATAGAAAGAGAAATCGGAAATTACAAACTTGATGATTATTACAGAGAATAAAATATCGAACAAGCGAAATGGCCAAATCGTAAACGGCTGTGGCTTCTCATCGAATGATACTCTGTACATACATATTAATTTTACAGTAACACGCTTTTATTTTTTCGATCGGAAAGCAATCCATAGGTGTCGTTTATTTATGTCGAAATTAAGAATGAAACAAAATTAAGATCATAAAATGTAGTGCTAGGCATCAGTATTGACACTTCATCTTTGTATGTAAACTGAATTCAAGTAACTTGAGTAGTCTATTTTTTTTAACTTTGTAATAATCGTGTTAAACACGAATGGATTACATGAGCCTTTAATGAAATGAGTAACCAACTACCGTATGCACATTTAATTTCTTTCATTTTACGATTTTTTTTGTCGTAAAATATACAGCATATTTTGAGTTGCTATATGGAAAACGAGTTTTTGTTTTTTTTATCAAGTAATAAAAATCCTAAAAAAATACTAGTGTTCTGTTTCAATAATGTTTACTATTGACACACATTTTTAAATCTTCACTATTTTTATTACACAAAAGAGTAGAAGTTAAAACTCCAGGTTTCAGCCATTACCTTATTACTATAATACGAATAGAAGCCTGCACGACTTCGTCTGCACCTCTGAAAAGAAATAAATAAAACTACTCTACTAAACTTTTACAGAGTGACTGTCAGCTTAGAAAAAGGTTAGAAGATAGAGATTGAGAGACAGACCTTTTATTTCATATTATTTAATTTGAAATTAGTTTAAAAACTAAAAAGATGCTTACAAAAGTCAGTTACAAGCAATCAAAAATATAGGTGATGATAATCAAAGCGTATTAATAAGTTAAAATAAGAAAGTAAAATTTAAATATATCTAAAACATCAAATGAAGGATTTTAAAAAATATTGTCTCAAATCAATTACTCTTTTTAAAAGAAAGATGAAAAAAGAAAAAGGAAAGTTTTTTTTAAGATTACTCTTTTTTTATTGTAATTTTTTATTTTATGTTGGATTTTTTTTAGTTTTCTATTTTAATTTGATGATTTATTCAAGTTTAGATTTACAATTTACACACTATAAACACACGCATAAATATACACACTCAAGCTTTAATGCCTGCCTGATGGAAAGCATAAGCAGGACCCAAGAGTGGTGGTCACTGTCCTCACTGTGAATGTGGACAACGCTGATTGATGATTCATACTATAGCGGCTATGTGAGACGCTTCGTCGTGCTCAGGCTGTATAAACAGAAATCATATAATCTTGATTAAGTCTCTGTCCAGTTTTGAGTTTCTGGTACAGGTCTGGGAATAGCTAGCACCTACTACTAGCTAGTGTTATATTAAAATAGATTTCTACTCTTCTTACTCACTTTAATGACAAAGAAAGAGAGGAAAAATGGAATGACAGTATATTCCCTGCCCTTTCTATAAGTCCCATCCACACCCGAAACAATATGGAGAAACGCCCTCTATTCGAGAACAGCATTGTCGTTTTTCTTTCGACTGTAATTCGTAACATAAACTTCAAATTGCCCTAAAAGATATAGTGCTCAATGTTAAGAACATCTTATGTAGATTGATTGATTAGAAACACTCTTCTCTATTGTGTCATGATATGTAAGAGTTTTATAAAAGAATCTAGAAGATCACTATTCTAACACACTTGTACCCAAAACTTAAAAGCGTATGTCTCCCTAAATTTACTTGCGAATATACACTTTAACTATTGGAAATACAGTCGAAATACCTTTTCGAAAGTGTGTGTTGTTGCTATTTTACCCCTAAAACTGAAACCTCTTGGTAGCTTATGAGTTCCTTGTTGATATACTCGCGTACATACCAACTTCATGACATGTGTCGATAAAATATGTATATATACGAGTAAATATGAGTTCCGTAAATGTATCAGGCAGAATACAATGAACAATAGTTTAATTAGAAAAAATATTATTTCTTCCATCACTTTCAAGTTATTTTGCCTTTTTTAGTGAATGTTTAATTTGAATAGAATATTATGACTTATTTATTATTATTATATATATTAATTTATAGAAATAATCCCACCTCTCTATAGTATCACCAGTGCAATCTTATTTATCATTCGGTTATTTAACATAGGTCGAAGTAACAATCATCACCATCACTCACACACTGAAGAGTACGAATTCCAAATGCTGTTTATGTTGTTGTGATTTTTTTTTCAAATATGAATACGATACGATAAAAATACTATCACTACGACAGTACCTCTATCGTAACTATGGTATTCTAGCATACTTGCGAAGAGGGGAAATCATTTGTTCGCTAATTTGAGTAGTAAATGAATTTAAATTTAATAACAAGTCAAGATACAAACAGTTTACTCTTTTACTAAATATAATTTCAGTGGTACAAATATCAATCTAAACTAAAATACTATATCCATTATAAAAAGTTGTAGTCTCTTAATTTAATCTTCGTCCAGTTCTGAGATTCTGTGACAAATATGACGGGTAGCATCAGCTACTAGGTCTATTAAAAGTCTTCAAAATTAGAAAATTCTACAAATAGAATAATGCGAATCAGTTGTTTTAACGAATGCACATAGATATATCATTATAATTGCAAGATACATATGCATGATAATTTAATTTTATGTATTAAACAATACTAAAATTGTATTACTATACTTTATTTTCATTAATCACGAAATTACGTAGAATATTGATTTTTTATATCAACTGCAAAAAGTCTGTAGGATTTCGAAAATAAACAAAGATATTTATATGAACTTTTAAACAAAAGCAGACTAAATTGGACAAAGAAAGAGGTTAAAGTCATGAAGTATTCTTTAGTTGCCCTCGCCGGTAATGTTTGTAGACTCTTCTAATAATAAACTACATCAACGTATTTTTATATATAATGTTTACAGTACCTAAATTTTTAAATTGTTAATTTTACTGAGTTCAGTCACGAAGAAAGAAAAAGAATGAAAGCGGCATATATACCCCTCTCTTTCCACAGGTGAAACTTTATCGAGACACGCCCTCTTTCCCTCGAACGGCATTGATGTTTTTCTTTAAACAATAATTCATGACATAAACTTGAGCTTTCTACAAAAAATTTCGCTGTCAGTATTAACATATGTTACGTAGATTAATTGATTAAAAACATTCTACTCTATTCTGTCATAATTTGTGAGAACTTTTGGAAAGAATCTGAAAGGTAGCTGTGTGAACAAATTCATACTCAATACTTATAAGCGTATATCCCTATTCATTTACTTGCGAATATATACTTTAGCTATTGGGAATACGGTTGATATACTTTTACAGAATGTGTGTTGTTACTAATTTTTCGCTGAAACGGAAACCTCTTTGTAACTCATGAGTTCCTAGTGGTAAAAACGCGTGATTGCATTGAAGACGGGGCAAATCTTGTCAGTGTTTCTCCACCGTGACACAGCCAGCTGACACATATAATTTATGCATCAAAATAAAATTTAAGACCGAAAGTATACATTCTTTAAAACTCTGTCATGTATAATGTATTTGCAAAATTCAATTTTTGATCAAGAGGAAATTTCTACAGTTTGAATTATTCGTTCAGCTCAGTTCAGTCACTAAGCCAGAGAAGAGATACAGAATGAAAGCTGAATATGTTCCTTACCCTTTCCACAGACCTCATCTACAAAGCAAATGGTATCGTGACACGCGCTCTATTCTAGAACGGAATCGATGTTTTTCGTTAAACTATAATTCATGACATAAACTTAAGCTGTTCACTTAAGATTTTGTAATGAATAGTAACCACATATTGTGCGAATTAATTGATTCGAACACTCTGCGGTATTCTGTCATTATAAGTGAAAATTTAATGAAAGAAACTGAAAGGTAGCTGTTTGAACAGATTTATACTTAAACTTCAAAGCCTATGTATGTATACATTTACTTGCTAATTTATACTTTAGCCATTGGAACTACGGTTGATATACTTTTAGCACGGTTTGTGCTGTCGTTAATTTTTCGCTGAAACTGAAACCTCTTCGTAACTTATGAGTTCCTTGTCGATTTACTTACAGACGTGCCAATATCATGATACGTATCGATGAAGTATATCATTACATTGATGCCAACGAATTAAACACAGCATTTCTTTTTTCTTTTTTAAGATTTTCGCTTGCTGAAAAATAAAATTTAACTACAAACGAGGGATCCTCTATCATCAGGAACTGGCATTCAAAGAAATATCATTCATTATCCATTTTTATCCATCCTAAGGTTGCCTGGAAGAGATTGCTTTTGGCAATAAGACCGCCCTTTGTTCACTGTAAATCTGATATTGTATGTACTCTCTTGAAATACCGTAATATGGTGTACAAATAAAGAGTTTTCTATGTATTTATCCATCTATTACGAATCAATTATCACACTTCCTAGCACATGGTTGTAGAAATAAAATATTAATAGAGTAAGAAAGTACAATGTGCCATTGTTGATGAACAGAGTTACCCATCAACTTTATGATGATTCGGATAACATGAACCGCAAGGAGTTAAAACTGAGTGCACAATTTTTTTTACATCATAGCACGTGGTTAGTATTGACAAATAAAGGTAGAAAGAGAAAGCGCAGGATTCCATCTCACTATTTTATGCAGTTGTAGATCTATAGTTGAATGCACGCTACCGCGCTCGGTAAGAGAGAGGCCATGATCATTGTTCAACGTGACCTTGATATTTATATGAATGAAGTAACGATAGTATCTCCACCGTAGTTATGTTATCTTAGTACAAATGGTGAATAGAGGAAGTCATTTGTTCACCAATCGGAGACGTACAATAAATTTGGCAACTTCAGCAACTCTTTGAACCCCCACAACAAACAGGCTCTCGGACTAAGAAATTATTATACTGACGTCCCTGTAAGGGTTTCTTTATTCTTTGAGACAATTTGACAATATAATAACAATGTAGGTAAAGCTAACATAAATTCATATCTAATCAATACTTCAGGGCTACATTGTGAAAAACCATAAGTGTTGTCCTCAAAGTCAAAGTCAAAATCAAAATATTTTATTGTGGATCATATAAAATGTAGTTACAAAATATTAAGGTCAGCTATGTCCTGTCATTTGGATATACAATATTTAAGAATAATAGTAACGAGTCAAAGATTAAAAATTAGCATAATTTAAAAAATGAGTGAATTTAAAACAAGAAAAGTCAAAATATATCCAAAAGAAACAAAAAGCAAAAAATAAAAAATAGACAATGAAATAGCAAATAAATCAGTCTAATTTTTATACAAAAAAATAGTCTTATCTTCTAAAAAGTCCTCCAAATAACTTTTAAAGCGAGATTTCTTTTTTGGCCTAATTCAGTCAACGGACTGATTATTGCACTTATGAAGTTTTTCCAGTCAAGTTCAAGTAAACAGTTCAATCACAGAAAATAACAATCGAGTGTGGCACACCAGGTAACTGAAGTACAGTATATCCTGCCATGGTGATTATTCAAAAAAACATCGTAACCTTCTGAAGGTAATAGACACACACGCTGATTTGAGTACAAATGGGCCGGCTCGACTGTGGCAGTACTACCCTCCCACAGAACTCCAACCTAAAGCAATAGCATACGTGCCGTCGTCTTTCATTGCGAGAAGTAACAATTATTGTGTGAGCCTTATTCTACCACGATGACTGTCACGCTTTTTATGTCCCCAAGGGAGACGTGAAATCACATCTCAATAAGTTGCCACAGTATGGGCCACTATACTGTATTGTCTGCATTCGCAATAAGCATGATAACCGCTACTCTTGGATTTTGTTCATGGCATCCAACAGGCAGAGTAAAACCGCTTTCGCAGACTTAGGCTGGACTTTAAAAAAAAAAGGTCTATATAGCCCTTACTGAGTCTAAATAGGACTACATAGTACCCAATTATTATCACATATCATATCTCATTGAAATAGAGTGAAACTTGACTGGACAAGCTAATACTACTAACTAATCTAAATTTAAAGGTGTATTCTCTTAGCCTGCATGTAGAGGTCTCAGATTCTGGTGCAGTTTCAGGAATAGATACTATCTGCCGTTAAAAGGTATTGTTCAAAGTCCATATAGTTTTTCAACTGCCATTTAAACAAATATTTAGAACTTAGATTTGTATATTAAAGAATAAATAAAATAGTACGTACTCTTAAATCGCATATTGTAACCATTTCACTGTAAATTTTAAAGCGACACTGGATTTACATTTTTCACCAAACACGAAATCATGTAGAATATTGATATATAATATCAGCAATAAAGTATCAATCGGTAGCCAAAAGTGAAATTTGTGTGTCTAGATCTAATTCAAAACTGAAAAAAATAAAAAAGAAATAAACATCTTAAAAAATATGTTCACTTTTTCCTTTCATTCACTTCAGTTCAGTAAAAAAGAGGGGTAAACAGATTGAAAGCTGAATATTTCTTACCTGCTCTATAAGTCTCTTTCACACGTGAAATGAAATCGAAACACTCCATCTGCTCCACAGCGGCACTGATATATTTCTTTTGACAGTAATTCATGACACAAACTTAAACAATTTACGTAAGATTTTGCCAGAAATAAGAAGTACATTTTATATAGATTCATCGATTGAAAGAACTCCAGTCTATTATGTCATAATATGTAAAAAATTGACAATTTAAACTTGAGAGGAGCTGTCCCAATCGATTTGTACTTAATACGTAAAAGCTTATGTCTCTATACATTTCCTTTCAAATTTGTGCGTTAACCATTAGAGATATGGATGAAATACGTTTAGCTAGACATGTTAAATTGCTAGACTTTCGTTGAAACAGAAACCTCTTTGTAATTTATCAGTTCCTAGTCATGGAAATACGTGATTATATTCATGTACCTAAGTACGTACAAACATCATGATCAATAATGCCGCAGAGTACAGTGGAGAGTATACGAGTGTAGACAATGAAGTATACGATGTTCGTGGATGCAAAAAGATTATTGTTCCATCAATTTCAGTTATTTTATTTCCGTAATGGTTTCTTTGCGAAAAGTTTTTGCGTAGTCCACGATACAAATAAAAAACTATCTTTAAATAAGATTCATCATTTAAAATAACGATATATCTGAATCTTGTTAGTTTGAAGCTTAGATATAATCACATCTCACACACACAATTTCTCTGTTAACAATCAACAAACTTTCAAATTTCTATTGACAGACATTTTGTAAATGCTCTATGAGAACCCTTATTTTATACTCCCTCTTTTTAGCATTTATTTTATTTGCATATACTCTTTGTAGTGATATTGTCCTGTGTTGCTTGCTCCATTAGTCGCCTCTTACAAAACCCATTGAATGGATAGGGGTAGCGACGTTTCATATTCTTAATCCGTCACGTCGCCACATGGAACAAAAACTTGTCGCGAAATTTAAGTTTATATATTTACTAAGTTCGAAAATTTTAAAATTTAAAGAATAAATCAGATTAAATTATTTAATTTATTTATCTATTTACACAGGTTAATCTCACGACAAGTTTTTATGTCATGAAAATTGTGTAATGTCATAATAAGTTGATCGTCAAATTTTTTACCGATTTTTTTATTATTCTCTTTAGCGTGTTTAAGTAAAACCTTCTTTTAAAGAAATTTTACTTACTTTAAATTTATATTTTGCTTTTTAGCTATTGTAGAACAGATTTTTCAGTGTTTTATCATAGAATTGACGTTGATAATAAATGAAACGAACTCATTTTAAGGTATTTGAGGCAGTTACGTCGTTCTATTACTGTAATCCTTTGACCACCTTCTAGTTTCATCATCAAACACTGGTTAATATTTAAGACTACTCGTCAAAAAATCAAATTATCTCACTTTAATATGGACTCCCTATGGCTAACTTTTTACTTCTATATCAAACCCTGGATACCATTTAGAAATAATGTGAAGTTTAGTCTCCAGTGACACATCAAGACCAAATATGTGAGAACAAACTCGATGGGATTATGTTTCTTTTTAAACGAAATTCCTAGAGACACAGCTTCGGCATCAGATCAGGATCGTGTCATCATAATATTGCATTAATACATTGTCACAAAATTGAGATGCAAGATTCTATCCTACTCCTAGTTACACATATACATACATTGCAAAATAAACAATATCGTTAATGAATCAATTGTCATGGTTTCCCAATAGGCATTCATAGTATTAAAATATTAATGGAGTAAAGAAAATTTGATGCGATGCGAATGTACAATATAACCTACCAAATTCATAACGATTCGGGAAACATGAACAACAAAGAGGTCTTTTGGCAGGCATGGCATCCGGCCCACGACTTTTTCTATGTGCTTGTAGTATTTATATATAACGATAGAAAGAGAGAGATTTATCTCACCAAGTCATACAGGATACTACAGATGTGTTAAAGGGAGCAAGAGAATGCGTAGTTAGACAACGACAGTACCTCCATTACAGTTATGATGTCCTAGTACAATTTCGAACAGCAGAGGTCATTTGTACACCAATCAGAGTAGTAAATAAATTTTGGGACCTTAACAACCCCTTGATCCCAGACTGACAAACTGACGGTAGGACTAAAAACGGCCGAGGACGGTGACTTTATTAGAAATTATTTTTTCTTTAGAGATTTGTTCACCAATTGGAGTAGTTTTGAATATAATATAACAAAATTTGGAACTTTAAATAGACCGTCAAACAGACACTCAGACTAAAAATAATGATATTGATGACCCTATAAGGATTCCTTTGTTGTTTGAGGTATAAAACCGTAAGAGAAAATGAGGTGATTTGCGGATTATAGACCGAATGATTAGCGCTCTTTGAAAATCTTACAAGTTAAAGGTAAGCAAACCATTCATACCTGACTCATATTGTTAGAGTATGAAGCATTAGGTAACTATATATAGTAGTTATAATTTGTAAAAATTTCACAAATGTATCTCAAAGGTTTATACTTAATACATAAAAGGCTACAACCCTGTACGTTTACTTATGAATTCTTACTTTGATCCATTGAGATATGAATTAAATTTATTTAGCAGTATGTGCAGTTGCTAGATTTTCGCTGAAACAGAAACCTATTAGTAATGTTTGTTTTCCTTGTTAATGTCCTTACAATAATTAAGTTAGCCGAGAAAGAAGTTTATTCCGTCAATTTCAATGATTTTATTTTCTTAACAAATGTTTATATTATTGTGCAATCCATCAAATAACATAAGACTATCTTCAACTAAGCCACTTTATTTCAAATAACGAATTATTATAATCTTGTAAACTTGCAGCTAAGGTATAAATAACCACACCTCTATAACGTCATCAGTGCACAGTACAATTTTATTCGCTTATTTGACGCATTTCAGTTACCCACAAACAGAAGAGTACATTGTCATGGAAGTTAAAATACAACTTGAATTTATTTATTACAAACTGATGTAACTATTGTTTTTTGGTGTCCACTATTTGCCTACTTATTTTAATGAACAATAACTGAATAGTGTTGGGATCTAAGCAGATATTATATTTGAATAAAATAAGAATTACATATAGTTTTGCTTTTTGAACCTATCTTTTCCCGTAAAACAGAATTCAAAAACAAAAGGGCTCCTCTGTCATTAAAAACAGTCATTAATAGAATACCAAATAAAGTGAATAAATAATAATGATCATTCGTGCTATCACTTTATAATGATTCGGATAACATGAACCAAAAAGAGGTTGCATCGAGTCTACAACTCTGTTTACCTTGTACCACGTGGCTTGTGCTTCTAATTTTGTTATATGAAGATAAAAAGATAAATTATATAGTTCCATTTCACCAAGTTACATAACCATAGACAACAGTTGAAAGCACTATACCGAGAGAGCGCACCTAGATCCTAAATATGAATGAGATTACAATAGTACCTCTATCGTAGTCATGATACCCTAGTAGAATTTCGAATAGGGGAAGTCATTTGTTTACAATTGAAGCAGTATAATATAAATTTGGAGACTAACAAATCTTTGATTCCAGACACTCAAACAGACACTCTTTCTAAGAAATGATTATAAGAGCTCCTTCATTCATTGGAGGTACGAAACCTTAAGAATCACCTAATTTAGTATTTACTTAAATAATTTATATCACACTCGCAATATAATAGTTTGTGTAGTTGAAGTTAACTTGCTAATTGATATTATTGCCGTTACACAGTGGTTTGTGCTTTTTGTCTCAGGTCTATTTTCTTTTTTACAGAAATGAAGTGTTGGTGATACAGCGAACAAATATGGAACTGCGCCGTCCTAAAATGCACTTACTAAACGTGGCTAAAAGTATAAATTGTTTAAAAATAAAAGAGACTATCTGTTGAATTAGTCTTCGTCTAGTTCTGAGATACAGAGACAGCTGTAAAACTAGCCAGCATTTGCTGCGGTGACCTTTAAATTTAAAGTAATTAAAATTTCTATAATGATTCTCATGGCTTCTGGGAGGAATGATGTAATTTAACGTATCTTCATGAATGTCATGAAAGAAATAACCAAAAGTAAAATGGTTACGTCTAGATTAAAGCAAAAGCTAAATTATTTTTCCATTACTTGTAGGATCTGAAAATCTGTTTTCGGATTTCAGAGGCAGAAAAAAGGAGTATGTTTAAACTTTTTACAAAATAATAGCAAAAGTGGATAAAACATATTAATATTATTGTCTAAATTAATCATAACTTCACTAATAAATTACATATAGTTTTGTTTACAGTTACATTTTTACTAAAATCTATTTATGTTTCAATAATTATGTTATTATATTACCATTATATCTTTTAACAGTCCCCTGAGCATGAACCTCTATTTAGCAAGGAGATTATTCGCCTATTTTTTCCATATTTTTGAAGACATTGGTATAAAAGCTATAGGCCTGTAACATAACATATCTGCCCAATCTTGATTTTTAAATAAAAGCTTAGTGATAATTGTTTTCAATTATTAAAGTAATATGCCTTGTATTATACATAAATTAAATACGTGAGTCATATTGGTGATTTGTCTCTACTCACATTATGCAAGTAATATTATATATGATGTTACCTATATATAATTATTATTCTTACAAGAATAAGCTACACTGTAATCACTGTAACAGTTTAGATTGTTCCTTTCACTCAGTTTGGTCATGAAGAAAGAAAAGTGAATCAGAATGAAAGCGCTATATATTCCCCACTCTTTCGCAGGTGAAACTTCATCGAGACCCGCCCTCTCTTCTAGAACGGTGTTGATGTTTTTCTGTAAACAGTAATTCATGACATAAACTTGCGACTTCCTATAAAAATTTCACAGTCAGTATTAAGCATATCTTGTGTGGATTGATTGATTAAAAAGTCTCTACTCTATTGTGTCATAATATGTGAGATTTAACAAAAAAATCTGTAAGATAGCTATTTTAATACATTTGTAACCAATACTTAAAAACGTATATCTCTACAAGTGAGTTTGCAAATTTATACTTTCGTAATTGGAAATACGGTCGAAATACCTTTTGTAAAGTGTGTGCTGTTGCTAGTTTTTCACTGAAATAGAAATCTCTTAGTAACTTATGTTTTCCTCGTTGATGCCCTTACATTCGTACCAAAGTCAGGATACGTGTCGATGAAGTATATGAAGTTCGTTTATGCCAATGAAAGATAATATAATATGCGCTGGCTGTTTCCAAATTATCCAGAATTTGTGCTTTGATAATCAGACTGCTGATTCCCATACTTAAATATTTCTAAATGCATACCGATAATTGATGCAAAACAAATAATCGTGCTCATTACACAAATATCTGTTCTGGATGGAAATCGAACCATTACATCAACAAGACCCTTGAAATAGTCAAGTTAACCGATAAAAATAGAGTTTATTTTATTACCTTAATAATTCTTTTTGTAAGTATTTTTGCATAGTTCTTGAAATTAATACTTAATAGAAAATCATATTTAATAGGCTACTTCATTTAAAATAACGAATTATCTTCATCTTGTCAACTTTCAGCTAAGATATCTGAATCTCTCTGATGAATCTGAACAGCTGCTTAATCTTTACACAGCCCAAGTTCGATCCTGCATGGAGTACTGTAGCCACCTCTTGGATGGTGCAGCCAAATATCACCTGGAAGCTTTGGACTCAGTTGACCGAAGAGCCCGTAGGCTAATTAATAACGAAAAGCTCTCAAATAGCAGACTGCACACCCTTGAGCATCGTCGTCGTGTTGCTAGCTTGTCGGTTTTTATAGGATACACTTTGGAGAGTGCTCGAAGGCTCTCTTCGAACTGATTGAGCCATCTCCGTTCCTTTATCGGACTACTAGGCGCAGGCAAAAATTTCATCCACACGTTGTTGACATACCCAAAAGTCGAACTAAACGGTTTGACAGCTCTTTTTTGGTGAGAGTCGCCAAGACTTGGAACGACCTGCCTGGGTCTATTTTTCCTGATGACATGAACTCTGGAGCCTTTAAGAGTAGAGTGAACAGGTATCTTTTGGATGGGCGTGCACCACCTTCGTCTTCATCTGCACTTTCCATCAGGTGAGATAGAGGACAAACGCCTATTCCATTAAAGACGTAAAAAAAAAAAAAAAAAAATCTCTATGTATATAATTCTACTGTACGTGACTTAACGTGACGTAAACTTAACTATTATAAGCATCAACAAACAATTACATAAACTCTGATTAAATGGCACTAGGTTCTAGGGAGATATTTTAATAGTACCAAAATTATATACAATTTTGCCTTTTTGAGTTTATCTTCTCTCAAAAATATGGGACTTCATGGGACTTCAAAAATATGGGAGTCTTCTGTCATCAGAAACTATCTTTGAAATAGATATTGTTCATGAATCAATTAATATAATATCGTTCAGTCGTTTGTGGTACTCACAACATTAATAGAGCACGAAAAATACTGTATGGATGATCATTGGTGTAATTGTATATAAACAGAACAAACAAAACAACAGAAACTTTATGGTGATTCGGATGACATGAACATCAAGGAGTTTGTTTCGTGCCCACAACTTTGTTTACATTGTAGCACGCGTATCAAGCCTCACTCTATATACTTGTAATAAAATATAGACAAATATAAAGATAGAAAGAGAAAGCGCAAGGAGAAGGCGCAAGTCCATAACAGCCAGCTATACCATGTACTGGGAGTAAGAGAGACCGTATGATCATTCTCTTATGCATCCTAGCTAGTAACATGAATGAAGTAGCGACAGTACTTCCATCGTAGTAATGAAATCCTAGTACAGTCGCGAGTAGGAGAAGTCATTTGTTCACCAACCGGAGTAGCAAATACATTTGGAGAGTGTAATAATAAACTTTGATTCTAGATAAACGGATAGACCGACACTCAGACTAGAAAATAGTAACTAGACGATCCAACAAGGATTTCTATATTCTTTTGAAGTATAAAACTCTAAGAATTACTTAATTTCTCTGTTTTATAACAATGGAGATCAAGCTAAGATAACTCACTAATATTATATTCCATTAGACAATGGGCTGTCCTTTTTTCTCATGTCTACTCTTTTACAGAGTTGAGAGTGTTAATGATACAACCAATAAAAATCGATCTAAACTTAAATACTAAATTTGGCTGAATACACACTAATCATTTGAATATAAACGTCTTGTCTGTTTGTGTCTGTCCTGTTCTGAGAAGCAGGAATAGCAAGCATCTACTAGTAGTACTGTTTGTGTCTGTCTTGTTCTGAGAAGCAGGAATAGCAAGCATCTACTAGTAGTACTGTTTGTGTCTGTCCTGTTCTGAGAAGCAGGAATAGCAAGCATCTACTAGTAGTACTGTTTGTGTCTGTCCTGTTCTGAGAAGCAGGAATAGCAAGCATCTACTAGTAGTACTGTTTGTGTCTGTCCTGTTCTGAGAAGCAGGAATAGCAAGCATCTACTAGTAGTACTGTTTGTGTCTGTCCTGTTCTGAGAAGCAGGAATAGCAAGCATCTACTAGTAGTACTGTTTGTGTCTGTCCTGTTCTGAGAAGCAGGAATAGCAAGCATCTACTAGTAGTACTGTTTGTGTCTGTCCTGTTCTGAGAAGCAGGAATAGCAAGCATCTACTAGTAGTACTGTTTGTGTCTGTCCTGTTCTGAGAAGCAGGAATAGCAAGCATCTACTAGTAGTACTGTTTGTGTCTGTCCTGTTCTGAGAAGCAGGAATAGCAAGCATCTACTAGTAGTACTGTTTGTGTCTGTCCTGTTCTGAGAAGCAGGAATAGCAAGCATCTACTAGTAGTACTGTTTGGTTTATTGATGAAGACACATTTTTTCAAATAATCCCATTAAAAGAAGTCTGCTAGGGATAGATCTGGATATCCGCGTAGCCACGGAATGTCACCTCGTCTGGAAATCAGCTTCTCTGTAAACATGTCTTTGACCACCAGTAGGGATTCCTTGGATTGCCAGCAAATTCCAGTAGCATCGGTCTCAGGAACTCCTGTAACATTTTCACTAATCAGCAGAATGAACAGTAACTGAACAGCCGCGAGAATCTTCGAAAAGTAGGATCCAATGATTTCTTTTGCTGAAATTGCAGGCACATATATACAGTTACCTTGGGAGAATGAAGTAGCCTCTCGTGTTTAGTTTTAGGATTTTTACTGCGCCAAAAGTTCCAATTCTGTTTGTTTACATGTCCGTTGAGGTGAAAATGGGCTTCATCAGAAAATAAGATGTTGTCAAAATTACTGAATCGTCATAATAATGTTTGAACAAATTTAAATCATTAGGTATTAGTTTCTACACTATCTGAATCTAGATCTTATATGGTTAAATTTTAAATAGAATTTCAAAATACGACGTAATGATGTACGGAATAGTAAATCTAGATTACGTCGAATAGTGGAAACTTGCTGCACGTTCTCTTCGGTCCGAGAAGTCCGTGGGCCTTCGAACTTCTTCACTCATTTCTTAATTAAAGGAGCATTCGGACACTGATTTATGTCATGTATATCGTATTCAATGCGAAAAAAGTGACTTACAGTAATAAGCGAACTGTTGTTCAAATAAAATTGTTTCACGCAATAAGCGCAATGCGGCCCTGTGAAGCGATTAGCGAAAATTTGCAAGAAACGAGCTAGTGGTCAAATCCCACTCTGCACCCCGCGCTGCATTTGTTTGCGTAGTATGTTAGGTTCAAATGTTAACAAATTCTTTACCCACCCTGTATCTGCAGAACGTATAGGTATATGACAAAGTAATCACGCGTTCCTATCACTAGGAACTGATGAGTTACGAGGAGGTTTCTATTTCAGTGAGAAACCAACAATCCAACATATTCTTCAAAAATATATTTCAACAGTATCTCCAAAGACTTAAGTACAAATTACAACCAAATATAAAAAGATATAGGTCTTTTAGTATTTGTTGAAATAGCGACCTTTAAGGTTAAGTTTCTCCAGAAAAAATCTTAGAAGATGGGACAATGAGTGTATGAGACTTTTTAATTTTATTGACTAATAAAATATGCTTTTTATTTATCATAAAATCTTACGTAAACACTTCAAGTTTATATGAATAACAGTTAAAGAGACAAATATTAAAGCCTTTATAGATTAGGGATGTGTCATGATATCGTTTGATATTTATATGATTTTATTATGAAAACGGTAGCGAATATAGTAAGGTTTTGTTTTGTTTCTCTTCTCTTTCTGTTTTACAATAATACATTAGATAGAAGAGAAATTTTAATATTTATTTATGTGTATAAATAATATAATCAAGCTAAAATTAAAATTTTAGTTTTTATATTTAATTTATAACAATTTAGAAGTTTATGGGAAGAATAAATCGTTGTTATTAGCGTTTCATTTCTTCTTTTCAGAAGGAAACGGCTGAAATCGAGGCGCTCTTGCTTCGTACCACGGCTGCTATTACGACACCAATGGCGAGAATTTCCACTCTGATGGGCATCATGAGGACGTCGTTTATTTATAAGTGAATACCTAAATACGAAACAGATCTTAATGTTGAAAAAATTTTAAAAACAAATAAGTAACTTTGGTCTAATCTATTTAGCTAAGAGATAACCTCAAAGGAGTGAATCCAGGTCACGAAAAATCCATTAAACTTAATACCTAAGCATGCTAGCTTAGTGAAAACTGGTACTTTAGTATCTATAACAAGTATATTTCGGTATCTTTTTATAATTAAACATTTTTATAAAGTTATAGTACCTTATTTTACTTCCACCTACCTTAATTACTATATGATAGAAAAAGATACAAACAACTATCGTAACTAAGGAAAGGCTTGTTCTTATTAAGTAACACTCCAAACCTGTCTCAAACTTTCTATTGTTGATCTATTGTTTATTGAATAAAATGTTATATTTTGTTGATCTGTTAATGTTGACCTTTTGAAATACGTCATTCACAATCCAGAATTTGCATGCCAGTTCATTGAAAAAAGTAACACATGATTACGCCAATTTAAATTAGCCTTATATTATTTCTTGGGTTAGTTTTGAATAGTGACTTACCCAATTTACAAAAAACGGTTCCTACATTCTCTTAATACTCGTATGTCTACTAGGGGACTTTCATTATAATAATATTTACTGTTTTCTGTCCTTACGACGAGAAGGACACTGAATAATAATAATATTTTGAATTTTTACACACAACATATGCTCAAATGTTCACTGTGTTTATCTTACGAAAACGACTGGAGACTGTGAACGGACACCAGTCAACCACGTAAGAGATATTATAGTACACAAGTATGTGCACAAGCGCAGGTGCACTCTCTATTTCCTCGTTCTCACAATCCGATGAAATGGCTATTCGATACAGGTTTTACGTGCTCTCTGTGGCACGGGGGTTAAGACCCTAGCTTTAAAACTCTGGGCTGTTTCAAACTCGAATACGCTAACTGCTAGATCAACGAAACTTTATAAATACTCTCTGTATTTATACAATTTATAAAAATGTATAAGATCCCTGAAGAAATTATTGTAACGTTGAAAGTTACGACTTTACGCTACGTGAAGGCTAGGACTGCCGCGTAGCTTGACGCTACGGAGTCTACGAATGTACGTATACCGTTGCATACACACACTTATTTAGAGGAAACACTCCTGGCTTATTTGATGACATAATCAAATTAGATATAATCAACTTCATTATCATCAACAACTACAACTACTATACTAATTTCTTGCAGGAATCTTTTGTCTTTTCCGATGGCTCGAGGTACCAAACCTGCCTGATAATAACAGCCTGATATATCATCAGGGTTATTTTATTCTTGTTATCCTAGTATACAAATAGTAATTATTTATAATTGGACTTGTAACTGTAATACTCACTAAAAGGAACTAGCATATAACAAGATCCACTCAATAAAAGTATTTGAGTTTAAATTTTTCATTATCGTCACTTAATAATATCACCCTGTAGTCTCGCCCGCCATCATGTGTGACCTCAAATCATTTTTAGGTAATTTCGCTCTTCCTATCCCCATTACCATAGTTATTTATAGTTGTGATATCATATAAGTTTTTATTTATTATCATTAAAAATTTTGTAGAAATAGATTATAAGATAATAATTAAAGTAAATTGATTGTGAGCTCATAGCATGACAACAATAACAATAAGTTGTGTATAATCGATAAGTTGGTAACAAAATAAAGGCTATTTTTTATTTATTTTTTTATTTTAGTGTTATGTAAGTGTCCTTTCCGCTAAAAATAACACGATTTCATTTCTGCCGCTACACTGAAATAACTCATTTGGGCTACAAAAAGTTTAATGATGTATATATATTTTGTTTCCGGAACGCAATCCACTCGCTGCTTTCATTTTATTTTTTTTGATAATGTTTAACCACTCTCCTTCTGAATATTATACATTGGAACCTAACGTTAATAGTTAAAAAAGGATATGTTAAACTGGAAACCAATGAAAATAAGTTATAACTTTTATTATTGGTACGTAACGTATTAAGTATTATACATATAACACCATCACGCGTTCACGTATTACCAGGAACTGATGACTCATGAAGAGGTTTATTTTTTTGTATAAAATATCAATTGAATTCTACAAGAACTATTTTAACCGTATCTCTAAAAGTTATAGTATTAATTTTCAAGCGTATATACAGAGATACAGGTTTTCTAGTTTTAAGTATGAATCTTTTCACTTGAACAGCTCAAGTGACTCTCATGAATCACAACTTAAAGAGATAAATATCAGTGTCGTTCCAGAAAAGAGGTAGTTCACAGAAAAGTCAGAGAATATAATGTGTTTGCACTCTATTTCTCCTCTCTTTCTCGTTTACTAAATCAAATACAAGAAATATAATTTTTTATCGATTGTTTAAATATATTTCATTGTTCATATATTTCATGTTATGTTGTATAAAGGCTACAGTATTAATAAAAATTAACGATACGGCCATTATAAAAGTTTTAGTTATTGGGGAAATAGTCAAATAATCATTAGAACAATAATATTTTAGACGTTTTGTCTAGAATATTTAAAAAAAAAACTACTATTGCTTAAGACGATGGTTCATCAGATTTTTTTTTAGAACACTCAACGATTTTGTTGCAATTATGTACTTAAAGTTAGCGTGCTAATCGCACTTAGTTCTAAATCAAAGTTAATACTTGAACATTTCATAACAAAATAAAAAAAACATATAAACTTTAAAATAATACATACATACATACATTTAATTTGCATAATTTGGTAATGATTTATTCACAGACCATAGAGAACTTATTCATCGTCTTTCAAGTAAGGAGGATTCTGAATACTATACTATGCTGACCAGACAGGTTAGTATAGGGTTTTTCAAATTTTCCTTCACTTTATAATGTTTGGTCATATACAGTATACATATGAAAAACTCATCACTTGAAAATGTATGAACCGATATAATTTACCTTTTCTTTAATAAATCATTGATAGTCACAACATTTTTATCAAAAGAAAATTTAAAATTGCATTTTTCTGTCAGCTTTTAGTTATAATTTAGCTATTAACGAAATATTAACATCTTAATAAATAAATGACGGTATTAAAAGCATTAAAAAACCGTAACAAAAATATTGATTTAGTTATTATTAAAATATCGTAATCAAATAATTTTTTCCTTAAGTAGTCGATTCACAGTTGCTATAAAACGACACACACTCACACCACGTAGAGAGGGTGGGAAGCTTTGTGAATCGACCAATCACGATACATGTTTGCCTTTTCACTCTTTGAGGTCTCGCTTCTACAAGGGAGCGAGATATTGAATATACTCTTTCGTAGTTATGATACCCTGGTACAGGTGCGGATGAAAAAACCTATTCAGAACCGCAGTTTACGAACTTCACTCCAGTAACAGAAAAATGTACAGTTAAAACAATATTTTCTGTGCGAAATTGAAAATATTTTATTTTGAGAATATAATTTTTCTTTTATTCTTTTACTCACAAAAACATACATACATATAGGAATACATAACAAAGAATATATTATGACTGGATACCGATCTCTAAAAGTATTTCTCAGAATATAAAGTTACTGTACGATACTTAATAATAGTCATTATACAGTTACTATAGAATACAATAAAAAAATAATAGTAGCATAGTGATTTCAATTTCTACTGACACTTGCTACCGTGCTGAGTATTATGGGTTCATACCTCATATGAGGCAATACTGTGTAATTCACAAATTGTTGTTCGTAATCCGGGTATTCTCTGTCTGTTTTAGGCATATCCGTAAAATCCCCGCAACTCCGAAACTTTCCTAATGCGGGAGTTGTAAAAAAAAAGAGAAAAGAAGAAGATTAACCGAAACATCAAACTTTTTCAGAAATATTAAATGTATTTTGTTTTTTTAGATTTGTTTTATATTATTTGTATTAATTTATAATCACCATATTTCATATAATCATTTAGTGAATATAGTATACATTTTACGTATCAATTCCTTCTAAGCTTGGCTGAGGAGTATACTAAAATAAATATATATACACTTGTAATAAACAATATTATAACCATTTGTCACATTTATATTTATTTACGTAATATTTTTTCTCTATTTTAACAGAATTTACCCTACTACAGTAATGTACTAACAAAAAAACATGAAAATATAACAGACACAAAAGAAATGAACTTATAATATTGTAATCAATGACTAACCTTTACATTTATTTTTATATTTGTTATTACGTTAGATCCCAAAAAGCAAATACATCGAACTTAATGTTCTCATATCTCTTAAAGAAAGTTGAGGGTTTGATTGACCAATCGAAATATACACTTACACTACAATACTATTTCACAACGAATGCTACGCGTGAATGTAAACCTGATACTAACTATCTCTTAGTTATGCTATCCTGGTATAGGTGCCGGTAACAGAGCCTAGTCTGAACCAGGCTTTTGCGATGCTCAACGTTTGCAAACGCGAACTAACGCTAGAACTTTAGTTCTTGAAAAACAGGAAAGGTGGAAGTTAATAAATATCGTTTAATAAATAAAAACTTAAGACCGATTCTTAACATATTGAATACAAATGATACAATACACTATGAAGGAATATCATAATAACGACAAAAACAGTCTGTATCTATTTATATTTTTTATTTAAGTATATAAAACTTGAAACCGTTTATTAAACGTGGTTCTTAAAATCAAATTAAATCAAATACATACAAATTACAGATCAAATACAAAAAAATGCAAATATGTTGTATATGCTCAGTGGTAAAACAAAAATACACCATCTACTTAAAGTCAAATTTCCTATGGTAATAATTAGATGAAACTTCTCAAATAACATCTTACAACTCGCTCACATATAGGATAGAACGAATTACAAAACTCATGTTTATCTAACGTGCTTATTTGTTGATTCCTCTTTCTACTACACTTCGGTATACTATGGGATATAATATCTACAACGCAGAAAGCGTCCAGTGCTACAGGACACGTAATTTTTTAATGTATTTCATTTATTTAATTATATTCCAAAAAATGCTTTTTTTGGAAATATGTTTGTTACTAATAGTAGTGTAGGGTGCCCTGCGTCGCGATGGACCAACGACTTGAAGAAAGTGGCTGGCATCGGATGGATCCAAATTGCCCAAGACCGGGATGGTTGCTGTTCCTTGAAGAAGACCTTCGTTCAGCAATGAACGGCGATAGGTTGATTGATTGATTGATACGTTCCTTACCTAATATCTTGTTCCTAGTGAAAATACTCGTATATATTGTTTGATGCCTCAGTATAATATAGTTTGATGTCTCAGATTTATTTTTAATCCTTTCTAATTTGTAAGTAACAATGTGAATAAATTTAATGGCAACTTTATATGTGTAATTATTACTATCTCCTGAAAGGGCCTCGAATACTTATTTACCTACATTATAATCACTCAAACAATAATTCGTCATAATATAGTCATATATTATGTAAAAATTATTTTCATGGGGAAACCACGCTTTGACAAAAATGGGCTTGTTTGACCAGAGTAATAACACAATCTTACACAAAAAATAGCTTTTAATAAAATTTTACTAATAATTAACCGATATATAAATAATCTTACATCTAACACACAACAGTCTGTTTGCAAATTAGGTAGATTTTAGCTAATTACTATGGTAACCAACTGCTGATAAACATGCTTGAATATATTTCTGAATATACGCGTATTATAGATATATTTCACCCAGACACAGAATAAATTCTTGTGTTCATCACACCAATATTTTCCCTGCATGAAAATCGAACCTACGACCTCTGGTCAAGCAATTGGGGCCACTAACTACCAAACCAACAGTTCTGTCAAAATGAATGTGAACTGAGTTGTGACAAAATATGGATTGTAATTGATACCAACATACAGTAAAATTATCATATTTATCTTCATAGAGTAAGTGAGGATATTTGAACTTAATCGACTCTCTGCCATTGGAAAGGGTGGGATAAAATCAAAAGACGAAAGCGCACTTGTGACTACAAAAACCGTAGGCCATGAGCACGAAGTCAGCTGGAACGGGGCGATTGTAGCGGCAGCACGAGGAACGACGACAACGGGTGATACGTCCGCTCCTTTGGTCACTAGCATGAGAAATACAAGTCTCATTTGAGAATTCTAGATACTTTAGAACATTGTGGGTCATTCTTCCACCAATGGATAAGTTTTTGCTGCGATAATTATGATTGGGAGCAGTGTTTGACTTAAAGGCATCTTATATCCTATAATAGTTATCTGGTCTATAGTAGTAGGATGAATAGGTTAGAAGTTTAATTATTTATGAAAAAAATAAATAAAGGTCTTAGTCCCACTCAGTTTGTTTTGAATGTGATGAGTCATGACCGCTACAAAAGTCTACGGTTTAGCTACGGTCTACGCCGTAGATATTGTGGTTAGTAAAAACCAAAGTTTTGGCCTGCCTATAGCTGCCACATTGCATATATACAGACAGTTAATAGAACATTTAATAACGAAAGCATTAGTAGAAAAGGTACATTTTGCAAATATGAAAACAATATAAGGAATACTGGAAATCGAGCGTTATCTTATAATTCTACGTGATTTCATTGCTGAAAAAAATTATTCACGGCGACTACTACTTTTTAGATAATAAAAGCCGTAATAGTGTTTGAACTACGTCAACTACAATGAGGTTTCGTAAAAGTGACCACCAATTCATTCTCCCAACGTGGATTATTTTGGAATGTTATGTTTACATCCCTGCTCGTGAAGGTTTTATGCTACAAACATTTATATCTCAATATAATATTTGCAAACATTATTATTTAAAAACACATAATATGCACTTTCCTCAAGAACTACACTTAATGCCTCGAGTATTTTCTACCAGTGAACTTCTGTGGTGATGCAATAGTTAAACATCTTCCACAATTTTCAAATACATCACTTGATAATGGCTGACGCGATGTGATTGATATATTCTTTTTTTCAGAAGCAACAATAAAATAATCAGTAAAAGAAATTGAAATAATTATCCAGAGACGAACAAAATAAACAAATTAAACATATAGGACCCTTTTTTCATGTCATTAGCGTAGTCATTTTTACGTATATACGGTAAATTATTATTATTGAAAGTTAAATACTGCACTATACGGCCTTTAACACTGAAATACTATTAATAGCTTGCAACTACTAAGAGATCATGACTTTAAGGATATGCATTTTAAAATATACAAAGATAGAAAGAGAGTGCATGCTGTTCCTTGTCACAAAGTTGATGCAGTTGCAGATCAATAGTTGAACGTAACAAGAAAATAATGATTAGGATATCATAGAACGTAAAGAGTTTATTCCACAACTTTGTTTACATTGTAGCACGTGGATACTGTGACGTCACTCACTGCACTGCAGCTAGACAATGTTTTGTTCACAAATAAGAAATAAAAGTAAAATTTCTTACATTTTCGTCGCCGTCTTCATTCGCAGTGAGCATGGCGACCATCGCTCTTGAACTCTATTCATGTTTTCCATCAGGCAGAGTATAGTCACTTTGGTAGGTTACTATAAAAAAAAATTCACACACATTCACTCTACTCTTGGTTTCAAACATATATAGGTGAAAGACAGCTTTTAACACAATTGCCGCTATTTCAGTTAATATACGATATGAACTTTCGTCCTACGAAAATTACAATAGCCATCCCCGGAGGAGCCAAAAAAACAACCTTATTTAATTAAATTTACAGAAAGTTAATAATTACAGAAAATTAGAAGTGACAATACTTCCAAGTGTAAAACAAGTATTAATATAAAGTCGTTGCTAATTTGCGATGGAGAGCTAATATCTAGACAATTCAATCTAATCTGATGATAAAAAGTCCAGAAACTGAGTTCGTCATAGAAAAGTATTTTTTTTAAAAACGTAAGATTGATCACTAGGTACGAATACCACTACCACACACACATGCTCCTATTCACTCTTTTAATGAATCAGTTTCTATAAGTGAAAGAGAAATTGATGTTAACTCCAGCGTAGTTATGATATCCTGGTACATGTGCGGATAAAGATACCTATTCACGATCGCAAATTGAGAACGAACTCCCCGACTGCAAAAATGTGAAATTACAAAATTGTTTGTTTGTTTAAAACGTGAAACCATTTCTAAGAATCTAACTTTAACTATAAAAATAAATCATGTTATAGAGAAAAACAAAAAATAAAATTATTAATTAGTTATTGTAGTTAAAGTGACTTATAAATAACAGGCAACCCATTACGCATCTCACATAACATGGGTTACCTTTACAATTCTTGGACTCAGTCTTTTATCGCATTATGTTTCAGGTACAATGACAATTTATTGATACATTGAAACAATTAAAGCTTGTAAAGCCTTTTTCATAAAGGTGCAAGAGGATGCACTTGCACTTCCTGTCACTTAAGAAAATACATGAAAAATGATATATGTACTTTTTAACTCGAGTACATAAGCAAGTAACAAATGACTTGTCATCAGATTTGTATAGACTGTGGAAGCTATTTAACTTTCAGGAAAAATCAACCAAGTTAATTTTGTGCCAAAAAAGAAGATTACACATTTATTGGTGTATTATTTGATTCTATATTTAGTATATTTTATAGTTATATTTTTATTGATTATAATATTTTGAATTATCTTAGAATTTGTATTAAGTTGTAAATATGTAATAATTTATATAGATCTGAGATAGCTTGGATGAGAAACAGCAAACACAAGCGATTAACATAGACGACAGTGGTGTCTAGATGCACTATTTAATATCATCTTTAAAAAATATTATATCTGTTGCTATTGAGAACGTTCTGGAAGGCCTATGTCCAGCAGCGGACATCCTTCCACTGAGATGATAATGATAATTGCAGATGATGTATTGAATGTGTACGGATTTTACTTTCGTTTGAGTTTTTTGAAATACAATAAATATTGAAATAAATTAAAGACTGATGAGTGATGTAGTCCAGGACAACACTCTCGGCAATGATTATACGTTATAGTTGTGGCCACAATCATTTTTTCTATCAAACGTAAACTGTAGTATGTGAGAAATAACTCGTCAATTAATTTAAATCATTTTATTTACCAAAGTTTTGTTTTTAGATAAATCTGGAAGTCCTCCACAATTTACTATAAAATTTCATGAAACTATAATTGATACTACAAGTAGTAGAACCATAAATTGCGATTCTCAATAGTTTTCCCTACCTGCACAAGTACTAGGCTATCAGAGCTATGATAGAGCTCTACAGGAAAATGTAATGCATTTGTAGTGCATCATGAAAGCTTTCCTTCCCAATTGCACAGCACGATGGCGCTGTTCGATATTCGTTGCATATATTACCAGAACTACATTTCTACAGAAGAGGTGCCTTGAACGACTATTTATAATATCTGCTATAGACTGTCTCTTCTCCTAAAATGTATCCTATATTCTCTCCTTGATGATGGCATGAGTGTTAAGCATCCAGATATCTTTTTTCTATATTACTACAAGCTATAACCAAATTTCAACTTCATATGTCATCTAGAAGTAGATTAGAGTGATCTATGACCTCAATCAACGATAGGAGTAATGATTTTAAAAACGTTTTGTTCCGTAATACATATCATCACAAAGTTAAGATATAACTGAAGTTACAATACATATTGTCAAATATAAATATAGCTATAGGTATGCAAAATCTAATAAGAAGCACTTAGAGGCGCAATGTTACATATGATAGCGTAGCATAGAGTAATAACCTTTATCTGACCTCTGCCGTAGTTATTAGATCCTTGTGCAGGTGCGAACAGTTAACGCCTACCTTTTAACATGTAGCACTTTTCTCATATTTGATATAACTTATGAAATAATTATTTTTACAAAGGCTACGATAGATATCTCTAACTGGCCTTAGTTTCATTGATATGAGAGTACTATTGAGGTCTTGGTCATTTCAGTTTCAGCCACACTTCAGCAACATTGCCTATATTTACTGACTATAAATAAATAAATAAAATAAATAAATTAAGAGCCTCACACATCTCACACACGGCAGTCTGATCCTAAACTGGGCAGTGCCTTAAATATTTTCAAATATATACATGTTATGGATAAATTTCATCCAGACAGAACAAATATTCGTGTTTATGACACGTATATTTGTCCTGGGTGGAAATCAATCAAACCCACGACCTCCTGTGTAGCAGTCCGGTCCACGAGCTACCGGACCATCAGGCCCGTCACTATATAACATGCGATTTAAATTTTTCACAAACTTGTCCCAAAAGGGAAAATAGACGTTGAAATTATGAAATATTTTCTTATCACTCCCTATCCCTCCGAAGCTCTTGAGTCATTATGATTATGATCTTTTTTTATTTTTTCATTGTGAATGTGTGTACCCTATCGTAGCTCAATGTAACTTAAGAAGACTGATGCTTGTGATAAGCCTTTGAACACCTGCATTACAGGTCACCATGCTCCTAAATAAAATATACTCCACACAGAAGCGTGTATTACTCAACAAAATTATTAGTCTAATTAATATTCTATTTTATAAACAACAATAAGAAGGGTAAATTAATAAATAATTTTTATTTATTTTACTAAAAGCTTTCTTGATTTCCTTTTCACTTAATATAGAGTAGTAAAGAAAGAGAAAGAAATGAAAATCAATGCGAATTGTATTCCCTACCCTTTCTGCAAGTCTCTTTCACACATTAAACGATATCATAATGCGCCCCCTGTTCTTGTCTCTTTAAATTGTAATCCATGACATAAATTTGAGTTATTTACGAAAAATTTTACAGTAAATAGAAAGTACATATTATGTAGATTCATTGATTAAAACACTCTATACTGTTGTGTTATAATTTATAAGAATTTTGTGAAATAATCTCAACGTTGGCTGTTTGAACAGATTTACACTTGAAATTAGAAAGCCTATCTCTACAATTTCCTTGCGAATTTATACCTTAACTTTTAGAGATACGGTCAATATGTGTTTTGTAAATAATCTGTAGGTGGTAATTTTTATTTAAAGCTAAAATCTCTTTGCATCTCATAAGTTTCTAGTGGTTGAACCGCGTGCTTGCGCTGACGGTCAGCATTTGTGTTACGCTGAACCTAATATTAGCTCAACTCATGGATGGACGTGAAAATTGATATTTTAGATCTAACTTTTTGAGTCTTTAAGTATGATCATATTTTCAGACATAAAAAAGTCGATTATCTTGAAGGTTTTGATCAGGATAAACGCACAAATTTTTCAAATTACTTCAGTTGTACTGTAAGTGGTCCATAAGTGGGCAAAATTTCGAATTAATCTGATCTTAAAAGTAGATAAAAATTGATTTCAAAGATTTCATTAGTCATACAGTAGCGGCGTAGTTTGCTTAGAAAGCAATCGATATGGAGCGGTCTTCTGTTTTTTTGTTTAGTCGTGGAAAAACACTATTAATATATTATATAGTAAAACTGCTTTTGACTAATGTAGTTAACGTAGTTATAATTACTTTTTCTGCTGTCGCTTGTAATATTTATTAGAAATTTTGACTACATGGATAGCGTAGTACTCTAAGCAGTCGCCAAAATGGTTTTTACTGTGTTAAGTGTTGTGGGTTCAAAGTTGACAACTCGTGTTCAACACGGTCAGTACTTGGTGTCATCCACAAATTATTGTTCCGAGCCTAAGTATTCTTTGTGCCTGTTTCATGGTTGTTAATAAAGCCCCTGCAACACAAGATATCTCATAAAATAATAACAAGATAATTAATATAAGCCACATGCTGTAAGTTTAGTTTTACGTTTAAATTTACTGGTCGTTTTTTATTTTATTTACATTTATATATTTTTACTCAAACAATTTTCGTAGACACCGACAACCATCCCTGTAATCACTATATTCTGAAACGATCTCTAATATTTGCGCTACCCGATTCCTCAAGGTCGAAGTTTAGAAGAGGTTACGGGCAATCGATCCCCTAAACTCGGTCAATGTTAGGATAAATGACGTCACAGCATCCACGTGCTACGGTATAATCGTAGTGGTTGGTCGTACTCGTACATAAAAACGAAGACTTAATTGATCAAAGGCATATAAGAATAACAGTAAATGTTAGTGTTTTAAACTGTTATATTTATTATGAAAAACGCAAATTGTAATAAAAATGTTAAAAATAAAAATATATTCAAGTAAGCTTATTAGCTATTTAAAAAGCAAAGTATTATATAATAGTGTCTATAATCTTACATACACTTTATTTTACTAATGGTTTGAGTATTTCTTTGTACTGTAATAATTTTCAACAAAGGGTGCGAATGTATACACAAACGAATTACGTAGGATTACTTACTCTGGAGATTGTCGCAGAAAATTTTTGTAGAATTGTAATTTAGCCAAACTGACTAACTATAACGTTCTGTTCTTGGCTATTTTATTAGCAAACATCATATAACACAATATTTCCATGATCACATTTTTGAAAATATGAATTTTGTAAAGATTAATTAAGTATCTATCCTAAAGTGTACAATATTTAAACTTCAAAATCACGTATGGCCAATTAAATGTATAAATATTCTAATAAAATTAAGTGGCATGGCCTATATTGTATTTTGTTTCATCAATTTCAATCAATAAATTTGCCTCATAATTTTATGGAGATCTGGTGTTGAAGTTTTTCTCGACGGCCGGTATTTTTATCCGCTTACTCAATTGTCATTTAAGTGAAAGTCTTTCTTAAATTATCGTCTTTAGGTTAATAGTAAATATTACTTAAAAATATAAAGTATTTATTTAAATGAGCAAAAAATATGTTAAGACTTTCACCATAAATATTTACTTGATTTTCCCTTTCAATTAATTTAATATCAAAGAAAGTAAGGTAGAAAATGTCAACGCTGACTGTATTCTCTACTCTCTCCACGAATCCCTCTCACATACCAAGCGATATCGGGTCACGCCCCCTAAACCAGGATGACGTTGATAGCTTTCTCTTTAAACTGTAATTGATGACATAAACTTGAACTATTCAGGTAAAATCTTTTGATAAATAGGAAGCACATATTATGTAATCTTATCGAGTAAAAACAACCTGCCCTATTACGTCATGATTTGATAGAATATTGCGAAATAGTCTCAAAAGTAGAGGTTTCAACAGATTCATAGCTAAAAAGAAAAAGCCTATATCAGTATACATTTAATTACAAAATTTATACCTTAAGTCTTGGGAATACGGTTGAAATATGTTTCGCGAAGTATCTGTAGTTGCGAGTTTACACCAAAGCTATACCATCTTATAACTTATGAGTCCCTAGTGACCGAAGCGCGTGTTTCAGTTACTGTCAACCTATATGCAACGCTGAAAGTAAATTAAATTTGCTCGTGGAAGAAAATGTATGAACAAAACAATTATGCTATAGTTATCAACATTTGACATTACATAAGTAAGTTCCTACTCATCAAAGCAAGTTCGTATTCATCAAAACTCTTTAAAAGTCCTCTGCTCGGCATAGGCCTCCTTAGCAGAGAAGTTTTGACCTTCCGTACCATGCTACCCAGACAAATTAGTTAGTAATAGACTTAGAGTTAGTAGCAGGAGACATAAAGAACTATTGTGAGCATCTTACACCTTATTTATTTCTAACTATCAGTATATGACACGTTATTTCAAGCTATTCTCATCGAAATTAAATCACTTTTAAATTTTTAATTCGTTTACAAGTAAAATAATGGCTTGCTTTAAAAAAAAATCTCTTAATTTTATTTTTAACTTTTTAGTATAGATACGATAGTGATGTAACCTTGGCTTTGAGTCATCTCTCTAATCAAACACAAGCCATATTCATAAATAAACAAATATTAATAACAAAATATGAAAAAAAAGAAGCAGACAACAAATTTAAAAGACGAAATACGAAATAAAACAACAAATTAAATGTTCATCACTTTCAAACACAACAAACGTAGATGTCGAAGGGAACGCCAAATTAAAAAAAGAGATAGTGTTGCACGTGGATATTATCTAGGTAGAATGATTTCGATGAAGATGGTAGCCCAACTAGTTTTAAAAATATCCACTCGAAAGGTAAATAAAATAAAAACATACGATTTCCTTTTAGCACATTGATTGTGGCGTTCTAAACACCTGTTTCCTAATGCGTTACGGTTGCTAAAGTGCCCCGTAAGCCTATTTACTTTATTTACATATAACGCTGCGATATCTTGATATTTTTCAGGTTAAAAAATATAACATAGAGTGATAAGTGTTACCTGTAATGGGGTCAATAATAACATCGTAATTATCTGATAGGGGTCTGGGGTACCATTGAAACAGTTTCCTTAACACAATTGAGGACGCTGTTTTTGGAATGAGGAATATTTATCGAGAGAGTTCTGTTAAATGATGTTTCTATAATACATCGTGAGTGCTAAATGTCTTGGAATCACCAACGTCTCGTACTCTCTTTTGTATTTTTCTCCGCACTAATTCAAATGAGCTGAGAACCTCATACAATATTTTTTTTCTAACATGGGGTTCTCAGAGTCGTATTACATGTCACCTACTTCTGTATTCGACAAATAACACGAAATCTAATATTTATGTCTATAACAGTTTCAAACTCCAAAGATGCAGCTCCCGTACCACCGTGCAGTCACTGACAAATTTTTTCATCTGCACTTCATGAAATATGTACGGCTGACAAGGTCACGTCATGCAGTGATCAAAAATTTATTAACAGAGACGAATACAAGAAATACCTTCTTTACCTTTTATAATAAATATATTACGTTTAATGTAGAATCGAATATAATGTAAACATCGATAATGTATGTAACTAAATTTGCCTCCGAAAGACCGAGTCTCATTTTTTGCGATACAACGTTGAACTAAAACAGCTATAGGTTTTTCTCAAAAACAAATATTATTGATATTGCATTTTTAAGTTATAATTACTCTCAATTTAGGTTCTTTGTCTAAATAAGACAACATTACAAATTAACTAGACCGGGATGCTTGACGCTCTTTGGGGAACCTTCGTCCAGCAGTTTAGCGGCGATAGGTTAATTTGAATGGGTTGAAACGGTACTAGAAAGTATCATCCAACAAAGAAGAGTAAAAGTACTCAATTTAGTTACCTTCCAGTTCAAGATCCAGTAGTAAGAAAAGTGATTGTTTACATGGACTACGCCAAGTTACAGGTCTCTCAGACTTTAAACTACCATGTATGTTTTCTAGTGCGTATACCTACTTTATAATGTTTGTAAACCCTGGAGAATTAATAAAGTATTATCTATCTACCTTTATCAAGAGTTTGTATTATACCTATATAGTTTGTATGTATAGCTTTATTTCCTGTTGAAGTGATGTCCAAAATCAAAGTTTTAGTTGAAGAAATAGCTTGCGAATGTTAGCGTCAGGATGATGAGACAGTGACA
Source organism: Hypercompe scribonia (assembly GCA_949316085.1). Taxonomy (NCBI): domain Eukaryota; kingdom Metazoa; phylum Arthropoda; class Insecta; order Lepidoptera; family Erebidae; genus Hypercompe; species Hypercompe scribonia. Next base: position 26,517,692 of record OX438968.1, on the reverse strand, counting down.
TTAAACATCTGTATATTTATGATACTGCGTAGCTTAATGATTTTAGTGGTCATTTCACTGTTTCTTATTGCGCAGTGTTGCGGCTTCGATCTCCAACACTCCAATTATCACTCTGAAGAACAATTTCTGTGACTCACATATTATTATTCTGAGTGTTGGTGTTCATAGCGATAGTTTCATGAATGTTTGAAACGACCTCAAAGGTATAAGATATATTCCTAGAGCGGAAGTTCTCTTTAAAAAGAAATATAACGTGAGTGCATCCAACCTATAATTAGCGCAACGTGGGTGTGTTTGTAATAACAACTGAAGTTGTGATGATGTAATGACCGGCTATCGCACTGCGCCGTCGCGCGGTGCACACCTACCTCACCCAGCGGTGCACTCCCTGCCACCCTCAGGTAGGAGGAGGAAGGGAGGCATACTTAATGCACTAATGCACTTTTCCTGTAGAACTCCATTGTATTTATGATATCCTAGTACTGGTGCATTAAACGGAAACCGTTTAAAATGACAATGCAGTTTGATATTCATCCTAGAGCTCTGCTCCTGAGATGCACTTGAGTGTATCCAAGTTTCTGTCTAAAAAATAACTTTAGAGAAACAATTCTTTATATTTGTATTTTTACCTCACAATTATCAGTTTTTGATAAATATGAATCATCACGCTCTATTGATTTAACACAATATTAGATGCATGATGCATGCACTTGCATTGCTTCGAGCATTTAGCTATTATCCACCTGCAGACAACAAAACTTGTTCTTTAAATCGTAGTTATTTTCGAGTCTCTTGCCTAATTATGTTACACCAGACTTGCTGGTAAATATGCACTGACTCTATTTGTGCATGTATTATATAATAAAATGTCATTTGATGCACAACGCCATCTAGCTTCCAACTAAGCAGAGCTTGTACCATAACAGCTAGATGGACTGATAGAATGCTTAAATACTTTTTTTTGTCAATTCTATTACTTCGGATCTTCTGCTTCTTGGGATAAGAGTCAAGAGTATATGATATTCCCATTAAAAATCGCTCTGACGGCCAGCTTCTGGCACTCCACTCTGAGGGGGGCCCGAACCATATGATTTCAGATCCTGTCCGTTAGTTGTTCTAGAGACTGTTTGTTCTAAATTATGCTTTATTATAGGCTTTTAAAATTATTTTCACCACATTTTTAATACATTTTTATTAATTTCCTTGTATATTGGTTTGTTTACTTGTAACCGACTTATGCAATTACGTAGTTTTTAAACTAGGTATATTATTTACAACACACTTTTATTAGCTCCGCCTGGATGTTCGTTTGTAACTGGGTTTTCAATTTTTTTTAAATATTATTTTTAAGATTTATAAGTATTTTTTACAAATATAAAAAAATAAATGAAAATATACCTTTTTATGAAATGACAGTGTAACCAAACATCTTGTAATATAACAAGAAGAACTTTCACTTAATCAACAAAACAATATTAAAACAATTTTTGCTTGGTCTTCATAATATTTAAACAATTCATATACATCAAGGAAGTAAGAAATGATTACCATAATGAGGATTTAATGTAATTTTTACTATTTATTCATGTAACAAAATACCCGCTAAGCGTTTATGAAAAGTGCATCAACGACGTGCACCAGGAACCGAACTCAAGGCCAGTGTAAGTTCAACAGCTTATTTAACATTGTAAAATAAGGAAATTAAGTAGACATTCCGTGGTCAAATTACTAAACGTATGTACGTAGTATGCGTTGCTAATTATCTAGCATTAGCATGAACTTGGTGCGCAGGAAACTATGTACTTTCCTCCGTACCTGTATTTATATCTATCTATATAGATATCTATGTAGGACCGACCTACGTAAGATACAATTATATATATCGATTCTGCTAAATATATTTGTAAATACCTATTTATAAACATGGATAATAATTTCTTAGTAAACATAGTCAGTTGAGTTTCCACGCATTTATTTATATTTTTGTACATAGTTGCTATGTAAATTTCAGAATACAATGTCTAACGGGTTCCGTTACTAGGACTTCATAACCGAATGAAGATCGATCTTTATCCTTATGTAGAAGCTAACTGGTGGTCGTGGGAAGCTAATAGAGGGAGGAAATGTTCTGATTGGTCATTCACATTCGCTCCCTTTCCACAACCTCCCTTACTACACAAACCTTGAATGAACTGTGGGACGGGACAGTTCGGTGTACTATTTTCAAGTCTCTTACAATGTCATGTTCTCCTGGTACTACGTTCAACGTTACAGTGTCGAAACATGTACCACACTGGGGGGTACATGCTGTGTACATAGGTAGGGTTACATGGATAAAATAACAAACAAACACGTTATTAATTAAATACATAGTTATGAAGTTGTGAAAGTAACAATATTTATTGAGAATTGTTAAGTATTGTATCCAATGAAAACCATCTACTTAATCGATCCTTCTTTAACTATATAAAACAAAGTAGAATTATTTACACAATTAACCAGAAAAATTATCGGATCGAATTTTATACTTCTTGACTTATTGAATTTGTCTCAAGCCGAATAGTTATTTAAATTGAAGTCAATTATGTGATCCTTTCAAAGCAAATTAATTCGGCTGTACAGATTGCGCACCTCAATTTAACATTCGAGTTATCATTAATATTTATTAAATTAACTTAGTGCATGATCCTTACTGTTTTTTATTCGTTTAATTTAGTTCTCTCAATTTCCATTTGGGTGGTATAAAAACGTGTGACTTGATGTAATAGTAATTAATATGTAAAGTAAGAGAAAGTATTGAGTAGAAGGCCAGAAACAAAGAGACACATGCGTACTTACATACCTATTGAATAAGTTCATTAAGAGTTTTGAATAGTTCGCTACTGGGCATAAGCCTGTCTTTAGTACGGAGGTTTTGGCCTACTGTACCACGGTGTCTAGCCAAGTTAATAGAAGATTTTGTTATCCTTCTCTTTGTCACTTGATGTTGTCCTGCTTGGTTCGCACCCTTAGCCGCTCCTAACTTACCTATTCAATATAAACACATTTATGAATATTTAATCACGTACATATATATCATTATACATTAAAAAATAGATATAAAATATTTAAGTTGTAAAATTGAATTAATAATTTAAAAAAAGAAAAAGAAAACCATGTGCAAGTAATCCCTGAAAGACTAAAAAAATTATAGTACAACCAATAATAGTGACCGTTTCAACCTACTTCAGTGAAAAAAAGCCTTACTGACACGTTAAGTACATTTATATGAATTTAATGATATTATTTTTAACTTGACTGTTGTATATTTACACAAGCAATTGTCTTAGTATTTTCATTAAATATATTCAGCTTCTGGATGTACCAGAAGCTGAATATATTTAAATCACAACATACTCTCACTGTTTCAATACAGCACAAAGAGCGACAGCGACATTTTAATCACAATTTCTTTAAATCTCTTACTAGATAATGTTTTCCTGGTATAGCTTCTAACAGTTTCACGTGTTGAATGAGAGTTGAAATATCTGAAAAGCTAGAGGAAACATTCGACATGCTGAGATAAGCGTGCGCCTCAATTTGAAAATAGTTTGTATTGATTAAACACCAACCAGAAACGTATTACTTTCTATATCGTTTTTTTAATGTCAGAGTTTTTTAGTATACAGCAAGGGCTCAGCAGCTCTACTTAAGCTGACCGTGAGGAAAAGCTTAGACGTGTTCCTGCTGTTTTGAGGAACCTTCAATTTATTGATAGTAATTGAAAATGTATTTTTTTTTGTGTAAGTTTCGATTGGGCCAGCGAAGTATATATATTGAGTTTACTATTTTACTAATAATATCTTAGAAATTAAAGATAAATCTGCAATTTGGACAATTTTATTGTGTAAAACTATTTCAGAAAAACTTTTCAACATCACGCATTCACAGTGGCCGCCCGTGTAGTTTAATATTCATAGTAGTGAATTAACACATTGTACAGATTTTACGCTGTTTTAAAAAGAATATATTGTACTACAGAATCATGAGGTTCAATCGATGAACAGCTTTATAACCAATTGAATGCGCTCGAAGAAAGCAAAAGCGTATTAATTTTTTTTATATACACCGTAATGGATACTTTTTATCAAGGAAAGAATGATTGACATCACTTACATTAACTATTATGGTTTTACTACATGTATTATACAAAAATACGAATATTTTGTGCTCCGTTACACGCATATATTATAAATAATAATCTTAAAAAAAAGGAAAACTTACTATTTAATATACTTTGCACATTTTGTGTTTTCTCTTTTCTGTATGATTTAATATTACATATTATATTCCCAGAATGAGTAGTTATTGATTTATAAAAATACTATAATATCCAATTGACTTTTCATGTTCTTTTTGGCCATCAGATTTCAGTTTACCCATTTTTTTCTTAATATAGTCTAGGAGTTTGGGATACAGAATAGTTTCCTTATAGTGCACCGTTACTAGAACATCATAACTGAATGAAGATGAAATATCGGTATCTCGTTCATACGTAGAAACTACCGGCAATCCTGAGAAGAGACAGAGATAAATGATCGCATTGGTACATTAGTACAGCTTCCCTTCCCCACTACACGCAGGACGTGAGTGCACTGCCCATGCTTCAGTACGATATCACCAGCACTGCAGTCTTGTAGAAGAGGTATTTTTAAACAAGCCAAATATTGATAAAGTGGAGTTTAGTATCCAAGTCATGGATAGGTTAAGTTTCTGCTCCCATTAGGCTAAGTCTTTTACACTGGTGCTAAGTTAACTTTAAATCTATGTAAGTTTGTGTTATTAAATTATAATTCTACTACTATCCTTTTTATCGTGTGTAAATTAGTTGAACTAAGAAGCGCTAACAAATAAAATACATGCGAGTTATATATGTTGTATATTTGAGTGAAATATTGTGTTGCTATGGGTTCATACACATATGATAGGGCAGGTAAACCACATCGAAACAAATGTTCGAAAATTAAATTGCCAAACATAAACACCATAGCCGAAGTCAGCATGGGATTGAACATATTATATTTATATATAATACTTACATAATAAAATAAAGTGTCCCACTAGTTAAAATCAGTTGTTATTAACAATCCAAAATATGCCTTGTATATGTCAATAAAAATAATTGTGATGGTTAATAACAAATAAGTCATAATCAGTAATAATAAATAATAGTAATGACTAATGATACTAATAAAATAATTAGTCAACACAATTACTAGACATGTAAGCATATTTATCAGCTGTAAGAAAAATATAGTAAAGATTTCAGCTTGTTTTAATACAGACGAGATCGTGAGGCTTAAAAAAAAATTAATTCAAACCTTGTACATGCCTGTGGTACAGTTTGAATGTTTCTATACGGTATGTTATTTATTTTTAATGTAATAAAAAATAAATACAACTTACAATAAAGTCAAGTCTATTGAAGTAAAGATGTTAGAACTTAGCACTTTAATAGTAAGTTGCATACAAACCAAAATGGAGACAGACTCAGACTGACTTATAAGGATATTTTATCTACTTACAAACTTTATCAAAAGTTAAATGTAGGTACTTTTTATGTTTAAATTGGTTTGGAAGATAGTTTGTGATCTATATATTTAAATATTTATACAAATACTATATTAATAATTTATAATATAATAAATGTTTTTAAGTAAGTTTTTATTATCTCGCGCAATAACCACTAGAAATCTTGTACTCGTACAATGCGCATGTGTCATCATCAAGCAACGAATCAATAGCCATAGTTTCGCTACAGAGTGACCAGGAAATCATGAACCTAAAAGAGCAATCTTGTCTTTTCGAGTGTTTTATATATTCTAGTTATACATAGTTAAATGTGAATCTGCTACAATTTTGCTTCTAACGCCACCTCTGGGTATTCTTCAAATGTTAAAAAAGTTTATAAGGATACATTTTGGTGTAGAGGGGAAAGAAAATTTCTATATTGAAAACTGAAGATGACATGACATAAAATTATACTTCTGATACATAAATATACTCTTTTCAGAAAGATGCGTAGACAATTATAATCGGTATAAACGTACAATAAAGTGAGTACTTTAATGTACATATCAACTTTAGTGTCAGGCATAGCATTTAGAGTACGTATTCAATTGCAAATAAGCATGGCTTTCAAGTATTTAAATTAAATAGTTTCGCATACCTCTACAAATTTATAATTATTATGTAACATCGACTTAAACAAATCAATGCGAAATATTATTAGTAAATTAGCACGGTGACATTGCATTCACGTCACACGGTCCTTCGATGATTATGAATATTGTAACATGATATTTATCATTAGTAGTGTTATTTCTGAAGGTAACTTAATGAAAATTATGAACAGTAAAAATGACTTAATCCGTAAAATAAAAGTAGTTTACTTTTTAAATTATAGTTGTATGTTGGAATCAATCTTAAGCCCTCTGACTCAGCCGTCAGGTTTGTTAACTACCAACTGAGCTTAACTATAAATACGTGTATCATTTGTAAAAAAAATGGGCATTTGTTTTACAAGTGGGTAAAATTCACATTTGGTGACCGACCAACTTTTGTAGGGGGGCGGTAAACAATTTGACTGAAGGAGTACCTTCTGTATGCTGATGATTTTGGATGATAAAAAAAACAGACAAAAATCATCCATCAAAGCCATAGTAGTGAGTAATAGTACCTAAGTAATGTCATTATTTCACAGCGAATAGTTTTGAAGAACATAACATGTTGCCAAATGTATATTTATAAAGATTGTATAATAATACTGTAATACATCGTAAACATAATGCATTTGCGTGCAGTACACCACGTAGAAATATTTCTTCTGTTTACTTCCCTGCACGTTAGAGCTTAGCACAACGCATGCGTGTATCAAAACTCCACCCCTTCACTACGTGTATGAGCGGGACACAAAATGTTAAAAAGAAATGAGAAATGCAGAAGGACTACCTCCTCAATGTCTCTGATCGCCTTGTATGGAAAATCCAGTAGTGGGCGCTTTTAGGATGGATACTCAACCGTGGTGAAGAACAGGCATATTGTATGTCCAAAATGAGAAAAACATTTATTTGAAACAATTATAAATAACTTTTCATTTAATACCTTCGTTTATTCTATATAGCTTTTTTTATGTCTAACAAAATTATACAATATTGATAGGGCTGCTCCAATTTGAACAGAAATCACCTTCAAATTATAAATTTCGAGGGAAACTATTTGCAATAAACAGTGATTAACTACCGCACTAACATTGATTATACTATCTAATTCATGATTCCCTTTTAAAAAATATACAAGTATTGGTTTTAATTGTTACTTTTATACTTATTGACTAAGGTATTAAAGAAAAAGTTAAATTTTAACAGAACTAATACAAAAAATATTGTTCAATTGAACTTCCTTCTGTTTTGAAGCGGCTTTGCTCGGCTTTGCGGCTGTTTAGGGATGTAGGATGTGTGTGGTGATTCCACTAAAAGCTACTCGGACGGCCGGTATCCCGGAAGATTTATCTTGTAAAAATCATTTAATATCGCTTTATCGTACAAATTTATCCCAATAAATAATTTTCAGTAACTCAAATAACACGTAAAATTGAAATTCTCTCAGGGATACAAATAAACTTGTATTGACAATTATCCCCTCCATTTACCTGCAACTCTACCAGGATAACATATTTCAGCAGGGGTAGAATTTATTCTTTCATTGATGTCGGCTTGATACGTCACGCGGAAAGAGATCACAGATGCAATACTGACTGGCGTACCCGCAAAGCCTCCATTTATGGGACGGTCCAGAACGTCGGCGCAATTTGATACTCTTGCCACTGAAATATATATTACGTCTTATATATGACGTACTAGCGTCATATATAAAAGAGATGTCTTTTATTTTTACACAGCACAAATTAAATGAGAACAAATGAAACTATAATAAAATTACGAAACAAAAGATATAATTATTTAATTTATTTTATTTTATTTTTTTATACCACGACGGTGGCAAACAAGCATACGGCCCGCCTGATGGTAAGCGGCTACCGCAGCCTATGGACGCCTGCGACACCAGGGGCATCACGTGCGCGTTGCCGACCCTTCAAAAACCTATTAACCCCCTTCTTGAAGAACCCCATGCTGTAGTTCCCAGGGAAAACCGTGGCAGGGAGCTCATTCCATAACGGGATTGTTCGCGGGAGAAAATTTCTCTGAAACCGCACTGTGCGCGACCATTTAGGTTCCAATGTATGTGGATGAGCTCCCTGACGATGGCGAGGTATATATAGTATATATAGTATATAATAAGTATAATATTACTTATTATAAGGCCAGAATACTTATAGAGTTACTAAAGATTTGATTAATTTTTAGTCAATTAACGCAATTAATGTTAAGATGAAAAAAAAATCTTAAATTACTTTTCTTCCTGTACCTTTGTTTGTAACGTTATAATGTTAACATGACGTAAGTTATGTTGAAATAATTTTTTTCAACACAACTCCGTGAATTTATTTTAATAACCTTCCGCATAATACAAGGCAATCACGCAGTTCAATCACAAGGAACTCATAACATACAAAGAGGTTTCTATTTCGGCTAAAAATTAACAACTGTAGACAATTGGTTATACGCATTTTAACCGTATCTCCAAAGGCTAAAGTTTAAATTTGTAAGTAAACGTAAAGAGATATAAGCTTTTAAGTATTAAGTATAAATCTGTTCAAAGTGGTACCTCTGAGATTAATTCGTAAAATTTACCGAATTTATGACACAACGAAGTAAAGTGTCTCCTTTCAATAAATCTACAGTACATGTGCTTCCTATTTCTCACTAAATCTTTTCAAGAAACTACAAGTTTATGTCATGAATTACAGCTTAAAGAAACAGACATCAACGTCGTTTTAGGCCAGAGGGCGTGCCTCAATATAGTTTGATATGTATGTTTGTATGTATAAGGCAGTAGAAAGGGTAGGGAATATAGTCAGCTTTCACTCTGTTTCACCTCTCTTTCTGTATCATAGAATTGAGTGAAAAAAACATCAAATATTATTCACCTGTCTAAATATAGTTAAATGTTAGCCTGGAATTAATTCTGTTTTTCAAATGACATACTGTTTGCTAAATTTGTGTCATAAAACTAATGACTACAACCTATATACGAGTAATTTAACGTGTAACGAATGTTGCAATATCATCATTATCGTCAAAATAATCATTTCATATCACTTTTTATTGCAGAGGCCCTTTTTTTAGTTGTATTTGTAAAACTGCTTAGTTTCTTTTCAGTTATGAGTCCTTCTAATAACATCAAACTGGTTTACGTTAGGCGCTATAATGGAAGGATAAATGCATGTAAGTAGATCTAATGACTTTGCTCTAACCCACCAAGGTAAGTTTTAAGTGCCTTGACGTTTTAATGAATTGGTGATTATCAAATTGTTCTCTTAAATGCGACGATGCAGCAAACAAGTCTACTCAATTTAGAATAATTGAATTTGAGTTCACCCAATTTCCCAATTTCGCGCTCTTCATCAATATCAACTAGAGGACCTTTAAATAAAATTTACATAGTAGTGCGTATCAACATACAAAACAAAAATGATTTTGAAGTCTCTTCATATTTATTAAACTTGTGAATGTAAATAATATAAATTATTATTATTCTTTTAATTACATTTATGTATATATTGATTACATTTTTAAATAAATAGAAAAGAAAATCCAAAATATTAATTTAAATTATAAATAATTGTAGAACACGAACTTCTGATACAAAGATCAAGAACAAGTGGTTAGGGTTCCAAAGACAGAAATTTCCTCACTGTACGAGTTGTGTCAAGGTGGACTATCTTCTGCATCAGTCCCTCGATCCAGCCTTCTAACGTGAACCTTTTAAGGTGTTGGTCAAGGCTCTTTTTAATATTGTTACTTAACGTTTAACAATAAGGAGATAATTTTTGTCGTTGTTATAATGTAGAAGATTTGAAAAGATATTTAAAATTAAGCATCTCTATTTATTCGTTTGCGTAACAATAGTAGTAAAATGGTTAAATATTATTAGTTATTGTTACTTTTGTAATTTTTAAGCAATAAATAATTATCCAAATAGTAAAAAAAAGTAAAGAAAGAAATAAGTTAGAATTACATATTCAGCGAACGTCTTCACCCGACCGATAATCTTTTTTCCAATAGATCGTCAAGATTTTGAAAGCACTGTGTGTATTCATTAATAAGTAAATTCGTCTCTATTGATCATAGGAATAGTAGGTACCTCGACGCCGCAGCTGTACTAAGGCATCATAAATCAAAAGAGACTTATTAAATCGTATGAGACAGTCTGGTTTTTTTTAAATTGAGAGTCGGAATCGAGAACGTATATTTGTACATCACAGCTTGTTCATAGGTTTCTTAATTGTGAAATTTAAATGTAAGTATTTAAAAAAATATTTGAAATAGTTGAATAACTAAGATATTAAACTATTTCAAAGAAGGAAAGGCACATATAGCTAATCAATGAGGAACCCTATAGAACAAAAAGACTAAGACATCATCACACACCAATAGGTCAAACTGTGACTTAACTAAAACAGATGCTGATATAATCTCTCCTAAACATAGGTTGAAAACTTGGGTTGTAACTTTGTTTAGAAAGTATATTATGATACGGACTCGAACGCTAAACATTAATTAAATCTACTTGGACTACAGGAACGTAGATCCGTAATCTACGCCGTAGCATAGGGCTACGTGAAACCTACAAGAAAGCTACGAGCATCGACATCTAAATTTTTATTTTTTTTAATGTTAGAGTGTGCAAACGAACAGACGCGTTGCGTGTTGGAAAGTAAGTATTTCACTGAAAAGTTTATCTATGCCACTCATTGTCAAAATATACACTATTAAGCTTGCGTATATGTATGTTGGTTATCGTGGTAAATAGTAATTTATTTCGTCCTCAAGAATCAAAGTATTACCGTACCAAATTTCATTAAAATCGGTGCAGAGGTTTAACCGTGATAATATAAGCATACTGATATAAAAATTGCATAGACTAACCCTCCAAACCTACCTTCATACCCTCATAGAATGACGTTTCATTCAAGTCAATCTTAGCGTAAACATCCAATACCGTAAACGTAGTGTAAAAGACAACAACTGTTTTTAATGTTGAAAGCGACAAATATGTCCGTTTAATAAAAATTTGGTAAATAGTCTAAAGTAATTATAGTAAAAAAGCATCCAATTTAATTGGATTTAGAATATACTCCCTTCCACATAAAAGATAAACATATAAACATAAAATAAACATAACGTAATGGAAGATACCGAGATTCAGTAGTAAATGTAATACTTACCGTTGTATTTAAGACAGTTACTCAAAATGTTGGTAATTGTATCCTATGTGTTATTTTGATAGCTATATTACTGGAAAGTTTCATTTGAATCCGTCCAGTAGTTTTTGCGTAAAAGAGTAACAAATATTCATGCATCCATCCTCACACACTTTCACATTCATAATATTAGTAAATCCATATTGTGTGTATGGAAAACGTCTGGGCAAAAGTTAAACGCTATAAAACAAATACTTGAAGTTTGCAGATTTTCTTTACAATTTAGTAACTGCAAAGTTTGGCGAGAGAACCTCTTAGTCAATTCTGCTCTTCTAGTACTCGTGCGGATATCAACAGGTTGCGTACATTTTGCGTATGGATCTATTTTCACAACCGGCTTGCAAAAATTAGAAATTAAAGGATTTTCGACAGTAAGGACAGAGGCTTCGTTTCAGCAGTAACTTTATTATTTGTAGTTCATTCATCATAACATATCCTTCTAGGTAGAAGGTTATTTTCTGATTTGTATCAATTACAATGAAAAAAATCAATTATTAATTACATTGATAATATCAAAATTAAGTAATGTAGTAAGACAAATCTATTTCTAAAAAATCCTCTGCACATATAAGGTAACTTAATATACACTTAACATATATTTTTTACGTTCATACGTAAAATACACAAATAGTCTATAATATATTTAAATTGGTTAATTGTGTCAATATTATTTACAAATAGACATATTATTATTGCATATTTACGTAAATTACGAATTTAGAAACAATATTACCCCCCTTTTAGTAACATTAGTCGTAACTATTTTTATATCTCCATTACTGTTACCAGTACCGTACATACCGTAACTATAAGTGATATTTATCTTCTTAACTTACAGTAGTTAAACTATAGTTCTGGAGATGCTTCCACAGGTAGAAATGATTCATTGATAGTCGAATCCAATTCATTTTCAAATGTGAAAACCTTAATATTTTTGAATTGTATCTTTTTACCTCAATATTTCAATACTACAAGCACATGCAGGAATGGCAACCCACGTGGTACAATGCAAATAATATTTTAAGCTCTTCATATTTCATGATATCCTAATCACTGAAACCTCACTGGTTCGACTATCGATGTGCAAATTGCAACGACCATGCGCACAAAGCTGAAGACAAACTCTTCGTATTTCATGATACCCTAATCACTCGAACCTCGTAGGTTCGACTATTGATGCCCAACTGAAACTGAGGGCCTGAAAGATAACTATGCGCTGTCGCTTAATGTCTTCATATGGTAATATTGTGCACGTGGAGTGTATAAAACTGAACCACGTCCTACGGTGTAAACAAAGCAGTTGATTCAATGGAAGCTCTTTAACTTTAATGATAACCTAATCACTAAAACCTTTTTTTATACGCAACACTATAAGCACGTGGAGAAAGGAAAGGTAACCCACGTGCTACGGATGTAAACAAACTTGCTCCTGAAACACAAGCTCTTTACAGTTTATGCTGTCCTGATCACTTAAACCTGGTAGGTTTAACTATTGATGTGGAGCCGCACCAAGTTGATAAGAAGAGATACTCTCGTGGAACGGGATATAGTTACCATATGTATAGAAAACAACGCAATTACGCATTTCTATCACTAGGAACTGATAAGTTACAAGGAGGTTTCTGTTTTAGCGAAAAATTGACAACTGTACGAACTGCGTCAAGAGTATTTCAACCATATCGTCAAAGGCTAAGGTATAAATCTGAAAGGAAATATTAATGGATATAGGCTTTATGTATTAAGTACAATTCTTTTAATATCTACACTTTTTAGATTCTGTCATGAAATTCTTACAGATTATGACACAATAGGTTAGAGTACTTTGAATCAATTGATCTACATTAAACATGCTTCCTATTTATCACTGAATACTTGATGAAAATTTCAAATTTATGTTATGAAATACAGTTTCAAAAGTAAAATATCAATGCTATTCCAGTACAGGGGGCGTATCATAATACCGTTTAAAGAGAGAGAATATCGCTTATATTCTCTCTCTCTTTTACACTTCAGTCACTTTCTAATCCGTTTCTTCTCTTTTTCATTTGCAGGTCATAGAGGTAGTGATTAAGGTTTGAAGAGTATTTAAAACTAGATTAGCTGTATAAAACTTAGTATAATTAGTGGTGAAGAATTATTCAAAAAGATTTAGTGTTAAGAATGCATTAATGCAATGATAATAGCAACCATTACACTAACTGTTTTTGCAATGAAGATTAATAAGGCTTAACGAAGCTTTCTTTTGGCTAAAATTTCGATTTTTTTCTTAAAAATAGATATATTTCATAAGCTAGTAAGTTGTTAGGTGGTGATCAGAGATAGACAGCTACTTGTAGGGTTTATTGTTACTACAACGTAATAAAAATTTGAAACTGCGTATGAAACACTATGTCAAGTGCTAACATTGCGTGAGTTCTGTAACATTTATGTACAATGAAGAGATAAAAAAACGAGTTTATAAATTATTGGAAATACTCGAAAATACCTATAGTTATTATGAATGTTATAAAGACTTTTACCCACCAATTACTTTTTAATGCTGTTCACGTAGAGACATTTTGAGTTATCTATCATTTACATCTTCTTGTAAAGTACTTTAAAAAATCTATCTGCTGTCTGATATCTTCCTAATATATATAATAGTAAATATATATTTTTATTGCTCAATAAATAAAATACACAATAATTTCGATACACACATCATGTGAAATAGGCATTTACTGCTGTTCTTATTGTGTTCAGGGGTGGGTTTATAAATTTACTAAACAAATTTGTTGTCTTATTATGATCGTTTCAAATGATTTCTTTTGTCAGTTTCTAACTTTCCTAACTTCAATGAAGCTTATATCGCTAGTAGAAGTAAATTGCCTAATGAAAATAACTTGAAAAGTACAGGAAAAATATGTAGTGATGTCGAAATGTGTGATATTCTTCATTTTGAACCACAACCTATTTTGAGAACTCACTGTAATATCCTGTCTATGTTTTTATATGGTATTTATGTGTTAAATTTGTGGATTATTTGAGGTCGTGAATCCTTTCTGTTGTTGCACAGATAATAAGCATTGCAATTCGACGTGGCCGTGCTGCCGCCAGCCTTCTTTGAATACCATCGACTACGTAAGGGTTACTAACATGTAAGGTACTTCAAATTATTTTGAAACTAGTAAAGTATATTAGTGTATTTATGCAGTTTTATTAAATGTGTACTGTATGCTAATTTTATGCGGTACAATGTTCTTCCTCACGCTCTATATCTTAATGAAAATTGAATTTTTACCTCTTGTTATCATAGATAGCCCTCTAAGAAGTTAAATTTATACACTACAGTAAAGAGAGTATACATTTCTGTTTATAGTCCATATGTCCTTCATTTCAAAATTTAGTACTTAAGTCCACAGAAGAAATAATCGAACTCTAAGCAAAATTATAAAGCTGGTACCAGACTGTTGTATAACATATATATTGAATATGGAAAATAACTTAAATATAGTTCACCATACAATAGATTTTTGTACCAGGATGTCATAAAGTGAAAGGAGTAGATTTGTTTACGTCGCACCACGCCACGTCCCGTGAACTTCGTCTCAGTGAAGTGGCGAATTTTCACTCTATCTGTCTCTGTCTGAATGACTCTGATCTTATTTCTAACAGATAGGAAATATGATGAGTAATAAGGATGGAGGACATTTTCATAGTTATATTTCTACTTATCTTTTGAAAATTCGTGTTTAATAGACTTTTTTAAGGTGATGAATTAAACCTAAAAGTTAGCAGATAATATTAATATATTTGATATTATTCAGTAAGCTTTTGCATGAAATTACTAATCTTCGAAATAAATTGTAGCCTGTCGTATTGCCGGACCGATACGATCTTCAAATCATCACGAATGAGCATACCCCGCCTCAATTATTAGCAACGCTTATGGTTTCAGAGATGCTGACGTGTAAAGGCGATGGCTGTCACTTTCCTCTGTCTGTTGTATTGTATATTATAAAAAATATATCATCGTATATCATAACAGTCAATAAAAGAAATAAAATAAGAAATACAAAGTAGTTAATATTTGACTGACAGTCGTTCTCTAATTGAAACTGAATGCACTTTTTATTGTGATTTATCAAAAAAAAATATGCGGCATTCTATAAACAAACAGCTGTAATACATAATATTATTTCAGACTCTGAAGAAAATTGCTTCCTATTCTCCTATTGTGTTATGTTCTCCTGGTACTTGTGCGGGTGATACCAGTTGCGGGTACCTGTTGCGGTAATCGGAGCTGCTCACAACATTTTTAGACACCATTAATAAAAATTATTTTGATGGAAAATTGATTTATAGTTTCACATAATTTTAATTTATTGTTTTCAGAAAAGATAAACATTTACAGTTATTTTATTATTGTATTAAAGTTTATGTAATATACAATAAACAATGTATACAATTTTATAACAAATTACCAAACAACATAGTATTATTATCTATTAGTAAATTTAAGAAATTTGTTAAGCTGAGGTTGTCCAAAAAGGCTTATTACTCAGTTTCAGACTATGTCACAGATTTAGATGTTTGGAAATGAATTGCTCTTTTTTTAAGACCTATGATTGTGAATGTAACTGCTAGTTTAATATTTAAAAGATTTTGAGTTAAAAGAGTGGTGGTGAGTTTCTTTCCTGGGTTCTTTTCTCACCACTCTACCATGAACAATCTGCGAACCCAGCTAGCTGTAATTTTAATCGACAGATTGTTCATCTTTCATCTTTTATTGTTTTTTTTATGACGTTCATAAGTGTCTTTTGTGACCTAAATGAATAAATGAATTTGACTTTGACTTTGACTTTGACTTTGAAATAAAATAACGATTTCAGCTCTATAAAAAAATAATAGTATCATAGTTTTTAGAAAAAAACAATTGGTGCCGACTTCAAAAAGACTACTGTTCGAGACCAATAACAGCATAGTGCGATCAAAGTCGAAACCAAAATATTAGTTTACGTTACGTTCCCTAGAGGGAGCTGTTACAAACTTAGATCGCGCTATCGTTGTTTTACACGTGTTAGTTTATAAGGCCTACAAACATTTTGTATGACGAGAACAAAATTGTAGGAGTACAAGACTGTAGTTTAGTACAAGGCGACAGCCAATTAAACCGTGGAGTCCTACGAACCCATAGTACAGTGCACAGTGGTTTTATTTGAATCCCTACTAGTGTCACACACCCAGTCCAACGATACCACGCTTGGTATCAAGCAACTACAGTAGTAATAATGCTACCTGTTACATGGAGAGTTACACTTATTATAATTTTCCATTTACATATATGATATATTTTTTATTATTTATTTTCTTTGTTGTTATTTATTTTTAATGTTTCTATATACAAACAGGCCGACTGCACGACTGGCCTAATGGTTTAAGCGGTCGTCACACCACCCTCCACTTCGCTGAGTGTTGTTCTGAGTCGGAATGTCCTTTGTGTCCGTTTCTTGCATGTTTGTAAATTTCCCCGCGACATAGGATTTATTCCTAATGCGGGCGTTGTCTTTTTTAAAAGAACGTAAGAAAAAATGAACATAATGTAAGATACGTTTATAATGAGTAGTTACAATACTTGGAACACTACGAACTGTAGTGTCTATTATCACCAAACTGTAATTGTATTAAATTTTAGTAGTTTAACAAGTTCGTTACCATATTTAGATTGGTCAGTATGACATTAAATTGAAATCCGTAAAAAAAAATATTCCACTTAATTTTACACCATTAGGAGTAGTAGCAACTTTTCTTAGATTTTCCTTGTTTTCGATTTCAATTGACTTTCACAAGTCAAATACTAAGTGATACAGAAGTTCTATAGAAACATTTGTTAGATCTCGTACTATTCGTAACGATTATACGTATGGCAATAGGGACCGATGGCTTAAGATGCTGCCTGAGGAGCTCACGGAGGAGTCTCAATATGTTAAGAAAGATCCATTCGTTCCAACGTTGAAATCTGCTTACCCTACTTGGTTACCACGTTGCCGCAAACCCCTCTCAATATATTCTAGCCAAGGCGGTTTAGAAATTTTAATTGTTGTTATTACCACATAACTTTAAGGAGTTTTAAGGTAACAATATTGAAAATAATTACGAAAGAAATATTTTTTTGTATTGTCATTATTTACTATATAATATTATTTACTATAAAAAGTTGACCTCTATCCTCTAAAGCTTAAAGGCCTTTCCATCATTAACTCAACAACATGAGATACCGTCAACTACACGCAAATAACTGTTTAGCTAGAGAAAAAAGCTAAAAAATGTCATCCGAGCTCCTAAATTAGAGTGTTTCGATCTGGAATCTCATCATCAGATCCTAACACGGTGGTAGTGGGACTACCTCGAGGGTGTACCGTTTCCAATACAAAAATAATTTTGAAAATTGATGGACATGTGATAACAACCATAAAGAATACAGTCGAATTGAGAACCACCACCGTCTTTTGAAGTCGGTTGAAAGTACAAATAAGTACGTAAAACTACCATGTTATGGAGAAATTTAATAAAATAAACTCTTATATATTATGTAATATTAATGCTTTGTTTATTAAACCACAAAGAAAGATCATCATATATGTATGTTTATAACATTGTTGATTTTGCAATAAACTGAGAAGTCCTAACCTTTGATAGCTAAGAAATAACGGTTTCCTTGGACCTGTATTAGTATAATTTGTTGTGATTAGATAACAATTACAGTTTTAGTTTGACTACTAACCTACGGTTTCGCGTGTGCATATAAAAAGTGTATGTGTGCACGTTTTTATATGTCTTATTTTTCTTTCTTACTTTTTTTAAAACACCAGAATAAATCCTGTATCGCGGGGGACTTTACAAACACACAAGAACGGACACAAAGAACACTCAGGCTCAGAACAACAATTTGTGGATCACACAAAGTGTTGTTCCTTATGGGGTTTGCACCTACAACACTCGGCGCAGTAGAGAGCGGCGTGGCGACCACTTAAATCACTAGGCTACCTGTGCAGTCATTGGAACAATTGAAAGTGGAAAGTAAATTTTCATGGGCAATCATCATCATATCAACCGAAGGACATCCACTGCTGGACGTAGGCCTCCTCTAAGGCTGTCCACAATAACCAGTCTTGTGCTGCCCCCATCCAACAGTAACAGCAATACAGCCTTTAAAGAATATCGCTTGAAACAATTTTAATGTTAATCTAAATAAGACAAATGCTTAAACTTTAGAAATACCAAACCTAGAAATCATTAATTTCAAAGCAACTCACTAGGCCGCCATAGTGTGGGTCACTATACTGCATTGTCTGCATTTGTAATGAGTATAGTGACCGCAACTCTTGGATTCTATTCATGCTTTCCATCAGGCAGAGTAAAGTCACTTTGGCAGGCTCTTAATATAGAAAAAAAAATTCACGGTTTGGTGTATGGTGTTATTGGTGTATTTATGAAAATTTATTACTATTTCGTGTCTTTTATGCTTGCTTTCATATATATGTGAATTTTAGAATGCACTTAATTTTCTTGTCGTAATGTCGTTCATTGACGCTGAAGAATAAATCATCGGTTGCTAAAGAAACATGACTATAATCTCTATTGAGAATTTTATCAAATGCGCATGCGTATATTAATAACTAGAACGGCAAATATAACAGTTTTAATATCAGCATCGGTGGTTCAGTGGTAGAATGCTCGCCTGCCACGCGGGCGGCCCGGGTTCGATTCCCGGCCGATGCAAGCATCTTTTTTTTCAGTTATTATTTATCTTTTGTTTTTCAGCTAATTTATTTTTTTTAATGTTTGAAAAGGTTAATTTTTATATTTAAAAAACAAACTGGATATTATTGTCATACCTACATTATTAGTTTTTAGGCAAGACTTCAAAGGTGCTTTAAATTGACTTCCTCCAGAGATTTACAATTTTTCGTCGACATTAAACTCATATAGCGCATGCGTCGTGAAATGCAAACGAAGGACAGAGCATGGATGATACAATACGGTAGAGTTTTGGCGCACTGTACCGAGTACACATGTGCCCAATGCGCCAAAACTTTTCGCCAAAAACCATACCACGACACAAGGCAAGATAAAAACAATAATGATGATAATATTTTTTATATCTCTAATATGTGTCACAGTCCGTGTGGTGCCGGATTAAGAATACATAGTGTTACCACCCCTATTCATCCCGTGGGTGTCGTAAGAGGTGACTAAGGGAACAAACTATTCAGGTAATTAAACTATTTAGAACTATTCAGAAAAACTATTATCACAAAGAAAAGGAAAGCTTGAAACCTTGGAACCTTTTTTTTTTTTTTTTAATGTGTGGAAACCCCCTCGGGCCGTCACCCCACCGGGGTTTACGGCGGGGTGGTGTGTCGGAATCGGACCAACTAAAACCACACGGTGTGCCACTTTGCGCCTGACATAGGAGGGTTCCGGGAACAGCTGCTATTACGTCATCCAGATCCTCCAAGCGCCTGCCCGCCTGCTAAGCTTGAAACAAACCCTATTTCAACCCGTCTGGCCAGCGTGGTATAGCAGGCCAAAACCTCCTTGTTAAGGAGAGGCCTATGTCCAACAGTGGACTGTAAAAGGCTGTTGATGATGATGATGATGATGATGTGTAACGTGTGATGTGAATAGATCTTACACAATAATGCCAGTAATTCTTGAGTTAGAAATAAAGATATTTATTCTAACATTCACAAGATAACACACAATTATTAAGATGAGATAATAATATGACAGGGTGAATCACAAACAGTAATAGCACACTGTGTAATGCCAGAAAAGGCACATATCTCAATATGTTACGAACACAACGTGACTTGTCCGATCTTTTTTAACACAAACAAAAAATAAACATTCGACTAATTACATTACTTTTTGTAATGTAACACGGCAGTTCTTCTTTTCTAGACTTCTACTACTAAATAATTAAAAAGAAAGATGAAATAAGAAAGGATCTTTGTGAGATGCCTGTAAATTTATTCTTATTTTATAATGTAAAGCGATTACAGTATTTTATTGAGACCAATCTATTAAATACTATGTTATTGTTGATTGTTTTAAAGTAAGTCAATACTTACAATAGAGCTCATTAAGTATATTCAATAAGTAAAAGCCAAAGCCATCGTTTTAACAAAAAGGCCCAAACGACCTTTATTCATCGAGTCAATCAAAATAAAGGTGGACCTTATTGCATATGAAGAGTTCGCAAAGAAAATAAGAATTGAACTGACAAATAGTAGAAAAGAATACTCATTGTGACGACAACAAATATGTTTGTGAACAGAGTAAATATGTGATGATTAGATGAGATTGAAAAGCTAAAATGTGAAAATACCACACAGGAACGATAAACTAACAGACAAGATGCTGTAGGTATATTACTCGACATGATTCAAACCTACGATCAAATATTATTAAATAAATTTACTATACAAGTATACGCAGAAAAGCCCCTGAATGTCATCTCATATTTAACAGATCGACAATAACGGCAATAACGGTTCGTTATGTATCAGAGAAAGAGGATTAATCATTCATAAATAAATAGTCATCACAAAAGATGATTTTTTTTAATTTAAAACCAATTTTTAAATAAAACTTTTTACATTTTTTGGTCATTCAATTTTAGTCAAACATTTATATATTATTTTGAAAACTAATACAATTACTTGTTGACTGATATAATTTCCAAGTTGTTAATAGCCAATATTTATGTTACTATTTCGATATTATTCAATCATTCAATTCTGGTGGCAGATCCTAGTACTATAGGAACAAATGTTGTATTTTATTTTATTTGAAACTTTGTGCATAAAATATGCAGTGACAGACTCAATACCTTTGCCACTATACCAGCCTTTTTTTTAACTGTGTGGAAATCCCACCGGATACCACCTACTGGTGGTTATGTCGGACTCGAACCAACCAAAAACCGCACGCCGTCTCTGGTACCAGTAGCCAGGGAACTAGGTGTACCCTAGAAAGGAAATCCCTGGAACCCCGACGTAACTCGGACCATCTTCACTTTATCAGCCTACGGTCGGGTGTTTCGTTCCTAATACTTTGTTTAGGAATTTTGAAGTAAATAGAAAATACTTAATATTAAAAAATGAATTGGAAAAAAAAACAATGAAATAATAATGAAAATATCTACGCCTACATACACATATAGTATATACGTACTATAAAATTTAGATAAGACATCAAATATGTGATAATTCTGCCATATTTTGGCTACGAAGAGCTCGTACTCTGATCTTCAACGAAAAGCATACCAGAAAAGGATAAATTGAAAGAAAAAGTAAGAATGAACATCTGCAGAAGTGAGAGGACATGATAGAAGGTTATTTGTAGAGTAAAGGAGGCAGTCCTGATTGGGATACTAGCACTGGAAGAAGGAGGTCGAGTAAGTTAGGAAAGCGGAGGGTAGTGTCGTTGTTCATACTCTCTATCAGGCAGAGTAAACACTTTGGTAGGTAAAGAGTTAAAGACAGTAACGAATTTTGTTAAAAAAATATATAAATCAGTTTTATTTATTTATTATTTTATTTATTTTGTTTACAGACAGTACTAATTTCGATTATTTTCTAGTGATATGTCGGCATAGCTTACAATTTTTAGGAAATATATACATATTCAGCAAAATATGTTTTAAATTTTTTAAATATAAATTTAACAGTTTCTTTAATGGATAACCAATGTCCCTGCCATCACTGTTGTTACAGATGATTAGCGAAAGTTTAAATGCCAGGGGTGATCGTTTTAGCGCAACTGCTAAGTATAACATTAGCGAAGTTACAGTCTCAGTTCAGTAAAGATTGTACGAATGTGAAAATAAATAGATTCTTTACATTTTTAGTTTTAATGGCGCAATAATTGATCAAATTAAGGTGAAGGTCAGACACTTACAGCTTATAATCGAAGCTACCCTAGCGCTTTGCCATCAACGTTTGGATGTCTCATTTCATCGAACTGTAACTTGACGCCATGTCGTGTAATTACACGTGTTTTGTTTGTGTGTACCATTTATAAATTTACCTTTGAATTGTAAAAAAACGATACAATTTAATAAAAATCTTACGAATGAGTAAAGATTTAGCGAGCAGTTTGCTAGGTAGTAGAGCCAGTAGTAATTTCAACACGAGCGGACCGGCTCGACCCGGGGCAGTACTACCCTCCCACAGAAAACCAACCTAAAACACCAGCATCCGTGTTGTCGTGTTTCGTTGGTGAGTGTGAGACCGGAGCCCCATTGATGCCGGGGTTGCAGTTATCGTGGTAACTGTGTAAGCCTTACACTGTCACGATGACTGTCATGCCTTTTACGTCCCCAAGCGGGGTGTGAAGAAGCATCTCACAAGGCCGCCATAGTGTGGGTGACCATACTGCATTGTCTGCATTTCGATGAGTATGGTGAGCACAACTCTTGGATTCTATTCATGCTTTCCATCAGGCAGAGTAGTCACTTTGACAGGCTCTTAATATATAAAAAAAGACGATATGTTGTAGTCAAAAAGAAAACAAAACGTAAATAAAGAACAAAAACGAAAAAGAAATTCCTACTTTACGTAATCCAACATTTCTTTGAAACCTAAGTTCATATTACATTAAAGTGATTGATGTCAAAATACACTTATACAACAAATTTAAGAAACTTATTTAAAGCTATAAGGTGTTAAAATCATAGAATGAAATTACAAGAAGTACGTCGACTCCTTCTACGTCCTGAACAAAAAATACCCCTTTCTCCTAGAGGATAATGATTATTTCTTGTAGATACCAAATTCATCAGCCTATTGCAGTCCACACATAGGCCTCTCCCATTACACGTCACTCTGATAGATTCTCCTCTATATCTAGTTAGGAGTGACCAACCCTTACCACGTACTATAACAATAAACTAGTATTAGACCATGCCACCCAGTTGTACTAGGAAGTCTTACAGTATCACTTTCTAATTGATCAATTGTAATAAACTTAATGATGTCAGAAACCATTAGATGTTGTGGTCTCCTGGAATATGGACACCTTGATAGTCGCGAGGTCCACACACAGACGCACACATGTATACATTCGTAAAGATATAAAAAGCCATGTAAACAATAGAAAAATGTTCAAACATACGTCGACCCAAACACGCGTTAGGGGAAGAAGACGACGATATTACACTCGCTCAACGTAGAGCGAACGCAGCTAGGGAAGCAAATACGAACCGTCCGCGTTTTCGCCCCCGTCGACGGGGACGGAATACGCACCGCGTAAACCATCCAAACATGGGAGTAGGTCGCCCCAACTTAGCAGTAACGCCCCAAGCCGAGGTCCGTACCCCACAGGGGGTGCCCTTGGGCAATGTTACTTAATAAATGACCGGTTGAGAGCCCTCAGCGCTCACCGTAAAATCCGGGTAAAGTTGTAGAGGCCATCCGAGGCAAACAACTAAAAGTCAACTCAAAAAAAAATAAAAATAGAAAGATGTTCTTGTACAGTTGCACACCGCAGCCTTAACACGTATATTTGTTTTAAATATTATAAATATTTTAAATACAAATTGTGCATGTTCATATTTGACTATCTATACTAATATTATAAAATTGAAGAGTCTATTTGTTATTATTTGGCTGAACGTGCTAATCTCAAGACTCGATGATCTGATTTCCAAAATGCTGCGATAGCCCAGTTATCGAGGATGGCTATAGATTATCATCAGGCTCTGACCAAAAGCGGCAGTCTCAATGAAAAATATTGCAAAAACGGAGGAAAAATATTCCTTTTGAGTTTCCATGGTGTGTGCTGCGTAAAATTATGCAAAAATAGTATATGAAATAATTAGTCCGCTTTAAAAGTTCTAAAAAAAGTCCGGAACAGTGTATGATGGTCTTTTAAAGTTGGTTCACAATAACCTTTTTATTCACATTGTAATTATGGTTTATCCCACTATGGAACTACAACCTTCAAATGAATAATTTACCTAAAGTAACTACAACGAAGGTATTGCTGCATTACAAGGATTATAGTTTTAAGATAATTTTGCGTGACTTGCCTAGATATTGTTAGATGGCTCTGTTCGATTGGAATTCAAAGTAGTGCGTGTCTCTCTGTCTGTTGTTCTTAATGTTAAATAATACTTAGCATAGATATTTTTTTAGAAAAATTTACGCACGTGTAGACAATTGTAGACATAACCCTAACGTAGCAGGAATACAGTACATTGATCCATCTAGTAATTGGAGAACATTTGTTTTTTAACACAATGTAATTTTAAAATAGTTCCTGAGTTAAATAACGAATTGGAAACCAGTTGATAAGAAAAAAAATTAAAACAAATTGATGAAAAATATTAAATCATTTATAATAATATTTGTTTCGAAGTTTGGATGTTTTCTATCTATAATATGTATGTATTTACAAAAAAAAAGTATGTAAGTATTGTATCAGTCAGTCTAGTTATCATAGCACAAGCTCTGCTTAGTTTGAAACTAGGTGACGTTGTGTGTCAAATGTCCAAAATATTTATTTATTTATATAACTCTTCTTCTATTATAAATTAGATGAATGGATAGTTTTTATATGAACATGGGTCCATTGTGCATCATATCTAGTCTACCTCATTAACTAATATTTCTAGCGGCCAGGGAATTTATTTTCTAAAGTTGCATCGATAAGAGTAACGAGACGCTGGATGTTAAAAACAAAAATCAAAATTAATTCAGTAAATTCTTTGAAATAAGAATATTAATATTACACAATACCTTAAGCTCAGCTTACAAATAATTTATCTATAATATGTTCGATGAGATTAGGAATACCTTGATCAAAGAGCCTAGAACAGATTCTAAACAAATAGAATCATTCTAAGCCGTGCCAATGTAGCGCTGTTCTACTGCAGCTATTATGAACTAATGACGTAGTTTTCTTCGAGGTTTTTGATCAGTCAGAACAGAAAAACACCATTAAGAACAATACATATATATTATAAGCACATAACAATAACTATCTTCAATGTGTTGTATAAAAAACATAATGTATTTTCAACATTTTAACAAAACATTCCTTTAGGTGGAGGGACGGGTATCATATGTCACTCCGACACAAAGGGAGGATCCTCCGACCAGGCGAGGTGATCATGCTTGGCGTCCACGGCCCAACGGTTGATATATGCTAATTGCCACGTGAATCTCTCTATCGCGATACAGGATTAGTAGTTGCATTTTAGTTCATTAAATTCATACGTTTCGTTCATACTTCGTAGTTCGATGTATCTTCGCTAGGGGCCGTTCAAGTATTACGTAAGCAGATTTATTGCAATTATTTACCCCCCCATCCCCCTTGTCAGCAAAAGTAAGCAAAGCTCTTACCCCCTCCCCCCATGCTTACGTAAACATTTGTCAATTAATGTATTGTTTTTTTAATTTTATAATGTTATAATTATAATTTGAAAAATAAGAAAATAGATTTAGGATAGAGATTATATTTTACTGAAACGGTATTCAACATAGAGTAAAGGACAAAAATATTATATCTTACTAACATAACAAACTTATTTTAAATTTTTGGTACATATATTAAATTCAAATTAACAGTCTTCAGTCCATGAAACCCGAATCCATGATTCTAAGTTTTCGATGACATTGGATTGCTTTGATTGCTGCTCAGTGTTGTGAGTCTGCTCGCTTTCATCCGATTTTGGAATGTCTACGTCATTCTCATCGAGCCATTCAACATCATGGTGCTCTAAATTTTGAATAATGCACATCAGTTCATTAGCACGACGAGCAGCGACTCTTACAGGTCTAACTTTCCTATCAGTGTGCGTGTTTACTTTCTTATGGATCTTTTCGATGTGACGATTTAGTGACTTGACGGAAGCATGATAAAGACCACACGTTTTGCATGTTCGATTTGATAGCCTCAATTGTACCGTCGGACAAAGATAATCGTATGGCATTTGCAGGAAATCTTTGAGTGAAGCACTTAAGCGTAGAGCTAAATTGACTGGAAGATTAAGAAATTGCCCTCCTTCATCTAAAACCAAGTCATCAACTGTTTGTTTTACTTTTACAGGTGGTGGAAGAAACCTGTTGTCTAGTAATCTAAATAGTCCACTTCTTGGACGACAGCATTCTGTATTTCTACATTTTACAATTTGGAGCAAGTATTGGCTTTCACGCACATGTTCTGAATACCATTTAATGTCTGGAAAATCAGGAAGATCTTGTTCACCTGCCCCAACATATTTTGCATTAACATTATAGCCATCAATTTCCATTGAACTCCATACTTCAGCTAATACTTTTCCTGCAAATTCGAAATTAAATCTTTCTAAATGTTCATCAATTGTAACGCCACGTTCATCCAAATGAGACCCAAAATGGTCATGAGGCAATATTAAACCAGCCAGTTCCCGACTAAGAGGAGCCATTCTGCGCTCTACTCTGTTATACGCACTTCTTCCGGGAGCATTGGTAGCTAAAAACAATGCATCGAGATCATGTCGCTTAAAGTGTTGTATAGCAAACCCTATGACTTTTTGATAACGCGGATTTTCATCTGGCCCTCCATCAACCGTCATGATTACCACTGGTTTTACTAGTCCATGGTCAGTTTTAGCTAATGGTCGAAACTCTTTAAGTTCGAGAAGCGTCTCGAAATCCTGAGCATGAGTATTAGCAGTAGATGAACTATGCTTTCCACTTCGAATAGCGATGTATGTTGGTCCAGAATATCCAACGGCTTGCGGTTGTCCTAGCATATTGGAAGTGATTTTGATACCAGCATAAACAGATGGTATTAATTTATGACGCTCAGCGATTACCCAATCGTGATCAGGCAATTTGATTCTATATTCCATGTGCATTAGAAGAGGTGCTTGCTTATTTGCCGCAGTTACGCCAATAGGGACTCGAGCTTTATCATCCTGAGATATGAAAAATACTTGATCTGGTCCTAGTATGGATGCTATGTTCTCTAAATAATGGATTGATGTTTCAGCGAACTTGCTATCTAAGTGGCTCTTGTGGTGATCAGTTTGAGCCCGAATGAGCTTAACAGGGACTGTCGATACATGTCTTCGTCCCTCTGCAGAATTAGATTTTCTGGGAATCAAACGAAGATATGTCCCACTGCGACTAATGTCAAATCCCATTTTACGTAATTCTTGTGTGAGTTCATCAAGAGTTTTTACGCTGCGAATTGATTCCGTTCGTCTTCTATCATCTGCTGCACTTCCAAATAAAGCTATATCCGCGATTGTTTTCAATAGTAAAGGTTGATTGCTTTCAAGATTAGGACGTCCCACTGAATCCCTCAGAGATAGTCTTTTTTTCATTTCTGGACTTTCATGACAAATATCTTCTAACTTTCTTTTCATACCATCCCTGTGTTTCTTCTGGGCAACTGCGTTTTGAACCTTCCTGTTTAAAGACTGTTTTGCTGTTTTTATTTCCTCGCGCAACTTAATGATCTGTTTATCAACTTCAGCACGGATTGACATAGTATCTCTGGCAGAATACAAAGCATTCAAATTTTTTTCGAGTAGAGCAATCTTATTTTTCATAGCCTCCTGAGAAGGTTTTGGTCTCTGTTTATCTGTATTTTTATTAATTTCGCATTGCTGTTGTGATTCATTACCGGTTTTTATTTTATCTTCTTCCTGTTTTTTAATATTTGAAGCTGGCTGTGTAATTTGTGTTTTTTCTGCAGGTTTACAGGTTGCCTAAAAATAAAAACTTTCTATGGGTTCTGCTAAAGATTCTCTTATTAAGCTACATAAATACAAAGTATGGCAATAAATATGGTAAATACAAAACCCTATGGCTTTAAATCTAATATCTTTAAACGAGCAAATCGTTCCGGTCACAAAATACAGGGTGTTATAGTCTATTCAAGTAGGTATTTAAAAGAATATAAACAATCTTGATATGTCTTTTTATTGAAATATGCAATTATTAAATCAGATATCTGTAAAGGTGCGTACAGACATCGCGAGGCTTGCGCCGCGAATGGTTCGTCTCGAATACATCAACCTGAGGCATGCTACGGCACATGTATACGTGCGAACCATTCGCGGCGCACGCCTCACGATGTTTGTACGCACCTTTATGTACTTACAGAAAAGCAATTTTTTAATATTGGTTGAGTTTTTAAATGAATCACAACAGATTTTACACAGTTTACAATTTTAAACCACATATTTCAATAAAAAGACATATAAAGATTGTTTACATTCTGTTAAATACCTATTTGAATAGAGTATAGTTTTCTGTAGGTATATATATATATATATATATATATATATATATATATATTTATTTATTTATTTATTTATTTATATATAATGAATATTGAATGAATAATGAAATAAATCTATATAATGAATATTACCTCTATACTTTAAGATAGGCCATAATATTTTCTAATTAGCAAAGAGAAACTTTTTGGCGATTTCTAATATTTCTAGTAGGTACTCATAGGTACCTAAAATGATTTCGTCACTCACCTTAGAAAAAAAATGTAGTAAATTGGATTTATTCTTAGTCGCTGCTTGCAATTCTTCTTCGATTCTCTTAGATACAATAATATCTAGTTCCTTGTCGGATTTTGCTTGTAATTTATAATTTCGCCACACTTCGTTAACTAACTTTTGTACATTTTGTACTTTCGTACTTGTATGAGATTTTTTAAAACTTTCAAACAATTTTTGGTATAACTTAGATTTGTCTATTTGAAATGACATCTTATTTAAACATTAAACTTTGGATAATGGAATGAATGGTAACACAAATGTTAACTTGCTTTACTATGCTTACAATACGTCTACTCGCTATAGCAGCCAAACGAAACAATACACTGATAGAGGAAATTTAGACAAGTGAACAGCGCGCGGTAATTCCCTTACTCGGTTCTAAAGCGAGTAGGGGAATTACCGCGCACTGTTCACTAAATGTATGTATTACTTGCGGGAATCCCCGAAAATGCTTTTCGTTTTCAAGCAAAGACAATGTGTGGGTTGCCATTCGTGTAAAGAAGAAAATAACTACCGATGACGTAATCATCATCTGGACTCCCCTACCCCCCATGTCATCCAAAATAAGCAAAGCAAAGACCCCCCCGCCCCCCCATAGTGCTTACGTAATAATTGAACGGCCCCCTAGATGTCGCTGTTGTATATTTTTCTTTGTGCTGTAATGTGGAAGTCGCCACAGTGTTATTATTTGATTAAGGTAATTAAAACAATATGCATCTCTAAAGTTTAAAGTTTTCTATCACATTGATGCTAAAAAGTTTGTGTTGAGAGACTGAGGTACACAGTGCTCAGTAGTCCAGTGAGGTGAATGTGACAGGCAGTACTGCAACTGGCTCCGAGCTCTCCGGTGGGTTGATCTAGATGCTCCAAAATCGCTTGTGCACGTCGAAAATACCTGAAACTGGCAAAAAGAATGCAAATATTATGTTTGCTAAGATATATCTGTATGCATAACTTACAGACATGTAGATAGGGATTCCATAGTGGTAATCCATTGTTCGTACAGAACCGCCGTTGGTAAAAAAAAGATCGAAACTTAGGGGAAAACAAGACCGTACCTAATTTACTCGTATGAGGCTTATTCGAGGGATTCATTTGATATTGATAATTGGGATACTATCACAGTGTTAGTTTCTAAACAAATAGCATCATTTTATGGTAAGAGCATCATTTTAAACATCAAAATCTGATGTCCATTTTAATCATCCCATCTAAATCTCTGATTGCACAGATGGCGTAGTGGCATTGAGTGTTGTGTGTTAAAACTCAAATGGAACAATGTTTTGCCATCTACAAAATTTTGTTTTCAGTGAGATCGTGATATCTGTCCAGTCAAGCCTGGCGTACGTGGTGGTGGAAGTAAGGCTCGTCTACGTCAGCAAGCCTTCCTTCCACCTTCATCTTATATTGTCTTATATATAATATATCAGCTTTAACTTTTTTTTAATAGATTTATGCTTTTATATGAACTTGGCAAAATGCTTTTGAATATTTTGTTGTCTTACGTCCACCTGATTTCTTCAAGAAAGGCATCGATATAAAAAAAACACTGTATTGGCAAGAATGCATCGATTGTGTGAGTGATTACTTAAATTAATAGATACGAAACATACAAAAAAATATGTTAACTTAGGTGATAAAAAATTTGCGTATAATTAAGTTTAATTAAATAAAACAAAAGGAAAACGTATGAACCGCAGAACCGACAACAGTTGCAATAAATGAGTTTTAGAGTGGCGACCGTGTCTCAGGAAACGAAATATAGGGTGCAAATAGACCCAGCAGAGTGACGATGATGATGATGATGATGATGATGAAATAAAACCTGCTGTTTTTTGGCTCCTCCAGGTACGGCTATCTTAATTAATAGACACACAATTATATTGAATACTAAGTTACAGACACTGGATGGAATTATATGGTAACACGTTTTACGTATTCTAATTACGTGGATTAATTCAACCGAGGAGTTTGAAGGCAAGGAGTACCGTGCAGACAGGCTAGGGAACGGCTGGAGAGGCATCTTGAATAAATCTATTAGAACAGAACCTGCACGCCTGATGAAGTCGACTCTTAGACCATCTCTGCTCCAGGTCGAGGTTGGATATGAAAGATTCCAGCTGGAACTCTAAACTCGATTCACTATGTTGGCAGCTCTACAGGACTTAGGCAACACCGCCAGCAGCCTGATAGATGTTGTCCGAGAATTGGGTTATAATCATTTTCGACTGAAGAACTCTGAGCGCAAGTCAAAGCTCACTAGCGAGACTCTGGATCTTATGAAGGAAAAGACGAGAAGCAGTAAACTCCACACGATTTGAGCGTCAGGAGCTGCCAGGAAAACGTGGCATTCGTCTCGTATCTATCGTCGAATACTTGTGCAATCTTGGACTCGGTTGCCCGGAACAAAAGCTCTTAAGTTTTTGCCTAGCTGAAGACTTCCTGTTGTCACCTGTCTGAACTCCAAACAGCACGGACCACCACCGTCATCCCTAAAACAGAGATTCTCACTGTACTCGAAAGGTTTTATGAAGACCTATATACGCCCATACGAAACGAACAGCGAGGACAACACAAAGCTGTTTAATTCTACCACATCCTGGCACTACACCGGCGGCATGAAGCAATAGCGTCAGTGTAGTTGTTTTTCAAAAACGAAGACAAAAAGCTATTAAAAACTACTGTCGCATATCAATCACTCCTGAGCCATGTGCACAAGTTGTTTTCAGGGGTCATTACGAATTGTCTTACCCAAAAGCAACCTGGGTTTCGAAAACACATACACACGCACACTTTTAGGCAAATTACTGAGCAGACAGAAGAATACCGCTTCTCTGCCTAACGTATGCGTACAACGAGAGAGTCTTCGAAAAAATCGAGACCTGAGCCGTCCTGGAATCTATGCAGAGGTGCTTGGGTGGCTGCCGATATATCTAAGTGTTGATAATGTTTGAACGAAGCCACAACGATAATCGTCCAAGTTCAAGAACACCAATTCAATTGCATTGAGGGGTTTGATAAAGAGACATTATTTCTCCAAAACTGTTGTCACCGGCAGATGTGTTCAAGGGACTCGATTTTCGATTGGAACGGACGGTGAATCAACCATTAATCACCAATCATCTCATACTTGCGATTTGCAGACGACACAGTGTTCTTATGATATGTTATTTTGTCGAGTTCGTGATAAAAACTAAGATTTTGCATTATAAACATTTTATATCACGCATGAGTGTTACATCATGATATAGTTTAACAAAAAGGGGCATTTACTTTCTAAATTACCAAGTAAACTAAAGATCGAGTAAAATGTAGGTAAATATTCGGTGTAACGTCATTAATTAATGACGAATGTTGAATTTCTCATAGTTTTAAGGGTTTTGTCTATCAATTTGTAGTTTCGCTTATTTTCGTAGGTAGTTCTGCTATTTCTTAGAAAAGAATAACAACTCCAGTTCAGATAAATACATCAATTGGCAAAAATAACTTTTGAGTGAGGTTAAATTGAGGATAATATTTTATTCAATGAAGGACACTTTGTACAACTAATATACGAATTTTAAGAGCGAGATTGTTCGATTTTTACAGTCGCAGAAAAGTGGTTTTGCTACATTCAACCATTAAGTGTCACCGTCAGTGTGCAAGCTACGGGAGAAATGTCTGTGTGACTTTTTTGTTATCCTTTACCTGTAGCGTAGAACACTTTGTCGTCTTTGCCGGCTTGTATCTGACAAGATCTCAGCGACATCTTCATCATACTCTGGGGCTGAGAAAATTCCTGGGTAGCTTTCGTTCGCGCCAGAATGCTCTGTATAATGTCTTCCTTCACTTCAATCACGTTGGCTCTAAGATACCTGAAATGATAATATTGATGACCGTTAAAAGCAATGTCTTACCTTTGAATATTTAAAATAGCATGGGCTGCCGCGAGGCGTCATCCGTTCTGAACCCGACCTGGTGCTTACAGATCTGACCTTGCACTGAACTAGTCCAAGCGTAACTAGCAATGGAACCTCGACTTATTTAGCCACGAGCAATATCACTCCCCCTCTGACTTTACACACACTCCGGAACTACCAACAAGCCTATCTGGGCGAAATAAGTGACCCGTCTGTAGTGGCAGATGGCACGGAACACAACTTCACCGCGAAGCCCTATAAGAGTTTATGAGAAACGCAACCTAAACCGAGCTTGACGCCATTTTTCGAACGTGGTGACAATGACTACGATTAAGTAACAATTGTTACTTCCTATATTAGGTCATCTAAAAATCTAATTTGATACCTAACCCGATAAATTTCGATATTTAGGTATGTGATTATATACACCACACTAAAATTTCAAGTAAATTCCAAGAATTAAGTATTAAGAAGCCCGTAACCTCTTTAAGGCCTAAGTAAAACAAAAACTAAGTAAAAAGGAGTTGTCGGTTAATTTTTGTTTCACTTTACTCAGTTGCAAATCATTTAAATGACAAATTTGCTGAAATTGACGCTGCTCACTCCTACGTTTATATTCCTACCATTGCTGTTATGTTTGAAGGTGAAGTAAGTGATGTGAAATTGTAAGAATAAATAAATAAATTGGCGTGTTTCATCAGTTTGTTTATTCATGCTTTCAATTTCAGTTGTATCGTAAGTTTTTTGTGTATTTAAAGGAATTACGTTAGCTGCAATGGAAGGTTCGAAAAAAAAACCGAAATGATTTTAAATCTATTTAATTAATTAAAATTACATTACAAAATTAAACCTAATGAGCGATGATTCTACTTCTAAATAGGTCTATAGAATAACCTTTGAAAGAATTGATAATTTCTTGGACGCCGCTTGTGCTATAGACTCAATTTGTTGGCCAAAGTTGGGGTTAGAGGTGATTGTAATATCTGATGATGGTAATACCTAGAAGCCCTAGATGGTTAGTAATCGGTAAGGATACACTTTCGAAAGTGGGTGCTAAATCGAAGCTACTCTTTTTCGCGGAGAAAAGATGTGGGTAGCCGTGCTAGTGTCTTCCTCGGCATCATAGGGTATTTTCATTAATTTTAAAGGCTGGTCTTGAATTTCTTCGGCGTAAATAGTTTTGAGTTTCTTAACCATTGATTCTAGTATTTCTATATCTATCATAGAATGATGCGTACTAGACGCGCGAATAAATGCTACACTATTTTCCATCCTAATTAACTCTTGACATAAGTCGTCTATATTATCATTTATTACTTCTAGAAGTTGAGCGAACTGAGCATATTGTATTAGGCTGTCTTCTGTCAAAGCATTTGCGTTTAATAAATCTAAACCTATGAGCCCATCAAAGTAATCGTGAAATTTATAAATAAAAAGTTTCATGTTACTGATGTCGTTAAACTCTGTAAAACAGGGCAATGTAATTGAATAATTACTTCTGCTTGTCGCGTGTATGTTGGTTACCTCAAATGGATCAAAATTTAAGGTATAGTTGGTAAAATATTTTTCGACAGCTTTGGTGCTTATAAAAGATTGACTAGCACCCGTGTCTATTAAAAGTTGCAAAGGGGGGTTGTCTAATTTGTATACAGGGAAGTTGTCTCTGTGCGTGAAGGTTTAACTCTATCCTGGTTTTTGTAACGTCGATGCCTCCTGAAAATCCTGCTGAGCATGGTCAGCTAAGGCTGTTTGTGATTGACAGTCGTCAAAAACTTGGTTGTCTGTAGGCAAATTATAAGTCGAGTCACAGGTAAAACCGGGATCAGAGTCAGTATCAGTATATTCAGTGTAGTAATTGTACTCCGGCTCATAACAATAGCTGTAATATGAGTCGTCATAGTTCGCGCTCTCGTTTATACTTAGTTCTCGATCTTGTTTAAAATAATTTGAAGGTGGAGGATTACCAAGTCTACTCTAATCATGGGGTTTATTAGCTGGTGGTAAGGGTTTGGGAGTAAAGTGTCGAATTCCACTCATAGGCTGAGGGCCTGGTGGTAAATTATTTCAGGGTGGTAATCTAAAGATGTTACTACGGGGGTTGTAGTTAGGAGGTGGTGCACTGAACATCCTTTTTGTGTTATTTGGTATCCGTTGTTGGTGTTGTACTGGTGTGGGAAATTAAAAGGGTTGAGGTGCCCGTCCAGTAGGGCGTTGACCCATAGGTAATGGCCAATTATGTACTAGCGTCGGGAAGTTATGTAATTGTTGTGGGGGAAATGATACTGAAGGATATGTGGAGGTGAGTTTAGGAGGAGATGGTACTTTTGGGGGTTCACGTTGTTGCAGGTACATTACGTTCAGTTCTTCTTGTACATATCCGAGCGCTTTTTCTATCGTGGCTGGACGCATGCAACGTATACGAGATCTTAAGGGTTCCTTTAACCCTCTAACATGTGCCTGCATAGTGACCCTTTTAAATAGTTCCCGTTTCGCTTCTATTATGGTCGGTATAGTCTCATGTAAAGTTACGTGTGTCGTAATAGTACTGAATAAGGTTTGGTAATGATTATAAAATTCTTGGGGCATTTTACTACCTTGAGAAACTAAAGAAAGGTCATTGTAAAGCGTGGTTTCGTTATTTTGAAAATTTTTTGATTAACGCTGTTCGAATGCCTAAACAGCTCTCTGGTATACTGTTAGCGTTAATAGTACATGCCGCGGTTCCAGTTATTTTATTGAGTATTTCGTTTAGCAAACATAAGTTACCTAATTCGTTCCCCGGTGTTGGATTTAAGTACTGTGCCGCTAAAATATCGCAAATTTCAATAAATCGACTTAAAACATTCGGGTTGTCATCGAACTCCGGGACAAAGCAGAGCGCCTTATAGATGGTGTCTGGATCATGCTGAGCCATATTGTCTACTTCTAAATCATCTAAATCTGAATCTAAACTAATATTCCTATGTCCATCTGCTATACGGTTGCGGGCCTGGCCTAATTCTGGCTCCCGCGAACCAGAGGCCCTGGGATGGTAAATCTTTAGGTTAAAGATTTTAAAGGGTGCAACACGAGAAAGATTCAAGTGTACTTACAAATATTTCATTTCTGGTTTCTCCCGTGAATCAAATTTCAAATTCTCCTTCTAGTCTGCAGCAGGTGCGTAGGTTCAGGATATCCGGAGCGGTGCTTGATAGCTAGACGGGCGAACCGGCCCGCGAATATCCTACCGACTGTGCCAATTACGTTAGCTGCAATCGAAGGCTGCAAAAAAAAACCCGAAATGATTTTAAATCTATTTAACTAATTAAAATTAAACTACAAAATTAAACCTAATGAGCGATGATTCAGTCATTGATGCATCAGCAATTTGGTGTACTTAATAAGTATTGGTGCATGTGCAACATCAGCGGACTTCATAATTTATCAGCACGATGTAATTAACATGACTTGTGACGTTAGTTAATATTTAGCAACTTTCTGGTAGTTTCAAGTGTTTCCATGGTGTGTGTGGTGGTATTCCATGGTGGTGGTTCAAGTGTTCCATGATGGTTGTGACTTGCTTCCGGTCGTTTATTTTGACTAAAATATGTTTGGGCTGACAAGGCAGCAGCAAGCAGGCAACTCATGTGTGGTCTGTATGGACAGGCCGACTCAAAAATGGTCCTTTCTTCAAAGTCCAAATGTCTAAATCAGTTATTGAAATTATCTGAAAAACTGATTTAGAAGAACTCTTGCAAAAGCTTTCCTTGGAGCTAATAATAGAGATATTCGATATTATAAAAGAATCGGGCACTGTCTCCTCCTGTCTTCTTCCACATACAGTAGAAAACTCTCAAATAGTTACATGTAATTAACTCCCACCGCACTTGAACTAGACCTGCTGCTCGATCTACGTTGTTTAATATATTAAAATGCTCAACCCAACGCCTATATTTGCTTGTTTGTTGTTGTAGATCAACAAATACATGTAATTCGCCAAAAAAGTCTTCCAATTGCTTTGAGTCTGTCAATGACTGCATGTAATGAGCTTTATCTTCCCACGGCAAGATTTGCCAGGAGTTACTTTAAAGATAGTAAAAACATTTTAAACGACACACCTGTGGTGTCCTATATTTGAAATATGGGAATATAGGAAATTCCAAACGTGTTATTCTGAAATACTCGTGGGTCAAATAAGGTTAGAAGTAAATACTAATTAAAAATCAAAAATTGCTCTAGTTATCTCAATTGTACCCCACCTCGAAGGAACTGATGGCGTACTCATACGTGATTATTGTGCTTAGTCGTTTTTGATGTACGTGAATCTAATTGCACGACTTTTCTGTTGTTCCTTACCTATAGTCATGATGGAAGTGAGACTAGAACATTTTGTAATCTTTACCTAATGACTCTAGCGCTTAAAATATTCCTGTAAAGCTTTCACGCATAACAGGTGGCGCTGTATAATGTCTTCCTTCACTTCTGTTACGTTGGTTCTGAGGTACCGGAAATTGAGCACCGTTAAAAGCACGTCGTATATCAGAACATTTCACGTGTTAAACGTTAACATGCATATGCAGTGCACGGCCTCACATAAGACCTTGTCTGGCACTGGCTACCTGGCACTCCTCAGAGTCCTCTGCCGTCGTAACCCGACCTCACCAAGCACAAGAGATAACACTGGAAGAGTGCCGAGCGTAACTAGAAAGTTTGTCACGGTACAGTATTTATCATAAATATTTTTTTTCTTTTCCATCCAAAAAATTACTGAGTAACTTGGTTCACCAAGTGGTGGTGGTGGTACTTGGTAGCGTTTGTGACATGAGCGTAGTCTGGTGTTGCGGTAAGGTGTAATCCACGCAAATATGTTTGGTATTTAGGAAAAGAAACTTTTATGAAAAGTGGAGTATCTATGTACCTTGGTTTCTTTTATAATCACATTCAATATATTCCAAAAAGGACTTTAAAATGTTTAGTAATCTAATTTCACACAAAGTGACAAATCTGTCAAACAAAAGTTTATTTACGCTAAGTTTTCCACTTGTCCTGGCGGCACCATACTTATGTCATTTGTTATGTGATTACATTGTATTCTACTCAGATAGCATGTTTGTTGTTTGCTCGGTTCGCTAAAGTGTTTCTCTTATTTAAGCTGGCATTCATTTAAAGCCTCAAGTATATGCTTCGTTCACACTATCGATTGACCTACCCATGAGAATTAGGATGAAATTGTGCAGAGAGGTTAACTAGTATTTCATGCTAAAGATTATAATTTTTGTTTCGACGGGGTTAAGGACCGCCCAATCAGCAAAACGGATAAGGTCTTCTTTGAAGTCTTACACAATCGTTTCATAGTTACTACTTTCATTTTGAGTTTAGGATACAATACAGCAAAGCATGTAAGAGACAAGCCTTAAAATTGATTCTCATGGGACTTCTCTTGTTAGACGAGTGTGATCTGAGAAAACAGGTTTTCCATCTTCGTGGAGTAGTTCCATTCCACATGTTTATTCCATAAATATTTTGGATTAGAAACGCAATACTTGCAAAAATAACTTGAAATATGAAAATAGAATATTTAAAATAATGAAGATAGATTCGGTGAAAAGGAGTAAATATTGGATTCGTTAAGAATACAGAATGCATTTTAGCCGGATCGTTGCGTACCTACATAATTGCAGATTCAAAACCCGTGTTGTTGGCTACCGTTGAGAGAGAGACGCCTCAATGCCTGCTCAAACTGATGGTCTCCAGGCTGGTTCCATTAGTGGCCTGGTACGTTTAGCGTTGGCAATGTCTCGCTATTCCAGCTTTACTCCTGATTTCACAGCGATCTGAGAACCATATGGATCTGGTTCTAACCTACTGCCTTCTGGTCCAATAATTTCTGGTCTTGAACTGAGCGATGACAGCTTGTACGCCTCCTCGGTCTATAGGTTCCCGCTTCTCCAGAGCGTTAATCGCCTTCGGAATTACTGCTACAAACGTTTAGAAACGTTTTGACTTCAACTTTTCATCTCTAAAGAGCAGCAAGTCTTTATTTATCAAACGCAGGTTCTCCCTAATAGTTCTAAGTGCAGATATAATGTCATCGGTTAGATCTTTAGCGGTCTCGGCGGTAGTGGTATGGGATGAATAGCCAGATACGGGGGAATTAAGATAGATTATTAGTCAAGGATTTTTTTACCAACACTGAGTAATTGCGCCAGAAACAGTCTGCGCCAATCGTAGGTGATAGGGGCTGCTGCACTTTGGACATCTAGCAATGTCCTTGGCCGATATGAAACGACCGCACCTTGCATACCTTGACATTGTTCATCGTAGCACTCGTAACACCGATAAATAATACATAGCTAATGTATTATGCGTTTGCTGATGAAAATCAAATATATTTACAATTATAATTCCATATCATGGATTCAAAGGGTATGTGTTGTGGATATATCTCTTCCCTACGACCTTCCTAGAACAAGTGACAGTAAATCAAGTGAGACTAACGAGAGAACAGCTTGTAAAGTGAGTAAAGTAAATATAAATCGTGAAGCTCACCTCACGCGCTCCTTCAGGTGTGGGTATGATGTGGGCAGACTTGATGCAGAAGTGGTTAAGTGCCTGTGCTACGTCATCGGTGTGTCTCAATATGGTCTGGAAACGATAAGAATTTCTAAATAAGTGGAATGGAGTAACACTTACTCCATACATATTAGTTGAAAGTAGCACACATTTTTTTCCATGTGGTGATAGACTAAGAATACTGAGTGTCACCAAAGAGAAGAAAAGAAGAGAAGAAACAAACTCTTTACCAAATCATCTGACAAGCATGATATAGTCGGCTAAAACCTTCATTCTAAAGACAGACCTACGACGTCAACAGTAGACTATTTGAAATTAAAAGAGATTCAATTAAATTAGCACAATAATGATTTTATTTTTAATTTTTCATAGACAAGAGATTGGTCTTTGTAATTCTCAGCTTGTGTACTGCATCATGTCATCAGGTGGAATCCCGTTCTCTTCTTTGCATTAATGATTTGGTAACTACTTGGTTAATCACATGTGATTTAAAGAATAGTAATTTGTTAAGAGGAAAGTTATTTAAAAACATCATGCTGTCGGAGATAAACCTTCCTCAAGCACTCCCGACACCAACGTTCAGAAACTTGAGAGTGGTTGGTCCTCACAGCATTTCCTTATAGGCAGTTACTTAACAAACCATAAGGTCATAAGAAGGGTACCTTGAATATTTGAATTTTTATTAAGTCAAAGTACAGAAGTCAAAGAACCGAGCAGTATGCCATGTTTGGCATACCAAAGACAAGCCTTTTTCTCTAGGAAAATCTCGAAGTTTACAAACAAAGAGCCTTTCCTTTAATCATACAAATTCGTTTATAACTAAATTATTCTTTGTTGTAGATTGATTTTGCAAAAAACTTACTTGTGTTCTTATTTCTTACTGAGAGAGGCCTATACACAGCAATACTATATTTGTGCATATTTAGATAACTAAAAGGAGGATGTTATGTGCCATTTGTCCATGTGGTGACGGATTAAGAATGCATAGTGTTACCACCCCTATTCACCCCGTGGGTGTTGTAAAAGGCGACTAAGAGAACCGAATATGCAAGACAACATCATTACAAAGAGAAGGAAAACTTGAAACAAACCCTACTCTAACCCGTCTGGCCAGCGTGGTATAGTAGGCCAAAACCTCCTTGCTAAGGAGATACCTATGTCTAGTAGTGGACTGTAAAAGTTTGTTGTTTGATGTACCATTTAAGTCTTAAAAATAGTTTTTTTATTGAAACCTGTAAAGATCCCTTAACATATACAGCAACACCATCGTTTTGATGATAGTTTTTTACACTGTGGTATGTAACAGGCTCCAACCGGCTGGCGATGATGTATTGTATGTCCTTACAAGATATTGCTGTGCAGATTTTTGCTCAATATAACCAAAGACATCATATACAGCACTTAATCTATGTTAAAAATTATTAAACCTATTTATATTTTCATATATACAGCACATAAAATAGTAAATGGGATGATATTACCTGTGGACTCCACTGTACACACTTTCATTACAATAATTCACAAAAAAAAGGAAATCTCTCAAATGACTAAGGAAAACTGAAAATATATTTATGGCTATGGTTGGATCATCATCATCATCATCAACAGCCTTTTACAGTCCACTGCTGGACATAGGCCTCTCCTTAGCAAGGAGGTTTTAGCCTACTATACCACGCTGGCCAGACGGGTTGAAATAGGGTTTGTTTCAAGTTTTCCTTCTCTTTGTAATGATGTTGTCTTGCATATTTGGTTCTAATTGGCTGGATAAGAGACACTTAATAAAAAAGATATAGAAAATTGCTTATTAAGCAGAGGAAATGTACCTTATCGCTTAAGAGTTCTTGAAAGTGATGGAGCTACAGCCAGGGGTGGCAGTTTGGAGACGTGGGTGACGCCAATTGTGGAAGAAAAAGCTGGAAATTTAAGCATGTACGTTTAATCAAGTTTGTGAGTTAGTGAAAGCATTATAGTTTCAGTAATGAATTGCCATGTAGTGTGGAATAAAGAATACAGGTTGTCACCACTCCTGATTTTCCCGTGGGTGTCGTAAGGGGCGAATAAGGGAGTAAACTACGTAGGACAACGTCACTGCATAATGATGGAAAACTTGATACAAACCTCATGCCAACCCGTCCGGCCAAAACTTGTTTACTAAGGAGAGGTCTACATAAGCCTATAACCCCCCGCCGGTCCCTAACAGTCCAGTGCTAGACATTTCAGCAGTGGACTGTTGATAATGGTTGACAATGATGAATGTATTTTTAGAAAACATTGTGATATGACATACACTTTTATCATAAAACAGTCTATGTAATGATTTAGTAAATATAATAAACCACAAGCTTTTAGAGCCAATACGCACAAATATAATTTCCAAAACTCTCAGATGCCCATTACCATCAACATTAACAGCCTTTATTAGCCCACTGTGGGACATAGACCTCTCTGTATACATATGACGGCGCGCTGATTATAAATTAGTTTTTGTTATAAATTACTTGATTTTATAAATTACGATTTATTTTAATTGTAATGTAACGTTCATGTGGCAACATTGTTTTTGACAACGCCTGGTTTTATACACACAGTTAAGTGGACACTCTGATTAACAAAGGGTAATTCAAGCTCTTGGAGACAAGTACTGTGAATATCGGTACCACCGGAACAGTAAATTCATATTAAGTAAATTCTGTGTTTAATTTGACCAATCAAGTGGTAGATGCATCAGATAAATATACATTGAGGAGTAACACTAACATAGTAGCTCCAAAGTAACTTGATTTCTTTATTTTGTTTTATGAAGTTGATTCTGCAAGCGATAATATTGAAATAAGCTGGTAGCCCTGAGTTGGGCAGTAGGTGTCGCCACGAATACTGGCGGCTGTCAGTTTATTCGGGTGGGCAGCTGCCCCAAGGTGCAAA
The DNA here is from genome assembly GCA_949316085.1 of Hypercompe scribonia. NCBI lineage: Eukaryota > Metazoa > Arthropoda > Insecta > Lepidoptera > Erebidae > Hypercompe > Hypercompe scribonia. The sequence continues at coordinate 26,475,334 of OX438968.1, read as the reverse complement.
CGTGCTAACCTATTAACGACTAAATAATGAGATGTTGAATAATACAAGTGTGCTCTTATTTTGACAATTCCTGTTACACTTGGATAGCTGCAACCAAAACCACTAGGATGTTCCTCTTTGATTTCCTCGCCCTATCTGCTATATGGTCTACCTTTTTTCCTATTACACTAGTTGACAGACAGGGGAAGATGCTACTGCCTATTACTTCTTCATTGGAAAGGGTTTGTCTTTCTTCATTATGTGTCTGTGTGCCCGACATTTTACACTATGGACAGCTGTTTCAACTGCTTTAATATAAAATTAGTAAATTCATTAGCTGATAGCTTAACAAAAATAGGTTTCACGTGTTACAGAAGAGTGTTACCACACTCGAATTCTTAAACCGTCATTATATATAATAATGTCTTAAGTGCCTGTTTTAATTTCAGTACAAGACGGAGCCAGCAAAGCAAACAGTGTGGCACTTAATTTGCCTATTGCAAAAGCATATTAGCTAATGAAACTGCCAAACACCATGGCAGCCTTGAAACTTGTTTCTATTTCGTTCATTGTCTGTGGTCCAACTACATAACCCTTTTTTATCGTGTGTAAACCTCTCGGGCCGTCACCCCACCGGGGTTTATGGCAGGGAGAAGTGTCGGAATCGGACCACAAAACCACACGGTATGCCACTCTACGCCTGGAATGGAAGGGATCCGGGAACTGCTATATAGCCCCACAAGCACTATTCCTTGTCTTTGATTGTATTAGTTGATCTTTAACAAGAATGTTATTATTTTGACTGGTTAATGGTGCTACTAATTAAATAGTTGAGTCAACGTCAATATTATAAAATTGTTACTGGTTCTACAGTCTCTGCCTTCGTTTCATTCATGGTCCAACTGATAGAACTACGGACACTAATTTTTGCCTGTACGTAGTAGGGTCACGGGCAAAAGACATTCTATTCAAGTAGGTGAAATTCCAGAGATTACACACACAGACTAACATTGATAGATTTTAAACAAAGAATCATTTTATTGAATCTGTCATACTAACATAAGTAAAACAATTGATGTAATAATAAGCTATGTATGTGACATTCATCCGTCAGCTGATGCCAATTTCTTACTCTATCTGACCTGAACCTGAAAGTGTCCAAGTTAATAAGAATTACGATGTTCAGCATGTTAGGGTTAATTAGAAAACGGATTGACGATTTTTTCAAAACAATGGATGCAATAAAATCTTGGTAACGACGCGTTACACGTCCATGTTGGTAAGTAGCAATATTTTATCATCTATACATATAATAAAATTGTAGAAGTGTGATTCCTGTACATTGAAGATATGAAAAAAAAATAACCGGGTTATTAATATATCGATACCGAACCCAAACGTGTGACCAAAAAATTTTTTGTCTGTCTGTGTGTTTGTGCACGCTAATCTCAGAAATGGCTTATCCGATTGAGATGCGGTTTTCCCTAATGTATTGTGGTAAGTAAGCTTCACTTAACATTTAGTTTTTATCTCATGTCAATCGGTTCATAAATAAAAAAGTTATGTCAGTTTAAAGAATCGCGTCGAAAATTTGTTAAATTATTCTTCTATCTATATAATTATATATTCCTTCTTTCTTTCAATGTAATTTGTATGTAAACAATATTATATACAAAAGTAATGGTAATATAATATAATTATTTTACTATTTTTATAGATATATTATATATATATATAAAATAGTATAGTAGTATACATATAACGAATAAGTTTCAGATATATAAGTTTTAGCTTAGGTTGGACGTTCGTAGGTTGCTAGCGCGGGTATATAAAGCACACCTAAGCCATAAGAATTCAGTTATTCGCAGCGAACGCACGTATTCTGAAAGCGCATGAGCGAATGGTTGCATTCGATTCTACACTGACTGTTCGTATTCCATTTATTTATATTTTAGAGTTTGTATATACATATTATATGTATTTAGTATAGATTAGGTGTTTCTTTTCTTGATTTTTTTGGTTCTTAATTTTTATGAGCAAAGTCTTAGGACCCCTTTTGTGGAACCTCGCGTATGATGCGGTCCTGAGGACCAGCCTACCCCTTGGAGTGAGTGTCGTCTGCTACGCGGACGACACTCTAGTACTGCCTAGGGGGTATGGTTTCCAAGAAGTCCTGGAGTTCGCCGAGTTAGGGGTGATCTGTGTCGTCCAAAAGATCAGCGATTTGGGTCTACGGGTTGCACCTCATAAGACGGAAGCCCTGCGGTTCCATAGGAAACGCGGAGGTGTCGTTCCTACCAGCTCGTTTATAAGAGTGAAAAGAACGGAGGTCGAGGTCGGTCGACACATTAAGTACCTCGGCCTAACCTTGGACAGTCGCTGGAGCTTCGAGGAGCATTTCGAGCGGATGATCCCACGAGTTCGGGGGGTGGCGGGCTCCCTGCAAAGGCTCACATAGGGGACCTAACATATGGGGGCCCGTGAGAAAAAGTGCGCCACCTCTACTGTGCGGTGCTACGATCCATGGCCCTCTACGGAGCGCCGATATGGGCCAAGCGCCTATCGGCCTCCTCCCGCTGCAGAGCTAAGCTCAATCGAACGCAGCGGGTAACGGCCATTCGGATCGTACGAGGATACCGCACCACCTCGTCTGAGGCAGTAACAGTCCTGGCACGTTTTCTGCCCTTTGATATCCTGGCCGATATGGACGCGAGGGTCTATGACCGTATTCGCGCTATCCGCCGGGATGAGAGCGGGGAAGACCAGGACGAGCTCGAAATGCGGCGGTGCGCCCACCGACAGGCATTGACACAATGGCGCGCGCGGCTAGAACAGCCACAAAATGCGCGCCAAGGCGCTGTCGGTGCTGTTCTGCCCAACCTCGAAGCTTGGGTAGGTAGGGAGGGAGGTCGCGTCACCTACCGACTGACGCAGATACTCACCGGGCATGGTTGCTTCGGTGAGTATCTGAATAAGATCGGACGCGAGGAGACGGCACACTGTCACCACTGCGCAGCCGACTGGGACTCCGCTCAGCATACGCTGGAGGACTGCCCCGCGTGGGCATCTGAACGCGGAGCCCTAGTCGATGAAATACGACGAGACCTATCACCGCCAGCAATCGTTGCTGCCATGCTGGCGGGTGAGGAAAGCTGGGCCGCAGTGGTCTCTTTCTGCGAAACTGTTATGCTCCAGAAAGAGACCGCTGAACGGGATCGGGAAAAGGCCGATCCCGAGCGAAGAAGACGTCGGCGGCGTTATGAACTGTCGACGGGACCACGATTCGCCAGAGAATGGGGACCTCTGGTGGCGGATTAGTTGCTGCGGTCTGCGATAGGATAATTTGTTGCGGCCTGGTAGCAAAAATGCGATCGGGTCGCAACAAATTATAACAACCGGATTGATAGGTGGAGTTGCTTTTGTGGCGTCCCCAGGATAGGGTCTGACTGGCGCGGCGTTGATTCTGGAGGGGACCTGAAATAACATGGTCCGGGTCCCCTTCAGAGAAGGACGCCTGAGACCGGCCGCCGGGGTGGTTTTTAGTGAAAACATCACATACTCCTGGCTCCTGCGTCCCCGAGGAGTCGGAGATCCGAAGGGATTTTAAAAGCTTTGTTAATACATATTCCTACATATTTTGAAGTTTGTTTTAACGTTGCATTAACGTTTTATAGGTTATCTTTAGTGTAAATACAAGTTAGATTTATGTCTAAATTCGCCTAAGTTCTCAGAGGGTTCGGACAGCAAATGTTCGGTCGCAGGAGACACAGGAAGAACGGGGAATACGTTTCACTGCCGATCGTTACGCTCATGCACTATCGCTTGAGTCTAAGACCTTTGCTGAAAGAGAATCTCGATTGACAGCTGATGGCGAGCGCCATTATAGAGCCAGACTTTATGAAAATGAAGATGAATATTGACAAAGACTACAAACAGCCAAAAAAAAACTACGAGCTAACCCGTCAGTGTGGTAAATTTTTTATTAGCTGAGAGAGAACGAGTAAGGGAAATACGGCAGGATGAAACTGCAGACCAACGCCAGTTACGACTAAATGCCGACCGACTTACTTATACACTGAATAGAACGGTGTCAAGTTCGGTAGAAGACCGAGAAAGTGGAGAGGAGTCTGAAATCCTTCCATGGGCGAACAAAGAGAAATCAGGGTATTTGTATTCGTCCAAAATTGATTACTCTGAATTCGCCATTATAGGAGGTATGATGATATGTTGTCAATTTTTTAGTGCTTTAAAATGGCGAAAAGAATCAAATGGCTTACCATGTAAAGTCAATTAATCAAATGGCTTACCATTTGATTCTTTTCTGTTCAGGGGGCAAAGAAAAGCTTTAATAAATGGTGAGCATCCTCAGTCACTTTTTAGACGATAGCCGTTTATATAATAGTGCATCCCAAATGACACCTTTTGAAGCCAAACAAATCACAGAGGGCCCATTCATGCCAACTTTTAAGGTGCAGGGCCAAGTTTATTATTAGATCTATGTTTTCACAAAATGAGCCAAAATTTCTTCAAATTTATTTTGTATCAGATAACAATGAACAGGCCAACATTCGACATGACAACTTTCCTCAACTGAACATCAACCTTATATCTCAACTTCAGAATATGTTACATCAAGTAAATCCGTATGTCCGAAGTTTCAAAGCCGCTATAGATTCCATTCCACAAGGACAAACTAACAATTATAAAGTTATAATAAAGGTTGATAGACGTCCTGCCGAAGAACATCGTGGTAGATACAATGCTCCCGTTGCAGGCGAAGTCGCGGTAATCTTAGTCGAGGAGGAATGTGATAGACGTGACATCGTGCTGCGTACTCATGATGATTGCTTACAACGCATTTACGAAACACATCGAGCTTATGATGCCCTGCAGTACCCTTTGATGAAAGGGTAACTAGAATCTACAACACTAAAAAGGCAAATTGGGAACATTTTAAAAACAAATTAAAAAAATTCAAATTAGAAAACAATATTAGCATGGAAACAATAAATAATATAGATAGTAAAATTTTATTAGAAAACTTAACTATTAAATACTCTGAATTAATAACCTTAGTTTGTCGAGACAGTATGCCATTAAAACGTAATTCAGAGATAATAACGATCTCATGGTGGAGTTCAGAACTAGAAACCCAAAAGAAAAAAATGGTCACATTTAGACGGAGAATAAAAAACGCTGCATCACACCGTAGAGCGAGAGTCATCGAAGAATACCTGCAACAGAAAGAGATCTACGAGTGCCAAGTCAAGGAAGCCCGTACGAAAAGTTGGAAGGCGTTCTGTGAGAGACAGGACAGAGAAAGCATGTGGGATGGTATCTACCGGATTATCTCAAGGACCACTAGGAGAAGAGAAGACCTAACCCTGAAAACCAAGGATGGTAGCTACTTGAACTCTCAAAAATCAGCGGATTTACTCGCCTAGACCTTTTACCCTGAAGACCTACGGGATACAGATAACGCCGATCATTCCCGGATCAGAGAAATGGCCGAACGAGTAAACGAGTTTTGTCATGGTGAGTATCATGACCCGCCGTTTACTTCGCTCGAGCTAGAGACTGCAATTGGGAGTTTTAACCCAAAGAAAGCCCCTGGAGCGGATGGCTTTACGGCGGACATTTGCAGCAGAGCTATCTTCGAGGATCGAGACGCATTTCTTGCCCTGTTCAACAAGTGTCTAGAAATCTCCCACTTTCCTAACATCTGGAAGGAGGCCACAGTTGTGGTATTAAGAAAACAGGGCAAGGATAACTACACTAATCCCAAGGCTTACAGGCCTATTGGCCTCTTGCCAGTTCTGGGGAAGGTCCTGGAAAAAATGATGGTGGCAAGAATCAAGTGGTATGTTGTACCGCGAATAAGTACTTGCCAATACGGATTCATGCCCCAAAGGGGCACCGTGGATGCCCTCTATACCTTGATACGCCATGTCAAAAGTAAAATAGAGCAGAAAAAGCTGGTTACCCTGGTGTCTCTGGATATTGAGGGCGCCTTCGACAGCGCTTGGTGGCCAGTTATAAGAGTCCGTTTGGCTGAGGAAAAGTGTCCGGTTAACGTCAGGAGGCTGCTTGATAGTTACTTAAGCTGCAGAAAGGTCAAAGTAAGATTCGCCGCTGAGGAAAGTACGCGAAACACCACGAAGGGTTGTGTACAGGGGTCAATCGGCGGTCCAATCCTCTGGAACTTGCTTCTCAACCCACTCCTGCGAGGACTTAGTGAAGCAGGACATTACTGCCAGGCATTCGCGGACGATGTGGTGTTGATCTTCCACGGAGATACAGGCCTAGAAATACAAGAACAGGCAAATGCCGCTCTCGACTATGTGCAGCAGTGGGGTGTAAGGAATAAATTAAAATTTGCACCACACAAAACCAACGCAATGATCCTAACAAGGAAACTAAAATACGACACCCCACTGTTGACCATGGGGGAGGTTGACATCTGCATGTCAAAGGAAATAAAGATCTTAGGGCTCATCATCGACGATCGCCTAAGCTTCAAAGCACATATAACAGCGCAGTGTAGAAAAGCGATCGTAGTTTACAAGCAGCTAGCAAAAGCTGCTAGAGTTAACTGGGGACTGAATCCTGACATTATTAGGACCATTTATGTCGCGGTAATCGAACCCATAGTAATGTATGCGGCGGCGGTATGGGCGCCTGTAGTTGCAAGGCTTGGAATACAAAAACAGCTGAATATGGTGCAACGAGGGTTCGTACAGAAACTCTGTAAAACGTATCGCACAGTCTCTCTGAACTCGGCGCTGGTGCTGGCTGGGATACTGCCTCTCGATATCCGAATACAAGAAGCAGCCGCTCTCTACGAGGCCAAGAGAGGGTCGTCCCAAACGGTACTAGGAGATAGAGAGACCGATAGTGTGGTTAGATTTGAGGAGATACCTCACCCAGCTGTAGGTGTGGCTTTGGATTTCGTATGCCTGGTAGACCAAAACCTTGTCGACAGGTACAATGTGCAGACGGTGCGTATATTCACCGACGGCAGCAAGCTGGAAGGAAAAGTTGGAGCCGCACTTTCCATATGGAATAGGGAGGCCGAGATCCGGACTCGAAAGTTTTACCTGTCTGCGTACTGCACAGTCTACCAGGCGGAACTCTTGGCCATATGTGAGGCAACAAACGAAATCCTCAAAGGAGCGGAGCAGAGCTATGGAGTGTACAGTGATTCGAGGGCAGCGCTCGAAACACTAGTGAACCATAGCACCCTGCACCCTCTTGCAGTAGAAGCTCGGGAAAACCTGCGGAAAGCCTTCTCAAAAGGCAAAGATGTCTCTTTGTTCTGGGTTAAGGCACATACAGGCCTACAGGGCAATGAAAGAGCGGACCAACTCGCCAAGGAATCAGCACTGTATTCCAAGAAAAGACCTGATTATGACCGGTGTCCACTATCATTTATTAAAAGAACAATACGCAGCTCATCAATCCTAAAATGGGACGAACGATATAGAGCAGGAAACACCGCGTCCACTACAAAATTATTTTTCCCAAATGCGTCCGATGCTTACCGTATCATTCGGAAAATTCAGCCGGCAGGTCTGCTCACACAGATCCTCACGGGGCATGGTGGGTTCTGTCAGTATCTGAAGCGGTTTCACTGTAGGGACAGCTCATCCTGCATTTGCGATCCTTCGAAGGAAGAATCAGTTCCTCATTTACTGGTTGAGTGCCCTATATTTGATAGGATTCGCTATGAACTACAGCAAAAAATAGGCTTAGTTATAAAGATATCTAACTTAAAAGAATGCATCAGTACGAAAGAAATCCGCAGTTATTTTATAGATTATTGTATAAATATATGTAAAGTAGTAAATAAGAGAAACAAAGATATATAAATCTTGCTTAGAATATAATTTAAAATATTATGTTACTCAAGCAAAACTAAATTAAGATAGATATAAAATAATAGATTATAAGCAACAGCTATATATTTAAGATAAGATATTACAATTATATAAATAGTATAGTACAGTATCATTTCAGCATAGGTAATAATTTATATTGTATGTAGCACGATTAGTATAAGTGAAAAATAACTCTAAGACTATTTGCATACACAGCTTAATAAAGTCCTTGAATTATGACATCAGGGGAAAGTAGAATTAATAAAGGCAGTAACACCCTGCGAAAAAAAAAAAAAAGTACCCTTTGATATGTTTCCATGGTGAGGATGGGTACAATTTCGGCCTCTATCAAATTAATCAAAGTACTAGTATCAATTACAATAAAAAGATATCAGCCCTACAGTTTTATTCATACCAGATACAAATTAGGCGAAATTGTTTTAATTATTTGCAACGATTTCGAGGATTGTTCAGCCAATTCATCGCTGTTATGTATACAAAAATTGAAACAGAAAGGTTAATTTATATACGCACCAACCAGACATGTTTACGTGCTGAGGATTATGTGCATCTCCGAGACGCAATGCAACAAGATAACAACGTGGAGAACATGGGACGATTGGCTATCTTACCGTCAAGCTTTATAGGGGGTCCACGTTATATGCACGAGCGTACACAAGACGCCTTTTGCTATGTCCGGCAATACTGTCGACCTGATCTTTTCATCGATTTCACCAATAACCCAAAGTGGAATGCAATTTCACAAGGGCTTTTTGCCGGTCAGGCACCTCATGATAGACATGACATAATAACCAGAGTGTTTCACCTTAAACTCAAGCTGATGGTAGATCTAATTACAAAAGAAAAGGTTTTCGGACCGTCTCTGTGTTATATGTACAGTGTTGAGTGGCAGAAACGGGGCTTGCAACATGCCCACATACTACTGTGGTTAGAAGAAAAACTTAGGCCTGATTCTATCGATACTGTTATCAGTGCTGAACTTCCTGATAAGACTGGAGATCCCATATTATTCGATGTTGTAAAAACTCCCATGATACACAGACCATGCGGAACATTAAACAGAAATTCTCCCTGTATGCAAGAAGGTCATTGCTCTAAGAGCACTCGGGCACTTTCAGAGAAAACAATATCAGGAGAAAACGGATATCCACTATACCGTCGAAAATCACCTCGACAAGGTGGCTTCACAGTTAAAATAAGATTACATGGTCAGGAAATAGATGTAGATAATGGATGGGTGGTACCTTATTCACCGGTATTATCAAGAACCTTTCAAGCTCACATCAATGTTGAAGCACGTAACAGTGTCGAATCCATAAAAATATATTTTCAAATATGTGAACAAAGACTCTGACTAAGCAACTGTGGGATTCACTAATAATGATAACGATGAAGTTACGAGGTTTCAGTCAGGCCGATATATTAGCTCCTCTGAGGCAGTTTGGCGTATTTTAAGTTTTGCCATTCATGAAAGATATCCACCCGTTATTCATCTTGACGTTCATGTTCAAGGTGGACAAAGGATATACTTCAACCCTGATAATGTAACGGAACGTTTAGAAAACCCAAGACGAACCACTCTGCTCGCTTTCTTTAATTTTTGCGAAACAGACGCATTTGCTAAGTCACTCTTATACAACGAAGTTCCATCGTATTATACCTATGATAAGCAACAGGGTATTTTTAACCGCAGAAGACGTGGAACAGCTGTAGAAGGTGAACCAGGTATTTTTAAAAATCACGTCATTGGTAAGGTTTATACGGTGCATCCGAATAACTCCGAATGCTTTTACCTATGCCTTCTTCTACACGTTCTTCGAGGGCCTACTTCTTTTACCGAGCTCTGAAAGGTGGATAATATCGTACACCCTACATACCAAGCGGCTTGCCAGGCACGTCACTTACTGGATGGGGATCAACACAGGGATGATGCTTTGTCCGGAGCAAGTATTAGCAAAAGACGTCAGCGAATGCGTCATTTGTTTGCAGTCTAGCTGGTGTTCTGTGCACTTTCTGATGCTGCACAGTTATGGCATAAGTATCAGAATAAATCAGCTGAGGACTTTTGTAGGCACGCACAATTAAATGATCACAACCCAATTAGTGAGAGATTACGTGAAAGTCACTTGAATCGTTGTTTGTTGGCTATTCAGGATATAGTAACATCTATTGGGGGTAATCCTATTTCTCAATATGGCATGCCCGAGCCATTATTTACCGATGAACGTATTGATAGAGATTACACGGTGTAAATCAACTATGCTCCAGTAGGTCTGGCCGAAATTGTACAAAGTGATGTATCGAGACTAACTGAAGAACAGCGTTTAATATTTGATCCCGGTGGAACGGGTAAGACATTTTCCACCGAAGTGATTTTGGCGAAAGTACGAAGCCAAGGTAAAATCGCGCTGGCTGTCACTTCAACGGGCATAGCGGTCACTTTATTGCCAGGAGGGAAAACTGCCCATACTATGTTCAAATTTCCGATTGACTTAGACCGTACAGAAAGCCATGTTTGTAACATATCTAGAAACAGCGATAAAGCCAAGGTTCTTCGTGATTTTAGCCTTATTACATGGAATGAGTGCACAATGGCAAACCGAAAAGCAGTTGAAGCAGTAGACAGAACGTTGCGTGACCAACCCATGGGAGGCATTACCATACTTTTTTGTGGTGATTTTCGTCAGACTCTTCCTGTAATACCACGTGGAACAAGGGCTGATGAAGTCGGAGCCTGTCTAAAGAGTTCTTGACTGTGGCATTACATTATCCCTTTACATTTGACATTAAATATGTGAGCACAAATCGGAAGCAACGAAAATGCTCAAGAGTTTTCAAATTTGCTACTTAAGATGGGTGAAACGGTGAGTGTAACAGGAACAAGGAAGAGTTGTTCTTAATAAAAACCTATGCTGCCAAGTTTCATTAATGCGAGACCTCATATCATCTGTATATGGAAACGCAACGGAAATACCAACTTGCGAAAATTCCTGGCTTTGCTAAAGAGCTGTGTTGACTCCAAGAAACGACCAAGCAGCAGCAATAAACGCTGAAATTTTGAGCTTTGTTTCGGGGGATAGCGTAGAGTATATCTCCATTACCAGAGTTATGGAAGAAGAAGAATCTAGCAGCTACCCAGTAGAATTTTTAGAATCCCTCAGTGCTCCTGGAATACCAGCTCATAAAATAAAATTAAAAGTCAGCGTACCCATAATGCTCCTTAGAAATTTAAGTCCACCAAAACTTTGCAACGGTACCAGATTAAAAATGACCAATTTACAACGAAATCTGATAGAAGCAGAGATTTTAACAGGGCGCGGAATAGGTGATAGTGTTTTCGTTCCTCGGATTCCTCTCATTCCAAACAATTTTCCATTTCATTCCACGCGGACGAGGTCGCGGACACAGCTATTTGAAAATAAAAAACTTAGATATATTACCTGATAAAAATTATATCTCTTTCGTGGTTGCGTAATATCCAGCATCCCTCTTATACTTTCTCGTAGTCGTCAGGTAGTTTTTGATAGCCGTTGTAAGCATACATCCCTGAAAAGGATACAATTTCAAATTATTTGTTTGCACTACACCAATGTGTGACGTTTTTATAAAAGTATGTGTAAGTATGTGACGTCACAACGCGAGTTTCTCAGTTAAACTATCAAAGCGTACAAAGGTCGCTTACGATACGCAAACGATACCCTATACACCTTCTAAATCGATCTTGACGCCATCTATCGAGCCCTGCGACAGTGTAAGGTCATCAGTATCTATTCAATAATCTTTACTTCTTAATATTATGCGCTATTTCATCAAAATAAGGAGTAACACCACCTCTATTAATCCCGTGGGTGTCGTAAGGGAGCAAACTACGCGAATAACTGGACTGCAAAGAGAAGGAACACCTGAAACAAACCCTATACCAACTCGTATGGACAGACGAGCGGACAGACCGACATAATGAAACTAACGCATCCTCCGTACTCACCGGATCTGGTCCCCAGCGAATACTGACTCTTTGCGGATCTCAAAAAGATGCTCCAGGGAAAAAGATTTGGCTCAAATGAGGAGGTGATCGCTGCTACTGAGGCTCATTTTAGGTCAAAAGACAAATCGTTCTACAAACATGGCGTTGCAAAGTTAGAGAAGCGTTGGAGCGATTTTATTATACTTGATGGAGATTATGTTGATGAATAATAAAGAATTTCGCCGATAAAATGTTGTTTTCATAGTTAGTCCCGGGACTTATTGAACAATGTGCTATAAGGCTTTCATTTTTGTCATTTTGACTATAGAACCCTATAAATTAGACTCTCGGGAATAAATTCGTTTTGTTGCCAGTTGGCACGTTGGAGGTTTAGCTAAGTAGGCTTTGGCGTTATGTTTTCTGAGGTAACGTGCATTCGTTGTTGTGTTTCGTATTAGTAAACATACGAGGACGTGGTCTTCGCTGTTTAATTTGTCTATGTGATGTAACAAACCTAAATGTTAAATATTTAATAAGCAAATAAAATCATAAAAAATAATATAAATCGCATAAATTAATAAATTACTTAGATAAACTACTTAGTTATTAAGCACCTCAACCGAAAATGGTTCTCTGTTGGACTTATTTATTGCATTGAAATAAATATTATAAAATTGCATGCAAACAAAAGGCTTATTTACTATTTATGTAATTACAGGTGACACTTTAACGCAATCTAAATCGATCTTAACGCCATCTATGGAGCTCGGTGACAATGAGTATTTGCTGATGAAACCTTCGTTTGGGCACATTAAGTTCAATTTGCAAAATATTTTATTATTGTATTAATGACTTAAGTCATTTTTATACCATGTTCACAGAATATAAGTCTATTGTGTATCGTTGTGATGACTGATTGGAAATATAAAGTGTCATCATTCTTATTAAGAATACAGTGTTGCACCCTTATTAATCTCATGGCTGTCGTAAGAGGCCTCGGCAATCCCAACCGATGGTCAGTATGGTATAGCAGTAGGCCAAAACCTCGTTTCGAAGAAGAGACTTGAGTCCAGTAGTAGAGACCGGAGGCCCATTGATGCTGGGGTGACAGTTATCGTGATAACTGTGAAGCCTTGCACTGTCACGATGACTGTCATGCCTTTTACGTCCCCAAGCGGGGTGTGAAAGAGCATCTCGCAAGGCCTTCATAGTGTGGGTCACCATACTGCATTATTTGCATTTGCAATGAGTTTGGTGACCACAACTCTTGGATTCTATTCATGCTTTCCATCAGGCAGAGTAGAGTCACTTTGGCAGGCTCTTAACATAGAAAAAGAAAAGAAGTAGTGGTCTGTTGAAAGTTGCTGATGCGATGTGAAATGTCTACTTTTGTTTTTATTATAGAGTAGGCAAACGAACAGACGATTCACCTAATGGAAACCGACCACCGTCGCCCTAGAACGCAGCCGACTCACGAATGACTCGTGAGTTTGCAGTTTTTCTATTATTACATCAAACAAAAGTTTATTTTCGATAACTTTTTCACATGTCAGCGTTTTGATACACTAACAACGAACCTATTGTCTGTACTGTCTGTAAGTGTCTTATGACGAAAGCACATCAGTGTCGCAGTGTCGGGACGTGTCGCTGCGCTTAGTGACGTGATGGTGAGTGTGAACACTATTGTGTTGTGACGTGGCGCTATTTCTGAACAGTATTTATCACTTTTACAACGTAACGTATATAATATACAAATTGAGTATTATGTTCTCACCAGATTCAGCTACTAATATGATAAAGGCTTCGATTTAAAAAAAAAGACGACGTCGTTTATTTTCAAGACAAAGAGGTTTCATTGTTAAGAAGCAATGAAACTCTTTGAACGTAAAAAGTTTTTATTTTATGATCTTTATATTATTTTGCTTTTGTATTAAATAAAACTTTCCATAGACGTACAAGTTCGGTTAATTCGTCAGTCATTTTTCAAAAGCACATTACAAGCGTATGCGAGAAGTTCACCAGTTCAACGTTACGCCACGAACGACACCGTATAAAAACATGCCGGCCACAACAATACGACAGGCAAATGTGCTTTTGCCATTAACTCAAACAAGACTTCATCGTAAAAAGTGTATGTAAAATTAAAAAGAAATTCGATTAAATCAATTTATGCGATCCCAACCCTCTATTGGATAAATATTGTCCATTTCAGACAATCTACACTACACATCTATGACTACTACATCCATAAGTGTACTGATAGGTATTTTAGACTGCTAAGGCAACCGATACCATGTACAAATCCATGAAAATATTAGGGACTTGTGAATATGAAGACGTTTCGAAAAATTTCAGGTTACTATCACTGGTACTTATCATTATATACAAATCATATATGTACATACATCGTGCTGATATATGAACATCGCTGATGTTGCACATGTATGCTCTACGGAATTCTACAAATCGCAGGCATAATCAATATAATCGTAATATCCCGGCGCTATCTATTTAAATTCAACAACGCTATGAAAAAACATCAGCAGCTCCCGACCACAATCCTGGAAGGAGATGGTAAACCTGATAAAATCCCGGCAACATTTTCACTCAACGTGCTGAAATAGTCGCCGTTCTAAGAGGGGAGGAATTACATCATGTTGATATATGAAGAGCGCTGATGCTGCACCAGTACCACATGCACCAATACATGTTGAGTTCACCAAATTGCTGATGCATCAATGACGTCACTCGATGTCGCGAGTAGTACTTATTGCAACATTCTGTAAGAGCGATTATTCTATAGACCTACTTAGAAGTAAAATCATCGCTCATTAGGTTTAATTTTGTAGTTTAATTTTAATTAGTTAAATAGATTTAAAATCATTTTGGTTTTTCTTCGAGCCTTCGATTGCAGCTAACGTAATGCATGTGTTATAGGGCTGGACACTACACAGAGGATTTGTTTCAACATAGAACAGAGAAATAAACATTAGAAGTGTGATCAATGGTAAATCCCAAGGGATTCTTTGTCGCCTAGACGCACACGTAAAGGATTGGCGCGTCTAACATGCCTACATTTCATTTCGACTTTATTCTCTGTTGTCTTTCAATTAAAGTGTCACCGTAATCTCCCGTTTCCAATTTCCCTGATTTAGACTAGTTTGTGGTTTTAGGTCAGATTTTAATGGAAGATCTAAGTAAACAACATTACTGTTATTCCTTACCAGGAACGATGGCCATAATAGAGTGAATCTGGAATATTTTGTAGTACTTGCTGCTTGTATCCGACAAGATTTCGACGCCATCTTTCATCTTCTTGTTACTTTAGCACTAAGGTATCTGATATGATTACATCATCACCATTAAAGGCAACATATAGAACGTGTATCTCTTATTAACAAAGATTTCTCATTTTTGAAGACCAGTGCATCCTCCACGTTGTAAATGTAATGTTCGCCCCAAGAGATCATCTAAATCACTGTTTCCCATTTAGTGGTACGTGTACCCCCAGGGGTACGTGCGATTGTATCAAGGGGTTCGCGAGCAATCTCTTAATTAAAATATTAAATCCTTAAAATCAATACCTTATGATTATTTAATCCTTCTCTCCCGACTCCTTAAAGTTATTTGTGGTCGAGTCATTTTCTTAATGTTAAATTAATTGTCACTTTTTACATAAGTGTTCTTAGAAACCTATTTTCAATAAACGCATTTTACTTTGACTTTGACCGAGGGGTACGCAAGTTCGAGGTCTTTCTTGAAGTGGTACGTAGAAAAAACTAATCGGAAACCACTGATCTAAATCATATCGACAGAGAAACTCATTTCCAGAGACATCCAGCATGTATAAAATATATGATATATACAAATAAGATGCAAGTACTTACTGGTTGAGAGTGTTGATGAAGAAAACTAAGTCATTCTCTTGTAATTTCATGGTATAGGTGGGTCAGCAACCAGCGAAGCACAGTGACGAGAAACTTACTGCAAAAATCTGAAAACATATGGACGTACATATGTAGACGACGTTTATTATAGTGTGTATAGTGTGTGTATAGTGTGTATAGTAATGGTGTGGTTGTGATCAAGAATACGGTGTGTCACTATCCTTATACATTCATGGATGTCGTAAGAATCGATTAAGGTCGTAATCTACGCACACAGCATTGCAAAGCGATGAAAACCTTAATACAAACAAAACCTTTATAAGTTGGTTCTGCGTATTTTTTCCCAGTCGATTCTGCCTCTGTCCAGCAATAGACTAATGGCTAATGGCTGTTGATAAATGATATTAAAAAATAATTTGTGGATTAAAATTTGATAAATTGTTCTCAAAATGAGACACATAATAGGACTTATTTGGACTTAAATATGAGGTACGTGTGGTGACGGATTAAGAATACATAGTGTTATCACCCCTATCACGACTAAGGGAACAAAGTATACAAGACAACATCATTACACGGAGAAGGAAAACTTGGAACAAACCCTATTCCAAACCATCTGGCCAGCGTGGTATAGTAGGGCAAAACCTTCTTGCTAAGGAGAGGCCTATGTCCACCAGTGGATTGTAAAAGGCTATTGATGATTGATGATGATGAGGTACAATATTTGGTTAGGTATCACGAGAAAATTCTTAGCTTTAAGGCAGAAAAGGTAAGTGAACACGCCTAGATTGCATTACAAGAGATGTATCGAGCTCATCTTCATTTCTCCATTCACATTTTCAGCGATGTCAAGTGCACAGTAAACTTTCATTAAATTCTTCACAAAACTCTCTTCACTATATATTTCACACTCTGAAAATAACTATCTACTATAATTTTTTGCATTTGTTCATTACATTTCTGTAATGTAATTTTGATAAGGAAACTTACTGTTAGGCTACAAAACGACGAGTTTGCAGATTGTAATCAAATATATATACGATTACAAACCCAAATCAGACGAAAAAGACATGTTTTATGTATTTTTCTCGTTCTCATGTCTCGGTATTAGTCCCTTTGTATTCATTTATTAAATCAACTGCTCACTACACTTACACTTTGCCCAACAGTACAGAAACAGTGTCAGAAATATCATAACGTTTATGGTGTCACAACACCCACCGTCCTTAACGACCATAACTCGCAGATTTTACATACATCGACCCCCCTAGCCAAATTGACAGTCTACAAACGTGAATCTTATTAGAAAACTAACAAATGTATGTAACCGCCAAGTCACGTGACGAAAACCAAATATTAGCCAATAACACAAGAGTCGTTACTGCTTGTAGAACGAGAATTGAGGCGAAAAAACTGCATATTGGTTACGGGGGCAAGATTTGTGGCAGTTCCATCTAGTTTTATCTTCTTATGACAAGTGTCAATAAGTAGAACTACTAACGGGTTGACGAGAGCACACCCTGCAAAGTGAATGAAGTAAATATAAATTGGGAAAACAAGTTACCTTATGCTCTCCATCTTCAGGTGTCGGTATGGTGTTTGCAGATATGTTAAGTGACGCTGTCGCTGCATTCTCATTGTATACCAGTGTGGTCTGAAAACGACACCAATTTCTAGATTAGTCGAGCATGCCCTTGTAAGTAAATGTCATAGTAGGTAAAATAGCTCATCATTTTTTCACAGATGAACTCCTTGGACCGATTTTGTTCCCTATTGAATGTGGTATGTGCAAATATACAACTGTTAAGTATGCAAGTTTCGACTGCTTACTTTGGTTTAAACTATGTACCTGGTGATGCCACGCTGATTTCAGCACGAACGGGCCGGCCCAACCGGGGTAGTACTACCCTCCCACAGAACACCAACCTAAAGCGCCAGCAACCGTATTGTTGTGTTTCGTTGGTGAGTGTAAGACCGGAGGCCCATTGATGCAGGGGTGACTGTAATCATGGTAACTGTGTGAGCCTTACACTGTCAGGATGACCATCATGCCTTTTACGTCCCCAAGCGGAGTGTGAAAAAGCATCTCACTAGGCCGCCATAGTGTGGGTATTACCATATTGCATTATCTGCATTTGTAATGAGTATGGTGACCACCACTCTTGGATTCTATTCATGCATTCCATCAGGTAGAGTAGAGTCACTTTGGCAGGCTCTTAAGATAGAAGAACTTAAATTTTAAAAGAGACAGAGCTGAGATAATGTATCCTGGTTGGGGCAACGGAACTGAAACTAAAGTAGCTTAAAGTGAGCGTACATAAAAAAATGTACAATTACTGTATGGACTTCACTTTATCTATTAATAATTCCTTTACATTTGACACTAAACTTTGATAAGTACTTACTAAAAAAAATAAATGAAAACAGACTTTCCACCAGATGAAGTGTATCTTATGGGCTGCGAGTTCTTGAAAGTGATGGAGCTGCAGTCATCGGTGTCAGTGCGGTGATGTGCTTCTGGTTGATTATATTGATCATTCCATTTGTAGAACAGCTGGAAGTTTAAACATATTAATTTAATAAGTTAGTCGGTAAACATGCTGCAACCACTATGTTTATAGATACATACATTACACAACATTTATACCATGTTTTAGACTCAGTATGAACTAATACAAAAACTTTCAATCTTCAAAACTCTCGTTGAATTGTAGGTGAAAGCTCAGTTAACTTAACACGTTGAACGCCAGACTAAAAACCATGTTTAGTTCAATGGGCTGTGACGGACACTATGTGACTGCCATCATGTTGGGTCCAAGAGGCCGCGTCGGACACCATGTGTTCGCATGCCCTCGATCACTTCAGAAGCCTCTAGGGAGCCAATGGACAGTGTTTCGACTGTTTTTACCAAGGCATGTGACCCGCGCGGCCTCGCAGTATAATAAGGCTGCTTGGCACAAAAAATCAAAAGGACTTAGAATTTACAGGCTTTTCAATTTCAATAAGTTGTTTCTAAAAATGTTATAGCTATACTAATGTATTTTTAAACGTTCAATTCAATCGCTGTTTCTGTAAGTCGCCCATTATTTTTAGGGGTTTCACTGACAATATTTGCAAAAAAACTCCTTGGCGATTTTTTGACGATTTTCGATTTAATGGTGTGGCTCCAGGGGACGGTATGCTGTCAGACACATGGTGTTCGCCATGGCGTTCAACGTGTTAAGATTGTAAATGAGTTCATTCACAATGCACCAAATAGTTAATGGAATTTACTTACTTATTTCTATTTTGGCCTCTTTAGAACACCTGATTCTGACTGTAACTTCACAGAAAAAAAAATTGAATGGGGTTGAGTCGGCCAAAAGAAGAGGCCAGCAATTTAGCCTGCCGTGACTGATCCATCTCACCAAATTCTTGGTCGAAGACAACTCCAATAGTCATTGTGATGCACTGGTGCTCCATCTGTTGGAATTATCCAGAAAGCGGCTGTTGTTAGCTAGTTAGGCAAAAAGGTTTAAATGTAAAATTGACCAAAGATTGATGAACTGCTCTGCAGGTATGCAATTTAGGCCAAAGTAGGGCCAATGATCGTCAACAGCCTTTCATAGTCCACTGCTGGATATAAGCCTCTCCTTAGAAAGGAGGTTTCAGCTTACATATTTAATCCTTTTAATGCATGCCAATGATAATATTTGAAATTTTGTTAGAACGATAAAACAAAAGACCATCAGGGGAGGGGTCGTCGACAGCTTAGGAGAAATCAAATAAAACCTGACTTTAAATACAGTGATGGTATGTCTGTTCTCAAAATAGAATAGTGTGGGTCACCATACTGTACTGTGTGTGTGTCTACAATGAGTATGGTGACCATAACTCTTGGATTCTGGATTCATGCCTTCCATCAGGCAGAGTAATTACTTTGGCAGGCTCTTAAAATAGAAAAAAAAAGTAAAGGATGATTGTAAAAACTGTTTCCTTAGCTTGGAAGTTTACTCTTTTTAATTTTTTTGAATGAGTGTTGGATATGCGTGTTTATAATGGCAATAAATAATCTGTGAAGGCAATTACTGCACTCAATGCGATATTTTTGCTATTACGGATACCAATTTTTCGGGATTTGGCAATGAGGACGATTACTTTTTTAGTATTTACATTTAAAGGCAAAAGGGATCATTTTACGATTTTATGCCACTTCTATATGGATATCCGGATGAATACGCATTATAAAATGTATTATATTGTACTTACTCATAAGTACACACAAAAGCACAAACAACATTTTGTTATCAAATTTAATGTTTTGCGAAAGCCGAAAATTTGTTTATAAGCCCAAGATCGCAAGGCCAAATGTCACTTTGACAGCTAGATATTTGCATTCCGTGTTCCCTATTTTCTTAAAAGTTAATTGTGCTTTGGCTGTAGTTGTTTGAAAATTTGTTCTTCCTGTATATTTTTAGAAATTATGTACTTAGTCTTTTTTGTTGGTCGCGTACTTTCATAGTTGTTATATCAGTCCACAGCCCTTATCTTATTCCTGTAGAATATAGAGTAATCCCGCGGCGTCAGCAGCAAGTCAGAATTGGCTTTGATTAGGACAGCACACACAAAAGATTATACTTAATTGTTTGACGATAAATCGATGGAACAAATTAATCTTGTAAACTCTAAGTTGAAAATTGTCCATTCAAATAAAAAAGGTTCACACATTTCATTAAACGGACAGATTTCAAAGGAACAAGCTAAGTTCCTTTTATGAGAAACGCGATATAGTTAGGTAAAGTACATTACTGATCAGTTCATTTTAATAAGTTTTTTTTGTGTCTTTGTTAAATATAAAAACAAAAACAGAATATATCACATTTTGTATGTGCGTGATTGAATTTTTCAGATGCGTGTTAAATTCTTTTCATTTCTTATTAAAATACTTATATTAGAAAAATTACGTTATGCGAAAGATATCGAGTTTAAAAAGAGCAAAATTTTAAGATATGTGTTGTAGCATCCATCTGCTCGTTTATCGTTTGGTATAGCTCAAAAGATTATTATTGATTATATTTTCGGCTCCCGGTCGCGAAATAATCTCTATTTAGATTCCTTTTAGGTGGTATTCAAAACTAAAGCTACTTAAACAAAAAAAAACAATCTAATGAATGACTCAAACATTTCTTTTATTTAATTCATTACATATAACCTATAACCACACACGATAATTACTAAGATTGATTATAATGATTTGTACTAAAACAGTATGTCAATCTAATTGGTAAAATAAATAGCTGTACATCTTACAACTGTTAAAGTATAATATTATGATGCATATATTAATTCCTGTACAGAGAGAACAAATACAATTATAATCACAGTGTTTATAGACACTTTAGTAGTATTTAATATTGATATTTATTTCTTTTGTAAATTTTTATATTAAATTCACATTAACCTGATATTGATGGATGTTACTCAACTAAATGCCTTAGTAAGCATCAAATAGCTCAATAGGATAGATTCCTAGGTTTGAAGTAAATTATTTCACCTGCATCATTAAACACAATTATTACAGACTGACTTGTTCTCCGTTATCAATTGAATGTTTTTTATTGATTTGATATCTTTAAATCAACATTAAAATAAATAATTTGACAGTATCGTTTCGTCTTTTAGTAAACAGAACTGAGTTGACCTAAACGTCAACAACTCTACTGTCCATTACACAATGATACAAATAAATTATATTTTTCAAATATTTTAAGTTGTTTTCTTGTAAGATCAAACGTTATAATCGATTTTCTATGAAATATATTATCTATAATATATTCATAACGTAGACATCACAATATTTATTTCGTTAAATATAAATAATAAAATATATTCTACTACGTAGAGTAATATAATATTATATGACATCGTTTTCATAAAGCTAACTGCCTCATAAACCTACACATTGCGGTGTATGTAAGAAATAACAATATTCTAAATGTGTCACAAACACTGCTAATGACTGAGGTACACAGTACTCAGTAGTCCAGTGAGGTGAATGTGACAGGCAGTACTGCAACTGGCTCCGAGCTCTCCGGTGGGTTGATGTAGATACTCCAAGATCGCTTATCTACGTCGAAAATACCTGAAACGGAACAAAATACAAAGATATCAGTTTATTTGCTAAAACATACCTGTTTGATTAGGATACAACCATGTGAATAGAGATTCTATTGCGGGCACACCATGGATTGCCGAGGTCCATGGTCAGTGAATCCCGGTCGAAACCTTCGTTTCACACCGATACTCTACATTAAGCATGTGATTTTGTTCCAGTTTACTAATTTAATACGAAAATATATTAGATATTATTGCAGAATGTTAATTTTTAGAAAAATAGCATTGGTCGTTGTGATCAATGTTTCTAAGATCATTTTCAGCCGACTGCGATGAAGCCAGATTCTTATAAATTCTCGAATACCTTTTGAAATACATACTTGCGGTAATTGAATTAATTATATATCTAAGTATCATCATTTGAGCATTTTGATAATAGTATCAGTCTACGCATAGATAGGTGGTAAAAAGAGATGAACAAAATGTAGACAAGAAAGTGCTATAAGATACTAGAGTAGAGGACGAGTGAGATGTATAAAGGTATGCACATAATGTAGAGAAGAAAGTTTTAGAAGATACTAGAGTAGAGGACAACTAAGAACTAAAAAGGTTGCGTGGAAGAAATTACTATAAACAATAAGGCCACCCTTTGTACATCACTATTGTTAGTTTTATTACTATATAATGGTTGTAAATCCTGGTGTACAAATAAAGTAATATCTACCTATCTATATAAAGATAGATAAATTAGAAAAGAGAAAATGACTGGAGACATATTGAGCAACAAACTGACGAGTGACAGGGTACATTGGCAGAAGAATCTAACGACTAAACGAGAATAATAAAATAAAATTTTGTTTACGTACAATCCTAAATTTAAACACTTTTAATCGCATTTAAAAATGACAAAAAAGGATAATTAATGATTAGCTAAGTATGTACGTAGCTTATATAGACCGGTGTGTGAGAGATGTGTAAAACTATCATTATTATTATTTACTATATTTATTTCATTTCGTTAATACCTCTATTGTTTTCGTGAACTGATATTGAATATAAAAAATCTTATTAGCCAAGTTCGCTGTACTTAGCTATTGTTTCGCTAAACAAGATTATGATGGTAGAAAATAATTGTAATGCTAAAAGAAATTCTAGTAAATCATTTAATTTTACTTCACTCTTTAACCATAAAAGGATGAAAAATATACTTCGCATGTTTTGGAAACTAAAAACATTCAATGTCAAAGAGTTTCGGAACACAGCATTATGAAACTGTCAATGTCAAATTGAACAATGTTTTCTCGAAGTTTATTTCGACGAGTTGGAAGTAGTTTTATGAATAATAAACATATTGAATCTTTAATATCTAATAATACTGTTGAGATGGTGCCACTTGTATCTTGTCGTATTGCAATAATCATTATCTGTAGTGCAGTGTTGGGATATTGATTCTGTACACTCAGGGTTATTCATAGTAACTAGCTATATAAAGTTTAAAACGGATCATAAACGCAGTTTGGTTCAGCAAAAGGTATCTCTGTTTTTATAATAAGTTTACAGTGTTCAAAGAGCGACTGGGCGGTAAAATCTATGGTATTAACTTTGCCTTATGTGAAGGAAGTATTAATCATTGCAACATAATCTTGTAATGTTTAATTATTTCGGTGTTATGGTTAGATTGGTAAAAACCTGACAATCATAAAAAAATTAAGTTAAAATCAGAGTTAGAAAATTAGAGATTTGCTGATGGCTTTTTGGAAGATGGATCCCCTTGCAATGATAAGTATTTACCTATGGGTATGCTGATAATGTAAGTTAGTTACTTATGTTCAATTTACTGGCCTAAATAGGTGTTATATAACCATTCTCTTTCATTTTATAATAACTATTCCTATGAGCCTTATTCCCAACCTAGGTTAGGGTCAGCTATAACTCATCTATTATATGGCTGAACATTAAATAGTTTATATGGAGCAACTGCCACATTTGCACAATCTTTTTTGGTAAGCGGTTACCGCAGCCTATGGACGCCTGCGGCACCAGGGGCATCACATGCGCGTTGCCGACCCTTCAAAAAGCTATTTACCCCCTTCTTGAAGAACCCCATACTGTAGTTCCAAGGGAAAGCCTCGGCAGGGAGCTCATTCCATAAGGGGTTTGTTCACGGGACAAAGGTAAGTAAGTACTAGGTGACATCAAAATTCCATAGAAAGATTGTTAGGGCTTCAACTACCCGTAACATTACCATAGATGTTAGAAAGGCAACTGGGACTGGCAGCTAATGTTACTTTTCAGCCATGGATATGTCAATGTGTAAACCTCTCGCCAGTGACATATCAAAATGTGATATATTCATATCTGTGGAGTCCCGTGAGCGGACTTTACACAGACAAGGTATTTTTAGGGTATAGGTTTAGAAAAACCTGACTTTCTAAATCTAAGTGAAATTATTCTAAATTCCAATAAGATTTATATTTCAATCAGGTTTCTTCATATAATTTTTTATACTACACTTGACTTTGAATTGCCTTGCAACTGTTCTATGAGAAATAAAATGGGTTACATAAAACATATTTTATTTTCCAACTCATTAAAAATTAAGGCCTTGCTGGTTGTAAAGTTATATATTTTTTGTGTCACATTAAGTATTTGATAAAACAAAAACCAAATGGGTTAAGCTCTAATACATTTTTTTATACTGCACTTGTTTTTAAACTTTGGACCAAAAAAATCACTTTTTAAATTGACAACCGTTCAAAATTTTTATACCACAGACCAAACAAATTTGATGTGATAGGGAGAACATGTTAACTTTTAGTCGATTTTTAATAAGTACAATAGAACGAGACCTGTAGCAATCGACAAAACACTCCATAAATACACGTCTACGGCAGATGCCCGTAGCGGACTCGACACAGAAGCGCACTGAAGTGCAAAGTCCTCTAAGCAGACGCGCAACAGTCGAGAGGTTAAGAAATGGTCACCTATCCATAGAATTGTCACTTAGCCACAAGTCTAGGAGATTGCAGTTGACAAATCATAAATTAGTTATTACTGAATACCATAATAACCCATAACATTGTTGAATAGAAAGGCTGAAATATTGTTAATCCTTTTTCTTTTGAATATTATTTACATAAATTTTCCATAATATCCTTGAATTAATTAATGTATAACATACATGTATAACCTTAGTTTTTATGTGTGTAAGTTGTACCCAATTATGTCCTTTATCACAATGAATTAAGAATATAGAGTGTCATCACTGCTATTCATCATGTGGGTGTCTTAGAGATAGAGGGAATGAACTCTGCGGAACAATAGCACTACAAAGAGAAGAAAACTTCGAACACACCCCATCGATCTGGTCAGAGCAGAGTCACTTTGGCAGGCTCTTAATATAAAAAAAAATAGCATCTTATTTTGATTAAAGATATGAGTGAGCGATATGTCTGATATATCTTACCTGCAGCAATAGTCATGATGGGAGCGATATCCTCTTGGAACACCTTATAGTCTGTGCCGCTTGTGTCCGACAAGATCTCGGCGACATCTTTACGACTCTGGGGCTTAGGGTACTGCTGGATAGCTTTCATCCGCGCCAAGCTGCTCTGTATAATATCTCCCTTCACTTCTGTTACGTTAGCTCTAAGGTATCTGAAATGATAATATTGATTATTACCTCGTTGGTCTAGGGATTAGCGTATGCGACTGCTGACCAAGAGGTCTCGGGTTCGATTCCCTGGTCGGGACAAAAGTGTTCTTGAGTTTTTTGGTTACAGAAATATTTAATAACAGGCTGGAGTTTGGGGTTTTAACCCTATGCCTCGGAGAGCTGACATCTACGCGTGTCGGGTAACCGTTTCATCAGATTGTGAGAATACCTCAATCCGATTCTATGTGAGAGTGAGGTAACCTGTTTGCTCACATACATGTACACTATAATATCTCCTGCTTAGATGGCTGGTCTCCGTTGAGACTGACTACCGTGGCCGACATCGGCAGGGAGTACATATAACAAGAGTTATTTTATGGTTGAGCAGTTCTCTGACCTAATGCTGGATTTTATTTAAATTGGAATAAATTAAATAATGTTTCAATCAATTTCAAAACTTCTACTATCTTTATTTATCTGTTAAATTTAACTATAACGAGACTAAGAAACAAATCGATACAACCCGCCCGACCATCGCGATATGGTTGGCCAAAATCTCCTTTCTAAGGAGAGGTTTATGTCTAGCAGTGGACTATTACCGGCTGTCGATAATGATGATCCCTGCTCTTGTAATTACTTTTAGTAATATGGGTATATGTATGATATGGTTATTTATACAGCACGTAAACGAGCAATTCAACTTGAAGAAGAAAAAGTATTCTGTCTAGGGGAATTATTATAGACTATTCCTTCCACCCCTCCCGATAGCGAGACAATTCGTTGACTCATGACGATAAGGAAAAAGCTGTTCTTCCATGTAAACACTCAGTGTCCAACTCTACTTTGAATGACGAAGGTAACCTAGCACCGATCATGAGCTGTATGAGGTAAATGCGGGGTAGTTCCAAAATTAATGCGTCAGATACCCTTCTATCTAGATATCTATAAGTCGAAGGAGCGTGATAGTATCTCTCCTACTTTGCTTAAGGCGTAGACTCCAGAACCGGAATTCTTTTTAAGGTTCCTTTTTTGACTCCTAATGTCTGGGCGTTTTGCGAATTCCTGGAATTTATCGTTTGTGCACCCGATCCGTGGAGAGGTGACTACTATAGTTGGACGGATCCGACCTCACAGACTATAGACGAGCGAAGAAGTTTGTGCAGTTAGTTTGGACAACGAAGACTGAACTTCGACGAAGCTTAGTGAGCTTCGAAAAGAGATTGAGGTAGTATTTCATTCCGTCTCACTGCCTTCAACTCTATGAGGAACAAGTTTGGTTCTCAAGTGTTCTCAAGAAGGGTGGTCCATCGAAGCCATGGGACTAACATCAGCTGCAGCTTTCTGACACTGTACCACGCAGCAAAACTTCCATCCCCATCACTCGGATTATCCTCGTATGTATAACCAATCAGTGGAGAAATTGTCACCTGCAGTGTCGGTGATTGTCGGTTTCCAATAGTTTTCATCGAGATTCAGTAGTTTAATTTGTTTATATCATGATATACAAAAAGGCACCCAAAAGAAGTTTTGGTATAACTTAAGACTTGCCTTGACTTTTAGGGTAGCAGACATTTTGGATAGAAAATAAAATGTCTGACTCCTAAAAAATCAAGTCTAATCTTAAGTTTATTTAATGAAATGTAAGTATATACTCACTTATTACAATGCACGAGGGGCTCCTTGTCGTACTTCTGAACGTTCAACAAAGATCTATCCTTCTTGAGGTCCGGTGCTACCTCGACGTTGTAAATCTGATGATCGTTCCAAGAGTCCGTCCAGATCATGTTGACAGAGAAACCGTTGCCGATACCCAGGCCTTCATCTTGCAAAATACGCTCAGCATCGCTGAAATTTTTGGCCGCTAACATGGCACGGGTAATGAAAGTTCTGGCTGAAAATTGAAAAGAAACATAAGAGAAATTCTTTAATATTTGATAGCGAATAAATCTCAATCAAATAATAAACAAATAGAAAAACCCATTCAAATAGACGTAATTCTTGAACGCATTTCAAAAACTCAAACAGTTCTGCACTGAACTCGTAACATACTTCAAAGATTATGTTTATCAATTTTACGTGTTAGGTACTTAATTTCCATTAATGATATCATAAGATACCAAAGCAGAGCTTGGAAGTTACAGTTACTTGAATAATAAAAAAATATAATTAACCTGCTCTGAGCAGAAGCCTGCCCCGGTCTCTTAGATTGCAATCTCTGTTAAGAAGCTAGATGTAAATAAATTTATTAGCGGTTGAACTGCTAGCTAAACCTCAACCACAATCAAGTTCACCTATTTGTAAATATGTGAAAGTATTCATTACTTACGGGTGTTTCCTGCTTTGAGTTTCAGTGGGCTGAGAGTGTTGATGGAGAATACTAAGCCATTCTCATTGTATCCCATGGTATAGCCGGGCAACCAACCAGCGTAGCACAGCGACGAGAACTTCTCTTCAACAGCCTGAAAATATGTAGACATTATAGAATATTCACTTTCTTGTCTAGTATCATATTTTCGTCTGAAATGTGACTAAAGTTTTTCAAGATCAAATGCACAGATGGTCTTACACAACATATCTATCGTATTTAATTGGATAAGAATTAACATTATATTGGTTACAATGACTTTGAAAGAATAACCCTCAAATAAATTATATCCTAAAACATTTAAATGGTTATTTTAGGATATCCGAAGGATATAGACATATACCATTGCAGATTTTTTTATAGATAATATTAAAATACACAATTACGCAGTACGTCATTTTGATGTATCAAGTAAAATTTAGTCAGTTTTAGCAATAAATGTAATCGCAGATTTTATGTTTTGGGACACATTGACTTTTTATGTTCTATTTTTTTTATATTAATAGCCTGCCAAAGTGACCCTACTCTGCCTGATGGAAAGCATGAATCCAAGAGTGGTCACCATACTTATTGCAAAGGGAGATAATGCAGTATGGTGACTCACACTATGGCGGCCTAGTGAGATGCTTTTTCACACCCCGCTTGGGGACGTAAAAGGCATGGCAGTCATCGTGACAGTGTAAGGTTTACACAGTTACCACGATAACTGTCACCCCTGCATCAATGGCCATCTATTAATACAACATGGGTTATGCTGGTGAAAATTGCATTTGAAATTTAAATATGTTGCGTGATTTAAAATATCTAAGCGTACAAGAACAAAAAGCAACTTCATTTTATACAAAGTAAATATAAGAGTGGATACCATCTCTGCTTGTATACTCAACTTTCAAAGATGAGCGGGGAGTATTCAATTACATTTTTCATATATTCTCTTCTCTCCTATTTATACAACTGTTTATCAGAATTGTAATAAGAACTAGTACTTACTCTAAATTTTTTTTTTTGCACTTGTAAACATTTCATAATTATTTCTGTGTTTCTTAAATTAGATTTTAACAAATGATTTACTTGTAAACTAAACAATTATTGGTTTGACAATTGCTACTAAATGGATTTCAAATTAACCTGTTTGAGACATGGAACACAAACGGTCCACCAGCTAACAAGCAAGAAGTAGAGCTACTCATGAACCACTACAAACTGGACACTATACTGGACATTATGTCTGAGGTCCATAACACTGATGAAATTCTCAAAGTATGCTTGTCATCACTCTAACAATCCTGATGGAAAAGATCACGCTAGAACAGCAGTGATTGCAAGAAAGACAATCAAGCATCACCCAATTCTACATTGTGTTACTGCCGATACTCATTGCTGCGGAAGACAAGTCTGCCTTTTTCAACATCTCTGCAGTATACTGTCCACCAAGATAAGACTACCGAAGATATGTTCGACGACTTAATCAGCACTCTGAGATATCGTTTTATAGCAAGAGAGGACTGGAATGCTATGATTACCAATAGAGGACGCCAACTAAAAATTAGTATAGACAAAAATAATATCACAACTATTTCGTCCTGTGAACCAACCTCCTGGTTGGCCTACTCAAAGGAAATCCCTGATCTTTTGGATTTCTTTATTACAAAATCTTGCCGTAAACACTAAGAAAATCGAATTCTATTATGATGGCTTATCTGATCACAGTTTTACGAATGTCAGTACAATGCTTGTGGAGCCTACACTTGCAGAAAAGTTACGCAATAAATATACTGACTGGATGTAATTCTGGCAATTCCTTCAAGAGAGAATAGACCTCAAAGTATGTTTAAAACATATATGGATGTTGAAGACATATCAACATCATAATTCATATGTTTACTGGTTCAGTACTCCTGTTGTGAATCCTGGTTTTACACTCAACAATTACTGCGTCAAATTAAAAAGAATTGTTCTCTAAAAACGTGACTTAAACAAATTCGATAGGGCACCAGACTAAGTGTTGATAAAGCAAAATTTACAAATGCAACCCAACATGTAAAGGATACGCTATCCAACTGGTATAATAACACTCAAATCACAAGTCCAATAGTTGTTGCGCGTGCACCTGTCATGCTAAGGCAGACACATTTGCAAAATACCTGTAAAATTGATTTCGTCCTAACAAAATCAAAGACTTAGACTCTGAAAGAGAAGTAAACCTTGTCAACAATTAAAACGTATTAATAAAATCCACCAAATGCAATTAATACGCGCTTAGTCTAGAGAATAATCAGTGAGCTCAAATATAGAAGGTAACCGGGTTTGACCTGATCACATACTCCTTAAACTAAACATCTCACTAAGCTACCATATTGTGAGTCACCATACTGCATTGTCTGCATTTACAAGGAGTATGGTGACCACAACTCTAGGATTCTATCCATGGTTTCTATCAGGCAGAGCACTTTGGCAGGTTCTTAATATAGAAAAGAAAACTGTCAAGAAAAACTAATATTTATCAAACCTCTCTTTAACAGTATACTAAGAGTACAGTATTTCCCCAACTCCTGAAAGGTCTCACAGATGCAAATGGTCCACAAAATGGGCAAGACGGCTAACGTAGTGACTTCTTATAGGCCTCTAAGATTATGCTCAATATTATCTAAGATCTTCGATAAACTACTGCTACATATAGTAGCAGATAAAATAAAAAAGGCATAAGGGGAGAAAGAGTATTGTCCTTCAGACTTCTTGGAGGCACAGCAAGCCTCCGATATAGTCTGGCACAAAAGCCTTCTTTTTGAGATCAAGAATAACTTGCCTCATAGCTACTACCTGTTGTTCGAGCCTATTTATCGAAATTTGAGCAAAAAGGGGCAGACAAATTTTACAAATACTCCAAAGATGGGTCTTAGAACTGGTACTTTATATCTTGTATACATCTGATTTACTAGAACAGAAAGATGTCAGCATTGGCACATTTGCAGACAACACCGCTATCTAATCTAGTGACAAGAATCCTGACGTAGCAACACAAAAACTACAGACATGTCTAAGTAATGTCAGCAAGTAGCTCAACAAATGGAGATTAAATTAGTTCATGTTACTTTAACACTATGTAAAGGGAACTGCTCTGCTAAACAGCTAGGAGATACCCATTCCTTCACCAAGACTAAACATGGAGACCACATTTTATAATGTGTAGATGTATGGCATATAATTATAAGTATTACTAGCAACTCGACTCGACAGCTGCAATGAGTGCAAAATACGATAGTCAGAAGCCTAATTTATGCTCCATAGTTCATTTCCAACAATTAAATACACCAACATCTTGAGATGAGTATTGCACAGGAGGAATATATAGCATTGTGAATTGGGCAATGTACACAGACATACCATGGAAGACTTCAAAAACACCCGAATGCACTAGCTGCCCAATTGATAACACATACAAGCTATAATAAAAGACTGAAACGAAAAGACACGCTACACATTTAAATTTATAACTATCTACACAACCTAAGACCACTATATAAGTGGTCTTAGGTTGTGTAGATATGTCTTTACTGAAAGACTATAAAGACACCTACTCATAGCTAAAGTTTTTTGCAGAATAACAATTGTACAAAAAAAACCTCAATCCCAAACCATGGGCGATACATGAAAGTATTGTAAAATCAACCTTCTTTACAGGGCTATGTATACTACGTAACTCTTGCCATCTTCCTAGTGTCATAGTAAGTAGAGTAAAAGGGGTGGATTAGTAAGAAACACCTCATTAACTATAAATTGACAAGTAAATTTACCCCATGCTCTCTGTCTTCAAGTGCAGGTTTGATATGGGCAGACATGATATAGAAGTGGTTAAGTGTCTCTGTCGCTGCATCCTCGGTGTGTCCCAGTATTGTCTGAAAACCAAACCAAGTTTTGGTATATTAGTTGTTATTATATTTACAAGTCAACAGAGATTTATCAAATTTAAAGAAAAATGTTTTTAATTTTTTTAAATTCTTAAAACTTTTTCATTTTTATCGCACACATCTTTTATAACATCATATCTTGATGATGATGATGATGAAAGAAATACTTTCGAAATATTGATATCTCTCAATTGCCAATGAAAATGTACTAATGACTGTATGAGCTATAATGTTATCCGATATTAACTCCGTATAGATATACTTTGCACTTTATTGAACAAACAAAAATAATTATTATACATGTATATGTTACAATCGATGACATTTTTTAAGATATTTACTATATCTTGGGTTAAGAACTGTACTCCTAGATAGGCAACTATGTTACCTGTGGTAAAGAGTTACAGTACCAGACCCCAGGTATGGAGTCTCACCCCTATTCATGATATGAATGCAACCAACTAAGGCAGCAAACTATACAGAACAACAGAAGTGCAAAAAGAAGGCAAACTTGAAACAAACACTGTACCAAACTGTCTGGGCAACATGTTGGGCAGCAACATACCTGGTATATTAGCTCAAAACCTCCTTTCTACTGAAACGCCTTTGTCCAATGGTGTACTATTTAAGGCTGCTGTAGACTAATTTGTTAGTAAGTGAGTGTATCTTACGGCTCGTGTGTTCTTGAAAGCAATGGAGCTGCAGCCTCCAGTGTCATTGCGAGGGATGTGGTTCTCATTGATGGTGCCAATCAAGTCATCCATTTGCAGAAGAAACAGCTGAAAATTTTAATAACAAATTTATTTGTTAGTGAAAGAATAGTGGTTTCAAAATTGTGTTTGTCCAAAATAATATGCAATGACAATGTGTGTATCAAAATTACTGTTTAAAAATACATATACATAACTCATATAACATTATATATATAATAACTCTATCATAACAGAGCTAACATAATAATAATATTATGACACATCTCGCACATAGCCTGCATCTGATCCCCAAACTAGGCAAAGCCTGTGCTATGGTACCAGACTGCTTATAAACATTCTCATATATTTCTAAATACATGCATATTATAGACAGGACCTGTAAGTGTAGTGTTTAGTGGCCCTGATTGCTAAGCCGGAGGTAGTGGGTTCAATTCCCACTCAGGACAAATAAGTGTGTGATGAGCATGATTATTTGTTCTGTATCTACGGGTAATTTATCTATAATGTGTATGCATTTAGAAATATTTAAATATGTTTATCAGCAGCCGGGTTACCATAGCTCAGGCTTTGCCTAGTTTGGGATCAGATAGCCATGTGGGTGATGTTATTTATTTATTTTATTTACTTGCCCTTTCACAAGAGCCTGCTACTGAATTTGCTAAATAAATGTATATGGTATCATCACAGTGGTGTCGAAATAGAAGTAGCAGTTTGCTTTTCAAATAATAACATGGATGGAAGTCTTGAAAGTAGGATTTAATTCTAAATACTGATCTAACAGAAATTATTAATATATTTAATATATTAAAACTCAAACAATTGCGAACTGCAGTGATTTTCTCATACTCACATTGGTCTAACAATGGGATACTGAACCTGTCCGCCGATTGCTACTCTACCACCTCTCTTTAGTCTTAGAAGGACCTGGACACCGTTTCAAAGCTAACAAAGAAATTGAGAACTTTCCGAGTATCCATATTCATTATATAGAAGTTATTTGGGTAACGAATTGACGATTGTATCAAAACAGTTGATTCAATGAAATTTAGGCACCGACGCATTACTGCATGAGGTTCCGCGGCAAAGAGCACCAAATACATTGTCCGTAGAGACTAATTGCCGAATCTTATGAAGTTAGAAATAATGGTACTTCATATTATGAGATATCAAACACAATATTATCTAAATCACAGCGAAACGATAATATTACGGACTGTTTGTCATTTTCAAGTGAGTCTGACAATTGACACTTGCGTTCTGTGTTTGGTGTTCGGATAATGATGTTTTTAATGTTTTACTACTTTTACTGCTTACGAATATTTAATATTTGTTACATGTTTTAGATTATCCATCATTTTTTGCCAAGAATGATATGTGAAATATAATATTAGAAAAATTTAGTGGATTTTTAAGCGTCACGTGAACGAAGTAAAATAAGTAATCACAAATCATTATTTTAAAGCTATAAATTTCCTTCTAGATCCTAAAAAACGTGGCTCGTCAGCTGTTTGTCCTCGTATAACGTGCAGAACCTCCTTCGCGAGAAAACAGACACGTAGTATTGGTGTTAAGTTGTATAATGAACTAAATAAAAAATTTAACATAGTTGAACTAAATCGACGTAAAGTCAAAGTAAAAATTCTGAACTGGCTACAGCAACTTGACCACACACAGACGGAAGATTTACTAACTTATCTATCATAAACATACACATGCACACATGCACTCGCACACAACACACACACGCTCACACACACACGTACTCACGCACACATACACACACCTAGACTCCTTCTCATACTATTATAATTTGGAAAGTTATAGAACATATAGGTACAAGTAGAAACAGCTTCTAAGCATACAACCTATGATTTTTAGCACGATTGAACACTGTTTCCCAAGATGCAGGCCATGGCCTAGTTTGGGAATCAAAATTTGTACCAACAGTAATATAAACATGTAAACGATGTACCCGTAAACAAGGTATGTATAGTGTTGGAATTTTAGAACCAAATAAACATTTTTATTTTTTTATAAATAGATATGAAAAATATCATTTGGACGATTTTAGTTTACAAAAGAGAAACTTGATACGATTTCGTAGTAATAGAAGTTGAAGTAAGTATGAAGTAATATAATGAAACGGAAAGAAAAAGAAAGTGTTGGTAGGCAGACGAACATATTTTCATAATGTTGAATTTCATTATAACTGTTCTTTAAAGAGTAACATATGATAAAATACACAAGGCATAGTTATGTGTTTATTAACAATGGGTAAATGTAGATTGATTACCTGATGGAAAGGTACTTCGGCGCCATCAGCAACTCCCTGTATCTCCTTCACATAATATGGATATCTCTTTTTCATGTTAGCCAACGTAGTGTCATATGCATTTTTTCCAGCCTCCGTTTTATATTCTTTCTCAAAATCTCTGATTCCTTGGAAGGTCGCGAGGTAGTCTTTGATAACTGATGAGAGCGAGCGGCCCTGAGAAGGTTAAAATAGAAATTATTGGTAAATTATTGGTATACCTAAAAATATAATAATTTAAGAACGTATGCGTAAAAATTATCAGTCCCTCATTTTATGAGATTGGAAAAATCAAGATATCCAGGTGTTGCAAAATGGAACTAATCTTTTATCCGTGGTCGGGTCAATGATTTTTTAAGAAAACGATTACCCTTTCCAGCGATACTTGGGAATCGATTTGGACGCTATTAATCGAACCCGGCGATTCTAGATAGTTGTCAGTGACATCTTTACGCATGTCGAAGTCCTCATTCTTCAGATCTCGACCTCACCAAGCACACAAGGCTCCATTGGAGGAGACCCGAACTGTGGTCTACGAAAAAAATCACGGAGAGCCTCGACGCAATCTAAATCGATTTAAGCGCCAGCCAATATCGAGCATGGTGACAATAGAAATTCTTCGGTGATATCTTTACGTAAGCTAAATCGATCTTGACGACATATTTCAAATCTGGCGACAATCGATACGATACTTCTGTATTTCTTTTTTTTTTTGTGCCAAGACTCTTAAACTCATGTTTGTCTATGAGAACTTGAAAACAGTAACTGCATCTTTGTTGATGAAACGAATATGTTATGCCCCATGTCAGTCACTCTTAACATATTGCGTTACCTCATGGGGCTTATAAAACTGCAATAAAGTCTATTGAAATTGCTCAGAGAGCAGTACTAAAAGTTTACAATAATTAATAAACCCATATTCTATCCCACTGTTGCACTTTATCAAGTTCTAACTGTAAGACGATTGTTTATTTTGAAGATCATGGTGCTACAACGTAGTAATATCAGATGGCTTGCAAAAGTAATTTAAGTAAATTATATAATGAAATGAATAAAAATCTGAATATCTAACCACGTTTAAGGATAGTAATTAAAGAAATGACTTATTGTGGATAATAACTGTGTGAGAAAAAAAATCTTGTATATTTATTGGTAAAGTTATGTAGTACATGGAGAGGTGGCGCTGATAGTCGAAATACAGGCTTCACGTAATTCGATTACAGAAACTGATTCACTTAAGTTTTGGAACAAATAGTATTGCTATTCAAAAATGTAACCTGTACATTTTAGTGAAATGAAATAAAATAAAAAAATAATTATGTCTATCATTTATTCGAGCGTAAACACCCACTTACACTCATTCTAATTGAACTTGAATTCTTTCTTATCTTTGTGTTTATAATAGAACTATTAACAGAAAGAAGTAGCAAAGTAGCACACTTTTATTTTATGCAGACCTAATTGCCATGTATGTGTAAGTGTTCATCAAAAAGTTATCGGATCAAAGAAATCGGTTTCCGCCGCAGTCATTACGAAATGAATTCAAAGACTAAATTAATTTTTTGAATATACAGTGCACTTAATTGATGAGGTACTGTCGACGTCAAAGTAGCTTAACGTAATATTATTCCAAAATTCCTATACATCTGAAGCATAAATAAGTCGCTAACGAATTCTAGTGCCAGAATTGATTGGTCATCTCAAAAATTCAAAAGTAGCTGATCAACACAAACGCTAAAAGTATGTAACTGAACACAAATATGTCAAAAGTACCTAAAAGACAATATTAACATAGTTCTATGGAGGGTAGGGGTAAGGAGAACCGTCTTTTATGAGAGAAAAATTGAAAAAGTGTCCACCGGTAAACAGCAAATTATGATTTTAATACTCACCGAAATAGCGCTAATGCAGCAACAGAGAATGATATGAATTTAGCAGTTATAAACAGAGTGAAGTGTGTTGGGTTGAAAAATTTTGTATATCTTGTGACTTGTGTAGTTAAGAATTAAGATTTTTAATTTAAGAGTTTTTTAAATCTACTTAAAAAACGCACTGGGATAAAGCGGAAGTCGTCTTCCTTTTTTTACTTAGTATCTCACTCTAATATAATTAGTGGCGCTGTTTTTAAAAAATTCTCTATTGCTACTATGGCGCTACCTTAATTTGCTCTCTTTTAGTGGACACTTTTTAATATACTGAGATGGTTCTCCTTACCTCCATACATATTTCAAGTTTATTGCGTTCCTCACTCGCCGTTCGGATACAAGCAGTGAACGGTTGACGTATAAAATATATGAAGTTTTAACAATACTTATTAATAATTCTGATAAGTTTTTCGCCAAAATCTTATTTATAACGCACGAAAGCATATTTCATAAAAATCATTGAATGGTAAACAAATATGTTTTTTTTTAAATAAAATAGTAAGATTTTTTTTAAATTTCATATTGAGGGCTAGCATATTTACACACGGTCGTGTAGTGTCCGAGTGTCACTCTGTGGGCACCCTACTTATTCCATGGGTGTTATAAGAGCTATATAAGCGAGCAAACTACTCAGGCCAACAACTGAACCATACCGAGGCGGACTGCGCATAAGCCACCACTCCTGTCGCTGGTCGCCCGGAGCTGGACCTCCCCAGGTGTCGCCTGGGGTCTCATCTGGCTCGATTGACCGCCGGAGCGGTGTGAAGAGCGCAATATTCCGTCTCAAAACACCAGATGTACAACGTACAACCCCAGGACCTGCCCTTTTCCAAGGGCAGCGAAATAGGAACCCGCTGGCAAGGGGCAAACCGCCCCGATCCAGCCTCCACGCACCCCTTGCGCGGTGATGTGAAGACCACGAGAGGCCAACAGTATTACACAGTGAAGGACGACTATACAAACTCTGTACTAACCCATCTGGCAAGCTTGGTATTGTAGATAAAAACCTGCTTTCTAAGAAGAGGCGCGCGGCTTTGTTTTATTTACAGTCAACTGATCAAATTATTTATCATCCTATTTAGTATCTAGTGTTCTGCTTCGATTTCGCACCGGTGTTTATTTGCTTGTGTAACTTTTAAACTGTTTAACTATTGACTTAAATTAACATATATATCGAGGTATTTTAATAAATTTTAATAAATCTAGCATTTTAACCTCACTAAAAGTACCTACCTGCTCTATGTAAAAATGCTCTAGGTTTAAATTCTGCGACACAATTAAATGATCAAAGCAGTTTCACAATAAAGTATATTATATAATATAGAAATATCCTACAATAATGTAATCGTATTTTTACTATTAATTTCAAATCTAAACTTTATTTCGAATACAATGTTGTTTGTTTGCTTTTGACATTTGAGCGTTTAGCTGCGGCTATGTATTGATCAGTTAATTTTGAATTTTTAAGATGATCATTGAATTCTGGCACTAGATTTCGTAAGCTATTTATATATGCTACATTGTTTATAAGTTTTGGAAATTTGGACACGGTCAACTACTTTTGAGGTTGACCCTACATTGAATTGTAATAATTTATCGTTTGACATATTGACAATTCTGGCAAGCACAATTATCCTAATAAATGATTGACACTGATTGACCGAGTAACTAGCATTTCTTAAGTTAAAATAATGGTTTTAAATGTAATGTACGCAATAACATTAAAATAAAACAAACAAATCCGGATTAGTTACACTAATTAGAACTCAAAAAGGCTGACATTTAAGATTTGATAGATTTGTCTTCGTCCTAAAGAGTAAAATTACTAATAAAACATTTTAATAATTCACTCAAATAAAATATAGAGAAAATTCTCACACATTGAAAATGAAATTAAACACATATGAAGAGCTTTGCTTCGATCAACAAACTATAATGCAACATTTATCTCTTTTGTCTCTTCCAACCGGAGACCCTTTGATGCAGGGGTGACAGTTATCGTGGTAACTGTGTGAACCTTACAATGCCACGATGACTGTCATGTCTTTTACGTCCCCAAGCGGGCGTGAAAAAGCATCTCACTAGGCCGCCATAGTGTAGGTCACCATTCTGCATTGTCTGCATTTGCAATGAGTATGGTGACCACATCTTTTGGATACTATTCATGCTTTCCATCAGGCAGAGTAGAGTCACTTTGATAGGTTTTTAATATAGAAAAACTAAATTACCATAACTAAAAAACAATTTGTTTGTTAGAACGCGCTAATTTTAGGAGTTACGGAATCGATTTGAACTACACTACGAACACTACAGGTCGAAACATGATGATAAACATATATACATATCATCATCACGCTACAATTAAAAGGAACGTAGTATCAATGAAAAATATTGCAAAAACGGGGGAAAATTGTTCATTTTAAAAGCTTCCATTGGGTGCGCATATTACAATGAATGAAATATTTCGATTGTGCGGTGCGTTGTGTTTATTTCCCGTTAATTTATTAAACTGTATTTACATTGAAGGATATTCTGTTTCCTGACCATTACTTTTTTATTTTTAATTACATTGTATATGTCTATTTATATCAGCATAAGTATATATTAATAAGTTTTGATATTCTCGTACTAATTAACTGACACTAATTAGTCATAAGAGTTTAGAGGTTAGAAAAAAAAATGGAATTTTACAATTACAGTTTTTTATTGCAAATAATGAGCACTTTTAATTTATTTAAATTGAGATTACAAAAATGTGGGCCACAAGATAACATAACATGTGACTGAGAATATGACAAACTTTTGCTAACATTCTAGTAGCTTTAGGGATTGACTGGCTGTAAGGGTTAGTCAAAGGTAGTGCTTGTGAGGGGTGCTGGGCTAGAAAACCTCCACGTGGTGCACCCTGGAAACGTTGGCGATGGTGTTCATCACTGCCAACGGCTAATATTCTAGCACGAAGAGGAAGCCATTTTCTTCGGCAATTCGGCCGAGACTTGGTCCAACAGATCGGGCGTGTCTGTCGGATCCTCTGTTGGTTCTTCGCTCTTCGGAGCAATGAGGATGAAAACCTCGGTAAAAAATCATGATGGTGGGACCCTTTCTGGGGTCGGAGTTCCTCCGCTCAGCGGTGGAAAAGGTAAGACGGGCTCGGTGTGCACTTACACTGCCACCGAGCAGGCATTAGGAGACGTAGTCTCCCTGCCACCGCCGACATATCGTAGTCCCGAGTTGGAGTCTCGCGACTCCAATCGGGGGCGAGGGTTAGCCGCGCGGACTGCGAGGAAGAAAACCTCTATAAAAAATTACCCCGAATCCCGTGTTCTGGTGCGGAACCACTTGGCAACATTATCTTACCATCCGGTAATAAATTACCAAACTGTTAAAGTATAACAAAGGCACGGAAAGAAATTATAATTCACTTAGAACAGTGATTAATTTATAATCACATTTGCAACTTTAAAAAGCAACGTTTTAAATCATAAGAAAATTTATTACACTCAGAGATTTATGTTCAACAATTTTAAATCTATTATTTAAATATGTTAATTTGGTTCACGTATGTTTCATAAACTCAACAAGTGCTGCCAAGCAGCAGCACTTGTTGAGTGAGCTTAAATTTTGACACGACAATGCGTTTCAGGTGTTGTTTTCATGTATTTTTGACGTCAGTCTTGTTCCTTATTTTTTGTTTTTTTGTTCTTAAAGACAATGCCCGCATTAGGAATATATCCTGTGTCGCGGGGTAATTTACAAACATACAAGGAACGGACACGAAGAACACGGGACTCAGAACAATAATTTGTCACTAAAACTGCTGTCCCCTGTGGTACATGTACCCCTAACCACCGAACGGGGCTAATCTATGGGTTCAAACGTACAACACTCAGCGTAGTAGAGTACGGCGTGGCGACAGCTTAAACCACTACGTCGTCCGTGCATTGTATTTTAGTTTTTGTTATTAATGCAACCACGAGTGTCAGGATGAAGCTTGGCGAGGTATAGCTAGTGTTATATAATTAAGTTTGTGAGAACTAACACGCTCACGATAATTAAATACATACACATGTAAGTATACCCTTCGTCGAGATAAGTCAAACGTGTCCAAACTCGATGGAGTTTAATCGTTTTGCTAGAGTTCCTATAGCCGACTTCCAGCTCCATTATGAGATCAGGTTCATGTAGTTATAAAATTGATATACAGGTGTGTGCAAAAGAAGAATGGCAGATTCTGTAGGTATCGTTAGCAATAAATAATGGATGGTTTTCAGATTTGTACCGTTTACAAAGGGAATCATCCTAACTTTTTCCACGTTACTATTATATTCTTAGAATTTAGCTAAAAGAATATGAATTCTTTGCAAAAAAATGTTAAAACTGCAACAACAAAATGCATTCTTACGTTTTCTAAGCTTGTCATGCTTCAAATATGCTTAGTTAAAAACTAGATAGATTTTATGTGTCAGATTTACGACAAAAAAAATAAATTACAAAATATAAATTACATAAAATATGATAAAATATTTAAACTGGTATTTATGAATGAGTTCACTAGTATATTTAACAGCGCAGCAGCATTTTATTGACGGATTACAAAATTGCTAATGAATGATTTTGATTTTAAAAATATTATATTACACCATCTTGTGGACAACAATGGCAACTCATTTGTGACAACGAGCTGTCATGGTGGTCGACTTTAGTACAACCTATTTACTACGTTGTAAACTACAAACTGAAATAACGTTGTCGATGGCATTACCAGCTAAATATATACAAAAATATTCTCTATCATTAGATAAGCAAGGCGACATAAAAGTCCCATACTTACTCTACTACTTACTCACATACATACATACGAGTAGTTATATTTGCCAGTTCAATCGGTTCAAGATATCTACTTCAAAAATGAGTTGCAAGATTCCACCCGAAAACATAGTTACATACATAACATACATTGCAAGTTAAATAAAATCTTTAAAAAAGAAAGTACAAAGAGTTTCCTTCACATACCAATACATAGACATAGATATATGTAAAAGAAATCGAGTAGACTAACTGGATCGACCAGTGCTAATCGAGAAGAAAAAATATGATATTTAATGTTTTGGAAGGTTCCGTTATTGTTATACGTGTGGTATTTTATTCAACAGATACTTACAACATCGAAACCGACTTCATAGTGGGTCCCCTGTACGTAGATGACGGGAACCGCCTTACGCCGTCCAATTGACTTCCCACCAGTAATTCCTGGAAAGAAAATAAATGATCATCAAAATCACACAACAGATTGTTATTTTTGTCGTTGTTATTTTAAAATGAAATGATAATTGTCATAATACTTTTAATAATTAGATTTCATTTCCATAGGTGGAAATTAAACCTCAAATTTCACTGTTCATCATTTCAACAAAGTGATATGGTGTATCAGAATCAAATACACAGTGTTCCGACGTTCAACACAAATGCAACGGCCCAGGTATACTCTAATCAGGAAGTTCTCGAGAAGAATTACACTCTGCTAATTCAATTAGTACAATCGTATTTCCATATGTTATCTAACAATATTGAAGATACATAAATAGATCTATTTGTTCTGAGGACAATGTTGACTGAGGGCTTTATCAGTCGTTGCCAGACCTACATATGTGGTACCAAGGCCTCTTCGCTTATTAACACACAATCAACATTGTTTACTAAACACTAAGATAGCAGATAATATCATTGACAAAGATATGAATATACACTTAATATACATATATCTTTGCTTTGTTCACTTGTTTAAAGTCGATCATAATCACAGTACGAAATTAACCTGTAAGCATTTGGTATAAACTTAAGTCATTGCCTACATTTCTAGTCACTATATATAAATTCTACGTTTCTGTAACATTTCGAAGGTGGCGAAAACTTTTCGAGTATTCGAATCATCCAAAAACGATTTTATCGATTTTAAAGTAACAATAGTAATACATAGTAACCTTTCGCATCTCACACTTGACCGTCTGACTTCTATGGGGTCACTGCTGATCAACATATACTTATGTATACAACAGATGAATAGCATTCCGACACAGAACAAATGATCGCGCTCCTCACGCAAATACTTGCAGTGGTGGGCGTGAAACGAATCGATCGATCTCTAGCGTTGCAGTTATGATTACTAACCACTAGGTTGACAGGTTCGTAACAGTGACGCTGATAAGGGTTACTGCGAGTTAAATAATCTTGGTCAACATTTTTTTTCCTCCTCCTCCTCCATTTTTGTCAAACCTCCTTACTAAGGAGAGGCCTATGTCCAGTAGTGGACTGTAAAAGGCTGTTGATGAATATTTTTTTATTTGGCCATTAAGTCAGGTTTACTTTATGAAGTCCATAAATAATTCCAGAGAGAAAAATATGGAACCACAACAGACAAACTTCACTCAGAGAACAAACTATTTAGTAGAGATTTATCTAGTTATTTATAAACACAGGTCTGCCCCTACAGTATTTACTTATTGTCGAAATCATTATCTACCGGTAAACACTGTAGTGTTGCGAAGAAAAGAAATATCTTAAAATAACTTCAATATCAATCAAAATATAGTCGCAAATTGTTAGCTATGCATAAATTAGTACCATCGCCACTGGCTATTGTTAAAAAATTAGCATAAATTGTACAAAATATTTGTGAAAAATCGCTGTGGCATATTGTTGTCGACGTTATGATTGTTATACCTCAAGTTAACAATTATCTAACTGAGGATTATAATATAAAAATTTTAGGTGTGATTTATATATTTTTAATGTGTTGCACTTTACTTGTGATGAAATTGGAGCATAAAGAATAAAAATATATGTGATACAAAATAAAATCGCTTGCTTAAAATGATTTCATCGGTTTCAAAGCCATCTGTCACAGAGATCAAGCAGAAATACATGCAGCCTCATTATTATTATCAAATTTTATAACTCAATTATCCGACATACTATGCGAGGAAGAGACATACTTCGGCACACACGGGTCAGGCTCGATCGGAAAGATACCTTGGCTTTATAGTAAACAGGTGTTACGTAATTCGTTCGTTAGTTAGCTTACCAGAGCCTAAAGACCCTCCCCCTATTCATGACTCTAAGGTTAGTTAAATG
Organism: Hypercompe scribonia; assembly: GCA_949316085.1. Classification (NCBI taxonomy): domain Eukaryota; kingdom Metazoa; phylum Arthropoda; class Insecta; order Lepidoptera; family Erebidae; genus Hypercompe; species Hypercompe scribonia. Next base: position 26,431,505 of record OX438968.1, on the reverse strand, counting down.
ACGGCAGAACACTCGTTACACAAGCAGGTATCATTGGCGCCCTTATTACGCCCGTCGGTGTAACTGTATCATAAATAAAAGCAGTATCCGGTCAACATTTTTATTATTTATTTCCTCAGATATTCATTTTACTTGCAACTGTTTTTGTATAGGATAACCAAAACATTTAAAACTCTGTCCACACGTTTTTTAATTTTCTCAGCAATATATGTAAACAATTATTTTCATTAATATCTCTGTTACATAGTTGATTAAACTCGGATTGATTTCGATCCCTGGGGTGTAGATGATCTCTTGATACAAGTATTAATATTATGTGATAAACCAACTGTTGGTTTCTTTGTTTTCTACTAACACTAAGCGTTAGTAGGGGCCTTATTTTTGCAAAACATCATATGTTTTATTTTTAGTCAAGGTCGAGTTGTGACGAACTAATGTCTTGATTCGACCAACACTACAAGCTTACTACATCTAGTTAATTAGGAGACACAAAAACTATTACAATCATAAAATATAAAAAGTGTTATACAATGTCGCGGGTTGTTATTAACGCTAGTATGGTTATTGTGATAACTAAATTGAACATGGTGGTTATATAATTTATTTAATGTAATTGTTGGTAACTATCTAGATTTTATTATATAATGCGTGATGGTAAATAACTTTTGAGGCACAGGGACAAAGGGCAGCCTATGTAGGATCAATATCACTGTAAGGAGAAGGAAAAGCTTGAAATAAATTCTTTAGCAACCAGCCTCGTCAGCGTGGTATAGTAGGCTAAAACCAGGGGACAGTTGTGGACTGAATATTTTGATGGTGACGTTGGGTGACTACCCACCGCTCTGCTAATAGACACTTGCGACTCACACACAATTCACGAGAACATTGCCTTCCTTCTGAATTGTCCTCTTCCTAATTATTAGTTAATTAGTCAGCAGAGGTTGTGGTACACCGATAACCTCACTCAAAACAACGCAAGAAACCTATTTTCTGTGAGATATCACTCCAATCGAGCCCTCCCATTTGTATCGAAACGTGGCTCTTCCACGGATAGTAATAAGCATTTGAAACAATTCCATCAAATAACTACGAGTACTTTATAATATGATTACTGTTATTATTGAGTAGTTAAGGTAATGCTTAGGAATATTATCCGCCATTATTCTGCCGTTTATGATAAACATTTGCTGATTCATTACGGTAGTATCTTATACTCGTATGATTGTGTTTTGTATATTTATTTTAATGATATTATGGTTATTTTAATGTACTCATAACTGAACCTGTAAAATCATAAAGCTTAAGAGTTTGTTTTTTGGTTGAATGGTTAATCTTTAATTTTTTGAAAAAAATATTGTAGTTTTAAGTTGCCTTATCCAAGAAGGTTTATAGTCTACAATAATATCAGGCTACCGTCAGTAGATGCTTCGATGAAAAATGTTAGAAATATTCGAAAAATTTATTACTTTTGAGAGACGCAGGTGAAGTTACGCGGGGCAGCTAGCGAATGATGAAATGTAAAGCGTTTTTAATTAATCAAAAAAACAATCAGTTTGAAAATTTGAAATTGAAATTTTTTCCGTTTTTACTCCATAGATTTAGAAGAAAAATTTGCGAAGAATAAATTTTGGCGCCAAACTACGGCCATTTTACGAGTATTTGTACAATTATTTACTACTCACAATAATAACTAAGAGTTTGGCGACATATCATTTATAACAAATTGCTTCCATAACTGTAATCCGTAATAATTCTTTGAAATGCATGAAAAATTGCTTTGGAGGTGGAAGCCACAGATTAAATTTGAACAAAGCGGTCATTAATTTTTAATGTAGTCTCAATTAGCGACAATTATGTTTATTAAATGGTTTAACCGCCATGCTCGATTCAGTTCTAGTTCAGAATCTAATCTTGAACTACTTATATTAAGCACTATTACAAACACACTACGTCTACTCCTCGAGTGTTTACTAATGCACTCGAGTGTGTACATTAATGATATCACAGAGTACATCTGTCTGTAGATAAACACTGCACAGTGATATATTATCTTTCTTCGTGTTATTGAACTAAAAAATTTCAAGATATTAGCATTGGCACAATATATTTAATATGGATGTTATAGTTTAATGTGTTATTTATTTATTTTTTTTAATGAAATTACGTTTAATTTATTCTTGTAAAAAATATTACGTGATTGTTTTCTTACGCTACCTCTTTTTAAATGAATGAAGCATGTGATTGAGTATTATTAAAATGTTGGCAGATTTAGATTAGTTTGTATTTTGTGTTTGTTTTTATTTATGAAATAGAATAAGGTTGATCGCTGAACTGTTGTTAGTATAGTGTTGTTATTATCTTACCGTAAGTCCCTCTCATGTTTAAGCACTCACTAGCTGTAGCACAGACACTATATAGACGTGTTTGTTTATTGATGTGTGACCTGAGAGGGTTTATTGTTATCGTATTTGCGACAGGTGGCACAGAATGAGAGCGCACAACGGAGTGTGTTACACTGCGAGGTTTCATTTTAGCAAGAGTCTAATATAGCGTTTCTATCAAGGATACACAAGTTTCAGACGGTTCTTCTCGAGCAGTTTTTTTTAATTTGTGTCAGTTAAAATATGACACGTCGTAGACGACACTATTAGTCAAAATAAGTAATAATAAAAGCATTCCTCCTTGACACGGCACATGTAGTGTGGAGGTTCCAGTCTTTGGAACTCTAACCACCAGTGTCTTGGTCTGTACCCGATGTTGGGGATTAAATATATATTTTTGTAGTCGTTTTTATGTATTTAAAAATGCTATCAATACGTTTATAAATGAAATAAAGAGAATAATAATAATAAATAAATATTTTGTACATCTGACACACGATGCCATCTAGTTTCAAATTAAGCACAGTTTGTACTATAATAACTAGACTGACTGATAGAATACTTACATACTTTTTTTTTTGTAAAAACACATATATTATACATAGAACACACTCAAACTTCGAAACAAATGTTAGTAGATCGTACAAGCATTTGGTTTGTCTCAGAAATCGAACCCGAGATTTCAAACGCAGCAGTCGCATTCGCTATTGCTAGGCCACTAAGGAACTAGGTCTGACGTGTCTTGAGAATCTGTAGTGTGCCCATGTCGTTTTGTTTAAATACACTAATTTACTTTGACTAAACTAATTTTGCTGTCTGTTAAGTTACCTGTATGTCATAAAGACGTACAGGTCAGAAATTTCAAGGCTAAGGAATCAAGCGTTAGTTCTGACAAGTTTGATTTAAAAAGTATGTCATTCTATTAAATTAAATGACACTGATAAATAAACCTCAGTACTCTACACAGTTAAAATTACTTAATAATTGATTCTGTAGCCAACAAACTTGGCTTTGATAAGTTATTTGGTACCTTAGCACCAACAATGGAATATACGCATAATCAATAGAAAACGAAAGCGTCAAAGAGGATAGCTTACTGATTCATCTGGAAGTGGTATGAAATGTCAGTAAATGTTAAAAGAAAGTAACAGTAAAATAATTCAAAACTAGGTGATCTCTTGTTGTCATTGTTAGCTTCAGCACTATTTGTAAAACGATATACTGTTGAAGGTTTAGACCTTCTCACAAGTCAATGACTGCAGACCGCAAAATCAACAAATTTATGTTTTTGAGATAAGATAAGATAAGTTTAAAACTTTACGATAGCGCTAGCAATATCCTTCTGAAAAATGTTTGCACCGATTTGTCTCACAAGAGAAAGAAATTCACGCGACGTTCCTAAAAGTTCATATGAAACTAATTAGGCAAGGTTCGTATCTACTTTAATTTATGTTTGAACATCTTCTAGCTTACTCTATTGTAGTATAGAACGTTAGTATCACGTTAGCTGTACCGACAATAACAAAACTTTAAATCTTCAATTTTTCTATCATTAATTAGTGTAGGTTTGCCTACTTCTAATGAAAAACGAGCTCTGATTCGTATTTTCGGCTGCTTCTTATTTATCCAATTCAAATCGGATATTCTTTCTTTTTCTTTTTTACTTTAATATTTATTATATTCTATTCTACATTTTACTCTTGCTGTAAGGATTCTTATTGACGATTCGAAGACATCTAACTTTTGGAATTCAATTTTTAAATCGATGAGAAAGAATTTGCTTGTTAATTATGCAAGTTTGTACTGGCCGGTGTCATTTATGAGAGTGTAACAAATGTGGTGAGGTGAGGTGAGGTGAAATTTGAGTGTCTTACATTGCAACATTAATTGTTTCACACAATAGAAAATTATGAGAGTTAAGATAGTTAAAATGGACACTCAATACTAATGAACTAATTTCTGTGACATAGTGTTTAAAGAAAGACATTGTGTTTAAAGAAGATTTACTACGAAGGGGGAATTTTACGGAAAGTCCGTCACGGAAATGTGGTAACGGATTAAGGATACGAGGTATCACGTTATAGAAGTAGAAAAATTAGGGAACAAACTACTCACAACGACAGTGTTGCAAAGAGAAGGAAAACTTGATACAAACTCTGTACCAACGTGTCTGACGTCACTGAGGTGCTGTACGCCACTTCTTTTTAAGAAGATGCCTATATCCAGAAGTAGATTAAGTTCATTGACGAGGGAAGAATTTTAGATGGAATATTTTTACAACTCAACCAACGAAGTGTACAAGGTTCAATTGATACACGTCGGTGCAGTGAGAGTTCTTAAATAAACCCAAATAGCGTACCTGATTTAGATATAAATGGAGATACCTACATAACCTGACCCATATGTTACCACATAGCATCGTGTTTCAAATATAATATATAAATCCAATACACTTACATTACTCAGAACAATAATATTTGAAGGACAGGTACTTGTGGTAGAGACTAATCAAGTATACGAGTACTTTAGGAATCCGTGACTTGGTTTACATTGTTGCACCCGACACTAGTGTAAAATAATATCGCGTGTTGGCCATCCTCAACTAAATACATGAGTAAAGAGATTAATTTTGAAATATAAAAACTATTTAACAAAAAGGTAAGTCACACTAATATCGTATAACCTACATGCAAACTACTCGTAATGAAGCAAGGTGATAAGATTAGTATAAAAGTAATACCAATACACATTATTTTTGTCACATAATTGACGAAATGTTTGATCCAAAATATGATATATAAATTTGCCTTGACTATCCTTGATTTGACGAGGAAGAGGCCTTGAATATGTTTCTATTTATATTAAATTTATGACACACAATTATTTATTAGGCCATGTTGATTAGTTTTCTAAGAAACTGTTAACTTGATGCCCTTAACACAAGTATTGGTGTTACATCATTATCAGATCTAATCTGTTCCTTGTTTGATAAAAATTTGGAGGTGAGAACTACTTATAACTGTTTTTCATGATTAATTTTGCATATATGTACAGAACGATACGAATGAATGATATGATATAGAAATAAAAATAACACACAAGCTCAAATTACAAAACAAATAGCAGATGAAGCGCATTTAACACAAGAACGAGTGAGTAATTAAACCGGATACAAGTTAAAAAGCGAATACGATCTCGTGACAATGTTTAACCAACCGTCATGTCATAGTGCTTGCACCTTACGTAAAATTCTTTATTTTATGTTAAATATTTCGTCTTGCGTTTTTACACATTAAAAAAGTTGTCCCCAGAAACAAAGTAAAAGAATATGTAATATCCATTCACAAATAAATGTACATTATTTGTTTGTGTTTATATATATATAACCAATAATCTTACGGTTGTGTTCAAACACAAAATCTCGACAAGTTTATCTGTTCCTAAGATTTTTTCCCTCTCAATTAGAGAAGTCACCTGTTAGGGCTGTTAGTCCAGGCGTTTATGATATTTGAATAGCATAATTTCTAATGTATAATCTTAAAAAGTATATTATTCTGAAAGTAATGAATAATAGTAATATTTAAATAATTCAAAATGACTTTATTTATTTCGAATGGAATTATGTGATTTGAATCCGAAGGAAATAATCATATTGTCTTGTCATTAAATCTTATATATTTAAATGAATAATAAGACGCTCATTAGGGCCACTAAAAGAGAGTCAGGTAACCCTTAATGATATTTTCAATTTCATCAACCTCCAAGGGACACCTAAGTGCTTAGATGTCTTTTTAAGTTGAAGGGCCCAATTCTGACCACCGAAGCAATCTCTAACACACGGTCATAGTAACTTGATACACGTTTTGATTAAATTTATTGAAAATGAAGAGTTATGGATTTTTGCAATATTGTTGAGAGTTTTGAGATAAGTAATAATTTTCGTTTAGTCAATAGACCGAGAATTTACAGTGACAGACTGATTAAGATTTAAGATAACTTATAACTAGGCATACTAGTATTGTTTTGACAGTTTTCAGATTGACGAAACAATTGATTTTCTATTACAGAAATCGGTAATGAAATCTTAAGATATTCAACAAAATATTTTATTTCGCATTATACGTTTATAATATTGAGCAATAGTGATTATTTTATTAATTTAATACTGAGAATAAAAAACAGTCGACAAATACTTCCCTACAAAATAGAACACCCGCAGTTAGGTGTCACTTAGCATAGTGAAAAGAAGTTTCATAAAGTTTGTATTTAGAGGCTACCTACATTAAGGGACTCCTCGTTAAGATATGGTTTAAGAATAGTCAATGAAAACGGTCAGCAGGCCGCAGGCACTTAGCGTGTAATTTTAGAACATCACTAAAATAAATTAGGCATATTTAACAAATACTTTGTAATCTGAGAGCGCAAGTTTGATTTTTTCACCACGACTGCTTTGTTACACTCATTCAGCCTATGGGGATAATCTGTGCGTCTATGGATGTTTATGAAAAAATTCAATATGTCATCATGTTGTTGCCACTTCTCGGAGGTGTCGCGCTATTGAAACGTGCGTGTCTTCATGTGTCTACAGATAAACAGTACAATCTCGTTCATAGAATTTTTAAATAATAGCTGTACACAGAAAGCACAGAATTCATTTTGATAATAATTCTAACTCTAGAAAGTTAACTAATTTCGGATTTACGCGCTTGTCTATTTTGGAGCTGTATTACAAATTGCACTTAGAAGGGAGCTCAGCATTATTGACACATATTAAAATAACGTAATTTGTGTTAATTTAAGTTATTTAACAATAAAATTTAATTATGTAAATTGTATAAATAAAAATGAAATATTTTTTTTGTAGCAGCATAATATAATAGTATTTTTGAGGTATTCAATTTATAGTTTTGTAATACTGATAATATCAAAGTGTAATATAATGAGATTATTTTGATATGCATTTAAAAAGTAATAATTTGAATATTTTAACATGACCTATAAACATACATTAAACTCATTAAAGTTTTCACTCCTAAAGTTGCGGTAATGATAAGTTGGGTGGTGCGTGCAGCTCATAATAAACGACTATTAAACTGTCAGATAACTGTCAAACAGAGGTGACAGATTAGAGGACGGAGTGTCATCATATGATCCCACTAAACTAGACAGGACATCACTGCAAGGAGAAGCAAAACTTGAAAAAACCCTATAACTAATCCGTTTCGCAAGCGTAGTAATAGGTCAAAACTTCCTTTTTGGAGTGGCCTATGTCTAACAAAGGACTGTATAGGCTGTTGATGTGTGCATGTAAAACTATATGTGTTACTTTTAACGGGGTTAATCCCTCCTACTCCTACACCAGGATTAGTAACGTTCTCTCATGAACACGCCGAGTAATGACACTGGTAAAGTCCTAAGAGAAATAAAATTAATCAACTCACCACGAAATTAATCAGAACTAAATTGGAGGAGTTTGCAATATCTCTCTCTACTGATGTATGACATTAGTTAAAAACTATACTTTAAAATCATATATTCTGGTTCTGACGAATCTTCAATTCAAATTAATAGACATTGCCGACGATCTCTTTACTGAATCAAATCAAAAGCAAGAGTGGAGACATAGAGATTTATTGTTACTTTATGGTCACTGTGACATGCTTGGATGTTTTCTATGTAAAACATGTATGTATTTACAAGAAAAGTACATAAGTACAGACAATCTAATTTTCATAGAACAAGCTCTGCTTAGTGTGAAACAGGATGGCGTTGTGTGTCAGATGTCCGAAATATAATTATTATTTTAATTAATTATGCAGGAATAGATTAAAGTATTATTTTGTGTATGAGTATGAGTAATTGTACGTGTGAGTACATGTGTGCACGTGTAAGTATGTGTGTGCGTATATATCAACGTGTGCGTGTAATTTTTTTCTGTATAACCTTCACTGTGATAATTTGAATAGAATTTTATTAAAATTTGTAGCGAAACGGTACTATTTACATTGATATTCTTATCTAAATATGTGTTAATTTTACAGTTTTTAGAAGTTGGGTGTGTAACGTGATTTAATCTTTTTTAGAGCATTCAATATAAACGTGAATATAAAACATTCGGCCTGATTGCTCTCGTAGGTCATGGCTCGCACGTGTTTGAATATTGTAAGAACATTAAAATTGCTATTCCTCTGCCGAATTTAAATTTTACCATCTACGATAACTCTACCAGGAGCGGAAAGGTCTCACTATATTTGCAAATTTATAAGTAAGCAATCTGAACGCCTCGGTGGCGCTGTGGTAGCGTATGCGACTGGTGCGTCCCGGGTCGGACTAAATGTTTTTATGATCTGTAAATATTTTTACGGAGTTTTGGCTTTACAAAAAAAAGTACATAGATAGTCTATCAGTCAATATAGTAATCATAGTACATACTATGCTTAATTTAAAACTAGATGGTGTTTGACATCAGATGTCCGAAATATGAATAGAAGATGTTTCATAATTATACCGGCCCTCCGCAGAAGTTCGTGTAGAAAAAAGTTTTTCGTAGTGTAGACATTTTTTTTTTAAATATCATCTGGCCATCTCTCAAGGGAGAAGTTTCGTAACTCAATTGTTTTTTTTTTGGAATGAGAATATAGACGTTTTGAAGTCGGTGATAGTTTTTTTAATATTAATTATTTGATATGTTGAAACAGTGTCCGAATGTTGACCTTTTTAGTATATCGTAAGCTTTGTAATAGACTTTTTGTTTAAGTCATAAAATATATATTATTTTTTTAATATCATATTTTAATTATATTAATTTTGTAGTCCTACACATTGACCTCTAGAGGTTATTATTTTAGTAACCTTGAAATTGGTGTGTTAGCATTTACGTTTGTATACAGTAGACATCGCCTGGTCGTCGAAATTTGATGAGAATTTATAAATTTTGACTGAAATGTCTTATTATAAACTTTTAAGTTACAATTAATAACTAAACAAATAATCTCATACGATATTGTTCTCTTTTGTCAGCGATCTGTTTTATCCTTTTATGATAGAACCTGGATCATTCATTGCTAATGTCAATTGTTCACATATTTGACAATTAAATATCATATTTGTCATATCGTCATATGTCATTTTAATTAAGTACAATCGTCTTTAGGTAGTATATGAACTAAAATTACTTAATAGTGTTTGAGTTCATCCGTGAAGTACAGACGAACATGACTCAGCCACCAGTTTTCAAAAATGTACATTTTAAGAAGAAATCTAGCAGATAAGCATACCGATCGCTTTTTTTATTCACAACTCATTGATACAGGGCTGACAGTTATCGTGATAACTATGTGGACCTCACACTGCCACGATGATTGTCATGCATTTTACGTAATCAAACGTGGCGTGAAAAAGCATCTTACTAGGCCGCCATAGTGTAGGTCACCACACTGCATTGTCTGCAGTTACAGTGAGTATGGTGACCACAACTCTTTAGATTCTATTCATGCTTTCCATCAGGCAGAGTAGAGTCACTTTGGCAGGCTCTTCATACAAAAAAAGGTAACTTTAATAATTGTCAGTTAACTTTATTACAGTACTGTTTTGCCGTGTACTATTAAGTGTTGCGATTTATGGTAAAAAATTGTCATTGGTCTTTAAAAACAAAAGAAATATAAGAAATTACAGAAGTTATTTGAAAAACCTTAGACAATTTCATTTGTTTTTGTATATAAATCATTATAATACACAGAGGGCATACGAGAACGGAGAAATAAACGTTAGAAGTTTGATTAATGGAATAATCCAAGAGTATTAACAATTAATAATACTAGAATACTATATACACATAAAAAAACCTATGCTAATCCGTCCAAAGGATTTAATAAATATAAATCCTAAGCACCACTTACAATGTTACTAAATACAACCTTATTTAGTTAAAATAAGGAAGCGTTTCACTTGCATATTTGTGTTCAAGGGTAAACAGTAACTACCAAACATATCCGTGCAAAATATTCCTGCAGAAAATGAAATTCATTGCGTGCTCTCGTTGTAACAATGTAGTTAGTGGTCAAATGTGATTGTTTTTATTCATTAAATCATAAATTCGATTTAAAATAAGTTCGAGTGCGATCGTTTTCAGAGATGTACTAGGTAGTAGAGCCACGCTGATTTCAGCACGAGTGGGCCTGCTCGACCGGGGCAGTACTAACCTCCCACAGAAGACCAACTTAAAGCGCCAGCATCCGTGCTGTCGTGTTTCGTTGGTGAGTGTGAGACCGGAGGCCCATTGATGCAGGGGTGACAGTTATCGTGGTAACTGTATAAGCCTTACACTGTCACGATGACTGTCATGCCTTTTACGTCCCCAAGCGGAATGTGAAAAAGCACCTCACAAGACCGCCATAGTGTGGGTCACTATATTGTATTGTTTGCATTTGCAATGAGTATGGTGACCACCATTCTTGGATTCTATTCATGAATAGAGTCACTTCGGCAGGCTCTTAACAAAGATGTACTCGTAGGTACAGAAGTGCCGGCTGCTATGAGCGATCGCGCTCAAAGTTCTGGTGCGCGATCTTTATTCTCTGTTCTGTCTAAATTTAATCGACAGTGTTCATTTGCAGATCAAGGAATACTTGTGAATACCGTCTGAAATTAAAATGCAATTTATACTGAAGATTATTAAAAAAAAAATTCACATAAATCATGTTGTGAATTACTTTGAGCCAAAGATAGAAAAGTATCTATTGCATGTGCTTGTTTCTTAAGTATTTAATTAAACATAGACAAGTTATCAATTTAAAACTGCACTGACTATAACATCCCAGTAGTAATGATCATCAAAGGCTGAACAGATTTTCTTAGATAATAGCTGAGCTTCAAACTGGTTACCACAAGTCAAAAAGAAGGGGTTTGCACCTGTGGTATAATGAGAAGACATGTTTTTAGATAGACATATAGAAATACATATTGATCAATAAATAAATTAATCAAATTAACTTGGTAGTTTAACTGATAATATTCTGAAAGTAGAATCCCCAGCAGTCAGGGAATGGTTAGATTGAGGGATTATGCAACATATGTATTGGGTAATACTTAAGCATGTTTCTCGGCACTCGCGTTAGTATGTTACTAGCTTGGTCTAGTTTGGGATGAGACGCTCATATGCACGACAAAGGTCAATTGTGACGTCAATTTTGATGCAATTTTGATAACTATAGTTGTGAAATTCGAATTTGAATAGCATGCATTGATAATTGAGATTAAGATGTCAAATAATGGAAATAAAGTAATATAATGTGTTCTTAGATATCGTTTTGTTCATGAATTTGTCTAGTAAATACTATAACTGTCCAGAATTATGTATAAACAAATAATTATTATGATTATTTACGGTCTTTTTATCATTACTAACGTCATTTTAGTTAATTTACAGTGTAATATTATTATTTAAACAATTTTATAATCTTCCGGGTTTCTAAATTACTGTAGACAAGTCGTACTTAGTTGAGTGGCTCTCGTAAAAGAATAGGTATTTGATACAACGAAACGAAATACACAATACTTAATTACACAACCAGACACATGTGTATTATTTACATTATATATTTTTGTTCAGTAGTTGATATTTCACAATACTACACAATGTTTTCAGAGTGTTTTTATTTAAAAATGTTTAATGTAAGTATTTTAACATACCTAAATATGTCATGATTCCTATGTTTTTTTTATACCACGACGGTGGCAAACAAGCATACGGCCCGCCTGATGGTAAGCGGTTACCGCAGCCTATGGATGCCTGCGGCACCAGTGGCATCACGTGCGCGTTGCCGACCCTTCAAAGCCCCCTTCTTGAAGAACCCCATACTGTAGTTCCCAGCGAAAGCTTCGGCAGGGAGCTCATTCTATAACGGGATTGTTCGCGGGAGAAAATTTCTCTGAAACCTATGTTGAGGGAGTTGAAAAAAACATGCAATTCCAACTATGATGGTGGTGGTGTCCATTTGGGATTTATAGTGATACTAAATAGTGGCTTAGGCGGTCGCCACGCTACTCTCTACGCGCTGAGTGTTGTGACTTCAAATCCCACATGTGACAATATTTTGTATGATCCACAAAATGTTTTTCTAAGCTTAGGTCTTCTCTGTGTCTGTTTCATGTATATATTTAATGTACCCAGCGACCCAAGACATGTTGTTCCTAACGCACTTGTTATCTTTTTGATACGGACAAAAAAATTGTCGAAAAGATCAATCGGTGCAGAACTATTAGTTTTTGTTATTAGTTTTTGTAGGGAACACAAAGCAAATTAATATTTTCTTATTGTACATAAATTGATTAATAGTTAAGAGCACAAACAGACGACAGACAGTCTACAGCAAAAATACTTGCCTACATGAAATTAATTAAAATCTATCCTACTTCCTAGGTTTCAAATGAAACAGTTTCGAATTACATTCGGTGTAACACAGCTATATTACAGTGTACGTAATACACGGGTGTGGTTGTCAATTAACAATGTCTAATATAAACTACCCGTAACAGTGTTCCGTTATTTCTCTTTTTTTTTAACCTGTGGAAACCCCCTCGGGCCGTCACCCCACCGGGGTTTACAGCGGGGTGGTGTGTCGGAATCGGACCGACTAAAACCACACGGTGTGCCATTCTGCGCCTGACATAGAAGGGATCTGGGAACAGCTGCTATTAGGACATCCAGACCCGTAACAATTTTCCGTGTGTTAGCCTTTCTTTGTATATAATTCATACTCTTTATACCATTTTTCAGCGATTTTAATGCATCTACAGTGCTAAATTGTATTTTTTTTGTCTCAATTGCTGCATGTGACTTTAACTTTTAATGGCACCGGTAGGTATAATAAGTATACAGTAGGGATTTAGCAAACGAATAAGAATATCTAATCGGTTAATAAAAAGTATAATATAATATAATATATATAATAATATATAGTATAATATATATATATATATATATATATATATATATATATATATATATATATATATATATATATATAATATAATATATATATATATATATATAGTATAATAAGTAGAGTCGATTGTATGAAATTGTACTGACACACTGGGCTCCCCTAGTGTCACGTAGTGTGTTAGTCCGGGGAGCGAACTTTCAAGAGGCGGTGCGCCTGACCATCTAGGCAGTCTCAGGTTTCAGTCGGGCGCATTGCGGCGTTGGGTTTACGAGTGGCCACAGATAAGACGGAGGGCCTTTTGTTCCATGGGCCCTATCGTGGTCCACAATCTACCGCCTCCATCGTAGTTAATTCGGTCTTTGTACCGGATCAGGCAAAGATGAATTATCTGAGCCTGATCTTTAACGAGAAGTGGCTCTTCGAAGAGCACTTCCGACAGCTTACTTCATAGCTGGTCGGCACTACTTCTGACCATGGCCTACTTTTACCCAATTTGGGTAGAGCCAGCGTCACGACGAGATGGCTGTATACGAGGTTTGTCTGGTTAATGGAACTGCATGGTGCTCCAGTATGGGCGGCGGCTCAGACCACCCAGAATAGAGCTCGCTTCTGGTGCCCTCAGAGGATATTGGCGGTTAGAGCCATTCACGGTTACCGCACCGTGTCGACGGAGGCAGCGTGCGCATTGACCGAAACTCTTTCGTAGTATTTGGAGGCGGAAGTGCTCGCTGAAGTCTATGGGCGCACGGCCTACTTCCTGGCGGGTAGCGGCATACAGTCCCCACCCGAGGAGGTACGTGAGTGGTGTAAGGCCACTCGTCGACCCACAATGGCTTATTGGTCGTCCCTACTGGAGGCTACTCGAACCTTACCACCGTGTAGGTTCTCCAGCCGGTAGTCATCGAGTGGGTAGGGCGGCACCACGGTAGCCTTTCCTTGCTACTGAGGCAAGTCCTTTCCGGGCACGGTTGTTTGCAGTGATGTTGTCCTGTGTAGATTACTCCTTTAGTCGCTTCTTACGACACCCATAAGATGAAGAAGAGTGGTGACACTCTGTATTTCTAATCCGTTACCACACGGAAACCTTATAATCTGATAATCTTATCTGATATTACATGCTGATTTACCGACCGTACATTAAAGTTTCAACTCCGTTTAGTATAGTATATACACAAATTTAATACAACAGCCTCGATAAAATAATGTGATCAGAGGTTTACATTGGATACATAAACATAATGTTCCTCAAATCAAAAATAAATAAACACACCTATATTAACACGCTATTTATTTTATTGGGTAGTGCTTTGACTTGTATAAAAAGATGAGTTAACTGGAATAAAAGATGAAACAACAGGTTTGCCTCGTCGATAAATTTATTTCTCAAAGTTAATGACCTGGTTGACTGAAATGTTAGGATCGGGCTGATAGTGTTAACATTTTGTACTATTTTTTTTTTATCTGAGAGCCTGCCAAAGTCACTCTACTCTACCTGATGGAAAGTATGAATAGAATCCATAAGTTGTAATCACCATAGTCATTGCGAATGCTGACAATGTAGTATGGTGACCCACACTACGGCGGCCTATTAAGATGCCTTTTTACGCCTCACTTGGGGACGTAAAAGGCATGACAGAAATTAATAACGACATATTGATGTTTAAATATTAATTCAAAACATATGTGAGAGTTTCCATTTGGTAGTCATTTGATGTTATCGATACTTGTGTCAATGCTAAAACTGACTGGAACTTATTTAATTTACGTCATTTCAATATAAATCCTAGGTCACTTACATAGATTATATCTTAAAAACCTCTTAGTTATAACATATACGAATAGACAGTGAATTATTGTCAACATTTGTATTTAATAATAATGAAGGCAGCGTGGCTTGGTTGACCTTCAAATTTGTGCTATAAGAAATATACCCATATCTCCTTTTGTCCGAGGTAGGTAGAGTCTACCTACCTGAAGGTGCTTTAAACTGCTAGTCAGTAATATGTCTTTCAAGGTCTATATATACCGACTAGCACCAGAGCTTAAGAGACTACCTTAGTCCCAGCAACACAAGCGGTTTCAAACTACCGGTAAATAATATAATGATTAAATTATGCACTAATTTCAAGCCCTGAGTGATAACTATAATTTATATTAATATAAATTTAATTTAATATCGCTATCGTTAATATTATCCTTCGCATTTTTTATCTTAACTAGCGATCAGGACTCGCGATAGATCACCATCAGTTCATGAGCAACAACAAATTAACATATGAACAAGGCCCCTAAACCGACTGCATCGCCATAAGGTCACCGAATTCTTTTATCTTTTATCAGATATATGCAATCGGCTCAGTGTTAATGTGACATCAATAATGTGTTGACACTGCATCGCGAGAGCCTTTCTATGTTATTGAATCTGCTTGAATATTTGCCGAGAGTTCAACTTTCGATTGTATTTTTTTTTGTTTCTTCTTTAACCTATAACCGTCCACTGCCAAGCGAAGGCCTCCCCAAGGACCGTCAACTGGAACATTTGTGATCACAGAACTCTGTCATTTATGAACTGATCTGGAAAATCGTATTTAGCTTAGGAAGGTATAGTTAAGACCCTCTTATTACCAAAAAAATAACACATTAAGGAATTTAGGTTATGATACATAATTAATCATGACGCAGGAGCATGGAAGTGATTCTTATTTGAAAGGTTATTATTATATATTGAGAAGGGTCAAGACCCTTTACAGTCATTTTTCTCTCATTAAATATTTTTGTTTTTATGATATAGGAGCAAAAGACTAGAGAGGTCACTTGATGGTAAGTCTCATAAGTCTCGAGAGTCGCGAGTAAATTACCGCTCTTGTGGGTGAGACTACACTCTTTTCTTGAAAATTGTGAACGTATTGATTGTGAAACACCATAGGCAGTTGTTAAAGTTCTTAGGAAATTGTACTAGATTGGAGTGGAGTATTGATGTGCTGGGAATAGAAACGTGTGTATTTTTACTTTTACATATTTTTACTATATATGCATAGTATTTTTCCTCCCACTTTTTGCAATCGTGATTTCGTGAATAAGTACGGCAATATTTTACTGGAATCTATTTGTTACGACCAATGAACGCTCTGATTGCCTGTTGCTCTGTTCAGCAGTACAATGTCAAAAATTGTATATGAAAGAAAGAAATACATATACTCGTATGTAATCAATCTATTGCCGTCCATTGTTGAACGAAGGTCTCCCCCAAGGAACGCCAACTAACCCGGTATTGAGCAATTCGCATCCATCCGCAAATCTATAATCTATATCCCATGTCGCAATTAATGAGAGGCTCAGTTTTACCGAAATGATTTTTTGAAAATTTCAGTCTGGTCAGACTGTGAACTTACAAATATTCATGAAACGGTCACAAAGAACATCCAGACTGAGAACAGCCATTTGTAAATCACACAAAGTTTGGTAATGAACATTGTTCGTATTGATGTTAACTTATAATAAGATCAATTTTTTGGCATATTTAGATAGTAAACGTGAAGATGTATCAGCTTTTGGTATATAGTACTGCCGCTTATGATCCTTCCTTCTACAGGATCAGAAGAAGGGGGTGTAGAAAACTTTTATTCAGTTAAAGCAACGCAAGTGGAAAGCAACACAAGAATTGTTTTACGCAGGTTTTCCATGACAAGTTGTCTTATTACGTGGATAATTTGTTTTCACAAGCCAGGTAAACTTACAATAACAGGTTGTGCTATTTTTGTTGAGTGACATCACATATTCCATATAACCTTTTACATAAGATAAAAAATACAACTGGTTTTCTAATGAGCTACACATAAAAAGTTACTTTAGGCCATTATTAATGATTCTATTCTGGCAATTTCTAATACGAAATAAGTGGTGCGGTATCTGTCTCTTAAGTCAACGGTCTTTAACAACCCACTGCTGGACTGTTGGTTTATGTCCAGACTACTATTAGTCTATATAGAAAAGAAGCTTAGCCTTACTACACCAAGCTGGTTCGACAGGTTGGTGTAGTAGGGCTAAGCTTCCTCCAAGATTTCTTCTCCTTGTAATAAAGTTGTCTTGCGCAATTTGCTCCTTTCGTCGCTTTTTACGACACCCATGAGATGAACAGTAGTGCGCATTATTTAATCAATTTAACGCATTGGTGGTAACACTCTGTATTCTTATCTTGTTTATCAGACGGTACATTTAAATAACAATAAGAAAAAAGTTTAGAAAACCAAAACCCGATTACGTAAAAATTATGATAAAATTTATGACAAATCGATTGATATCTCATTCATTAATGATGCACTACAGAAGAGAATCTGAAGTATAGAGAATATATTTAAACTATATTAGGAAAAGATTGTGTAATTGACATTTAAAAATTTATGAACGAAATTGTGCTTCATTTAAAATTGTCGTTTCTAAAAACAATGTTGATACATTATGTAACCCAGGTATGTGGGCATTAAATATTAAATATAGTGAATGAGTTTTGTTTCGTCAAACCAGTAAAAATACCACTAATCTTATCTTTACTAAATTCATCTGAGTCTGATATGCTTGTGATAACAGAAGTTGATCTTAATGAAGCTATCCAAAACGCAGAGTTTGTGTTACCCGACAATCGATTACTACAATGCGATTGAACCAACATGGAGACGTCTTTATGGTGTCAACATGCACTTGACACGCGCGAGGAATAATGATAACTGGCAATATTAATTTAGACAGTCACAAATTCAGATTAATGTGTGTTGTAATTTATATGCAAAACCGGTTTTTATAAGAAATAAAAACTTAGAACGCTGAATTGTTTGTAAAATATGCAAACTATTTGATCATATTAAGAGATTTCAATTTGTGTTCATATAAATTAACTGTCTGACTACTATGAATATTTTGTGACATTTGGTGAATTTGCTTAGTATAACTAATTTGTATGGGCTGCAATTTCAGCAAAAGAAATCATTGGACCCTACTTTTTCGAAGATCCACCATTCAGTTACGGCTAATTCCGCTGAAAATGTGAAAATGTTACAGGAGTTCTTGGGACCGATGCTACTGGAATTTGCTGGTTATAATTGTAACATGGTTGCAACAAGATGGAGGCACTTCTCACACATCCAATGAGTTCCTTCCGGTGGTCAAAGACACGCATCCGGAAAAGCGGACTTCCAGACGAGGCGACATTCCATGGACACCTAGAAGTCCAGTTCCATTTGAATCGTGTTTACATCAAGAAACCAACCATACTACTACACTACGTCAACTAAAAGAAATATCAGGGAAGAAAAGTCGGCGATCTCGCGGTCTCTTCTTTCTTTGCTCGCTTAGAAGAGTGCAAACGTCGAAACGGTGGTCATTTAGACAATGTTATTTTGATTATTTCAAATGGTATTTTTATGCGATTTTTTCAAATGTTAATTCGTTGCCCACTCTACTCGTATATATCAGGTTTGTGTATGTAGTAATACTTGATTAATTGGTTATCCACAAACCAAATTATCTACGCATTAGATTAATCTATTATAGTAGACGTAAGTTAGTTATAAATACAAGAAAACTGCTGCTTAAACTATTGGCTTTCATATTGGTTTCGTCATAGTTGGGTAACAAAACAAATCATAAACAATAAGTAAGTCATAGAGACACAAGTCATACAGATGACTAGCAAGTATGTGAGTGAATAAGAGAGACCCATAGTCACGACAAACCTGTCCTATGAGTATATCATGACAGGTTTGTCCTAATTTATTGTAATCACCCAACGCCACTCAAGTACCATAAGATACTTTTTAATAGCGTGTTATTATCAAATGTTTTGGTTTTTAAATATTTTGCTATATACGAGTGTATATTGCGTTCGTATTGCGTAATATTTTTTCCTAATTATTAAGTTAAATTGCGATCTTGTTATGTATATACATATTATGTCGACGATTATCCACATTCTACATAAATGAATAAAAATACTTCACATTATTAAATCATCACATCAGCTCCAATCGAATCGAAATAATAGTACGATCATATCACAGTGCCTTCGTACCGTCAGCACGGGCTGATCACCCAGTATCTGATAATGTTTTAAAAAACAGGAATTTTAAACGTACTTCCTTCTTCTTTTTACGTGTAAATCAAAGGTAATAGTTACTTCTGTACTTCGTTCTGTATCACACTTCGCAAATTATTTTATCTAATGTACATTGCAAGAGATGGAATGTATTCAACATTTTTTTTTATATTAAGAGCCTTCCAAAGTGACTCTACTCTGCCTGATAGAAAACATGAATAGAATCCAAGAGTTGTGGTCACCATACTCATTACAAATGCAGACAAAGCAGTATGGTGACCCATACTATCGCGGCCTTGTGAGATGATTTTTCACACCCCGCTTGGGGACGTAAAAGGCATGACAGTCATCGTGACAGTGTACGGCTTACACACTTACCACGATAACTGTCACCCCTGCATCAATAGGCCTCCGGGCTCACACTCACTAACGAAATACGACAACATGGATGCTGGCGCTTTAGGTTGGTCTTCTGTGGGAGGGTAGTACTGCCCCGGTCGAGCCGGCCCACTCGTGCTGAAATCAGCGTAGCTCTACAACCTAGTGAATACGTGAACCATACTCATTTAGGTGCTTAATACCTACTTCTAACTCGCTGTATTTACTTCTCATAAATGACGTGTTTAGGTCGTGTTAGTTTTGAAGTATTGCTAACTAGAGGCGGCCTTTGGAGTGGCTAGGAGGGTAACCATCAGCTCGCTTAAGCAAGATCTTGGACAATTTCATTTCGTCTGTCATTTTGACAGGCTTTTAGTTTCGACTGTCGTCGGTTAACGCTTGAACGTTCGAGCAGCAGTACGCATTTAGTAGCATTGTGTGTTTCTATAATGAGTATGGCGGCCAACACTAGAGTCGTCCACGTAGCTGAAATGAGTCTGACTAGATACCAGTATGATGAGGTACCACAGAAGGAGTCTTAAGATCGACACCTTAGCACAAACGACGATACTCTGCATATGATTTCCCTTTAACACTCTTCGCCATCTCGATTCATAGAAGATTTTAAACTGTCACGGAGATAAATCCGGATGATGTACCGTAGGTAGGGGGGCACTCGTGATACTCCAGTACCACTCACAACGTCTGCCGCGGGTTAGAGTTCAAGGCGTTGTTTGGGTCAAGACAAATATGTCGCAACCCAAAATGAACTACATTACGTATGCAGCACTGAAGTCCCATTATTCTAATACTTAGTAATAACGCAATGGGAAAGTGCAAAATCGTATGACATATGATCGAAATCTTTTTTTTTTTTGAAGAGCGCACAAAGTGACTCTACTTTGCCTGATGGAAAGCATGAATAAAATCCAAGAGTTGTGGTCACCATACTCATTGCAAATATAGACAATGCAGTATGGTGACCCACACGCTTTTTCACACCCATTCTTTTTTTTTTCGTTTTTATTTCTTCACATAATCGACTATTGTTTTTCAATGGACACTTGGTTGGCCTTTATTTTCACGGGGTCCTGGACTCGATCCATCCCGTAGGTAGATTATCCCTGATTATTAGACAGATGTTTACCTACTTATACACTGTTACCTCCCATTGAGCACTCAACATGTTCTTGTAAATCGCAAGAAGTGAGAGTTTATGTCGAGTTGAATACACGTGCTTAGGTTGAGTGGAAAATGGTGCCGCAACTCACAAGAGAGAAGCAGGTCTAAATAGAAGAGAGATATAGTAACAAAAAATGTTAATCTGGTGTCTACTGTCAATACTAATGTGAGTGTTTCTCTACTTGACTGATAAATATTGATAAATACCATCTACGAGTATGTGAAGCAGGAAATCGTTCTCACGTTTTACTCCATTGAAACTGCACCGACACAAGATCCTAACAAGATATAAGAATTACATTTTCTAAGCAAATAATAGGGGAGCCAATGACGCTAAATATGGGTGTACTCGAGTGTCATGTGGTCCTATTGTATTTGATATAATGAATAATGATTGTTTCCATTTTGTGTGTACATACTTTCAAAAATGCAAAGGAAAAAATCGAAAATTTAAATATTTGGGGTTTCACAAAAATAACATATGAAAGAATTGGTTCTCTTTAGAAGGTCTAAAAAAGTTCAAAAGGAAACCAATCTTAAATAAGAGACAGCATATGTCTACGATTTAAAGTTGGTTCACTATGATCTTTTTTACGGTAAACAAATTTGTTAACGGTGAACAGCAACGCTGTCTGTGTGATGGATTAAGAATACATAGTGTTACCACCCCTATCCATCACGTGGGTGTCGTAAAAGGCGACTAAGGGAACAAAGTATACAAGACAACATCATTACAAAGAGAAGGAAAACTTGAAACAAACTCTATTACAAGCCAAATCTATATTGTATAGTAGGCCAAATCCTCCTTGCTGAGGAGAGGCCTATCTCCAGCAGTGGACTGCAAAACGCTGTTGATGATGATGATGATGAAAAAAATTACGCTACGGGCGTCAGGAGGCGCAGCAGAGATTGCACGGAACTGCTAGTTAATATTTTTCTCAAGTTAGTAAATATGATATCGGAACAATGCTGTTCTCAAATTTTGTCGTTCGCTTTTTGCCAAAGATTTTAATCATTTAATAATCAGCAAGCAAAGTTAAAAGTAATTTTATATTCAATAAAAAGGAAGGATGCCGACCAAACCATATTGGAGTATTCTGAGGTGAAAATTTAGATGCGCTTATGGTATCATATACAAATACAAACGAAAAAACGATTTATTGTTTTGTATAACTCCAGGAATTCTAAAAGAAAATATTTAATTAGAACATAAAGGAAATTATTCATACATAAATATGGGCAATGATATAAAACAAGACATTTAAATGATCGCTACGCGAGCTTTAGGAGGAGAAATCCTTTCTGATACGAATAAACACAAATATACAAAACTATAAAGCTCGCTGTTCACTTAAAGCTTGTACCGTGAGCTAATGAGTGTAGTGGCGGCCGGTGAACAGAGGCGGCCTTGTCCAATGTCGAGGGCGAGCTGTGAAGCGCGTCGTCACTCTGCATATTCTTGTTCATACTTCGATACTGTTTGCTTTTATACTTATGTAATACTAGCATTTGCTTGTGGTTTCACTCGCGTGACAGTTCTTTTATATCCCTAGGAAATTATTTTCTTCTCTTCCTCATTATGTACATAGGAAATATTTCATGTTGATCGGTTGAGAAGTTATCGCGGGAAAGCACTGCAATTATTTTATTTATTAGAATTAGTGACGGATTTGTGTTGCCCGAGGTGACATTCAAATGGTCTTACATTGTAGAGTTATTCCATTGTGAGGTGAACCTGTTGTACCCAAGTCAGGTTTTTGACGTTTGATTTCTTTTTAATAATGCCGCTAACTACATAATTCAATCATAAAACTGTGTATGTTTCCAAAAGCGAAGGTACATCAAACCAGATGTACTTTGGACCGTGTCCATTGTACCTTGGACAGAGATGGTTCAAATCGATATAAATACTTTTATAATCTGTGATTTATTCATTTTGTGTTGAAATAATATTAGTGATAATTATTAAATCATATAAACATTTGCATATTCTGTGTTTATAGTACATTTTTAAGACAAATTGTATAAAAAAATAACTTTAATAAATTAACCTTATCTTAATTGAATATAACATAATGTTTATAATAATTTAATAATTAAGTGAAATGATATTAATATACACATTAGTATAACAATAATAATATGTATATAAAGTAAATTCTTGATGCTTAGAAAAATAATAGCAGATATTTTGAAATCGACTGTGTTACGAAACAAAATAATGCTTCAAATATTTCGCATGTCTATTTTTGTTTTTATAACGCAGTGTCTACTTGTTAACGAATATAAGTGTTTGGAATACGAAACCTCTTTGCTTTAACAAAGATGTTTCGTACTCAACATACATAACATACAAGAAAAAATAAGATTTAATTACGATGTTTACAAATTTCACATAAAAAACATAAAATATCAATTTGCATGGGATTAATGAACGGGCAGCCATTTTTTCACAATTATTGTACACAAAAAATGAACTCTCAATGTCTTTGGATACAGACAAACACATAACAACAAGAGAACAAAAGAGGTGTATCAGAGAGAGACGGACAGATGTGGCAGGTATCTCGTTTCACGCTGATCACAAGTGATGTGTTAAACTGGTAACCATTAGACGAAAATGATTTCGGATAATTGCTGTGATTTCGTTTTCAATTAAGAATATGATAAAAAGTGGAGCCAGCAGTATTCACAGAATACTGAATGTCTTATCTTTGATTCGTTATTATTGGTGGTTTTTATTCGTTTGATACCAACACACCGCCCGGTGCCTCCCCGTAAACTTAGACAAGGGGTTTCGTGGTTGTTACATACTCATACATAATGTATTACAATAAAATTGGAGTACCATATTGAACTGTAACAATTGTTACGTGAAAATGTCAACCAATGCACTGAATTAGCACTTAAACTTAACTTAAACACTTCATTTTCATTTTATATTTTTTATTTTGATTATTAATATTGGGATTACATCGTCTAATGCTAAATGTATTAAATGTATATATTTTCAAGTATTCAATTGCATATCAAACAACATTAAAGTTCTCTATTCACAAAATAGCCTTTTAACTTTCGTAGTCTACTTCAAATATTTCATCAAGTTTGAGCTAATCCGGAGTCCTGACTAGACAAAAATGCTACAAACCTCGGCTAAGACAGGATCTGGAGAGCACAGCCGTACTTCCTTTACTATTCAAAATAAGCAGTTTGCTTGATTATCATGAGTATGGATGGCGTTTATATATTGTAAGATATTTAATGACTACATACAACGCTGTCAGCCCCTATAGACGCACGTGTATGGTACATGCAGAATTCAATGTCACTCCAAGGTGTAATTTATGTGCTAATAAGAATATATAAATGTATAATGTCATTGCAACAATGTTGTTGTTTTTGTATAATTATAGGTATGGTATACAATATAGAATAATCTGAGGAATAAAATACATTGTTTGTGTAAAGTGTAATTTTTTTTTTGGTATTGGAAAGCGAATGAGACGACGTGTGATCTGATAGTGAGTTACCACTCTTCGGACTCCAAAACAGTCAGAAATGCCACGAAAATATTGTTTATTGGATATAGTTTTTTAGTTACATTACTATTACGCTATACAATTATACATATTATTAACATTATTTTTATCATATTATTGTAGATCAGAGAGAAAACATAGATACGTTCGAATAAAGGTGAAATAGGCAATTGGTCGCTTCCAGATTCTTATTTGGCACGTAAATTGATTCAAAAAACACGATTCATTTAAACCTCCACAGTCGTATACCTTCGAATATATTTTAAAATAATTACAAAGACACAACCACAACACAGCTACTGTAATAGCCCATGAATATGATTCCTATTGAGCTGTCTGTTTGTCTGTCAAAAGCATTGTTAGTTAACAAAGCTGGCTGATAGACAGCTACGTAAGGTACAGCTACAGCTACGTAACCATTTAGGTACAAAGAGGTTATTAGCATTAGAGAATACTATGCTATGTCAGAACAACAAACATTTCCGCTCTAACATCAGAAGTAATACGAACTTCATGCTAGTTTCAGTCATTAAAAAAATGAACCCCACAGTACATAAAAATAACTTTGAAAAGAAAAAGAAAAAGTCAAGAAAATACACTATCAAAACAAACAATTCAGAAAGTTTCATTTAATAATAAGATTTGGTTGTAAGCCTCATGGTCTTGTCGAAAGGCTTGTTTACAAGAAGAATACAATATACCTACAGTGTTGTAATACATTATGTATGAGTATGTAACAACCTCGAAATCCATTGACTAAGTTCACGGGGAGGCACCGGATGGCTGTTGGTATCGAACGGATTAAAACCACACGGTGTGTCATACTTCACTTAAAACAGGAGGGAATATGGCAATAGTTTAGGCATCAATACTAAATGACCAGCGAACTCGGCTTTCCTCTTAATTCATTTCAATACACAATAAAGGCCATAAGGTATAGACGTAATAGCGCCTAGACATACAGGATTTATCGAGGTAGGTGACGTAGGTTAAAAACCCTGACGCTTTTTCTGTTAATAATCCATGAAATACTTCGTGACTAGCGATAAAGAGATCTTAGCGATGAAGACATCAATCACATCATACAACAGTTTAAGTGTTAGTTGAGTGCATTGGTTGACATTTTCACGTAAGAATTGTTACAGATCAATATGGTACTCCAATTTTCCCAAGAAGGTGTCTGGTGACATTGTAAAAGGAAATCCATTTTTATCAGGATTAATCCCTACCAAGCACTCATGTCTGTAAGTCCAGTACTCTTGGATCAATAGTGACACACGAACACACAGAGTTATGTCTCTCGAGAAGTCCGCGGGAAAACTAAGTTATTTTGAACTGTGCACCGAAATTAAGCAAAAGAAAACCAGACGAGTTGAGCAAAACGAGATTGCAAAATGAAGTAAAAATAGCTACCTACGCACCCTTTTAACTAATTGTACTAATACTGATTTCTTCGACCCTAAATAAAAACGAGGAACGGGTAGAAAGATAATTTTCAATACAGAAACAAAACTTGTAAATTAGAAATTAATTGAATCGTATCTATTGACGACATTGTTTCAATGCCCTACATTAGTGTTGTTAAATCTACTCCATTTTTCTCAGTTACATTCGATCCTCAGAACAGATAAATATGTATGTAACCTTTGTTTCACTATCAGGTAACTAAGTCGAATACGATCACAATGTTAATTGATACATATTTAGTAGGCGATTGTAGGATATTCTAGTAATGGCTACCGTGAACCAGAAGATTAGGTCGTGAGACACGCGATTAATCAATATTAATTTGCGTGATGTATAATATAATTCTGTCTTAGTCGCCACCGTCATAGTAGCGTGCAAAATAATGTCGTGCGAAGACATTATCTTTTACTGGTCCAAAACTTGATGCGATAAAAATAAATTGATTTTGACGTTATCACACAAAAATTGAATTGTTTTGTTCGTTCAATCCCAAATTATCCGTGATAAAATGATAAACTATCTGTTATCCGTGGCTTCTCACACATTAATGTTATACATCATGTGATTTCAGGTCCATTATCAGAGAGTTTAAATTCAGCTGACCTCGTTAACGCTCAAGTTGTCATATCTTTAATTACAAACAATAACAAATTCTATTGTCTGTCGATACGCCTTTATTAGCTTCACTCGTCACTAATCAAGTAACAATGAGTAATAATTTTATAAGTTAATTTTAACCTACTTGAATTTCTCGTGAGTTTATATGTGCATGTAGTATGCATGACAATACAATTTATTATTTGACATTTTATGTATTTTTTTGAAGATATTTATATATTTATTATTATTTTTTTTTATATATTTGCCCGCGAACAATCCCGTTATGAAATGAGCTCCCTGCCGAGGCTTTCCCTGGGAACTACAGTATAGGGCTCTTCAAGAAGGGGGTAAATAGGTTTTTAAAGGGTCGGCAACGCGCACGTGATGCCCCTGGTGCCGCAGGCGTCCATAGGCTGCGGTAACCGCTTACCATCAGGCGGGCCGTATGCTCGTTTGCCACCGTCGTGGTATAAAAAGATATACACAAATCTACTTAACATTTCCTTTTTTTTTATATATCTTGTGTGTCAAGTCACGCCCAATATATGGTACCGTAATAAGGGCCTCTGCTTATTTCATATTACACCACCTCACCTTGATGGACTCAGCTCAGTTCAGATAATCAAGTAATAATTTATATAATTTGGAAAAAATTATACAAGTCAATACGTGAGACATCTTAGTGGTGTGAAAAAACTAAACAGAGCTTGTACTATAACAGCTGAATTGACTGCCAGAATACTTTAATACTTTTTTTAAATACATACAGTTGATACACAGAAACAACCAAACCCGACTCAAATATTAACAGATCATACGCTAATTTGGTGCGATACGGGTATCCCGAGACTTCCAAGCTCAGCAGTCGCATACGCTATCACTGCGCCACCGAGGCTGTTACTAAGAATACCACAACAGAAATAACATTAGGTATACTATCAATAACTGACCTATTACGGACACTTAGATTTATCTCCGATAAGAAATAAGGAAAATTTGTATTCACGAGCAACGATAATCACAGATGTATTTAAATTTTTCACGATTATAAAGAATAATAGCACTGCGCGCGGAGTTCAAAGATGGGTTTTCGTAATTATTTAGTCATAGTTTGCTAATTTTATGCATAACATTGTGATAAAACTTGTTGGTCTCTAAGCGAAGTGCCCATTTATAAAAAAACGATGGATAGCAACCACATGAATGTAATTCGACGAATACAGCATTATTTTGTTATGCTTAGTAAGATATACTTCATACAGGTCTTATAAATATATTTTTTAAAGTGTAGCATTATAAAAGTACAAAGATAAAGTTGTTAAGTAATCCTTAACTACTAAATTAAAAATCTTTTTTTTTTTAAATAAGCATCCTACCAAAGTGACTCTATTCTGCCTGATGGAAAGCATGAATAGAATCCAAGAGCGGTGGTTGTCGTACTCACTGCGAATGAAGACAGTGCAGTATGGCGACCCACGCTATTCATTTCACGTCCCGCTTAAAGGACCAGGGATCGTAGTGGGAGGGAAACACGTGCGCTGGCAATTAATTCCAGGCTTTAATCGATGTGTTTAACCATGTTTAATTTACTGGCACACGTAGGCTAAAAAACAATGCAATTGAAATCAAGAAAGTAGTTTGTAGCCATCATATTTTAACATGATAGATACAAAGTAAACCTAAGTAAATCAGTCTAATTTCTACCAATTTTATTATTGCGAAAGTGTGTGTGTCTGTATGTAGTTCTTCATCTATAAACGTTGAATAAATTTCGATGAAATTCGGTACAGAGATAGTTTTAGTCCCAGGAAAAGACATAGAATAAATTTAAGGAGGTAAAAATGGAGGGTAAGTTGGTATGGGGATCCATGACCTCGCACCAGTTTAGATGAAATTGAGTATGGAGATAGTTTGATTCTCGAAGGAAGGGCATAGAATAATTTTCGTCCCCGAAATCATCAAGTTATAAAATATTGTTGATGTGAAAGTAGCTCTGTCCGCTTTCACAGCTAAACCACTAAACTGATTTTAATGAAATTTAGCATGGAGAAATTTTCATTCTTGAAGAAGGACGTAGGCTATTTTTTACATGGTGACGGATGTCCGTGTGGTGAATGATTAAGAATACATAGTGTTACCACCTCTATTCATCACGTGGGTGTCGTAAAAGGCGACTAAGGGAACAAAGTATGCAAAACAACATCATTACAAAGAGAAGGAAAACTTGTAGCAAATCCTATTCCAACCCGTTTGGTCAGCGTGGTATAGTAGGCTAAAACCTCCTTGCTAAGGAACTGTAAAAGGCTGTTGATGATGATGATGATGAATAGTGACGCATTGGTAGTCATTAAGTATGACCGTCAACATCATTTAGTGTCTTTTAGATGCGCAGATGATATATAAAATATTGTTTCCATCACCACCTCCGCTCCTACTTGTTGAAACAATAGCACTCTAGTAAAGTCGTGCCCGAAGAATAATTTTTAAATTGAAAAAGAAACTACAATATTCAATAATACTATTTACTGTACTCAAATAGTTGTATGAGCTACTTACAACTGAAAACAATTCGGTAGATGACTGTATCATAAATAAATACCCATGTCTACTTCATTACAACTGATATCGCGAAACATCTCGGAAAATACAATTAACACAGCTTATTATTATTATTACGAATTTCAATCAAATATACAGTGAAATATGTTGTTCAATTGAGTAGTCTAAAACAGTGACGTCACAATTTAGTATTTAGTACATTTTTTATACAAACTTGTCCTTTTGACAGATGATAAAAGTAACTAATTTGGCTAAGGTGTCATCTAGCCTATTGGTTACTATTTTCACGTCACATATATTTCGTATTTGTATTGTAAAACTCACCTTTAGTTAAATGACAATGTTTTAACACCTCTGCGTTATCTTAGTATTTACACATAATTCTTACTAGGTATAACCACCTACTAATGACTATGTAACTTGTATTTAATATTTGTTTGACTAGTACAACTTCTTTAAAGTTACTGCCTACAACAATGACTTCAGTTTTCCACAACACCTATCCAACCCTTCGTTGGTGACAGACAAAAGAATAGAGTACATTTATCATTAATACCATATTAAGTGAATTAAATATAATTTTTAACATAATGGACTACGTACTCGTTAAAAATTAATATCATCTTTAAATTTAAAAACGCTCCGGCAGTGTTACCAACTCCCAAAAATATTTATCCCTAAACCTAAGTCAAAACCCCCTAAAATTTCCTCAATTATTTGAAAATTCTCCTAAAAATATATTTAATAAAATAAATAAAAATAATATGTAAAATAATAGGAATATGTAGTATAAAATAAAAGTATTTTTTTTATTTATAATTTATCTAGTACATTATAAATTATATCTATTATCTATTTAGTAAATTTTTCATATAAAATTGTCGTTTTGACAGATGATAAAAAGTAACTAATTTGACTAAAGTGTCATTTAGCCTATTATTTTATGTTAAATATTGTTGTATCGTTTTGATGAGTTCAATGAATTTCTTTCTTAGCATGACAGTTTTTTACTTCAGTTTATAACGTCATATTTTCTTTTATTTTATGTATATATACAATAAAGAGAAATAAATACATAAATAAATTTTAACCACTACTCCGTTCACGAGGTCAAATATATATTTTTTACATATTAAATATTAAACTACTATGGTAATCATATTCTTTGATCTTCCATAAGTATATTATCGCCAAATTTTTAAGTACATATATCGTTAAACGATTTAAATATAAAAACGTAGAACGTAATAAGTATTAAGCGATCATTAATTATCTCCGAGTGTAATTTATTTATAACATATCATCATTAGGCATTATCATTAACGGTCCACTGCTGGACGTAGGCCTCTCCTTGGCCGCTCGGGAGCCGGATTGGTATAGGGTTTGTTTCAAGATTTCTTTTTTTTTGCAGTGTGTTGTTTGCTCCCTTAGTCACTTCTTATCGCACCCATGGGATGAATAGAAATGGTGAAAATGTACTCTTAATCAATCATCACGTGGTCAATAATGTGTTTGTATTTATAAATATACAGATGTATATATGTTTATTAGCAGTCTCGTCACCACAGTACAGGTTCAGGTGTAAACTCTTATTTTGCTTTTAAACGTCTTTTCACTGACAGGGTAAAAAACGTCAGAAGACTCAGGCGCCGGAGATCACTAGACGATCTCCGTCCTCCATAAGTGCAGGCCTGGGGGTGACAGATGAGGCCATCTGTCACCTAGTAGAAGCAGGTTGGAGGGGATGGCTGAGCACTACGGACTGCGCGCACCCTTTCGGGGGGAAGGAGGGCAGTAAAGAAACCATGAGGTTTCCACATAAAAGGGGGCCACTGCAGCCGTAGTTGGTCCGCGGTTCCAGGGATTTCCTTACTAGGGTGCACCTGCTCCCCTGGCTATTGGTACCTGAGACGGCGTGGGTTTTTCGTCGGTTCGAGTCCGACATAACCACCCTTAGGTGGTATCCGTGGGGATTTCCGCACAGTACAAAAAAAAAGAGAAAAAGGGTAAAACACGTATATTGGTGTTTGAGAACTGTTTAATTGTTGCTACACTATCTACATACTTGTAACTGCAGACAAATGAACGTCATTTACACGGGATACTGGCAGACAATAATAAAAAAAACGAATAATAAAACTTAAGATCATTGTTATATGAATTTAATCTGAATTTTTCTCGATTTAAAAACCGCATAAAAACACTTTTTTTTTCGTAAAATACAAGCAGGTTTTAGAAAATATATTTTAAAATTGATGTTGGTACCTACACTTATGTAACCTGGCATTTGCGTCGTTTGAATAAAATTAACATAACCTGTAACAATCATATTGTTGTTTAAAATACGTCTATGATTATTGTTGCTCGTGAATATAAATTTTCCTTATTTCTTATCGGAGATAAATCTAATAAAGTATATGTAATAAGTTATTGATAATATACCTAACGTTATTTCTGTTGTGGTATTCTTAGTAACAGCCTCGGTGGCGCTGTGGTAGCGTATGCGACTGCTGAGCTTGAAGTCTCGGGTATGATACTCGTATCGTACCAAATGAGTGTATGATCTGTAAATATTTGAGTCGGAGTTTTGTTGTTTTTATGTATCAACTGTACGTATTTAAAAAAAAATATATATAAATATTTTGCCAGTCAATTGAGCTGTTATAATATAAGCTCTGTTTAGTTTTATGCTAGATGGCGTTGAGTATCGACGTCTGTAATATTTATTTATTAGAACGATACCACGAAAACACAGGACATCGGTGTGTTTTGGTAAGCGAGGTAAGGTTATAGGGCGAGGAGGACTCAAAATGTCACAATGGACGCTGTAATTGCCGCTTGCTATCAGGTTACTCGCTTGCTCGTTTACTTGGTCTTTATATGCTTATTACCTAAAACACAAACCTGACAGAGAACAATGCATTCTTAACATATTGACACTAATTTGTTGTTAATGTCACGTGCAAAATGTTAATATTTCCACATTTATAAAGGTCTCCAGTTGTCGGTGGAAAATGGGCAAGGTCATTGTCCTGCATACTAGATACGTATAACGAGTCCAAATGAAAACCGGATCGAATAAAGAAACGGATTCAAAATGGTACAAATCACTAGCTTTCAACCGTGGTTTCATTTAAGTTAATATCAATTTTGTCATAAATAGTCATTTTTATAGAAAGTCACTTATGTTACTTTTTCTTGTACGTCTTACGTCTTAAGTGTAACGAGGTAGATATTGAACACATCGACGAAGAATCTGACTGCTCGAAAGGGTATAGAAATTTGAAATTTACAATCTTGCAATATTAATATTTCATAAATTTCATCTACCAAGAACATACCACTCTTACAATTAAGACAATTCTGACTTCACAAACTTCAGTTGACGTTCAGCTATAGTAAGGTACAAATAAGATAAGATTAAAGTTTTTTTTTATAGTTGAATGAAAATAATCTATATTTGTGTTCTGATAACGTGACGTCTCATGAATCTTCGTTGTACAAATGACCTTAGGACGACCGGACTTTGGTTCAAGAATAAGTAGGTATGTTTGTACTTCATTTACCTTAATTATGTACCTCCATAATTTGGTATCGGCGTAGTACGTCAACAAATGTTTTTAGCGTTTAACTATTATCAATAATACAATAGTTCATATGTCAGACATGGCAGTCTGATCCAAACTAAACAGGGTCTTTGGTAAACTTACTTTGGTTTAAATTATACTGAGACAGAACAAATGATCGTTGTTCAGCATACAATTATTTGTCCTAAGTGGGAATCGAACTCACATCCTCTGGTTTAGAGATGCAGGTGAACCACTAGACAAACAGTAAATGTTACTGATATATGTAGGTACTTTCTTTCATTGTTACTCTGTTACTATCGGTATGTCGGCCGGTCACTGAAGTTACTGTCGGAACTCCACGGAGGTGTCTGGTGATATAGTTTAAAGGAAGGCCATTTTTATTAGGATTAATTTTTTAATTACTCTTGGATCAATAGTAGTGACCCACGAACACACAGAGTTATGTCTCTTGAGAAGTTCGCGTGCAAACTAAATTGTCTTGAACTGCGCGCCGAAATTAAGAAAAAGAATACCAGAGGAGTTCAAAATTTCATAAAACCACTGCTCTCCTTAGCAAAACGAGATTGCAAATTGAAGTAAAAGTAGCTACCTACGCACCCTTTTAACTAATTTTACTAATACAGATTTCTTCGACCCTAAATAAAAACGAGGAAAGGGTAGAAAGATAATGTTCAATTCATTGTTATTCTGTTACTGTCGGTCTGTAGGTCAGTCACTGAAGTTACTGTCGGAACTCCACGCAGAAATTGAGTTGTAAAAGTAATTTGCCACCGGGATAGATTTCGTTAAGGCATGGCGTCGGTTTGAACAGGACCTGAAATCATATGATCCGGGTTCTCCCATGGTAGTACGCTAAAGGCTGGCCACTGAGGTGGTTCTTAGTAACAATACCGCATACTCCTGACTTCTATATCCGAAGGGATTTGCCACCCCATCAACGAAAAAAGGTATTATCTTTAAAAAATAATTTTGTTACACTCTTGCACTGAGAAAATTGTACTGGGTTCTAGTTATTCTACGTAAATAAATATATGTTATATAATGAATATCTAATCTACTGGAGGATGTGCTCATATGTACACACGACAAATGAAATAACTGTACAGGTTTTTATTTGCGTGTTATTCCGGTTAGTATATTATTACAACGCATGTATGCGTGTAAATTACGAATAGCTAGTTTGTTACTAATTAATTTGTTAATTATATTATTTCATAACCATTCAACATTGTTAGTTTATTTTTTTTAATAATACTTCATTAAAATTATAGATACTTTATACTACTGAACGGGTATTATAATTTCTAATCGAGTGCTTTACGAATTATGAGTTCACTTAATGAATATTAATAACAATATTATTAAGGTGAAGTGTTTATTTTGTTGAATGTGCTAATCTGTGAAATTACTGGTGCGATTTAAAAAAATATTTTAGTGGTCGATCACCCATTAGCCGCTAGAGGCTACGGAATATCACGCTACGACCAATAAAACAGTATCAATAAAAGTGTGGCAAAAACGGGGAAAGATTTTTTTTTATTTTTGTAGCCTGCCAAAGTGACTCTACTCTGCTTGATAGAAAACATAATATAGAATCCAAAAGTTATAGTCACCATACTCATTGTGAACGCTGACAATGCAGTATGTTGACCCACACTATGGCGGCCTATTACGATTTTTTACTCCTTACTTGAGGACGTAAAAGACATGACAGTCATCGTAGCATTGTACAAACTTACCACACCTGTCACCTGCCATCACAACTGTCACCCCTGCATCAATGGGCCTCCGGTCTCGCACTCACCAACGAAACACGACAGCACGGATGCTGTCGCTTTAGGTTGGTCTTCTTTGGGAGGGTAGTACTGCCCCGGACGAGATTAAGATTATTGCTTTAGAGAACGCTGTACGGTTTTAGTTTAGAATATTATCGTCATTATCAACAACTTCTAATATTCCACTGCTGGACATAGGCCTCTCCTAAGAAGGAGGTTTTGGTCTGTTACACCACGGTGGTCAGATGAGTTGGTTTGCAGCAAGTTTTCTTTCTCTTTGTATTGATGTTGTCCTGCGCCGTTCACTCCCTTAGTCACCATTCCTTAGTCGTAATAGATACCGATAGCATAAATAAGTCAAATTGTGTCGCTTTCAGGACGGTCGGCGGATCTTAAATAGCGCACTGCCAACTAGAACCGGAATGCAGATAAACATACTTTACTTTACTAAATATATGCATGTTATAGATACACCCAGTGACGTAGGAATAATTAACGTTTAACACAATTTTTAGTTTTCGATAAAGTATTTATAAAATGTAGTTTGCATGTACTTTTAAATTCGTCGTTTGCATGTGTTTTATACAAGATAGATGTAAAACATTCATACGAAATTAGAACAGACTTTCTTTAGATAAAGATATTGTAGAAGCAGAAGAATTCTCGCCTCTTTTTGCTGTATTTCGTACTAGCTGCACCTCGCGATGTTACCCATGGGAACACTACATTTTACAAGCCGTTGTTATTCTAAACTATAATCTCTCTGAAGCATTGCATTCAGATCATGAAAAGATCTTCAGAAAGAGTGAAAAATAAACTTTCGCCTTTGTAATATTAGGAAGATGAGATCGTCAATAAAACTATATCAGTTATTAGCAAACCGCGCCAGTTTCACACGGGTTCTCTACGGAAGATATAATGTAGTGTATGTGACTCTCAGAAGATGTGGCGTTCTAATGGTGACAAATTTTTGAAATCGGTTGAGAAGTTTGAGTTATTTAGTGATAAATCTTTTATCTATGTTATTAATTTAATCAAATTTTGTTTCGAAGTTGTACGTAAATCACAACAACCAGTTGCCCGTTCGAAGAGCAGCGTGTGCCTAAGTCTTGAAACCACAAATGTTTGTCACTCCGCTTGAATTTTTAATCTCGCGCGCGTAATTTTTGGTGATAATGTATTCCTTTTTCCT
Source organism: Hypercompe scribonia (assembly GCA_949316085.1). NCBI lineage: Eukaryota > Metazoa > Arthropoda > Insecta > Lepidoptera > Erebidae > Hypercompe > Hypercompe scribonia. The sequence continues at coordinate 26,395,808 of OX438968.1, read as the reverse complement.
AATATTCATTCCAATAAAATGTAAATAGAGTAAAAGGCTTTGCAATTAGCACATTTGACGTGATCAACTTTTTAAAACATATAATGGGTAAAGCAAGTTTTCCATCGAAGATGGATATATGGCAGCGATGTCTTTTTTAGAAATCTAATCAAGAATTTCTCTATCTCTTGGCGAAAACCGAATAAGCATTCGTGCCTTAGTTTTGAGTTTATCACGAAAAGACAGACAATCGGGACAGACAGGTAATTTGAACGTTGTAAAATATTATCGGTGCGAACAATTAAATGTAAATAATTTGCTTTTATTTAGGTATTTAAGTTAAACTTAATTTTTATACCTATACCTATTTCGTCTATGCTATTATGGAGTCGTTATCGTTGATGCGTAATTAATTCAATTGAAGAATATTTAGTCGCAAACAAGTATCACATAATTGCAATAATGTTTCTTTGAAATACCAAAGGTTGTTGTCGTCAATTCTGCCTTCTCCATGAAATTCAAACACTAGTATTTTATCGTTTTTTAAGCATCACCACACGAATCTTTTTCCCGCATCAGGGAGAGATCAGGGCATCATTCTGCGGTAAACGGTAACATAACCTCACTCATTCAGTGACAAGCAACAAAAGAGTTACTGAACACCGGGTTTCTATAAAGTTGCTTAAACCTCCACTCGAACTTGCTCCGTGATAAGACCAGGCCATATGGTTTATATTTATTCCATATGCACCGAAACACGAAACACTCGCGGTTACATGTCATTATAATAATTATATGGGTCCGTATCCATATAATTCAATCGCGTTAATAGCATCTCTAAGAGTCAGGTTAAGGCAAGAAACGTTTTGGAATGAAACTGACCAAGCAGCGAGTACAGAAGCAACTGTGGGAAAACTCGAGCTGTTGTAATATTCACTGAATTAGTTGACTTTGATGTTTGTATACTCGGACTCAAACGGATATAAAATTGTTTTTACTATTTGACACCGGTTATCTGACAGTTTTATGATAATCGGTTTAGTTGTTTCTGAGATAAAACTAAACAAGAACGTTAAAGGAAAAAAGTTTTATAAGAGCCTACCAAAGTGACCCTACTCAGCCTGATGAAAAGCGTGAATGGAATCCAAGAATAGTGATCACCACACTCGAATAATGCAGTATGGTGATCCACACAACGGTAGCCTAGTGAGATGCTTTTTTCACGCCTCGCTTGGGGACGTAAAAGTCAAGACAGTCATTGTGGCAGTGTGACATTTACACACTTACCACGATAACTGGCCTTCTTGCATCTATGGGTCTCCGGTCTCGTACTCACCAATGAAAAACTTGTCGCCTTAGATTGGTCTTCTGTGAGAGGATAGTATTGCCCCGGTCGTGCTGAAATCAACGCGGCTCTACTACCTCGTGTTTAATAAATGATCATATTACCATGCCTATGTAAACTACATTAACAAACTCGCATTAGTTTAAAATTTTATACTTATTATTATTTTATTAGGCCGCAGTTAATATTAAAATTCCACTTATTTATTATAATGAACTTTCGCGGATAGGGCTATTGACATTGATACCAGAATATATTTACATCTAATAAGTTTTGGCAACACACGGCCATCTGACCGAACAAAGCATAAAAGCGTATTTGTTTCAGCAAAATTCCACGTAAACATAAAATAAATGGGAACTAAACATACAAGGCCTTAGAAAAAAAACTAAATATACAAGGCCTCAGAAATGGTACTCAGCAAAACTGTAAACATTCCCAAATATTAAACGTAGATGTACTTGTAGGTGAATTCTATTCCGTTGAAACAACAACCAAAGAGAGGAAACACGTTTCTACTTATTACTTATTGCGTGGTTACATTAATGAATTAATTACTGTCTAATATGATTATATAAATCAGTTAATTGACGTCTACGCACGCTTTGAGAGCAGAGGCCGTAACAGCTTTAGGTCATTGTCAAGGTGGTTTGATTACTGGTTTATTTTAGCCTATAATCTACACATGGGCTATGTAGTCCACGTTGTTATTGTCACACATATGTATGCGTGAACAAATAGATAGTAGGTCTAGTGGAGTGATCCATTAAATTGAATTGTAGCACTTATGTGTTTATATTGTAATTTTAATAACAGTGATTAGTATCTTTACATATTAATTATGGAAAAAACAAAAAAATTAAGACTGCGTGAATATGAATACAATAAATTTACAACCAGCGATTTAAATATAATTTTTATACACTTAATGTCTTACTTCCAATCAACTACTCCTTTAACTGCTAAAGTGAACTTGTTTGGGTTATAGAGCGTGGGTAGATGCACTATGAAAACACAATGCTCCTTCTTTCGCAGTCGGGTAAAAAGAAACAAGGGAAAAGCACACTTACCAATCACTACTATCACCATAAGACACAACTCGAAATATTTAAATAAAGCCATGGCGAAGGCTCGTTCTTCACACTCTCACTCGTAGTACGTTCGCACAAGTGTAATGAAGCCACCGTTTGAATCAGTTACATAAACAGTCCGGTTTTATATTCGGAGGAAAACATCTTTGATAATAACCCTTAAGAGTGTCTGTCGGTGCGTTGTATTTTTTTTTGTTTGAGAAAATTTACTTACGGAGGAATTTGCTTACATTACGTTTACTACCCTCAACAACGGTAGTCTGCAATTGAATTTCGTAGTATGAATAAAATAAAAAAAATCAAGAATAAAACTAAGCTAAAATAAATATAATAATACTCTAAGTCTAAACAATCGACATCAGCCACACCAGTCACCTTTTTTGCTAATTCCAAAGGTAGAAAAATCTACTCATTTTTTACTTTGTCTATTTTTCTGTTATATTTTTTTTATTTTCATTACCAATAGCATAAACCTTTACAATAAATCTAAGATATACAGAGGTTGTTCGATTATTTATAAGTGATAATTAACTTGTTTACTAGTTTACTGTAAAGCACTAATAACCCTCGATAAAGTGTTCATCACTTAAGACTGAAATTAATACACGAGGGTCCCGATTGAAGGCTTGTAATCTAAAATTTGGATTATTTTAATCTCTGCCTGCATTACAAAAAATAAACTTCAGCTCGAAAGCGTTTAGACGTTATAATTTTACACAACTTTTACTTGGTACATCTTCCTGGGAACGTGAGTGACCTGATTCCTGAAAAGGTAGTGTCATTGACACTTACATCTATAAAAGTAAAGTGTAGCTTCTGAAAATCTATGTAGTATAGTTAGACCTAGACAGTAATAAGCAAGTTGCATTGCATTGAATTCAAAGAAAATATTTGTGCTAATCGCCTTACAACATTTACGATGAAAACTGCCGAATCTAAGAAGACATTTCTAGACGATGTTGTTCAAATAATTAACACCGTCACTTTAAAACGTTTTTATTTAATGAACAATTAGATCTCATAACTTTTTGTTACATAAGTGCTGTGAATGTATTACGATTTGAATGGTGCTTTATTTAGTTAGGTGGATATAGTGAAAAAAGAATCGTGAGTAAAAAATACTCGTAACAACTGTTAACTTATCTTTAAGTAGCTAAATTTTTTATGTACTGTAGAAGTAACTATTTCTTTCTAATTGTGTAAAATGTATAAGTACGTAATAAATGTTAACTTTGAAGAGGGACTGGTATTCACAACACAAGTTTAATCTTACCGTGAGTACCAGAGCCTGACTATTTCCGTGTACCTCAACTACGTATACCTACTATTGTATGAGAAAATTTTTATTTAATTTTGGTGTTAATAAATATTATTATTATTCTTTTTATTACGTTTAAATATACATATTGATTACATTTTTAAATATATAAAAAATAGTAGACCACCGACATCGGGTAAAGGACCAAGATACCGGTGGTTAGGGCTTTTATTATTATTATATTTTTTAATGAACAATCATAAAGTTAGGTAATTCTGCAGTTTGTGTATCCAGAAACTGGACTGATTGGAATTGTCGGTATATTTAATTTACTTTTTAGACTAAATACTAAAATGAACTAATCAAATCTATATAATTCATTAGGTATACCATGACACGAACGGAATTGAAAGAGGGTCGACCCGAGCGAAAAAACAGTCAACAGCGTTGTGAATTGTCAACGAGACCGCAAGCTGCCAGAGAGTAGGGACCTCTGGTGATGAGATGGTGGACTGACCACCATGAACTTACTCTTGGGCCGTCACGCTAGAATTGCGGGGTAAAAGTACTTTAAGAGCTGAAATCGTATGGTCCAGGTTTGGTATTGGCGTAACACGTGAACAATGTTAGTAAAGGATTGTCGGTGTGTCTCTCGCGGCAGTCTGATTTAAAACTGAACATACTTGGGTCTTATAAATACTCGTACATACAAATATAAATAAATTACACTGAGACAGAACAAATCATCGTTGCTTGGCATACAATTATTTATCCTGAGTGGGAAATGAACTCATGCCCTCCGATTTAGAGGTGAGGGTTACTAACCACTAGACGAATAGGCCAGACAGTCGATTTTGTGTACGTTAACAGTAAATGTTACTGGTAAATGTAGGTACTATCTTTCATTGTTACTCTATTCCTATCGGTCTGTCGGTCGGTCACTGAAGTTACTGTCGGGCCTATACACCATAACTGAGTGAGAGAAGTATTTTCTCCCCCGGGATAGAAACTTCCAGAATAGGGTGCCAGAGACCGTTCGTCGGAGCGGTTTTAAGTGGTGAAACCACATACTCTTGACTCCTGTACCCTAAGGGGCAGGATATTCCGTCACGTCAACAAAAATGATATACCTACCCTAACACGCTTCGCAAAGACGCATTGTAATTGCAAGAAATAGACAAATACATCTTTAAAGCGTGTTGTTTATTTTGTCACGTCTGTATCAAGTAGCATGTTAGAATATTAATCACAGATTAGGGCGTAAGTCAACGTAAAAGTTAAGACACGCTAACTTACAACTTTAACTTTAATTATAATTTCGTGATGATGATCACCTAATTATATAGTCCTAGTATTCATAAGGTAACAGGGAATCGAAAAAATCACGTATGCTTTTGTGAAAATATGAAAATTAGTACTTTTACTGCGTAATATATTTTCTCTCGTTTTCCTACCACATGAACAACAAATGAGGTGAGAAAGTAGTATTTGCTGCTATAGCCGACCATCAGATGTTAGGTAACGCGTTACATATAAAATGCGACCACTGAAAGAAACCCTCGTTTTTTTACTTGACATCACAGCCCCCTGCTGTACCTTCTCATAACTACGTGAAATATTCAGATTTGCTGTTAACTTGTTACAGATAAATTAGCAATAATAGTCATGAAACAATAAATAGTATTTATTTAAGTAAATCTTTTATCATTTTTAAACAAGTCGGACTTTACAGCTCGAAGTCGCCGGCATTTCCAAGACTCACTTCGGGAAGAAATGCCGAAACAAACCATAGAGGTGTCTTTTTTAAGTCCGATTCGATTAACGCTCGAAGCGCGATACTACCGCAAGAGGTACATCTGGGTAGGACGTGAAACATTCAAAAGCACCAGAAAGATATTAAATATGAACTGATATTACTAGCCTCGACTTTACTCCCATTTATTCTCATTTACGAAGAAAAAAATTATTTTTGTTTAAATTTTTGCATCCAAATGTTTCGAGTTTTCATTTTCGTTTCTATTTCGAACGCGAAGACACGGCCAAAAGTTAGTATAATTAGAAAAAGAACATGTGGTAGGCGGATGTAGGCATATGAATAATTAAAAACCGACAGGCAGAGGTCACTGAAGCCTAGTGTCAACATTTGGCTTTACTCGTTAACGACTTTTACCTTTCACTCATTTCACGTTACCAGTTGTAGGGCAGTGACTGACCAACTTATTTAACATAACGGACCTAATAAATTATGTCTACTGTGACATGCCTTGGGTGAGAGGACTATTTATACTTCGGCATATGGACTTCATAGAAAATCACTGTTTGGCGATGCTTTTCGTCTAGTAAGTGAGGCTAACGGTGGTCCAAACTTTTTACTTGGACAACTGACAATTCTAAGTTAGGTTAGTTAGGTGTCAGTGATTGGCGGTAGTCACTTGCCATCAGGGGAGCCGTCTGCTCAACAGCTTTTACTCTTTTAAAAACCAGGTTCTAGTTTCGGCTGTATGTACTTTTATTATTTGCTGTTACTTTCTTTTTATATGGTAATCGAAATAACATTAATTCACACAAGGTTCGTAAATGCGTAACAAATATTCATAAGTAATTATTACGCTACAAATTGCAAACAAACTTATACTTTGTTTCAATAATTCCTTTTTGTACTGCATAAAAGAAACAATTGTTTGTTCATGTTAAAGTGTGTAAAGGACACACAAAGAACATTGAAAACGTTCAGAAATGCAAACACTGCTAATGTATGTCACGCTAGCTGAACCTCGCTCCGTTTCCTTATGGCACGTTGTGGTTGCATGGATGAGAAATGAGAAACAAAACTGATAAGCAAAGTAGATAAAAATAAGGTTAGAAGAAATTATATATTGTGTCAAAGAGTTAAGCTTAATTGATTCACCTCTTTTTGAGTTTTTGAAGTGTACACGAATCAAATTAACATTTTTACTTATTTAATTTTGAACTGTTATATATTGTTATATAGATTAACAAAACCTAAACTTATCTATTTCTTAAATTATCAATTAAGAAACAGGGTCGTAATTTTAAATGTTAATTTATCAATCTAATATTATTCATGATTCAGTGAGTAGACTTTCAAAAAATCTCGGCACTCAGGATAGGGTCTGACTAGGCGCGGCGTTGATTTTGGAGGGACCTGAAATAATATGGTCCGGGTCCCCTCCAGAGGAGGACGCCTGAGACCGACCGCGGGGGTGGTTTTTAGTGGAAACGCCACATACTCCTGGCTCCTGCTCCCCGAGAAGTCGGAGATCCAAAGGGATTTTTCACCCCGACAACAAAAAAAAGAAAAAAAAGGTGTTCTGACAGCATGTATGTATATTGTTTGAAGCGACTGGTTTCATACAGAACTTCGGAGAAGCGGCTCAAGTAAATATAGCGTTTACGATGTTTTCTAAAAAAAAGTATTAATAAATACAGTTTTCTTTAAGCAATGTACCAACATAAGTTGTGTTAAAAATAAAAAGTATAGGTTTCAACGAGAGCAATGTCGTTATAATAACAATAATTTTAAAAAGCCCCGACACAGTACAACACTTCTAAATAAGTAAACAGTAAATACGTGTTAGCCCTTATAGCTTAAACTAGTCAAATTCTTATCAAGGTATTCTCGTCGCGTCGGTGGGTTCATCCCCACCCCGCGCAGTGCTTTAAACTAATACGGGCCTGTGCCCGAGTACGCTACCCTAACGCGGCCAGACGCATGAGAGCAAACGTCGTTGTCGGTCGTCTTCCGAATGCATTTTGTTTTGGCAATCTCATTGTAAATTTAAACGTCATTCATGTTATATAGGCTGAGAAGTAGGTATTTGCTTTTTTCTTTACAATAGTTATAGATTTATAATATCTGTATGCTGTAATAGTCTGTATGCTGCTTATTTCAGCAAGAAAATTTTTGTAGGTATTTATTTAATTTTTGTTGTGTAAATTATTTTGTAAAATTGTTATTGTTTTATACTCATTAATATATGGTTTAGCTTAGGATTACACACAGCTAGTAGCTGTCTACAAGGTGTGTTAATACTGTTAAAAGTATTATTATACTTAGACAAACCTAAGTTGCTATTTACTGCGGACCTCCTCCACACCGACGCTACGAGGGTACCTGGATAAAAATTTTACTAATTGAAACTATAAAGGCTAACATATGTATATTTACTGTTTACTTTTTAGGAGTGTTATACTGTGTCGTTATTTTTTTTATTATTAATTTAATTTTTATTTCACTCTTAACTATAATATTACTTAGTAATACGCACGACTTACGACCTTTAAAAATTGAAATTGATGCTATTATTGACATTTGTTTTGGTATAAAGGACTATGTTAAATATTACAAGTGATTGGAATTTGGATGTTTTTGTTAGTATTATTATCGACTCACCGTAGGCAACTGATATTTCTTATAAATTGATGTAAATACATAAATTAGTTATAAATTAAATCAAAAAAATTTTGTATCTGAACTGAAAATTTTAAAGTAAGACGAAAGAGCTAGAAAGTTGTTTAATAATCCTCATGACAGATCGGCTCTAGCAGAATTGCAAATGCTAAGACGCGGTTCTTCAATACTGTGAATGGTAATTTGTACTAAATTGTTATTTACAACAAAATTAAAGGTCTACAAAACATTTTGAAATCTTCAATAATATTGAACACAATCGTCATCATTAAAAAAACAATTTTTAAATATTTATTAACTAATCCCTGAATCGTCACGTAGACTTTACAATTTAATTTGTTTACGTTTCATAACCACATTGTATAATATTATCTAAATATGTGCTTCGGTCTTTGTCACTAATAGTACGTTTACCCGTTCATCGAGCCCTTTTCAGAGAGGTTAAACACGATATATCTGCTGTTAGTTACCGAGGAGTTAGGTACTCTGCAGACTATCCTGGTTGCAGCATTATTATCGTGTTATATGGTTTGCTACATGTATCAAGTTTCAACTCAATCAGTGCAGTAGAAGTGTACTAAGAGTCTATTAAATTAATGTTGACTACTGCATCATGTCGGAAAAGAGCTGATGACCATCAAATGGTTTCACACATTTCCATAAAACATAGCTAAGAACACTCTGGATTAAGTCACCTTTCTAAGAAAAAATGAATTATCCAAATCGATTTGTTCGACGGCTTCGTCACTTACATTGCATTTGTTCTTTTAAAAAATATTAGAAAATGGTTTGTGCGTGTCGTTTTGTTTTAAAAATAAAACAATACAGTGTATCTTTTATTGAACAGTGTGAAAAGACTAGAAATACGACTTGAAATGAAAGCTAAGGGGTCACAACGTCCTGAAATTCTACTTACTAAAAAATGTACATAAACTAAATTTTTACTCGTGTTTTTAAATCTGAACAATATTTTGATAGATCTTAGTTGTGTGAATGTGAAGAAAGCAATAAATTATTTTGTTTTCTTTTAAATATTGTATGCATCATTCCTATGACGTCAGTAGAATGTGAGCATTATTTTTTGACTCTAACTAAAGTGAAAATGTTTACGCGAAATAGTATTCCGCAAGACCCCCAATGCATTATGCATGATAAGCATCAAAAGAAGCTTAATTAATTCAATATCTGATTTTCACAAGAAAGTAATAGATGTCTTCGCTCGCCAAAAGACCGACGAATGGATTTTCTGTACAAATAAAATAAATAGTAAACCCTAGTTTTTTGTTTATTTTTTTTTGTGAACCCCCATCAAAAAATATCACGAGCCGCCTCTAGTAGCAGTTATTATCAAATTACTAGGAGTATTTATCCTTAGAAACTTTATTTCAAGAACACAGGTAATATATGGCAATAATAGGATTATTAACATCTTGAAACAGTTCTGCAAACACTCAAACTAATATTTGACAGTGTGGCATCATCTTCATTTTTCATTCAACAAAAACCCACTTTAACGCCATCTAGTCAAGGCAATACAAACTGTATGAATTCCGTTACTAATTCTGTATCGCGCAATGGCGATTCTCTTGCCAATGAGTATACGCTTAACTTCTAACTTCAGGTTAATAATTAATACATTAGTAATTATCTATTACATTGTCATGGGTGTTAGCCTTTAAAAAGGCCTTCTAGATATATGTATATGGGTACTAATACTATGTAGATGTAGGCTAATAAATACCTTACATGTACATTTTCGTTGTCATGTGATAACTCCACTGATCACTCACACTTCAATATACAAGGTGACATTATTAACTAAGTATTGTGCACTACCTTTGTGTCAATTATTTTCAATTCAATTTAGAATCATTTTCAGTAATTTTGAAGACACAAATTGTTTTTAAACATTTAATGTTGCAGAACAAACACACACACACACACACCCGAAACAAAAAAAAATACTTTTCACTATCTGTGTTTCCTGCGGTGCAATTACACGTATATTTAATTCGAGCATCCATTTTGTTTAGTTTAATGATAATTGATTAATGAAGAATTGAGGTCGGTGTATTGGGGTCGGTGATTTGTATTGTAATTGGTCTTACTTACGCAATACAGAATCGACCCACACTATGACAGTTTTGACAGAAAATAGCTTTTGACAATTTCTTTTGTATACAATAAACCTATTTGCTATATCTAATAAAGTTCTTCACAATATTAGATAAAGTAACATGATCTATGTATACAATTATAAAATTCATTTAAATCATTTACATTTTCAACCGATTTCAAAAAAATGGAGTATATTCTCAATTCGGTTGTATTTTTTTTGCATGTATGTTACTTGTCATTTACGTCATGTGCAGGCAGATTTTCAAATTTCTTTTTTTTTTAAAAAGGGTGTTCTGCCGAATCAGTGTCAGGATCTGATCATGAAAGGTTCCTTGATATTTAGGAGTTAGAGGATAACTCATTTTATAAAATAATGATGTATTGTGACCCGGTTTTCAAAATTCTTTTTGTATTCGAATGGGTGTACTAACGCGGCGGTCTCATTATCACTATGTCGGTATCTGATGATGGGCTACCAGAGAATTTGAGGGAATCCTTCAAATTTTACAGCTCTGGCGACGTATTTTAGTTGTTTCTCTGGTTGTACAAGTGTTTACGATAAGTAATCAGTATCTAATTTAGCTGGGCTGATGATGGAAGGGTCCTTGACCTTTAGGAGCTAGAAGATAACACTCATGACAATATGATCGTGTAATTGACACGTTATGTTCTTTCAAGATTAATTTATTTATTTCAAGAAGTTAGGTATGTGTGCTGGGTTATTATTAAATGAAATTTGCTAAGTAAGTAACATGTTTTTTTTATGTATAATATGTATGTATTTACATAAGAAACTTATAATATATAAATATTCTATCAGCCAGTCTAGTTATCATAGAACAAGCTCTGCTTAATTTGAAACTAGATGCTGTTGAGTGTCAAATGTCTGAAATATTTATTTATTTATTCTAAAACATTGTGACAAAAAAATTTAGGTTAGAAAATTATTTTCAATATTCATCAACATCAACAGTCTTTTACAGTTCACAACTGGACATAGGCCTCTCTTCAGCAAGGAGATTTTAGCCTACTGGCCAGACGGTTTGGAATAGGGTTTGTTTCAAGTTTTCCTTCTCTTTGTAATGATGTTGTCTTGCATACTTTGTTCCCTTAGTTGCCGTTTACGACACCTACGGGATGAATAGGAGTGGCAACACTATGTATTCTTAATCCGTCACCGCCCGGACAGTGTTTTCAATATTGTTAAGTTGTAACTTTCATTTCTAAACCAATTTGGAACATACTTTGGAAGAGTATATTAGGAGGGGTCCTCGTCCCTAGACTTCAAACAGACTAGAAGATTTATCTATTGCTGTAATAATGTAATCTGTTATATTGAGGATCATATTTTTTTTTTATTTGAATTATATTTTTATTGCTTTTTTTTTCCTTTTAAAAGGGGTTTATTAGTAACAACAGAGGGAAAACGGTGGTTCTTTATTGCAAAACTATGTGTGTGAGTTGGTTATATGTTATCATGCCATAAATTTATAGAAAAAAAAAAATTAAAGATATAATTTTCACACATATTTTATGTATTTTGTGTGATTAATCTACATCATACTTAAGATGAATAACCGATTTTTTCTAGATCTAACACAACGAGTGCTACAGAATACGGCAAATGCGCGATAATATTCCATGGATGTTTAAAACTAATCCTCTTGCCCGACACGTCCAACGTTAAAGATTAATTTTTCCTTAGTAGACTTATTATTCATTATATACTACTGCATATAATATATTTACACCGATAAAGCAAAGAAACCTGGGTGTTTTGCTGTAAGAAGCCGACGTAGATGCATTTGCAACATTTATAAAAAAAGAAAGAGATGTCTAGTACTTGGTACTTTGTTGTGATAATTGCAATAAAAACTGAATTATTTTGACAACATGGTACTTTTCAAAATTAGAAAATAACTAGTATTGAAAGGGTACTATATTCTATACTCTATGCTCGCTTTTATGCTAGTTTTTATTTTGGATAACCAAATTACAATAATGTATATAGGGATCTCTGACTTGAATGAATAATTTTATCAAAGAGTTGATTACATAACATAGATTCAAGGGCCATGACTTCTTAGATGCTGTAAATACAATGATATCGACAAGAAACCAAGTAATGTGATCCATTTGTAAACATATAGAGTTATACCTATTTTAACATGCAAACAAGAAACAGCCCGTAGAGTTCGACTTATTTGATTAAAATGTAAAATATGTAGGGTATGGGATTTATAGAAAAAAAATTCAATTATTTTTATGATAATTGAGAGACTATGCGGTGCGATCTTGTCAAATTATTGAAATTGTGCAATGAGCGTTTACCCTCTCATACCGGCTAACGCAGATGATCACTAGGAAAGAACGCTTCGAGGATCACCTGTGTCTGATCCGAAAAGAGTCAACGCCTGAGTGCCACCACTGCAATGGCCAGACCGTGGACATGGCGCTCCACACGCTGGCATAACGCTCAGCCTGGACAGAGCTGAGGCGTAACCTTATGGCGGCCATCAGAGTGGAAACTCTCTCGCTCGGTAGCTTGCGGTAGATTGCGATCATATTACAGAGCGAGAGCACGTGGAACTCCACTAACTCCTTCTGTGAGCAAGTTATGCTTGCAAAGGAGATGTCAGAGCGGGACCGGGAGAGGTTTAGAACTCTCCCGGTCCACCAGGCCCGGGAACGGGCCCGGTATCATAGACGACTCGGGCGCCGAAGATCTCAGAACGATCTCTGTCCTCCATAAGCGCAAACCTGGGGGTGACAGGCGAGGCTGTCCGTCACTCTAGCAGAAGCAGGTCAGAATGGCAACGTGACGTGCTACGTAGCACGTGCGCTTTTTTGAGGTCAGAAAAGAGGTCATCTGCAAGCCGTAGGTAAATGGCCTGCGGTACATCGGGGTTCCAAAGATTAACTTTCTAGGGTACACCTGGTTCCCCGGCTACTGGTGCCTGAGATTATTTGCGGTTTTTGGTTGGTTCGAGTCCGACATAACCACCAGTAGGTGGTATCAGGGGGATTTCCGTACAGTAAAAAAAGGGTAATTAACATTATACTGATGCAGAATCAAGATGTCTTGGTATGTCACGGTTACATCACAGAATTGATCACGATTTCATGATTGACCTACCTAGGTCCATATCCTTTAAACGTTAACAATGTACAGCTTTAATAACGAAACGAAATTAATAACAATGCTAAGAGCCAGTTGAAGTCCCTGATATACTATATATACTATTTAGAACTTATAAATTGAAAGTAACTTAACTTGTGCGGGCAGCACGTGTTCAGCTGTTGTGGGGAAGCTATGGGAAGGCTTATGTCCAGCAGTGGACTTCTTATGACTGAGATAATAATGATAATGATAAACTTAACTTATTTTTATTAAATAGTGTAAATACTACAGATAACTAAAACTTTATCAGGTATTAGTAAATATGACCCTAAATAAACAAAGAACTTTACACACGAACGACGATATTTTTTCACCTTTCGCGCTTCAAATACTAGATTTAGATTAATCACAGCTACTGATAACAATAATAATAACCAGCACTGAAAGTAGCTGCAATTTTTCAAACGTATTTTTTAACAAATGCTACATTTTTCTATGTTATATAACAAAAGTAACTGCTACAAATTTTTGTTGAGCTACCATGGATTACTGCATAAAAACAGGACTTTTGAACAGTAAAATACCATTAAAATGCAAAGAAATTTATGTGATATGAGACATGACGTTTAAACGTCATGTTCAAATATTTTCATCGAGAAGTTCCAGCGAATCGAAATAATTAAAAGCACAAATAACATCCCTGGATTCGTCGCTCCGCTCCGCCTTGCCGTCCCTGGAAGCAACAATGGATGTTCCGGCTGTTGCAGCGGCGTCGAGCTCTAGCTCCAGCGACGAGTTTTATCTCCGCCGACGTCACCAAGACTTGTACGTCGGCAGGAGAGTACCTGGCCACCGACCAGTCTGGGATCACGAGGACCACTGACCTCAAACAGGGTTCCCGCTACCGGTGGTGATGTGCGCCGCATGAAGTGGTCAAAATCAATAAATGAGAATGTTATGCGGACATATTTTCGGGCTACAGAGTTGGGAACGAACCTTACTGTGTACCGTGTTAGACTAATCTCTCTGTTTCAATAGCTTGAACCAGCCATCAACGTTTCAGCACAACGATTGTCAGATCAAGTACGAGCTATACGGTGCTGTCACCTGCTGGATATTACAGTACTTGAGAGGATACGCTCTGACATAAGGGAAAGCTTTACTATCCCCTCGTCGTCACACACTGCGGTGGCCAATAGCACACCTCAGTTGCCATCAGGTATTAAAGATGTTGATGAACTAGTGGAGAGTGAAGTTATATCCGTAAGTACCCAATGTAACGACAAGATAAGGAGTGCTTTGGAGGATGCGATTCAGAAATACTGATTTGTAAATATTAATAGTAGACCACGGTTATGCCGTTTGCCCATTCATAAACGTAATTTAGCGCTTGTAAGTGCCCTGGATTCGTTATTATCAGATTATTTTCATAATGGCGAAGATCTTAGTGATACACATTCTATTCTATACTGTGCGGCTATTGCAGTGTGTCGAGTAACTGGTGTTAAATTAATTGAATATGTCAGTACTACTCGACCCAAAAATGCTGTACCAGCTTGGCAGTATAGAATTGAACGTCGTATTGCTGAGACTAGGACACTCATCGGTAAATTAATTAGTTTTAAAAGCGGTAATACACGGCCGAGAGTCATGCACTTTGTAAAACAGGCATTCTTGCGGACTACCATTAGTCCTCAATAGTACATGTCCTGTGTCATAGAGTGCATAGACTTTCTAAAGCAAAAAGTTTATGCATGGGCAAATAGGATAAGACGTTATAGAAAACGAGTTGATCGGTATAATCAGAATCGAATGTTCTAAAGGAATGAGAAATGGGTATACCGGAAATGGGAAGACCCAAATCCATGTGTGAGTGATAGGTATATATTTCCAGATGAAAATACTACTAATTCATTTTGGCGTAACATCTGGTCAGTGCCTGTCACTCATACAGAGGGTGATTGGTTGGAGGATGTCAAACGCTCGTGTGAGTCTATAACAGCTATGGAACCCATTGTTATTAATAAAGATGATGTAAGTTGTGCGGTCCGTTCATTACCGAATTGGGAATCATCTGGTCCAGACGGATTGCACAAGTTTTGGTTTAAGTGGTTCCGAAGCTCACATGCATGTTTGGCATCACAATTCCAAGCAGCTTTGGACTCTGGTTCATTACCACAATTTTTAACCACTGGTGTAACCCATTTACTCTATAATCTGGTAATATATTACTCTATAATACAATATTCTATAAAGTGCCATGGATCCCAAAAATTTTAGACCTATTACTTGTTTACCAACTATATATAAACTTCTAACATCTATTTTGAGACTCAAAATTACTACTCACATAAACAATAATTCGGTACTTTTTATTTCTCAAAATGGATATAGAAGTGGGCCCGTGGCGCTAAAGAGCTCCTTATCATAGATAGGACCATTAGCCAACAGGTCCGTCGTAGTCGAAAGAGTCTGGCGACATATTGGATAGATTATAAGAAGGCTTATGACTCAATTCTATCAAAATAGAATTTAGTGTAGACATGTGTGCAGTCATGTACGTAAAGAAGGGCGTGATTGTAAAATCTGAAGGAATAGAACTTTCAGATTCAACAAAACTCAGATCTCTTTCTGCCACCGAAACTTACAAGTATCTAGGTTTTTCACAGGCCTTGGGAATACCAGATTCTGGCGTAAAACAAATGTTACAGGAATGATTCTTTGGCCGTCTAAAAAAAGTACTTATAAGTCTTTTATCAGGGCGTAACAAGGTGCGAGCCTGTAATAGTTGGGTCATGCCGGTTCTGATGTATTCCTTTGGTGTACTTAGATGGACTCAGACCGAATTAGATGCCCTTGACAGGAGAGTCCGTACATTGCTGACTATATTCCGCATGCACCACCCACGTTCATCGATTATGAGGTTGTATATTCCGCGAAAGTTTGGAGGTTGTGGTCTATTAAATATCAAGACTCTACACAATCGCGAAATATACAATCTCAGAGAATATTTTCTACAGACTAATGTGGGAGTGCATCGTAATGTTGTTGCAGTGGATACTGGTTTTACCCCGCTCGCTCTGGCTAAAGAGAATTGGCACAAACCTGTGGTACTTAGTACTATTGATCGCAAAGAAGTATGGAAGGGTAAAGAGCTTCATGGTCGATGTTATCAGGCCCTACACGGGTCTGATATAGATTTTAAAGCGTCTTCGTCTTGACTACGGTATGGTGATCTCTTCGGAGAAACCGCAGGGTTTGTTTGTGCAATTATGGACGAAGTTATCATGACGAATAACTACCGGAAATATATCCTGAAAGATAGTACGGTTGACATCTGTCGGGCGTGCCACCGTCCTGGAGAATCTATTAGGCATATTATTTCTGGTTGTTCTCGTCTCGCTAACGGTGATTATTTGTACAGGCACAACCAAGTAGCCAGGATAGTACACCAACAACTTGCCCTTAAATACCAACTTGTCAATTTTGAAGTACCTTACTACAGGTATGTGCCCGACCCAGTTCTCTAGAACGGACGTGCTACGTTATATTGGGATCGATCTATTATCACAGATAGGACAGGATAGGATAGGATAGGTGACAGATCAATTCGAGCGCCGCGCAATGATTGTCGATATCGCCGTTTCTCATGACGAGAATCTCGTGAAAGTAGAAAAAGAAAAACAATTGAAGTACTTGGATCTGTCTCACGAGATTACCGATACGTGGAATGTGGATTAGGTGATCATTGTTCCGATAATCATATCTATTCACGGATTGATAGCCAAGAGCCTCGACCAACACCTTAAGAAGCTCACGTTAGAAGGTTAGATCAAGGGTCTGATGCAGAATGCAGTCCTCCTTGATACGGCACGTATAGTGCGGAGGTTCCTGTCTTTGGAGCCCTAACCACCGGGGTCTTGGTCCCTGTACCCGTCGGTGGTCAACTATTTTTTATATTTTTAAATATGTATTTTTGCATTCCTTTTGTATGTATTTAAAAATTTAATCAATATGTATATATAAATATAATAATAAAATAATGAAATATAAATGTTATTTTTTTAATGAAGACTAAAATAAAACTTGAAACTACATAAATACACACTAATTGAAGGAAAATTTATCTCAAAACTAAAGCGGGGTAATGCGGACGTTAATCGGTTATCGTCGTGAAAAACTAATTAACCTACTTCAAAATGAAGGAGGCTCTATGTTCCAATATTTGTATTTTTTGATGTAGTTTACACACCGTGTAGTTTTAGCCGGTCTGATTCCGAGACATCACTTTGTCGCAAGCCCGGCAGGGTAAAGGCCTGATGGGGTTTCCATACAAAAAAAATGACTTCAGTGATACTTTAAGTTGTCGATGTATAGTAACCAGTATTCTTAAGTTGTAGCTATTAAGTGGCCATTGCGAGGTCAGTGTACATGTGTGACTATTTTTTAACACATTGTATCCTTACCGTACCTCGGAGAGGACTTGACTGACAACCGCATGGCAGCCATACGAACATATTACAACGCATATTACGCAATTTTTACAAGTAGTTAGAACCCTAAAAAGTCCGGCAACAGTCTACTGAGCTACTTATTTAGATCGTGGAGGCTTGATGGCAGTCGCTTCGCGTAAAAAATCACAGTTGAGCCGTAATGTTGTACTTAAGGACGACTTGACTTAAAGACGACTGTCGCCTAGTTTGGGAAAAAAGACTCGGTCTCGGAAAATTTGTGCATTAGTATTATTAATTGTATATCAAGTAATTTGAGTTTATTTGAAATTGTATTCTGTTCTAACATACGCTATAGTTTATTTTAGTAAAATATAACGTACAGAGAGTACAGTATACAGTAACAGTAGAGTAATAAGTGTTGCACCACACTTCATCTAATACTTGTATTTGTGCGTTTAAACTCATATTGTGCAATTTTTGTTATTTTGAAGACAATGATAATACATGTACATACATAATAATATAATGAATGAATGAATGAAGTTGTGTAGTTAATGTATATCTGACTAAATAACTAGCTTTTACCCATGATTTTGATCGCGTGATGTAATATCTTATCCATTGCTTCCGGCATCCCTCGGTGGCAGGCCTTTGCTTATTCTATATTGTATTTATATAGAGCAATACCTGTTTTATGACTTAGTAGAAACATTTCACCTATAAATTAGCAGTTACATTATTCACTCGACAGCCTCACTCCTTATGCGTAGAGTGCAGACAGCAGGCAACAGTGTCTACATGAATGTACTTAGTGTTTATTTGAATAACAATGCAGTTTCACACAAGGAACAAACTCGACCTGTATTATCACCATGTTTTCTTAGCTTGAGATACAGCAATGAAGACGGGTATCACCAGGTGTTTTATTCCATTTTAATTGACTTCAAAAAACCTTTTTTATAAGTTTATCTCATTACTCAGTCCTTTATGAAACATAAGTAATGTCATAGAGATGCAAACGAATAGACGAGCCAATTAAGTGACTACTCCCTCTCACAGACAACAGAGTGAGAGGGATCCCCCGATTTGCGTTACGATAAGCTCACTCACTCACGTGATGGGTGATGTCAATACTGTAGAAGGCCAAATTGTGCCGCAGCTTGACTACACGAACCGTACGCTTATTTGCTACTACAATAACGTCAAAAAGGTACTACGAAAAGTTGTGATACTACTCACGATACTTTGGCATTTTATTTTTATCATATTTATTCAGATCAGCATCCTTTCACGGCCCACTGCCTACTTTAGCTTACTATACTACGCTGAGCAGACGAAATGGTATAGGATTTGTTTCAAACATGTCTCCTCTTTTTGTAATGCTGTTGTTCTGTGTAATTTGCTCCCTTAGCCACCCCTTACCACATTCACGGGATAAGGAATCCTTCACTTCACAATCACGGGATTCTTTAACTAGTGCTTTTATAAGACATACTGTTACACAAAATGGTTACATATCTATTCAGCTTGTATTTTCTTTATTTAAATTTACCCAGCGCATTATTCTGCTAACAATACACTAAGTACTTTTAGCCAACTAATGTGCAGTGACATAATACGTATATCGCTATTACAAGTATTTCTTTGTGTTGAAGCGTTCTTGATAATGGCGTGAGAAACACCTTTATAGGTATCATATGAAACAAACTTAAGGAAAATAACTGAAATAAAATAATATATTGGTTTTAAAAGGATAACAAGAATTTTCTTCTATATCGCTTTTATACGGACGTTATCGGAAGAATACGGATATTCTATTTCTTTTAAAGATGTTGGTATGGGCATTTAATGTCTCTATCAGATAACCTCTCACGAAATACAAACGTCTTCGATGAATATCAAGATCAAGGTCATAATTCAAATGCAAAGTAAGAGTTGGTTACAACAGAAATAATAAAACTGAGAATTGAGCCATTGTTAATGTTTTTCAACATATCCGTCTAGCTATTATCCTGTTTTAAATTTACATAGAATTTTCGCATCTAGTCTCTTAAGTGCCAGGACACAGCAATAGTCTTTTTCCATTTTACGTTTCATAGAGTTTAATTCGTCTCTGCCTTTTCCTTATTATATCATATTCCTAAAGTTTACTCTGGGAAAGGGAATGAGCAGAAGCAATACCTAAAGATGATGCACTTCTAGCCAGTTTCGGCCACGACCTCGTGCCTTGGTGAATACGTTAAGCTGCCGATCCTGGTTGTCAAGAACATCTGTGGCGACCGTTATTGGGAAGTTATTACCGACTAATCTATAGACCACTAACTCAACGTACATGCCAGTACCACACGTATGAACGACTAACTGGTACGATGCCAGACGCTCTCGTGAGAAATCAATTAAACTAGTAGCTGACCCCAAGTAATCTTGAGATTACTAAAGGCTTAGGAGAGGAGATGACTCCAAGTCAGTTTCGACCATGGCGATCGGTCTCAAAGAGGACCATCTAACTACGAAGGTGATGTTGCAACGTGCATGTGTGTGCACAAGTACAGGTGCACTCGTTCCTCCTTCTATCCGCTATCACATTTAGCGAAGGTTATCCGACACGACCGAGCGAAGATCAGACGTAGGACCGACGCCTTTACCTACCCTCCAAGACACGAAATTTACAATTCAAACTTCCAAGCTCCGGGCTGTTATTGATCCATTTTATACTTAGAAAAACTTAAACGTTCTCTTTGGCACGGGTATTGGACTCGAGACCTTTTAATCGGCAGTCACTGACAATTCACGAGTAACGAACTGCTGCCGTTGGAGCTACATCCTCCCAGGATTTGGGGGGAGGGAGTTTGGGTTCCAGTAACCTCGATCACGCAGTAAAAGAAGTGCTTAACAACAGTTTTACTACGAAGTGTTTCAATGTTCAGCTAAGAAACTCTTTTCTGTCCTCTTTTACGTGTTGTTTTTAGCATGTTTAATGCAATTTTTGTGGTTTACCGGAGCACAAGTTAAATAACTTTTCTTTCTTTGAAAGTATAGACACGGGTAGACTCTTCACGTTTCTTGTGAAACGTCGGGCAATAGAAAGTATCGTGCAATTTTTTAATAAGTTTATCGTGAATAAGTCCTACTATATGTTAAACTATGCAAGAGTCGCGAAATTCTAAAAATAATGTATTGTATAATGGTACGAAGCCTTTCAAAAACTTGCAATTGATCGGCCCTATATTACAAGTCAGTCTTTTAATGTATTATAAAAGGCGTTTCTTAAACAATGAAAAATTATCCTCATTGTAGATTTAATGTTAACGTATTCGTAGCACCGTAAGTAAGTCGACTTGATTGTGCTAATATGTTAATTTTTGACTTTTATTAGCGTCTATTGTGCTTTCGATCTCAAAAGACTCAAAGACAAATGTTGTGAATGACATTTTATACATTTCTGGGTACCTACGTTACCCTTTTTTACCTACTACCCCTTAGTTTACAGTCACGTGAACCTCAGGACCATAAAATGATAACGATGTGACTACACTAGAATTGACAAAGCGAAAAATGAATACATGATTAAGATATTTTATCCACTGTTTGTTTCACTGAACGATATTCTATTTAGACAATAATGACAATGATTTTTTTATATTACTTCGTTTTTTTCAACAGTAGACACGTCAACCAGATTGATTAATTGATGTATTGTTGTGTATTGTATTTCTTTTTTTTATAAGAGCTCATTGAAGTGTCAGTTATGAAGTAATAAGTGGTGTCGCTTGTCTAAAACGTTAAGTTATTCCTAACGATAAACTGTTGTTGTATAACACACTCGCAGTTCATAATTAAAAATTATGATTATTTTAATTTAATAAGAAAAACAACTGAACAATTAATACAAAAGATTTTCCGAAATTACTTACAGAATATATTTAGCAAAAATTGGGTTAAAATGTTAATTGCTATTAATATGAATGCTGCAAAACGTTAGATGTTGCCACGATATCGGGGTGAAGGAGAGCTCAAAGATAATGCACATACCAAACACAATTGATGTTCAAAATTACATTTTTGCTTAATACAAAATTCTTCTTATTTTGAATTTAATTCCTTTTCTTAATTTCTAAAGAAATTTCTTCGTCTAAAAGTAGATTCAATTCATTCAATTCAAGTAAAATTACACAAATTTCTGTAGTCACTTACGAAAAGCACTAGAATTGAATAAATAATCTTGTGGCCAGAATCAGCGTGATTAACTTGAACATAAACTGAATACCAGTTGACGGCAGTTAAATAGAATAGATTATTATTATGATAACATCTCTGGCTTCTATTATTAAATTAATTTAATTTAATAAGTGTACTCGTTTATCGTAAAACTTAATCTTAAAAAAAACATTAATAAGAAAAACAATTATAAGCACACATCATAATATAACATTTTCCACTGAATTTAAAGAAAAAAATCGCTTAGCATTTATTAAAAATAAGTCTAGAAATAAAGAAACTTCCTTACCTTGCGCCATGTTTCGTCAGCGTGCCTACTGCGAGCCCTCGACAATGATGCACTGGCTTTATCTCCTGGAAGCCATAGCGTGCCACTAATTTCATTATACGAATTATATAAAACCGTATTGTATGGTGCCTTTGAACGTGCTATTATCAACCTTCCGTCCTAGGCATAAAGAACATACTCAAGCAACCAGATAATAGGTACATTCAGCACTTTCTGAAATCATGTACCTACTAGTGTTTTGTAATGTAATCTTAATGTCCTAGAATTTAGTTTTATTTTTAAGTCAATACATTTTTATGTTAACTTAACGGTAAAATTTGAGACCTGACCTCGCATACTACAGTAAAATATCATAAAAATAAATCATTTCACGGCCCTAAGACAATTGTTGTTAATCATACTCATTACTATTTATTCTAATTTTCGCATAATTTGAATGCCCTTATGATATAGTGATTTAAGCGTTTGCTTTGCTGTTCTCTGCTGCGCTGATTGTTGTGGGTTCAAGCCCCAAATGTACACAAATTGTTGCTCTGAATCATGGTGTTCCATGTGTACGTTTCACGTGTGTTTGTAAAGTACTCAGCGACACAGAAATATTCCTAGTTTAAAGGTTGTCTTGAAAAAAATCGATTTGATATTGATGTGCTAAATATTAAACCGTAAAAAGTAAGAACCGGATAGTGTTTGAATATTCCAGGAATGTAGAAATAAGATCTCTCGTTATTTTCCTTGAACTGTTGACGAGTGTGGAAAGACCGAAGGTAAATAGGTGCACGATTCAATCACAGGTAGAGATCTATTTGAACGACGCATCCGTGATTCGGTTTTAATTCAAGTTTGCCTAAAGCATAAGGCTTTGTCTTTTATTGATGACTGGCTGTATCCTGTCACGCTTTGTTGTGGTTATATATTGTGGTTGAATTGTTGAAATAAGAAACAATTCTGACGCCAAGAATATAATAAGAGGCAAAAAAAAAACAATCTTTGAAGCGACGTATACATTCGATCAGATGTAACCGGTGCAGAATTTTATAAGATATTGAAATATACACAAATTAATTAATTTTTTTATATGTGTAGAATAAGATTTATACCTTTTTATACATAAAACGGACAATCGTGAAGTTAATGCCATAGGCATTCTCTAGCAGTCATAAAACAATTTGAACTGAACAAAAATATAAATAAAATTTCCACAAAAAAGGAAGGGAAGAAACGAATACTTGATGTGTACTTAACTCCATGCCTTTCACTCTCCTCTCATTTTCACGCCCTAGTAAACGGTGTCAGGCTTTATATTTTGTCATAAACTGTGTATGTTATTTAAACTTAAAACTTAAAATCAACAAAATTTAAACTGCGTATTGAATTTCAACTGTTTTGAATGTCAGATTTTACTTTATTGAATAACACAACTGATGTAACTGTTATTGTTTCTACTTTTGTACTATCACGACCATGAAAGGTGATTTCGTTTAGCTTTTGTACCATTACACCCGTGACAGATGATTTCGTTCAGTATTTGTCACACATGAATAATTTGTGATAATTTAATATAAATGACTTTAAGTTTTCTTCATTCTTCAATGTTTTTAACATTTGTATTATTGCCAAAGATGCGATGATTCTGTGCTGTGAACAAAAACAATTTTTCTTATGGAATGTAACTCTATGTTGTGATTGCCGATTTTAATAGTAAAAAGGGCTTAAGTATTATTGTTTCTTAAGGTGCCAGCATTGTCCGTGACGACCATATATAACAAGGCCAACGAATTCCCTTAAGAAATAGACTAAAGGGTGTCTCCTAATTACAATATTCACGTGTGATAATAACAGTTCACAGGCCGCAGGTTGTGTGGGCGTATGCTGGTAACGGTAAGAGTTCATAATATTGCAAAACTACGTCACCTATTTTACTGTTCTTTTAGTTGAAGTACATATAAGAATCCAAGAATGTCCGAGAGGTCTTCTCTTATTTAAATTTCTATTTAGCGCGCCATGTGGTTTCAGTCGGTTAGATTCTAGTGCAACCAGGGCTGCATAAGAGAGAGGTGACAGCGAACAAGTGATATTTCTGGGTTATAACGTAAATTCTTAAATATAATATGGAGAATGTTGTTTACATTTGCAAAGTAAAACTAATCTCCCAAAAGGACGTCTGACGTCTGGGTGAAGGCCACAGGTAACCGTTTGATGGTACAGCATAGCCCCAGTGGTTTTGAGTCTTGGGGCAGTCTTATGTTTAACAGGCGATATATTTCGGCTGTGATGATGATGATAATGATGTAGGAATGTGAATAGTACTTATGAAAATAATAATGTTAACAGCGCCCCCTAGTAAAAGCTCTCCACAACTTATAATTAGAAGCAGTTTATCTACTGAGCTAAAAGTTCTGAATAACAAATATAGATGGCGGTGTCAAGGAAAATTCTTATTGTTATTCATCACAAAAATATGCGAAGAAAGTGAAGGTCTTTCTTCTCTCTCTCTCTCTTTTTTACTTATTTGTTTGCATTGACTATACAAAAAGGGGATATACTGAATCAGAAGAAACTGCCAAAACGCTTTTCATTTCGAGTATTTCGGGTAAAATCTTTTAGTTTTCACAATGAGATTTTCTAACACTCGACATTATTCTAACAAAAAATATTTCTAAACACTTTCTCCAATTGTAAATACATTCCTTGGAACACGTAGAGAAAACTCTGACTCGGGAATTCTTATTGTCGTACTCAATTTTTTTTCAACACAGAGTAAGGACTCTACTATATATGGTGCATTGATTTTCCAATAGATCACATACTCACTCAACCTCTTTTGTACAAATGTCATAGATCGTCGAAAAAAGTATTGTCAATAGTTATTTACACTGAATAATTTTAACGTCTTTTTAAATTATTTACCTACTTCCTAACGTGGAATATTTTTATAAAGAAGAGCTTGAGAGCAGGCATGAAGGTAAACTTCTTCGACTTGAACACCATATAGTTATACCTACAACAATTTATAAATTTCATTAATTTACTTTGGTTCAGCTACTGGATACTTTAATGGCTTCCGAGCTATCTTCGATGAAATTTCCCACATATACTTACGTAATTTTTACTGAAAGCTAATTACGTGCAGTTTCTAACTCTTTTAGTGAAAGGAACTTTCATTACAGAGACGAATCAAGACATCTATAATGTCTGAAGAACATATTTGTCAGCACTTTAATTAAAATTTTTAATGTTGTAGCCCGTTCTATAATGTTATAGCATAAATCTCTATGTTACATTGAGAGATAACTATTCTACTCACGAAATGATGCAAAAGGTTATTTATTTTTATAATACTCTGATAGTACAAATGGGCGAACCTGGAGCGAAGCTTAAATAGCCCTAAACCGTATTTATGAGATACATAATCGCTTGATCCTACATCAACAACTGGTCAGCGCGGACAGTAGGCCAAAACCTCTTTTCCATGAGAGGCCTATGTTCAACAGTGGACTGTGGAGAAGAATTTGAAAAGTTCTTATATATTATTTTTGATATTATGTTAAAATATTGAGCATGAGTCATGAAAGCGATCTTATTATTTCTAAATCGCATAGGTCACGGTAAGATGACAAGTTTGTAAATTAATGAATTCCATTTACTGAACTTTTCAAAATTGACAGTCCTATATTAAGCAAAATAACATTGTAATAGAACAAACCATTCCATGTAATCCATAAAGTATGTGAGTAAATGAGCTTAACATTTGATGGCTGTGTATTCATATAGGCAGCAAAGTTACTACTGAAGCAACGAGACACTCGGACCGATAAGTCTCCGCCAATATCACCACTAGATAAAACGGTCAGCACTCCGGAATTTCGAGAAAAATCTGCTCCCTTTAAGAGATTAAGACCAGACTCACCGACGATCGATGGACAGACCGCCTCAGAATCACAACTGGTTAGTTAGCACTTTTCGTTAATATTTTTATGGAATTCGGGTTAAAACAGTAGACGTGTTACCTGATGGTAACTACTTGCCGATTTTTGTGGTGAGTCTTGAGGGAGGTCTATATACAGCTGTGGATGCCTTGGGCTGAGAGAGAAAGAGAGATGAATAACTGTCACTCATATGGTACATTTTGAATCACTTACTATCACTTTAGTGAGGTTGTCGGTCGAATCGCCTCATCATGTGCGGCAATATGACCCTCGGTCACAGTTTTATCTTCCTAATACAAATGCATAATTAATCAGCTTGGCAAAACCAACAGAATAAAGTTTGTCCTGTTGTTTCAGCGAGGTACTGAAATCAGAGATGAATACTCGTCACCTAGGTTGGTAAATAAGGCTGTAGGTGACCAGTGTACTGGCTTATCTACGTCTGACAATATGGCATTCCAAGAAGCACGAAAATGCTTTAAACAGAAAGTAGATATCGTCGAAGGACACAAAGGGTATAAAGAGAAGTATAAATACTGTAGCAGACAAGGTCCATCTAAGGTAAGGAATAAAATTTTCTTTATAAACTTTACAAATAGGTTATTAACCGGTCAAAATTATATTTACCCGGGCGAATCAGTCAGAAGTACTTTTGACCGCAACATCTTCTTGTAATAACTTCATCTTACCTTGCTGATACAACAACACTAAATAATATTTGACGCAGCAATCAAAGATATTATTACCCATTACCAGGTACAAAATACTATTACATAAAACGAGATTTTAAATCCAAGTCTTTTCTTTTCAGAAGAGTGGGACGTGTAAGTACCATAAACTACAATACTAATTATCGTTTTATAGAATATTAATAATAGCATCACACGTCTTTCCACGGCAGTCTGATCCGAAACTAGGCAGTCTTTGACATGGTAGCCACATTGCTGATAAACTATCCGTTAAACTAAAATCTTGCCTGTATTTAAAACACTAGCGAAGGATTGTCACTTGACATTGTAAATACTCGTTACAATTGCAACATGTATTTTAATCTGTATATGAATATGTATGTGTTTTTATCTATTTAAGATAAATATATGTTTATGTATGTATGAATGTAAAATACTTGTGGTTTTGTGATTTATATTTGATTAAATAAATAAATAAATAACTAAATATTTCGTACATATAACACACAACGCCATCTAGTTTCAAACTAAGCAGAGTTTGTACTACGATAACTAGACTGACTGATAGAATACTTATATATTTTTTTTGTAAATAAATACATGTTATACATAGAAAACACCCAAACGCCGAAACAAACATTTACAGATCATACAAACATTTTGTTCGACCCGGGAATCGAACCCGAGACCTCAAGCACCGCAGTCGCTTTCGCTACCGCTACGCCATCGAGGCAGTCAATTAGTTAGTTTAGTTGGTTTTTAATTTTTTTTTTGTTTCATTCTTCACTTAAGTGTAGATGTAGTTGCAGTAGTTGGATTTGTGTGGCACACACTACCCAAAATGTTCGTAAATGCTTAATACATCCTATAGAATAATTGCGATCGAGCTCATTACATAATTATTTGCTCTGGGTGAGAATCGAACCCACAACTTAGTAGTCGACTTAGCACTCGACTTAGTAGTGAAATTCATGGACACTAGACCATCATCATTAGGTAGTAGAGCCACGCTGATTTCAACACTAACGAGCCGGCTCGACCGGGGCAGTACTACCCTCCCACAGAACACCAACCTAAAGCGCCAGCATCCGTGCTGTCGTGTTTCGTTGGTGAGTACGAGACCGGAGGCCCATTAATGCAGGGGTGACAGTTATCGTGGTAACTGTGTCAGCCTTACACTGCCACGATGACTGTCATACCTTTTACGTCTCCAAGCGGGGCGTGAAAACGCATCTCACTATGCCGCTATAGTATGGGTCACCATACCGCATTGTCTGCATTTGCAATGAGTATTGTGACCACTACTCTTGGATTCTATTCCTGCTTTCCATCAAGCAGAGTAGAGTCAGTTTGGCAGGCTCTTAATATAGAAAAAACACCCCCACGACTGACTTTGCAGTTAAAGTTGTAGGTACTTCGTCAAACCACGATGTTGACGAGCTCATGGTGCGTCAGATCCGAGATATAAACAGCGACGCTAGGAAAAGCACTCGGATCATCAGGGACTCGAGGGCTAGACTGCTTGAAATACAAAAGGTATACTGTCCAATATGATTATAATTGAAGTAGGGTCTATGCTTGGCCAGGCGATTTTTTCTATTTCTAAGCGAAATCATTTTAATTCTACCAGCCACAGGTTGGTCACTGGATGGCGTGTGACTACTACACACATGGATACCTGTAACTAATGAACCCCCCTTTTTATCCACTAAAAACCTTAACCTTTGAACCGACTTCGAAAAGGATTCTTTATTCAGTTTTTTCTTTATTATATGTGAACTGAAGTGTGAAGTGTTTTTTTTTAAATTGGTATACACTTAAAGTTAAAATATTAAGATAATATTGTAAGGTCTGCACTGTTTAATTGTAACAATAATAATTTAACGCAACTCACACACGGCTTTCTGGTCCCATACTAAAACTTGTGCTATGGTAACCAAACTGCTATTAATCATACTTATATTTTTCTAAATACATGAATATCACAGATAAATTACACCCAGACGCTGCCATATGATTGTGCTCATCACACAAATATTTGTCCTGGGTGGGAATCGCACCAGCGACCTGCCAAAAATTAAAAAAGAATAAAACAAATAATAATAATAAATATTTCGAACATTTGACACACAACGCCATCTAGTTTCAAACTAAGCAGAGCTTGTGCTATGATAACTAGACGGACTGACAGAATACTTACATACTTTTTTTTTGTAAATACATATATAGAAAACACCCAGACTTCGAAATAAATATTTGCAAATCATACAAACATTTGGTCCAACCCGGAAACCAAAACCGAGACCTCAAGCACAGCAGTCGCGTTTACTACCGCTGCGCCACCGAGGCACTATAAAGGAGAAGAATATAATGTATTTTTATGTTTTAGGTGTATTGAAATACTATCAAACTATCAAATTGCAACAATGTCATTGGATTGTATATATTTTCATCAAATCCTGGCACCGTGTACGTCTTTTACAGAAAACGAACATAACAGAGAGTGACATCAGGGAGATTGGAGAACGGAATGAGCTGCTTCTCAGAGAGATGGAGCGCTTCGACAGGATGACCAAGAGCATTCAGAGGATAGTGGGTGCCGGCGGAGAGGGGTGTAAGAGAAAAGAAGATTTTAAATGTTTGGATTTTCTCCCTGGAACTATTTATGGTAATATTTGTAACATATCTTTCTAATACAATCTCAATCTAACTGTCACTCCTAAAGCTGCAAATAAATGACACAATGGTATTAATATATTATATTATCCGTTTTAATTATTTTTTATAAGAGAAATGTAGGTACTAGTCTATACAAAACAGGTAAAATTCTTAATATGTATGCTGTGATACGTACTCACTTTAATGTTTAATTATTTATTTTATTTCCATAAAAATGATATCGATTTTAAACGATATTGACCCTAAAATTTTGTATTTTTTCTTTCTGTCCATTCCAGAACCTACTCTACATCACGAAATGAGAATGGGCCACCCTACAGTCTTGTTGGCAGCGTCCAAGCCGGCACACAGTCAAAACTTCGGCTTCTGTGAGCCGTCAATGAGGAGCAAATCTGTACGTCCTCGTAAATGCATGAATATTATGTAACATAAACGAAAATATAAAAATCCTAACTGTACTGGTATTTTTTTTAAGGAGATTGACCTGACACGCAAGCTTAGTGAGAGTTACGACATGCAGGAGAAGCTCGCTGCTGATAATGCCGATTTAGAAGTCAAGAGGTTATTTTTGTTGTTTTTAATCTATTCTAAAGACATTTTTAAAGTTAAACAGTTTTTATTGAGTAGGCCTTATTACTTTAGTACCATATAATAGTATTAAAGAAAGATTAGTTAGAATAACCTGGATGAACGACGTGAAAGGTGTCTCCCTAATAAGTTGTACCATAGACCAGGCTACCGTCATCGGGCGAGTTTTACTACGAAGGTTCGTAACACAGCCCATCAGAAAAGAATTAAACTACTTAACCGGATAGTTAGTCAACATGATGTCAATACACGACCCATTAATACCAAATAACTACAGTTTTATAACCTAAAAACACGCAACGAGAATCTTTCATTCGAGTTCCCAACAAAAACTATTGAATGATATCCATGAAATGTTTGGTAAGTCTTTTCTCGTGAACACGATATTACCAATATGTCTGGGTATCCTGAGGGAAAGTTCCTTATTTTTATGATGAAAAGTATTCTATACTCTGGCTACTTCCTCTGCCTGTCCTTTGGGTACACAAACCGTGAGTGTATACATGTATGTGTACATTAAGACGTTTGTTTGCTATCTACGTCACCGGGATCACAACCACGATCGCCTTAACTTAAGATCAAGTACTTGTAAGTCGACCTGAATCTATAAAAATAAATAAATACACTGGTTTTCTAATTTATAATTATCATTACTGTTGTCATTCTGTTGACGTACAAACTGCAGTTTTCAGTTTTTATCCCGTTTATTTATCGTATCTTCGCATATATTTTTGACTTATAAGCATGTTCAGTCTAA
This sequence comes from Hypercompe scribonia, assembly GCA_949316085.1. Lineage (NCBI taxonomy): Eukaryota > Metazoa > Arthropoda > Insecta > Lepidoptera > Erebidae > Hypercompe > Hypercompe scribonia. The sequence continues at coordinate 26,364,864 of OX438968.1, read as the reverse complement.
CTTAATAAATTGAAATAAAACCTTTTCACAAAAGCGCCTCAGTTCGTTTCAGTTTAAAACTTTTTTGAGTGGCTTCTACTTTTTGTATTAAACCAATTGAAAAGCTTGTAGAAAATGACACGAAACTGACAGATATTGAAATTCAAATTTAGAAACAATAATCAGTATTACACCAGTAGATAGACATATATTGCCACTAAATTACAAACTGCCACAGCAAATTTCAAAATGGTTGTTCGACATAAATAAACACGATGCAAAATCTACATATAAAATAAATTCAGGTACGTATTGCAGGTATATTTTGTACAAAGAATTAATGACAAAAGATCAGAACTTGGAAACCAGCCGGGCTCAAATCAAGCGACTCCAAGGAGAGTTGAAGCTGATGAACAAGGAGAACAGTCTCCTTAACGAGAGGCTTAGTAGAAATAATCCTGAGGTGAAAATTTTAATCGCTTTTTGTTATATTGAGATTAGTTTGCCACATTATCGTTACATAACTTGTATCAAGAAAATCTTTCGACCTGATTATTGAATCTTCCTTCCTTCTTTCTTCTTAAGATTCACTAAACAAAAACAGAAAAAAATATTTGTAAGAAGGTATATGGGGCTCTCCTACTGGACTTGATATAAAACTATTTCAAAAGATTACTTTATGATGCATCTCCTCCTCGCGTCGTTATCCTCATTACTGAGGGTCGTGATTCCCTAGTTGAGGGATGATCTTGCTCCGAACAGTTGCACGCCACTTATTCCTCTCTTTGGCCGAATGGAGGGCAACGTGTAAGTTGGTCTCCAAGGCTGTTCGGATCTGGTCAGTCCACCTAGTTGGGTTACGTCCTCTTGGTCTCCTGCCGTCAACCTTTCCGGTGACCATAAGTTGCTCGAGGTTGCTCCCTTCTTTCCTGGCGATGTGACCAAAGAGCTCAAGTACTCTTCGAAGGCAAATAGATTATGATGCATATTTTGAAACTAAACGATAAATGACATCCACACGCACTAATACTTACAAGTTTTAATCACACAGGGTGATGCAACTTCCTTGAAAATACAATGTTCTGAAGCCGAAGTTGTGGACCAGGTACACACTACTTCTATGGCTTTACTATTCTAATTATTACGCAACGATTTAACCTAATGAAAATATTTTGCCTATAGGTCAAGGAATTTAAACAAACAGGAGAATTAATCAGCAAATTGGACGATTACAAGAGTTCTACAGTTGACTTGGTTTGTACTCATATACATATTATCTAAGGTACGATTTATACATCTCAGATTCGAGATTCTGGTGTGATCTACATATGTTGGACCTTAAAAGTAAATTTAATTACAACGCCAACTTAATATCACAGGAGAAGCAGTTGGGCAGCTTGGAGCAAGAAGTTTATTTCATTAAAGCCGAGATGGACAAAGCGAAGGACGCACCGGGGAGCGCTTGTCGCGGCGGGAGCGCCGGTGGACCAAACACCTGCTTCGAACAACCCGTATGTATAAAACCCTCCATACTATAACATATATACATATCCGTACACTTTCAAGAAAGTATAACTCTACTCATTTAAAATGGACCTTTTTTATATTATGTATTCCATTTTGTTTTATAAATAACAGCTACTGAAATTAAACGTTATATTTTTGCTAATCGAGGAACGCAATTTCATGTTTCCAGTCAGGTTGCGGCAGCCTCGTGTACTTCATTGATATGTTCTAAAGTGTAACTCTTTTTTCAGGCTGGTGGACCTCCAGTCCCGCCAATGACCAGAGCTGTAAGTATCTCTACAGTTTTTTCACGAACCTAAGGTTATGTTACGAGTGACGATTTGCGAAAGATGGCTGACAGGACCTGGATATAAGAAGTCCAAAATTGATCAGATTAGCGTGCAATTGGAGAGGCCTATCTCCAGCAGGATGGACTGCAAAAGGAAAATGATGAAACTTTCCCGAAACTCTTACTTATGTAATAATTTATTTACGAAGCAAAAGTTTTACAACCAACCAAATAACAATGATTTTAATAACCTAGTAATTTAATTGTCTCAGTTTTACTTTTTTAATTTGCTTTAATTCGATTTTCGATTACTTTTTTAATAATAAAAATTTATTCGTATATCCCGCCAGTAAACGGGCGGCGCAGGCGCATTTATCAGCCCCTCAATCCGCTCTGAGTGTGGTCGCGGGTGAACGGGACGGGTTATGGACGACGTTCGCGTGTGCCGTACGTTGCCTAAATAGAGAGTTTACCGATAGAGAGGGTCAAGGCAACATAATAACAGCAGTTCCCAGATCCTCCTTATCTCGGGCGCAAAGTGGCACACCATCTCGCTTTAGTCGGTCCGATTCTCACATTCCACGCCGCTACAAACTCTGCTGAGGTGACGGCCCGATTGAGTTTCCACACGTTAAAAAAAAAGGTTTCTCTCAAATCTTTCTCCTTGCAGTGATGTTTTCCTGAATAGTTAGCAAACTATGCAGAAAAGTCTTAGTCTTAGTGTTACTAATAGTCTTAGTCGGCTATTAATTATTTGTTAAGTGGATGTATATGTATAATATGTAATAATTAGGTATATAAGAAACGGTTCTCAAGTGTCACGATGGCAACGTAATGTAATTTATATTATTACTAGCTTCCGCCCGCGAATTCGTCTGCATGAAATAGTTACTCTGGCTGACGTTTACTTTAATCCACGACTTCGTTTATATAGGTGAGTAAGGGAACAATTCTGTCATACATGATTTATGCGAAACGTTAACCGTTTATGCAGCGCAAACAGCGGTAGCTCTCAATAGGAACAAAGTCTCCCGATTTTGAAACATTCTTCATTGGTGCTCTGTTCCTATTGATCTTAGCGTGATGATATATAGCCTATAGCCTTCCTCGATAAATAGGCCATCCAATACAAAAAGAATTTTCGAAACCGACCTGTAGTTCCTGAGATTAGCGCGTTCCAACAAACAAAACAAACAAATTCTTCAGCTTTATAATATTAGTATAGATTAGCAGAGACAGCGTGAAATTTGTAGCATACTAAATAAATATTTAATACATAAAAATTAATTAATTTTTAATTTGTTTAATTATAACTTTGAGTTTTTCATTAATCCAAAGCGTATGCCTCATTAACTTAGGCATTCCAACAATATGACTAATAATTTTGCGAAAGCTGTATAATTTAAAACTTAAGTGAGCATGTAAATAGTATATGAATTTTCTTTTAACATTGCAGATAGATTCTCAGTCATTTGATCATCAGAAAATTAATTTACACACACCAGGAAATAGTTTTGTTTCTTTACTACTGTAACTATTTTAAATAAATCCTTGTAATTAAAAACATTTTTTTTTACATTACAGTGTGGTGTATGTCCCCCTTGCCCTGCACCCTGCAATCCTAATGCACCCCCGGTAAGTGAAACTTCCCACTAGAATATTCCCAAGTCTCATTTACTTCGATCATGTACTTCAAAGTAATCATTTTTATTCGAATTCAGTAATGCCTTGTCAACTACCACTGGCGGATAAATTATCGTACATAGGAAACTGAGGGAAGTTACATTAAAGTGATCGCCCAAGTTTCATTTACGAATACAAGCCTACGGAAGTGTCTAATGTATTTGTTGAGTGTCTAAGTATGGTCGAGATAATTCGTATCTAAACATTTTACTCATTGCAATTAAATGCAATATTCTGCAAGGAAATATTCTAAAATATTCTACGTAAAGTGTATTTAGTGGTTTACATGTAAGAGAAGTAGTTCTTTAAGCGGTTTAGTCCTTACTAGGACGCCATAGCGTGGGTCGCCATACTGCATTATTTACATTCACAATGAATATGGGGACCACCACTCTTTATTCATGTTTTCCATCAGGCAGAGTAGTTACTTTGGTAGGCCCTGAATAAAAAAAAAACACTCGGATTTAAGGTACTGAAGCTGAAAAAAGCACTTTTACCACAAAATGTGAGTTTAAGAATATTCGTAGACACGAGCAGCAATTTGCTATTTATTGAATTGTCAAGTACGGCATTGAAGTCTGTGTTGATAAAAACATAAATCCGACCAATGATAAATCTGCAGCAATACAAATTTACTAATTTATGACTATTGTAACTTACAGACTCCAGCTGAAAGGGAAGTTGCAAAACTGACAATTCAATTGCGACAGACTGAAGAAAACTTCAAAACTAAAGTCACAGAAGTAATTTTGCTTTAATTATTACATAAGACATTGTTATATTCAAAATATACACTTAATGAACTACAATTATTATCGTGTGGTTGTTTTATATTTTAGTGTGCCATGCTCAGGGTGGACCTACTCAAAAAGAAAGAAGAATTAGAAAAGGAGATATGTCAGCATCGTGAAGTTCAAAACAAACTTCGCGAGTTGGAAATGAAATTTGAAGGCCTAAACACGCACACGAAGATGATGCTTGGATCTAAGGAACAAGCTATAGAACAAGAGGTGAACGTAAGGGCTTTAAAACAGTGTTACAGAGAAGCTAGAGAGGAAATTGACGAACTGAGAACCCTAATGAAGGAACAGAACGACCAACTTCAAGATTATAGAGTTAAGGTTAGTTGATAGCAGATTTGCTTGATAGTTTTATGCTTCGCACTTCACATGTCTGAGTTGTACTAAAACACTGTGACCTGGACTTATGATAGATTATGGATAAATACGAGCAACATTCCTGACGTAGTCATAATCAAACGATATACATAGGATTCTTAATGTTTATTAATTACTTTTACCACTAATGATTTTAATTAAATAAAAATTCATGATCTGTTGGGATAATACAAGGGACTTGAATCTACATTCTTAATAGTTCTGCGAATAAACCAGTAAATCCTTCAACAATTTCATTCTTATATAGTACTTGCAAGCACAGCAGTTAGTGGAGGAACAGCGGCGTCAGATGGACATGATGGACATGGACAATACCAGAATCAGCGAACAGATTAACCTTGAAATACAGAAAGTTAAGGTATGTTATTAAGATTTTACATATTTCACCTTATAATTTAATGTAGTTCTGCAATCTCAATTGCTAAGTGTCTTATATTTATATTTTAATTTCATAATATATCAAACACACATTAACGCTCTCGACCATGTAGATCAAGTTCCAGGAAAAGCTCCAAGAACTAGCACCAATCCCTGACCTGCTAAAGGGGACTCAAATGCGTTTAAAAGATGCACAACAGTCGCAAGCTATTGCTGAACATAATGCCGAACAACTAGCAAGAGAACTCAATTGTGCTCGAGAAAAGGTCACTTTACAATTTAACTCGTATATGTAGTTCGTATTTTCAATTGATATAGTGAGAATATTCTTGACTTATTAACCTATAAATAGCTGCAAAACTGAATTATTTATTACAGTTTAATTAAAATGCAAAATTATTTTCACTTTCCACCCAATTTTGACCTGAACGTGACCACGCGATTTTTTAACAATATAAGTAAATTTGAATAGAAAACAAAAAAAAATATGGCTTAAAACAAATTAAAGTGATTTTTCATAAGGTCTTGTTTAATTTACAGTAGTACTAATCATTCATTTGGCATATAAATAAATAATCAAATGTAGAAAAGAAAACAATTCAAGTGCATAAATCGAAATAATTTATGAAAATGTTTTCAAAAAATATAAAAGCACATAAACATACTCTTCTTTAAAATTACAGATTTATTTTACCTAGCAAACGTTAAAAATGTACTGATTTTGCAATTCAGCTGAAGAAATGACTAAGATTATATGGTATTTTTATTCTAATTCCTGTAACATTTAACTAATGTCAACCTATGTTTCCCGCCTGCGTCCCCTGCCTTTTCACTTTTGTGTGTCCGCACTCGTACTGTGGGTGTGACTTCTTTGCTTTTCGGTTTCGACCTACTTTTTATATAATTTACTTGATGTTAAAATTCATAAAATTATTTTTACTACTGAAAAATATATTGTTATTTATTTACAATAATAAGTTGTACATGTCTAGGCCTGGAGCCTACACAGGGGTAGATGTTCTTAAACATAGATTAAACGTTTATTTAATAATATCGGTTCATTCTCCAAACATCTGATAAAACATCTTCAAAAACATCTGCTAAAATTTATATTTCTAATTGCATAGGTACATATGCTTCTGCACAACGTGATTAAGCCACCGGAGAAAACTTCTGACAAGGATAGTACAGACAAACAAATGCAGTTGTTACAACAGAAAATTACCCAACTCACAGAGGGCAATACTGCGCTTAAGAACGAGATAGATCGACTCAAGTAAGTCTTTAAGATTTAAGGACAAATAATATATATAGTGGACAGCACTTAATTTTGTCGCTTCCTTGATTGAACCTTCCTGATATTTCGTAACAATATGTGAAACATAATATATAATATTCAGGTCAAATGTGATACGCATGGAAGAAGCTGTTTTTGCGAATGAGAAACGACTTCAGGAGAAGATGCACGAGTGCGCCCAGCTAGGAGGTGAATTAGATCGCATCAGGGACGAAGCAGCCAGAGCCTTGCAACGTGCCAATGAACGCACAGAGACCATACGCAAGTAAGTACCATGTTTCTAGTACATCGATTTGTTCTTTACATCAATTACCTTTAACAGGCCACTGATTTGTTCTTAACTACACCAAGATTCCTACAAAGTTTAAGAATTTTCGCACAATATAATTTAATAATATATTTATGTATATATATATATATATTGAAGATACCAACATTTGACTATCGTACTTCTCTTAGACATATTTTAAAATTAAATTATTTGACTATTTTATTTTATTTAGGTCAAATTATTACGGTTTCGTTCCATTAGGTGTATGCAAACTACAATAGCAGAGATGGAAAAACAGTTAGCAGCTTGCAGGGCTCAAGTGAAGACTTCTGAGAAGGCTCGCGAAGAAGTAAGTTTCTATATGCAAGTTAAAAAACTACATGATAGCTCTGCAAGGGCTCTGCAACTGGTGATATTGGCCATAAAACTTTAATAATACAATACGAAACGGAGAGTTTGCATTCCTGGTCTTAAATTCTCCATTCTTTAATCGATCTAATAATGTTCACATTTCTCAAATCAAATCCTTCAATTGATAGGTGTTACTCATTTGAATTCTATGTGTAGTCGAACCAATTATAGATGTTGCATGAGGTGCGCTATACTTATTCGATATATCTGACAGCATTTTAACCAAATGTTCGTTTATCACTTTCACAGCTCCAATGCCGCATGCAGTGCCAGATTGAACGTTTGAATGACAACTTTGCTCAGGCACAATACCGCATTATGGGCCTACAGACGCAGGTTTCTACCCTCAGAAGAACCGTCTCCAGCACAGGGGAGGGTAATGGTGACAATCAAGAATGTACTTGTGCTGCTTTTTTCGAAGACTAGATTACAAATCAGCAAACCTGCTGCAAATGTCTTCACCTCTAAACTAAACCCCAAAACAGACGATCAGCTCTTGCTATATTAAGATATAAGAACGATATCTTCGCCAAGTTGTAAGAAAATGCGGTAGTATATTTTCTATACATCATATGTGATTGAATCTGTCGTAAGTGACAGATGGCAGTCTACTAATGGCTTTACCAGTCGTCTAGTTTGGGGTTGAGCTAACTACTTACGATAGGTCTCTTTCGATATATAACAAAATGCTAGCTTTTGACATCGTTTGATTCTGTAAATATCAAGAGAGGGAAGTTGACTTCAATACTAAATGTCAATTCTGGCCTATAATTACTGACTTGACTAGTCTTAGTCAGTATTAAGGGTTGACAGACTTGGACGCGTATAGTGGTATTCTCATGCTCTGCTTTTCACTTTTCGAATTCACTAATTTACAACTGACAGTTTGTCATATTTTGACCTTTCTTAAGGCAATTACGTCAAACAGGATCCAATGAATGCATTTTTTTTCCTCCGTTTCCTTATTATTAAAATTACAAAATACTATGGAATGCCATTGCCGAGACGTATTGTGATAAATTGTATCGTACCATAAACAGTAAAACCGAAATAAAAAACAAAATGGTTGCTTTACTAAGTTGGTATCGTAATAATCAATCATAATACAATTAATAGTCGAGATGTCTGTGACACTTTGTAAATTTCGGACAATGTCATCCGTTTCTATTTGTACTACTATAGTATAAGTAGACGATATATATATTGCTGTAGTAAGAATGATGAAAAATATTCTGTGATTCTGAACTCTGAAATTCTAAAATCCCAATCAAATATATTCACCTTTAAAATAAACACAAGTAATAAAGGTAATATTTGTTCAAATTTATAAGCAGAGTAAGCTAAAATTAAAAAAACTATTTTATAGTGTACGAGGTCAGCAACCCTTATTTAGGCTATTTTTGACACATACTCGGTACTCTATTAATAATAAGGGTGTACCTATAACTTGGTAAAATTTCAGCTTACTTTTGAACTCGGGGACACTTTTTCTTTGGAAATAAATTATTGTACCCTTAATATACATATATAGCAAATTTATTGTTTCTGTTATTTTTAGACTATTTATCGATTCGACTCTTACACTATTCTTGCCAGTTCCTAAGTCTATGGTTTCAATATTGTTTTGTTATAGATTATCCCTATTCTTATTCAATTAATGTCCTTTATTAATCTCCTATTCTATTCATGGGCTCTATCTTTTGTCGTCCTGTTGCTACCATGTACAGTCCCATATCTTCATTGTCTAAGAAATTCACTTTTCACTTTCAAATTCTTGTAACATCTAGTGTCTTCCTAACTCCTTTTTATCTTTAGTGCTTTTCTATCATTTTGTTTTCTTGTTCTATCCTTATGTCGATATCTCCATATCACGGCGCGGTTATTTCTAGTTTAGGTCATATATTTATATCATCATATCAATCTTTTATCCTATCCTCCTTGACCCATTCCCTTGTTCTATTTTTCTTTTTATCCTATCTATTCCACAACATCTCTCTTGTCCTACCACTATCATGTTTTTATCCTTTTTGTCATCACCCCATCCTTTTCGTTTCAAGATTTCTTCGCTCTATACATTTCATTGTCGACATCTTTGGTCTTCTCCAATTTTAGACATATTCTTTTTTTCTTTATATTAAAAAAAACAGTATTTCCAAAACTCACCTCACCCTAAAAATTCTTCGTGAATTTAAATTTTTCTTACTATTTTTATACCACAGCAAGTGTTAATTGTGAACTTAACATTAGGTAAACTTGAAAAACCATTGTATTTTCTTAATTCAGTTTTAATTAAATTTATATTAAAGATTATATCCATCACTAATAATTCATAGATTAAAACAATTATTTTTTAAAAAGTAACTTATTTGCATAATTTTTATCCTACTTACGTAATAGGGACACTACATAAGCGAGACTATTGTAATTGGCCAAATGTGTTTATATAAAGATGTGATTCCTTAGGATTATTTTTCATATTTCATGTTCTTATAGTTAGTAGGTATAGATATGACTCGGGATTTATAGTTACTAAATAGAGCGCGGAATTGTTTTTCATAAGTTCATATCTTTTGACAACTTGCTATGGTTAATGATTAACTGGTCAACCCGTGTAGCTTCGTCGGCGCCTTTCGAGAAGAATTGTTGTTTCATTAATCCTCACAGTTTCCTTCATTTTTTGAACCCCTTCTGGACTTTCTCTGGACTTCAACAAATATTTTAAGATCAAAATTAGTCTAATCAGCGTAGTCTTTCCTGAGTTTTATCAAGACTAACGAAAATCAAATCATTTTTATAAATAATCTCTGATTCTATATACACAAATTATAAAATGTTTGATACTAGTATAATTTTCTGAATTTCAAAAAAAGTTTTAAGGAGATCTGCGTACAAATAAATTAAGTATTGTCATACCGATTCATGGTGGTTCAATAAAATATATATACATACCTCAAAATTTTTAATTTTCTCGTCTCGGTGTAAAATCTTAGTAAGCAAGATACATATGTATATTCATTATTAAATATATAATTTTGTTGTCTTATTCAGTTACAGATTAAAGAAACTACAGATAGAATAATACACCTGTTGTGTGCTTAGTCGTCCCGGCACATTATGGCCTATTCTCAAAATGTCCCTTGATATTCTGAAGATAGTCCTTCTAATTGAGAAGGATATTATAAAAAAAAGGACTATATGAGAAAGACATTTGGAGGAAAGGTCGTTCTTCACCGAGACGATTTTTATGATGATCGACACGTCATGCAGATAACAAAACGGATGGAAGCGATATTTGCTCTTCCTGAAATCTATATAAATGACGCTTATCACCATTATAAAAACAGAAATGAAGTTGTATCATCAAGTTTATAAGGTCGAAAGTGCGCCGCAGCCTTTTTTTTACCATCTATATTTCATGACAAAGGCAAAATAACTGAATCTATTTTTAGTCTTGTGAAGTGTAATTTATGCAAAGCTGGTGTTCTACAAGCCAGGGCAGATAGCTTAACGTGCTTTCCGACAGAGATGAGATCATCTCAAACTTCCAGACAGGGTTGTCACAGAGCTGAGAAAAAAGTCTGACCCGGAGATTTAACCCAGGACCTCGAAAATCACTATCGAAGCCGCTATCCGCTGGGCGAACGTGACAGTCTGGTATGTTCTAAATTTAATTAATACTTACTATGACCATTGTGCTATGCCGTGCCGTGTCGTAGCCGCTGTGTCGTGCCGTGGCCGTAGTCTTGGAAGTCGGTAGGAGCAAGACGCCAACGGTGGAGTTTGTGGCAGCGGTTTTCGACATTGGGTCATGTTCGCGGTTCGTTCAGTTCCCGGTTCGTCCAGTTCCCGGTTCGTCCAGTTCCCGGTTCGTCCAGTTCCCAGTTCGTCCAGTTCCCGGTTCGTCCAGTTCCCGGTTCGTCCAGTTCCCGGTTCGTCCAGTTCCCGGTTCGTCCAGATCCCGGTTCGTCCAGTTCCCGGTTCGTCCAGTTGGCGGTTGAGAACGCTTCGAGAGTATAATAATAATAATAATAAGACATGACGAAGACATGACGTTTAAACGTCATGTCAATACAATTATTTTCAAGAAATTGCCAATATGCTTACAAGAGCTAGAAAAAAAGCACAATTAACATCTTCGGACTCGTCGCTCCGCTCCGCCTTGCCGTCCCCGGAAGCAACATTGGATGTTCCAGCCGTTGCAGTGGTGTCGAGCTCTAGCTCCAGCGACGAGTTTTTCTCTCCACCCACGTCGCCAAGACCTGTACGTCGGCAGGAGAGTACCCGGCCACCGACCAGCTTGGGATCACGAGGACCACTGACCTCAAATAGGGTCCCCGCTACCGGTGGTGATGTGCGCCGCATGAAGTGGACAACTTTCATGAACGAGAATGTCATGCGGGCATATTTTCGGGCTACAGAGTTGGGTACGAACCTTACTGCGTACCGTGCTAAACTAGTCTCTTTGTTTCAGGAACTTGAACCAGCCGTTAACGTATCAGCACAAAGATTGTCGGATCAAGTACGAGCTATACAGCGCTGTCACCTGCTGGATGATGCAGTACTTGAGAGGATACGCTCTGACATACGGAGAAACCTTACTATCCCTTCTTCGTCACGCACTATAGTAGCCAACAGCACACCTCTGTTGGCATTATCAAATAAAGATGTTGATGAACTAGTGGAGAGTGAAGTTCTTTCCGTGAGTACCCAATGTAACGATAAGATAAGGAGTGCTTTGGAGGATGCGATTCAAAAATACCGATTTGTAAATATTGATAGTAGACCACGGTTATGCCGTTTGCCCATTCATAAACGTAATTTAGCGCTTGTGAGTGCCCTGGATTCGTTACTATCAGACTACTTTGATAATAGCGAAGATCTTGGTGATACACATTCCATTCTGTACTGTGCAGCTATTGCAGTTTGTCGAGTAGCTGGTGTTAAATGTATTGAACGTGTAAGTGCTACTCGACCCGAAAATGGTGTACCAGCTTGGCAGTGTAGAATCGAACGTCGTATTGCTGAGACTAGGACACTCATCGCTAAATTAACTTGTTTCCAAAGTGGTAATACACGGCCGAGAGTCATGCGCTTTGTGAAACAGGCATTCTTGGGAACTACCATTAGTCCTCAACAATACATGTCCTGTGTCACAGAGCGCATAGACTTTTTAAAGCAGAAAGTTTATGCATGGGCAAATAGGATAAGATGTTATAGAAAACGAGTCGATCGGTATAATCAGAATCGAATGTTCCAAAGGAATGAGAAATGGGTTTACCGGAAATGGGAGGAACCGAATTCATGTGTGAGTGATGGGCATTTTCCAGATGAAAATACCACAAATTCATTTTGGCGTAACATCTGGTCAGTGCCTGTCACTCATACAGAGGGTGATTGGTTGGAGGATGTCAAACGTTCGTGTGAGCCTATAATAGCTATGGAACCCATTGTTATTAATAAAGATGATGTAAGTTGTGCAGTCCGTTCATTACCGAATTGGAAATCACCTGGTCCAGACGGACTGCACAACTTTTGGCTTAAGTGGTTTCGAAGCTCACATGCGTGTTTGGCATCACAATTCCAAGCAGCTTTGGATTCTGGTTCATTACCACAATTTTTAACCACCGGTGTAACCCATTTACTCTATAAATCTGGTGGTGCCATGGATCCCAAAAATTTTAGACCTATAACATGTTTACCAACTACATATAAACTTCTAACATCTATTTTGAGACTCAAAATTACTACACACATAAATAATAATTCGGTTATCTCTATTTCTCAAAATGGATGTAGAAGTGGGGCCCGTGGCACTAAAGAGCTCCTTATCATAGACAGGACCATTAGCCAACAGGTACGTCGTAATCGTAAGAGTCTGGTAACATGTTGGATAGATTATAAGAAGGCTTATGAATCAGTTCCACATACATGGCTTTTGAAAGTGCTAGAGTTGTATAAAATTGATGCAACTCTGTGCACTTTCTTAAAGTCGTGTATGAGTCAATGGAGAACAACACTTCGCTATCCAGGATGTCGGCAGACTGCGATAAACGACATACTTATAAAGATCGAGCGAGGTATATTTCAAGGTGACAGTCTGAGTCCCTTGTGGTTTTGTCTAGCTTTGAACCCTCTCAGCACTCTGTTAGAGGGTTCAGGGTTAGGCTATCGGTTGCAGAAAGATGATCAAGGTATATCTCACCTTCTTTATATGGATGATTTGAAATTACTGGCCTCCACAAAATTACAATTGACGGCGTTATTAAGGGTCACTGAAAACTTTAGTAATTCTATCAAAAAGGAATTTGGTGTAGACAAGTGTGCAGTCATGTATGTAAAGAAGGGCGTGATTGTGGAATCTGAAGGAATGGAACTTTCAGATTCAACAAAACTCAGATCTCTGTCTGCCACCGAAACCTACAAGTATCTAGGTTTTTCACAGTCCTTGGGAATACCAGAATCTTGCGTGAAACAAATGTTGCAGGAACGCTTCTTTCGCCGCCTAAAAAAAGTACTTAAAAGTCTTTTATCAGGCGGTAACAAGGTGCGAGCCTGTAACAGTTGGGTCATGCCGGTTCTAATGTATTCCTTTGGTGTACTTAGATGGACTCAGACCGAATTGGATGCCCTTGACAGGAGAGTCCGTACATTGCTGACTGCATTCCGCATGCACCACCCACGTTCATCGGTTATGAGATTGTATATTCCGCGAAAGTTTGGAGGTCGTGGTCTATTAAATATCAAGACTCTACACAATCGCGAGATATACAATCTCAGAGAATATTTTCTACAGACGAATGTGGGAGTGCATCGTAATGTAGTTGCAGTGGATACTGGTTTCACCCCGCTCGCTCTGGCTAAAGAGAATTGGCGCAAACCTGTAGTACTTAGTACTACTGATCGCAAGGAAGTATGGAAGGGTAAAGAACTTCATGGTCGATTTTATCGGGCCCTACACGGGTCTGATATAGACTTTAAAGCGTCTACATCTTGGCTACGGTATGGTGATCTCTTCGGAGAAACCGAAGGTTTTGTTTGTGCAATTATGGACGAAGTTATCATGACGAATAACTACCGGAAATATATCCTGAAAGATAGTACGGTTGACATCTGTCGGGCGTGCCACCGTCCTGGAGAATCTATTAGGCATATTATTTCCGGTTGTTCTCGTCTTGCTAACGGTGAGTATTTGCACAGGCACAACCAAGTAGCCAGGATCGTACACCAACAACTTGCCCTTAAATACCAACTTGTCAATTTCGAAGTACCTTACTACAGGTATGTGCCCGACCCAGTTCTCGAGAACGGTCGTGCTACGTTATATTGGGATCGATCTATTATCACAGATAGGACTATTGTTGTCAATAAGCCTGATATTGTGGTGATAGATCGATTAGAGCGCTGCGCAATGATTGTCGATATCGCCGTTCCTCATGACGAGAATCTCGTGAAAGTTGAAAAAGAAAAACAATTGAAGTATTTGGATCTGTCTCACGAGATTGCCGATATGTGGAATGTAGATTCGGTGATCATTGTTCCGATAATCATATCTGTTCACGGATTGATAGCTAAGAGCCTCGACCAACACCTTAAGAGGCTCACGTTAGAAGGTTGGATCAAGGGTCTGATGCAGAAGGCAGTCCTCCTTGACACGGCCCGTATTGTGAGGAGGTTCCTGTCTCTGGAGCCCTAACCACCGGTATCTTGGTCCCTGTACCCGATGTCGGTGGTCTACTATTTTTTATATTTTTAAATATGTATTTTTTATTTTTTATATATTTAAAAATGTATTGAATATGTGTTTAAATGTAATAAAGAGAATAATAATAATAATAATTTCTTTTATTGGTATAAGCATTATTGAGATACAATGGTACTCTGTTTCCTGTGGTAGGTAACAACCTGTGTTACAGGAGACAGTGTCTTCACCCCTTTTGTTATTTCAAACTATACAATAAAAATACATTTAAAAGTGTGTGTGGGAGTATGCAAATGTGTGTGTGTGCGTGTGTGAGTATGTATATGTGTGTGGATGTGTGTGTATGTGTGTGTGTGAGTGTATGTGTGTGTGTGTGTGTGTGTTTTCACTGTAGTAAGGTTTCGGTTTGTGCGTAATCTTGTGTAAGTAACCATAATTTTGTTTTGACTTTGACTTCGTAAGTGACCAATGAGTTAATGAGCAAGGTTTTGTTTATTTTGTTATAGATACGTGTAGCTTGATGTAAGTGTTGTCATCTTGCTTGTGCAGTTCTACATTTTAAAGGTTGACGAACGTTTGTAATAGTACGCTTATTCCTGTTTTCGTAATTTATTGGTGTAATCTTATGCTGTGCAATTGTTAAATTAAGGACATATAATTGTCTTACTGTTAGTAGTTCGCACTCTTTGTACAGTGATTTTGTTGGAAATCTGTATGGTTTAAAAGTCATAACCTTAAGTAGCGATCTTTGGGCTTTTTCTAGATGGATCATGTAAGTTTTGCAGGCACCCCCCCATATCGTTATGCAGTAACTAATGATCGATTGTGCTAAGGAAACATATATCAATCGAAGCAGTTCAAAGTCCGCCACCTGCCGGAGTCTCCTAAATACCCATATAAGCTTTCGAACCCGTGACGTGGTTTGTTCAATATGTGATCGCCAGTTCAAGTTTGCGTCTAGTACAACTCCCAAATATCTAACTGTGTCTTTTTCGGCTAGCGAAGGACATGGGCAATAGCTGTTAAAATTGTATGGAGGCTTGCATGTGTGTACTCTGAGTGTTATTTCGGGAGGCTTAATGTTGGCGAAAGTGAACTGCACGTATGAGGTCTTTGATAGGTTAAGGGTGAGCAAGTTCTTTGACAACCAATAATGTATTCTCTGGAGTCCGAGTTCAGCATTTATTGTCACCTCCTCCCAGGTTCTCCCATGAAATATGACAGCAGTATCATCCGCGTAGCTAAATATTTTACCCATGTGGAGAGACTGCTCGCACAGATCATTTACATAGATCAGAAAGAGGCTCGGAGATAGGCAACTGCCCTGCGGCACGCCGTACGTTACTTCTGTTTCTTGACTGACTGCTTCGTCTATCTTGACCCTCTGTGTTCGGTTCATGAGAAAATCCGTGAAGATGTCAAGCGGTTTCCCTCGAATCCCAATGTGCTCCATCTTTCTCACTAGAGTGGGAATACAGACCGTGTCAAAAGCCTTCGCTAGATCTAGGAAAACCCCCAGGCATTTTTGTTTCGTATCAACTTTTCCCGTAATATATGCCACTAGTTGATTAACCGCATCTTCAGTGCTCCTCCGCGACCTAAAGCCAAATTGTGCCTTTGAGAGTAGCTCATTACGTTCCAAATATTTTGTGAGTCTATTGCTTAGTGCCTTCTCCAGTATTTTTGATAAGGCCGGTAGAACGGAGATAGGTCTATAGTTCTTCATGTCTTCCTGACTCCCACTCTTGTGAACTGGTGTAATAATAGATTTTTTGAAGACACTAGGGAAAATCCCCCGTTCAAAACAGATTTCAATGAGTTTTGTAAGTGGTGGTACCAGTACTGTCGCAGCTAATTTTAGGAATTTTACGGAAATATAATCCCATCCGGTGGCACAGTTACTTCGTAGATTAATAATCAGAGATTTTATTTCAGCTTCGTCAGGTGGAGGAAGAAGTATGGAGTTAAGTGCAGATGGTGTTTCTGATAGATATGGTGCAGGTTCGGGGCTCTGATTTTGGGCTATGTTCTCAGCCAGTTGCTTACCCATACAAGCAAAATAGTCATTTATTTGTTTCACAGCAAGCGTGCAGTCAGTTGTGTTGAGTAAGAGTTTAGAAGCTGATAGTTTTTGTTCAGTTTTGTTTGTGATGGACTTTATTATATTCCATGTTTCTTTAGTATCTTTTGATTGTCTTAACGCATTTTTCTCATAATTTTGTTTCAGCTTCCGGAGTAATAAAGTACAGTGATTGCGGTATCTTTTATACTTATATACTAGCGCGTGTAGAGTATTGTTAGGGTCCCTCTGAGATTTTTTATAGAGTTTATCTCTTTGTCGGATACACCGTAGAATACCTGGTGTGAGCCAAGGCTTAAGAATCATTTTGCGATTAGGTACTGTACTTACTCTTGAGTGTTTTGAGATGACGGACGTCAGATAGTCAACCAACCGAGCTGCGGTGTGGTTGACATTCAAGCCATCCGTTATAAAAGAGAAGTCATAATTTTTTATTTCTTTAATGGTGGCTTCGAAGTCCACTTTTGTTACAGTTCTATGACCTTTATTTCTGTACTGAATATCCTTTACGCATACGAGAACCGAAGCGTGGTCGGTAACTGTGGAGTCCGTCACAATAACTGTTGCACTAGTAGATAGCTTGAGCATGACGTGGTCGAGACAGTTTTGCATTCTTGTTGGGTAGGTATGTCCCGGGAGGAATCCCAGCTCTGCGGTTAAATTTAAGTAAGATGTACTGTTTCGATCGTTATTATTTGGTTTAATGTCGATATTGAAGTCTCCAATCAGAATAACATTTTTCGTTCTTGTATTGTTTATTATTATGTATTATTTAGTATGACTCTTACAGAAAAGAACGCTTAGAGAAATAGACACTTCGAGAAAAGGACGATTCGCGAAAAGGACGATTTGCGAAAACGAAGATTCGAGAAAAGGACGACTCGAGAAAAGGACGACTCGAGAAAAGGACGATTTGAGAAAACGAAGATTCGAGAAAGGGACGATTTGAGAAAAGGACGATTTGAGACAAGGACGATGCGAGACACGGACGTGCTCGGACGTGGAAAGATGTGCCGAGCACACCTTTATCATTTATCAAGTAGTAGTTTATAGTCGAGTCGTAACGTGTGGAAAAAACTATCGCGTGATGAGCAAGATGTTTAGGTAATTTTAATTATTTTCAAAACAATCCAATTTGCAATACACTAACATCGATAAGATGGCTCATCTTTTATTAATCTTTTAAGATTCTTTGATTTTAAGGTTTTTCTCATAAAATTTGAGTGCATTTTATGATAAGGTCTACAACAAAAGTAAAATAATTAACTGAATTCTATTCTGTTTAGATTTCACAGCAGTGTCGATAAACAAATTAATCTTAAAAAATAATTAAATCAATTAATATTTATAATTAGCTGTTAAATGAATCAATCAAATAATTAAATTATTAATTAATAATGCAACAGTATAAAGTAAGAGCAATCTGAGAAATACACCCCACGAGAATTATATCTTGTTTGTATTTTATGCTACACAACTTGTACATGAAATACAATTTTTGAAAAGACCGAATTATTCCTATTTTAAAACGGTTGCTAACGTTTCGTATATATTGATCATCGATCATTCATTTCTTTGGAATCGATTAGTCTCACTATGGCGTTGTAGATAACCAAACTCTAAACGTCAACTACCGGAATCACCATTTAAATTATTTGGAATTTAGTTATTTGGTTGCGCGTACCCCTGACCCGCATCCATCAGGAGGCTCATTTTTACGTCTACATATTATGAGGTATTTTATTTCCTTGAAATAAGAAAAATAATGTTGTACACAAAACAATTTTATTGTGAAAACATGCGAATAAGAAACAATCTTACTTTCAAATGAATAACATTTCAATCTGCGTGTGAACTGAGGGACCATAATGTAGTTTCGTAAAAGAAAATTTAGAAATTAGTCAGTCTTAAAACAATTGTAGAACAAATGTGGAATATTACAAAAAGATATATTAGAAACAAACTTATATGGATTTGTATGGCCTTCAATCCTCACAGACCATTACCAGATCTCGTAAATACATAAAAATGAAGGTAATATTATCAATCGAGAGAGGAATTGAATTATTATTTGTAGAGGTATTTACTGAATAACAGACCACACTCGTAAGCATTTAAGATTATAAAATTTAAAAATATAGAAAATTTGAGTTTCCAAAAAATAATTAACAATAACTATTGGCGGTTGGTGGATTGCTGGTCCACGCAATGTCGTATTATTTGGATGCTACCGACAAAATAGTTTATATTTTCTGCTTCTACTCTGATACTAACCAAGTACTGTGGATATGAGTGATAAATATTATGACTTTTACGCATTTACGCCGCCTATTCCATTAAGCGATCAATTAAATATTCAATAGTACAATATTCAATAGTCAACAGTACGGTATTAGTTTTGTTTTCTTGTGGTCGCACTGTCTATACTCATAGGATTAATAAACTATATATTATCAACTAAGAGATAAGACACTCTTAATTTACAAAACCCTTCAAAATTATTTAAATAAATAAATAAATAAAAAAGCCTTTTATTTCTTACAGAAATGCAGGTTTACAATTTTGGTTAGTTTTGATTAGTATCAAATGATAACATTTAGTAGTTTATTATTATAGTAGTTAGTAGGTACTGATTTCATAAAAGAATTTTAAATTATATATATAGTGTGGTTATTCTGTGAGAACCCCTCTGCAGGTAAAGGCCTTCTCCAAAGTGTGCCAGTTTTGTCTGGATTGCGCTGTTTGTATCCAGTTTGGACCCGCTATGCGTTTAATTTCGTCTTCCCATCTGTTGCATTGTTTCTTTTGCCCGCTGGCTCCCTCCATTCTGGCTGGCTCCCTTCCCTTTGTTTCTTTTGCCCGCTGGCTCCCTCCATTCTGTCACTCTTTTTGTCCACCTAACGTTCGTATGATGAAAGTGATCTGACGTTGTAGGACGAAATTACTTACTAAAATTTAAATATACTAGACTTAGTGATATTCCTTTCGTGTAACAAGTAAGTAGTATGTCTTGTTTTACTAAAAGATAATTTAAAAACAAATTTATTGGTTTGATACGATAACATTCACTAAGGTAGTGCAATTTTTCATGTGTGAAATGAAGGGCTGCAATTTGGTCTAGTTTTTACTTTTCTATATGATGCTTTGTGATCTGTTATTCAGTACACATCTTATCACAATACCTTAATATTTTTTTAATACTTGCCGAGCTCTAGCTTATGGTCTGTAAAGATTGAGGGACTAAATAATAATAATTCTATACAATTTCATTATAATTAGTTCCATAGTAGCTTAAGCTTAATACTAAATCCTAATTCTTTTGTTTTGCGAAATACCACTATGGCCCTACCCCGGATCACACGCAAATAACATTTCAAAACTAAATCTGTTCAGTGGCCTGTTCTGTTCTGCAGCAGAAGTATACATTTATTACCAAAATCCTAAATTAATTGAAGGAAAGATTTGCACAAATATAAGATAGATATTGTATTGTCGTCGAGGCAATATATGCAGACGTCAATTATGATGGAACACTGAAATAGGACACCTTGTACTTCTTTATTCTCAAAATAAACAAGTTACAAAATGAGCACATAGTTTCATAGTAAGTTTTTCAAAGCAAATTTCAGAGCAAATGTTTATATCTCATTAAATCCAAATCTCGAAACCGTGAAAGTAAAAGTGGCAAAATATCCGCATCTCATGATTTTAAAGTTGTAACTTCAGAGAATTATTATATATTATATTATTACATCTAAAGTGTTTTCTTTCTTAACATATAAATTTTTTTCCTTTCAACATCTTTTTTCTTTCAAATGCGGTAGCTTTGAGACTTGATTATTTTGCAACTTAACGTTTTTAGACAGGTTTTTATTTACACGGAACACCTAATTTTAGTTCAGTTCCGTTTCAATAGCCTTTCTTGCCGCAATAAACAACCACATAGAAAACCATTTAGGTACCTACCTAAGATGTCTTTTACAAGTGTATGAAATGATTAATTTTGGCTTCTACTTTATCTTGTCTTTTATAATTGTTGACTCATGGCAAAACTTTGCCACTTTGACCATCTTTCTCTGTATCTTCTCTCACCACGTGCACGTTACCGTTCGCCGAGAAGCAAGACCTCAGAGCTTCTTGTGCCAAGTGCGTGTCACGATGTGGGGGCCGTGCGATCTCATGGTACAAATCTATAGCTTCACTCATTACTGTGATTGCTTCTTGTGAATGCTCTTCATCCATAAGTTTTGCTCCTTCCTGTAAAAAAAACGTATTATTTGATCTCTTTTGGTAAACAGAAGTTTAATAAATAGGTGTATATTTTTTGGCATCATCAGATTCTTTGTAATTATGACAGTGATAATGCGTATATGCAAATTGCACGGACTGATTCATAAACTGCATCGATGTTCGAGAAGCCTTTGCAATTCAAACTTTTTCTACAAATTTAATTTAACTTTGACTCGTAAACTTCATAACATCGTTATATCATACCCTTGAAACATACACTGTTTGTATACTGGAAAGGACCACTCAATTTAGTCGAAAAAAACGACAAATGTAACAAAAAAAAGCTGAAGTAGAGGTTTTCTCTTATATAGTAATAGCGTGTATTGTCTTCACGTGCCCTTACTACAAATTCTAGTCGATAGATCTGACTAGTCATGACATTTTCATTTGGTTTAATCTAAAAGGTGTACATACTTATGCGATGACTGCCTCGATAGCGTAGTGGTAGCAAATGTTTGTATGATCTGTAAATATTTGTTTCGGAGTTTGGGTGTTTTCTACGTATAATATGTAAGTATTTACTAAAAAAAATAGTGTATAAGTATTCTATCAGTCTAGTTATCTTAATACAAACTCTGCTTTGTTTCAAACTAGATGGCGTTGTTTGTTAAATGTCTGAAATATTTATTATTTATCAAAAATATGAATTCAAAAATAATTCTATACTTTGATGCAGTTCATGAGTTCGTCAGCGTATATATTGACTGTGAGTGGGCGAATTACTGTAATCGCTCTTGCAAGATGAGATGTTTCAGAGGCGATTAACGTAGAAGGGATACCAGGGTCTAATAGGAAACCGATGTTAAATATTTCTTTATTGTTTTTCACTGAGTAACTTTCGCTACCGATACCCATATGATATGAAACCTGTATGATACTAGAGGCCATAATGCATTCGTGTCTATGGATTTACGTTCATAGTTGTTCTTGGGCAGCAGTGATCCGTCATCCATACCATAACAAATATTCTGCTACCAAATCAATTTTGTGCTAATTATTTTATACCTGATATTGCTTAATACATCTATTGACAGTCTCCAAGCTGACTTTCACGAGGTCTCGATCTATATTCGTTGAGCATTTGGCACATCTGCTGGGTAGGCATTGTATATTCGCCCTGAACTTGCCAGGGCACGTTAAGTTTGGACACCTGTAACAACATAATTTGTAACGGTACGGATTTAAATGTAAATAAATTATTACGATGTTAGGTTTCAATATAAGCATATAACATATAAAAACAACTTAAGTCAGCTAAATGAAATTCGTACCAATTAGCAAAGAGTTATGGAAAAAAACTTGAACTCATCTTAAAGTCCTCTTGTCTGACCTTGAAAATTTACAGACAGTTTTGACAACCGGTAATTTTATAGGTTTCGGTGTGCTCTTTGTGAATTCCAACTTCGCCACCTCGTATTTTTTTTTACAATTGTAATGGAATAGGTATTTGTCCTCCATCTCACCTGATGGAAAGTGTAGATGAAGACGAAGGTGGTACACGCCCATACAAAAGAAACCTGTTCACTCTACTCTAGAGTTCAACTAGACTTACTTTTCTTTTTGGTTCTTTTCATATTTAGAGTGAATAGGGGAAGGGGAAAGAAGTTGGGTAAAAGTACCACACCAAGAGCCAAGCAGCCCGCAAGGAACAGTATACCGATGGGGAACTTGCATGGAGAGCGCGAGGACGCCCGAACCCACCCGGGAGTCGGCATCGGGTCCTCTCCATCCGGTCACCAACCGGCACGATGGAGAAACTCCGGGATTGCGCGTGGCCGGTGGGCCAGCCTTTCACGTGGGGCTAGCATGCTAGTTGGGCCGCCTATAAACCGCGGGCGACTAGTGGAACACCGTTTTTCGTATCTTTGCAGCTTACACCCCCATATTAGAAAAATACGAGCGCGAAAGGCATAGATAGAATATATCTTCATCTTACCTTTATCTTTATTTCATGCATATTTGTAAAGTCTAAAAAAATTGTAAAAAAGTTGTAGCAAAATAGAAACAAACGTAAGATGGAAGTTAGTGTTCCAAAACTTGCTAGAGCTTGTAATGATGATTGGGGCAAGTGATTGTTGAACGTGCCGAGCATGTTCATGATTTGGTTGCAGTCGATGCACAGTAACACAAATCTTGCATTAAGAAGCTGTATCAAGTGCGCAGGTGAAATTGATAGTGTGATGGAGTACATTTATTTTTATTTTGAGCAGAATTCCGATGTGGAAATGAGTAATTCAGCGAAAACGCGTGTTAAATTACGACTAGCGGCGCTCTTACGTCTGAATGATTAATTTAACGTAAAAGTTGTATAGACTTAAATTGTATAAAATTTTCTCCACGTTATTTTCACGCAAATCTTTTTGTCGTAGGATGAGTCAAAGAGACTGCCAAAAAGTACTATAAGCGTACATTTTTCGAATATGGCGTTGCGGCAGCAAAGATAAGAGTTGATAAGGTTGTCATTCGGCAAGAGAACATCAAAATCTATGAAATTACTAATTTTCAAAACGCCTACCAAACTTACTAGATAGTCTCTTTTTTCACCAAGTGGCTGTACTATTACTTTTAATATTAATTTTTATTAAGAATAACGAGGAAATGACGATTTTAAATTATTTGACAAGAATGATAACTTACAAGTGATCAACAGTACCTTAGCATAAATTACTCAGATACAATTCAGACAGTGATTATTATATAGTCGGATATAAAAATTAATAGGTATCTTTGAAAAAATTAATTATTATATTCATAGAGTTACGGTTAAGCTAGTAATGGTACGAAAGTGTACCGAGTCACACCAGAGTTAAGACTGATGTAGAAATGGTGGTTTTTGATTTTTATAATGTGAGAGTACAACGAGTTTCGTAGTGGGGAGAGGTGGGAGAATCGAATGAGGTACGCGATGGCTTGATTGATCTGGTATCTTCAGAATTGTTGTTAGGTCCATACGACGGCGGAGGTGCCGAGTGAATAGGGGAAGTATTTAGGTGCTACTTTCGTCTGTTTACCGTATTTATAACAATTACTGTTGTGCAATCTGAGGTAAAGCTTATTTTATTGCCGTTTACGTAATTCCCATGTGAGGCTTGTGTTTAACCTTACTCCACTGTCCATAGAAGTTTCCTTTGAAACTTTTTTGTTTTGTACCTCTTGGTCATTTTATATTGTTAACTAAATTGAAAGTTAAAATAATCTATCAACATTTATCTAATCAAATGAAATTAAAAATAATGATTTGATCCGTTCGATAATTGAATTAGTCGAATATTAAACTTTTCAAGATTCGATCTTAAACAGATCAATGACCAGTGTGGCGACTTCTATATTTCAGCACAAAGAAAAATATACAACAACGCCATGTAGCGAAGATACATCGAACTACGAAGTATGAACGAAAACGTATGAATGTAATGAACTACAATGCAACTACTAATCCTGTATCGCGATGTAGAGATCCGGGTGGCAATTAGCATATATACAACATCCCAACATCAACCGTTGGGCCGTGGTTCGCTAGGCATGATCACCTCGCCTGGTCGGAGGACCCTCACTTTGTGAAGGAGGGACTTGACACTCGTCCCTCCACAATCATTTTTACGACAGATTTAGTGTTACTGCGTCTGATAAGTCAATAATACGTGCGATTGGCTTCATTGAAATAAATCTTTTTATAACTTTGATTTGGGTTAAAAGTATGTATCGTCACGGCTAATTGCCGTACTCATAAGACAGCAACCTCGTCTAGAAAAATCTTAGTGATTGGTAGATCTGGAGTTATAGCGTCATTCATTGCCCGCGGTATCAACCACTGCTTGTTTTTAGAACCTCATTCTTCAG
Source organism: Hypercompe scribonia (assembly GCA_949316085.1). Lineage (NCBI taxonomy): Eukaryota > Metazoa > Arthropoda > Insecta > Lepidoptera > Erebidae > Hypercompe > Hypercompe scribonia. The sequence continues at coordinate 26,339,963 of OX438968.1, read as the reverse complement.
CTATAAAATTGTACAATCAAGAATTAATGATAAAAGTTTCCTACTTATAGTTATCTGATTGTAAATTATGAGCCAACTGTTTGCTGTAGTACGGGTTACTGTGGTAACCAGACTGCTGATAAACACATTAAATTCATACCTACGTATTATAGATATATTACTTCCAGATACAGTAAGTATGACCATTAGCACAAGAGTTCATGGCTTATAAGTCAAGATCACAAACCATTAGAAGCCACGTCAAGTTGTGCAATAAATGTGTCTGTTTGATAAACTAACCTGATATATGGAGCTTTGTCTCCAGACATCATCTTTAACGTCGGCCAATCTTCTTTACACGCGGGACATTCGCACTTGAACCAATATCGACAAGCGAGAGCGCGCTGCCTTTCTTTGAGGCCTCGCATCATAAAGTGTGGTCCATAGTTTTCAGAGACCACGTCGTTGGGTAACAGCGGTCGTGTAGCTCGTAACACAATGTTTTGGCCTTCGAAGTATCTAGAAATAATAATAGTGTTTACATTTTTGATGTCAGGTTTACTAAGGTGGCCAATATCTGAAGGTCATGTTATGATGAACACCATGAAGTTCTAGAGATGAAGCCTGTATCAACTTTTGTTTGCCTGTTGATTATGTAGTAATCTTTGTATTTATAATAAGATTGAATAAGATGGCCAAAAGAAATTAGTGGTTTCTTTTTTATGCATGCTTTTATGTGATCCTATTTGAATTAATTTGAATTATTTAGATTAGAATTACTATCATAATACGGAACATACTTTTATTTGTCTATGTTTTTTAAAAAAAGTGTTACAAACCTTGCCACCGCTGGATAGCACTCGTGGTTAAATAGTGCCCCAACAGAGTAGATCCCCACGGCAACGTAGAGTGGCTTAGAGCCGCTGAACATGTGGCGGCCCCTCACAGTCTCGTAAATCTCGTGTGCGTTGAACTGCAGCAGCTGCATATTGCGTACTATGAGCTCCGTAATAGACTTCTGGGCTGAAAATATGTGTAGATCAGAATTTTAGAGACAATTTTTCCTAGAAAAATGTGTGACTTCTACATTCCATAAAAAAGATTGTAATATCGGTTAGACATATCGAAAGCATTTTATTAATGATATTTAGCATATATAGTCAATAAATTTTTGCTCTCTGTTCTTCTTCTATGTATAAATGTGAAGTACAAATTATTAACATGATATGCTTTTGAGCGACATTTTTGTTTAAATCTGTTTATTATTAATACTTATATAAATTAACTTTCAACAAATCAACTTTTAAAAGACATTTCAGATGCCCACCATTTTCTAAATTTTCTGAGACACATTTCTTGAAAAATCCTGCTTTCTTTAGACATTCTGTAAGGAACAAAGCCATTACAATTCTTTTGAAATAATCATCTCCTTTTCTGACCGTTGAGTGTGTGCACAGAGTATATATCTGCGTTGCTTTCAGTTCCAACTTCTCCTCAAAACTCATTTTATCTTCTATTTTGCTGTTATTTTCTTCTTCTTTAAAGTTCTTTTCTGTGAAACTCTTAATACCCTTTTTAGATCTATTTAATCTCTCTTTTCTACTTTTTAATTTTGATTTCTTTGCTACTCCTTCTATGTCATTAAGGGCAGCACCTTCGATAGTTTTCATCTCATTGCTGATGTGTTTTGAATGTATTGATAAACTAGTATCAAGGCCCGCTTGGGTGACCATTCGTAAAGCTATGTGACTCAATACCGACATCCCGGATCCTGGAACATGTAATATAATTTTCAGATGCGAATCAAAGTGCAAATGTTTTTATGAAATGCAAATAGCAATTGAAAAGAGGGAAGGAGAGTAACAACAAAAGTAGTCATCATCATCATCATCATCATCATCTCAGCCAAAGTACTTCCACTGCTGGACATAGGCCTCCTCCAAGGCTCTCCACAACAGACGGTCCCGTGCCCCCCGCATCCAGCAGCTTCCCGCGACCTTCACTAGGTTGTCGGACCACCTTGTGGGGGGCCTACAAGGTAACTAACTCCAGAACTTTATGGCCCCTTCGGTTATCGTTTCTGCCTGTAATGTGGCCCGCCCACTGCCAAATAAATTTAGCAATTTTACTGGCAATATCGGTGACCTTGGTTCGTCTGCGGATTTCCTCATAAAAGTCTTTGATAAAAGTAGTAATAGAACACGACTACATGGAGACTATAATTAGCATAAAAGAACAGGTTATCAGACTAAGTGTTTTCTTAAGAGCAAAAGGTCCTTGTACATGTAGTGTTCCTACCCCTTAGCACAATGGAAAGTTAGTTACCTGTGAATAAATCAAGAAATGGACATTCATAGACGTGATAGCTAGACATGGCGGCTTCTCTGCACCGTATCGAACAAAATGCTACTCCTGAACATTTAGGGCACCAAACAGGAGCTTCATTATCGTTGTCTTCCAATCTTAAACACAATTTGTAGAATTCAAGCACAGCTTTTACTTTTAGAAATGTACCACCGATTTCAATTTCTTTCCTAAATTTTCATCCTTTTTGAGTGGATTTTTAGTGAAAGAAAAAGTATTATCCAAACCAGTTCATTAATGATTTTTTGAAGTCGGTTATTCTGCAAAAAATTGAGACTCAACTGAAATGTTAATTTTGTATGAAGCTGAACTAATCAATCGCCTGGTTATCAACCGTTCTTGATCAAAAAATCTTTGGGTTGCAACAGATGGATATGACACCCAACACTATGTAGTATTTATTTTTTTATTTTCATCTGGCTTTGAAGGTATTTGTGTCCGACGCACATTCTACCAGATCCCCAGACTCATCTTCTTTTTCTTGCTTATATATTTTTCAACTGGTATGAAAGTAGTAAAAAGTGATTGATAAACAAGTGCTACCTTACCTTTTAAAACAATGTAAGCAATGAGTACCGTAGAATTCGCCGACGAGACAGGCAGCGTACGGACTGTCGACTAGCAGTATATCTCCTGTTCGAATCGGTGCGTTGGCTACCGCGAAGCGACCCTGAAAATGTATAAGCGTGATGACGTAAGAAGATGTAGATTTTTGCTTATTCAAAGAGAATAAAAGAAAAAAAGCAGCTAACTTCTACGCATGCATATTTCTATCGATTTAAAACTGTTTTTGAATTTGATGTTGAATCTATACTGCTTCTATATAGCTGGAGTTCATTTGTTTGGTTAAATGTGCTACTCCCGGAAACTACTGAACTGATTTAAAAAAAAAACAGGACAACATAGCCCAGTTATTTATGATAACTATAAGCTATATAACATCACGCTGCGACCAAAAGGTATAAATAGTTACTAAAACAGAAGAAAACTATTCCTTTTAAGAGTTTCCAATGCGTGCCGTGTGTAAATGATTAAAGTTTCGCAAAAATAACGCAGTAAAGAATAATTCTATTTTAAAAGTGTTAAGAAAAAAGGTCGCCTATAACATAAGTCTATCTTTAAAGGTTGGCTTACTGTAACCTTTTTATGGTTAGGAGGGATCTGGATATTGTAATAGCAGCTGTTTCCAGATACCTCCTATGTCAGGTGCAGAGTGGCACACCGTGTGGTTTTAGTCGGTCTGATTCCGACACACCGCCCCGCCGTAAACCCCGGTGGGGTGACGGCCCAAAGGGGTTTCCACACAATAAAAAAAAAAAGAACTGTAACCTTTTTATGGTGCACAAATTTGTTCACGCTGCTTAATATTACACTACGAGCAATAGATGACGCAGATGAGGTTGCGCGGGTCAGTTAGTAATAATATAAGAAGAGAAATACTCACTGCTTCAAGTTTAATTGTCTTTTAAATAGAAAAATCTTACATAGAGTATGCGCTTGCTTTATTGTAGAGTACTTTCATTGATTTAGTATATACAAGAGTATGTTATTTGGTAAACTTTTCTGTTATTTCTGGCATTGAATTGTACTTAACATTTCTTTTGTATGACTCGCTTAACTCCACTATTTGTATCGTGTTCAGATTCAACGTTTGTACTGGTTACGAGAAAGGTTAAATAAACACAAGAATACGTAATATTTGCCATGATTTTCATTACCTTGTTAACATCTTCTGTAATTTTCAATAATTTGGACATAGATGGCATGTTTAATTTTGCTCCTCCCGTTAACGATGCACCTGCGATTAGAATAACATACATACACTCACGCTTTTTATGCTTGAAGAGTAGACAGAGGCGTTTTAAACGCCCACTTTTTGTAGATGATAATTTGGAAAGAAAGAAAAATCATTTACTCTAACATACACAGGAAAACATATTGATTCAATCAATCAATCAATCTATCGCCGTCCACTGCAGAACGAAGGTCATCCCCGAGGAACGATAACCATCCCGATCTTGGGTAATTCGCTTCCATCCACTGCCAGCCACCTTCTTCAAGTCGTCAGTCCATCGTGCGTATCCATATTGTTTAATATGGTATAACGCTATGGCGCCTATCTTAGTATATTCCTACAGTCTGAGGGACTGCAGTGCTGTTACTACGATGGGGGCCGCGCCCGTGTCTTTGGTTTCTCCGTCTCACAGTGAACGTCATACGGTTTGATGAAAGGAGTGCATTTCGAAATTTTTTGTTGATTTTTAATATTTGAAGGTATATTCTGTTAAAGACTATTAGTCGCAGTCAATTTTATGCACTAGTGGCAATGTAATTAGGCTGTGAAATTTTCGAACACTCTCTCAATATCTGATGCTGATTCATTATTAGCTTGCTATTCGGGTGTTAGATTATTCGCTATTTTCTTAGTAAACATTGGTATCATTGATTTTCTGTAAAATATAGTTCATTTATGAAAGTGTGAGTAATTCATTTTAAAAATAATATCATAGAATACAACTATATGTCTTTTAATAAATACGATCATAAGACATGCTTTTTTTATATATCAATACATCATCAATACATAAAAATAAAATTGAAGTGTCTGTCTGTGCTTATAGTTCTTTACACGATAACAAAACAATATAATATGTCTGTATATTTCTTTTGTCCAGGCTTATCACTGGATTCGCTGAACCGGTTTTAATAAGACTTTCACTAGGAGATAAAAGAGATAACTGGATACCATATAGGATACTTTTTGTTCCGGATTTCCCATTTCATCGGGATTTACGCAGCAAAAAACCAGGTCTTTGGGGTAAAAATTTAAAATTTAAATCCTACGTGAACAAAGTTGTGGGCACAGCTAGTATTAAATAAAATATATGAATATCTTATTATCGGGGAAAAGTTAAGCACTTATGAGTTCGATTTATAATAGGTAAGACTTAATAGTTGTAAGTACTGCTTACTAAATTGCCTAACTTTTTCTATCTATGCTAAGAGAATGAAAACTTGAAACGAACTCTATAGCTACCCGCCTGACCAGCGTGGTATAATAATTAAAAACTTTCTCTCTATGGAAAAGTCTATGCCCAATTAAAGACACGATAAAAAAAACATGTAAAGTCAATATACAGTATAGACATGGTTATCTTACCAAGTTTTTCATCAGCGACTTTTGGTTGAACACTGTAATCCAAATTCTGTATATCTTGAGCAAGTTGTAATTTAGCCGCCTCATCAGCACCCAGAAGTCTGCCCGCTAATTCGTAGGATACTTTAGCACGTGTGGGCTCTGCAGTACCTGGAAAGAGATAATAAAAATGAGAATTTATTGTTCATGTCAAAGTAGATTCTGACATCCATGACATAATTAATTAGATAACCCCCACCAGTTCGCCGTTTTTAAGATTTTCAAATAAATAATTTATGACCATAAGTTTATCATAAATATATGATTGCATGACGACCTGATTTCAGCAAGAGCTACAATACACCTTATTTAGGTTGCTTATTTACTTGCCTTTAGCTGTGTATCATAAAGCCCCGGTATATTATCGTATCGTAATACCTACTATAATCATGTGATTGTCATTCTGACTAGTCCATTCGTTTAAAATCTTTGAATACTCAAACACGCTAAAATTTGTAACAGTGAGTCAAACAAATACCTATTATTGTATTGGGTATTATTGTAGTATTCGTTAACAGTCCTTGATAGTAAACTGTTATTAAGACAAATGAAACTTCGAGAAATTATTTATTTTGTATAAATTCTTCGTGTAGCAAAATGCTTTTTAAACTATGGCGACTTCTACATACAGTGAAAAGAGAAAAATATACAACAGCGTCATCTAGCGAAGAGATGTCGAACTACGGAGTATAATAAACTACGAAGCAACTACTAATTCTGTATCACGAAGTAGAGATTCGCGTGGCAATTAGCAACATTTACAACATCCCAACATCAACCGTTGGGCCGCGGCCCGCCAGGCATGATCACCACGCCTGGTCGGAGGATCCTCTGTGTCTGAGGGAGATGACACTCGTGCCCTCCACAAAACCTTTGCACAGAAAATAGTCGATAAAAACTATTTTTAAGAACTTTATCAAATAGACCGTCATTTGCTTTCGTGTCTTCTATGACATAGCAGAGTAAGCATTACGTTGTGCTGGTCGTGTAGTTATTCCTAATCGAAGTTGGAAATCGATTTCAATCAAACGATCCTATAGGATTATCAAAGCTTTCATCAATAAGTAGTTTGTATCGGTGCCCGTTTAAGCTGTATTGGACTGGTTAATTATTGTGTTCACGGGAATCACTTAACCATTAACCGACAGTGGCAAATTCGTAAAGCAGCTTTAAATACGTTTGACCTATATTCGTCTCTAATAACTAAATGAATAATTTGAATAAACAAACGTATTTATTATAATGTTTGTAAACATAGTGCGTTTTATAACAGAGGATTTTAGTCATTATGCAATAGATTTTGAAGTTCATTTTTATACAAACTCAGTGGTACGTTCGTGCTGAAATCAGTGTGGTTCTATAAGTTATTAGTTCATGTTTTAGACGCAGCTGAGGTTGTACCTCTTATTTTTTTATTTAGTTTGCTTCTTTACATGATAAACGTAGACCTCTCCTCAAATACATTATATAGTTTTAATTATTTATTTACGTGACCCACGACGTTTAGAGCTTCACATAAGTAGATTTGGATATAAAACATAAAATTAAAACTTTATGATGAACAGACAAAACGAGGATTTAATAATAGTCACTGATGTCTACTGTCTGAACTACGAGTAAATATTTTTTATGATGAACATGTTTGAGAGTCAATTTTTACATCAAAATTGGAAATAAAAATTTGAATAAAACTATTCAATCACAAATTTCATATTTAGCAGTTTTTTCATTTAAATCCAGTCTAGAGATGTGCGTACCGTTATCACAGCAATCTAATTGTAAGTCGTTTGTACTCAAACCATTTCAGATAGAAAGTACAGTAAGAATTGAATACCAGATGTCTCTCTGATTTGATATACATCAGCAATCAGTGACGATAGTGTTTTTAAACTTTACGATTCCAAGTAATGAACATTCTCGAACGTTTTCTTGGGTTTTAAACAACTTTTTTATAACTAAGGGGCAAAAGAACAGAAACCGTGGCCGCTGATGATGATTGAAAATTGTCGCCCATTGATAGCTGCGAATCAAGAGTTATAAGGGTGATGCTGCTCTGTTCTGTGAGTCCGCCGTCGTCAGTATAGCGACTGCTAGACGTAGGCTTCCTCCAAGGCTCTTCACAACAGCCAGTTTCGTGTTGCCTGCATTTAATGACTGCCCGTTATCCTCTTCAGATCGTTGGACTACCTTGTGGGGGCCCACCAATCCTGTTTGTTAGACTTAAACAATTGTATTTACAAGAATTTATGATTCGTTCCATTTTACTTGTATATGATCTTCCAATAAGAAATATCTAATCGGTGTCGTGTCGGTTAGCTCAAAACTCACCTGACTGTTATTTCAAAACACGGTTGAGGAGTCAAACATACATGCATATCAAATACCTCTTCTCTCCTCAGATGGTTTAGTCGTTTTGTATGAAAAGGTTCTTTATTCTGTAGTCAAAGCATTTACTAAACAAATTACTTACAAAGAAAGTTAAATCGAATTTCGTAGGAGAAAGATCTAAATTAATTTGTGTCTAATGGAATTGGGAAATGGAACTTTAGGAAATGTCACACACATTCGTTCGACGCAGGAATATAAAACACGATATTCGACGAACTCCCAATGAAGTAATACTGTTTCAAGTATGAGAACTTAACAACGTCATCACTAGTGGAATATAGACTGTAATATTTCAACAACGTAGCGTGACAACCATAGACGAATAAACTAATATAATATTAATAGTTCGTCTATGGTGGTCAAACAAACAAAGTTAAAGGAAGTCTAGTTAGGAATCCTAAAATGCATAGCGTTTGGACAGTTATTTTGTACTCGCGCGAGATTACTAAATAGTGCTTAACAATATTATAATATATAATTATTTTCTAAACATATACGAGTACATCGTGTAACAGTCCTCGTTCGCCCCGTCGTCTCCGACCGCGAAAGCCGTCGACGGAGGTGTGTGCTCCACCCGCTGCGGGAAAAGACCCTCGACCACTTCCCGCAGGAAGCTGGGCTGGAGGGTTTCTGTAAGGGGGGGGGCCCGATGTGCGGAGCTTTTGTCGCGTCGCACGATAAGGATGACCCCAGGGGTTACGATCGAGACCCTCCAGCATCTCCTTACGCTTAATTTCTTTGGCGCGGCTGATGGCCAGCTTCAGAGTTTTTACTCCTCATGAAGCTGGTCCTCCCCACCATCTTCGCGGTGTCGCCGCCGACTACGGGTGTAGGACCTCCGGGCACGAGTACAGGCCGCGCGGAGGTCTGCCAACTCTTGGGACCACCAGTAAACCTCCAGGTTTTCCACCAGTAAACCTGGAAACCTCAGGTCGATCCTCGGCCGGAGCCTGCGGAGACAGCCAAGAGTGAATAATGGCTGCCTCCTCTAGTAGGTCCCTATTCAGTTTGGCTACAGCCCACCGCGGGAAGCGAGAAGAACGCCGCGCCGCGTGACCCCTAGTGGGGTCCTGGGTCCGGGAGAGCTCAAATCGAATGTAGAGGTGATCCGAGAGCGTCTCAACCTCTTCCAGGACACACCAGTTCCTTACTCGTACGGTGAGGGCAGGGGTAGCGAAGGAAAGGTCCACTATCGACCCTCCCTGCTGTCGCACGCACATATTGGTGGAGCCTCTGTTAAGCAAACAGAGGCCCACCGAGACCGCCCACTCCTCTACGGCCTCGCCCCTTGCGTCCGTCCTGGGGGAACCCCACGCAACGGACTTTGCCTTGAAGTCCCCCAGCACAAGGACGTGCCCAGACGGTAGTCGCCGCATCGAGGTCTCCATGTCGTTGAGAGAGGCCTCGAAGTCGCTCCAACTCCGGTTGGGGGAGAAGTATACACCGTATACGGTGATCCCGCCCCACTCAGCAGCAACATATCCAGTGCCCTTGTCTCTTAACGACAAGGGCGGGGAATGAGCCGCTGTGGAGCCGACGACTGCCACGGAGCAGTCCCGGTCACCCATCCAGTTAGGACGGGGAGAAACATAATAGGGCTCTGCGACTACAGCTACACCGATCGACCACTGTGCCATGGTTTGTAAGAAAAGGTCCTGCGCCGCGGCACAGTGGTTCAGGTTCGTCTGGACAAGAAGGCTGGAGACTTGATCCATTACTGGACTGTCTCGACAACCTCTTCCATGGGCGACGACGTCGTCTCACGTACGGCCTCAGAGGCAGCCTGGGTCGATTGGCTGGCCCTTGACGTATGCCGATAATTACGGGATGGCTTACAGCCCCCCTGCCCTATCTGGTGATTGGCGGGTTTGTTACCCGCCGCACACGCTGGGCAGTGAGGGGCTGCAGAGCAGTCTTACGCCTTGTGCCTCGGTCGACCGCAGCGGAAACAAAGTCCGCTGCAGTCTAAACTATTATCACACTTGACACGAGTGTGTCCCTCACCAAGACATTTAAAACACCTCGTTGCCAGAATTGTGACTCTGGCGTTTACAAGACCGATGAGTATCTTGCCAGCGTCGGCCAAAGTTTTGCTTACGCTACGGGACAACTTACCCACACTGCACCAAGGCCCCCTGGCCCGGGGCGGATGGTGCCAACCCTGATGTTATCCGTGTTGCATCCAGTCCTCTCCTGAACTGCAACACGGACATCTTGGGCTGTAACTGAGTCGTCCAGGCCTGAAATGCGAAGTTCCGCGCACTTTGTAGGCCTGGCGATCTTAACACCATCCGTGGCTGCAAACATACTTCACAGTTTCTCCGCAAACGAATCTGCTGTCTTTGCGCCTTCAGCCCCGGGGAATTCCAAGACTCGAGCTCCCGTTTGGGCGAGGCGCAACTTGACCCCTACTGTCCCGAAATCAGTGGCGAGACTGTCCCGAGCCTTCTTGAATAAAGTCGCGTAGGACAGTCCGACACTTGCCGCCTCCGGCGATACGGTAACCACTATAGCCGTGGTTTTCGGCGGCTTTAGCTTCCGTGGCTTCTTGGTGGTGATTACCACCGATGGCGACTGCGGGGTAGGAGCTGTTTTCTGGACAGCCTTTTTACTCCGCTTTCGGGACTTCTTCTTAGCCCCTCCGACTAATTGCCAACCGTCATTGGAGGCGGCAGATGTGGAGGGACCAGGTGTAGGTGTTGGAGTGAGGAGCGGAGGAAATTTTGCTATACTCTTTACCGCCGTTTTATGTCCTGCGACCGGTGCAGCCGTCTTGGTTGCTGTCTTGGCCGCCTGTTGTGTCCTCGTGGCCTCAGTAGGTGCAGACACTGACACCGCTGTCGCATATGATTTGCGGCCACTTGCAGCAGAAAGCGGAATCGGTGCTGATGCGGCCTTTCGCCTATCTGCAGCGAGTGGTGGTCGGATAATGGGACCTGGGGGTAATCTCGCCTCCAAGCTCGCGAGACGCCCGTCTAGCATATTCTCTACTTCCTCCATAATTTGGCGCAAGTAAGCATCGCTGACGTCACCTGAACCGGAAGTGGAGGCAGTTTGCTTCAAAGCTATTACCTGTCGCTTAGAAACACCCACCTGCGCCCGAAACTGGGCAAACTCGGCGCTTAGCTTAACCACCTGCCCTGTCAGGCATTCATTAGCAGCCTGAAGGCGAGCTACGTTCCCAACGAGGGTTTCGACGACCCCAGCAATTGCGGAGGAGGAGTCCTCAAGGGCCCTAACGAAGGTGCTCTTAAGGTTCCTAGATTTGGTAGCCACCTTTTGTATGATGGCCACCCCAGCATTTGCTGTCTCCTGCAAAGATACCGTTGTTTGGGGAACAGAACCCCTTTCCACTGGCTCTCGGATCTTCTGCAGGAGATCTGAAATCTCCTCCTCCGCTGCACTTTCACCCTCCACTCTAACCCGTCTATAGGCTTCTGCCTTCGAGAAGACAGAACCTGAAGGGGTAGAAATGGTCGTGCGTGACCTGCCTCTGGGGCTGCTTCCCACTTTAGGAGGTAGCATCTCCTGGGACGTGTCACTCTCCTCGTCCTTGGAGCGTCCGCGTTTTCTGCTGTCGCAGATTTCCACTTCTGTGGACGCCAGTACGTCCATAGTCGTGCTTGGATTGCCGTCATCCGACGGATGGGCGGACTTGGAACGCAATCGCTCTGATTTTCTTTTTTGGCTCCCAGCAGCCAAATTGACTTCTGGGAGCACTACTGAAATAGGAGCCCCAAGTATGGGTTCCTCTTCGTTCGACGAGAAGTCAGTTCCCGGCTTCCCTTTCTTACTCCTCTCTTACTTCGACAAGAAATTGTCGTCTTTGTTGTTTTTATTTAAAAATGTTTCCATAGTTAGACCCACGAGTGGGGCAGAAGTAAAAGTCGACCCGGGCAGAGATCCCCCAATACCCGGGCAAGTGTAAATTTGTGCCCAACTAAGGGGTCCACAGGTGCCTCAGCTGGGAGTGTGCTTACGACTGAACTACCCATCAGCCATGCATCCCTTGGCCACACACCAGAACACGGGATTCGGGATAACTTTTTAAAGTGGTTTTCTTCCTCGCAGTCCAGGCGGCTAAGCCAAGACCTTCGCCCCCGATTTGTATCGCGAGACATAACCACGACACTCCCTTCGGGATTACGATGTGACAACGGTGGCAGGAAGATTAAATCTTTCAATGCCTGCTCGACGGCAGTGTGAGTACACACCGAGCCCGTTCTCCTTTCTCCACCATTGACAGTGGAGAAACGCCGACCCATGAAAGGGTCCCACCATCATGATTTTTTATCGAGGTTTTCCTCTTTATTGCTCCGAAGAGCGAAGAGCCAATAGAGGAATCGACAAAAATGTCCGCTCTGTTGGACCAAGCCTCAACCGAATGGCCGAAGAAAATGGCCTCCTCTTCTTCGTGCCAGAATATTAGCCGTTGGCGGTGATATCCTTTTCCAAATGGCAAAAGAAGAAACATCGCCAACGTTACCAGGGTGCACCACGTGGAGGTTTTCTAGCCCAGCACCCCGACGATAACTGTCACCCCTGCATTAAATCTTTCATTAGTGTTACATTACAGTCATTTGTGATGTGGCGTGTTATATGATATGGCTGCGACATGTATATTACGTAGAAAGCGGTGGAAACTAGTCAATATAAAGTTTATTGATATTTAACTGGCTCATAGGATATTATAATCAATAGCCATTACAGATACGTGTACATTATTCAGTGACATGGTTTCGTAAATATTTAATGTGTTAAAACCATGTTATTATTTATTTAAGCTTTAGACTGCTCATTTTGTCGTGACAGTGAGGAATGGTATACAACGAGCTGTTTATTTACCGCATCGTGGATCCCGTAAGACGTATTGTTTTTGTTCAAGTCACATCGATTTGTACTCACACATCTGGGATACGTTTTGTTGTACTTCTTGTGTTTTTTTTTCTTATTTTGAGAGCATGCCAGAGTGATCTACTGTGCCTGATGGAAATACTATACAACATGGAATATGGAAGTACCATGGAATACACCATACTCATTCTGAATACAGTAAATGCAATATGGTAGCCCACACTATCGCGACCAACTGTATATGTAAGTGTAGCACCTAGTGTTATCTACCTATTTTTAACATCCCACTTGGGGACGTTAAAATGTAATTTTGATTATCTCGTTTGTTATTTACTTTCATTTAATTTCCCAACGCACTTTCATAAACCAGTACTAAGCTGAAAGTCTACGAAGGGGTAGATAGAACTGTACTCTTCAAATGAAATAGAGAACACGTATAAACCCTATAAGGAGGAATTTCTAATTTTTTTTCTAGCTGAATGGTAATAGCAGGACTATTGCCATTCCGCATAAATGAAACGCATTTATGAGTGCGTCTAGGCGACAAAGAATTTCTTGAATCTCTTGGATCTTGTTACCTGTGATCGTCTTTCGATTGTTATTTCTCTATTCTGTGGTACAGATTCTTCTTAATTTAAGACCTTAGTTTATGTGTGTTACAATTGATGCCCTCACCTTTATAGCAATGGCCCATCCTCCAGTAGTACTGCGCCCTCATTTTCGCGGGGAGGTGTTCCTTCAGTGCCAGTTTCAAGTCCTCTAAAGCAGCCCGAGGTTTTCCACTCCGTAACAGGATTTCTGATCTCAGCCACAACGCAAGGGCTAACGAGATGCCACCATCGCAGATTGCATCATCTCCTCCTAACGTGAAATGAAATCTTTCATAAATATGTATGAACGAATAGCAAAAGGGTTAAAATATTAAGTTTACATTTGCCGATTGTCGCATGTGTTTTTGAAAAGTTGAATTTGAAATATGATAGTTGTTTGTTTACAAGTATCAATCTCTGAAATTGTATAAGCTAAAATATTAATTGATGAAAATCATAGAAATTTATAAAATCACGCTACGAGCCTTTCTATGTCATTACATATCACCTGCCGACATCTGGAAGTTCTTGAGGACTCTTGGCATCGGTAGCAAGCGCCACGTGGATCTTCCAGTGGGCGTTGCTTTAGATGATATCAATCGTCATTTCACCACTTCTATTACCTTGGATCATCAAAGCAAAATTCAAACTATCCAATCCGTGGCCCGACTGCCTAGACCTACTATAAACTCCTTTGACTTTTCTCCAGTTGCATCAGAGGATGTCCGGCGGTTTCTTATCTCTATCAAATCCAAAGCCACCGGTAATGACAACATTAGCCGTTTTATGGTGACCACTATTTTGGACCAACTCTTACCCGCCATCACCCACATAATTAACTATTCCCTTGATTCCAACGCCTTTCCCTCCTTATGGCGCAAGGCTTATGTACGTCCATTGGCTAAAGTACCTAATCCCTCCCTCCCTTCTCATTTCCGTCCAATATCCATTCTTCCTTTCCTGTCCAAGATACTGGAAGCCTGTGTACATAAGCAACTGTCTCACTTCATTCATCAAAACAACTTACTCAATAAGTATCAATCGGGATTCCGACCCGGACATAGTACAGGGACAGCTTTGCTCAAGGTAACACTTGATATTAAGGCAGCAATGGAGGAAGGCAAAATAACTATGCTAGCTTTAATTGACTTCTCAAACGCCGTCAATGCTGTGAACCATGAGATTTTACTCGCAATACTTGCCTACTTCATGATTGCCGATGATGGACTGGAATGGTTTTCATCCTATCTTCGTGGACGCCAGCAGTCTGTCCGAACCGATAATTCGTCATCACTGTGGGCCGAACTAGACTCTGGTGTACCACAAGGCGGTATTCTTTCCCCTCTTCTCTTTTCGTTATTTATCGACTTCATAACTCACCAACTTCGGTGTTCGTATCATCTGTATGCAGACGACCTGCAGATCTACTCACATGCGAGAGTTGAAAACTTAAACGAAGCTATAATCAACATTAACCACGACCTAGACACCATAAAAAACTGGTCTAGCAGTTTCGGTTTAAACGTGAATCCGAGTAAATGTCAAGCAATCTTCTTAGGGAGTCCCAGAATGACGGGTAGAATTGATCCTGACGCCGTCACTGGTATCATATATGACGGTACAGTATTGCCCATCAATCTATCGGTTAAGAACCTCGGCTTACATATAGACAGAACTCTGAATTGGCATGTTCAGGTAACCAATGTTAGTCAAAAGTTCACGAATATTTTACGTGGCCTTTATAGACTAAAAAACTTTCTCCCCATAAAGATTAAGATTATGCTAGTGCATGCCTTAATTTTGCCAATCATCGACTATGGTGATGTGTGTTACCTCGACCTGAATGCAGATCTGCTCAACAAATTAGACCGACTTCTCAACAATTGCATTCGGTTCATATTCAACCTACGTAAGTATGATCATGTATCCACTTATCGGAGGCAACTGTCATGGTTACCAATAGGTCTAATAAGACAGCACCGCCGCTTGCGAGCGTTAACTATGTTACACTCCCTCATCCACTCTCCTAACCCACCCACTTACCTAACCACTCATATACAATATCTCTGCTCTAATCATGACAGAAATCTTCGGTCCTCCGATAATCTCCTCCTTCTCTGCCCATCACATAATTCCCATATTGTCCATTCGTCCTTTACTGTCCAAGCTGTAAATCTCTGGAACGCCTTCCCCCTAGAGATAAGAAGGTTTTTTTTTTTTTTTTTTTTTAACGTGTGGAAACCCCTCGGGCCGTCACCCCACCGGGGTTTACGGCGGGGTGGTGTGTCGGAATCGGACCGACTAAAACCACACGGTGTGCCACTATGCGCCTGAGATAGGAGGGATCCGGGAACCGCTGCTATTACGACATCCAGATCCCTCCTAGCGCCTGCCCGAAACTGTGGGCACCATCTATGGGTAAACTCTCTATTTTAGGCGACGTACGGCACACGCGGACGTCGCCTCCTCGCGGCTGGCCATTATAGCGGGTGGAGGGGAAAACCCGTCCCGTCCGCCCGCGGCCACACTCAAGGCGGCATGAGGCGCTGGTATGCGCGCCTCCGCCGCCCGGTTCGCCGGCGGCGAATTGGGTCCGAGTGGATATCGTCCTCCCGGGCCTTCTCCGCCGCCTCCTTCCGCGAAATTACGTCTTCGCAGAAGGTTGCGACCGCGGTAAAACAACTGTCGCTACCGGCCATGGAGCGTATGACGGCCGGTAGCGAGAGATCTCCTCCAATAACTGCAGTGAGGACCCCACGCTGCGCCGCCCAGGCGGAACAAACCGCTAGCGTGTGCTGAGCCGAATCCTCACTGCATTCGCAGTGGTAACAGGCGGGACTCAATTCCCTCCTGGCGACCGAGTGCAGATACTTCCCGAAGCAACCATGCCCGGAAAGGACCTGCGTCAGTCGGAAGGAAAGGGTCCCGTGCTGCCGCCCTGCCCACTCGGCGATGACCGGCTGGAGAGCCTCCACGAGGGCGAAGCCAGCACGTGGAGTCTCCAACCGGAACGACCAACGAGCCATCGTGGCTCGACGAGCGGCCTCACGCCACTCGCGCGCCACTCACTCTCTTCGGGCGGGGGCCGTATGCCGCTACCCGCCCGGAAGTCAGCCGTCCGCCGATAAACTTCAGCGAGCACTTCCGCCTCCAAATCCCACGGGGGAGTTCCGGCCAAGGCGCACGCCGCCTCCGTCGATACGGTGCGGTAGCCGCGTATGGCTCTAACCGCCAATACCCTCTGAGGGCGCCAGAGGCGAGCCCTATTCTGGGCGGTCAGAGCCGCCGCCCACACCGGTGCACCATATAACGCCATTGACCGAACAACCCCCGTGTATAGCCGTCTCGTCGCGACGCTGGCTCCACCCAAATTGGGCAAAAGTCGCCCAAGAGCAGAGGCAGCGCCGACCAGCTTTGGAGTAAGCTGTCGGAAGTGCTCGTCGAAGAGCCACCTGCCGTCGAGGATCAGGCCCAGATACTTCATCTGGGCCTTAATCGGTACGAGGACCGAATTGACTACGATGGAGGCGCCGGGGGGTGGACCACGACGGGGCCCATGAAACAAAAGGGCTTCTGTTTTGTCTAGGGCCACCCGTAAACCCAGCGCCTCAATGCGCCCGACCACCGAAGAGACTCCCACGGTGGCCAGGCGCGCCGCCTCTTGAAAGTTCACCCCCCGGGCCGTGACCAATGTGTCATCGGCGTAACAAATTACGCCCAGCCCGGGCGGAAGACGACCTCGAAGGGCCCAGTCGTAACCCATATTCCACAGGAGTGGTCCGAGGACGGACCCCTGCGGAACACCGCACGACATGGGCCGCCGCCTTAGAATACCATCTCGGTCCTCGTACACGACGGTACGCTCCTCAAGATAGTCTGCCACAAGCCGCCTCAGGTACTCTGGCACCCCGTGGTAGTGGAGTGCTTCCCTGATGCAGCTAAATGGCAGACTATTAAATACGTTGGCGATGTCCAACGACACCGCCAACAGCACGCCGCCACAGCTGACCGCCTCTTCGGTAACGGCCCTCAGGCGCAGCACGGCATCGACCGTCGAACGCCCCGCCCGAAAAAGAGATAAGAAGGTGTGTTAACCCATTAACCTTTAAGGTTAGAGTAAGCAAGCTTTACGGAGACTTGTTGACGGAGTCATCAGAATAATTGCTGGCCTATTCATCATTGTACGAATATTTATGTATATGTATGTAGATATGTGTTTCCTTTTATATATATAAATATATATATCATATCATATATATATCATTATGTAGTACAAAATACAAATTATTTATTATATTTATATTATATTATATTAATTATTTATTCGCAAATTAAAAAATCAACACTACTAAAATCTATTGTTACACCTGCTACACGCATCTCTGCATTACCCAAAGGTCGACTGGAAGAAAATGCCTACGGCATTAAGTCCGCCTTATGCATTGTAACTTATTTGCAGAAAGTATAAATAAAAAAATATCACAATTTAAAGTATAAATTATCAACAATATCATAGTGTTATGAATTATATGTTGATATTATCTATTTTATGGTGTTGTTTAAAGATTTTTTTTTTCTTTTCTTTATTAAGAGCCTGCCAAAGTGACTTTACTCTGCCTGATGGAAAGCATGAATAGAACGCAAGAGCTGTGGTCACTATACTCATTGCAAATGCAGACAATGCAGTATGTTGACCCACTCTATGGCGGCCTAGTGAGATGCTTCTTCACACCCCGCTTGGGGACGTAAAAGGTATGATAGTCATCGCGACAGTGTAAGGCTTACACAGTTACCACGATAACTGTCACCCCTGCATTAATGGGCCTCCGGTCTTAGTGATGAACTGCCCAGATGTCTACACTACAATAGCTTTCACTTGAATCAATCTTTCAATGATACCATTACAAGAAAATGAAAGTAGCAAGCTGAGAAAAAGGATGGCGTCATAAAGAATATTTCTTATTGTTACAATGAGACGTGTTCTATTGCAGCTATGTATTTTATTGTCAACATGCCTCTGTAAGCGCCTTAGAGTTTCCACTCCTATCTATTAACTAAAATCACTGTATATCTGGGATACCCTATTTCAGTGGTTCCCGATTAGTTTTTTCTACGTACCACTTCAAGAAAGACCTCGAACTTGCGTACCCCTCAGTCAAAGTCAAAGTAAAATGCATTTATTGAAAATAGGTTTCTAAGAACACTTATGTAAAAAATGACATTTAATTTAACATTAAGAAAATGACTCGACCACAAATAACTTTAAGGAGTCGGGAGAGAAGAATTAAATAATAATTAGGTATTGATTTTAAGGATTTAATATTTTAATTAAGAGATTGCTCGCGTACCCCTTGATACAATCTCACGTACCCCAGGGGGGTTACGCGTACCACTAAATGAGAAACAGTGCCCTATTTTTATACTATTTTAAACTACAACTATCTTTGCTCATTTAAATAATCTATGCTATATTACCTGCAGTTTGGGGAACTGATATTGTTTAGCTTCACGACTGTTACCGAACAAAACGGTACAAACAAAAGAATCCGGATCTGCTTAGCGTTAATCCTTGCGTGATATAACTGCGCTAACAAATTAATATTATTTGTAAGTATTTTTGTCCCTCAAGGAACTTAAAATGATTCTCAATGTACAACTGCACAGGCGCAATCAAGCGTCTATAAATAATATAGTAATGTTTGGTATATTTCCTTTGTAAAGTTGAAATTTCGTAACCATAACCACAATAACTCCTAACCTCCACAAAAGTTGTGAATTTTCAACATTTCACGTGTTTTGGAACTTTTGAACCGACTTTTGAAGCCGCGAATGTTTTCACACAAACAGGAAATGAAATATTTCTTTAATATTGTACTACTAGCTGACCCGGCGAACTTCGTACCGCCTTAGCGTAGCAAGGATGCACGATTATAAAAATGATTGATGATGATTATAAATATATTTTTCTCCGTAAGAACCTTCTCCTAATAATAACAAATACAACAAAAAAGAATTAGTGAAATCGGTCCAGCTATACACGCGTGATGCTGTGACCAAGAAAAACGGGTTTCATTTTTATATATAGATTTGTAAATAAATCCAAGAAGTATGAAAAGGTAAATAATTAATTAAAGTGCGTGTTTTGTCATCATCATCACCTTTCTGTTCTTTATACAACTTCATTTTGGTTCGAGAATTCATCAAGAATAGTTTTAGATATTTTTTATGATCGACCGCTGCAGTGTTGTCAACACTCCTTTAATCGATACAGTAATTTGTTACATGAATCCTTTGTATAGTCGTACAGTGCAAAATAAATATATCATCTTGTTGAGACGCGTAGAGGAAAGGAAAGGCGTAGTAACTTGAAAATTATTAAAAATATTTTTATTGTATGATATAACTGAAAATATATACTTTTCGCAATTTTTCCTTTATATGTACGTTGCTTCGTCACAAATTCCAAGATTTTGAGTTCACGGGTAGTACTGTGTAGGTTTTGGTTTCCTTACGAGTTTAAAAAATTGGTGGCAATTTGCGACATAAACGGCTAATCTTATAGCTCCCTGCTGAGTCGGAATCCTGGTATCCATTCCCACCCAGGAAAAATGAGACTATAGTAAGCAGTATCACTTTTACCGTATCAAGGTATAATTTATGTATTTTGAAAATATAAGAATGTTTATCAGCAGTCTTTGTACTAAATCAGATGGGATCAGATCTGATTACCAAGTGTGAGATTGGCGCTGTTATTGTTACTACCTGTTGGAGGAGCTCTAAGGACTGCCTGGCTAGCTAAGGCCATTGCCTTATCCAGGTAACCATCATTGAGGGCTTGCTGCGATGCCAACCGCCGTTCTCTGGATACCAAGGCGTCTTTGCCACGGTGGAGAGGCTGCACCCTAGACAGGACTTCTGTTAGCGCTTCCATTACCTGACGCAACAGAAATTTTACGCTTCAATAAATAAATTTTAGATGATGAGTTATTAGCGGATGCTGTACCTACATCTTATATATTTAAATGGCTGGTGAAGAATTAGTGGTCTAGTGTTTTGTGATTATGGAACAAGAGGGTTCGTTTTCCACCAGGACAAGTATTGTTTGATGAATGCGATTATTTATTCTGTATGGGTGTGATTTGTCTATAATATTTGTATTTAGAAATGTTGATATAGTGTCATAGTACAGGTTCTGCCTAGTTTGAGATTAGATCGTGTGTTGTGTGATGTGTTAGGCTATTATTGTTGTTATTCAAATTATTTATTTTGGACTTAAATCCACATTATGTTAGTAACAATGTGACTTGACCTAGTGTTAGTATTATATGCAATTATGTCAATTTGTGTGGATAGAATCCTATCTGAAAAAAGTTCAGGATGCAGTCGGAGGAAGAACGCAAGTGCGTCAGCATGGAACGTTTCCGCATTACAGTGGCATGCCCGTCGATCTGAGCCTTTTATTTCGTATCACCCAATCCTTCACTACTGACGGTATTTACTCCCCCTCTATCCATTCACCCTCGTGTTTCTATTTTGATACTCTCTTATTAGTAGATAATGATTGTGTTTTTGATACCACGATGACTTAACCATTAACATATTATTAAGAATTGAAGAGCTGACTGAACGAATAGCGCGAAGAACGTAAGGTAAAGAGGACTGCTTGAAAATCACCACTCACAGTTACACACAAGGTAGTTAATTAGCCACTAGCATATCTATAATTTAAACTGACGAATTTATTTGTTTGGTTGAACGTGCTTATCTCAGGAACTAATGGTCCGATTTGAAAAATTCTTTTCTTGTTAGATTTCTCGTTTATTGAGTAAGGGTATTGGGTATAATATAGATTATAACGCTACAACCAATAGAAGATACAGAAGAATGGTTAATCATTTATGTATATTTTGATGATGATAATGACTTACTTTTAAGAGACCCAGAGATGTGTAGCGAGTAATAAAATACTCGAAGTTAATAATGTCGTGCATGTAATGAAATTATACCTTGAATTAAAAACGAACAGTGCCATCTAGCGCTAGATAAGTGAACTATAAGTTAAACTAGAGTTCGTACATCCGAACAAATAAGTGTATGATGACTTGATGAGCAAGGAAATTAGTTCTATGTCTGGATGTGATTTATTTATAATGAGTGTGTATTAAAAAATATAAATATGTTTACCAGCATCTGTTGAGCATAAAATAAGTTCTGCCTCAGTTGAGGAATACAGTGCCGAGTGTGAAGGTCGAGTTATTGTTTTTACCATTTAATTTAATCAGGTGTGATTATAAACCTAAGGAGAAATAAACGTGACATGTAATTATTACCAGTTTGTTTTCCAGCACTGCAGCGACTTTCTTGCCATCATCAACTTTCTCAAAAGTGTCCAGCCACGTGTCAGTATTTGCAATTTCTACCAGTTCTTCAGCCAGATTCTTGAAGAAGCCCTTGGAGTTGGAGCAGAGAGTTACGTCACTGCAGGTGGCGGCATACGCTGGATCAATATCCTCGTATACACGTGACATGTTTTATTCTGGAATAATACAATGGCACTCGTTAAGTACTGAAGAAAATTAGTAGCACACAATGTCATTTTACATAAGCCCGTAACTTCTTTTATGGTTTGAGTTCAGATTACGAAACAACAGGCAGATGGATAGCTCCAAACACGAAAGAGAGGCCACCATAATAAATACAAATCAATATGTGAATACTATCTCGCGTTAGTGTTTAACAAAAATTCTCACTCACTCTCACAACAGCAAATTATAAAAAAAAATGGACACAATAAAAATATCAAGTATTTCTATGTGTGTAACAGTGATAGTTATAAAACATAATTTCAACCTTTCAAGCGATTTCCAGACCCACGGGTGTTCTTAAGAAGTAATTAGAAATTAGTGGCTCAACACGCTAGATGCTTACACACATATATATTCATAAATATATCAGGAATAATTACTGTGTCGCGGGAGACTTTACAAACATACAAAAAACGGACACAAAGAACACCCAGACTCAGAACAACAATTTGTGGATCACGCAAAGTGTTGTCCCATGTAGAATTTGAACCCACAACACTCAGCGAATTGGCGTGGCAACCGTTTAAACCACTAGGCCAATTGTGCAGTCAAAATATGATACATATTTATGTAAGCGATATGCTCTTATTTGCCTATTTATAACGTTTTGATTCACCTACGACACATAAAAATTAACAATGCATGCACAGTCTAGTCAGTAGCCTTTTTTGTTGTAACTTACAAAATTGATATGCAATCACAAATACAAAACACAGATGAGTACAGAAACAATCTGATTGACATCGAATGGATGTGAATCATGCAAAGGTATTATAGTAAGTAGTAGTATCTCACAGGTGTGGGCCTCGCTGATTTCAGCATGAACGGGCCGGCTCGACCGGGTCAGTACTACCCTCCCACAGTTTTTTTTTTTTTTTTAACGTCTGGAAACCCCCTCGAGCCGTCACCCCACCGAGGTTTACGGCGGAAACTAAAGCGACAGCATCCATGCTGTCGTGTTTCGTTGGTGAGTGCGAGACCGGAGGCCCATTGATGCAGGGGTGACAGTTGTCGTGGTAAATGTGTGCAATACAATGCTACGATGACTGTCATGTCTTTTACGTCCCCAAGTGAGGCGTAAAAAATCGTAATAGGCCGCCATAGTGTGGGACACCATACTGCATTGTCAGCATTCGCAATGAGTGTGGTGACTACAATTTTTGGATTCTATTCATGCTTCCCATTAAGCCGAGTAGAGTCACTTTGGCAGGTTATTAAATTAAAAAAAAAATCATAACAATAAAAGCACCACTCCTAACTACTTTGAACGTACATAGATTATTATAAAACGGACTTAGATGTTTAAAAGAAAATTGATGAAGTTGAGTTGAACAGTAAACTTATTCTTACTATATAAAATAAATTTGTAAACCTAAACCTTATTGAGTACACGGAACCAGCAAATAAATCTATTTCGGTGCGAATAGAGTTGGCGAAAGTAAGCGTGCGAGGTACAGATGAGAACTGACCTACATTAGTTCGATTGTGTGACGGAACAAAAGTTTTCCAGTATGATAAGCGACTGTCATTATATGGGCTACAAAATGGGCTTTTATCTAAAGTTTCTATTAGTAGTCTACTAGTTGACTTACTAACGGAAATAAAAACATGATAACCCAGTCCTTTCCAATTGCATTTAAGGAGAGCATTTTTTAACCAGTTAATCTAGCATTATAAGAATTTGCTGGCTCCTTGGTTCAGCGGTTAGTACATGCAACTACCGATCAAGAGAGCTCAGATTCGATTCCCAGGTCGGGCGAAAAAGTGTTATTGAGTTTGTCTAACTATAGATATGCTTCATAACAGTTCAGAGTTTGAAAGGTCTTGACCCCCGTGTTTCAAGAGCACGAAGAGCGTTTCAGTCCTACGCCTAATCTCTCCTCGGTTGCGTCGGATTGTGAGAGTGAGGGAACAGAGAGTTCACCTGTGTTTGCTCACACACTTGTGCACTATTAAATCTCCTGTGAAGTAGGTTGGTCTTCGAAGAGATAGGAGAATATCATAAGAATTTAAGAGACAATAGTAATCTTTTTTGTATTCTCTATCGGAATGTACCCGCTAAACTGGACTCTGTTCCGTACTACAATATTGCAGGGTATTTCTAAGAACGCTGTTGTAAGTAAGTCAATTATTATTAAGCTAGGTTCTTTGAAGCTTTAATTTCCTTCTTTACGAATTCTGACAAGCTAAAGCAAGCTAAGCAAGACTAAATATTTTCATAAAAAAAAATATAGTGACATTATTTAGATATATAATTGTAAAGTTTATATATTTCGTAGCCGTTAAGAGTACGTTGTTCTTTGTTTTATGTAGCTAATTATAGCAATATAAATAAAAATAATTAGATATTTGAAATCACCTAAAATTGTTGGGAAACCTTTACTAAACATGAAATAAGTAATAAAGTCGTAATAATATATTTTTGTCTTAACATATGATCCCAATATCAAACATATAAGATAGGCTGATTCAGACCCTACATAATTTTTTTTTTGCTTCACATTATTTTTTCTTACTGTATTAACAAATATATTTTGTGATTTGAACAGAAAATTCTAAATTTTTCGATGATATTAATTTCTACATTAGCAACATACAGTATCATCTAACTCCTTTTTTTACTTATAGAAATCCCCTCACATGGTCAGCCCAACGTGGTTTTGCGGTAGAACTTCATCTTTTTTAAATGATCTTAAAATAATGTTAATTTTTTTATCATTTTCCATCCTTGATTAATATGTTTCGTGTATCGTGCGAACTTACATATTTTTTTCACTAATAGTCCGTGAGTACGTAAGTAGTCCATACATATGTGAAGAGAGACGGACGGGCAAGATAGGATTACATGTTACCAGACATAACTTACAGATGTAACTATAAGGATTACATTTTACCTACGGAACTCAAAAAACTAGACTCTCGAGAATAACGAGAATACGAATTTATTTTCGCTTATTTAGTAATAAATTGATGTTTCTCGCTAGAGGTTTGGCTAAGCGAGGTCGTGTGGCTTCGGCGATAAGTTTATTGTGGTAACATGGATTTGTTGTTAAGTGATTCGCTATTGACGTATTAGGGATTTAGTCATTCAAGATCACATTGCTACGATGTCTTGGAACAACAAGTGATTGGAAATGGTCAATTTTAGGGATTTGGTTGTTCTAGATCGCATAATTACGGAGATGCTTTTTTCGCAGGCGCGTGTATTCGTTGTTAAATGTTTAGTATTAATAAACATACGAGTACATGGTATTTGATATTTAATTTCTCTTGGTTACCCGTTGTAATGAGTGCCTTAACACCCACTAACGGAATATGGTATGATAATGGAGACTGAAGCGGTCAAATATCATTTTCATTTCGACACTAGCCAGTATAAAAAGAACTGTGATTGTATGGCCTCTTACGTAAACAAACAAAAGTATTAGACGGGCTGAATTGTTGGCTGATTTTTGTACCAGCTGCAGTATATTGTGAACATTAACATTTTTAATGTTGCAATTAAATCAATCAATGTGACAATAAATTCTAGATATTTTTAGAGTTATTAAAATACATTCAAACTTAAGCATCTCGCTTCTTAAACATTGGGTTATTCCAAAACACACGTTTTTTCAAGTACGTTATCGTACGCATCAATGGTCTTTAGCAGTTAACTGCTGGTCAGATCTCTCCTTAGAAAGAAGGTTTTGGCCTACTATATCATGGTGACCAGACGGGTTGATATAAGGCTTATTTCAAGTTTTCTTCTCTCAGCAGTGATGTTGTCCGACGAAGTTTGTTCAATAAGCCAAATCTAACGATACCCAGGAGATGAATAGGGGTAGTGACACTACTTATTCTTTTGTTTGTTTTTTTTGATTGTTTTTAAAAAAGACAACGCCCTCATTAGGACTAAATACTGTATCGCAGGGGACTTTACAAGCATACAAGAAACGGACACAAAGAACACCCAGACTCCGAACAACAATTTATGGATCATACAAAGGGTTGTCCCATGTAGGATTTGAACCCACATCACTCAGCGAAGGGGAGAGCGACGTGGCGACTGCTTAAACCACTAAGCCAATCGTATAGTCAAAGTTCTTAATGTGTCAGTACACAGAGAATACGTACACACTAATAAATATTACTTTAACGATAATTATGAACTTACTAAACATACGTTCACCTATATATACACTTTTAATTATATGCATATTACAAATAACAACACTCAGACACAGTACTCATCACATCACAAATCCTTACATCAACAATCTAAGCATCAAGTAATATTTATTCTGGATGGAGATCAAACTCACGGCTGCTAAATTTACAGTCAATATCGCTAACCATTACCTCCACACACATGCCAAACAGCAGTTGATACAATTAAGTTCCTCAGAAGATTCAGAAGTAGATTTTTGGGAGTTAGTATGTGTGTGTTACTCCACAATATATTTTTATTTGATGCATCTACCTCTTGAATGGTGAAATTAAACACAGTATATACTTAATATGGATTAACTGTTCAGGTGGCACCAATATTCACAGTATATGTCTCCAAGAGCTTGAATTACACGCGTTGTTAATCCTAGTCCACTTAACATTTTTGTGTACCCAACCCTGTGTATAAAAAGTGGCGTCGTCAAGAACAGTGTTGCTACATGAACGCTACAAATTTTTCTATACCGTTAAGCGTTCACAGTGCGGTTTCAGAGAAATTTACTCCCGCGAACAATCCCATTATGGAATGAGCTCCCTGCCGAGGCTTTCCCTGGGAACTACAATATGGGATTCTTCAAGAAGGGGGTAAATAGGTTTTTGAAGGGTCGGCAACGCGCACGTGATGCCCCTGGTGCCACAGACGTCCATAGGCTGCGGTAACCGCTTACCATCAGGCGGGCCGTATGCTTGTTTGCCACCGTCGTGGTATAAAAAAAAAAGTACACGTATACATAGACATCAGGTAAATATTAATTTGATACTGTCACACGTGCAGTAGAGTCTTGATATACTGACTGACAATAAAAAGATCCTATTACGCCTCATTTTGGGCGGTTTATCATATAAATTGTCATTGTGGGTACGTCCTTGAGGATTTTAAGTGCTTACAGTATCATTGTTAACACCGCAAATGTTTAAAGAAAACAATGTTGAATTGTACGACCCAATTTAAAAATTCTATTTATGATAACTTCAGACATCTTACACGGAATCGTCTTTGTTTATTTTGTTTACAGTTGTAGTGGAATAGGCGTTTATCTTCTATCTCACCTGATGAAAAGTGTAGATGAAGACCAAAGTGGTACCCCCAATCCAAAAGAAACATGTCCACTCTACTTTTTAAGGCTCCAGAGTTCAACTCATCAGGAAAAATAGACTCAGGCAGGTCGTTTCAAATCTTGGCGACTCTCACCAAAAAAAAAAAATTTGTGCGTGTACTAGCGTACACTCGTAAGAAGTGAAACTTCTTTATAACGTTATTTTTCAAAAAAATAATTTAAACCCATCCGAAGTCGATGCAATCGCCACCTGGATTTCAAAAATGTAACTACTCAAAACGGACCGCAAAATACATTGGAGACATTTACCAATCCCTACTCCGCTGGAGAAAGTATACTTCGAATCACGCGTGGTAGGGATAAGAAAAAGATGGCGCGTAACCGAAAAATGTGACGCGTAACGCAAAAATGTTACACTAAATTTTTTTCCAACCCCGATAAAGAAGTTTCACTTCAACTGACACTTACACTTTGCAGAGGCTGTAATAATGATAACCAGACTACTGAGAAACGTGCTTACATACTTTCTTCTAAATACATACATGTTATAGATAAATTACACTAACACAAGACAAAAAATCGTGTTCATTATATAATTATTTATTTTGTACGAGAATGGAACCCATTACTTCTGGATTAATAGTCAGGGTTACTAATCACGAGACCAACAGGCTAGTCAAAAGGTCATAACTTATGTTATGTGTTCGAAGAACCGCGCAACTCTGCGCGGTTCCTCTCCGGAAGGCCTCTTGGTAGTAGAGCCACGCTCATTTCAGCACGAGCGGGCCGGCTCAACCGGGGCTGTACTACCTTCCCACAGAAGATCAACCTAAAGCGTCAGCATCCGTGTTGTCGTGTTTCGTGGGTGAGTCAGAGACCGGAGGCCCATTGATGCAGGGGTGACGGTTATCATGGTAACTGTGTAAGTCTTACACTGTCACGATGATTGTCATGCCTTTTACGTCTCCAAGCGGGGCGTGAAAAAGCATCTCACGGGGCCGCCATGGTTTGGGTCACCATATTGCATTGTCTGCATTTGCAATGAGAATGGTGACCACAACTCTTGGATTCTATTCATGCTTGCCATCAGGCAGAGTAGAGTCACTTTGGCAGGCTCTTAATATAGAAAAAAAATTACTATTATTAGACAACTGTAAAAACTGTTGATCCTTAAATCTTTTAATATTAGCATAGCATCTCTCACACAAACCAACCAAAACGACAGCACCCGTATTATCGTATTTCGTTAGTGAGTGCGAGACCGGAAGCCCGTTGATGCGGGGGTGATCATTCTCGTGGTAAGAGTGTAAGCTTTGCACTGTCACGATAACTCTCTCATGTCTTTTACGTGCCCAAGTGGGGCATACAAAAGCATCTCACCAAGCCACAGGTCTCCATACTGCATTGTCTGCACTCGCAATAAGTATGATTATCACACCTCTAGGATTCTATTCTTGTTTTCAATCAAGCAGAATAATCATTCTGGCAGGATCTTAAAATAAAAAATAAATAAGAATAAAAGGAATGCGTTCATGTTTGTATCATTTAATCTTTATATCCTATCGCCGTCGCAATGAATCTACAGCGCATTTTTACACTACTGCACGTCCAGGAAGGGAATTGAAAAATACTAATGTATATAAATACATATGTATATATCATGCAATCGGCTGGCGTCGCTAATATTAGCTGGACAGTAGACTCGGCTAGAATGTCAGGCATCAACAAATGGTACGAAGCTCGCTGCGAGCTTGTTTAACAATCAAAAATATTTAGACCAGATGGCCAACTCTCGTAAGCATTAAACGTCCAACATTGACTGTGTGCTATGATTTTATCGTATTATGTCGGAAAATTGAATCGGTTACCTCCTAGTCTTAGTGAAACTACTATTTAAATACGAAAATATCTTTTTTGATACTCGTTAGATCGAGTGTAGATTGGAACTGATTTGTGGCAGAATTTTAATAACTAGAATTTGGCCTTCTGATCGATTGTTTTTGTTACCAGAAGGCTTTTTGTTGTAATTTGACTACGATGTAACGATAAATATCAAGTAAGTCGAATAAATTCCTGCCGTATATGAATTATCCTGCCCAAACTGTTGGAGTTACGCGACAATAACATAGCATGGGATTGTTTGTTGTAAATAAATGTAAACATAAGTCTATGACAGCATACCTTTTGTATGAAAGCCAATATACTTTTAATAGTGAGCCATAAACATAATTAAGTAGAATAGTTTCTTACAACACAAATTTTATCACTTTTTTATTAAAATTTTACATAATAGTAAACTTAATTAGTAGATAATAATAACGTAGATAAGCTTTGTCTTTTAGACTGAGAAATTTGGAATGAAAGTCATCACGATACACCTGAACTGAATGAAACACCATTAAGCGCCTACTATGAGGGGGAAGAGAGGTGGTTCATTTAATGTTTATAACATTAGTATACTAGTAGATGCGAAAATTACTGTGTTTGTCTAGTCTAGGTTTTCACGGTTAAACTATTGCATTGATTTTAATTAACTTTGGAATGGAGATACTTTGATTTCGTGGGGAAGGGTACACTGATAACCGATACACACGTGGGCAGAGCCACGGGCAAAAGTTAGGCTATATAATAATTTCTAAACTCAGAATAACCATATGCAGATCGCTTCAAACTTCGTCTGTATTATTCCGCTATACGAACAGAGAGACAGTGTGGTGTTCATTAAAGCTCTGGAGTTGCAAACTAAACAATTTCACAATACCTCATATTCAAAACTCACGGAGTTAAGTACTCGTAGGTAGGCGCTTTAAATAGATATGAAAAGAAGATTTTATACAATGGTTTGTCTCGCATTGAGAATTCGGAACATTTCATAATAAAATCCCTAAACCCACAGTTTTAAACAAAATGCAAAATATGAGAGTTATTTTTCATTTCTTTACATACGGGCAAATAATTCAAGGTAAAGAAGTGTAACATGAAACTTTTGAATTTGGTAAAAAATCTTGGTAAAAAAAGGCTGAATCTTTAGAAATCGGCGTTACTGAGTTGCCGAAACAACTTGCTGTTAAAGTAACTTTGTGTGAGTTCATCTGTAGTTTTATTAAGAAATTCAACTTATCATTTCAAATATTAACATGATATGAAATGAAGATTTTGAAATTTAAATTTGAAATAGTAGATATAGGTTTGTCAAAGTTTCAGTGCCTGGTATGTATATGCTTGTATTGTCAGGTAGTAGTGCCACGGTAATTTCAGCACGAATGGACTGGCTCGACCGGGACAGTACTACCCTCCCACAGAAGATCAACTTAAAACGACAGCATCCGTGCTGTCGTGTTTTGTTGGTGAGTGCGAGGCCGGAGGCCCATTGATGCAGGGGCGACAGTTGTCGTGGCAAGTGTGTACAATACAATGCCACGATGACTGTTATGCCTTTCACGTTCCCAAACGAGGCGTGAAAAAGCATTTTACTAGGCCGCCATAATGTGAGTTACCTTACTGCATTGTCTGCATTCGCAATGAGTATGGTGACCACAACTCTTCAATCCTATTTATGCTCTCCATCAGGCAGAGTAGAGTTACTTTGGCGCCTCGTAAATAAACAAAAAAAAATGTAAACAATATTGTTAAATGGCTATTCAAGTGTAATAAATTTCACATATCAGAATATTAATTCTATAATTAATAAATTATTATGAATTTAATTTTAATTCATTCCGTGCTAAGCACACAAATTCGCTATAGCCCAAATAGAATTCGCTGGTGCACAAGGAATGTCACATTTTTACATTGCGTTTCATAGCACATAACAAACGAGTTTATTAGCTTTGCACATGACTGTTGTCATGGTGTGTGCAATACAATGCTACGATGACTGTCATGCCTTTTGCGTCTCCAAGTGAGGTGTAAAAAAGCATCTTATAGGCCGCCATAGTGTGGGTCACCATACTGCATTGTCTGCATTCGCAATTAGTATGGTGACAACAACTCTTGGATTCTATTCATGCTTTCCATCAGACAGAGTGGAGTCACTTTGGGAGGCTCTTAAAATAAAAAAAAGCTTGGTTTCACTGTAAAACCTTCCCAATAAGGCCATTAATACCGCATTAAACGGTTTCTCAAGCGGTCGTCATTTGATGTGATTGCAATCTCAGATTTAAATTGGTTATAATATTAGTAATTGGCGATACTTTCATGTCATTTCTCTAGTGATGTCCGTATCCGAATACGCCTATCATACCATACGAAAACAAATCCGAACATCTGATATAAAATAAACTGTGTCTATAAGAGTATCCGATACTTTTTGCGGATCTTGAAGGACTTTTGTATATTACTGAAATTTACAATGTTTGCGTAATAGTAAAGATAATACCGTATCGTTAAATTGAAATAATTTAATACGATAACATATTTCAATTGACTGACCGAATACTCAACAAGCCGATTGCCCTAGTAGAAAGCGATCCTGATTGTTACGTCAGATGTTGTAGGTTCAATTCCCACTTAAGACAAATCATTGGGTGATGAGCACAAATATTTGCTCTGTATCTGAATTTAATTTGTCTGTAATGATATATTCTTATATTTATGATAATAACTGTAACCGTATAAACACTTTGAAAGTACTAACTGGTTAGCTTAATTACTAGATTTAACTCATATCTTTATGTGTTTAAGGAAAAATAACTAAAAAGCAAGCGCACTACAAAGCAGAATATGATATGTTTTTAATCCTCAAGGTCACCCGCACAGTATCTACGGAAGCACTAGTTATAATCCCTATTCGTATCCGTAACTGCGGATATCCAACGTTAACAATCTAGTACATCACTAAGCGTTGGAACTTGAACAAAAGGCAAGTTTATACATCAATAATATCTTTCTTAATCTGCTACCTTAAATACAAACTACATTTGATTACAGACAAAAAAAAAACAAAAAAAGTGCCTCGGTGGCGTAGCGGTAGTGAATGCGACTGCTGTGTTTGAGGTCTCAGGTTCGATGCACGGGTCGGATCAAATGTTTGTATGATCTGCAAATATTTGTTTCTAAGTTTGTGTGTTTTCTATGTATAATATGTATGTATTTACAAAAAAAAAGTATATAAGTATTATATCAGTCAGTGTAGTTATCATAGCACAAGCTCTGCTTAGTTTGAAACTAGATGACGTTGTGTGTCAAATGTCCGAAATATTTATTATTTATTATTATTATAAACCATATAGAAGTATCTGATGTATATAACTAAATCTAGAAAGAGAGAAATAAAGGTCAGCAAGTGACATTTAAGTTGCAGGTGTCCACAGGCTTAGTGTAAAAGCTTAACATTAATTATCGTGTTTGCGCGTTTGTCCCCTACGCCACAAAGAATAGTTCTATCGTTTTGATTAACAAATAAAGCACACAGTTTTTGTTGTACAGTAGGACTTATTCACGAAAGAATGATTTTAAAGGTACCTTCAATTGCCCGAAGCTTCGCACGGATTGCACCGTTCGTGGTCACGCGCTAATACGTCCCGCTAAACAATAGAAACTACCTGTATGTGTAAAAATCGTGAAAGTCTTAATACAGTAAAAATTTAGTATTCTATAGAAAGGTAATAGATAATTTTAAACTGAGGTCTTTTGGAACCGTTCAGAGATTAGTCAAAAAAAAAACCATTGCCACAGTACCTACAGTAGAACCAAAAAGGAATGATAAAAAAAATTGTGATTCTGTATCAAAACAATAAACCGGTTGATATAATAATTTTACTCTTAAAAAATATTGCCTTTTAATTCTCTGGAGGTTTCAAATTACACACTTTTTCAAGTTAATTAACACGCTTAGCAGCAACAGTTCTATTACAATAATTGATAATCATTGATGTGTTTTCTACAGGAACCACAATTATTTACATAATTCCATGCTTTTAGTGACTGACACACTAACCTATCACACTAAATTTGTTAACTAAACTGACTACGTTATCACTTTTACTCACGTTTAATCACAAAACTAAGCTTAGAATTTTTCAAGTTTCAAATGAATATAAATAAAATATGGGTACCTCAGCTGTTTATCAGATAGCGAAGAAAAGGCGCGCTCAGCGGTGCGATGTGCGTCGACTTTTGCTAAATTTAAACACAGCATTAACGTTACTAAGAGAATTCTATTTTAAATTAAGAACATCAACGCCATCTATGATGATGTGGGGTAATGAGAATTGAAGTGGAAATTTAGTTTTTAAAGATATTTTAATATTACACAGAAAATTTATTGTTATTTTCCATTTTCGTTTACTGCCAACATTTAGAAGATTTTTCAATGTCGTGATCTTGTAGTAGTTAGTAACTCAGATTGCTAACTTGTGGTCATGGCTTCGATTCCTAACAAAAAAAGCAATTATCCGATGCGATCGTGCACATTACACAACTATTTGTCTTAATTCGAATTGTCTGAGTGTAATTTATCTACAATAAGTGTATTTAGAAATATTTAAGTATTTTATACGCAATCTGTTTGCCATAGTACAAGCTCTGGTTAGTTTGGGTCGAGACGGCCGCGTGTGAGGAACAGGATATTATTTTACCCACTTATCTACTTCTATGTCGTAACAAAAAAGCAAAGATATATCTTGTAACAGTACCGTATCGAACCTTTGATGATAGGATTTATTTATTTGACAATCTAAGTCTTAATCGTTTAACTGTATTTAGTTGTTAATACTATCATGGGTGTTACTTTAATGAGTTTACTCTACCTTACGAACAATGCCGACTACCTTCTCAGTTTTAAAATACTTATAAATTAAAATGGTGGTTTAATAATGTTTTATCGCAACATTTTAGAAATCAAATAATATTTTGTACATTTTTTAAGAATAAAATATACGTAGATTATTTTTAAGAAAGGTAAACGAGCATTAAAGAGGACTGAACACTCAAAGTTTAATCCGTCAACAGAGGATTACGAGTGAAAACCTCTTTTTTACACATCAGAGCAGCGAGAGCGGAATGCCTTAAAAATGTTTGCACGAGACGTAGTTACGCCTTTGTTGCTCTTCTAACTCTCTCAGGCGCACCGATCTCTTTCTATTTACAACAATATAATAATAATAATAAGAACTTCATAAATCTCACACCTGTCAGTTTGAACCTGTCATGAAAGGCCTGTAGGCATATATCTATATTTTGGGTGAAAATCAAGCTCACGATCTCGGATTAGTGGTAGTAGCTGTGGA
Organism: Hypercompe scribonia; assembly: GCA_949316085.1. NCBI lineage: Eukaryota > Metazoa > Arthropoda > Insecta > Lepidoptera > Erebidae > Hypercompe > Hypercompe scribonia. Next base: position 26,305,511 of record OX438968.1, on the reverse strand, counting down.
TATACTCGTATGTATAACACTTACTGTGAAATTAAGTATGGAACCAATGAGAATGTAGATGAGTTTGTTAGTATATTTATTTATCTATGAACAGGCATTAACATTACACTAGCCATGAACAGAGGTCTGATTGTCTGAAATTGACTCACCAACCAGACTAGACTAAAAAGGCAAAGAGAAGTAAATTCTGTTTCGTGATTGCATTAATTGCCATACAGATTATAAATCATAAAACACGATAATAAAAGTGTGAATAATATTTTAAATTTGCTCGAAATCTATGGACAGAAGAAGATATAAAATGATGTTATTTTGCAAATACACAAACATACATGATCACTACAAAATATAAAATATAATAGATCGATCATCACTGAGCATGTTTGAAAATTGAATATTTAACTACATACTTATACAGACGACGTACTAATTAAAACAGATGAAGACAGGATTATGGTTCAGATTCACGTAAAGGATGTCATTTCCTGAAGTGATACGTTCAGTTAGGTGTCGAGAACAGCGCATGTTATCTAATAACATCACAGCAATGAAACATATTCTCTGGCTGATAAAATTCGTAACGAGATTATTCGACAGAGAACTAGAGTAACTGGCATCGCACAGAGAATCAGTATGCTGAAGTAGAAGGGCCGGCCATGTCTCCAGCCGAACCGATGGTCGCTGGAGCCGAAGTGTACTAGAGTGGATACCGCGATTGAGCAAGCGTAATGTCGGGCGCCCTGCGGCGCGATGGACCGAAGACTTGAAGAAGGTGGCTGGTAGTGGATGGATGCGAATTGCCCAAGACCGGCATCGTTGGCGTTCCTTGGGGGAGACCTTCGTTCAGCAGTGGACGGCGATAGGTTGATTGATTGAATGAAACATAATGCAATATTGTAAGACGAGTCACGTTAATATCATTATTACTGCTTCAGTATAATATTTACACGATCTGTAATATCACGATAAACCCATGAATAGAAAGTCCTTTTTATCCTCTGTAGACGTAAATTGTTCCTTTTAAAATATCTTTTATAAGACAAGACGTCAACTCGAAAGATCTGAGCTGTCTTGTTCATGAAAGTGCTTTTACGAAACTCTTAGATCCAACTAGATTCCAGCCTTTGTCTCGTCTATAAATAAAATTCTTACCAGGTGCATCTTTAAAGTAAAAATATGAAGTTAATCGCTTCGAGGAAACTCTTACACAATAAAGTGAACTGAAAAGCGGCAGATACCCGCGAGCTATAAAATTGCGACAGCGATTAATTTGAAAAGTGAATGTCTACAAGGCGGTATTTTTATCCTTTAAAAACAAGAAAAAAATGTATCTTATCTTGGTCTAGAATGATACAGAATAAAAATTTGCATTTGTGTAGGTACGAGGTTTAAATTCGAAGTTTTAAGTCACTAAGAGTCAGCTTAAGGTTTTATTTATATTAAAGTTTCTTTAAAGTGAGCCGGCCATGTCTCCAGACGTACCGATGGTCGCTGGAGCCGAAGTGTACTAGAGTGGATACCACGATTGGGCAAACGTAGTGCAGGCCGCCCAGCGGTGCGATGGACCGACGACTTAAAGAAAGTGGCTGGCAGCAGATGGATGCAAATTATCCAAGACCGGGATGGTTGGCGTTCCTTGGGGGAGACCTTCGTTCAGCAGTGGGCGGCGATGTGTTGAATATATATTCTTTGTTAGACTGTACAAACAAATCAATACTAAAAAATAACTTTAAATGAAAAGTGACTTAAAATTAAAACAATTTCTTGATTCCTCGAAATCTTAATAATTATAGAGGTATGTGTGTTAAAAATCATGCCGTGTATAAATTCATAGACAAAAGTCTGAACACAACTTAAGTAATTTTTCATGTGCAATACTGTAAGTAATTACGTCATCAAAATAAACAGTGAAAGCAACATTTAAAGGTTGCATTGTAGTTTGCACTACTGTCATAACTTTAGACCCGAACGGTGGTTATTGAGCCAGTGCTGCGAATATTCAAGCGATAAGGCTATCCATGCTGATAGACTAAGATCGTCAAATAGTTTTTATATAACATAATTTATTTCTTTGAAAATCTCGTCCAATATAAACTTACTTCACCAATATTTCATTAGTGTGTCTACCTACTTATAGTTTCTTAGGTTTTTAACAAGTAGGTATAAGGTAACATTCCTATGTGGAAGCCCCTACTGCTTGTCTTCTCACCGCAGCACCGGGTCAAACGATAAGTAAATGTGTCGGGGTCAAATCGACAGTGTTCCTTCATTAGGTCATACGGATATTTGGTGCTTAAAAACGAATTCCCTAAAAACTTTAGCAGATTTTGCTGAATATTGAGCTAGGTGACTGTCATCTCTAATCAAAAGAGGTTTTTTGACTGTTTCTTTGTTGGTTGACAATGATAAGCAACTATTTGTGGACCACGCAAGGTGTCTGTCCCATGTGGGCTTCGAAACTCACAACACTAAGCGTAGTAGAGAGCGGCGTATCGACCGCTTTAACCACTACGCCATTCATGCAGTCAAATTATGCGTCAAGACCATATGGAGATTATTTCGTTTGTTAATTTTAAAGTACCTAACTATTCTTTGATTATTTACTAATTCTTAGGTCTTTGATTTTAATAAATAAATGCAAGTATTTATGCCATTGTTAATCTTTTGTCAGTTGTTTTTATTGTAGTTAGTGAAGCTGAAATATATTTATTTTGAGAATATCTGTAACTAGCACATATTGAAGGCTATTTTGTCAAGTTTGTAAGTGTACTTTGCTTACCCTACACAACTTTCTCAATTCAATTTTTTTAGTGTAGTCTTTGGAAGAACAATGGGTTATGATAATTAACAATAAGTTGCTACCCAATAAGGTGAAGGTTGAAGACGAAGACGGAGAAACTATATGATGAAATAAATACTTTTTTAATATAATGCCTGTTGGCACAACATTCGTAAGTAGACTTGAGATTATCCTGCGAAATGTTAGAGAAATGTCAGTAGTGTCGAGACCTGAGATTATGTTTTAAATTCGGGATTAATTTAATAGGAAGGTGTATTTAAGTACTGACTTTATGTATAATATTATTATTGAGATTTTTTTTAAGACCAATATTGGTGACATTTCCGTACAATTTATTCCTCAAGTTTGAGATACTATACGTTTAATAAAATTACTTTTTGCACTAAATTGATTGATTTAAAACTATGAATAATTTCTTGCTGAGGACTTAGAGCTTTAGTCTCTCAAATGGTAATGGAATTCTGATAATCGTCACCGTTGCCCTAAAAACATCTTGTACAAATGACTTAGATAGTGTCTTGAATGTGACGAATCTTTTGCTAGTGGCTCTATAGATTAATACGGGCACAGAAGACCAACCTAAAGCGCCAGTATCCGTGCTGTCGTGTTTCGTTGGCGAGTACGAGACCGGAGGTCCATTGATGCAGGGGTGACAGGTGTCACCATATTACCATATCTGCTTTTGTAACGAGTATGGTGAGTACTCTTGGATTCTATTCATGCTTTCCATCAGGCAGAGTAGAGTCACTTTGGCACGGTCTTAATATAGAAAAAAAACCTGATCCGATTTTGTGAATCATAATTTATTTGTTCTTGTCTATTTTCTAAGTTATCGGATTGGATCGGTGTATACCTAGCAGAGGCATCAACGATAGTGACAAGATAGAATGTGAATGGCTGCAGCCAATATTGCAAATATATCTTTCTCATGCTTGCGTATGCGTTCACGAATCAGCGTTCTAAAAACTGGAATATCATACTTCTGTTTGCTTTAGTATAGAATAATTTTTGCGATACGCACATTTGTACTCTTACTGTGAGTACAAAGGACAGAGTGCCCGATCGAAGTTATACCGGCTGAGTTGAACATTCTTCCACAATTCCGACAGTAACGCCATTTACGGCCACGGGACTCAGGGAATACTGATGTATTAGGGAATATCCCGAACATCATAAATTCGCGTACCTGTAACTCGAATGGACTACCACTAAGAAGCGTGAGCCCTCTAACAGAATTCGTTGGATGTTTGTCCGTAAATACGATATAAAATTCGAACACAATTACACAACATGTTACAGCTAAAGCAAATAGAAGTGACGATATTGTAACATAGAATGTAACTGGCGACACACTACCGAAGCCATTAACACCTGTATAATCGCAGCGGCACACAATCTCGGCGCGGCGGCGGCGCAGCGTCATTTTACCGGCGCTGTGACGTCGCTTATCAGCGTGTTATCACCCCGCGAACCTCGCAGTCGCGCGGCCACGCTCGCACCGAGCGCACGCCACTCCTCACCTCGCCGACTCATCCCGCCACACACACATAACCGTAAGTCTTACAAACATAATACCATACCATACAAACAGCGTATCAAATTATCATATTCAAATCCTGGACTGTTTACATCACAACTCGCTTTGCAGGTTATGTTCAAAACTTTTTTTGGTGAAAATCATTTTTTTCATGCTTACGCCTTGTGAACGCCAAGGCCGCATCATCCCAAAGCAAATTTGACGATCTTAGTCTATCAGCATGGATAGCCTTATCGCTTGAATATTCGCAGCACTGGCTCAATAACCACCGTTCGGGTCTAAAGTTATGACAGTAGTGCAAACTACAATGCAACCTTTAAATGTTGCTTTCACTGTTTATTTTGATGACGTAATTACTTACAGTATTGCACATGAAAAATTACTTAAGTTGTGTTCAGACTTTTGTCTATGAATTTATACACGGCATGATTTTTAAAGAAAATTAGTATTATAGGTCACGGATACAGCAATGTTTGTTTTATGTCACACGATTATAATTTAAGGTACCGTCTGCAGTTCACGTGCTGTTGACAAAGGCACTGTCGGTCTGAATACGCCGAGGCCAGGGAACCTAATACGCCGACCGCAGTACACATTGTGTTGTGGTGTATTAGTAGTAAACAACAGTAACGCTCTACTGCCCCTCCTCTTGCCCCCCTCCGCCCCGGTCACCACCGTCACTAACTACATAAGTAAATAGCCATTACAACGGTCATTGCAAAAGTAAAAGTAGCGCCAATAGAAGATAATGATAAAACATTGTGTGAAACAAGCAGTAATAAAGATATTAATGGTTGTCAAATGTCAAAGACGAGTCTAGAAGATGTTATTTGTAAGTGTAAACGACTTTTAAGTCACACATTTAGTGAGTGGAATATACCTTTAATCCGATTTGAAGAACAAATCGGCTTAGATTCACTACTAAGGTATTTGATAACGAATTAGTTTAATGTAATAGATCTTGGGATCCATTACACAAAAACATAGGCAATGATTCACCATTCTGTAAACCCAATTTAAATTGTTATAAACCACCAAATTATATATATACCAAAGCACTTTTTAATGGGCTCTCACAATCTCTATAATTGTAAGTAAACATTGTTTTCCGTAATAAGTAAATAAACAAGTAGGTATGAGGGGCCGCGGTCGAGAAGAGTAGGGAGAGGTATTTCCTTAGTTCTTGTTACAAAGTATCTCCTTGTTCTTTAATTAATAGAAGCCTATAAAGAAATCATTTGAATTACAAGTGTTCTTTCAATAGAAAAAAAATCAAGGGAATTTTTTCAAAGTTTTGAACATTTCACATTAAATTCGCTTTGTCAACTTTAAACTCAACTTTTGCTGCAAAATGTTATATTTATACCCCAAAACAGTGACGTAGACGGTAACCAAGCATTTGAGCGATTTCCATCTTTTACTTTATAATCAGTTGTGCCAAATACTAAAGATACAGGTGACCAAAGTCTTTGGGTTTTACCTACTCATTTTTCTCTAAAATATGTAGAGCCAAGTAACGAAGACATAGGATCAAGTTCTTATGCCATTTAATCATTTTCCCTAAAATCTGCTGAACAAGTAACGAAGATACTGGTGACTAATCATTTGACCGACTCTCTAACATTTCTTAAAGTCGCTCGCACGAATACTAACTCTCAACGGAAGAGAATAAAGGTTAATATCGACACGCATTACTTGCAAAAAGACGAAAATACTTAAAGGTCGCACGCGCAATCTAATATGCACCTAATGACTGCGTGTGAGAGCACCTTTGCAATCGGAAAAGCAATAAATCTATGGTAGTTTTTAAGTGGCGGCAATGTTTTGGAGGTCATTAAACTGCTTAAAGGATCACCGTCGTACCAAAGGCACGTGTCACATGCTAGTGAACCGATGAGAGGTAGCCGCATAGATATAATTTATTATACCGCACCGATAACCATGTTTAAAACTAATTTGAGGAATGAATAAATAGTGAAGAGTACAATGCGTAGTGTTTGAGATTAAAATCAGAAGTCAATTCAACACCGATAGCAAATAACAGAACTACCGTAGTGCATAAATTGTGTGTCGTGTTTTTACTTCATTGTTGACCTCGGGACTGTACAGCTCGTTAGTTACTTATCCGTTTATCTTTTCATTAATAGGAGTTATGTTAGTTACTTGGTTTATCTACTGCAGTTTAGGTCGAATGACACACCCCACATAACCTTCTCCAATGCTCTAAATCATTGTTAAACTACAGGTAGTTCTAAACCGCTGATACGATAAAGCTTACAAATTTAAAAACAAAGATATCGATCGATAAACTCTTCAGTATATATAATTAAAATAAATATTTATTATATTTTAGGTATTTTTGTTGATAATATAGGATGGGCCAAGAATTTGTTAACATATGAATCTTACATCCCGCGCAAACAAGTGCCGCGTGGGGCGGGTGGAGGAATCTGACCACTAGATTGTTTCTCGAAAATTTTGTCGCAATGGATCGCTTCACGGGGCCACAGCGCGCTTACTGTGTAAAACAATTTTATTTAAACAACAGTTCGCTTATTACTGTGAGACGATTTTTTCGCGTTGAATACGATTTACACGACTTAAATCAGTATCCGAGTGATCCTTTAATTGAGAAATAGGTGAAGAAGTTCGAAGAGACGAAACCTACGCTGAATGCGAAGCAAACTGGACGAATAGTCCACAGACTTCTCGGACCGAAGAGAACGTGCAGCAAGTTTCCGTTTCTCTTCGATGTGATCTAGATTTATCGACGCGCAGACGTTCGGTTTAAGTAGATTTATCCCCCATATCATTACGCCGTATTTTGAAATTGTAATTGAAATAAATCCATATAAAATCTAGGTAGTGCAGGAACTAAAATCTAATAATTTTAATTTGCGTAAGTCATATGCCGAAACAATGTTAGAACGATTCAGCAATTTTAACAACAACTTGTTTTATGACGAAGCCCATTTTCACCTCCACGTACATGCAAACAAACATAATTGCAGATATTGGAGTAGTGAAAATTCCAAAGCTAAATACAAGAGGACACTTCATTCTCCCAAGGTAACTGTATGGACTGTAATTTCAGCAAAAGGATTAATTGGATCCTACTTTTTCTAAGATTCCCGCGGGCGTTCGGTTACTTTTAATTCTGCTGAACGTGTGTAAATGTTATGGGAGTTCTGATGACCACTGCTACTGGAATTTGCTGGTTACAATTGTACCATATCGTATCAATAAGATGGAGTCACTTGTTACACATCCAATGAGTCCCCGCTAGTGGTCAAAGACATGTTTCTGGAAAATCTGATTTCCAGACGAGGCGACATTTCATGACCACCCAGAAGTACGCATCTATCCTCAGCATACTTCTTTTTAACACGTTCACTGCGGGCCACATTTTGAAGAACTTTCAGCTGGTGCGGCTGAGGTCGAATCAACCCCAAGCTAAACTTCCTTGTAAGGCGGTTGAGGCCTTTTCTGTCTCATGTTTCAATCATTTGGTAAATGTGTTGTAACTTGATCAGGAGCGTGATTCGATGTTTAATTTTATGCTAAAATTACTTGCATGTCATACCTCATACGGTTGAGTGTAAACAACCGCCGCTCTAGAGAGAAAACACAGTTTTACGCGCCGCACCAGCGTAAAGTCTACCATGAGGTTGAATCAACCTCAAGCCGCAGTGAACGTGTTAAAGGGTTATTTGAAGAATCGTGCCTACATCAATAAACCAAGTACACTACGTCAACTAAAATAAAAAGTCAGCGAAGAAGTGTAGGCAATTTCGCGGCCTCTTTGCTGACGAGTATTCGCAAATTTTGGTGCTTGCTTAGAAGAGTGCAAACGTCGAAACGGTGGTCATTTAGACGATGTAATTTTTAAAAAAGAAATTCCAACAAAATAGTCTTTTAAATAAGTATTTTTTATAATATATCAAATGGTTTTTTAATACAAGTTTTTCAAATGTTAACTAATTCATAGCCCACCCTGTACAAAGAAATAAACGTTTATTGTTCATTTCAGTCAAAAGCGACAATGAAGACGAAGAAACTAGATATCTGTACGAAACCAATCTATTCATTATACTCTTTAACACATCAAAAATATTTTATTTTAAAATAATCATTACATATTATTTAGTATAAAAGAAATTAAAATGTACAAAATTAATATTTCAACTACTATCACTAACTATTACTAATTACAACTAATATGAACTTGTGTGAAAATTAAGATATGCCTACGTCAATAAGTTCTATTTTGTGCAATGTATTTGCAAACAAAATAGTTCTAACTGAAAAAGTCAGATATAAGTATATGGAAAGCAAATACAAGTTCATCACTTCATATCAGTGCCAGTCGTCGATAAAGTGTTTTCCTTTTAAATTCTCAGCGTTTAACTGACAAATTGAATGCCGTTTAAAGGTTTCCCATCTCAATGACTTTGACAACAGATTGCTGGCATTGCATGGCCATAACAACTCTCTAAAATGTCAATGAAATGTTCAATTTATATAATGACGTACTTACTGTAATTTTTCTTGTTGTCAAATCATTATTTTTGAATTACGACTACACAAGAAGAACATTTTTTTCTTAAATAAAGATTTGCTTCAATTCGAAGTAAAGTAAAGACGACAGATAAAATCAAAAGCGTTATAAAATCGGCACCAAATAATATAATAACACCTGTCTGTAACCTCAATCAAATGTTAAAGATTGAAGAGGACTGATTTATTAAACCTTACCCATTTATGTAAACTGTAAACATATAATAACCCAAAACAAATAGACCTATTGTCCTTTTATAATTAACTATATCACTGTAGGCGGTATTAAAATGATCATATCTCGCCTATGCTTCAAAAATAGATTTCGTAAAATATTTATTTAGGAAGAACGAACTCGGGATACATATATAATTTGTAATATAAATATGTACTTTTGTCTATTATATATTTATTTGTAATAGAGAACGAAGTATGATTAAACAGTCCGATTAGAAATTTGACATTTTGTGGCAATAAATTTAATGTTAAATACTTTTCTTGTGAATTGCTTTCACGAAAAGGGCTGAAAGTAAAGAATATTAGCAGAAATAACATAACAGAAGGGCTGAAAAGACTCCTTATCATTTTACAGTATTTAATTTTTCTAATTTGACAAGGCTTAAATGTCAATCTATAGTAATAATCTAGCTTCGGTTTTTCATTATTTTGCCTTAAGCTTACTGGTAAGAAATCTGAATGGATTTATTGCTACACTTTAAAATAATTAAATAATGAAAAGATTTAATTTCCTCCAATGATAGTTTCATTAACAAATATTTTACAATCTTTATGCTCAATAGATGATTATGGTTGGTCCGCAATTACACGGGATCACCAGAACTGAGAATATGTTTTGCCATTTCCCCTGAAGGAATTTACAAGCACGACAATTAATATAAATAAAACACTATAACCGTGACTTGTTTATACAGAAATGACAAACAAGACAACTCTAATATACCTAGTCTTGCCATAAATATTGTAATAAAGAAAAAAGAAAATTGTTAACTGCAAATAACATTTATTACTTTTACAGTGTGTCAGTTTAATACATAAATATAAAACAATTAAAAATATAAAAAGCTTATTCGAAGTGGTCTCCATTGGCTGCAATACAGTCCTTTAAACGATGAGGCCAGTTATCAATAGAAGCACGCACTCTTTCCATGGGAAAATTCTTCACTGCCAATCGTATAGATTGTTTTAGGGACTCCAAATTATCATGGCGTTTAGAGCAAGCTGTACTCTCTAAAACTGACCACAAATCATAATCCAGCGGATTAAGATCGGGACTAGACGACGGCCAGTCTTCAGCTCTGATGAAGTCCGAAACGTTCGATTCCAACCAAGACTGCGTGGACCGAGCTTTATGACCCGGCGCCGAGTCTTGCTGGAAGGACCATACTTGGTTATTGAACATGGTGATGTTAAGGGGCTTAACTACCTTCTCAAGAATGGTATCTTGATACACTTGTGCCGATGTTTTGATACCTTTTTCACAAAAATATGGCTCAGTCACTCCTTCATAGCTAACACCCCACCAAACCATCACTGAAGTCGGATAATGTCCACGTTGCACTCTGTCGACTAATTGGGAAGCTTCCTTAGAGCTTTGAGCATAAATACGGTCATTTTGTTTGTTAAAATGTTGCTCAATTGTAAAAATTTTCTCATCCGTAAACAAAATTTTTCTGTGACCTCCCTTTGCGTACCGCTTCAGTAGTTGTTTCGATTTTACCACCCTATTCTTCTTTAAATTATCAGTTAAGAAATGGCCAGTGCGTCTCTTATAGGCTGCAAGTCCTAAGTCATCTTTTAAAATACGCGACATGGTTCTAGGTGCTATCTTCATTTCCCGAGATAAAATCTTTTGCTTTCGGACAGGATTTCTTCGAATTCTTTCCCTTACTGCTTTGACCACCTTTTTCGTACGAACACTACGTGGACGGCCAGATCTTTTTCTGTCACAAACAGAGGAGGTCTCATTGTACCTATTAATAGGCCGGTACACAAACATTTTACTAATACCAAGTGTATGGAGAGTTTTAAAAATTGCATTTGGCTCCATACCTACTTTGTGTAATGCTATCACAGCGATTCGGTTCTCTTTATCACCCCACACCATTTTAATATCGCAAAATATTTTACAATGTATTGGCGCCAAAATGAGAAAACACAATGAACAATCGTATAAAAATGACAGATTCGAAATTCAAATGTAATATTTTTTTATAATTAAGTGTAACAGTATTTATGGCCAGACTAAGTAATAAGCCCACAGGAGCGATTGCTTTCCGGACGAGTCATACGATCCTCGCCGAAGAGGTATGCGAGTGACGTGAAGCCGCTCGTCGAGCCACGATGGCTCATTGATCATCTCAGTTAGACACTCAACGTGCTGGTTTTTCCGCTGTGGAGGCTCTTCGCCCAGCGAGTGGGCAGGGTGGCAGTACGAGTGGTTTCTTTCCGACTAACGCTGATCATTTCCGAGCACGGTTATTTCGAAAAGTACCTGCTCTCAATCGCTAGAAGGGAATAGAGTATCGCCTGTCACCACTGCGACTGCAGTGAAGACTCAGCTCAGTACGTGCTGGTGGTTTATTCTGCCCGGGTCACGTAACGTGAGGCACTCACTGCAGTTATTTGAGGAAATCGCTAATTACCGGACAACATACATCCACGGCCGGTAGTCACAGCTGTTTTATTGCGTTCGCAACCTTTTGTAAAATGACGTCTTCGATGTTGGAAAAGGCCCGGGAGGACGATCTCCACTCGAACCCAATTCGCCCTTGGCGAATCAGGCATCGGAGGCGCGCTTTCCAGCGCCGTATGTCACCCTAAGCGTAGCCTCGGGTGGACGGGACAAGTTTTCTACGTCATCCGTTACAGTGATCAGTACCAAGGAGGCGACGTCCACGTGTAAATTATGACACTTAAATGGAGAGTTGTAATTGGAGTAGCGCCTACACAAGGAGGCAGATGCTGGAAGGGATCCGGATTGCTTAATAGCAGCAGTTCCCGGATCCCTCCAATTGCAGGCGCAAAGTTACACACCGTCTGGTTTTAGTTAGTCCGATTCCAATACACCACCACGTCGCAAGCCCTGGTAGAGCGACAGCCTGTAGGGGTTGCCACTTTTCTAAAAAATAATTGCTGTTGTGACTAGTGGATCTGCTAATATAATTGTAATACTTTTCCATCTCGATTTTCTCTTTCAAAGGAGTCAGACGTTCGATATGTTTCGTAGATCATTTATTATAAAGGTCAGATAACAATTATTCATCGCCGCAACATCGAAAAATAACTTTTGTATCCAAAAAATTTTTATATGAATTGTTTTTACACAGATTTGATGGGCACAACTTATTTTGTGAATTAATTTCGGGGGTCTATAAACTGAGGATTTTGCCCTGAATCAACATTGTGTTTGCATAATTTATAACAACATTAAACAAGGTCGTCCCTGAACAAAACCGATAAAGTTTGTATTAGAACAAATATTATAATACAGTGATATTTTTAGATTGCGGTCCTTAGTTCCGAAAAATTTGTTTGCATTGGTCATCCGATCAACACATTCGCTTAGTCGACAGTTTTCAAAATTAGGCCCAGTAATTCTATATCCTTGTTAACTTCTAGCCTGATATCTAAGACACGGTCTTGGATTTGATTTTCACCTTCTTGCCGTACCGATTTCTATCAGACACGCCTAATCTGTTATCACGTTCAAAGCTATGTTGTCAGAGCATTATCTGTCTCTCTTAGTGGGAAATTAACGTATAGTAACGAAGTAGTCTATTATTACTGTGTATATTTATGATATTTTATTTACTTTCTTTTAATGAAGATATCGTTTATTTATTAAATTAGTAGAATTTATGTATGATAAATACAAATGTTCCATAGTATAAGACCTTATTTCTTACTCGAACTTCGTATGTACCTAGCACCAGCTTATAGATTAAATAAGTCCATTCAAAGGTTGCCTGGAAGATATTGCTATAGGCAATAAAGCTGCCCTTTGTACATCACAATTGTTGTTAGTTTTATTACTATATAACGTATACAAATGAAGTAATATCTAGTTATATTTCTATCTATCTTCCTAGCCTTTTTTATTTCCAAGAGAGGGGTCGGCTACTAGTTCAACCGGTGTTATCTGAACATCAGTTTTGCCATGGTGCGATTCAATTCCTACCAAGAACCAATTATCACATAATGAACATGACATTTACTCCGTGTCCAAGTGTCATTTGTCTAAATATGTGTGTAATTAGGAATATATAGGCCCCTTGTGAGATGTGTTTCATTATTACCATGGAGAAAGTTTTTGATAGCTCTTTGATGGTGATTGTTAGATAAGAGTATATTAGTTTTCTTCAGTTCTGTTCCAGAAAATAAAAAAATACCGTACTCTTCTCTTATATTCACTACAATAACTACCATTGCTCTTAAATATGGTACCAACTACAACTGCTTAAAGATCTGTTCCTACACATTATTTAAAGTGGATGGTTACGGTAGATTTACGGAAAATTGTATGGTAAATGTGTTGTTATGAGCTTAAGATATTACTAAAGTATCCCAACTGCTGGAATAGTCAAGACCATACGAACTATGATACTATTTTTGAGAAATTCTACTTTCATTCATACTAGCAGTCAAATATACATGTAATTTTGTACCGTTTTTTAACTACACATCGACTTAACCAAGTCTATATACAAATAGGCAAACACAAAAATCTTTTTCTACTTTGTTTGTCAACCAGAGTTTTTCATTTACTGACCAAATTTGAGTGCGTAAATAAAACTTAGAAACGCTTTTTTCCTATCTCAGACAAAGCACTGTATGGCATCAATAATTTAATGAGTTACCCACGGTTGAATGTCGACCTCTGGCCAACCACTAATTTATATTAATGTGTGGTCGAATGTCAATTAGTAACACATTTTAGTAGCATCCTTGATTGATTTAAAGCATATTTGCTTAAAGAAAGCATTATAAGATGGTGTGATTCGAAAGAAACTTTAGCTCCACTGGTGAGTCGTTCTTCGGTACAAGTAGGTTGGCTCGAACGCAGTTTTTTTTTTTTTTTTTTTAAAGACAACGCCCGCGTTAGAAGTAAATCCTGTGTCGCGGGGGACTTTACAAACATTTAGTTATACGTAGTAAGTATACGTACGTATATATGTAGTTATACGCACAGTACGCACATACGTAATTATACACACATAAAAACGTTGTTAAGTAATTCTTTGTAACAGGTTATGGAGCTCAAACTTAAAGGACTCAAAAGGCAGCAACATATACTTGTCATTTTAAATTTGTCGGTCTACATCCTGGTTGTTGTTGGTTAGCGTATGCGACTGCCAATTGAGAGTTCTCGGGTTCAGTGGCGAGTTTATTGCCGTTAATCGCGCCACCATAAACAAGTACACCACTTATAGGTGAAGTTGTCTTAAGGCCCTAAATTTTTGGTGGGAACCTTATGCACCCTATGCTCTAAATCATAGGCGACAAAATAGTTTATCTGAAATACACAGTAATCATGATGAATGAACTTTAACTGGTGACTACAACTTTTGGATTCTATTTATGCTTTCCATCAGGCAGAGTAGAGTCACTTTGGCAGGCTCACAAATAAAAACAAAAAAAACCAAGTAGCTAACTTTTTTCTTGTAGATATTAGGTTAGGTTACTTATTTAAATTGCTTTGTGTGGTGAAGGGAAATTTGTAGTATTTTAGAATATTAAATCATCTTTCTATTTATTTGTCTGTTTGGCCTGTTCGTCAAAGGGTAGGTAATGCTGACCGCTGAGCCAGAAGCCGTGGGCTTAATTCTTAACCAGAAAACAAAATGCGTACAAAATACAATCATTTTGTTCTTTTGCCGGGTGTTATTTATCTAAAACATATATCATTTTAGATTCATAAGGTTTCTTATACATTTCTCAAATAAAATAATTCTTATACTACATTCTTAAACTACTAAAGTTTAGAGTAAATGGTACAAGTAGTTAAAAATCAAGACAGCGCAAGTGTTAAGTTGTGTAAGTGTTGTAAACATTAAGATATAGCGTTTTAAACTGTGTTTATCAGTGTTTTTACCATCGCGCAGGCTGTGCATGGATTGTGATCAGACGGGGTGTGTCAAGTTGTTATTATTTGCTTTATATCCTGCCAATAAAATTCAAACGCTTAATATTTGCACTGGCAGTAAGCCATGCGTTACATGGCTAATACTTTAATACCAAATCCACGAATACTGAACATATTATACATTAATTGTTAGTTTATCACAAATGGCACCTGATACAAGTTAATGTTGTCAAAAATCATCGTGTAGTACACAGTAATTTGTATGTTATCACGGATTATCATCCAGATAATAACAGTAGTATTCGCCTGATAATACCATGAGGTATTACTAGCTCGCTTCTGTCTTTGAAGATAATTTAGTTACGTGAGCATTGATATGTTTGGTAATGCTTTCTGTATATTTATAAGAAACACGTTTCGAGAATATATAGTCTGGTAAGATTCCTTTCTATAACTTCATTCTGGTCATAGGTTGGCCATATAGCCAGTATAAGTCTTTCTTAATGATTTGTTCTGTTTCTAAGAATAGAACACGGTCGGTCGAAAGTGACATATTCTTTTCAGAAGGTTATCTGTCCTCCTATTGGTGCACTTCCTACAATGTGTTTTGAATTTTTTGTTTAATAATATAAGTTCAACGTTAACTCTTTACTAATTGAACAAAATTTTGCAAATTTTGATTTTTGTTTCAAAAAAAAATTCAGGAAATATCTCTTATTATTATTTTAAATACTATTAATAATTCAGGAATCATTAAGTATTAAACAAACACACAAACTTTAAAAGTAATTAAATAAAAGTTGAGGTAATTTAGAAATATACCATTATTAATATTGCCAACACATCTGCGAGTCTTTGTTTACGATGACAATTTTTTAAATAATTGGAGGTTAAACTAAGAGACATTAAAACATTATAAATCTATTAAAAAACTAGCATACGTATAATGAGTATTAATATATTTCTTTTTAAGTAATGGGCTTGTTCCAGTGGTCGTGGATTTAATTCCAAAACTAAAGTTGTGTGATGAACACGATTTCGTTCTGAGCGCGAGTGTAATTTATTCGTAATGTTATTAAGAAAAAAAATGTAAATGCTCTATTAAGTTGTGGAGGAACGTGTGTCATCTCCCTCCAACACAAAGAGAGGATCCTACGACCAGGCGAGGTGTTCATGCCGGACAGGCCGTGCCCTGATGGATAGTGAAGGAAAGTTACATATATTCTAATCGGTACGAGAACTTTCACATCGTGATACAGGACTAGCAGTTACTCCGTAGTTCGGCATGTATTCGTTAGATGGCGCTGTATTTTTATCTTTGGTTGCGCTGTTTGTGGAAATCGTAATATCACTCCCCTTCAATACTGAATGTATTTGTATTGATGAGTCGGCGTGCCAGTGGCAAGAGTGGGTTATTCCAGCGAGTCGGAACTAACTACCACCAGTGTCATTGTATCGAAACTGGCTATTACTAGTCCCAGTAAGTCAGGACTGCAGTCTGCTGATCCGCTGATGAGGTTGTAGGGGTAACCAAACTGGAACGATTGCTATCTGCGTGTGGTATCCCTGTTGAAGACGAGTTTGCTGGCTGCCTGAGACTTGATTACCGTTCAACTTTGTGGGAGTGAACAAGATGGCGGCGACGATGCTGCTGATCAAGTAGATCAGCTGATCAAGTAGAACAAGATGGCGGTAACGATGCTGCTTATCTACTTCTTAAAGGGGTGCTTCCTATCACGTCTGGATCACCACCTTGAAGGAACTCTAACACAAAGAGAGGATCCCCGACCAGGCCAGGTATTAATGGATTTCCTTGTCGCGATACAGGATTTATAGTTAAACGTAATTCGATTCTCCGTAGTTCGGTACATATTCGGTAGATACTTAAATCTTTGGTTGTGTTGTATGTGGAAGTCACGACAATAGTAATGGTTTGCTCTCTACTACGTGAGTTGCTCATGAATTATAATCGGCAATTTGTGAACTTTTTATTCACCTAATCACCTTTTTGAAGACATAAAAAATCTCTTTTCCTATAAATATAAAGCTTGTTAAAAAAGCTATAACAGATGAAATATAATTTAATATAAATAATTTACATCGTAGGATTCACCAATTATATCAATCCTCTTATCTACAGAAAGACTGACAATTTTAAAGAATGACAAAGCTCGTGTTGCTTCGCGTCTATGCATCCACTTCTTACAACTTCACGTTGCAAAATTTTTAATGTTGATTCGACACAATCACGCATGTTTATTTAGAATTAGTCATTGTAAGACTTGCCCCAATACTTCATTTTAAAATGAATTTATATTTGAGTTGAAAGAAAATACCACTATAACTAAAAAGCGTTAACAATATTATCGAAGGCGAAAAGACAGATATTTTGTAATATTTAGCAGTTTTATAATACCGTATATAGTCGAAAGTTCTCGGCCCATGCTAAAATCACGAAGATGGACCATAATGTAAGTTTCTGTATTAACTTGTTTCAATTTCTCTAATTTTTATACATGGTACCATATTTATTATTAACTAACTTCTGTATACCTGGTATAGACTGGTATTAATATTAACAAAAATGTTCAATTTTAAGATCAGCTTATGGACATGAAACTCCATCTTTCATTGTTTTGTCCACGACTGCTAACAAAATTGTTGCAATAGCCAAGAACTTGGCTACTTATATTGATACAACCAAACACTTGGCTATTAATTCTGACACTTTGAACGACATATAGGGCAATAGAGACAAATTCTATCTTAAATATGGTATCAGAAAAATGTACAACAAACACTTTCACTTTAGTACATCAAAATATTCAAGTATCGTCTAATAAAACTTAGAAATTGATTTATTCGTGAACTGTGACAAAATTGATATTTTTTATGTTACTAGACATTGAGTAAAAACTCACTCATGCTAACTTCACGTATTGGGTAGTTCGTTCAGCAGGAAGTATGCTTTGTACGGCGGATCATTGATTTGACTTTTGACCAGGACTGATATTGCGAGCTCCTCTGTTAAACTGACGATAGAAATCGCATGTGTGAATTTAGAGTAACTTATTATGTTGAGTGTATACAGGCCTCCGTCCTCATCGTATATTAGTTTCGAATAAATTTTGAATAATCTTGCAGAAAGTATGTAAAATAAACAAATGTGGAATTGTGTGTGGTGACTTAATCGTAAATATGTCGGTATATTACAAGATACACCCTTGAGTTTAAAATTTACAAACCTTTTTAGATCATACAATCTAGATAACATCTTTTTTGAGCCTTCTAAGTTCACTGCCTCTACTGCCAGTTGTTTAGATGCTATATTATATTTACGGATATAATACACACAATAAATAAATAGTAACTGCATTTTGATCATTGTGGACAGATTGTGCTTTTGCTATGAAAAACAAAACGGTGAAAGCACGGGATATCGGCCTATCATAGTCCACTGTTGGATATCCATGAAAATTTTTATTTTTATTACTGTAATTCTAAATCAATTTGGAATTTTTTTGGCAGTGTATATTGTCGTTTTGAAAACGGTCATGGTGGTAACCGAGTAGAACACATTAGAAAGTTAGTAATTCTAATTAGTAAAATTTCGATGTCGTCTAGTTCTTTTATTGTGAAGGTCCGATGGCAGCCATTCCGCGTCAAAATCCAAACTCAGCTGTATCGTAGTACACTCAAAATTGACGCCAGCTCAATTTGGGAAAAATGTTCAGAGGAATACAAAAAATAAAATAAATTAAATTAAATTAAAAATATTTCATTCCTAATGGTGAATCGTATCCACTCATTATAAGCGTGTCTTACACTAAAAAGAATCCATTTTGAAAAAGTCATACTAACTTCAAAGAATACTAACAAAATGCACTAAAATTTAAAAAAATAGTTACAAATCTTATTTAAAAACTAAAATAAGTGCAACCCTTAATTTAACTGGTAATATTACGAAAACTCGGTACCAAAACTTTAAATCGGAGATAACCTTATCTTGAAATAGTATCAACATGCATTTCACTTATAAGTCAATTTATCGGATTGTACAATGTTGTTCAGCTTATAACGGTTATAGCCGTCCCCGATAAATAAATGTATGAAATGAATGCCAAGCAACAATGTAAGAATTGTTTAACTCAAAGCCGTAGTATCGAAGATTGTGTGATTGTAATGTGTTTGGAAATGACGATTCACCACTATCTTCACAATTTTACTAAAAATAGTTAAAAATACTCCACACAATATTAAAAAATGTCTCTTTACCACTACTCTCTCAAAGCAACAGTTCAACATAAGGCTTTTCGCATGCTGGCTCCGGCTAATGAAAAACGTTCCACAAGTAACAAAAATTCTGGCATACGAATGAGGTCATAACAATTTCAGGAGAATATATTTGCTTGAAATCCCGCAATAGCAAATTCTAGCAAGAAAATATATGCCGGTGGAAATTATATTATTCATTTTGCTTTTTAAAAATAAAGGTATGCAAAATATACCGTGTTGCGGCTTTACTCAATGGCCGATGTTAACTGTTGTACACCTTCAATAATATTTTTTGTACATGAAAAATACTAGAAACACGATTGATACATTACTAGTATTCTCGTTAACGTAGCTACTAAATGCTTATGTTAGGAATGAGTTTGTTTTATTTGTGAATAGGTTTCGAATTCGTAACCACTTGATCATACGTCGCCCTGAATTTTACACTACTGTGTACCAATTTGCACTGTAACGAAGATTGTCAATGTGGTAGTTATCTCTTACATAATTCACAGGATATTTAGCACGAAAGAAGATGTGAATATTAATATTTCTCTTATTATTTTAACAAGAAAAAATAGCAGACCCATGATAACATTAGCGTCAACGAGTTTACTTCGTGACTTAAAATTTTAAAAGACGTCTCATAAGTGGGTGGGTCTCATCGGTCTCCTATATTGTTATGTGATTTCAGATACTATAATAAGTAATAGAATACGCTGAAGCATAAAAAAATTGATTGCATAAAATTACCAAAAATGTATAAATAAAATAAAAATCACAAATTGTTCGTCAATTATAACAGTAGAACAGAATGATTTCTGTTTCTGCCAAAGTCTAACAGTTGTAGTAATTCTATTTGTGTATTTTTCTCAATTCTAATGAAAATTACAATCAATGTTCAGCAATTTGGTTTTAATTTACGCCCATTTATTAAGCTATGGCATGCCTGAGCTCCCCCAGGCCACTTTCGGTCAACGTAATCATGATAAAAACGTTAGTTATGCCGTACGCCGTCCCGAGGGAACCCGACCAATGTATTATCTAGATATACATATGTATATACAATGTTTTTTAATCCGGTAGGAAAGTTCTTATATTGTTTATTGGGTCGTAAAGGATAGTTGTTACTTTGTAAGTAGTAGACTACTCTCGTAAAAGATTTATTGAAATCTCAGCTACTTTTTAACAAGCTCGTACTGATTTCTTCTTTGCTACTGTATATACTAATCTAAAAATTCCAATTTTACCTTACATCATTTAAAAATAACGCAGTTTGATGGGATTTATTACAAGGCCTCACTGAAAACTAGCGTAGGTATTTTATACGGTGCTTTTCACTTAGTGAATTAGATTGGATGGATACAGAAGCTCATATCCTTCTTTCTTTTAACTATGAAGCATCCGTTTTGGCAACATACTTATGATTTCAGTTGCAGGTATTCATGTGGGCGAGAGTCTACCTAATAGACATTACATTTGCATTATTACTTTAAATTGCTTGATGTTTTGACCAGGCTGCAATTGGTTGCATTTATTTCTATATTTTTAAGCAAAATGTACCTGCATGTAGTAAGCCATCAACCAAATCTACTTTTACACGAAATTTATAACTGACTGACCTTTGAAACCTTACTAAAGAACTTTGAATGGAAATCTTTGTAATTCTCGGCTTGTCCTACTATCGTCATCATCATCAGCCGAAAGATATCCACTGCTGAACATAGACCTCCCACCTAGAACGCCACGCCGTACGGCTGGACTCCAACTGCATCCGTCGGCTCCCCGCAACTCGGACTATGTCGTCGGTCCATCTAGTAGGGAGCCTACCTACGCTTCGTCTTCCGGTACGTGGTTGCCTCTCGAGAACCTTTCTTCCGCAACGGTTGTCGGCTCTACGAGCGATGTGGCCTGCCCATTGCCACTTCAACTTGCTTATTCGAAGAGCTATGTTGTTTCTACTATAATATATTTATATTATACATACTCACCTCCCTTTTAAGTCATTCTCTCTTTTGGTAAGTTGCATTCAAATCCGTTGGGTAGTTTGAATCTTCAAAGTGTATGAGAATGACAGGTAACTTCATTTTACACTAAGTAAAGATTTCACTCATTCGCTAGGTGTATTGCCCGCAGACGTGATTTACATCCCTATCAGGTATATTACAGTTTTGAGGACTTTGTGTACTGTTAATACTGAATGTACAAAAATTGAGCTTATCAGTTGAATCTGTGACAAAGAGTCCCACGCAGCACATTGTGGAGCGCTTTACTAAATTCAAGTTAAAAATTTATGTTTTATGAAATTTAAATATTAATCCTCTTTCATGAAAACATAAAAACATATAAATACAGACAGTGTATACTTTATTCTGAGAAATGATATACACACATACCTGACAGCCTTTCATCACGTAGATTATGAATTAATGTATTCCTTTGTGGAGTTACATTACTGGTAAAAATTTATATGTATAATATAAAATTGTATCATTCGTTTTTTCACTATCGCTAATCTATCAATCGTTTTAAAACTTTTACACAGCCTTGTATTGTATACACATATGTTTCAGTAAATTATTTCTTTGAATTCTGTGTGACGAGATACTAGTTATCCGATAATTATGAAAGGACACCAACTACTTTGTACGGGCTCGTGGCCTAGGCATGGACAATTCATTATTGCAATAATAATATTATTTTCAGTGGTCCCTACCCAGCAAAAAACATACTTTTTTGAAGTTTAGTATCAAGTTTGTTATATAATAAGACAGATCAAAACAGAATGCCAAACACAAAACCACAAAATACGAGCGAGTGCGCGCAAAACAAATGACAGATGACACATGTAGGAGAAAAATTAAAATTAATCAAGTGTTGCTAGGATGAAAAAGAATGCTACACGCGTAATCTTTATATTTTGTTTTCCGATTATTAATTTTTTTTACGTTTTTTGCGTAAAATAAAATGAAGGGTTTTAGAGAAAAGAAGTTAATGTACCTTTGTAGTCGTAGTTGTAAGTTGTTTCGTTTTTTCTACACTTAAATTGTTTGCCCTATTCCACTTGATTATTTATTTACATGATAACACGAACGATTAGTGTCAGTACTAAATAAATGAAAAAAGGGTTGGTTGTGGCCATGATTTATTAAATATTTAGAAGTAATTACATATTTATACTTAACATACTTAGCAAATCGTTTGTCCACGTTCAGACCAAGATTGGTCAGTGTCTTTTGCATCCACTTTGATAGTGAGTATCATTTATAAATGAAAAAACATTTAAATGAAATAGGAAAGTAATATTTTAATGTTTTCTATATATACATATGCTTTCTTTTAATACTTATTAGATGAACGAATAGACGAGTCGCTTGGTACTTAATGATTATCGCCGCACGTAAACTTTTACAATAACAAACGTCACCGCCCTGTGAGTCCCTTTGTTTAGAAATAGTTTTAGGGTTCGGTCGACGTAACTGCTGCAAACGACCCTAGACAAGTCTGGAACGAGGCGCTCTTCCGCCTCCTATTGCGTAGAACAGTTACAGGTACTATAGCGTCTTGCCCGTATTTCGGCAAGGAGAACTTCAAAAATCACTGATTTGTTCCTGGAGCTTCTCCCGAAAGCCGAGGAAGGTCGCTGCGGGTTTTAGTGGGTAGACCGGTTCTTCATGAGTCCCACACATGCCTTTCGTCTCCCCACGGATTGTGATTGGGGGGGGACTCGGTGGTAAATAAGTTAACCGGACCCCAATCTAGATTTGTTAGTTGGTTTCATTTGGGCTATAACTACACATTATAAACAGCAGTAGATACACAAACTAAGGAGTGTGAGTACTGATGAACGTGACATCTTAGTTACTACTTCCATTGCTAGAATTGATTAGTATCATATTATAATTAGACAGATGCAATTTGTTACCTCAAACATTTCTAAAATTTATTTCGGTTGGTGCAATATATTTTCTTTGTCCATTCTTTTTGATTACTCGACATCCTCTTTTACTTGTTTTTTCATTTCATTGCGAAATAGTTTTGGCTTTTACTTTGATGACCGATGCCTACCTTGGGAATGTAATCATTCGTAATTTGTTGGTATGAAGTTGTTTGTTATCTCATATTATACGAAATTTTCACTTTAATGTCATAGTTGTCTATCCTTAGTGTAAGGGAGGGAAAAACATTTGTAAAATTCAAAATTAATCCTGTTAAACAACTTATATTTCATTCAGTTGCAAATTGTTCACTCATCTGTCGCTCTTATTGGTAAGCAGTATGTTATCATTACGGTATTATGAGTATGTGGAGGTATTTACATAACGATATTAATAGCACAGTATTAATTTATCACGCTTTTATGTGCTCAATTAGTTATTAATAGTGTAGATGTCACAGTACAGGTTCTACTTATTTGGGAAAAGCGACCACGTGTGAGATGTGAGAAATCGTAACATACGAGTTGTTATCGTGGTGATTCTTTAAACTGCAGTAACATTTTTATTTGTAAAACGATTGAATTAAAACAAATATTGAACGTTAAGTGAAGTTTACATACATAAGATAAAATCACATCAAAATCCATTAAGCTGCTTCAGAGATAAGCGCGCTCAAATATACAAAAAAGTCGACAAAAGTTCTACAAACTGTTGGTTTCAATTCTGTTACTTTAATAAAGACCTCTTTCATTAGTTTTTCTTCAATAACCTGTTAAAATTATAAAATTTTGTCATATGTGCAGAAAATTATAAAAAATTGTGTTAAAAGACAGTGATGTAGCAAAAGTGAACATATCTTACTACGACAGGCATACAGTATAATAACACTAGCTCCTTCGTAGGACACTAGCGTTTTATTTCACGAAGCCTTTCGATACGTAGTTGTAAATACAGGTACCTAAAAGTCAATTTTATCGGCCTCAGCGCCGACAATCCGATGGACGTTACGAAACAGTATGTAAGCCTATTACTGCCAGTGACATTGACGCTAAATAGTCAATCGATAACGATGATATTTAGTTCTAGTCCAAAATTAAATATATATAGGTATACATTGAAAATTATATTCCATTCAAGAAATTTCTAATCAATGTTAGATGTTACGCGAAATTAATTTATTAATTGACTTTAAGGCTCCACTAATACGAGAAGAAAGTATTTTTGTGGTTCCTTATACTTAGAAAACTATCTTTAGCAGTGAAGTAGGCCAGTGTGAAGGCGATTGATTGTTTTTTATGACGTAGGAGATAAACAAACCGGCAGCCGACCTCAAATAATCTTGGCAATAATAATGGCTAAGGCAGTGAAGAGTAAACAAGCACGTGGGCCACTTGATGGTAAGATATCACCGACTAAGGTTTAGGTCTCGGGATGTCTCGTGTCCCAAAATCCTGGGACTTTAAGTAAATCATTTTGTATTGATGTCTGTCATGCCTTTTACGTCCCCAAGCGGAGTGTGAAAAAGCATCTCACAAGGCCGCTATAGTGTGGGTCACCATACTGCATTATCTGCATTTGCAATGAGTATGGTGACCGCAATTCTTAGATTCTATTTATGCTTTCCATCAAACAGAGTAGAGTCACTTTGGCAGGCTCTTAATATAGAAAAAAAAGATGGAGTCGCTTAATAAATACATAGTAATTGTTTTTAGACTTTAGCTATTTCAACACATACAGATATTGTTGTACAGTGGGACCTATTCGCGATAAAATTATAATATTTATAAGATTATGATATTTCCTATTTCTAGACGTTTCGAACGGGTTCTACCGCTCATTGTCACGAGTAGACCATACAAATATAGTAACAGTGTACTACGACATCCTACATTGCGCATGTCTCGTCACGCACTTGACCGGTTTACCTCGATTCTACTGTTATTCTAAAAAGTTTGAAGTATCGAGACGTCCTGGGACTCTGATCGTAGTCTGTCTCGTGGCCTGGGACTTTTAAATTGTCGAGACTACCAATGTAACTTGAACTGTAACTGTACGTACTTGCCCTTTGAGAGTTTTGCCTTTCGTCAAACTAATTAGGGTGACACATGAGGCTAGAATAATTATTTACTGTCAACTTAACTGTGCAACCATTTTTCGGACAACTAGGTACAATTCACGCTCTCGGTTGCATTGTGGTACCTAAGTACAAATGTTGTACCATTATAATATTACGCAGCAACTGTTATCTTATCTTTAGTGTGGTTGTAAAACATAATGGAAAGTAGAAGAAGGGTTCTCCACGTCCCAATGCCACTATTTTATAGTACATGTTTACTAGTGACAATTGACTAATAGTTTCAGCCAGGAATACACTGGTTGTTCTTATTAACACTACTGTTTAATTACACTACTGTACACACAATGACACTAATGTCAAAATTTCTTTTGCTTTATCTAGTAGATAAAATTATATGTATACACACACAGTAAGTGTGGTGAGGGATTAGGAATGTGGATTAGGATTAGACCACCCTTATTCATGCCGCGATCGTCGTAAGAGCCAACTAAGGGTATGATATAGGCGGGATAATAGCACTGCAAAGAGAAGGAAAGAGAAAGAAGGTAATGGACTATCACATGCTGTTCAAGGTGATGACACGCACACACACCCACACACACACAGGCACGCACGCACGCACGCACGCACGCACGCACGCACGCACGCACGCACGCACGCACGCACGCACGCACGCACACACACACACACGCAATTAAATTCTTTTTAAATGCTTTTACTTGTTTAAATGCACCAGCCAACCATGATGTTTGTCGTATGATTGTTAAAAAAATATCATTTTAAGATAAAATTTATGATTATTTGAAAGTCTATTTTCAAAGCTTTGCCTACATTTCAGATAGTCAGTAAATAGCTTAATAAGAAATGTAGCCTTTCTCTAAAATTTCAGCGTGGACGAGGTTGACAGTTAAATAGTTTTGCAAGATGCTAATTTGATTTCAAGTTAACTCGGCAATCTCTGGGTAAATTGCTCTTCAAATAAAAATCACGGTGTATTGCGGATTTCTCCGTTTTCAAGTTGGTTCGTTTAAACTGTAATAAGAAGTCTAAATAAGTAAATACTGAAATTAATTCGAATAGGATTGCAAGGCGGATCTCTTTAAAATAACTTAGTATGATTTTTAGCATTTTTATTCTAGGAGTAATTGAAAGTTTCTATTTAAGTGCTATGTTTGGTCAGTGCTTATCACAGTACTCCAGCAGTACTTTGCAGTTACAGTAGTTTTTGCAGAGTGACAAACATGCATATATCCTTAGAAACTTTTGCATTTGTAATATTTTAAGTAAAAAATATTAAAACTATAAAATAAAGAGTCTAGATACGTTGTTCAACATAGCGCCATCTATCAGACGCCGAGGGTATTTTTATAAATTCTAATGACAGTAAAAAATCACAAAATAGGGGGTAAGGATCTCTTTGGAAAGCTTCTATTGCGTGAGCTGTGGTCTGTACAATTTATTCACGCTGCATGAAATCACACTGTGATCGACAGGAGACGCTAGCGAAGCTGCGCGGGTCAGTTAGGATTAAACATTCAAATATAAATAGGATCAACTTCGGTTATAAGCAATTGAAGATAACATCTAATTTGCATAGAATTTAAATAGTTTATGTCGTCCAGGCCATTATGAAAAATCTATTGACACCTCATTTGTTAACATCGGCTCAGTAGTTTAGCGCTACGTTGGAACAGACACATATAGACTGCCAAAATCCTTACCTTCCCTTTTAGCTTCACCGTGGCCGGCCGTTCTTATTACGTATGTATGTTATATAACTTCAATTGGCCAACTCCATTTTAATAGATATTATTTTAAATTGTGACCAATATGGCTGTGATTAGCCACAGTTGATCCTATTTCAATTCAAAGAAAATATAATCATTAACATTAACCAGGTCGAAGGGATAAACTCCAACAATTATACATTGTAAACGAAACCAAAAAAATATCCATTGAAAAGCACAGACATAAAACTTTTGTATTTTTTTATTTACACATATACGTGGGCCATACAGATGTAGAAGTAGATAACAATCGAGTTATCTCTTTTTGTAAACTTCTAACTGAGCACTCAGTATTAATTTTATTTTTTAGACATTTTTTTATTATAGGCACGTGCTAAAGTGACTCTAAGAGTATTCTGTGACTGAACTGTGGTTACCATAATCATTGCGAATGCAAACAATGCAGTATGATGACACACATTATGATGGCCTAGTGAGGTGCTTTTTCGCACCCCGCAGGGAAACGTAAAAAGCATGAAGGTGATGGTGGCTGTATGAGGCTTACACGCTAAAAAAAATTAAATTTAACTCCTATTTTGAAGTGAAAATAGGATGATGTACATTCCACTGTTCTTCAGAGTAATATGCACATCATCCTGTTCTTAGGCAGCAACAAATAGTTATTGCTGCTTCAAAGTAGTCAAAGGAGGAAAAGAAATGCTTTTTGAAGTCATATGTTCTTGTGGGAGGGTAAGTCGCTTCGTTACGTAATGCGTTACGGTGCTACTCTGTCTGGCTTCCCTCTCTCACGCATACGGCAGTGTCAGGCAGGTCCCCACCTCTCTCACTCCAATCTACAGCGCTAGCCGTATTTCGGAGAGACGCTTATCTTTCATCTCTTCACATGACTCAGTATTTAGTATGCGATAGCATATACTGATGACCTAAAACTACCACTGCTTTTGAAAATGATTATAAATACATTAGCATATTATATACAAAAAAAAATCAGTAACAACCTTAGCTTTTCTCAAGTTTAACAATTCAAATTTTTTTTCTTTTTTTTTAAAGACAATGCCCGCACTAAGAATAAATCTTGTATCGCGGAGGGCTTTAGAGAAAAACATAAGAGCACTGTCGCAATTTTTTGCCACACATTGACATTTTCAAACTATTTTATTATTAAGTATAATAAATTGACATATTCTAGTTTAACTTAGCAATTGATTGAATTAATATTGGTAGGAATCATAATAGAATATAATGTTATCGAGTAATATTACCAGTAACATACATTAAATTGATTGCATGCCATTAGTATGATTTCAAATAATGCCAGTTGCACACCATCTTTATCAATACATGTAATAAAATCGTAGAAAAATCAAAACTGCATATTGAAAATTTTTTAAAAGAATATTTGGGACGTGATCTAAAAAATAGATCAAAAATATAGTTTTTAGATTTTTTGTTTTTTTGCCTGTTTGTCGGTATGTATATCCGGGCTAAACTCAAAAAGTACTGCATGGATTTACTTCAAATTTTGCATGAATATTACTAATAAGGCGGCTCAACATATGGGTTACATATTATCACGCTATCATCTATGGGGAGGAGCTGTGAATCTTTATTTTTCTGATGCATTCTGTGTTAGCGTGCAACCTAACGACACATATTTTGTAAGGTATGATACCTTTGTACGTATTTTTAATCTTTTGTGTCCTGGAATATATTCTTGCATTATTTTCTCTATTGCCTTCAGTCACATCTTATGACTGAACTCAGCAGGATTTCCGTATAGCTCTCTTCACACAAAAAACATATGTATACTTATATTTTAATGCTATTATATAAGTTGTTAAATTATAATACTATAGCGACACTGGTACCTTAGGTATGTCAGGTGCTATAGAGCCTTCACGCAGACTACGTCACGGACAGCAGCTAGTTGTAGAATACGCAGGCACTTTTAAAAATTACGTTACATTACTACTCTCGTAAACAAATCATTTCATTTAACCGTGTAAAAGTTTTTCTTCATGATACTCAATATTTTAAACTGGAAGTGTTTGAAAAAGGCTACCTTCTTTGTCAAATGAGATATCTGAGAAAATCGATCTTTAGCAAATCTTTCTTTGTTTTCATTGTGAAACTGAGTATTTTCTTCCATCTCTTAGAAGGAGCACTCATAGGTTGACAATACACTTGTATTTTTCGAGTACTAGATGCCTATGAAGGGCAGCAGTCACACATTGTCACATTACTTGTTCATTTGCCCACTATTTTGTTGGAATACTTCAATGAAATGCTTACATCACTTCACCAGTCTTTAACAGTTTGCTGTTGGTTACAGACCACTACTCACAAAGGAGGTTTTGGCCTACCACATCATCCTGGTCGGTTGATTTTCTTTCAAGTTTTCTTTCTCTTTGCTGTAATGTTGTTCTGCGTCTTTTACTTCCTTAGTCGCCTCTTATGAAACTCATGAATGAATAGAAGTGGAGGCACTGTATTCTTAATCCGTCACCACATTTTTTTTTATTGCAACCTGCCAAAGTTACTCAATTCTGCCTGATGGAAAGCATGAATAGAATCCAAGAACGGTGGTCGCCGTACCCACCACGAATGACGACAGTATAATATGGCGACCCACGCTACGGTGGCTCAGTGAGATGCTTTTTCACGCCCCGCTTAAAAGCCCCGGGATCGTAGTGGGAGGGAACACGTGCGCTGGTAATGAATTCCAGGCTTTAACTGATTTGCAGAGGAAGGAAGAGCGTAGCCGTTTAGTTCGGAAGCGTATGTCTACCATTCTGAAACGGTGACTTCCAAGGCCAGCACGAGTTGTCCTGTGAAAGTGTAAAGTGTCAAGTGTCAATTAACACAGGACCTACACACTGTCGGCTCTAGAACATCCACGACAGAGTGCACTACACCAATATGGAACCAGTCAGCCGTTACAACGTGCGATAAACTGTCAATTAATTTATCGATCCAACCAAACTTTCACGTTTTCCAATAGAAGGTTTTAAATTCAAAATGAAACATATAAGTAACTTACTGCAGAATCGCGTCCCATCTACACCGATCCGTCCCAGTTTGACATCATAAAGCTGAACAGTTTGTTTGTTTGAACGCATTATTCTCAAGAGTTCGAAAAAATATTTAAGTGTTAGATGACCCATATGAAGGCTACATAACACCACACTCTAACTAAAAAGAGTTGGTCATCAATGAATATTGTTGCTCGGGGAAAGATAATTACTTTTGAAGAAGTTGTAGGGTTACCTAATAAAATAAAATTATGTTTCATAGATATTCAGTTAATAGGTAGTAAGTAAGTTATCTTTGAATTGCTTGACGGACGTTTCTACTTGATTCCTTTAACACATAATTGTAAACACTAATATAAAATCTGTAGGTATAAAACCTGTAGCCACTATCAAGGCAAAATGTGATTATCATCAAATTAACAATGGATACGTCTCGACCGTATTAATACTATGGCTTCACTGTAAAGTAGCAATAAACATGAATTAAAGTCCTATTTCATCGGCTATGATTTGGTAACGTTATTGCGAATGAAATATGAGAAGATTAATATATTAGTAAGTAAGTCAAGCAACGTACGATTGGAGTTAGAGAATGCCTTAGGCATTAAGTACGCCTACATACATGATATATAAATAAATTAATATTGGTTTTTCCTTTTTAAAAAAATTGACTGCACAAATGCCGTAGCGGATTATGCATTCACTTCACAGTTTTCTACTACGCTGGGTGAGTTGAAAGCCCACAGAGACACTACTTTATGTGATTCACAAATTGTTGTTCTTAGTGTGGGTGTTGCTTGCGACCGTTTCTGTGGACAGTCCCCTGCGACACAGGAATATACAAGTGCGCGCAGTTGTCTTTTAAAATAAAGAAATAGACAATTTTCAATATTTGCCATACGTTCAACCAAATACATAAAAGATTGCATTATCTTATGTAAACGCGATCAGAGGTTCAACTTGGAACGACACAATTGTATAAATTTCTTTGTACAAATTTGAACAAATGTATATATAATTGCGTTCCTTTTTAAGTTGTATTTATACAAAAAGTCAACTAGTTAATCAGGTACGAATAAGACGATTGCTTACATCATACTATATTCGTTTTTTACATACTGCAAATAACTTATTTCCGTAAGAGAACGCACAATGTGTTTAAATTAAACACGATTTACGATGGTCTAGTGGTAAGTGTCCCTGACTGGTGAGTCGGAGGTCAAGGGTTCGATTCCCATTCAACATAAATAATTGTATTATGAACACGGTATCTTCTTTGCTTTTTATGCATATGTTGTACACAGATCGACTGAATGCCATGAGGCATTCTCTCTTACTCGACATTCCAGTGTGTGTTTCTACAAAGATAAAACATTGAATTGAACCTGATCCATTGTAATTTGATAAATCAAGATTAAACCTACATTCAATATGACGATAATACATAGAGTTACTGTTGCACGTATGCACAACATGTGTATGTATAAGCATACATGTGCAAATTCTAATGTTGAAGTACGTTTATCAGCAGTGTAGTTACCAAAGCACAGTTCTGAGGAGTTTGGTATTAGACTGCCGTGCGTGAAATGTGTCAACTTATAACTTATATTATTATTATTGGCCTGTATATTTAATGAATGAATGAATGAATGAATCTCAGTTATGTAGTAAGTAGTGATATCATTCAATTAAGTTAACGTTAACTTTAAAAAAAGATTGAATTTCAAAGCACAAGGATAAGGAATCAAAGACTTTAGGAGTTTAAATATTTGTGCCTTACTTTTTACATGTTGCACTCTTCATATGCCATTAATTTTGTATTAACCCTTTGCACTCTAGCCTAGTAATGCAAAGAGACTATCAGCAACTCCAGCACTATATTAGTTCCAAGTACATACCTATGATGTGGAAAAAAAATGGAGTCATTTCAATATTTTTTTTATTTCTTAGCTATTTTATAAACAAAACATATTCTAACTTATATTATAAAAGAAAAACATACATTTTAGTTCTTGAAATTTCTTAAAGTGTGATATCGTTCGAAACAATTGCCCATATGCATTCGCGGTTTACCGGGATAAGTATCACAGTATTCCGAAGTTTCGCGTCTTTGTCCTTTTTCCTATCTATTAGAACAAACAACATAATCTCTTTTCTTGCCTTTTCGCAATATGTGCAGTTTTTTGTCAGACACGGACTATTTTGCTTACCTAACTGTTAAGGGCGCCGAGGCAGCAAAACAACCATGTCGCCGCTATGGCGACAGCGAATTTTCTGTTGGCTTTTTAATATCGCAAATACGGCGACAACGGAGTGCAAATGGTTAATTTATTTATATATCTACATTGTCATATATTAGTAGAAACAAAAGAAGAAAGAAGGTTAGAAATATTTGAAGAAAATACCATGACAATCACTATACAGGAATTTACATATCAATAGTTGGATTCTAGTTTACCAAAAATGTTTAATTTGTCTTATGAACTTTGGTTCACCATTCCAGAGGGGCATAATATTGCTAATATAATGTTTTCGAGATTTTAATAAAAACACTCTATGGAATGTAACTTATCAGAAAATTTTTACTTATGAGTATTTTTGCATGAAATAGGACATGGGGCGACTGCCGAATACGCGCTGTACACATTTATAAGATACTAAGTGACCTGTGCAGCTTGTCTACGTGTCCATCCGTAACGTGATGGTATATAGCGTGAATAAATTTGCCATAAAGAAGGTTATAGTGAACCAATTTTAAAAGATAGATACGAGTATATGCTGCCATAGATTTTTTTAGAACTTTTAAATGGAAACAATTCTGTCCTACATTATTTTGACAAAATTTTAACTTTTTACGCAGCGCATGCAATTTAAGCTCCCAAAAGAAATAATTTATCCCCATTTTTATCAATAGCCTTTTTCAATAAATGGGCTATCTAACAATTAAATCATTTTGCAAATCAGACCAGTAATGTCTGATATTAGCGCGTTCAACCAAACAAACAAACTCTTCAGCTTTATAATATGTTGATATTTATGTGTTTTTATAATAAAACAAACTGTTTAGAACACGGAAAAAAGGGAAAAATATATTTCGTGTATAAGGTGTTTTACAGAGATCAGAAAAGTTTTATAACTGTCTTCAAACACATGTTGTAAACTCTCCCAGACTTCTTTACATATAGCCGCACTACATGTACACATGTATGTAGTTTATCGGATCTAGCAATAATATGAGTTTTGAATGTGACTTAGTTTCCTTTATTTTTTGTCGAGATTGGTTCCGTCAATACAATCCCACAATTCTTCCAACTTGAAATATGCTTCCACGGCGAATTTCCAAGTCGCGTAATTATCTCTCCCGACGAGTCTATCAATGTGGAATGGATTATGGGCTGTGTTGGCCATTAAGACACTAAGAGAACTTGATGAGTTTTCACAAACCTTTTGGACAAACCACGCGGGCTATTTTTTTTTTAGTTAGGCGGTAATCTCATTACGCCGGTCGGATTTTTAGTTGTTCTAACTGCGTTTATACTTTAATCAACCACGCTCTGCTAACTAATACCTATCTACTAAATAACAATAACAAAAAAATTGGCAGATGCATACATTTCGTAAAGGTATATAAGAAGAATTCAGATGTAATTAATTACAATGAAATCGCAGACATTTATCAAACCTGCAATGTAATCATAAACCACGATCGCAAATATGATAAAATTATAATTTACTATAGACTAGCTGTGACTGCAACTTCGTTTGTGAAGAATAAGACTTTTGAATGTTGACCTTAGAGATGTGATTTTTGCTGCGTAAAGCCCGAAATCCGGGATAAAAGTAATTTGTATCTTACTGAGTAACTTTCTCTGTCTTCTAGCGAGAGTACCATTAAAATCGATTCGGTGGTTTCAAAGATTAGCCCAGACAAACAAAGAGACAAAATTTAGGAAGTTTATATTTTAGTTTCGTGTAGCACTTGCAGCACTTGAGATAACATGTTTTTTTAAGTCACAGACAGACACTTAATTTTATATATTGATATAGCAAACAGATTGTACATAGCGGTGCACAGATATTTTATTCTCCTTGACCTTTCTAATAGAAGTTGTGTAGGAAATGCTTGATTTATAATTTGGTAAAAAATTTGAATACGTAAAGTCCTAACGTCTTATTATTATCGTTACTTACTGTCCTGATATCCATAGTGTCATCAATAGTTACTTAACAAACGAGATTTGGTGAAGTCAGCAGCTAGAAGCATTCTCGTCCACATTCACACAATACTCTTACCCATACACTCGCAAATTTGTTAAATTTGAAGCATTTGGAAAAAGTTAAAAAAGTATCCGTGAAGATTAAAAGTACGGAGTGTTACCACTCCTATTCATTCCACGGGTATCTTAAGAAATTACTAAAGAACTGCTTAGAATAACATCAGTACAAAGGAAATGTAAATTTGAAACAAATTTGTTGTTAACGGGTTGAGATCACCATGGGTCGTCACCCCACCAGGGTGATGTGTCTGAATTGAATCGACTAAAACCACACGGTATGATACTCTGCCCCTGCAGTAGGACCTGCTATAATAGGACAAAATCTCATTGCTAGAGAAGCCTATGTCGACCTGTGTACTATCAAAGACTGTTGATGTGATGTAATGTAAATGTGAGTAGTTTTTTTGATCCAGCTTTCAAGCTCTACTTACTTCGAAACTGAAGTGACTCTACTCTGCCTGATGGAAAGCTTGAATAGAATCCAAGAATTGTCGTCAACATACTTATTGCAAATGCATACAATCCAATATGATGATCCAAACTATGGCGGCTTAGTGAGATGCTTTTTCACGTCCCGCTTGGGGACATGAAAGGCATGACAGTCATTGTGTAGTGTAAGGCTCACACGGCTATGTGGCGTTGTGTGTAAAATGTAACAATTCTTTGACATCTGTAGTTGCTAAAAGGCAAATTGTAATTATTATTGTAAATTGATTCAAGATTACTTTAAAATATCCACTAAATTTTTTTTTTTCTTAAAATATTACATTTTTTTCGTCAAACAATAAACAAAAATCATCCGACACACTTAAACTATACAGGGTATGTGCTATGTCACCAGATTTCTGATCATCTATATATAGAAGAGGCCTATGTCCAGCAGTGGACTATGAAACGCTGTTGATGATGAAGATGATGATGTGCTACGTGAACAGACTGCAGATAAACATACTTAATCACTGCTAAACAAACATCTTATAGATAAATGACACCCAGACACTTCCATACTGGGTGGGAATCGATCCCACGATTAGGCTTAACATTCGCTGGACCAACTGGATCGCCATCTACATGTTATCAAGTATAAAATTAGGAACAAAATCTATTTTTTCTGCATAAATAGCTTACTCTACAGATTTTTTATCAGATTTTATTTCAAGTCACCAGTAGCTGCTGAAAAAGTAAAAAGAACAGGAAGAACGATGTATATTTGTTCCATTGTGATGTTGATTTTTGACCTACCTCAATAAACTGCGTTGTAAGCGATCACTATCTGAGCCTATTCATTGCGATAAACACATTTGAATGAACATTTGTGTTTATTTTTGAACAGTTTGCGGCTCCATCGCCACATTTGATATCGGCAAAGATTGTCCACATGAATATTTAACAGATACTATTGTAACATTAACAGGAAAATATTTGCATTTTTTTGTCGTCTTCTATATCTAGAAAGACTAGAGTGACTAGGGACTCATGGAAGAACGGTGTTACGTAATTCTGTTATTGTTCATCACCAGATAGTAAGGGTATAGAATCACAAACCTCCCTTCTTCTTGATTCTGAAGAGGTGGGATGAAACCGAAACTGAATTGTTATTTTTACGATTGAATTGCAGTCCTAAAAAAAATTTTTGGCATGATATAAAATACATCGCAACTTGAGAACGTATCGATTGCAACGATCTTAATTTCTATATCGTATAATATGTGCATATCCAAATAATTAGCTATATTGGGTGGGATTTTAACCTGGACTACCAGCCGATATCACTAACCACTCCACCAGGAGATTTGTAAAAGTTGTGTCTTTATAATATATTTGTGTAATTGAATGTTTTTTGTATTCTTAATCTGAAGTCGTTTCAAAGCAAAATGTGGCATCTGCCATATAGAGCATGAACGGGGGGAGGGCTTAAAAACAGTGGCCAGTTTGTAATTTTTGAGTTGCTGGTGTTGTCATCAGTAGACTATTCCGTATGCTTGTGGGTTTCATATGCTAAAAAATATCTTGATAATGAGATATGATGAAAAGAGAAAATTGTGCAAAATTGTAATCCTGTGAACAGTTAACGCCAAAGTTGCTTAGACCCGCATGTTATAAGAGACCAGTATACGCTCCATTTACGTATGCGTAAGTAGCAGGACTTTCCGTTAGCTCTAAAGAAGAACCATATCAGTAAATGTTATTCTCTAATGTTTTTATGTGATTACTACAGTTAATCACATGAACAGAAACGAAATAAAATAAACTCTACTATAGATTGGTTGTTCGACTTGTGTTTTGTCGATAACGAACGTGCAAGCGTGGCGTGCCTACCCGCAACAACAGCTGAGCCAAGCATCAGTGTTTATGACCGAAAGATTTATGACCGAGTTTCAGCGTGCATAGATAGGCAAACGAATTTACTACAATAGCGTGTAGTCCAATGACCTCACTTTGTTCTGAGCTAAGATATTTAGAAAAACAGCTAAATACCATTTAGATTACGCTGTCACTTACGTTCTAAAGTACATAGCAAAACGAAAATAAGTAGAATGTCAAAGAATATTTTGTAACTTTCTTCAATTGTGATGAACCTTTTCATTAATGAATACTTTTTGTTGTAACTTAGTGTATACTATTACGTCATACAATCATATTCGAGTATATTATCGTGTTTGTCACACAGTTTTTAGTACCAAGTGGAAAATGACTGCCTCGGTGGCGCAGCGGTAATGAATGCGACTGCTATGCTTGAGGTCACGGGTTCGATTCCCGGGTCGGACCAAATATTTGTATGATCTGCAAATATTTGTTTCGAAGTTTGGGTGTTTTCTATGCATAATATGTATGTATTTACAAAAAAATATATGTATATGTATTCTATCAGTCAGTCTAGTTATCATAGCACAAGCTCTGCTTAGTTTGAAACTAGACGATGTTGGTTTTTAAATGTCCGAAATATTTATTTATTTATTGAACCCACGACCTTAGCAATAGATCTGTTGAGTTACCTATTTTATCGTTTTGACGAAAATAGATACTTACGAAATGCATTTCACGGATGACGGAGTGGTTTAAGCAGTCGCCTCGCTGCTTCCTACTACACCGAAGTACTGTGGATCCGATCCCCACATGGAACAACACCTTGTGTGATCAACAAATAATTGTTCTACGAATGGGTGTTCTTTGTGACGGTTTCATGTTTGTAAAGTCCCATGCGACTCAAGATCTATTTATAGTGCGAAAGTTATCTTTTACAAATAGAAAATAAAATAGAAAAACGGCCATGATATTCGTTTATCTTACTAATATTTATTGTTCTGGTCGGCAGTAAGTTAATTAGGAAAATACAAGTTCCCATCTCAAGTTGCTTCACGAAACATATAGATATAAGATATTTAAGAACCCTAAACGAACTTGTGTTATGTGTTATTCTTGCCTAACAAATACAAAACAATACAGCGATAAGATAAAATTACCTTCGTACGAATGTCCCGCCTGCAGGCTACATGTCACGTAACTAATGGACATATCGGATTTTATTCGAGACAGGATACACAAGAATTCTGCGAATTCAAATACATATCAAATATCGACTTCCTTACTCATATGTTTAAGACGAATTGCAGTTTTATGTGATGATATCCTGATACATATCTACGCATATACCCCTGAAAGGACAGGTAGAGGAATTTAAAACATCTTTTTGTCAATAATAATTTTACAGCTATGTGAAGTTCCGCGTCTGTAAGAGCGCCTCAAGCCGGCCATCGTGCTGGTTCTTAGTGAAATCCTCATACAGTATAAAATCATGAGTTCTTGAGGATATTTTAACCGACAACAAATTAAAGGAGCCGGCCAGCAAGTAAGAATTCATATGATTACGTGTTGTAGAAGATCACGTCTTAAACACGTAATCATGTGAATTTGGAAGTAGATTTAAGATGTTATTGTTGAAAAGACTCGGTGGTCATCAGGAAAGACAATGGTTTAAGTAGATTAGGTTCGAATGTGTATAATTCGTGTTGACAAATGTCTGAACCGATTACATTAGATTAGCTACCGCCCGTGACACAACTATTCATTTCTAATGTTACCTCCTTAGAGGTGTCCTTGAGGGTGTAAGTTCCAAAAAATATTTTTTAATTTTGTTAGTTTGATTAGTAATTAGTACTTATAATATAAAAATCATCAGCTTCTAAATATTCATATTTGTAGCCACACTGTTTAGATGAATCAATCAGTCAGTACTTTTAAATTTATACATAATTTTGGTTCCTACTTTAGTCCATATTGCGACTAGTTAACGTTCTATGTACATGCTAATAAAGCATATAG
Organism: Hypercompe scribonia; assembly: GCA_949316085.1. Lineage (NCBI taxonomy): Eukaryota > Metazoa > Arthropoda > Insecta > Lepidoptera > Erebidae > Hypercompe > Hypercompe scribonia. Next base: position 26,266,844 of record OX438968.1, on the reverse strand, counting down.
TCCCACAACTTCTAAAAGAGGAGAAATTAGCTGTGTGATTATAGTTTTAATCCACTTAAATTGCCGACTTGCTGTTATTATTGTATTATTTTCCAAGAAACACATGCCTTAGATTAAACGCATCGCAAACTGGATTTACGTCTCTGCGGAATTTTATAATAAACACTGAGTCTATTAGGATTTATTTACGTGGGTTTATGGGACAGCACTTAGGATGTGTTGTATCACGTTGTTACAACGACATAGATAGATAATTCCTGCATCACGGGAGCATTCCTGTGCCACGGAGGACTTTACAAATATACACGAAATGAACGCAAAGAATACTTAGACAGAATGATAATTTGAGGATGACAGAAAGTGTTGTTCCGTGTGGGGTTTGAGCTCGCAACACTCAGCGTAGTAGAGAGCTCATGCGTAACCATTACGTTTTCCTTACAGACAGTCTTCTCGTTAATGAATCCGTCGAAATACGGGAACAGTCCAAGTCGTCGGTAAATATTGCGGTTAACGTACTTTAATAAAAAAATAACAACCCCATAATACTACAGTTTTTTTCTAAATGGTGTGCGTTTATATCAGGTTCATCAAATTTATTAACCGACTTGGGAAAAGGTGAACTTTTCAATTAATATGTATGTTCTTTTGTAAATCACCTTCACACTCATCACTTGTGAACTGATTTGGTAAATTACTTTTTACTTGGAATGGTAAACTTTCCGTTTAGCGTCACCCCGGTTTGAGGCAAAGAATGAAAAATGATGGAGTTGAGAATATGTCACCATAATGAAGCCTACGCGCATTGAAGTATGTGATACTTTTTTAAAATTTGATTTTGATTGAAAAATATTTCAACATAGTCACCAACATACATATAGATTATTCTATTATACATAGAGTACACACACATTCAGTGCAGTTATACAATATTTTGATAGACCGGTGGAGAGTGTGGACTTACGTTTTATTTGCTGAGTGTTCGAACCACCATTAATGATCCGTTCACTTTTTGTGTAATAATTTCCAGTTTATTACAGTTAGCACTAATAATTCGCAGAAGTTTTTTCATCAAAAACATGTCTGTTCTTATGAATATAGTTTAGTTAGTTAGTTTAGTCTCTTCGATTTCGACATATCCGACAAAAAAAAGAAAGAGAATCTCAATTTGGTGATAACAAAATGAGTATGTACTAGCTAGATGTAAAATAATAAACATAATTTAATGTTTATATTGGTACTTATCTATTTAAACTGTTTTTGTGTAAGCAAATTAGTTTTAGCTAAAAACGTTTTGTAAATTCAAGTTCAATGAGCAACTTTTTTCGCAAGTAGAATCAAAAGGGACCTTTCACATTTCACTTATAATAATGTTTCGTAAATGCCTGCCAATTTTCAACTTTATGTGAATCACAATAACCTTGATTGTCTATTTTGATCGGACTACATCTAAAGTATCACTAACAGTTAAACAAATCTACGTGCCAAAGCGAGACGGCTAGGCCGTCATTATCAAACCATAATGTCAGAAATACCTACAATTGTGCAATCAAAATTCCATCTAAATCATACACATTTAAGGTTTTAGTTACATTAAATTGAATTTATAGTTTTGGTACCGCAAATTAGTGTTCTTAGGTCAGGGTTAGTTTCGTGGTCGTAGGTCGGTACCTTCCGACTCTCTACTGGTCGTTTGAAATGCAAAACTATTCTGTATTTAGTTGAAAAACATGTTTATCTATCTCTTATAATTTATATTTTAATACGTAAAGAAATTCTCTATATCTCTTACTTTTTCTTATGGTAAGAGCCTGCCAAAGTGACTCTACTCTGCCTGATGGAAAGCATGAATAGAATCTAAGACTTGTGGTCACTATACTCATTGTGAATGCAGATTATGCAGTATAGTGATCCACACTATGGTGGCCCAGTAAAATGCTTTTTCACGGCTCGCTTGGGGACGTAAAAGGCATGACAATCATCGTGGCATAGTATTGCACACATTTACCACGACAACTGTCATCCTTGCATCAGTGAGTTGCCGGTCTCCTACTCACCAACGAAACACGACAGCACGGATGCTGACGCTTTAGGTTGATCTTCTGTGGGAGGGTAGTACTGCTTCGGTCCAGCCGACCCGTTTGTGCTGAAAACAGCGTGGTTCTACTGCCTATAACAACACTATTCCTAAACAAATATGGTGTACAGTCCGTAAACAATTGCGTTTAGCGAGTATTAAGTATAGATCTTAAATTTAAGTTATTATATAATAATAAATATAATTTTAGAGGTCGATTACAAAAAACAAACATACAGGGTTTAAAGTGAGAAGAGCATTTACAAAATCGGAACTTCATTTAATCGATAACAATTAATAAAAATGACAAATCGCTTGATTCGATATTTTTAGGAGAATATAAAAATATGTCAAACATACTTTTCCGTAACCAGAAGAAGTAATCTTCTGGTTACGGAAAAGTAGTTTCGCTAAACGCAAACACATAGAAAAATATAAACGTGTATGTGATTGACTATCTTAAAGAAACGAAGATAAATTGTTTTGCAGGAAAACTGCAGCCATCACGCAACAATTGCCTACCGATATTCTTGTTATAGTAATTGTTTCGTACTTGATGTCAAGAACTATTGCATTTCATATAAGCTAGACAGACTACAGTATACTTTCATTTCATTTAAGACTGTTTTCTGCTCGTCGTTACATTGGGAAAAACAAAATGATTGCATTCTTAATAACTTAAAATACTTAACTTAGTTATACTTGGTTTCGCTTGCGACTACGCCTGCGTTGTATTGGCTATCGTGGTAAACATTACCTTATATGTTATTCCTATGTATAAGCTGAAAAGTTGTAATGTAAAGTTTCATCTGAATCCATTTAGTAGTATTCACTTGAAAAAGAAACAAATATCCATACGTCCATTCTCACAAACTTCTACAAATATGATAACAGCTTTGTTCGTAGCTCCTCCTGCGTGTATGTCAGTTGTCGCGATAAAGAGTAATCTATATCTTTCATCAAGACTAAAAGTATCTCCATGATTAATCACAATGAAATCGGTACAGTAGTTTAGCCGTTAAAGCTTAACAGACAGACAAGTGGACAGAGTTACTTTCGAATTTATAATATTAGTATGGATTAGCATTTCCAAATGGTGATGGATTAAGAATACAAAGTGTCACCGCCCCGTCAAACTACACAAGAAAACATAACTGCAAAGAGAAGGAAAACTTGATACAAACCTTTTTTTTTTAACGTGTGGAAACCCTCTCGAGCCGTCGCCCTACCGGAGTTCACGGCAGGGTGGTTTATCGGAATCGGACCGACTAAAACCACTCGGGTGCCACTCTGCGCCTGTAATAGAAGGGATCCAGAAACAGCTGTTATTACGACATCCAGATTCCTCCTAGCGCTTGCCTAGCTGCGACCTATGGCACACATGGACATCGCTCCTCGCGACTGGCTACTGCAGCGGATGGAGGGAAAAACTCGTCTCGTCCACCCGCGGCCATACTCAAGGCGTCATGAGGCGCTGGAACACTCGCCTCCGCGCTTTAAAGCAAGCTGTTGGAAGTGCACGTCGAAGAGCCACCTGCCGTCTAGGATCAAGCCCAGATACTGTATCTGGGCCTGAAATATGATACAAACCCTATACCAACTCATCTGGCCAGCGTGTATACGATATTTGATAGATTAACAGGATATAAACTTTAATCCGCGGCAGACTTCATGTGGATCATCTCGACCGGAGTGCGATCGCGACTTCACAGTATACCATTATTAAGCAATTCTTTCATTACTTTCCACCGAGAAAGTTGAGTTACCGAAGCTCATCACACCCATGCTAAGGCCGTAGTCTCGAAGTCAGGCACAGAATGGTGACAGCGTCGTAAGTGATGTGGCAATGTAGGCTTGCCGCTGCTTACTTTGATGCTAGTTCATTTCATTTCCACGGACTAAAAGTGACATACAGCTGTACTGTATGGTGCAAGGTACTAGAGTGTCTTCATAATTAAAATATTACTATAGATACGTTCGAAAACGTTGTTGAGTAACTTTAACTTAAAATTCTATCACAATAAAGCGGCACTAAAAATCCACAAAGCTGTCATATTAACCGATGGCTGAAAATGTTCTCTTAGAAATTCAGGAAGCTCTTCTACGTGAGTTAAAAACCAGCTTTTAAAGATGCATCAAAATTCATAAAGTTTTGTAGAATTAAAACTTATGAAGTGTGGATTGTATGTACATATATAATGTTACGACTACTACTCAAAGGGTTAGGCACAGATAATTTATCACCACTTACTATGGTCCTTACACAGCTCTTTTGCTTCTATAAATGTTTGCCGTGAACGACCTCTTCCAACACTTCCACACGCCACTCTGTAAATTCCTTTCATGAGTTTTTTTATCATCCATCCTCTCTATATTACCAAATCATCAAAGCATGCCTTTCAATCTTTGTCACTACATCTCTCAGTCTGCATCGTTCTCCTATCACTACATTTCTGACTCTGTCGCTATCATTTACACTACACATATTTCTTAGAGAAGCATCTATACAACGTTAATGCTACTTTCGTATTTATTTTGCCATTTCTAAGATTCGCTACTTTACACAAGAGTTACTACACCACTGCGCACAGCTTAACGCACCTTTTCAGACACATTTTTGTTGACAACAAAGGAGTGTAGAGCACCATTCACCATTTTCCGCTTTCACTCATCTTTCTATATATTCTTTTTATCTATGTTAAGAGCCTGCCAAAGTGACTCTACTCTGCCTGATGGAAAGCATGAATACAATCCAAGAGTTGTGGTCACCATACTCATTACAAATGTAGACAATGCAGTATGGTGACCCACACTATGGCGGTCTAGTGAGATGCTTTTTCACACCCCGCTTGGGGACGTAAAAGGCATGACAGTTATCGTGACAGTGTAAGGCTTACCTAGTTACCACGATTACTGTCAGCCCTGCATCAATGGGCCTCATATACTATATATCATCTTCATATACTCCATTCCTTGTAAACATAGAATCTAAATAAAAAAACGCCCGCACTTATTCTACTCTCGTATCTTCAGTCATAATATTTAAATCAGTCATACTATTTTCCTTTTAAACGATAATTAATTTTGTTTCGTTCATTTTCATCCCTTTCATTTTAAATCCCTCATTAATTTAAGACACAAGTACATAATACTTGGTCATCGGCTCAGATATGACATTTGATTGGTAGGTCACCTATTTCTCAATTCAAAATCTTTTGTATCCGTCAAATACCTGTTTATGAATAAGTCCAACAGCTACACGTCTTTGTCTGACACTTCTTGAAATGTCAAACCAATCTGTGTACGATGGATGGAAACAAGAACACCTGATCTGTACATCCCATTCTCTTTCTAAACCCACCGTGCACTACCTATATTTTTCCTCAGTTTCTTTCATCACTCTTTCGGGTGTGTCATTGTGGGTATATACCGTACGGTACCGTTTGTAGGTTCTTCATGTATGGGCTGTTGTCTGTGTTTTCTGATGATATAATGTTTTCTTTACATCAAATTGCGTTTAAAACCATAATATAAAACAAAAACAAATGTTGAAACTTTGTCAATTCCTTAGATTCAAGTCTTGGAGATTCGCATCTAAATCGAAACGAAAGATTATTGTCAATCCATTTTAATAATTGGGACCTTCATAAAATCCTCAAAAATATTAGCTCAATGTCGTTCTAAAGACAGTCAGCTTCTGTCATTGTCATAATGAGAAAGCACTTCAGCGTGTAGTTTTTTGATTAACGATGAAAAACTTTCGAAAAATTGCTTGAAATCTGCCTTTAAGGTAAAGTAATTTGTTTTTAAACTTTCGCAACAAGCATGGGTATTGAGAGTACATCAAAGTAATATATTATTAGGTACATTCTGACTACATTCGGATTTAAGCATCTAACTTCTATAATATCTATGTATTATTAATACGTACTACAAGCTCTGCTTAGTTTGGGACTAGATGGCGTTGTCAGATGTCCGAACTCTGTCCGAGTACACTACAAGTGATGTTTATTTCTCTAATTATGATGGAATAAAAAGCATTGCTGCTAAAAACAATCATTAAAAGTTATTTTTGTCTTTTCTTGTTGTTGGGAACAAGGCGACCCATTTTTTTTTGTGAAAAATTTCATCATAAAAACTTTTAGCTGAGTGAAATACTGTGTAAGTTCATTTTACAAGAAACTATTATTTTCACTATATCACGTTATTGTGTAGTCAGATATATACATTATTATGGCAATAAACAATGCTATATAATGGCAAATTAATGCTTTTCGGGTATTTGAACTAAGGAAATGAATAAGAATTGATAAATTTCTAATCCACTTAAAACTTTCAGTTAAGTATTAAGTACGCTCTTGTTTGTTGATTATCGCGGTAACATCCTTCCTCAATAATCAAAGTATCTACATGCCAAATATCAATTAAATGGTACTGCGACTTAGCCGTGAAAACGTAACACACAGACACAGTTTCTTATGCAACTATACTAATATTCTTCAAATATCGCATGGACTATTTCTCCACCCCACCTTGTGCTCCCCCATAGTGCGTCCTTAATGGCACTTCAATCAGGTACATCTCAATGTGATAATTTTTAAACTATTCACTCAAATTACTTTTTTTTTCTGTACTGGAAGCGACATACGTATTAATTTTGATAAAACTTTGATAAATATTCTAAAATGTGCGTTGTAAAAAGTATCCAATTTAATTGAGCTTATGGTTCACTATTAAAAATACACTAGGTTTGATTTTAAAATACAGACTGTTACAGACTTTTATCTAGAACTATTTAAGAGAAACAATCCAACGGTATATTGTCGTACAACAGTCTGGACAGTGCACTTCAAGATAGTTCTTATAATTTTGTCGACATACTTGATGCTTAGAGAGAGTAGAACCACGCTGATTTCAGCATGAACGGGCAGGCTCGTCCGGGGCAGTACTACCCTCCCGCAGAAGACCAACCTAAAGCGACAGCATCCGTGCTGTCGTGTTTCGTTGGTGAGTGCGAGACCGGAGGCCCCTATACTCCGAGGACCTTGATGCAGGGGTGACAGTTGTCGTAGTTAAAGTGTGCAATACAATGCTACGATGACTGTCATGTCTTTTACGTCCCAAAGTAAGGCGTAAAAAACCGTAATAGGCCGCTATAGTGTGGGTCACCATACTACATTGTCAGCATTCGCAATGAGTATAGTGACTATAACTTTTGGACTCTATTCATGCTTTCCATCAAGCTGAGTAAAGACACGTTGGCAGGTTATTAAAATAAATAAATAAAATAAAATGCTTATCGTTGTAGTATGACCAAATTATACAGATCTGGATGTCGTAATAGCAGCGGTTCCCGGATCCCTCCTATGTCAGGCGCAGAGTGGCACACCGTGTGGTTTTAGTCGGTCCGATTTCGACACACCACCCTGCCGTAAACCCCGGTAGGGTGACGGTTCGAGGGGGGTTTTCACTCGTTAAAAAAAAGGGCTCTTTGTTCTTTTGGTGACAAATTAAGAATACAGTGCGTCACTACTCCTCTGCACTCTGTGGGTGTCGTCAGTTTCGAGTGAAGAAGAAAACTAGGACAGGATCAATTATTGTTGAGCTCTGATCAGACCTTTTGATAGAGACCTATGTCTAACAGTGGGCTTATTTCAGCTGAGATGATGATGATGGCGATGTAGCAAGTCCGGCAGCACAAAAATATTGTAAATCACAATTCCTCTGGTTTGTGTACCATAGTAGGCCAAAACCTCTTTTTTAAGACGAGGCCTATGTCCGCCGTAAACCCCCGGTGGGGTGACGGCCCGAGGGGGCTTCCACATGTTAAAAAAAAAAGGCCAAATTATACAAAATCTTAATAAATGGGACTTAATGGGGCTATGTATTATTCTGATGCATAAGCTATGTTACTGTTAAGTTTTATGTAAACACCCTAAGTAGATATATCCACACATCTATCTTTGTAAACTATTAGTTGGATATGATGACGTAGTTGAGCGCAGGTTGTAATTTAGAATTATTATTTCATACCACGAAGGTTGAATTTAAAATTATTTCAGAACTCGGCATCATATTTAGATAATGTAACGAGGGACTTAGAATGTTCTACTTTGTGACCTTTATACGTGTATTTCGCGTTTTAGTGAATTAGCCAGCGCTGGTTGATTCACATTGCGTCTGCTGAATGTCGTCGGGGACCATCTTTGTAATGTCATTTTTTTCATATTTTCATTTATTTCGGTGAAAATTTAGTGAAAGTGTTTACAATTATATTGCACCGAGTGTTTCGTACAGTTATGCACAAAAGCGATATACCGTATTAAAAATAAAAGCAAAAAAGTTTATAATTTTTGTTCTACATTAGCACCCATACCTTCATCTGCTGATTATTCAACTTTATTTAAAGACAGATATAAAGGCACAGTATGCAGTTAATTTAGTCTAAGAATAATCTTACGGCCACGAACTTGTAAAATCACTCACTCACACATACTTTCGTGTTCATAATTTAAGCAAACAATAGTGTACTATAACTATACATACATATTTGTTAATTGTTGAATAATTCATCACAATAATGTCGCCTAGCATTAGAAACTAATTGAGTATTACCATATATTAAGACTGCATTCATAACTGTTGAAGTTATGAGGACTTTTGGTTTCATGTACTTCGTATGAGTTTTTTTAATATTTTCTAGTCATTCTCTCAAGTAATTGACTTTGTATATTGTTTTCTATTAGACATATTTCATCAGACGTGTTTTTTATTTTACTGAATTTATTCTCGACATGGTATTTGTGGAGGAATAGGTCTCATGTCTCACCAACACGAAGCCAGGATCCTCTGACCAGCCCCGGTGATCATACTAAATTTGTATGTGCTAAATGGCGCTAGAATTTTTGCTATAAAGGAATTAGTAGTTACGCCGTAGTTCAGTGTGTCTTCAATACATGGAATGTGTTGCTATACATGGAAGGTGTAACACCATCAGCAATAATATAGTATGTTATATTACTTAGATATTTTCATCTTTTTCTGTGTGTTTTTTAATTAATCTAATTAAAAATTCAACCTTAATAAGGTAATATGAAAAAAAAATCTAAAATTTGTTGTATTTTAAGAATATTCTTTTTAACATTTAAAAAAAAAACAATTCCCAGACCTGGAACATATCCTCTGTTGTGGGTGCTTTACAAACGTAAATAAAATGGACATTAAAAACACCCAGACACAGAACAACATTTGTGGATCACACAAAGTATTTTCGTGAAAATCGAACTCACTGCAACATTCGTGCAGTCAAATATATTTACGTTAATTTGAAAGAAATGAATGAGTTACCTTGTAATCGTGATTTTGTTTCCGTACTTACAATTATATTCCACTGACATACTTGTTTCATAGCGAGTGCACACGCCCTAAACAGCTGTTCATTCCGCCAACTCACGCTGAGCTATTGTTATCTGTACTTGTCGCGATCACGTTTAATAATAATATGATACACAATTATTTATCACGAGTTTGCCAAATTTGTGAAACGATGTAAACATCGTACTACAATAAAAACGTTTATTTGCGATTATCACTTATGTTTGCGATAGTATCAAAAATGGAATTGAAGTTTTATGAATGAAATTAGAAATGAAAATAAATGAATTAAATTTTAATGAAAAATAAGTATTTCATTTTTATGAGTTTTAGCAGAAAATGGATAAGAATTTAGTTGGATAACTTATTGTTATGATTTTGAGCGTTGGTATCTCTTACACCGATAGATTTTTGTTATTGTAATTTACCTACACGATCAAATTGAGAAAAAAATAACTGAATTCTGAACCCCTATACATATACCTCAGCCTCGGCCATCACCTAGTTATGTTTAAGATAATAACAACTACAACAGTACAAAAAGACTTAGTACGCAATTATTTAAATACTCATTGGCTTGCGCAACCTCGTCTGCATCTCCTATTGGCCGTAGTGTGATGTTATAAACCGTAACAAATTTGTTGAAGCAACCTTAGAAAATAGACACTTACTGTGGCGTACTCTTTGACTGAGAGATGATGGACAGTGACGGAGAGATGCAACTCTTAGTTGCACGTGGCCAGCAGTAATCTCTTACTTACGACAGCCTCGGTGGCGCAGTGATAGCGTATACGACTTTTGTGCTTGAAACATCAGGTTCAATTTCTGGTACGGACCAAATATTTGTATGATCTGCAAACATTTGTTTAGGAGTTTGGGTGCTTTTTATGTATAATATGTATGTATTTATAACAAAAAATGTATTTAGGTATTCATATCAGTTGCCTAGTATCTGTAGACTAAGTGGCGTTGTGTGTCAAGTATCTGAAATATTATCATATTTTATTCTCTCCTTTTCATTAAAATACATATAAATTACATTTTTAAATACATATATATAAAAATATACTTAAATGTATATAAAATAGTAGACTACCGAATTCGGGTACGGGTACTAAGAAACTGGTGGTTAGGGCTCCAAAGATAGGAACCTCCACACAATACGGGCCGTGTCAAGGAGGACTGTGTTGTATATTAGACCCTTTTTTACGAGTGGTAACCCCCACAAGCTGTCACCCCACCAGGATTTACAACGGGGTGGTGTATCAGAATCGGATCGACTAAAACCACACAGTGTGCCACTCTGCGCCTGGAATGGGAGAGATCCGAGAACTGCTGTTATTAAGCCATCTGGACCCGTCCCAGCGGCGCCCGCTCTAACGCCAGCACCATCTGTGGGAAAATGCTTATTCGGCATACGGCACACACGGACGTTGGCTCCTCGCAGCTGGCGGATGGACGGGAAAAACGGTCTACCAGCGGTCACACTCAGGACGGCATGAGGCGCTAAAAACTGTGCCTCCGCCCCCCGATTCGCCTGAGGTGGATTGAGGCGTAGGGTGCTGCAGGACCTACGCCGCTGCCTCCTTCTGCGAAATGACTTTTATAGCTGCAATAGACTTACATGAATGTCTGATATTTCGAAACCAATTATCTTTTGTATTAGTGACAGGCACTGATCAGATATTATGCCAAAATGTATATGTAGATTACTACATATTCATCTGAGAAATGCTCATCACTCCCATATGGACTCGATTTTGCCCATTTCCAATACATCCATTTCTTATTTCCTTGGAACATACAATTCTGAATTTACCGATGTATTCATTTTCTATACCATACTATCCTATTTCCCCCAGGATAAACTTCCTGCTTTAGAAAGTTTCTGCGCCCTAAGACACATGACATGTACTGCTGAGGACTATTGGTATTCAGTAAATTTAACACTAGGTACTCTACAATTGTAATAGCTGCTTAGTATAAAATTGAATGTATGTCATTAAAAACTTTATTATTAACAATATAATTTGTTAATAACAAATACAAGGCATGCCCCAACGCTAAATTTCTTTTATGAATGGGCAAATGGGGTAACTGGGGTCTACTTTTGTAATTTACGTATCGGTACTCCTGAATCACATCCTCTAAATAGTTCCTTATCCTATCAATATATTGGGTACTTACAGATGTAGCTTCGTTCTCCACTAGTTCATCAACATCTCCATTGTATGATGCTAAATGAGGCGTGCAGTTGGCTACCACCGCGTGTCATGTAGAAGCGATAATCAAGCTTTTTCATATGTCAGAGCGTATCCTCTCAAATACTGCATCATCCAGCAGGTGACAGCGCTGTATAGCTCATATTTGATCCGATCCAAACATTGTGATAAGCAATCTGCTCCGCACGAGTTTCGCTCTATGAATAACATTACACACACCCACGTTACAATGTGCCAATTTGTTAAAATACATATGAGTATGGTTATCAGTAGTTTTGGTTACTATAGTAAAGGGTCTGTTTGGTTCGGATCGGATGGCTGTGTATGGTGAGATGTTACTGGAGAATGAGGATCATCTGAAGGTCAAAAATTGATGGTTTCGAATGTGTGACGTCTTTACTTTGTATTTGATATTATTTCATTCTATGAACTTTTGCACTTTTCTATCTTTATGTTGCCGTGTTTTCATAATTTTTTTTATAGCGCATATAACTGGTTTACTTTAATGAGCCTTTTTCCTGGGAAGATTAAAAAAAGATCCGCTAGGGGCAGCACCGGTGGGGGGTACATATGTTTTGAATTCTCTATTGACAACAACGTTAAACGTACGTTTTATTACTATAAGAATAAATAAATATTGTGGTTAAAAAAATTAAAAAACAAAATTTATCATGCCTACTAAACATTGTGCGTTTGCTAATTGTACATCTGATAGTCGTTACAAGCAGGATGGTGTTAAATTCGTGCCTTTTATAAAACCACAAGTTGACAAAAAAAAATGTTTGGAGTGGATTCACTTATCACGAAGAGCGGATTTAATAGTTGAAAAAATTAAAAAACATACTTATGAGTGAGTAATACATTACTTATACATGTGAGTGCATCATAACCATAACGTACAGTATAATCCTCAAGTTTATAAAGTAAAGCAACAATATGAGAACAGTTCTTTGAAGAAGATGCTGGACACTGACACTGAGCATCTATAATTTTGCTACTATTCTTATCCAAAGCTATACTTATTTTATACTTTACAGTGACTCGAAAAGAAGATTGTACATCTGCTCTTAAGTAATATACCAAATCATTAGCATTATCTTCCAGATTTAACACAAAGTCACTCAGACAATATTGTCGTCCTCTTTGAAGTGCTTTCGAGTTTCCACAATTTGGAAGTTGTTCATCATCGTCTGATAAAGTTGCATTCAAATCTAAAGTATCAATAGGACCGGTAGTGATATAATTATACATGATAGCATAGCCAAAAGAACGAGGGATAGCTTGGGATGGAAAATTTGCCCAGTTTGTAATAGGAAAAGTGCAGGATGTTGAATTTGGTAGAGTTGGATTGGATAATTTCATGCGTTGCTGTTTTTCCGCTAAACATTTACCACCATCAATTCCAATGAAAATTTTTTTATCATTACCATTCGCAATGCATTCTTCAATTCTTAAATAGATAAAGAAACAAAAACAACAACAAAATTTATTTAAAATTAAATAAATTTATACAACACAATGACATATACGATAACATTTATAAACCAACTAACCTTTCAACTAGGACATTTTTATTACCAGACACGGTTAAGCCACGACATGCCAACCATCGTTTTAAGTCTCGGACAAGATGATCTTGCACTTTTGCAAATTTAAATTTCGCCCCAGGTACATCATCTTCCGTTAATTCCATAATAATTCTAGATATTTAACGTTGTTGTCAATAGAGAATTCAAAACATATGTACCCCCCACCGGTGCTGCCCCTAGCGGATCTTTTTTTAATCTTCCCAGGAAAAAGGCTCATTGCCTGGATTGTATCAAAGCACAATTTGCGTAATACGAATTTAAAATTTCATATTTTTGTCTATGCACGATTGCTTAAAACAGTGATATATAATTTTTTTCTCACATGATATTATATATAATAGGTATTATTATTTATTCTAGAAGAATAAATAATCAAATCGGCAGTTTCGTGTGTATGTTACGTTACATCTGTTATTTGCACATTTTCACAGCATACCAGCGCTCTGAACTACGGTTCATTTTAATCCAGTGTTGGACAATCAATCAGCTTCGAATGTATCATATGATAGGCCAATTTTTGCGGCAGTTATTAGTCAGAATCACTCACCAGGAAATCACACAGCAAAGCCGGATATTACTCTCTTCGTTGCATGATGGTTTATTTTTCCGAAATCATCAGAACGTTCCCTTATTTTTGCCAGTTTAAAAAAATATTACTTCTACCGTTCAAATAAATGTCAACTCTATCTGTAGTTTTAAGTCATATGAGTCATGTTATAGGAGATGTTCGCCGAATATATAAATTTAATTCGAATAGGTACGATAATTATATTCAAAATTATATAGCAAAATTCCACAACACAGCAAAAATATATGACTCTGGATTTGCAGGTATTCATGGGCGATGGTAGTCTTGCGTGGACAAATGACTTGGCTTCAGATATTGCACGTACAATATATTTACATATTAAATATTTCTTCCCGTAAGTTTTCGTGTTATTTTTCACCGAAAGCACAACTAAAGTCAGACAGGAATTGAACCGTATTGTACACAATATTTGGTCGATATCAAAGGTAAAGGAGACTGTATCAGCTACGGGCAATGTACTTCGGGTATGTCGTTACTGCGGCGATAAGACCCGTTATAGAGGATTGTCTAGAAAGAAATCACGGGAGCCTCTTATAATAGCTGATGTAGATGATCACTGGGAAAGGATGCTTTGGAGACTACCTATGTCTGACTCAAGAGGATCCAACGCCTGAGTGCCACCACTACGATGGAGTGAGACCAAGAGAGCCTTAGAAGTCTCCCAGTCGCCGGAGGTCGCAAAATGATCTCCATTCTCTATAAGCGAAAGCTGATCAGAAACAGATTTCCTTATTAGATTACATCTGGTTCTCTGACGACTAGTACAGGTACTACTAGTCAGCGAACCAGCAGTTCGAATGAACAACCAACAGGTAGTATCCGGGGCAATATACGTGCAGAAAAAGAAAAACGGAGAGTGTACATGAAGAGTGGCGACTGAACTAAGTTCGCAACTTAACTTAGCTTCACTTCTTTTCTCGTATTCCGAGAGTTATGTAGCAGAAGTCTTCAAAAGTTTCTGAATTTTGTTCTATGAACGTTTGTCTGTGAGATACGACAATTAAAAAGATTTTCAATTTCATTTAAGTTTTCAGACTTTTTTGAATTGTATTTTATATGCTTCTACTGAGGTTAAAATAAAAATGTACATGACTGTCACTTTGTGCTTAATGGTACTTACCTTTTTTTTTGGAGACGCTCTGGGTGGTACGCCTTTGTACCCCTAGCAAGACCCAATACTAAACAACAAGCCGGTTTTCTCGTACAGAAGTGTGTGAGACTTTAAGCTTAAAATTACTGATATTCATCGTAATTTACTAACTTTTAATTTAAGCTGTATACGTATATTTATTTTCTACGCTGGTATTATTTCGAACTGGCACACGTGTATGGATAATTTAATGTTATTCAAGCTGATTTATGCCTAACCACGTAACATGACAGTTTTGCTCATCGAAATAAACAGTTGAACAATACAAGTCATTTTGAAAAGACGTAAAATATGTTTCAGTAACCATTATATGTCAGATGTTTATCAAATCAATATTTCAACCACAGAAGCCATAAAGTCACGAATCATTAACATCTTGTCAATTTGACAACATGTAAAAAAAAAAAAGAAATTAGAGGCTCTAAGTTTTTGATACCAAAGACAAAATAAGTAGGCAAGACTGTTGTTACTCCTGCCTTAAACAAATATCGGTTAGTACAACAAATCGTAGAAAGTAATTCTATAACTCTGTGATTCACTACAAAATATAAACACTCCTTAATCTCCGAAGGGAAAATCGAACCGCATTAAAAACGCCCACGTTAAGCTGACTATTAAAAAAGTTTCTATCCCACTTGTCAACCAAGCATGTATATTTCCGAACAAAAATACTTAAATTACACTCAAACACGAAACAAATAATCACTAATCAATAGACCACTTCATACAATTGAATACCGTGTCATTGTATTTGTAAAGATGTAGGGCTCAAAAATGTCTGAGAATTTAAAATCAAGTAAAATGATCAAGTATCAGATCCATGAGGACATTGTTTCTCTAAAATAAATATCTAAAATACCTACTTATTTCAGTGGAACGTTTTAAACAATGGTTGTACATAGAAACCCGTCTTTAGTTATTCGTAAGCAAAACTAATTGGCCATTATGAAAACTATACTTGAATGTTTGAAGGCTCCTGTTGTTGACGTTGGGTGACCTCACACAGCTCTGAATAAAGCAGATATACTCTAGTGTAAATATTTAAGTCGTCGCATTGAAACATATGTTTGCTTTTATGTGGATTTTGTGTATACTCCTAAAGCCACTTGGGTCTAGTGAATGAGGTTTCTTTAAAAACTATTATATTGTATTTGTATCAACCCGACCGGTTTCGCAAGGATAGCAGTACGTATATAATGGTAATAATATTGTTCCACATTCATACAACGCCATCTTGTCTCTAGCTATGCAGAGCCTGTGCTATGAGTACAGTGCAATTGATATAAATACAGATACACTTTTATCGTAAATACTTATATAATTGCACATAAAAATACACAGTTTAAATCAAACATTAAATGTCTGTGCGCACAAATGTTCGACTAGAGCGGGAACCGAACCAGTGACCGTTGATGTAGCAGTCTGTTACACAATCTACACATTTTATTCCTGTCATAGTAACGTGTCAGCTTGTTGAGTTAACAATTATTTAATTTTATTTGAACAAATACACAAAAGTTTATAAATCGGTAAAAAGAATATAAAATCTGGTAAGCATTTTTCTTCATCTCGGAGATTATCGCAACCAGACAAACAGATAGAAAACCAGATGGAAAATTGATCTTTATATAATTAAATAATCTATTTCCCTTTGGTTCTTTACAAAACACAGACAGTAAAATAAACAGTGGTACAAGAATATCCATGAGGTGACGGGTTAGGAACACAGAGCGGCACCATCTCTATACATCCCGTGGGTGTCGTAAGAGGCGACTAAGAGAGCTGAACTACAAAGGACAACACGACATACAAACTTTTTGAAGTGAAACTTCTTTATCGGGGTTGGAAAAAAATTTTGTGTAACATTTTTTCGTTACACGGTAAATGTCTCCAATGTATTTTGCGGCCCGTTTTGAGTAGTTACATTTTTGAAATCCAGGTGGCGATTGCATCGACTTCGGACGAGTTTAAATTATTTTTTTGAAAAACAACGTCATAAAGAAGTTTCACTTCTTACGAGTGTACGCTAGTACACGCACACATTTTTTTTTATATTAAGAGCCTGCCAAAGTGACTCTACTCTGCCTGATGGAAAACATGAATAGAATCCAAGAGTTGTGGTCACCATACTCATTACAAATGCAGACAGTGCAGTATGGTGACCCACACTATGGTGGTCTTATGAGATGCTTTTCACACCCCGCTTGGGGACGTAAGGGGCATGACATTCATCGTGACAGTGTAAGGCTTACACAGTTACCACGATAACTGCGTAAGCCTTGGCGAGTTGGCCCATTAGCTGGTTGGCCCATTCGTTGGCCTGCTTAGCCTGGTATAATAGACCAAAACCTCCTTCGAAGTCTCTAGTAGTGGTCTATTTAAGGCTATAGGTGTGACGTGTGACAAGAATAAGAATTTAGAAGACAGTTTTATAAATTGTATGAATGATCGAATATCAATCTTAGAAACATAGTCACAGGTATAGGAAGTAATTCCATTACAACGAGCAACTTTCTACTTGTCTTTGAAATGAGGTAATCGTCTCTTTTATAACAATGCATGCTTGGAATCCATGATGAGGCTTCATATTTTATTAAAGAACCCCTTATTCTCTGTACGAAGTACCCGGGTAACCGCTCAGGGAACTTATGTTTGACACATACATAGGTAAAAATATTCTAATTTCTAAAGTATTCTTTGACTGCACGGTTGGTCCAGTGGTATAAGCGGTCGCCACGCTGCTCTCCACTTCACTGAGTGTTGTGGGTTCAAATCCCACGAGGGACAACACTTTGTGTAATCCACAAATTGTTGTTCTGAGTCTGAGTGTTCTTTGTGTCCGTGACTTCTATGTTTGTAAAGTCCCCCGCGACACAGGATTTGTTCCTAATGCGGGCGTTGTCTTAAAAAAAAAGGAAAAACTTTATATATTGTCACTAAAGAGCTTTCATTGTATCTTCTTTCAGATTTCAACGTTCTCTTTCGTCTTTTTCACTCCCTAAAAAGTTTATTGCTATATTTGGACGTGCGTATTTATTCTTTCGTGTGTTTACCTACTTGTAACAGAAAGGGAAAACTTTTTAATGTCTTTTTTTAATTAAAGAAGTATTTGAGTAAAGAAGTTTTGTGTAGTTTTCAATAATTAAGTTTGTAGTCAATTGATATTTACTACTCCTCAAGGCTCTTTCAAGACGTTGGTACAGCTTTGAATTGTCTGAAGATTTGATGTTTGAGTGTAATGTATTTTCAAGGTCATATTTATAAGCGTGAAGGAAGCCGATATATTAAATAATAAATAAATAAATAAATATTTCAGTCATTTGACACACAACGTCATTTAGTTTCAAACTAAGCAGAGCTTGTGCTATGATAACTAGATTGATTGATACAATATTTATATACTATTTTTTAAATACATACATATTATACATAGAAAACACCCAAACTTCGAAACAAATATTTGCAGATCATACAAACATTTGGTCCGACTCGTGAATCGAACCCGAGACCTTAAGCACAGCAGTCGCATTCACTACCGCTGCACCACCGAAGCAGTTAGTTATTACGAGAAAGATTATCCCATAAACATTATTTTAGTCGAATGAAATAAAACAAAGAGAGGCCTGGTTTTAGTCAAATTCAGACACGTTTTTAAGATAAAGGTTTTCAATAACTGACTGTAATAAAGGTAGAAACATATTTAACCGATGATATAAATATTAAAGAAGTATTTCCATTTGTAAATAATTCAATTTGTTGTTATAATATATGTAGGCTTTAGTCTTCAAACGATGCGTTATTATTGAACAGATATAAAGTTTTATTACATTTAGGTATAACTGTTTTTTACTTGAAAAACTAGAAATTAACAGTTCGTTTTTGTCGTACATCTTAACAAATGTAATATAATCATACTTAAATGAAACTATGTGGTAAGTTGATGGATTGATTGTCAAGTTTTTAGCCAGTGTATCATTTGATTAAGAAGCCCGCTAAGTGTGACATCACTCATTACTTCAACAAGACATCGAACTATAAATAGCCGAAGTAAATAGCCACCATTAAACTTTAATTGTTCTTGAATATTAAAACAATCATTGTTGTTGTCACTGTCATTTCTAATGAAGCGATTATTTTATTAAAACAATCGCATTTGCGTGTCTTTACTACGATTCATGTACTTAAACAAATCATTTCCTGCAGTTTTAAACGCGAGTATGATCAGTAATCTGTTTATTTTAATGCGAATGTCAACTAGGAGTGTTTTATTATATAATATGTATATACTCGTAATATATTGCCTCAAGAATGATTACAATATTAAAATTGCCCAAAAGATAGACAGTGTATAAATTTAACTACACATATTTTTCTGTGTAAAGACTAAAACCTTCAAATATGATATTGTATTGAGTGATTTTACTTTTTTACTTCAAAGACGATATATTTGCAAGTACTCTAAGACTCATACAAGTCTTTATGGTGTGTTTATGTACTATTGTTTAAAACTAAATCATGACAACATTTACAAATATGTAATAAAAATATCAGTTCGGTTAATATACGGTTCAATAAACGATGCCGTCATACTTGATAGATTCAAATCAGACATAAAAAAACCACACGATACAACAAGACGTAAATGATCTCTTTTTTGAGGCTCGGTTAAGAAGTTACGTATGAAGGCTGTACTTACAAAGTGTGTGTTTATTGAAAATTACGGTAAGGCATGAGTTCAGAAAATTGGATGAGCTTAGAGTAGAAAAAGTATAAAAAATCCCTTGAGATGAATGCGAAACGAATACGGAACTGAGTTAAGAAAATGACGTCATGCGATGAGATTTACTTTGATGAAAAAAGTAGAACCATTCATATGCTTAAGCAAACATCTTTTTAAGTAATGAAATAAAAATATATGTGTGTTTAACTTTTCTGAATGTGAGTACACTTTTATTTGCGTTCAAACGATCGGATCGCTAGAGAAAATCCTCTGTCTAATACATATGAATAGGACTGTGGTGGATTAAAAAAAAGAAAAGGAGATTGCAGCTTGTCTCAAATACAAATCATTATGTATAATTACATTCTTTAAGGTTAAGCTAGACTATCGCGGAGTTTATCAATGATAATATAATGAAACTCTTAGGTATATTCTCATCATCAGCCTCTAATAGTCCACTGCTGGACATAGGCCTCTCCTTAGAGAGGAGGTTTTAGCCTACGCTGGCCAGACGTGTCCGTACAGGATTTGTATCAAGCTTTCCTTCTCTTTGCAGCGATGTTGTCCTGCGTCGTGTGCTTCCTAAGTCGCCTCTTACGACACCTACGGCAGGAAACGGAGTGATGACACTACGTATACCTAATCCGTCACCACACAGATTTATAGAGTGAGGTATATATCTAATAACAATAAATTCAGACATTACACGCACGACATTCTCATTATAAATTAACCAGTGCCTGTATTAACACAATAGACTTCTAATAAACATAATCAAATTGGAATACACACCAGAAAGTCACGATAAACGATGATGCCTTTAAACACAACTTGGGCTGGCGACGGTTTTAAGTCCACGGCGACACGACTGAACTTGTATGTTTTACGTGGAGCAACTGTTATTACACTGTCAACCCAAATACTAGGTAAAGTTCTGTAGAAAAACTTATCGAACTGTTATCGAAAGGAATATATTTTTAGGAGTCCAACTATCCACGCACCCTTTCGAGGGGACGGGGGTAGTAAAGAAACCATCAGGTTTCCACACAGCCGTACGTGGCCCGAGGTATGTCGGGGTTCCAGGGATTTCCTTACTAGGGTGCACCTGGTCCCCTGACTAGTAGTACCTGAGACGGCGTGCGGTTTTTGGTCGGTTTGAGTCAGTCATAACCACCCTTCGGTGGTATCCGTGGGGATTTCTGTACAGTACAAAATAAAAAAGGAGTTCAACTATCCGTGTTGATGGCCACAGATGTTCATATGACAAACCGGACCGACGACTTGACGTGCTCTCCGAGGCACAGATAATAAATATCACAATAAAGTCATAACTGAGTTTCTTAAGGTTTATTATTATATACTATTACAAGTTGAAAGCCTGATAAAAATATAATAAGATCGATTAAAATAATTATGATTTTTATTTTATTGTTAACAAGAAACTTTTACATTTATAATATCACACATGATGGCTGCTTTAACAATGCCTTAAGTAGTCTAATTCAATTACCAAAGTGTTTCAATTTTTTTATATTTACTAAAATATTCGACGTGAGCGTCGCGCTTAGTTGCTAAAGTGCTTAAAAGCGATTTGGAAAACTGTGTACCAGTATTTTATAAATTTTAACAAGAAGAAGAAATGTAAATAATTGTCACGTTTCACTTATTTAATGATAATTATTTTTGTAACTTAACTGGTTTGCAATTCCATTACATGATATTGCACAAGAAAATGACAAAATCATATCAATATTTCTATTATTTAAATTTATCTCTTTTTTAAATAAATGGTACTACAAACTGTTTTTAAGTGGTTTAGCAGTCACATCGATGATGAGAATTGCGCGACACATTGTCAGACATCGTCGGAGATATTTGCTTTCGTGTCCCTGAAAACTCATCCGATAGCTCTAGATTACCTATAATATATATTGCCGTGCGTTTCACAAAACAGAGTACTGGTAATTGGGCAGAGTAGACCAGGTACAAGTCTAACTTAATCTCACGTAATCGCAAAACTGGCGACATACCAGTTCTTTCAACATTTAATAATAATAACATTTTGAATCGACATAAATTTATTGGCGGCTACCCATATTGTCATCATCATCATCAATGGCCTTTTATAGTCCACTGCCGGAGATAGGCTTCTCCTTAGCAAGGAGGTTTTGACCTACTATACCACGCTGGCCAGACAGGTTGGAATAGAGTTTGTTTCAAGTTTTCCTTCTCTTTGTAATGATGTTGTCTTGCATACTTTGTTCCCTTAGTCGCCTTTTACGACACCCACAGGATGAATTGGGGTGGTAACACTATGTATTCTTAATCCGTCACCACACGGACACGGACCCACATTGTATATTTATATAATATTACCGTAGTAAGATATAGTTTATAATTTGTTTATTATGAATCGATTACCTTGATGCACGGTAAATCTCGAATGAGATTATGATTGCATCAATACTATAAACACTATTTTAACTCCTTTATATAAATAAATAAATCAGTGGTAAATTATTTATTTTGTATTGGAGCATAAATTCGTTTTACAAAGAACGTCAAGTATAGAAAAAGAGGTTTTGTTTCAAAAGCAATCCACCACAACATACCTCTACGGCGTCTGAATAGGTTTAATGCTCGAGTACAGTGCTCGAGTTTATTTATTCGGATTTTTACTGAGATACGTTTACAGACTGTTTCTATAACCATCTATGAGAGACCTTTGCTTTTTAAATCGTGAGATATAAAAAAAAACAAAGTGCTTTCTTAATTTGAATTTTTATTGTTCATATAGAAAAGCAATTGTGTTTGAATTTTTTTATCAGAGCCCTTTAAATAACAGAATACTTGGAACTCAAATTTATCATTAAAAGTAATTACCTTCTTCCATTTTTTTTCTGTGAACGATTTTTTTTTAATCAGTAAAATATTAAAGTATCTTGTGTAAAGCTCACAGGCGTGTCTTAATTAGAGATACACTGAATAAATTACTTTCACGATAGTCATTTTCAAAAGAAAATGTGCTTGAAATATTCTCAACTTTTCGCACTTGTTTTTGATAAATAAATAATAATTAGAGCGTAGGATATTAACTAAGCTGGAACAATTTCGTGTTATTTTTCCAGAATTTTGAGTTGAATAATTTTACTCGTAGTTAATGTAGCAAGTGTTCTGACAAGTTGAGTTTTTTATTAAGAGCGGGCCTGTCAAGTGCTTGTCAATTTATCATTTCGTAATATTTGTCAATTTTAAAAATAGAGAAAATTTTGAATTCTTTTTTTGTACTCTACGTTTCGTTACTAACACTAGGAATTATGATAGTTGTATAAATAAATTACATAAGTATGTTTATTATTACTCATTACATAGTAACTATATACTTTTATAGAAAATCGTTTTATGAGCCAAGAACTGCATTCGAGAACAATATACTTCATTATCTGTTTGGGTATAATTACGAACAATGTAACTACATTTTTATTTTATGGACCGCAAGGGGTGCATTTCCGCCGCACAGAGTACATTACTGACTCCGCCTCCAGCACTGTTTTTTCACACTTCCAATTACAATTCGTGGCGAACAGTTTCCGTTACCTTTCTATACTCCCAACACTTTCAACAATTATGGCTGGGAACCTAAAGAAAATGATTCTGAGTTTCAGGCAGATCTTAAAAGAATAGAGGAAGCAAAAAATCTTCCGGCCAGCTGTGGGTTTAGATAGTCGAATAGCGTTCGTGATGCAGACGATCTAACTATCCGATATCATTTCCCAAGTCATTGAAGTAATAATTTAATAGAATTTCTAAAAGAAAAGTTAATGAGAAGAGCTAACCAAGTTCTCTTAAAGGTGAGGAAAGCACCTGAATAAACAAAACGAAGGTGCACGAAGACCACTAAAGCCACACGCTAGGATTAGTACGACCATTCTGCTGTCACAAAGGGAATAGAAAATGCATTCTGTTCGACATAAGTCCGCAGTTTTCTTAAAGAGTTATTCAATATTGAGTTAGTTTTTGTTTTGAAATTGTATGATTATGCTGCACTGACGTGGTTTATGGTAATTTAGATTGCTCGCTATCGGCCTCAATACAAAGAATTGTTCTTTATAAATTGTTTATTTTTCGTTTAAGTTTTTATTCCTTTTTGAGCTTTGGTATTTTATAAGTCTTTAATGAAACTAAAAACAATATTAGGATTTAAGGAATTTTATTCAGACCATTGAAATGAGCTTATAAATGTTTTTCAATTTCAAAAATTCAGAAACTTTATTTTACCAAGAGTTTTTGATGAAATAACCTAAAAAAACTAGTAACGAGTTTTTTTTTCTTAAGCGAAGATCACTGTTTCGTCTAATTTGAAAGTCGTGTCCTAGAAAGAGAAACATTGTACTGTAATACTACTATATGAATATAATACAAAGAATTCTTATTCTTTCATTATAATTTAACGAGAGCCTAAAAATGTGATCCCTGCCGTTTTAAATGTTTTCAAAATTACTAATGAGGTCCCGTTCCTAATACCGTGATATTGTATACGGTATTATCTTCTTTCAAAGAATATTATATATATAAACTCTAAAAGAATATTATATACCTGGCTGGTGGAATGGATATTAGCGTACTCAGATATTATTCAATTGTGTAAAAATATACCTAATACTTAACGCTAAAACAAAGGCGGTAGTCACTTGTTTATGTATACCTTTAGTTTTATTTGAAATAATGAAAAAAATACTGATACTATTACAGATTTTTTTTTTATGGTAACCTACCAACGTGACTCTACTCTGCCTGATGGAAAGCATGAATAGAGTCCAATAGCGGTGGTCGCCGTACTCACTGCGAATGAAGACAGTGCAGTATGGTGACCTACGCTATGGTGGCCTAATGAGATGCTTTTTCACGCCCCGCAATTAAAAAAATTAACCTGGATGAAAATTATAAATCTATCTAGAATCGAATAATGAGATATATGATATCAATGACCACATCATTCATGATCATCTTTCTTTCAAATCTCATTTCAAAGCCATTTTTACGTATTCGTATTTCCAATCACATAGAAACTTGAAGATTTCAATATCAGTTGTACCTCTTTGTAATCCAACGCGACATTCGCGTCGAACTTCGCAACATTGTTGTGTGTTTTACCTTATAGTTGACTCAACTTGTATTAGCTTTAGTTTTCTTATTACTGTTTCTCTATAACTTCTGTTCTTTAGCCCCGGGTTAAGGGTCGCTTGACCGATAGCTGTTGGCACTTTTTCTATGTACATATAAATAATTATTTAGTTCAAAAAGCCCATCGCTAACATTGTTTATTTATTTTCATAACACATTAGGAAGGCAACGAATTTCGCACAGAATATTGTAGCATTGACGTCTAAACTAGGACACATCCTGTATCTTCAGCGCCACACGCTTTCCTCATCATTAATTATAATGACTCCTGAAATTTATTTACGTAGGTACTGTTTGAATATAATCCGCAAAATAGAATTACAATTTTTACCAGGATACAATTACTATTCATTATAATTACTAACTATTACTAACTTGGTTTCAATCTGATCTGATCACAAATTATAATAAAATCAGTAAAATATAATTGTAGTACTGTATACGTTAAGATGCAAACAAATGAAAGCTTCTCTTGACAGTTTGCTAGCACAGTACCTGAAAACACTGCGATGCTCCCTGCCACGTTGCCAATAGTAGCTAGTTGACAATTTAGTTGACCCCACTGGTTAAATAGGTACTCGTGATATGATATTCATTAGGATTAGCCTTGAAATTTTGAATCCATAGTGTGATAATGAAATATATAGGTATTTTCTGAATTAAGATTTTAAAATGTGTTTGGCGCTTAAAGTAAATGTAAAGTAAATAAATATTCGAACTTTACAGTATACATATGTATCCTTACCAATGTTATAAATACAAAAGTGTGTTTGTTTGTTTGAATGTTTATCTTTCTTTCATGTCACGACGGAGTAATTTTATGATATGGTTTTTGTAACTAGAGGTAGTTAGGAGGCTGAAGAGTGATATAGGTACTATTTTTATTGTAATCAGTCGATTTAAAACTAAATTTTATAGTATGATGTCTCATTGAAACATTTCTTTTGTTTCAGGGACAATTAATGGAAGAGTCCGAGGTTCTCCCATTTACTTGAATTCGCTGTAAGTTTTCTTTTATTCTAATAAGAGCAAACGATTAGATGAGAGACTTGCAGTACGTGAATAATATCACCTATAGACACTTGTAATTTAATATTTGAATTGATTGATTGATTGATTGATTCCAACTGTGACGTAAACCTAGACAGAGGGGTGAAGATCTCTTGATTTACCATTGATCATACTTCTAATGTGTACTCTTTATTCTGTGGTGAAAAGCAACAAAACAATTTTTTAAGAGCGGTTTTCTGTGAGGCCGTTATCAGGAGTCGACCCTCTTGTACCGACCGTCATACGCTCCATTTCCGGTAGCGACAGTTGTTTTACCGCGGTTGCAAGCTTCTGCGAAAAAGTAATTTCGCAGAAGGAGGCGACAGAGAAGACCCGGGAGGACGATGTCCACTCGGACCCAATTCGCCGCCGGTGAGAAGGGCGGCGGAGGCGTGCATACCAACGCCTCATGCCGCCCTAAGTGTGGCGGCGGGAGGACGGGACGGGTTTTCCCCTCCACCCGCTTTAATGGCCAGCCGCGAGGAGGCGACGGCCGCTTGTGCCGTTCGTCATCTAAAATAGAGAGTTTACCCATAGATGGTACCCGCACTAGCGGGCAGGCGCTAGGAGGGATCTGGATGTCGTAATAGCAGCGGTTCCCGGATCCCTTCTATCTCAGGCGCAGAGTGGCACACCGTGTGGTTTTAGTCGGTCCGATTCCGACACACCACCCCGCCGTAAACCCCGGTGGGATGACAGCTCGAGGTGGTTTCGACACGTTAAAAACAAAAAAAAAATAAGAAAAATGACTCTTCGACACACAGTCTGAAGTCTAAATCTGTAGTCCAAATATAATTATACCATAATATTTTCTCTATCATTTAAGTTAAGATATAAAATTTTAACATTGAATATAAGGCACTTACACTGTTCTTTATTTTAATTCCTAACGCTTTTACTTTGTAGATTAATTCTAAGAACTTGGGAACAGCAAACGTCGCTACAATTGCTCGTATTAAAGAGAATAGTTTATTTATTTATTCCGTTTCTTTAAGAATAATAAAAAACATCTTTTGAAATAAATATCTCCCGACATTACGTATTATAATACTGTTAAACTGGATATATAAATAGATTTATAAATTATGCGACGAAATATTTGATTCAAATAAGTATACAAGTTTTAGAAGGTCCTTTGAATAATTTATTTGAAGGTACCTATAACTATTTCACTGGGTACTTACTTAGCGAAAGATTTGCTCAAGTGGACTTTAAGCCTTAGTGGTAGTATACTTATAGTGCGGTATACTGATATGTATATGTTAAAATGGTAGTGGATTTATGATGAAATAAACTGCCAATAAAAAGGGTAATATATTTTTAAGATACTATCTAATGTAATGACTTTTACTGATATCTGTCAATAAGATGTTTACAACAATTGACATTCGACACTATGCTATTTAACGCTAAAATTTGCCGATTATCATGATAAAGTAGAAAAGTTTTCTATAAAATTTTACCTTTCATGTTATATTCTTCTTTTC
This sequence comes from Hypercompe scribonia, assembly GCA_949316085.1. NCBI lineage: Eukaryota > Metazoa > Arthropoda > Insecta > Lepidoptera > Erebidae > Hypercompe > Hypercompe scribonia. Next base: position 26,239,405 of record OX438968.1, on the reverse strand, counting down.
TATTGATTTATTGTTATTTCTTGACATTTTATTTGAAAATACACAAATTATATTAGAGACACTTGACACACAACGTCATCTAGTCCCAATCTAAGCAGAGTTTGTACAGGGTAGACCATGAATTAGTTAACATCTGAAAAAATCGTATGAAAAAAATCAAATGATATAAAAATTGTTTATTTACAAGAAAGCTAATAAGTTAAAATTTATTTTTTAAAATTTACCCTCTAAATGACCACCGTTTCGACGTTTGCGCTCTTCTAAGCGAGCACTAAAATTTTCGAATACTCGTCAGCAAAGAGACCGCGAGATCGCCAAGATCTCTTCGCTGATTTTTCTTCTTTCGTATTTCGTTTATTAATGTAGACATTATTCTTCAAATAATTGCATAAAACGAAGTCTGTCGGTGATAAATTAGAATTTTTGGATTGTCATGGAATGACGCTTCATCTGGAAATCAACTTTTCCAGAAACATAAGACATGTTTCTAGAAAAGACCACCGGCAGGGCCTCATTAGATGTGTGACAAGTGGCTTCATTTTGTTAAAACTATATGTTACGATTGTAGCCAGCAAATTCCAGTAGCATCAGTCCCATGAACTCTCGTAACATTTTCACATGTTCAGCAGAATTAACAGTAACTGAACGGCAGTGAAAATTTTCGAAAAAGTAGGGTACAATAATTCCTTTTGCTAAAAGTGCAACCCACACAGTTACCTTGGGAGAATAAAGTGGCCTCTCGTGTTTAGCTTTGGGATTTTCACTGCTCCTATATCTGAAATTCTGTTTGTTTACACGTCCGTTGAGGTGAAAATGGGCTTCGTCAGAAAATAAGATGTTTTCAAAATTAGGAAATCGTGCCAACATTGTTTCGGCATACGATTTGTGCAAATTAAAATTATTAGGTTTTAGTTCCTGCACTATCTGGATCTTATATGGATATATTTTCAAAACATGGCGTGATAATATGCGGAATAATCTTAATTCAACTAAACGTTTGTGCGTTGGTAAATCTGGATTACGTTGAATAGAAACGGAAACTTGCTGCACGTTTTCTTGGCTCTGAGAAGTCCCTGGACTTCCAGTTTACTTCACATTTAGCGTAAATCCCATCTCTTTGAACTTCTTCACCTATCTCTGTATTAATACCTTTGTATTAAAGAAGCACTCGGATACTGATTTAAGTCGTTCGTATTCAACGCGACATAAGTGTCTCTCAGTAATAAGTGAACCATTGTTTAAATAACATTTTTTTTACACAGTAAGCACGCTGCGGCTCCATGAAATGACCCATTGCGACAAAATTTCCGAGAAACGAGCTAGTGGTCAGAGCCCTCCCCGCGCCACGCTCGTCATTTGTTTACGCGGGATGTTAGATTCAAATGTTAACGATTTCTTGGGCCACTCTGTACTATGGGATCTAGACAAGTAATATAAACACATCGTCTCTTTTTTTTATTTCTTTTTATCTTTTATAAATACACAGCCATTCTCATGAGAAACATCCAAACTCAGAGAAAAATTTTTGCAGATTATTTAAAGATTTAATCTGACCCAGGAACCGAACCTGAGACCACAAGCACAGCAGTCGCATATGCTATCACTGCACAAACGGTAAACTGATAAAAAGAAGTAGAAAGTATGGCAGTACATGTATCTGGCCTGTAAGTTAGTCTAGTAGATAGGTCTCATAAACCCGGTTTTGAATTAAACCTAGGACTAATGTTGTAAGATGAAAATGATCATTTATATGTACCTTGATTGAATTTTATCTATAGTATAGGAATATAGGAATACTTAGTGTTTACTTAGTAACATGCAGGTTCTAAGTTGACAACCCAGTTGACAGCAATAATCTTACCTCCAATAGGCAAGGCTATTGTTGTCAACAACATAAGTCGGTACAATACTGACACTATATTCCTCTGTCTACCCCTTTCTATTCAATACAAAATCATTACTTCCTCATAATTATTTCAAATCTAAAGACTAAACGAACAGAAACCACTTCTCCAAATCTCTTCCTGACGTAATGACCAGTATTTCATTTTATTTATGTTATTCCTCATAGCCTCGTGAAACACAAATGCACAGTTAATCATAAATAAACCGGGACTCAATCATCAATATTTGCCCTTCGCAGGTAAATTTAATTTCAAATGGCAATCACCGTATTTGTAAATACAAGAAAATTTCCGGAAGCAATTTTATGGGTATACCGTCGTATCGATAGCTGAGTCCTGCGGGAAATACGAATTTTTGTATAAGAGATTGGTCGTAACTGCTCCAACTGCGTCGTTGCTACTTCTGTTTTCGATAGTTTCCTGTTTAATTTTTTAACTAAACAGATAATCTAAAATTAGTCTAAGAATTAATCTGCTCTATATATCTATATAGTCCGTATGGTGACGGATTAAGAATACATAGTATTACCACCCCAATTCATCCCCTGGGTGTCGTAAAAGGGAACCAAATATGCAAGACAATATCATTACAAGGCGAAGGAAAACTTGAAACAAACCCTATTCCAACCCGTCGGGCCAGCGTGGTATAGTAGGCCAAAGCCACCTTGCTTAGGAGAGGCCTATGTCCAGCAGTGGACTGTAAAAGGCTGTTGATGATGATGATGATATATCTAAGAATTATCTGACGTTTCAACCAGGTTACACTGTCCGACTAAATGAAAAGTAATATCAATGATTATGGTATTATATACTATAATAGCTATTATTTACTGTTATCCACAAATATATGTCGCCACTATATTTCCTTTAGAATATTTTTTCTTTCTTAGTATTTCAAGAAAATATAATATTTTTGTGAAAATTAATGAAAATAGTACTTTCGATTCCAATCTTTTTATTGAACGTCGTAGACGTGATATTTTTTGTATTAAATACAATATTGTAGCGTCTTGCCTAGATTTTGTTCAATCATCAAGATATGTATTAAAATCAATAAAAACTTTACCCCATGACTAGATCTACCCTATTATATGAATTATCTATGATGTGATTTGAATGTAAACACATTTACTGAAGTGTATTTTACGGATTCAAGCACGTGGGACGTGGAGGTCGTACTTTACTTACCAAGAGTATGGTTGTGTTTGCGGTTATTGACTATTTCTTTTGGTATATAGTGAGTGATCTGACTCGACGAGTTCTGTTTTTCTAATACACAGTGTAACAGAGAAACAAGAAGAAACCCTCTTTAGAATTCTTATTTCTTTACACATATGGGCAAGTTCAAGCGTGACCAGCCGGAGTAGAACAACAACCTCGTAAGCATAAACAAATGGTGTTAAATCAATCTTTTGGAGACGTTTTCACGGTTTTCATGTATTTTTGATTCTTAGCGCAAGTTTCTTATAATCACGTTTCATTAGCATACTCGAAAGATCATCATAGACCTAAGTAAAAGGCAAGAGAACGTTACTTGTTGGCGATTGGCGGTTAATACGGTGATACATTTTACAAGCGAACGCGTGTGTTAGTGACAATGTTCAAGTTTGTTATTTAAGTTGATTGTTTTACACAAATGTTTCATTTCTACCACTTATATTCTTATCAAATCTGAATTTAGTCGTGGTTATTTCGAATTGTACGTTCTGTGGTAGCGATCCACATTTTAGATACATGCTGTAATATTACATAGTTGTATTTATTACTATGAATTTGGTGAATATTAAGTATATGAATATTTTATTCAAATAAGTATTATCACACGGTTAAGCAACCACCTCGCCACTTTCTATTGTGCTCAACGTTGTGATCCACAAATTGTTGTTCTGAGTCTGAATGTTCTTTGTCTTCGTTTCGCATATATTGGTAAAGTGCTCCGCGATACAAGAATATACCGAATAAGAAGGAATATGTAACAGGAACGGGATTAGTCCCGGTCACAATTAGGACGAATCTAACGACATCCTCACGACCACAATTTACCAAACTGTTCAAACTCATACATTTTTTTTTCTATATTAAGAGCCAGCCAAAGTGAATCCAAGAGTTGTGGTCACCATAATCATTGCAAATGCAGACAACGCAGTATGGTGACTCACACTATGGCGGCCTTGTGAGAAGCTTTTTCATACTCCGCCTGGACACGTAAAAGGCATGACAGTCATCGTGATAGTGTAAAGCTTACACAGTTACCACGATAACTATAACTGATATCCCTGCATCAATGGGCCTCCGGTCTCACACTCACCAACGAAACACGACAACACAGCGGATGCTGACGCTTTAGCTTGGTCTTCTGTGGGAGGGTAGTACAGCCCCGGTCGAGCCGGCCCACTCGTGTTGAAATCAGCGTGGCTCTACTCCTAGCAAACATTCTTTAACTATATTCGAAAAACATAACCTTTCTTTTGGTGCCCTCTTGTAATAACATACTTCCAATACCCACTGCTATAGTCTCTTGAGCTGCATCAAATATAACTAAGTAGGAAATAACAACACGTTCTCATTTTCTCAATTTAATTGAACACTATCATCTTTCAATATACTCCATAACTTGCCCCCGACACCATCTATACGCTATTGTGGTGCTTACCCGTTTGAAATAAAGTGTATATTGCAATAACATGGAGAGGTTTCAACGAGGAAGCACTCAAGCTACGGAAGATGGTTCTAAATAATTGATTGATGTAATTATATCTGGTTCAAGAACATGTTGACGCTTTGAACTGACTGCTCTTTTTTATAGGAATTGCTATAATTTTAGTAAAGTTGTAACTTTCTTCAATTAAAGTTAAAGATAAGTTTACAAAATTCATCAGAATATACTTGAATTAGTTTTTACTTTCTATCTAAGAAAATAAATATCGTCACATCTATACGTCACTGTGTCGAGATATTTACATATATATTAAGAGCCTGCCAAAGTGACTTTACTCTGCCTGATGGAAAGCATGAATAGAATACAAGAATTGTGGTCACCATACACCTTGTAAATGCAGACAATGCAGTATGGTGACCCACACTATGGTGGCCTTGTGAGATACTTTTTCACACCCCGTTTGGGGACGTAAAAGGCATGACAGTCATTGTGACAGTGTGAGGCTTACACAGTTACCACGATAACTGTCACCCCTGTATCAATGGGCTTCCGGTCTCACACTCACCAACGAAACACGACAACAAGGATGCTGGCGCTTTAGGTTGGTCTACTGTAGGAGGGTAGTATTTCCCCGGTCGAGCCGCCCCGCTCGTGCTGAAGTCAGCGTGGCTCTGCTACCTAGAAATGTAACTAATTTACCAGAGGTAAGAAACATTTTCGTTTAGGAATTGAGCCGTGTGTGGCTGTGACTGAAACGGACCTGCCTCCTTAACCAAGATGCAAGTGTTGCTTTCTACAATCACTAACGTCTCTATTCTCTTGTATTGTTGGCTAATTAGATTACCATGGAGAGATGTCATTCCTGTTCATTTGTTAGTTTGTAGAATGTCAACATGGCTAAGGAGGTTGGTATCAGACGCGACTTACGGCTCAATCTCTTCTTGAAACTTAGAAAGGTTATTTTTAAATGGCTTAACTACAGAAGCCAGTTATATATTTTTAGGACGTTAAGATGTATTGTTAACTTCTCATAAAACACAAGAAATAAAGGAGATTTTAATGATAAATATTAATATAACCTATTTAGTTTTCACGTCAGCCTATTGTCGTCCGTTGAATGAAGGTCCCCCTCAAAGAAACTAGAAGATCTTTAGAATTCTCACTTCTTCACACAAATACACAAGGTCATACACCAATGCATTCCAGCCTATTTACCTTAAACACCTACTTTTTTTATGACAAGGCGGACAAGCAGATCACCTAATGGAAAATGACTACCGTCTATGGACGCTATTAACTCAGAAGTATAAGTCACATTTTGCAGAATAAGATTTTATTCCCACTCAAGTAAGTAGGGCCAAACCTCTTACCGACAACCTGGCTCTTTATAAGAATAAGTAGCAAAATAAAATTAATTAAAAATCTCATAAATGTTGGCAAAAAATGTTTTCAACAGCTGAATCATTGTTGAAAGCCGACGGACGACGTCTTATCAAAGCTGTACGGCTTTCTAATATTTTAAAACTCTTGTTTGTCTGAAAACATACCGATACACATTGTGTTCCTGCCCACAGATCGTTTCTTTTGTTGTAAAAAAAGACCCTGAAGGAAGAAGAAGACATTGGGTGGTATCTTTCACGCTAAATCAGGGGACAACATAAAATAATTTAACACTGGTTTGAGTTAGTATTATAATGACCAAGTTAGTCCTTAGCTGCCTCTCCCATGGATATAATAAGAATTGATAATCGTCATCATCAACAGCCTTCTACAATCTACTGCTGGACTTAGGCCTCTTCTTAGGACAGAATTTTTAATTTACTATACCACACTGGCCAGACAGATTGTACGGGCTGATGTTTCTTTGCAGTGATTTTGTCCTTCGTAATATGCTCTCTTAGCTACCTCTTATGACCCCCACGGGATGACCAGGGGTAGAGACACTCCATACTCTCATTTATAGTTAATAATTACAATTACTAATAGCAATAGTTAGTAGTTACAAGTACAAATTTTAAAAGGAAAACAGAATTTATTTCAAAGTCTAGAATTTGTTGCAGAATTATTGTTTAAATAAAACTATGCAATTAAGGTCGTATCAGTAGCCATAGATATCAGATCTTTGTCCCAATTACATGCACTTCCGTTGTCCCAATTATATGTAGCTGTAATCACAAGTATACGTAATGTTGATACTATTGATAACTATCAATTGTGGGTCATAGATTGTCAAAAATTTTAAAGCAGTGTAGTTACAATGTAGACAAGACCATCAATTTACAAAAAAACAAAAACACAATTCTCTGCCTCTCTCTTCTTTTGTTGTCTTCTTCAATTTTTTGACTTTTGTCTTTCAGCCTTTTACTATTTTTGCATAATTATTTTGTTATCTTTTGTTATATATTTACCAAAGACTTGATCTTAATGTTGTACGTTTGAAAGCATTTTATAGTTGATTTATTCTTTTTTAATTTATCGTTTTTTAATGACACTTGTCATTGAACAATTCGTGTTTTAGTAAAACCATAAATCACTTCAGTAAATTAATTGTAGAGGACTAATAAACAGGTATTTGGTAAGTTATAAAAATGTACAATTAAAATGATTATACTTGTATCAAATAGGTCACAATAGATCATTCTTTTATACAAGATTATTCTTACTTAATAGAAAACCTGATAACAGTTTGTTCAAAGTGTACAATAAGATCACTTACAATAAGTTAAACTCATATTACCCAATACCATCCCAAATATACATCAAAATATGACACAATTTTAAATTCACAAGAAACGGTGGTCGGCGGTGGCTAAGGTATTATTGACCAATAAGATCGTTGTCAAGCGGTTTCGTATAACAAACTTTAGCGAAAGGTTTCTAATTTAAGTTGTATGAAGGGTGGTTTATTAATTTAGTTACCGTAGACAAAAATTTATTATATTTCACAATTTTGAAGCTTCATCCTTCACGTATGTAGTGATTTAAGCAAACACCTCACCGTTTGCTACTACTAAACTTTTCTGAGTCTGAGTGTTCTGTGTATGCTCTGCTTGTATTGTAAAGTCCACCGCGATACTGGATGTTTTCGTAGCGCGGGAGTTGTTTTTTTTTAAATGAAATGAATAAAAGGATCCCAACCTGAACAGAGCATGTAATAATCAAAATACTGATAAAACTCTTTTATATAACGAAATATATACATATTATGAATAAATTAGACTCATTTAGACAACAAATGATCGCACCTTATAATAACTGATATTTAGTTAAAACCAATTAAACTAAAAACCGACTCCAAATAATCTGTGGATTCATAAAAACTAGGAAGAAGAGACAGAGGTTTTTTGAGACCGGAGGCCCATTGATGCAGGGGTGACAGTTATCGTGGTAACTGTGTAAACCTTACACTGTCACGATGACTGTCATGCCTTTTACGTCCCCAAGCGGGGTGTGAAGAAGTATCTCACAAGGCCGCCGTAGTGTGGGTCACCATACTGCATTGTCTGCATTTGCTATGAGTATGGTGATTATAACTGTTGGATTCTATTCATGCTTTCCATTAGGCAGAGTAGAGTCAGTTTGGTAGGCTCTAAGTATAAAAAAAAGATAAAAAGACAGTGAACAAATTATAATGATCATGACAGAACTATTTCTCCTGGGTGGGAATCGAATTCGACTTACTAAGTATGATCACTAACCACTGAAAAATGATAAAACATATTCTACATTCCTTAACTGCCCGCTATTCAATTATAAATTGGCTACAATAACATAATATAAATTATATACGAGTACGTATAGATGAAAACTCCTTATCTTGATGAAGTCGGCTTAAATTAAAACTTGCCGTCGTTTGAGGGTTCACAGTTGTGTACTGCTTATATATTTTAGACAACTTATACTCTCGCTAACCGTTGCAAATGTGTGTCAAATTAAACGTACCAAGTAGCAAGGAGTATGTTTCACTTAATCTTCAGAAACAAAGCGATTCGCTTCCAATCCGTGTCACTGTGGTTCTACAACTTGACGTGAATAAATTAACACGCTCAACTTTACGTAAACTAATGTTTAAAAATATTTCGGATCAGAGACCCATTGATACAGGGGTGATAGTTATCGTGGTAACTGTGTAACCCTTACACTGTCACGATGACTGTTATGCCTTTTACGTCCCCAGGTGGGGTGTGAAAAAGCATCTCACTAGGCCGCCATAGTGTGGGTCACCATACTGCGTTGTCAGCATTTGCAATGAGTATGGTTACCACAACTCTTGGATTCTATTCATGCTTTCCATTAGACAGAGTAGAGTCACTTTGGCAAGCTCTTAAAATAAAATATATATATATATATATATATATTACGAGTGACGTGGAGGGGTAGCGCAGAAACGTCGCGTTTTATATTTTCTACTCTCACTCATTCGCTACTTGCATTCAACTTGGCGTATATTTGTACAGTTTAAAAGGCCTCGTCATTACAAACTTTTTTCTTTATGCTCGTACAAGCCTAGAGCAAATTATGGGTTACTCAAGTTAAGTTTAAAAGCCTCTGTTTACCCCGCTGAAGATACAGGCGCCAATATACATATGTATTCTACAGGAATTTTGTCCATAAATATTTATTTCTGCCAATACTTTCAGAAGTGTCTCTAAATTTGTAAGTAAGGAAAACGGCAGCGCTCTCCACTTTTCATAAATTCAATAAGTAAGTAAATCAGTTCCAAAGCAATTTGTTATTTCAAAAAATTCGGTTAATCTGTTATTTTGGTGCCACATCTTCATTGTGGAATTTAAAATTTAGCGAGTTTTTAAAATATATATATCTATAAAATGTACTCCGTAATTAATATAATTGAAGTAAGCATAGCTTGTACAAACACATAGACAAATATAAATCTCGTCTCAGTTCTTGCTTAATCTTATGGCTATCTTTGGTTCTAGACCATTCTCTTGAATCTTTCTATTATATCAATGTAGTTTCTTCTTAGAAGAGACTTTCTGAAATCGATAACATTCCCAAGGTAAGTTCATGTTAAGCAGTCAATAAAAGTCAATGTTATTTCACACATTGCATTGACTAAAACACTACACTAATAAGTGTGACTTTACACACAGAAAAAATAAATAAAACCTCTATGGTAAATTACACCTCATCACGTCATCACGCCGGTGAAAAAGAAAGAAGAATAATTTAACCCCTGTCTTCAGTTAGTTTATCTGTAGTCTTACAAATATATCCAAATTATTGTAGAGTAGTAGAGCCACGCTGATTTCAGCACGAACAGGCGGCGCGATCGGGGCAGTACTACCTTCCCACAGAAGATCAACCTAAAGCGACAGCATCCGTGCTGTCGTGTACAGTTGGTGAGCGAGTGAGACCGGAGGACCATTGATACAGGGGTGACAGTTGCCGTGGTAAGGGTGTGCAATACAATGCTACGATGACTGTCATGTCTTTCACGTCCCCAAGTAGACGTAAAAAAGCATCTTAATAGGCTGCCATAGAGTGGGTCACCATACTACATTGTCGGCATTCGCAATGAGTATGGTGACTGGAACTTGTAGATTTTATTCATGCTTTAGACGAGGCAGAGTAGAGTCGCTTTGGCAGGCTCTTGATATAACAAAAAAAAATATTTAGAAATTTTATCAAACTAATTTAGAATTAGAGTTCATCTGTTATTCGGGGTCTAGGTGGTGACAAACACCATTTTATAATGGACTTCCAGAGGCGATAGCCCCGAAATCATAAGTCTCTTAGTGGGAATAGGAAGAATTACCTTACTGATCCATCCCTATTTAATATTCTATGAATTTGATGCTACCGGTTTTAAATCCTTTTGGGGTTCAGAGTTTTGGAATGGATAATGAGTGATTTTATCATATCTGGCACATGTTTTCTCTGTTAATCATGTACTTATAACAGAAAGAACGAAAAGGCTTTTTAATTTAATCTACTAAATGAAAGATAATGATTCCCTTTCTTGGTTAATCGTTGTAATCTCTAGGAGACTCCGGAAAGGACACAGTAAACAAATTAAAAAGATACTGGACGGATGACGATTTTCAATCTCCTTAAAGTGGGTAAAGGAAGAAGTAGTGAAACCCCACTGATTTCAGCATGAACGAGCCGGCACGACCGGAGCAGTACTACCCGATCACAGAAGACCAACTTAACTTTTACGTCTCCAAGCGGAGTGTCAGGGAGCGTCTCACTGATGATGTTGGTCACCATACTACATTGTTTGCATTTACAATGAGTATGGTAACCTCTTTGATTTTGTTCGTACTTTCCATCGGACAGAGTTGAGTCAGATTTGGCAGGTATTAATGTAATGTAGACACGCTATTAGAAACGTCTCGCAAATAACATTAAGACGTTACGTGAAAGAGGCATGCAAGATATTATCTTGTTCGAGTCCGTCTGTAGCATTATCCATTTTTTCCAGCCTTAAATTCAGTCATGATCCAGATTATCCAGTGTTAAACAATACTTCCGTTCCTTTTCACTACCCTCTACGGGCGGTGGTAGTCCGAGAAATCCGAAATAATCTCGTTAAATATCATATTAATTAACTATCTGACTCACATAACCACATCTGCTTATCCCATTGTCCGTAGCGTGATGTTATACAGCGGGAACTAATTTGTTTAAAAAAAAAACAGATGATAGTGAACCAATCTTAAAAGATATGCTGTCACGGATTTTTTCAGGTACTTATAAAGAAAAATATTTCTTCTCTACATTTTTTTTGCGAAACTAACTGTTTCCACAGGGCACACAATAGAAACTTTCAATCATTTTCATCATTTTTCACTGATCTATTTCATCCGCTTTTATTGGTCACAACGGGATGATATATAGACTATTGTCTACCTAAATAAGTGGGATATTTAACACTGAAATACTTTTTTAAAATAGACCTGAAATTTTTGAGATTTCAACATTCAGACAAACAAAAAACAAACAAACTCGTCAGCTTAATATTATAAGTTATTCTATACTTAGCATCCTTACGGAACTTTGGCTTTGACACATTGTAATTTGATCTTCTTATCATTTTTCATTTGTCTCCGCGGAAAAAGGAAATATATTTATACAAGTGTGTACTCGTATTTATGTCCGACTCGTTTCTAAACAACACAACACCACAACGATGACTTTGTTTTAGGCGGGTGGTATAAGACTGGAAGTTGGGGAGTATTGTACGTCTTTCGAATGAAATGATGATTATGCAGAAAGGTCCAGCAGTGGACTACTTAAGAATGGTGATGATTATGACGACTTCGTCAAGCGATGAAACGACTTTTCGAGTCAGTGTCAAGACCTACACAAGAATATATCTTATCTTTGTGAATAATTTTTAAATTGTACACATTGTTGACAATACCGTGGTATTTAAATTAATAATTTAGTATGAATCGTGGACATGAAAACTGTGTAATCACTTTATTGTCTTGTGTGTGAATTAGAATTTATCAAAAATGGTACCGCCATTACAGGCAGCGTTACTTACGTACGAGTATCTATAATACTCGTACAAGTAAAGAAATTATTCAAACAATCTAGTCAAAATACTTGACGAACCTCTAGTCTAGTGGTTAGTGGCCCTAACTGATACACAGGAGGTTGTGGGTTCGATTCCCACCCAGAATAAATATTGTGTGATGGGTTTTATGTATATGTTTAGAAATATTTAAGTATGTTTAATGTTTAACAGCAGTCTAGTTACAATTTTTTTTTAACGTGTGGAAACCCCCTCGCGCCGGCACCCCACCGGGGTTTACGGCTGAGTGGTGTGTCGGAATCGGACCGACTACACAACCACACGCCACACTCTGCGCTTGAGATAGGAGGGATCGGAACCGCTGCTATTATGACATCCAGAGCAGTCTGGTTGCCATAGCACAGGCTCCGCCTAATTTGTAATCAGACAGCCGGGTGTAAGATGTGCGAGGTTAATTATTTATTCAACACCAGAGCCCATTTTAACTTGGGCACACAATTAGTCTACAATATTTACAGATTCAACGTCTTAGTAGTGGCACTAACAGGACTAACAAGACTTAACAGATAACTTTAAAAGAGCAATCTCAAGGAAAAGTTCTCTAAGCACAGCCAATTGAACTCTGAAGCTTGGCCACTTAAAAATATTCTGATGCAATGTTAGTGCATCAGTTTTCACAACTTTGATTCTAATATTGCTGCAAGTTTTATCAAATGTTGTCACTTAAACCATAGTTTTAGTACCATAAATATACATAAATAAATAAAACAAAAAATTAAAAAGAAAAGGAGCATAAAATTAACTCAATTATAATATTATGACATTGATAACAAGACCTCACTGACAAATAATTTTTTCGATGCTCTTCACCAAACGAGTTTATCAGAGCCCAATCGCCTCTCTCCGTTTTCCTGGGACGGTAGACTCAAAATGCGGCAACACCTTTACAATTTTTGAATTGCAAGTGCCCAGATCGCAACAGCCGCTGACCAGGTGACTGATCTGCTCGTTTACCCATCTATACCATGAAAAAAAATCTCTTGAGATTACTTTCATCACCATCATCATCAGGAGGTTATTGGTCTACTATGTCAGTATTGCAGACGTGTTGTTATAGTCGTTGGTGTGAGCCCGTGGTAGCGGGCAGGCGCTATGAGGGATCTGGATATCGTAATAACAGCTGTTCCCGGATCCCTCCTATCTCAAGCGCAAAGTGGCACACCGTGTGGTTTTAGTCGGCCCGACTCCGACCCAACACTCCGCACTAAACCCCGGTGAGGCCCCCCCCTGAAAAAAAGAAAAAAAAGGCGTTTGTGTCAAGTTATCCTTCTCCTTGAAATCATCTAGTCCTGTGTAGTTAACCCCTAAGTCCCCTTGGTGGTGGTGAGACTCTACGTTCCTAATCCATTACCACACTGGTAAGCTTCCTATAAAGCATATTAATTGTTATTATTATAAGCCTGCATATGTATTCATTGATTTATAAATTGATCTTTTATGTTATAAAGTTCGCCAGTGTACAAAACGTGCATTAAGATTTTAACAAATATAAAAATGATAACAAAGTCTGAGAGCACAAGTGAACTGCAAACAAAAATTAATGTGGGTGTATAACATAAAATGTATTAGAAAAATACATCAATCGACTGCTCCATCGCTAATACAGGCATACAGAAAACTTTCTCGCTGTGTGTGCTTTTTCTTTTTTTTCTTTACTAAAAGCCTGCCAAAGCGACTCTACTCTGCCTGATGGAAAGCATGAATAGAATCCAAGAATTGTGGTCACCATACTCATTGTAAATGCAGACAATGCAGTATGGTGACCCACACTATCGCGGCCTAGTGAGATGCTTTTTCACACCTCGCTTGGGCACGTAAAAGGCTTGACAGTCATCGTGGCAGTGTAAGGATTACACAGTTACCACGATAATTGTCACCCCTGCATTAATGGGCCTCCGGTCTCACACTCACCAACGAAACACGACAACACGGATGTTGACACTTTGGGTTGGTTTTCTGTGGGAGGGTAGTACTGCCCCGGTCGAGCCGGCCCGCTTGTGCTGAAATCAGCGTGGCTCTACTACCTAGTGTGCTTGATAGAGAAAAATAGAATAGAGACGTTATGTTCGTGGTCAAAGGATAAAAATACGAAATGTCACCACCTCTGTTCAACCTTTGGGTGTCGTAAGAACCGACTAAAGGAGCAAGCTACGCAATTCAACAGTACTGCCAAGGTCGGTCACACCGACTGGATAGCGTGATATAGTAGGTCAAAACTTAATTTTTAAAGGGAGGCCTCTACTAAAGGTGATGTAGAAAACAAGTTTTAATCATCAAATTTTATATTCCTAACAAAATCGTACATGTTTTTAACATTCTTCAGTTAAGGCCAATTTTTATGCTTTAAACAATTTCAAGTTGGATGGCCAACTTGAAGTTGTCCAACAGTTCATTATTAGTCGATAAAGATAAAATGAAATTAAATATTAAACCTGTCAAACAAATAAACTTACCGCAAAAAATATCTTAAATTTATCAATTATATCATGTACATAACTAGCTTTTAAGTTTACTTAACGCGTCGCCTTAAAGCACTCTTATTTTTAAGTTATAGGTACTTTGTATTCCTTTTAACTTCATAATAACATTATTTTGTCCATTAAATTTTTCTTATAAAAAACGTTATAGGAAAGGGTGGTCATTTTTAAAGGCCTTGAAATAATGGAATATAAATATTGAACAAAATAAGGAAAATGGAAAATTCCCTTCAGGATCTCAGCTTGTACATTTACGATTTTCATAAAACAAGATAGTTAAAAAAGGATAGATTCTATGACATATCTGTTAATGAGTTGAACTCACATTTTATTTTAGTGAACTTTCTTCGAAATTAATGCGTCATGTTACCGCAACAGTTGTAGCAACATCACACGTTCCCTAACTAGTTAGTAATGATAATAGATATCACCACTTACCCCATGTAAGTGGTGAAATCTCAACATAAAGCTGACATTTAACAAATGGGCGGGGTCCACACTAAGACAAAACTTATGTGTGTGTTGTCAGCAGGTGTGCGGCGAACCCGCGCGAGGCGGCCGCTGCGCGCATGCGCCGCGCAACAGTTTGGAGGGGGGTGCTCGGTGCTCCTGCGAGAGAATTCTGTTATCGCGCGCTCGCCGCTGAGTTGTGCGGTCGTTCCCACCTCTGCGGCTCGCGACAAACTTCTCTTTGCCTCTCGCGCGATATTTCGATATTCTTAACTACACTTCGCTTCATCTTCGTGTTTTAGGTACGTATATGCTTTTTCCACTTTTTTCATGATTTTTTTGACAGTTTTTTTTTAGGAAGGTTGCCGTCGGAGGTGTTATTTTTTTTAGGAGTAAATTACGACAATATAAAATGATTGCTATTGAGTTTAAACTTTATAACTTTCTTTTATTTTTAATGGCACATTTTTTGACGGGGATTCATTTCCTCACAATTTCATTATTACATCTTATATGACTATATTTGTAATCTGAATAGTAGACATTTGTAACAATAAAAATGTATAAAAAGTATGTATATTATTAAAATATCAAATTTGACCGAGTGAATTTTATTCCTCAGAATAAAAGTTACATTTCCTTGAAATATATTAAAATTTAAAAACCTCTACGATGAGATACAATGTATAATATGTTGGTACCAAAAATTAAAACTTTTTCAAAAATCTGAAATTTTAAAATAGAAATTCGAAAATTATGTTATTACGATAGGGAAAAGTCCTGATACAAAGGATTTTTATTAAATAGCAAACTTGGTAATGAGAAGGACAGTCAATCATGCAATCAGGGGAGCTCTTGATTCGTTTTTTCTTTGTTACTTAACACTTCTTGAAGCTTACAAGAATTTTTTTTTTTTTTCGCCTGTGTAGGTACTTAGCGATTACGATACTAGTAATCGATTGCGTAATCGTTCAAGTTGTCACTTAAAAATGTCATTTTTAGTGTAAATGTAACAAACGTAGTCAAATCATCAATTTTTGTCACTTTTAAAAATTACTTACTGGAATATTTATAGCAAGAAACAGTCTTAATTATATTCATATAATTTCCTACGCTATGTCTAGGTATGAAGCTTACTTTGAATACAATAATACAACAGTATAACAAGTATATCTAACGTTGCCTAAAATATATAACAAACATATTAAGTATACATTACTTTTTGTAGAAAATGTAATGTTTTATTTATGTATATAACATTGAAATAAATTGTAAAGGTTTGCACAAATTTGTTCTTAAATGTAATTCATATTCTAGTACTTTCTTTTGATAAAGCATAATTAATGATATCAAAAAATATATATTTTCATCTAGCTATACATATATAAATATTATTTTCTTCTAACTTAGAACTCCATTACAAGATATCAAAGTTGCGAATCTTTTTTTCGTAAATTAATGTAACTTTCAAAGCTTAAAAGTATTTTTTTAATCTCCTTGACGAAAAGCCGCCGTCTTTTAAAAATAAGGCTCATATGAGAATTTTATAGCATGCCAATGAAAAAAAAATTTGACACCTAGTTACTTTTCGTATTGGAAATATAATAATATTTTGTAAGCCACGGTTTTGCTGATCTTTGTATTGCGTGACACGAAATTTTCCCCGTATGTATATTTTATTTACCGTTACGCGGATAAGGATTTGTGTACGTGGACTTTTATATTATATGCGGTCTTAGGGATGAAATGTAGTACGTATTTTTACGATTTCCTTCCAAACCAATCACGCGTAAGTTTTCCGTCGGCAGATTATTTCTGAACATATTGTACTTTCATTTAAATACGGGAAGTTATTTTTTGAATAGGTTTCTCATGGGATGTGGGATTTGGAACGAATTACGCTTATATTAAATGATAGAAAAAATTAAATACATATAGGGGAACAAAGAAATGACGGTACAGTCGTTTTGATTATTAATATCATAGTTTCTTGTACATAGTTAAATATTGTAACAGTAAGTATTGGAATAAAAATAAGGGAAAATATTTGAAAATAACTTCTTGTGGTGACGGATTAAGAATACAGTGTCAACACCGATGTTCTTGGGAGTCATTAAGAGGCGAATACGGGACAAAATATACAAGATAACATCGCTCCAAAAGAAGGAAAACTTCAAAGAAACTCGATGCCAAACCGTCTGGCCAGCGCGGCATAGTAGACCAAAATTTCCTTGCTAAGGAAAGGCCTATGTCCAGCAGGACTGTCAAAAGCTATTGACGATATAATATTGATTTCAATTAGGTTCTTACCCTATTCACGTCTGGGGTAGGCAGAGACAATTAGGAAAAAGGGAACATCATTATTCAGGAATCAGATATATAATTTGCCTCAGCTCATTATCGGATTATTAATATAGAGTAGACAGACGGACGGACTACTTTAAATTATTCCAACAAAAATATTAATAGAAATCCATGTGTAGTTTCTGCTTGATTAGACAACTGTTATCTAAATTATAGGCGTACAATAAAATGTTGAAGAATGGTAGGAGACACTCAAAATCAAAGATAAAGGAATTAGGTGATATTATGTTCACATTGCCGTTTGAATTAGGATTGTATCCCTCTTCTTCAGCGCCTCGTGGTGATTTACTGATAGCGATACTATTGAGCTGGTAGTTCTTCTACTAATAAAACAAAAGTGCCTCTACAAGATCAGACCCGCAATTTTATGCTTCGAAATTGCGAAAATTCGTATCCTGTAATTCATATATCTGTGAGTTACTTTTCGAGTTAGACTCTTTTTAGAAAGTATGCTTTCTGGATTCAACTTTTACTTTGGATTTCATAACTTACATGCTCATAATAACCATACTTTTTCTTTAAAAAGCAAGCAAGTTGCTTACTTTTTTCTAGATTTTCTATGATTGATTTTTTGGCCGGCCGCTTTCACGGGAAGTCCTCTCGGGAAGTAAATTGTTTCCTAAAGGGAAATGATAAAGGTAAATTGGGATTAAGGAATATGACTGGGGTAAGATAATTAATGTGAGGAATATCGCAAACATCGTATAGCGTACCAGAGCTACACCTAAAATTGGTGTTAAGATATTTTTTCTTTGAGTCTGATTGAGTCAGATTACCGGAGACCCCTGTCTCCCTGTACTACTACATAACCACAATACCTAAACTGTAAAAATACTGAGAACGCAGTAGCACGAACTGGTGGAGATTAGGTTCGCGAAAACCACTTGAATTACAATTACTGACACACCATTCATACGTATTCATGCCAATAAATAAATGCAATAAAAAGATTCAAATGAAATAGTGGCTGGTTTATAACCCAGACTATTTACGTTTTGTCCTGACTTTTTACCAGTACTTTACAAAAGAAACTGGAGTATTTTTGAAATATTAAATCAAAAAGCCTTATATATTTCGGTAATAGAATATTTATCTACTTTCAGGGAATTAACTTATCAAAATTTAATGAATTTAGATTCTTTTTAACGTAAATTAAGGTCCTATAAGCTATCTTCATCGTACAGTGGCAATTATCCATTAATTTTTAAACATCTCTCCAAATTAGTATCTTAATGCTGGTGATAGAAATGTTATTTTATGTGGGGTGGGTGTATTCCAGCAAACGTATTCACACGACACAATATTGTAGTCCGTAATACACATTAATCGGATTAAAATCTATTTCGAGTCGATATACAATACGAACGTAAGAGATGGAGGCACAATTTAAGGTTAGACTTTCTGTTGTGTGATTTTACACAAGCTTTCAAAGGAATTACAAAAATCAGCTTTATACAAACAGAGGATTAAATACTTTAGTGTAATAATTATAGGTACTAAAATTGATTGAGAAATACAGTTAACGGTACTTATTAAATATAATATGATAAAAATGACTTCACATATTTCACACACGATAGTTTGATTCCAACCCAGGCAGAGTCTATGACTTGGAAAAGAGAAAGAAACGAACTAGACACTAGAAACGTGTTTGTTAATGTTAAAGACAACGCGACAAAAAGTTTCTCTATGTTCGTTTGACTGTCCGTCGATCCATCTGCAGCTTTGATAAGAAAATATTATTAATAGAAATCTATAATTTGGTATATTAATAGCACCAATACAAGGGTATAATAATACCTATCGCAAAAAAAACTCTTAAGGGAATCTCCCTAAGATGTAAAAGAAAATGAACCAATTTAAAAAGACACATATCACAATCAAATTAATTTTTATGTTCTAGTTGGTTTTCTGCGCATAGTTCAAAATGCTTTCTCTTCATCCTATTTTGTTCGAATACGCATAATTTTTACATTTAAAAAATGAAACTCAAGACAAAAGCTCAAGTTATCACCATATCAATAGTGGATCGCGTTATTTTTATTTACATGTCTAACATTGTTTATTATTATATAATGTTTAGTGCCAACTCAATATTATTTAGGTTTTACAATTACAAATATCTACCACAGTTTGGTTGCCTTAGTTTTTAGCAAAAACATTTTATTAACGAGCTTGTTCATTTCTAAAAATAATCATAGAATTAT
Organism: Hypercompe scribonia; assembly: GCA_949316085.1. Taxonomy (NCBI): domain Eukaryota; kingdom Metazoa; phylum Arthropoda; class Insecta; order Lepidoptera; family Erebidae; genus Hypercompe; species Hypercompe scribonia. Next base: position 26,219,777 of record OX438968.1, on the reverse strand, counting down.
CAAATTTTCTATATTAAGAGCCTGCCAAAGCGACTCTACTGTGCCTGATGTACAACATGAATAGAATCCAAGAGTTGTTGTCACCATACTCATTGCAATGCAGTATAGTGACCCACACTATGGCGGCCTAGTGAGATGCTTTTTCACACCCCGCTTGGGGACGTAAAAAGCATGACAGTCATCGAGACAGTGTAAGAGTTACACAGTTACCACGGTAACTGTCACCCCTGCATCAATGGGCCTCCGGTCTCACACTCACCAACGAAACACGATAACACGGATGCTGGCGCTTTAGGTTGGTCTAAATCAGTTTTATAATTTATTTTTTATAACTAATAAAGAGAATAGAGCTTCAAATATGGCTGAAATAACTTCATTCCGGTATTATACAGTAGTTTCATATATAATACATTGATAAAAACTATCTCTGAAGTGAAAAAGTACATATGTATATGTTATGTTCACCATAAACGATTGCTTACGTCTTGAACTCCGAGTCACATTCGTATATTATTGCGTCTGTTGTGGAGACTGTTTATTAAAGAAAGCTTTTTAATATCACGCTACGGATCAGTTGAAACAATAAACACGAGTGAAACTGCGAAGACGGCTAGTTAATATAAGCATATGAACATATATCGAGGTATAAATCATTCGCAGGGGTTTTAAATCTCCCTTGGGAGTCATTTAGATCTCATATTACGAGTACTAAGTACGAGTAAGTACTTATTTCATTAAATTTATGATAAGAACAATGCCTTGAAATTAGCTAATAAGCTATTTATTTGTAAAAGGTATTTAAGTATCAACTTATGCATAATCATCTGCCTATCGCTGTCCACTATTGAATAAAAGCCTCTTCCAAGAAGCGCCTAGTCTTGGGCAGTCTGTTTCCGTCCAATTTACTCAGAATTTTAGTGATTTGTAACTCTCTCTTCGCCGTATCGAGTGTTAATCCTTCTCAAACGCAATAAACAATTGTTTTTATACCCAAAAATGTTTCGGTTTCTTTATTGTAATTCACAGGTAAATACCCAGGTCAATACTGCCCGTAATATGCAAATAATCCAGGCTATAAACCAGCCAGCAATTCTTGTTATAAATCGTCGGCCGCAGCGTTTTGTCTCAATATAACGAGCAATAAAATTTGATTATTACTTTCGCAGGAGTAAATAGTAATTCGGCTATTTTAATATAAATTTGCCGGATACTTTGATTTTTTAGTACATTTTTATTGTACAATTTTGTTCTTATAAATATTGGAATTCTATTGCCAAATTATTTAGACAGTTTTACTTTTTTTTCGATAGAACTGTTAGTCCGTGTCATCCGTCCTTTCAAGTCGTACGTGTGGTGACAAATTAAGAATACAGAGTGTCACCACCAATATTAAATCAAAAAAAATATCAACCCATCTAACCAGCATGGTATCGAAGGTCTAAAGCTCCTTTGTAAGAAGTCAATTTTTTTTTAAACTTTAATAATAATAATAGTTTATTTTCTCTTCACAAAAATGGTTCTTACTATAATATTACAGTAGAGTCAGGCATTACATTTTGTGAGAGACTGGTGCCTATGATAGGTATAGAATACCTGTGTTCCAGGTCACCAGGTCCCCACACCACTTAGTTTACAAGTAAGTTAACATTTTAGACAGTGATAAACATGCTGGAGAACGAGAAAATTTAAAATTAAGCATTACTCTCACAAAATGTGATTCCTGACTCATCTGTAATATTATAGTAAGAACCATTTTTTTGAAGAGAAAATATATCCAATATTGGACTATTCAGGCTGTTAATGTTATGGCTCACCTTATGAAGTTTTGCTGAAAACACTAACTTGTAGACAAATTGCTGGATACATATTTAAATGTCTTTCTTAGAGAACTTCGTACTACATTCCCTCGGGGAAAACTAGGAAGAGAGATCACTCTAAAAAGGGATTGTTTTCGTGCTATAAGTAGATCTATCATTATCAAAAATACTACAGTCCGATGGGGTGAAGGCGTAGCGTGGTATCACTAAAGTTTAGTATGTATAGTCTAGTAGGACAAGAACAAAAGTTGTGTATAAAAATGTTATGTAGTACCATTGGGTGTTATTGTCGATAAATCTGGAGTTGATAAATAGTGATTGTGTTACGTTTTTATTTCATCGAGATAGTAGATTAACACAATGAGTTGCGTTACTGAATAAATAGTTACGTCTTTGAATTATTAAACTGAAGTACCTTACAAGTAACAATATCGTCACATTAATTGAACACATTATGTGCATATTACAACTTAGTATTTATAACTATCACATAATACGTCAGAACAGAACAAAATATTTTTTTATAATTTCACAAAATTAAGAAAGAAATGAAGACCGTAGAGTTTCAGATTTTGTGTAAACAAATGTGTAATATTTGCCATTTGAGTGTTGAATGTACGTTTCACAGAGGTAGCGTGTTTGGAGCTCGTACTTACCTTTGCACTTAGCAGATGAGTACTTGTTATTATTTCATTTAGTATCTGAGACTAGATTGAATTACGTCTAAGATTTTATTCATTCTACTTGAAAAACTATGAGCCCAGACTTCAATAATTATATTTAAATTAGAATTGAGGCTGTCAGTTCTGAGAAGTAGCGTCACTTTCAGGTGATAAATTTAATTAGTTCTCCGAAAAATGGTGTAAAAAGTGGTAACAGACTTCGCTCCACCGATTTCAAGAGATAATAAGATATTTCCATTGTAATATTACCATTTGCAATTCGAGTGCTATAGAAAACCAAGATTTCTTCCTAAGTAAATTGTTTTAACATTCACTTTGGCTTCGCTTTCATTAACTTATTGAAGAAAAGGATTACATTGTCTGGACTACTTACTTAGCCTTTATTTTAATGTTCAATGCACTTAAAGTAGTCTAAGTATTTCGATTGTATACATAAGTTCAATATTAAACTATTTCTTTCTTAATTACTTCAAGATTTTATTCGGGTAATGTCACATTTATCTTATTTTTTTTTCTATATTAAGAGCTTGCCAAAGTGACTCTACTCTGCCTGATAAAAAGCATGAATAGAATCAAAGAGTTATGGTCACCAAACTTATTGCAAATGCAGACAATGCAGTATGGTGACCCACACTATGGCGACCTTTTGAGATGCTTTTTCACACCCCGCTTGGTGACGTAAAAGGCATGACAGTCATCATGACAGTGTAAGGCTTACACAGTTACCACGATAACTGTCACCCCTATATCAATGGGCCCCTGCATCATGGAGGGCTAATGAAATATATGTAGGTGTATAGGTGATACAATAGTTCTATAACGTAAAGAGATAGAGGCTCCGATCACTTTTCTGGTCCTCATGTTTAAGAAAATGGTTTAGGGTGTCTAACGACCATATAGGACATGCGAAGCTAAGCGACTACCGCCCATTAAAAACAAACAAACAAACAAATTAACTTACAAACCAGTATGATCGTCTTTGGACAATCGGTAACTGTTTATTGATATTTTTATTCTGCAAGGGAAAGACAAAAGCGATTGCAATCACTCGTTCGTATACAATATTCACGTATTTTGCTAAAGCTTAACATAAATTCATTAAATTTTCCAATAAAATGAGTACCTGTTGTTGGTGACATTCAAAAACAATATTAGAATGGCTGCACTCGTCACCCGACAGTGAGTTGTGATGTCGTGACGTATGTTGTAGTACAGTGTAATTATATTTACACGGGATAATTGTTTACGAGCGCCTCAGTCAATGGTGCGCTCAGTGTACCGTGCGGTAAGAGGATTAATGTCAACCGTCGCATGTCGCGAGAACAATCGCACCGCTTAATGACAATCTTCGTTAAAGGCGCTTGCTATTCAACATATATTGTCTGATAGTTTGTGTTACACACTCAATATTAGACTTTCTGCATTTAAAATGAGAGTTGTTTTTTAATATAACATCCACCTGTTATACAATTGTTTAATGTATAACTCTTTTTGTTTTACATATTTATATAAAACTTAATATATATAAAAATAGGTAGGGCTACAAACTTCAAATTTCAGCTGCTCATGTTGTAATCACAAAATTGAGAAAGGGTTTTTAGAAACTTAATCCCTAAGAAAAAGAAATGGATAAACAATTGTAAGGAACTTCGCTATTTTCAGAGTTATAATATTAACACAAAAGAATACACGGAATAAGAAATAATCACATGTTATACATAATATACCGCGGATACTATATGTATATATGAAGATAGTGTAATATTCCAAAATCTAAAGCGTTAAGGTTAGTTTGGGACATTTTCGCCTATAGATTTACAATGGCGGTGACACACAGTGGGTCATGTCACACATCAATGCACCGTGTCAGGGCCGGTCACATAGGATAATGTCCATGTCGGTATGAACACCAAGGCCATTTGCTATTTAACTTAAAAGTATCGCACTAGGAATTGCTAGGAATATTGTATCTTCAATACAAGCATTCATGAAAACGACATAAAGAACACTTAGATTCAAAATAGCAACTTGTGAATCATACATATTGTTAACCCTCATAAGGATCGAACCCAACACTCAGTAGGAAATGGTTATTTGTCCACTAAACAACTACACAATCCACATAGTCTCTCTATTCTATTTACACTGCGTGTAGGTAATGTGTGTAATGTTATTAATCTCTAGGTTCCCTCGTTATGCCTTCGAAATAATTCTACAAATAAAATATATTAGTACAACACTTTCGTATCCATATTACTTTCAAGGATTATTTATTTATAGAAATATTTAAACTGACATTTTAATCTAAAGCATTAAGCCGTCCACGAATATCTTATGCAATGAAAACGAGACAAGAAGACACTTCCATTAGGTGTTAAGTAGCTTTAAGAAGAGTGCTATGAAACATGATGTAGTTCTTAAAAAAAATGTAAGAAAGTTGTCAAAAGATATAAATGAAAAAATATTACCTTGAAAACAATGGAGTGAAGCTATAAGAAACATTCGAAGATCAACTCATATCGAGAGAATGAAACAAAAGACATATGAAACTCTTGACTAGAGAAAATAGTTAGTAATCATTATCAACAGGGATTAATAATCGACTGATTGGACATAGATCTTTTCTTAGAAATGGAATAGGTTTGGTTGTAAATTTTCCAGTGCTATTGCCCTGTGTAGCTGCCTTAGTCGGTTCTCGCGGCACCTATGGAATAAATAGAGGTAATGATACCTCATATTCTTAGGCTATCTTCACACGAATAGTTAGTAGAATGAAGAAATATTATTAGACATCAAATTATTCCTGAACATGCAATAATAGTAGGTGAGTCGGCTTGGATATTTTAATCCTCAAACGTGGCTAGGGTCAAATTATGTTTGTCATGTATATTCAGGGGTAACTTGGGCAAATGTGTCACACTGTTTCCTGGTTTGAAAAGAATTATGATAATCGATTTAGAAAGTTTGGTGTGAAAATCAGTTTATTGAAATGTGCATATTAAGTTTTTGAAAGTTTATGACCTGTGTGAATAGTGACAGTTAATTAGGTCACTTGTATTTTGACATATGAAGAGGATTTTTATTACATCAATAAAATAAGTTAAATGCGTCTAGTACTTAGTTCGTTATCGTAGACAATAGATTCCCCGAGGACAGTTTAAGTAACGTCAATAGGCTGAGAGGACTTGGTAGAACGTTAAAAGGTTATAGCAGTCCGGTCAAATAAGGTCATTTGTTGTGTGTTCTGGACTCGTCACGCATGAGGTTTAAGCATTTTCATATATTCTATTAAGATATTAGAAAAGTATTATTTATTTTCTTATCAAATACTTTTTGTTGATTTTTTACTACCCTGAAACTTTAATTGTCTCTTATTAGATTCAAATCACCTCAGCGGTCAAAATCAAAGCAACTGCAATTAGATGGTTTTTGTAAGAAATGGACACTTGGCAAAAAAAACTATTCTAGGAGCACCATTATCCTTAGAGTACGCACGCAAGTTGATATGGATGTCGTAATAACAGCTGTTCCCGGATCCCTCCTATATCAGGCGCAGAGTGGCACACCGTGTGGTTTTAGTCGGTCCGATTCCGGCACACCACCCCGCCGTAAACCTCGGTGGGGTGACGACCCGACGGGGTTACCACACGTTAAAAAAAAAAAATATGCACGCAAGTCATACACGGTAGAGTGTACCTATACAGTTAAATGTTACAAGTACAACGAACCGCGTGTGTTGCACAACTGTGCAGGTTTCCACAAATGTTCAGGTAATTGAAAAATATTAATTTGAAATTTTTACCGTTATTGTACTTATGCAGTATAACTTCAGGCAGGTTAGGCGAAAATAGCATGTGTGGTGGTTGTCCCTTCATATGTGTCAGTTACGTGGTGATTCAGGGATTGAAGGGAGACAGTGTCGAGATCTGTCTCTTTTTTTTTTTAACGTGTGGCAACCCCCTCGGGCTGTCACCCCACCGGGGCTTACGATGGGGTGGTGTGTCAGAATCAGACCGATTAAAACCACACGGTGTATCCTCTACTCAGCTCAAGCTTACTCGATGGCTATAGCTATGCAGACAAATCTATCAGGTACAATCCTACCGTGTATACCTTCAAGTTGTGTCCGTTCTGTTAGAGAGCCACGACACACCGCAATCTTTCCAGGAGCACCTATTAACTTTACTCAAAACTGTAAAATTCAGGGACATTTGTTTACTCTTTAAACCTTTCAACGTTAATCGAATCGATCGTGAGCACTAGAGGGTTGCTAATGAATACCCTAATGCAATTAAGAATTTCAAACGAGTTTTCAATTCATATTTTTTTTTATGATATTTGCCTCTGAAAAGGGATATTAGAAGTAGTGATTTCCTTATTAATAACCAGTCAACATAGAAATAAGAAAAAACTGAGTTAAAAGGTTCACTTTTAAAATGTTGAAGATGCTTTGAAGAGCTCTCGAATCACGGAAACGGATGCGAATAATTTAATTAATTCAATTACACGACTCTAAGCACTCGGCTGTCGCTTACACCTTTTTTATTTTTAAATGAGTGTCTGCACTAAGTAAAATGAACTTGGAAAAAAGAGGATTTTGCCACACAAAATAATTTAATATTATTTAAAGAGTTTATTTACCTTATGTTTTACTCATAAGACTCGACCATTAAAAACGAGCATTCATAGATACACACATCTTTCTCTTACGATTTTTTTTACGATGATTTGTAATTGAATACGGATAATTACATCGCTTGGTTTCCAATGTATGGTCGGTTAGTTACGACTTTGTGTAACTGTACCATCACGGATATCTCTGTAACCCATTTTTTAAAATAATGATGCATCAACAATATTTAATAAACCAACTTATTATTGAAATGACTCCCTGTGTTACGTTCGTGATATTTTTTTTCAAATGCATGTTGATGAAATAGACCAATTTTGATTAATATGAAAATATAGATAATAATAAGATACTTAAATTGCTTTCCTTCATGCTCTTGATGACGTAGGTGTTAATTAATATGTTAATTAAATGCATGATTCATTTTAAGATATAAATAAAACTCCCTTTATAGGGAGTGTTGTTGAGAAGAGGGACGTGTATTAAGAATTATATTTAAACGTATGTACTTGAACAAAATAGAAGATCAAACACGAGCGACGCAAGTAGATGCTGTCTCTGAACAAATAGATTGTTTAAAGTTTCACAGTCAGCATATTCTTTTTTCGCTATAAAACAATTTTCATATTTAAACGAAAATTTAATAAAAGAACATTACTACGAGTTTTTGGGATTAATTTAAATAATATGATTATTTAGGAGAGATATACTCAGTAAATTTTATAAACATGCTCGAGATAAAATGGTTAATAATAATTGATACCAATAATTACATGAATATCAACCTCTATTATACTATTATTACTTATTATACTATTATCTTAAATTCATTGTACAAGTTACTATTTTAAATTTCTTTTCTGGCGAGTTAGGTTGTGAGCGAGGGCGAGACGGTTTTTTAAAAAGACAAGTGTTGGGCTTGAAGAGCGGGTTGAGACTAACTTTATTTATTAAACAATCTCTTAAAATTATTACAGTGTTCTTATTATTATGCGTTGGAGACAAAGAGCTATTTGTTCTAACGTTTCCAGGAAGTCTGCGGCTTATCAGCTAAATGGTCGTTCATGACGGATGTCATTGTGGAACGTCACGTCTATGACGACATAAATCACGTTAAAACAATTTTTTGCTGTATAAAACTTGTAAAACGTGTAACTTCTGTCCTATGCTGGATGTACTAATTTAATATCCTTAATTGGATAGGCGTACGTCCAGCAGTGAAGTGCGATACGCTGATGATGATGATGATGATGATGATGACGATGATGATATGTGATCAATACTTTTCTATAATACTCTGTTTTTCATCTAATGAATCTAAATCTCACTAGTTAAAAATATCAATCAAACAAGAACAGCCCGTCGAACCTGCAAACTTGTGGTATCTGTTTTGGAATATTGTGAATATACAAACACAAGTATCAAGCGGTCGAGAAGGCTTTCAGTTATAATATAAAATGAAAAGCAAAAATATTAGGCCCCTATTGAAAGCGACGTCTTGCACCCAGTTACGAGAAAGGATGGTGCACTCCTAGCTGATTTCGGTCACGGTGGCCGGTCCCAACGTTTTACACCTTCATAGATGGTATTATGCTGTACAAGTGTGTGTGTAAAAGCAGGTGCACTCTCTGTACCCTCACTCTCACAAACCGAGGTGATGGTTATCTAACACGACCGAAGAGAGTTCAAACTTAGGATCGACGGCTTTACATGTTCTATATACCGGGATCAAAACCCCAATTTCCAAACGCCGGACTGTGTTATGAATTTCTATCCCAAAATCGAACTGAGAACTCTTTATCGGCAGCCACATACGCTGACTGTTAGAATTACGAAGGAAGATAATCTTTGTACGAAACCAGTCTTGAACCAGAATTTTCTTTTCTTTTCAAGAATCCTGTGTTAGGAAAAAGTATAGATGGAACGAAAGAAATGCTGTTCCATATTATTGGAGTTTAGTATACAAGTTCATAATTCATAAAATGCAGACCAGAGATGATTCCTTCATCGAAACTAACCAAAAAAAGACTTTTTTGGAAGATAGTTTCTTCCTCCTCAACTAGCTACGAACTATCGCTTTAGATGTCGAACTAAGGGAAGAAAAATATATTAACTGGAAAATATATACTATATCTTATTTCTTACTCATGAAATTCAATTCTTTATGTTGATCGCTCTTCAAATTACAATTTTGACATTAATTCCAATATCCAACTTAACTGTGTAAAATGTATTAAATGAATATATTATCTTTAATATACTCATTAGACCACTAATGAGCGTATGAATGTTTAATATTTCTTTTCAATTTTCGTTACCAGCCTAGTACTTCAACGGTTTTTTTTTCTATAATAAGAGCCTACCAAAGTGACTCTACTTTGCCTGATGGAAAGCATGAATAGAATCCATGAGTTGTGGTCCCCATACTCATTGCAAATGCAGACAATGCAGTATAGTGACCCACACTATGGCGGCCTAGTGAGATGCTTTTTCACACCCCGCTTGGGGACGTAAAAGGCATGACAGTGATCGTGACAGAGTAAGACTTACACAGTTACCAAGATAACTGTCACCCCTGCATCAATGGGCCTCCGATCTCACACTCACCAACGAAACACGACAACACGGATGCCGGCGCTTTAGGCTGGTCTTCTGTGGGAGGGTAGTACTGCCCCGGTCGAGCCGGCCCGCTCGTGCTGAAATCAGAGTGGCTCTACTACCTATCAAAAAGTAGGAGTAGGTAGGTAGTAGGTTAGCACTATTGTAATTTTAAATAAAGAATCTATCAGAACTTTAAAAAAATCTTTAGCGTAATTAATAGAGCTTCCCAATCATTTAAAAATAAAACTGAAAAAAGACTGCCTTTTGTCAGTTTTACTTTATTGTCCTTTAAAATATGTTCCCATAGGTTCAGGATACAAGACCAATATTTTAGATTGTAAATAATTCAAATAAAACGTCTCGAGGGACGTCGTTGCTATTTGCAAGTGAATAAGGGTCGTGTGGGGCGAACGCAACTATATCATATTTACTTTCACCCTTTGCTGTTTGTATATTGAATGGTTAGATGGTAATTGGAGAAAAGCCTTTATGATGACGTTGATGAGTACATTTCAAAATTGGATGATATGCTTAACGTCATAGCTCTGAAGAATAGAGATTCATTACTCTTTTGCGTTACTTTTGAACCTGAGAACCAGTTTGTAGGCAAATTATGAATTTAAAACGATTACGGTAATATATAACTACATACTCTCCGCTCATATTACATCTAACCTCACCGTGTCTACATCTGAGACCAAGATCCACCACTGGACCGATAAAAAACCAAAGGTCTGTAAAACTGCATTCAAAACGAACGGATCATAATCGATAATCATTTTAATGAAGTGAACAGTTTTTTGTTCACGCTAGCGATCTGCCACAGCAACCCTCGAATATCACTATCTTATATCTCGACCCGGGCGAGCCTTGACACTATGGCACGTCTCCAACAGAAACCGTTAAAATAGGAGCTTTATAATGTTTATCGATACTTCCTTATTTCCCTGCGATATAAGTTAAGTTACGAGTGTTGAAATGTGCCGAGGACATTATTAAAATGAAATACAACACTTTTACTACACTTTTATGAAACACTTTGCGGGTAGATAATTTTTTATAATGTCTGAATTTGAATAAATCAAAATGCGTTACGATAAATTTTTGATGGTTAAGTTATCGTTGTTTCATAGAATTTTATGTATTTACAATTTTTATGAATACAATTTGTTATTATATGGTGAAGCTAAACCATAAGTAAACAGTGTTTAACACTGAAGTGTGTAGTAGTTTGTTATAGAAAGAAAACGCTATTAATATTTTATGAATTATTCCGTATGTTTTAAAACTGTTAAGATAGCTGTTGTTTCTAAACAAATGTTTATTACTACTACAGAAAACCAGATAAAATAATTGTTTTACAGGTTAATCCATATGCCTGTAAAAATAAACAATTATTTATATTATATTCAGTTAACCAATAAGTTATATATATATATATATATCCAGAGAAAAAAAAAATCAATTTTTAAGTATTGTTACAACAAAGACCTCCAGTCAAATAAGACGAATTCAATGTGACGTTACAAGACGTCTGTACTCATAACCTCAATATCATATTAGATCGACCCGCTTTACGCGTATAGCCTTCTGAAAGGTTAAACAGAAATATAAAAAGCTTTCATCGTGTTCAAATATTTAATCGTACCAAAGGGTTAAAAGACGTGGGCAAATTACACATGTTTCTGATTTTTGGTGGATTTGTCCTGTTTGCGTCCTTCTGAGTTCGATACAGAAGACTGAAAGAGAAGACGGTAAAGTGGTAATACTCATCGTAAAGAATTTACGTTTAGCTATAAAATACTTCTATGAAACGTGCAATCTTTCTTCTTTATTTTTTTTAAAAAGACAACGCCCGCACTTGGAATAAATCCTGTGTCGCAGGGCAGTTTACAAACATACAAGAAACGAACACAAAGAACACCCAGACTCAGAATAACAATTTGTGGATCACACAAAGTGTTGTCTTATGTAGGATTAGAACCCACAACACTCAGCGAAGTGGAGAGCGGCGTGGCGACCGCTTAAACCACTAGGCCAATCGTGCAGTCAAATTCATGTTTACCACCGCTCATAGATACCTATAACGGTAGTGTCACGAGTTATTGCCGTCCTATTCTAGAGTCTCAGAGAAGGTTTAGGTGAAGGTAACCGCTCACATTCGGTGTTAAGCGGTTTACCACCGACTTTTTGTGAGACTGTAGTACCTCTCGGGTCGAGGCTGGTACATACATAATAAATCATAGCTTTGTCATGATTTATAAAGTTGAGTCTCTCGAAAAATTTTCAAAGCGCATCGATAATATTTTTGCAGACAACAGATCACACTAAACTAAACTAATAAAAAAATGCCTTCTATAAAACGACCATATTTATGTAATTGAACAAACACACAATAACCTGTAAAACTACTACAAAAATAAACACCACACTATCTCTTTATACAACTGAGACTCGTATCATTCTATTATATTCAGTAGAATCATGGGAAATTGTGAGTTTTCCACTCACCAAGCACTTTCAATTACACTCTCAAATACAATTTAACAGAAAATCATTACTCTCAATTGAGACCCCCGTCGGTGGAGCCAGTATAAAATACAATTAACGTCCATATTGCCACGGTTACTAAAACACGATCGACGCATTAAAAGTAGTCATTCGATTAACACTCCCTAGTAAATAAATGTCACATAGAAATACTTTGAAGGGCTTGGTTTTAAAACATTTATAGAACACAGCACATGTTCTGATCTTTGTACTTTGTCGGAAGAATAAATTTCATATTTATATGTATATCTATATATATGTAAAATTGATATGCATGCATACACACACACATACATACATACACACACACACATACATACACGCACACACACATACACACAGATATATATATATATGTGCACTACGGGCAATAGAAAACGCCGATGTGGTTGGTTAGAGGGTGGGTTAACTGGGTTTAACATGGGTTAACAGAAGGTTTCTTAGTCCTCTAGCATATAACACAGGATTTCGCAGAATACTAAATTCGTACGTACAATAACATAGATTGTCCCAGTCCCAATTGTTGGTTACCGCGCTCAAGAGTCTACAGGCTGTTTAGTTTACGTAGATGTAAGTCGTGTCTAGAGCTTAACTCGGTAACTAAAATGACCAAACCTTACAAGGAACTTTCTTTTTTGTTAGATTGGGATATTTATATAATATGCCTAATTTAAATAAAAAACCGTATACTATCTTGAGATTTTTTTTGTTGTTTGGAGTTGAGTTGAGTTGATCTATCTATCTATCTTGATTTTGGATAGTCGATAATGAAAAAAGTTTTTGCTATTTTTAAATGTTTTATGGTTTTTTACTAAAAGTTTTCTTTTTTGCATAAATTATTATACTTTTCTTACTTTTTAATTGAAAGTCGTACAAATTCAACTCATATTAATTTAAAGGCACGTATTTTGTGTTCTTATACTCATATATGACTATCACTTGTTGGTGATCCAAAATAAATAAAAATAAAAGTTATCAATGACGATTTTTAGCCTAGGCTATTAGGAAAAGATCACGTCTTAACGAAAGTTAGTTTCATGTAAACATTTTTATGAGAGTCACTCATTGTCGTCTGAGAAATGAATATTGTTTTTTAAATTAATAAGTAATTAGAGGACATGTCTCATGCAGTACTCGTAATGTTAATTCTATTCATATTCCATTCTAAAAATTATGTCCATATAATGTTAATGTTAACACGTGTAATAAATATCTAAGTAGTGTAAGTAAGTGCATCTCACTGTTCAACCTAATCACTAATAATCAAATCATTAACAAATATAATACCTCTTTGCCCAGTATGTTATGTACATCTACAAAAGTCTTTTAAATAACCGATCTATTACTATTTTTCTTAAAAATTAAGAAATTATTTCACAAAATACTCTCTCATAAAACTATGTATATTTTAGAACTATACTATTGCCGTGGTAAATGTGCGAGCCTTACACTGCCACGATGACTGTCATGCTTCTTCCGTCCCCAAGCGTGGCGTGAAAAAGCATCTCACTAGGCCGCCATAGTGTGGGGACTTGTCTCTAGTACTCAACACAACCTTGTCTGCATTTGCAATGAGTGTAGTGACTACAACTCTTTGGATTCTATTCATGCTTTCCATCAGTCAGAGTAGAGTCACTTTGGCAGGCTCTTAATATAGAAAAAAAAATCAATATGTAATGACCCCTATTGTTTAAGGGGTCAAATTAATTTTAATTCTATAAAATAATGTAAAACGTATTAAATAAAATATTTCATTTATTCTTGTACATTTCTTGTCTTATTAAAGTGTAAAATTCTCATATTAATTTATCTCGTTATAGCAATAAAAATATGATAAATAAATTGAAGCTGAAAGTTTTAATTTGTTTCTTCTAATTCAAGTAAGAGTACTCAGATTTTTTGATGAAAGCCATGTTTAAAATTATGAAAATATGATGATGTACTCCTAGTCGATTTAAGCTACGGTGGCCAGTTTCAATGAAGTTCAGCCAACTACGTAGAAGTGTGTGTGTAAACATAGGTGCACTCTCTGTTCCTTCACTCTCACAACCCGATAGGGCGGTGACCCGACACGACCAGGGAGAAATCAGGCGCAGAACCGACGGTTTTATGTAAATTAGGCAGTTAGTCAGTATTTTTGTAACCAAAAAAACTGAATAACACTTTTTAATCCGACTCGGGAATCGAACCCGAGGCATCTTAATCAGCAGTGGCACACGCTAACTGCTGGACCAACGAGGTAATCAAGTACGTAAATATGAAAATATAATCAGCAAATATAGTATTATACATGAATATACTCAAAAAGCTTGTCACCCAAAAGGACTTTTCGTAACAAGGTGTACCGCCAATGCGTAGGTGCTCTACGGTTGTAGCGTGTTTCGTAGACGGCTACGACATAGGCGCGATACAGGCTACCATAACTAGAGCCTTGTAAATCGGTTGTTTTATCTAATTTTGTCCACTAGTAGGATTAAAGATCAAGTTTTTATCCGTCTAGATACTGCCCATCCGTGTAGACAAACGTCAATTTGTGAAACACGTGATGGTAATACAAATATATCATCAACTGCCGATTCATATATCAAGCATTTTTTGACTTTATAATTGCTTTAGGAAAATAGAATTTGCGACGATATGGTTCAGTCAAAAAATCTGTTCGTTAAAATTAAAAAGTTTCATGCGTGCGACTCATTTAGGTGATAATAGGCCCCTTTGCATCCCAAAGCTAGCAAAGAATTTGCAATTTTTATAAATACAACTCTTGCATTAGACTAGACTCTTATGGACATTCATGTAACGGTCACAAAAACACTCCTATTCAAGACTTTCATAACACATTCTCATAAACAATTTGTAAAATTATAAAAAGTAGAACACTAAACGCAGTAGAAAGTTCACCATCCGTGCAATCAATGGTTTTGTTGGTAAATACAACTCTTCGAAATGTATGTTAGTGCATTCATATGCAAAGACCTAACTCAATAACGGGCGTGTTGCATAACCGGAATAGCTTGATACGGATAACTAGGTTATTAGCCTATACGGGGGAAATGTAGGCGAGGCAAATTTTGCAGCTTTACCTTTATTAAAAGCACCCGTTTATTCGCCTTCGTTTGGGATCGTGTCCTATCCAGGCCACACATTTAAGTATAGAGTACGATAAGTTGTTCTACCCTGAGTTCAATTTGTGTAATTTACTGTATTTTTTCGTTTTTTTTTATATGTCAAGCCTGCCAAAGTGACTCTACTCTGCCTGATGGAAAGCGTGAATAGAATCCAGAGTTGTGGTCACCATACTCATTGCAAATGCATACAATGCAGTATGGTGACCCACACTATGGCGGCCTTGTGAGATGCTTTTTCACGTTCCGCTTGGGGACGTAATAGGCATCACAGACATCGTGACAGTGTTAGAATTACAGTGTTACCACGGTAACTGTCACCCCTGCATCAATGGGCGTCCGGTCTAAATATAGGCAGGAGTATATAGGAGTGTATACATGCATACTTATATCGATAAAAGGATAGGCAGGAGTAACTATAACTAAAAGCCTTTTTAAGGAATAGGGTATAGTTGAACATATATAAAGGAAAGTATATCCAAGAATAAGTTACATTTGTTACTTGCCTGGACAGCGATAACTTGTTCAGTAAATTTTGATAATAATATCATCATCATCATCAACAATCTTTAACAGTCCACTGCTGGACGTAATCCTCTCCTTAGAAAGGAGATTTTATGTTTATAATATTTGTTAACGTCACTAACGCGTTAGCAACATATCATAGGCGGAGGGCAACTTTACAATCATGCGAGAAATGGACACAAGGATCACCCATAATTTGGCAACACATTGTGGATGACACAAAGTGTTACCCATATCGAATTTCAATCTACGACTCTGAGCACAATAGAGAGTAGCATGGTGATCACTTTCACCGCTACACTTCTAGTACAATCAATATAGTTGGACTAGTACAGTTAGGCTATAGCACCCACAGTAAGTTGTACTATGTGCATCAGTTCAATAAAATCCTCTGTCAGTTACTAAGAAAACCATTTTACATTTTATTCTGCCACACGGTTTTGTAATCATAATTCACAATTCGGCTATTTTTGTCTCATATATCGACACAATCTGCGTTCCACATCAAACAGCTACACATTTTTCACGGCAGCAATAACATAATGTTTGATTCATTCTCATCATAGCGTGGGAAGCTAATAGTTGACTGAGAATAGACAACGGGTAAAACATAATATATTCAAATAATATTACAGGTATTTGTTTACATGTTACATATTATGCGTAATTAAATGTTCAGATTTATATAGCGCTACTAATCTAACGTGTCCATTATGATATTAAGAACTTTGGATGTACTCCAAGGAGTCTTAAAAGGACGAGACGTAGTTTTGTACCTTAGGGTGGTGTTCGCTTATCGTCAGGTCATTAGTCTACTTGTTCATCACAGGTCAATAAAAAAATTACTCTTTCGTTTTCATGTCAAACATTCTCATTAGCCTTAAAACGCAGACAATTGATTTCAGTATTCATCTTTATTCCAAAATAGTTTGAAAGCAATTTCTCGTCAGAATATTTAAACCATTAGAAACGGATGAAAGTCAATAAAATTAGGCAGTTTCTGGATGAAAAATGCAAATTTCAATCAGAGTCTATTTGCAAGCGAAATGATCCATTCAGATGGAAACCTTTAATTGACATCAAATAACTATAGGCATCTCTCTAATTACAATTGGTTGGATGCAAAACAGTCTCCGCACGTATTTGGTAGCTCAGCTATAGCCAAAGCGATGTCAATGAGGTCAAAGCATTGCAACCCTTTGTCATATCATTACTCTCTGTATTAATACCATTGAGATACACAGAACACACAGTGTGTTATATTAGAGGTGATTGATGGGCAAATGTAGTAAATTTTATGAATTGATAAATGAATTCACTTTTTTAATTTGTGTATAATACGCTAGTGAGGAATGCTCATCCTTTTAAGAAAAAAAATAATATCCAAATAATGATAAAATGAATATACACTATGAGTCTATTAATAATAATAATTTGTCTATTATTATTAAATACGTTGGATCAAGGGTCTGATGCAGAAGGCAGTCCTCCTTGACACGGCCCGTATAGTGAGGAGGTTCCTGTCTTTGGAGCCCTAACCACCGGTGTCTTGGTCCCTGTACCCGATGTCGGTGGTCTACTATTTTTCATATTTTTAAATATAATTTGTATTTTTGTATTCCTTTTGTATGTATTTAAAAATGTAATCAATATGTATATTTAAATGTAATAAAGAGAATAATAAAATAAATTTGAAATTTTGGGTGGATAGATAGATAAATAGATCACTAAACCACATTAGCATAATGTAAAATATGAAATAATATGTATATTTACATAAATCTAACATAGAATAAGAAATACATGGCTATTTATTAACAAGACAAAATTCACGTTGCTACGTGTGTAGTCGCCAGCAAATATAGTTCTCTATAACCAGTGCACGCAATCATTCTGTTACAAACTTACCAGTAGAAATTGTTGCTTCAATTTTAATACATTAACATTCAATTTTATTTTTAAACAACTTCTGCAGACGGTAAACTCCTGAGTATAGAACTTTGTACTAGAACTCTCAACTAGATTCAAAGATTAAATCTTTCCATTCTTTCCAACTTTTATAACTTTCACGTACTATTAAAAAAGGACCACTTCATCGCATCCTCTGTTCCATGTTCAAATAAGAGCAAAGAAGAAAGCAGACAATGGATTGTCGAGCGAATTCTGCTCCGACCGCTGAAATATGAACTGTAGCTTCACTAAGTTTGTTAGTTTGTTTTGTTTGTTTGAGAGGTTTCGAAAATTGTAGGTGTTTTGAGTATTTAATAGGACTAAAAAGTTTTGTTTCCCCAACAAAATTCGGTTTACTTACATTTTTATGTTTTCTTTAAATCGGCGTGGTACAGACTTTTATGATGTTTAAACATACTTTTACATATATTTTTTTTTTATACCACGACGGTGGCAAACAAGCATACGGCCCGCCTGATGGTAAGCGGCTACCGCAGCCTATGGACGCCTGCGACACCAGGGGCATCACGTGCGCGTTGCCGACCCTTCAAAAACCTATTTACCCCCCTCTTGAAGAACCCCATGCTGTAGTTCCCAGGGAAAACCGTGGCAGGGAGCTCATTCCATAACGGGATTGTTCGCGGGAGAAAATTTCTCTGAAACCGCACTGTGCGCGACCATTTAGGTTCCAATGTATGTGGATGAGCTCCCTGACGATGGCGAGCGGTGCGATGGTAGAATGTAGCTGTGGGCATCATATCAAACAATTCTTCAGAACACAACCCATTGTAGAGACGGTAGAGCACACACAGGGAGGCAAAGTCTCTCCTAAGACTTAATGGCTCGATGCCGTCTGTGAGATCAGGATCGTCGACTATTCTCACAGCACGTCTCTGGACTGAATCGAAAGGCTCAAGCTGGTACTTCGGTGCTCCCGCCCAGAGATGACAGCAATACTCCATGTGAGGCCGATCTTGTGCTTTGTACAGTAGTAGCCTTTGTGCCGGTGTGAAATATCGCTTCGCTCTATTCAGAACACCAAGCTTTTTTGATGCCAGCCTCACCTTTCCCTCCAAATGAGTTCGAAATTGGACGTCACTGGAGATATCGACACCGAGGATCCCAATACTCTGTGAGATGGTAAGGGGTGTATTCTGGAATTGTGGAACTAGAGTGAACGGGGTTTTTTTAGCAGTAAACGCACAAACTTGTGTCTTAGAGGGGTTAAATTGGACCAGGTTATCCCGACCCCAATCGGAGACTCTGGGTAAAGTGCTCTCGATTTGAGACATAAGTTGTTCGCGACTTTCTACTACAACGGTACGAGGGATGTTAGCTCGGCCCGTGTAATACGCATCTCCAGTACTGTCATCCGCATAACAATGAATGCTATCTATGGTCAACATATCATTGATATGCAGCAAGAATAGTGTTGGAGATAGCACGGAGCCTTGCGGGACACCAGCGTTTATGTCCATGCTTTCGGAGCAGCTACCGTCGACGACGGCTTTTATGCGTCTGCCGGACAAAAAGCTAGCCACCCATTTGCACAAGCCCTCGGGCAGGCCGTAGGACGGTAACTTCGATAGAAGGCCCCTGTGCCAGACCCGATCGAACGCCTTTGCTATATCCAGGCTAACTGCCAAAGCCTCACCTTGACTCTCAATGGCTGAAGCCCACCGGTGAGTGAGATACACTAGAAGATCACCAGTCGAGCGACCGCGGCGGAAACCGTACTGGCGGTAAAAAAAAGAAGAGAAAGCCAGTAAACGTTAAAAAAATTACGTAGTGATCGTCTAAGATCGTTAATAATTAAAAATCACTAAGACTACTATTGACAAGTACAATACAATAGTTGATTGGCTAGTGTTATAGGAGATTGCTTGTTGTTGTTTGCTTCGTAACTATTAAAATAATACAATGCGAACTTTTTCTGTCCAAGGTCTAAGTGATTGCGTAGGTTTAACCACTTCTGTTGTGTTTAGCCGTACAAAACAAAACTCAACTTCACAGAAGCAAGATGAAAGTGAAGCCTTGCGGTCATTTGCAAATCTGTGGGAACCTTCGTTTGGTAGAGATGTGTGACAAGGGACGACAGGCCCTGAGGTATGTGGAGTGGCAAACAGAGTGGAAATGAGCAGATAGAATGCGCACTAAACTTTCTGTTCTTGTTTGTTTCGAGGCATGGTCTTTAATGGTGAAGTTGATTTGAGTACGTTTTAGGATAGTTATAAACAATGAAGAATAAACTGTTATACTCAGTGAATTGAAAGTATATTACATATACCACGCCATCTCTTTTGTCTTTTAATTGATCTAACTACAGATGACATAAAAGTATTACAAACTTTGGTGAATGATGTATTTGTTAAAACTATGAAGCCAATATTTGCTTGTAGCAGATTTAAGACCCAGTATTCTTAGCACCATCCTTTCAGTCCATGCTTTTTGAGTATGACTTATATCTATAAAACGACATCCTTTAAAAGAATTTTATATAATATCTATCAGATCGAAAACTCAATCTGACTACGCATAAAAACCTAACTTGCCAGAAATAGCTTTTAAGGATCAAAGGGTAAAATAATATTTTGGAATTCAATATTATATTGTTCATGCCTGAAATACTTCAATATTCTAATATAATATTCACGATCTTACCACAAATAATTAATTTCAATTTACCAACAAAATTAATATAATTACGCAGTTACTTGTTTTCACGTTTAAATTTTACATTTGTTTTAATAAATGTAATTGTCTGTAATACAATATTTGCCTCGGGATTCTGGGTCTCGTGGGGATTAACAACTCGCGACCTCAACCTGCTCTTGCACGTTCCGATGTCTACTTAATATATATCTATATTACTATGTACTCATACTTAGACGTCTGTTTCTCTATCGTCAGTTTTAATCTATATATATCTTCGGTCTACCGACATGAAGATATTTGCTCAATTTTATTCTCCATGCGATGCGATTGTTCATGAAAGGAGGTTGTTCACTAATGCGTTCAGACGATTTGTTTAATCTGATATAATGGAGGTAAATTGTCATTTTTTTACAAATGTTATTGCTCAGTTATAGGAATAACTTACAAGCGATTTGTCTAATGTCGACGGACGTGAAGATCGCATGACTCTAGCAATTTAGAGCCACGTAAGTCTCAGGTCTCTTTGCTGTCCGGGACGTAATATATCTTTTAACTTAGCTTACTTATGTTAAGTCATCTTTTTTTAGTACCACTTAGAAACGATTATGTTCAAAAAGGCCGAGAAAAACTGACATCGACTAGATTACAAATTATTGAAGACTACAAAATGAGACAACATCTAAAAAAATAATTAAAAAACGATTAAAGAATTTACGAATTAAAGAATGTTAGCAACAAAAATATGACCATTGTGCTAGCTAATACCTCTAAAAAAGGTCATACTCATCTTTATAGCATAGGAAATGTTCGTGCACTTCAGTATCACAAATTCACGCGTAATTGACAGCATTTTTACGACAAGTTCCCCATTTTTACAGCTAACAGCGATGTTATAATAACATATGGCTCCACTTTTACGAGAGCTCGTACCATTTTTACGTTGATAATTATCTACACAAGTGTTCCACTTGAACACAATGTGCTGCAATTCTGCTGCATAGAAATTGTCTCACTATTTTTCTTAAGTCCTGTTCTGAATAATAATTTTTAAATAAGTGAATAGGTAATGTGTCATAATAAGAAACATGTGATATTTTAAAAGTATTTTATTTATATTAATAATAATTAAAGGCCAATAGCACTGGAATGTCAACACTTCACAGGTGCTCAAAAATTTTCCATTGCTTTTCACCGAACAAACCACACCGTGCGTTTGGCAAATTTACTCTAATTAACCGAACACCAAACACCCGTTTTCCCTGTAGTTTTGGTAACCTCTTGTATGCATTCTGCACTTATATCCCTGAAGTTGCAGGCTCTGTATCAAGACCACACTATAAGCATAGTCTCTACTAAAATCTCTAGAACACGCAACAACATCGCCTATTATTTAGCCCTTACACTATATATTAATATTAATTAATATTTATATTATTATTTTAAACTAAGAAGGCGAGGTTAATACATTATCTCACAAGTGGGCACACCTGTTTTATAACGTTGTTTGTATATACAAAGCTTGCCAACATAATCTCAATATTATTATGACGAGGTTAAAACAGGAATGGGTATAATATGATCAATTTACGAGCGACCAAAGACTTTATAAGTTTCTTTTTTATATAATGAGAAGCCATAGTTTAAATACAAGAGAAGAAGAAGACCAATATCTCCGTAGAGTCTAAGCTATACCTTCTCGTGGACAGTCGTCACTGAACCTTCACGAGACTGTCCATCACCAATCATTCTCACTAGACGTTGTTTTATTGATTTTATTTTATTCAGAATTACGATAAAATTAGAAAATTAAAAATTTCGAAGTCGATGAGCCGATGAAAATCGCCCTTGAACGGTTCATCGATTCCCGACTGGAGCATTTTTAAAACGGAGCATCAGTGAACTTGCAACAGCTATTAATAGTACAGATACATATATGTCGCACCTTATTGTCGTCTAAGGTAAGCAGAGATGAGAGATACTCTTTGCAGACGAATCTCCGACCTGCCTGTTGCAGATAACAGAATTAAAATTGAATAAGTCTATTCTAGCTAGTATACGTATATGTCTGTCTATACACATGTCTTTTAAGCTCTATTACAAGTGCATCATGCACATAATTAGTTTATTTACATACATCTTTTATTAAAAAAAGAACTGTATGGCAAAAAATCGTGTGCAGAGACTTGATGATTTATTTCAAGAAACTTCCAGTTTAGAATAATCAGTTCAGTTTTAATTGAATGTATATAGAGCTGTAATGCTTGCTCATCGATTTGTCTTCATGACACCTAAACACTAATATTTACGCAAACTGTATTCATGTAACATGCGCAGCCGCTGATTTAATGTCTAAGAATTTCGGCGGCATTCGGAAAGGTCGATTAGTTTATTAATAAATAATAGAAAAAATAATGCAATATACATACTGATGTTCTGGATTTTTTGCCACCAGTGTATATTATACGGAAACATGGATTAAGATCATTTAACAATAGAGAAATAGATCAATCATCCTTTACGGTGCTCAATTCAGCTCGCTACTTGCACAAGTAATAAGTTGCCTGAAACGTTCTTCTAATAAATAAAATACAGCTACAAAAACATGTTCACTTCACGGTAGGATCAATTTTCTAAACAATTTAGTCGGTTATATATGATTTGACCTATAAAATATAATTCCTAAATGTGCCTCGATTACGAGGCATATAATTGGTACAAGTTTCAAGTGATAGAACAAAAGAATATCTATATTCAAATCTAATGTCTTATGTAGATAAAATTATCAAAACAATACATAACATATTGTGCCGTGTTACAATCAGTTAAGATTGCTATTTGTGTGAATTGATAAAAAAACACTCGTCATGTAAGAAAACCTTGTGAAGAGAAAATTCACGGCCAATCTTATAAATCATCAGAAATGTATAAAAAATGTTGTTTTAAACGTCGATACACTTATTGTAATATCGCAGAAACGGTCCCGATAAGTGTTACGTATTGAAAGACATACACAAATATTATCTACTGATAAAAATAACAATTGTAATATAGTGTTGAATGGTGTAAAACGTGTCAGATTATACAATGAGTCGGCGTGCGCCGGCGCCGTGCACATGTCAACTAATGTGTGTGATGTAATACGTATTTGCAATATGTCTTCTGATATCACCTATTGGTAGATAGGTGATCGCTATCTGATGTCATAAAACACCTAGATATCATAACTTATCGAGAGGATTTCTTTAATTGTAATGTGCACCTTGTCACAATAACATGAGGGTTTGAATTCCAGGAGCACCTTTTCACCGCGCTGATAAATAAAAGATACAATTTATAACTTTGTTATCTGTTCTATGAACTTATGATTTAATTAAATTTTATAAATAACTGGAGTGTAAGTTTTACAGCCTACAGTTTCATGAAAAGGAATTTAAATATACAAATAGTTCTTGTTTGAATGAAATCCATCTATCTTATTTAAAAATTTAAAAGCTTTGCTTTGAATTCATCAAAGTTTTCGTACAGTTTTAATTTGGTATCTTTTTTTTATATAAGAAAGCTACCAAAGTGACTCTATTCTGCCTCATCGAAAGCATGAATAGAATCCAAGAGCGGTGGTCGCCGTACTTACTGCGAATGAAGACAGTGCAGTATGGCGACCCAGGCTATGGCGGCCTAGTGAGTTGCTTTTTCACGCCCCGCTTAAAGGACCCTATATCATCATCAACCATTTTTTGAATAAAATAATAATATTAATTGTTAAATTAGTGAATTCTCTTAGTTTTATGGCTAGTTAGTAACTTTCCTTGCTTTTGCCTAAAGTGAAGTCACTGGAGCTGCTTGATTCTGGGGTATAGAGAAGATTCAAAGACAAGCAGCCCTCTTGTGATTCTTGAATAGCAGTCGTCTATACGCAACAGTATAAATTACTACTTTACTCCCCAATGCTATAAAAAGAACTATTATAGTGATTTATTACGATCCAGATTGTTATGTCGAACCAAAAAATTTAAAATAGATTGTCGAAAGACGAATAACAGATGTTCAAAAATTTGGTGCCGAAATAGGAATACTGTTATGAAACTTCCATACAATTCAATAGTAGTCTCAACTGTACTGAGGTATTAGGTACATGACAAGTAGATACAGCAAATACCTACATTCGTAGTGTGTGACATTCTGAAGCTCGGCTCTATTTCCAATACGACGTAGTATTAGGTAGATAGACAGGCTCTGGCTTAAG
Organism: Hypercompe scribonia; assembly: GCA_949316085.1. Taxonomy (NCBI): domain Eukaryota; kingdom Metazoa; phylum Arthropoda; class Insecta; order Lepidoptera; family Erebidae; genus Hypercompe; species Hypercompe scribonia. The sequence continues at coordinate 26,194,998 of OX438968.1, read as the reverse complement.
CTGTCAGGATCAGTGGCCTCAATCAACATAGAACTATTGTATATTATCGCTTGAAAATCGGCTTTCAGTAGATACAGACGGATCTATTTGTTTAGTACTTAAACAATATTATAACTGCCTCGGTGGCGTAGCGGTAGTGAATGCGACTGCTGTGTTTGAGGTCTCAGGTTCGATTACCAGATCGAACCAAATATTTGTATGATCTGCAAATATTTATTTTGAAGTTTGGGTGTTTTCTATGTATAATACGTATGTATTTACAAAAAAAAAAGTATATAAGTATTCTATCAGTTAGTCTAGTTATAATAGCACAAGCTTTGCTTGGTTTGAACCTAGATGACCTTGTGTATCAAATGTGTTGTGTGCTATATTGATTCTGGGCTAGTCTTGATTTTAATTCCCACTCTGGACAAATATTGTGTATCACCTGTTTTGTATCTAGGTGTAATTCACATATAATATGCATGCATTTAGAAACTTTTTGTTATAAGTACATCACTGTCTACCTTCGGTACAAAACACGTGAGTTATTCACCCGAGGTATTACTTATTTGTTTTTTATTAATCAACATGGATTTTTAAATATCGACCTTAAATCGATACAAAGAACTATGTAAAACGTTGTTACATCGATTTAAAATGATACATATAAAAATCTGGAGAAAACACATGGACCAAATGAAAACAGTTGGACATGAGAGTGAGATCTATGTACTCGTTGATAGATCGTAAATCAAGCCTGACACCTGAAAGCAAAATAGCAGTATATAAGACCATACTGAAACCCATATGGACTTATGGTATTCAATTGTGTGAAAGTACTAGCATTAGTCGTATTGAAATTCTAGAAAGATTTCAAAGCAAAACGTTAAGAACCATGCTAAATAAATCGTATTACGTGAGCATCAAACATATACACACAGATTTGAATATCAGAACAGTTAAACGAGAGATTACTGAGTACAGTAGAAGCTATCAAACTAGAATATCCGCTCACGTAAATGAGTTGGCCTCAGGACAGCAAGGTACAGGCAGTGTATCGCACGATCGATTAAAGCGGCATGATGTGCTTAAACTGACCACAAGATTTGATTGAGAAATCTGAAGGATATTCTTTCTGCTATAAACAATTGCTGTATTAAATACCAGATGATTGGCTCATTGTGTTAACACAGATCGCCAAGTGACAGATGAATTACAAAAAAAAAAAGGTAAAAAAACCCGTGAAGCGAGCATATCGAGTCAAAATTTAAGCATAATCGATGCAGAACTATGTAGTTTTAATATTCTAATCACAAAAAGCGAACTTGAATAACATTTAATCCATAGAACCAAGAAATGGTAAACACAAATATATTAACATGCTAACAATGTGTGTGAGATTTAGGACATATCGAAAATACCAACCTGCCGCCCTTAGGTTTTTGAATAGAATGTACAAAATATGTGAAGGGTCTAGCTCTACATATATTATATTAATTTTGGGATGAGTTCGGTCTACTTCATTACAATTACCTTCGTTATCTACCTGAAGATTAGAAGGTCATTATTATTACGCCGTCAACCTACATTATTTCTGGAAACAATAATCACGAGTTTATTCGCTGTTTCGTATTAGCTTTCGACTTGGTGATGCTGGTAGTGGATCCTTTGTTTATTAATTTAGTTTTGTAATTATTGATAAATAACAAAAATACAGTTCTATATATTGCTTCGATTAATCATTTGTGATTTGAACGGTGAACCATTGAATATTTGACATACCACTTTGACACTTATTCCTTTCAAGGGTGTGTTTCTTCCTGTCTTCATCATCATCCTCTCAATAACTTTGAATAATTCACTGCTGGACAAGGGTCTATCCTTAGAAAAGAAGTGTTGGCCTACGGGCTTGATTCCTAATTTCCATTTCGCTATGCTTTCTCAAACGTTTATAAAAAAGTCACAATATAATACAGTCTCAAAGCAGCAATTTGGTAATTACACTCCAGGGGATTTTCAGTCCATGTGTTAACCTACCGATTGTACTTTACAACAGAAATAACGAGAGAACAAAAGACTGTCGGAATAAAATACGTTGGAACCACATCTTTTAAATTTTAAAAGCAAAATTGCATTTTAAACTGTAGTAGTTTGAAAATGAACCTAAATGCTACAGGATTAAAGATTTTTTTGGTAGATTTTATGTTGGGTACGTTGTTGTGGTGCTACTTTAACTGGCTACTCGGTAGTTTTGCTTTTTTATCTTGGTTCGTACGAGATATTTACATAATTTTAAAATAACCCTTCTATTTAAGTACCTACAGATCTTTAGTGGAAACGAACTGACTATAAGTACTTACATTTTATACTCAATCTAATAATAAAACTTTTTATGTACAGTATGTGTCAAAGAAACGAAGAAATTTAGAGTTCACGTACTGTAGTGTGCATGTGTGCGATGGACTTTATGGACTTAAACGGAAAATACAATGAATGTTTCCTCATTGGTCGAGTGTATGCAACTACCGATCAGGCAATCTCTGGTTCGATGTCCATGTCAGACTGTAGAGTGTTATTAAGGTTTCTCATTATTGAAGCAGAACAGATTGTAAAACAACCCAGAGTTTGGAAGTTGGATCCCTCGTGCCTTGGAAAGCACCTAAATTTGTAGGTCCTACGCCTTATTTCACCACAATCGTGTCGGACACTCGTCCCTTCGGATAGTGAAAGTGACGGAACAGAGAGAGCACCATTTTTTTACACACACTTGTATTTATATGCGCTTTTATAGTGCGGTATTTGCACTATAAATTCTCCTGCCGCTGTGGCGTTATTAGCTTGTTATTGATTTTATATAAATGAACAAATCATTGTTTTAAGAATTCAACGCGTGTGAATTTAAATGTGTTCAAACAGTAGATATTTTTTTTTTGAAGTGAAAACTTCTTTAGGCGCGTTGAGCGTTTTGGTAGAGGGTAAAATCCTCGGTTCGCATCACCGACATGCTAATGATAATAGTATATCTATAGCTATGGAGAATATGATATTATATATTATATATGAAATTTATTATTATTATATATTATATATGATATTATATATTATATATAGTTATATATGAAACATAAAAAATTTCATATAATTTTTGCATATAGTTTTAATTACCCTCAACTTAATAGTTCCGTTTTCACTTCTATCGGCAGTACCACGACTGCTACTGTTTTTTTAATTTAAGGAAAATGAACAATCAATACATTGTCTCATAAGTTAAATGAAGATCATGTCCTATCATATAAGAATGGAAAATAGGTGAGCAACGCATAACGACCCTTTTTTTATTATATATATTAATAACCTGCCAAAGTGACTCTACTGTGCCTGATGGAAAGCATGAATAGAATCCAAGAGTTGTGGTCGGCATACTCATTTGCAAATGGAGACCATGCAGTATGGTGACCCAAGCTATAGCGGCCTAGTGAGATGCTTTTTCACACCCCGCTTGGGAACGTAAAAGGCATGACAGTCATCGTGACAGTGTAAGGCTTACACAGTTACCACGATAACTATCACCCCTGCATCAATGGGCCTCCGGTCTCACACTCACCAACGAAACACGATAACACGGATGCTGGCGCTTTAGGTTGGTCTTCTGTGGGAGCGTAGTACTGCCCCGGTCGAGCCGGCCCGCTTGTGCTGAAATAAGCGTGGCTCTACTACCTATCAATCTCTCAGTCAGAGTCTTAACTATAGATAGCAAGATAGTGTATTTTACAATAGAAAAGATTTTAATCTACTATTTCAAAGTCAATATGTATCTGTCAGTGACCTGGTAATGACTGTCAAAGTGACTATCCATTTCCTCATATGATAAAAATACTTCTTTTTAATAAGAGCATCCTGGATTTTTGACTGTTTGCTTAAATAGAGTATAGAGATATTGAAGTAACCGGATCGCCTGAAGGTAAGTTCTTGGACACTCAAGGGTTTTGCCGCTCTTTAACTATACCTAACAATTGGCGAAAAATGCATAAAAAAACAGGAGGAGTTTATTAAGACTGTAGAAAATGAAATAATACTCATAATTTAGTAGAATTAAAATTTTATTTTTGAAAAACATGATTTTGCTCTTTGCCAAACTACATTTAAATTTTTCGTTAATTACTTTATTGGTTAGTTACATATAAAGCCCGCTTTTAAAAGCATTTTCATTAATAAATTAACCGGTCATCGCTTAATATCAGTCAAGCTGCTGCAATGAAAAGAGCGAGACGAAAAGAAACTATGAACGCTGTTTTGCATTATTCAATTAGTAAATCCATTAGCAAAAGCTGCGTATAAATAATTCAAAATGTATTTAACAGGCGATTTCTCGCCGTATCGTCAGTGGTAAGCACTTAGTTTGAAACGGATATACTGTTAAACTGAAATAAAAAACTGTTTTTATGTGTGCGTTGAATATGTGCTCCAGCCTTTCTTTATACCAAATTTTATTAAATGGGTCGCACCATTTATGTGTGAGGAAGTAACACAAACACTTACAAACCTTCTCTTGTGTAATTATAGTAATTTCGTCAGGTCAAGGTCTATCTATAAATCGTACCGGCTATTGGAAGTCTAAGCTATATTATAGAAAAACTATACAAAGTTAAGAAATTTTATAAATATTGAAGAATTAGTAATGTTACCAACGTTCAATGGCCGAAGTACAAACAACGTCTAATCTATGGAACGATAAATATACAACACTTGTTTAAATTGTTGACGAGATAATATTCTTTAGCGATTAAGTTCTATGTTTGTTACGATGAAATGATATTTTTGGAATTGTCAAAATACGTGTTCTGTTAATTTTGAAATACTTTTAATTGAAACATATGAGATTAGATTATAGACATTTAGTGATTATTTGATAAAGTATATTTCAAAACCTAAATAACTTTAGTGCTGCAGTATCTGCCTGTGATCTGCACGAGTGGTGCCATGGTAACGCTAACTGTCAAAGTGATACCCACATCTAGCTTCACTACAGTGAAGTAAGTAAGTGCTTGAGCCATGTTTATAAAGACCCATGCGCTACAATTGTATTTTTAGTTTGTGAGTTCTATACATAAAATAATTTAAAGAAATGTATTAAATATGTAAGTTTGAGTGTTTTCTGTATATAATATATATAAATTTACAAAAACAAAGTATATAAGTATTCTATCAGTCAGTCTAGTTATCATTGCACAAGCTTAGCTTAGTTTGAAACTAGATGACGTTGGGTGTCAAATGTCCGAAATACTTATTCATTTCTAGGCACATGTCCAAAAAACATTCGCTCGTCACTCATGTGGTAACGAATGGTCACTGGTTGAGAATACCAAGTATCACCACTCCACATATCGTGGGTGACATATAAGAGTCGACTTAGGACGCATACTACACTTTTTTTTCTATATTAAGAACCTGCCAAAGTGACCACTCTGCCTAATGGAAAGCAAGAATAGAATCCAAGGCTTATGGTCACCATACTCATTGCAAATGCAAAAAAAGTAATATAGTGACTAACACTATTGCGGCCTAACGAGTTGCTTTTTTCAAGCCCCGCTTGGGGACGTAAAAGGCATGACAATCATCGTGGCAGAGTTAGGCCCACATAGTTACTACGATAACTTTCACCCCTTTTTTTTTTTTTTTAACGTGTGGAAACCCCCTCGGGCCGTCACCCCACCGGGGTTTACGGCGAGGTGGTGTGTCGGAATCGGACCGACTAAAACCACACGGTGTGCCACTCTGCGCCTGACATAGGAGGGATCCAGGCACAGCTGTTATTACGACATCCAGATCCTCAAAGGAGAGAGCTATGCCAACCTATATCAAATAGTTTACATTTTGTAAAATACAAATGTTAGAAATGAGATTAAGTATAATTCATACGCATTTGTCTAGAAATACAATTTAAATAAAATGTACAGATATTTAATACAGAAGTCTCTTTTACACGTAAGAAAGTTCTGGGAAAACATTATTCAATATACATCTACCGTTACGGTACTGTTTAACGGAATTAAGATTGATAGATCATTATCAAAACAAAGTTCATGTCAGGAAAATATTTTATTTTATTTTGTAAGCTAAATTAGTTATTGCTATGTAAAGTTAACACATAGCTGTAATGTTTTTCCTACGAGGGGTTGTGTCTAGTAGTGGACTATTTAAGTCTGATGATGATAATGATTTCACTAACATTTTTTTGCACGTAAAAATACTACACAGCGCATTTACAAAAATCACAATAATCTGTAACAATCACTTATAGGGACACACATCATGCTAATTACACGTTTATTTGTACGAGTTTTTCTTTCAGTTTGATGTAGACACGATTCCTCAAATAACCCCATAAAAAGAAGTCTGCTGAAGATAGATCTGGACTTCTGAGTGGGCACGGAATATCACTTCATATGGAAATCTGCTTCTTCGGAAACATTACTTTGACCACCTACAGGCACTCATTGGATATGTGACAAGTGGCTCCATCTTGTTGAAACCATGTATTACGATCGTAGCTAGCAAATTCCAGTAGCATCGCGGCATCGGTCCCAAGAACTCTCGTAACATGTTTACACGGGGTGTTAGATTCAAATGTTAACGAATTCTTGGCCCACCCTATATAATGCATTTTTCATTTTAAATTTCGAGTTTTCAACTTAATGGACTAAACTTGTGAGCCTTCATATTACATAAAAAGGATAATATAAAATTATTTGGCAAATGTAGGTATTCGCTCTTTTCAGTTTCACTAACAGAAATTCCCAGTCTTTATTTCATATTAAACCACAATATGAAGATGCAGTAAGGGTTTGATTTCATTTATCTGCAATAGTCTGCACATCTATGAGTTCGTTTCATCCATCTAGATTTGTGTTAAAGTACCGTAATGTATACTGTGATAACAGCAAATATAATTTACTTACTTTGATCAGTCTAAATTCTGCTTTTCTAGAAACTTGAAGAGAGATATATGGAGAAGATGTGGCAATCGTTGTTAATGAATATTTTATCTTCTCCAGATAATACGCCAAAATTTGGTATAGATCTGTTAAAATTTATTTTTTAAGAATACAGAGTATTATCACTCCTATTCACCCTATAGGTGTCGTAAGAGGCGACTCAAGCAGCAAAATACGCAGGCCAGCAACATTGCAAAGAGAATAAAAACTTGAAACAAACCCCATACAAATCCGTCTGGATCAACGCCAAAGCCTCATGTTTATAAAGAGGTCTCTATCCAGCAGTGGACTTTTGAAGGCTATGGATGATTATGAATTAAATTTGTAATCTTTAAAACGAAAATTTAGTATCAATTTCACTTTTTTAAACTTAATTTGATGAAAATTCGTTATTGAATAGTACTGTTGGAAAAACCAATACTCTCCTTCGATTTCTTTACCTATTACAGTGATATAGAGAATTTTTAGCAAAACATTCATGTAGTAAATTGTTACCTACTTATGAAAATTGAAGTTTTTATCGTGTCTACCTTCTAGCATATCTTAACTACCCACTAAATTCAACACAATCTCAGTGTATTTTTCTAATACATGTAAACAATACACCTGTTTAACGAAATCGTACGAAAATGTTCCAGTACAAATATTAACTTACACCCTCGCGGGGTGAAATAGAACAAGGGTATTCCATTACATTATTCCACAAGGTTTTCAGTTCAAATCTCCGTTGTAATAGAGATGGATTCTAGTCACGTGACGGCTGCCTGTCAAACAGCCGCGGTTGACGGCTCATTATGATTACTTTGCATTTTGTTTGTGCTTTGAGTACATAAAGGGTATTTGTATGTTGTGGAGTTAGTATAAAGACGGAATCGACAACGACACTTTGAAAAGTGGTCTGTAGTTGACCATTAATACGGCAAAGAGGTAATTTTTGCTGTTGCTTATCGGTTTTAAATAACCGTCATTGAGGATATATTAATAGTTTGAACATCTAGTGAGAATACTATTTTTTCTCCTCCGAGTAACTAGAACTTTCGTAGGTACATATATGTACAGGCTTATTTATCTAAAGGAGCCTACCAGCTGCACCCTTTGATGTTATTATGCAAAGGATTGTAAATTATGATTTCACTGATTGCAATAATCTTATAATTTTAACAGGGAACAGGGGTAATGTTAACAAAAAAGCTTTAATTAAATATTGTGAGTCTCTGTTATCTTTAAGTGTTAATAAAATTATATTGTTTACATTCCCCTACTCTAAAATGTTGCCAGATGTAGAAAATAGACTTAGGTATAAGCTTAATGTTACACTGCATACCATATGCACTTACAATGACAAATTTCATTTGATAGATACTAACTGTGTTAGTAAGTCTTTTTATCAGACAAAGGGTAAGCATTACCTCACTCCTAGTTTTACTAGACAGATAGCATCTTCGCTATCCTTTTTTTTACAAACTTTGACCAAAGATTTGACTACAAGACCTGCTTCTATTGAGCAGTCTTGTTCTAATAACATTCTTATTGACATTTCTAATAATTTAAATTGAATTGTGAGACAATAGAGGTAGCAACCTCTAGCTCCAATTTTTTAAACTCACCTTTAATTAAGTTAGCAGTACAGTCAAATGAACACTATAACACATGCTACACAAAATATCAACAAAATAATAATTTAAATAAATGTAATGTAATTAATCTGGTTCATCAAAACATTTGTTGCTTGACGGAGGGCAAGCAACTTGAGCTGGAATTATTCATGAATTCAGAGAATATTAATATTATGTGTATTACTGAGCATTGGTTAAAGGGGCATCAACTCATGTTTAATTTCAGCAACCACCAAGTTGGAAGTTCATTCTGTAGAGTCAACACAATACATGGTGGGTCGCTTATTCTATTACATAAAAACCTTAAGTTTAAGGAACGGAAAGATATTGTGTCCCTCTCTATAGAATGTTCTATAGAATTCGCATGTGTGCAATTAGAGCAATTCATTGTTATAGGTGTATATAAACCTCCCTCCGCGGATTTGAAACTATTTTTAGAAATAATGGATGAAGCCCTAAGCAAACTTGCCATCTCAGGTAAGAGCGTACTAGTCTGTGGTGACTTTAATATTAACATTCTTGATAAATCAAATTCCACCCTTAAAGTTCTTAGTCTTTTTAAGTCCCACAACTTGCTAAATTTGTTTATGGAGCCTACTAGAATAACCGCTACTACAGCTACTTGCCTGGACAACATCTATACAGATATTGTTCCTAGACATAAATCTATTATTAATAAGTTAGATTCTGATCACTCTGATCAGTTAGTTAGTTTTGTAAGTAAAAAGAAAACAGTGCTTAAAAAAAACATTACTCTTGTACCAGTAACAGTTGATCGCCTGGAACGTATGAGAATTAACTTAATTAATAATTTACCTTCCTTAAATAACAAATTAGACCCTAATGCACTATATTGTTCCTTTTTTAATTCGTTCCTTAGTCTATTTAATTCAATATTTACCTCCAAGACGGTTACTGTTACTGATTGTCCTATATTTAGTAACTGGGCAACAGTAGGAATTTATAAGAGTAGGGAAACATTGTATAGGCTGTATCATGAAAGACAATATAATACTAGTGAGGACTTTAAGCAATATGTAAAATGCTATTCAAAGATTTTTAAAAGTGTCTGTAAATTAGCCAAATCTTTGTTTATTAAGTCTAAAATCAGAAACAGTAGTAATAAAATTAAAGCAACTTGGAAAGTTATTAATGCTGAGACTGGGAGAAGTGGAACAAAGGAGTCTGATTTTAAATTAAATTTTGATGGTCACATTACCAAGAATGACATGGAAGTGGCCAACACATTTGAAAAATTTTTTTCCACTTTCCCAGTCGCACTTACAGGTAATTTAGGCTCTTCCACCTCCACTGCAGAATCATTGATCAGAGAAAATGTACCAGAATTTTTTAATAATTTTACTTTTCAGTATATAAATCAACTTAATGTTTCAGCTGCCTTCAAATCTATTAATATAAAAAAGACAGCTGATCTTTGGGGAATTTCTGTAAGTGTCGTTCACTCAATAATTGACATTATTGTACCTGACTTAGTTATTATATTTAATAGATGTATAGATTATGGTGTGTTTCCTGACCTGATGAAATATATAGCAAGATAACTCCTTTGTTTAAATCAGGTAGTCCATTAGACCCCACAAATTTTAGACCAATTTCGGTCCTACCAACATTTAGTAAAGTTTTTGAAAAGCTGATACTTACTCAGTTGCTTAATTATTTTAATGAAAATCAATTGCTGCATACTAAACAATTTGGTTTCACTCATGGTCGGTCAACATGTGATGCTGGGGTTAAATTATTAGAGTATATATTTGAGGCTTGGGAGGAGTCACGTGACGCCTACGGGGTGTTTTGTGACTTATCTAAAGCATTTGATTGTGTGCAGCATGAAACACTTGTCAGGAAATTACACCACTATGGAATAAGAGGCAGTGCTTTGGATCTTCTTACTTCTTATTTGAGTGATAGGATTCAAAGAGTAGATGTTAATGGTAAATTATCCCAGGGATCAGCTGTGGCGGTGGGGGTGCCCCAGGGGTCTATTCTGGGTCCATTTCTGTTCCTTGTGTACATCAACGACTTGCCTCATCTTGTGAGGGATAACCATGAGATAGTGTTGTTTGCAGATGACACATCCTTAGTATTTAAAGTTAACAGACAGCAATCGGTAATTGACGATGTAAACAATGCTCTCTCTAAAATGGTACTTTGGTTTTGCGCTAATAACTTGTTATTAAACAGGAGTAAAACCAAATGTGTTAAATTTTATACTAGGAATGTTAAACAAGTAAAAACTAGTGTTTTGATGAACGGGGAGGAACTGGAATTGACAGACAAGGCTGTCTTCCTAGGTATAACTTTAGATTCACGGTTACAATGGGGCCCACATATAGAAACGTTATCTGGTAGACTTAGTTCTGCAGCTTATGCTGTGAGAAAGATTCGTCAATTGACGGATGTTGATACTGCGCGATTAGTTTATTTCAGTTACTTTCACAGCATTATGTCCTATGGTTTATTGCTTTGGGGCAGTGCCTCTGATATCGATTCAATCTTTGTGCTCCAGAAACGAGCTATTAGGGCTATCTATAAGATGGGCCCTTGTGAGTCACTAAGAAACAGATTCAAAGAAATTAACATTCTCACACTACACTCACAATACATTTACGAGAATCTTTTGTATGTTCATAAAAATCTGTGTAAATTTAAGAAAAATAGTGATCTCCATCAATTTAATTTAAGAAATAAAAATAAACTTGCCTTGCACACTACTAGGCTCCATAAAATATCGAATTCGTTTGTGGGTCAATGTATACAATTTTATAACAAATTACCAAACAACATAGTATTATTATCTATTAGTAAATTTAAGAAATTTGTTAAGCTGAGGTTGTCCAAAAAGGCTTATTACTCAGTTTCAGACTATGTCACAGATTTAGATGTTTGGAAATGAATTGCTCTTTTTTTAAGACCTATGATTGTGAATATAACTGCTATTTTAATATTTAAAAGATTTTGAGTTAAAAGAGTGGTGGTGAGTTTCTTTCCTGGGTTCTTTTCTCACCACTCTACCATGAACAATCTGCGAACCCAGCTAGCTATAATTTTAATCGACAGATTGTTCATCTTTCATCTTTTATTGTTTTTTTTTTTATGACGTTCATAAGTGTCTTTTGTGACCTAAATGAATAAATGAATTTGACTTTGACTTTGACTTTGACTTTGGAACCAGGTACAATGTTTGAACACCATATTTACCAAATTTACAATTTTTTTACACATTTGTTTGTAATTTTTATATTTTATTACTATATTCTCTGAAAATTACACAAGCGTAGGGATTCGATGAAAATGTTAGAAGTATACTGGAAGGAAAACTAAATAGGTGGTAAAATATAGGTAAGGGATTTGCCTATAAGGATGGAGTGTTAAATGCAAGCAATAAGCAAACAAGAATTCGAGCAGTTTATGCTTTCGTACCCTTTATTTGAATTGGCAATTGACAGAAAACATAATACATGTATTGTTTAAGTAAAAATGATGCTACCAGACGTAGTGCTTCAACTCATATACATGTTGAAGTTCATATTACACTTATCGTAGACCGAAGGCTGTAAAGTTTTGGTGCTATTTATATGTATGTTAGTGTGGAAGAGTAAATACACAACAATTGAGCCGGGATGAATCTGGTATCCGACCTCACTCTAGCAGTCCAAGTTTCTGGTAACCGCTTCACACACATGTATTAAAAATATGTGTGCGATTCACTGAAAATATACATATTTAATAGGAAATTAACTAAGTTTCCTTTATTGAAGTTTATTTATTTAGTTTTATCTCATACTTCATCAATTTTCCGTCATAAGACGCTCCAAGTTTGTTATGTACAACGCTAACATAGGGGATTGAAATGAAATATCAACAGAGGCTTATTGTTTGTGTTTACACAATCTGTATATAGGCTCCGTGTAGGGAACTGGAAGATCATGCTTACAATTTGTATTCAATAAGAGGGGCTTGCGATCCTAGACAATAAATAAATCAAACAATATCACTTATTGACACGCCGTTACCCATAACTTGGCGTGTGTTTGCACGACAGAACGAAATAAGAACGCATTCTCGAGAGAGAGACGTTGTAAAATTAGATTCTAATTTTAGCGTTAGTTACCTAGATTAAACTAGCATTATTAGGTTATATCTTAATTATCAACAGATCTTTCTAGTCAAAATCTGTCTGGCTGGACATAGACCTCTCTTTAAAAAAGAACGCTTACGCTCCCGAACTAAACGGTTCGCCTTTTCCTTCCTGTGCAAATCAGTTAAAGCCTGGAATTCATTACCAGCGCACGTGTTTCCCTCCCACTATGTTCCCGGATCCTTTAAGCGGGACGTGAAAAAGCATCTCACTAGGCCGCCATAGCGTAGGTCGCCATACTGCACTGTCTTCATTCGCAGTGAGTACGGCGACCACCGCTCTTGGATCGCTCTTTCCATCAGGCAGAGTAGAGTCACTTTGGTAGGTTACTATAAAAAAAAAGGAAGTTTTGGTTTACTCTACCACACTGCCCAGATGGGTTGGTAGACAGTTCGTTACAAGTTTTCTTTCTCCTTGTGTGCAGTTTTCCTTCATAATTTGCTGCTCGAGTCGGCTCTTATGAACCTACGGGGTGAATAGATGCTGAAATTCTGTATTCTTAATCCGTTACTACATTTATTAACATCCTGATTTTATATAGAAAATAAAAACATATAGTTTCTATAGTTACGTTCATAAGTCCAATGTGAGAAGATAATATCTTTCACAAGTCAATGTAGTGCATTGGGATGCGATATCTTTGCTTCGTGTGTTTCGAACCATTGACTTGGAATTGCACCGGGCGCGCGCCACAGTGTATCAATACCGTTTGATACCGATTTAGCTGATACTAAAATCGATAATACAGAGTCGTTTATTTATCATCGTTTATATATTTAAATAGTATGCGCTTATAAATAACTTCGATATAACCATTACTGTTTTTTACTGTTATTAGTTACTTACCAGAATGTTGCTGTAAAATAAACACTAAACAACTAGCAAAAAGAAAATATTAAAATCAAGTAAGTATTATATTTATAATGAATGCACTACTATTTTACCAAATATTTGAAAATTCACTCCCGATGTACATTTCGTAACGCTTTACCATAGGGACTTATAAATTTGAGTAGCAGTTATTAATGATATTCATCCTCTTACTGATAAAAAATATTCGTTTGCATTAATTGGTATTTAACACTGTTTTCATCCGAATGTAATGAAGTTTTGCAAGCAATTTAAATTAGGTAATATAGTGTTTCCGAAGAACAAAAAAATTATGTTAAATCTCTAACTTAGCCTCTAGGTTAGCCTCTGCAAAAGCTGGTATTATTTACGTTTGAATAATTTTGCTGTCTTCTTATTTGCTAACAACAAAGATGAGAAAAGTGGATTATTCATTGAAGTGAATTATTGAGTCCAACGCGTCATAATATCTATTAATACGAATTTGTTGCTCTTTACATTTCTGCTTGAATAACTTCACAAAAGTTAGAAATCCTCTACTTTATCCAAGTTTATGTTTTCACAGTTAAATTATGAACGGTCATTTGAAGCGTTCCGATTCTCTGAGAAAAATAAATAGATTGTATCTACGATAATAGAAGTCTAATCTCACAGTGAGTAATAATATCTTATTTATTGTTCTTCTAAGTATCGGTTTCTGTTTTATTTGTGTAATAAATCAGACGAATCGGTGGTCGCTGGAGTCGAAGTGTACTAGAGTGGAGACCACGATTGGGCAAACGTAGTGTACGGCACTTTGTGGCACGATGGACCGAGGACTTGAGGAAGGTGGCTGGTAGCGGATGGATACGAATTGCCCAAGACCGGGACGGTTGGCGCTCCTAGGGGGAGACCTTCGTTTGGCAGTGGAAGGCGATAGGTTGATTGATTGAAATTAGAAGCCTACGTGTGAACTGACATGACAAACCAGATAAATGCTCACCGGGTCGACATACCGATTGTCTTAATATACTTAACAGATATTAGTGGATTGAAAATGAAATGTTCCGCCAGTTAATTTATATACAAAACTGTTGGTTTTATATGTTGCTCGGGAATGCAGATGTAAACCAATTTGTTGAGTGCTTGGAAGTTATGGAAGGGGCTAGAGGGCGGCGTTCAGCCTTGCCGTTTCATTGAAAAGCTTCATTGTGAAAGACGTGCAATAAAATGTAATGAAGATGAAGTCTGTATATTTGGCATCATTTTAAAAAAAAGACGATGTTTTCTTACAATATAATTCTAACGCAAGCATAATTTAAGAAGCATTTTATTTATCTAAAATCAAATAAGATCGCAATGATAGTATTTTATATTATACAAAGTTTCAAATAACTCTAGTTGTGCCGTGTGTTACTTGTGCTCATTAACTGTAACGACAGAATGTTTCACGCGACATAAACGTATTAATTAATCTGGTACTGGTAAAACAGTTAGCGAAGCGCTAACTGGAAACAGGCGAGTGGTATTATAAATAATTGCTTGTTTAGTAATAACAGTTCATAATGTGTGTTTTTTCTATTTTTTATTTCGTTCTGTTGAGAAAAACTGACGAAAACGGATTTGTGTGTGTATACATGAACGTGCTGTCCATGGATGGTGGCAGTCACTTACAATCAGGTGATTCGTCTGCTTGTTTGCCCCCATGCCATTTTTTTTTCTCATTATGTAAGTTACTTACGAATTTTTTTTTGACAACTGAGTCATTAGTATGCCTTCATCTCCCTTCTTCATAGCACCAATTACCATATAACATATCATACCTTTTTATTCAAAGATCTTCAAGGATAAAACCTTTTCAGTAACACATTAAAGACATTCTCTCGTACTTTAAAAAGGACAGTGAAGGCTTCGCTACTTGACATTCAGATATCAGCCATGCGAACTTTGTGTGCCGTCTCTGACTTTGCCAAAGAGTGTAAGCGGGAGCGAAGATGAGAGAGATGTTAATTTTGTCATATAACAGGTTAATTAATGAATGAATCTGGTTAAGAGGTTCCGTATAATGATGAATTAACTGTACAAAAGCTGTTTAGGGAGCTTTTAGAACACATTTTTGAAATAAGATGTGTTTAGTTTGAAATTATTATTAATGTTGTAATTTTTTTTTTGTCCGTGTGGTAACGGATTAAGAATACATAGTGTTACCTACCCTTTTCATACCGTAGGTGTCGTTAAAGGCATCTAAGGGAACAAAGTATGCAAGACAACATCATTACAAAGAGAAGGAAAACTTGGAACAAACCCTACGCCAACCCGTCTCCAGCGTGGTATAGTAGGCCAAAACCTCCTTGCTAACGAGAGGCCTATGTCCAGCAGTGGACTGTAAAAGGTTTCTGTGTGGTGGTCTGTTGTTAAGCACTGTAAAGTACTGCCGTTTGAGTTGTTCCTCAAACAAGGATTGTTTTTGGCTTCGATAACCTTACTCTGCTTTTCTTCGGCTTTTAAGGTTGTAGACGGACTGCAGTGAAATACCGTTCCTATCCAATTAAGATATATATAATTAAGATATAGATGATGATATAGACATATACATGAAAATATATGAGAACTTGAAGTAATATAGATAGAAATCTTCTGATTTCGTTACATTTATTTTAATTTTAGTTCTTTAACATATGATGATTACGTACTCCTAGCCGGTCTCATCCAGTCTCAACCATACATGATGATATTATAGTACACAAGTGGGTATACAAAAGCAGATACTCTTTCTACTTCTCACTCTCATAATCGGATGGGGCGGTTATCCGATACGACCGCGTAGAGAACATGCGGAGAACCGACAGCTTTACGTGGTCTCCGAGGCACATGAGTTAAGACCCTCAACTGTTTAACTCTGGGTTGTTATTTTTTGGTCCATCCTGGGAATCGAACACAAGACCTCTTGATTAACAGTGGCATATGCTAACCACTAGCACACACATCTAGCAGAATATGAAGCTAGAGGTCCAAAACGTAAATAGATTTGTTTTCTTTATAGCAATCTACTAATATATTTCCATCCAAGTGCTTACCGTCAAACAACCATTTTATTTACAACAGAAATTAATTTTAAAGTTAATTGGAGTTAAAAAACTTTTTGTATCTGTTAACTGGCTGTGAAGCAGCTAATTACTTTTCTATTTAGCTTGTGTTGTTGAGGGGCTCCTTGCCGGTGCCAGGGCAGAGTTGGACGCCGTGTAACCGCTTCCAACTTTATGTAAATAAATAGTGAAGAAAGCTGAACTTAATTTTTAATTTTCTATTTTACTTGAATTCTCAAAGGGTTTTTTACATGCTGTATATTATTAAATTGAACCATACAAACTTTTGTCAGTATTAATAGAAGTATATTTAATATTCTCATACTTTTATGTGCACAGACAGAAAAGAAAATTAAGAATATCTAATAGTGCAAAAACTTTACTCGGTTTGATTCTATGCCCCGCCACCTGCCTCAGAAGCCTAACGCCCGCCCGCCCGCGTATAATGTAATGGTATTCAGACGTGACAAAGAAAGACTGTAGCTGTGTAAATTGCGATTGTGAAAATACAAATGATGAGAGAGTTATGAATCTACGACTGCAGTATTTTGATGACGGTCCAGTACTCAGGATTCGGCTGCGTTATTTTAAGTACAACATACATATAACTCTAAAATTCTAAATTTTTAACAAGAAGTTATTGATAAAGAAAGAAATAAAAAATTAACAATTTACAACTATATTAGTGCAACTTAAAATCAGTTCAAGATAATTTTACTGATTTTCTTTCCCCTAAAACATATACACTTATAATATAACGGAAATGAGTAACATCGCGTACAATGGCGAACACGTCCCGACCAGCTCACCACATCAAAAGCTAATTAATCTTCATGTAGACCCAGCCTCCTAAGAACACACAGTGGTGACAAATCTATAATTGTGTGGCCTTATCGTACGTTCACAGCCGGCTCATAATCGATAACGTTTTAAATAAAACACCTCGCGTAATGGGACACATACGATCTGCGTACCTACGTACCAGTACTTACGATGTGCGTACGTACTTTCTATGTATATATACGAGTACGAGTAGGTACATTTCAATTTGGGACGTTGAACGATGTTTTCTGCGTCATGTGGATTTTTTATTGAATTGGTACCCTTCCATGACATGTTTTTCATATTATTTTTCGCGGTGATAGGTCTCTGTCAAGTCGTTATTGAGTTTTTTGCGGGTTTTGATAAACTGAGCTCAATGGCTCGTTCGCGGTAAACTCGGCGCGTGCCGACATGTTGTGGATTTATTGAGCTCATCTTTTCAATTTGTAAATACTTTTCCAGCTCAGTATCTCATTCTTTCTATGTTTACCTACTTATCGGGCTTTGTGTAACTTTTTTTTATTTTAATAACCTGCCAAAGTGACTCTACTCTGCTTGATGGAAAGCATGAATAGAATCCAAAAGTTGTAGTCACCATACTCATTGTGAATGCTGACAATGCAGTATGGTGACCCACACTATGGCGGCCTATAAGATGCTTTTTTACACCTCACTTGGAGACGCAAAAGGCATGACAGTCATCGTAGCATTGTATTGCACACACCATGACAACAGTCATGTGCAAAGCTAATAAACTCGTTTGTTATGTGCTATGAAACGCAATGTAAAAATGTGACATTTAAGATTTCGTTGAAGTTTCAAATACTTGTACAAATATATACATATATACGTAGATGTATAAATAATTTTACAGAGAACTATCAACTGTCAAATCATATCTTCCTTAATAAATGTCGAAAGGAATAACGAACGACCCTTCGTTCTATGAAAATTTCGCATCAAATAATGGCTTACGACGCCATATTGCGCTATTGCCCATACACACTACGTTCATACTCATTTACTATCAAAAAATATCCTTTTTTGTGAAAAAGAAAGCAAGTTTAGTAGTTTCGGATTAAAAAGCACCACGTGACTAACATTTCCTTGACAACATTTATGCAAAACATGATGATCTACTGGTGCATAACGCGTATCAAGAATATTAGCAAGAATATTAGCATTTGATGAGTCTCCTGATACTAACTCGTGCAGACTTGCAACTCGGAGAGTTCTCCTTAGAACCAGGACAGGGGGATTCTGTCTCTCGCTACTCCTTCTGAACCAGCCCGTATGTGCCGAATCTGCCCAAATATGTACGCAGTTATGATAATTGTTATAGTTACTTCAGTTATTAAGTTAAACGAATTGGATTTTTCATCGAAATAAAAAGGTATCGTGTGTTCTAATTATCACTGATTAACTCTTTATTTTCTATTAGGTTCCTAAGTTAGTTATAACATAATTAGCAAAGGAAATATAATAGCGTAATACGAGTTATATATATAATTTAGTTGATCACGTTAAAGTAGATGCCGCGGTGAGCGTTGAGTTTTCAGGAATGAAATTACATCCCTTGTCATTTCAACAAACCCATTCGTCCGAAAACTCATCCAAACTAAGTTTTCATATTTATATTACTTAATTTGCATAGCGAGAATATTGTACATTTATAAACAAATGCGAAATCAAATGAATCTCGATTCAGAAAAGTCAAGGAGTTACAAACTTTGCTTAGATTTTATCGAAGCATTTAATTTGCGTGTAAACAAAAAGTTATTAAGTCAGATTCTGTTAACACGTGAAGAAGCAACTTGCTTAGTATTCAAATTCAGGAAATCTCTTGTTGTTTTTTACGGAATGAGTATTACCGAAGCACAAATCCTCGCTCTTCATGATTCCGGAGAGGGAAGGACTTAAAGATCGGCAGCACATTTGATCAGCATCCATTTGAAATAGATTTCTGTGTTTAGTTTCTAAACTTAATAAGCTTTTTTTATTGATGCTCCTAATGAACTCTTTACAACTGGGTCAAATTCAAAAATCAAATTGGAGTAAAATTTCTTATACTTTTCTCCGGATGTATAATTTTATACATTTTTGTGCGACTGAAAGCTTAACAGTCAACCCTATTGAATATGTTGTAATATATCCTGCGACATTGTAATTGGCAATCAAATATGCTTTGTGAGCCATCATCGATATCGACAATTGACGACATACTTCACATATAATTATGCTTTGCTTAATTTATTACTTTTGCATTTGAATCATACTATTATTTTTTTCTGAATACACAAATGGATTAGTGACCTTCATATAAAAATCAAAAATATGCTATTTTTTAATAGAAATAAATTATTTTAAAAATCATTTTCATTCACTTTTCGTTGAATCCGCCTACTGAAAAAAAATATGACAACACAGTTTCGTCTTTTTCTGAGTCCTAAAGTCTTTGATGTAGCAAGAGTTATTTACTAATGAGTTAGTAAACAGTGAAAGACACTATGTCTTAGACCGTCTTCGGGGACAAAAACTTAACTCCCTGTAAGTTAACGAGGTGGCAAGAAATAGTATCCGTCGAGTGATACAAACAGTGGGTTCCCTAAGGCTTAGTCTGTTGTAGAAATACTCTCAACTTGAGTCGATTTGACTAAGACATATGTATATGTCCTCGTACCTTCATGGAATTTAAATAAGTATTGAAAGAAAATAAGCAGAAAGTAACTGTTATGTAACACTTATTAGAACATTTATTTAATAATTATAATAAACCTTAAGAAACAATTTATACATAGAATAATATAATTAATGTTACTGTTTTCTTTGTTTCAGATTCTCTTCGTGTTGTAATCCCCGTAGTACCCCTTAGGCTTAAATTTAGTAAATATATTCAGTGTTAGTAGACGTTAGTAAGTATTAGCTGTGTTAATAGTAATACTTTTTAATAATTAACATATATTAAGTGAACAATGCCTCTTTCGTACTTTATGACGGCAGTGACGTTTAGCAACGTAGGGACGTATTGTGGACTATATTGAGTACTGAAGTGTTATAACTGCGATAAAGACGCAAAATGTATGGTGACCGTGGTTAAATAAACAACACAATGTCTCAACCAATGAAGAGATCATTTAGCTCGGAGGGTCGAGAGACCTCCAGACGTGATTGGAAAATGCGGCTGAGTCTTCGCAGCCGTAGCGGACGCAGCGTGGTAAGTACATGTTCTTTTTCTTAAACTTTTCAATTAACTGGTTTTTTTCATCGAATATCAGTCAGTCTTTGTATTAAATCACATTGTAGTATGTGATAATCGTTGAATATTGACACCTGTATCTCAGGTATTAGTAGCATATTACCAGCTCTTGAGTGCTCCCGCCCGAAGGAGTGGCATAAAACAGGATTCTTGAGGGCTGTGACATGACTCTGGTAGTGCCGGTGTATATATACTCAATTATGACATTCCAACGGCATTTTCTATATGGACGAGTTTGTCAAATCATATTTCATAATAGTAATCTTCTCTTTCTTCCTAACCTTCATTATTCCCAAGATTATTTTGGGGTCGGCTACTACTTAAGACGGTTTTACCTGAACATCAACTTTACCACAGAGTGACATGTATTGGACCTCCGTAAGCCTGGGGATGAACTGATTTCGAAACTTCAACAAGCTGTCAGTATATTGGCGGGTAAAGAGTTCCTAATAACGATTTTCATAGTTACTTATCGAGGCATGGACTTGAAACTACCAGCACCCACAGTCTAAGCCTGTGATTAAAAATTTCTTGGAAGAAAAACCCAATTACGCTTTGTGGTGACACGAGAATCGAACCCGGGGCAGTCGCATGTAATAATCGCTAGACCAACGAGACATTTTATAATACTAATAATATTATAATTTTTATCCAATATTCGTGATTATCGGCGTATGTAGTTTAAAGTCCTTCCTTCTTTCCTAGCTTTTATTGCTCCCAAGATGAATAGTACATCCAATTTTACATAAATTGTTTCACAGATCGACTAACATTAAACTTCTGCAACTCTGAAGACGAACTGAATTCGAAAGTTGAACTAATCCTCATTATGTCAGTGTTGTATAATTGAAAGCACTGACAACCCAATATTATGGCAACAAAATGTATTATGACAAGGCAACACTATCATACTAGAGATAAACCTGTGTAACCCTTGTAACGGTGTTTGATTCCGTCACGAAAACGGACACCCGGTCATGCCAAAAAGGTTCACCTTAGCGCCAATAACAAGCCTTTGAGCTTATAAGACCTTCTTAAAGTCATTAAACAAAACTGATTACAAACCAGTTATTTTACCTAAAGTTTTAGATGAAGTTACTAAGAGCTGAGTTGCTGTCATAGGATGTGTGAGATAAGCATCTCACACATTCAAAGCTTTAGTTTTGCTTCATTCCAAAACTCATTTAAGTTCTTGCGGCTTTTAACTTGAGTGAACGCAACTTATTTCTGTTCTTAATACTCTCGTCAATATAGTTATTTGATGCGCGTTAATGAAAAGATTAATAACAAAGAAATATGGACGCTATTTAGTTGCACTATGTCCCATTTTAATATGTTATACACATTTCATTTCATTTTACCTTTTTTTTCTTGCCTAACCTGAGCCTGCTAAAGTTACTTCACTCTGATTGATGGAAAGCATGAGTACAAT
Organism: Hypercompe scribonia; assembly: GCA_949316085.1. Lineage (NCBI taxonomy): Eukaryota > Metazoa > Arthropoda > Insecta > Lepidoptera > Erebidae > Hypercompe > Hypercompe scribonia. The sequence goes on along the minus strand of OX438968.1, from coordinate 26,172,822 downwards.
GCCAAGAGTGGTGGTCACCATACTTATTGCGAATGCAGACAGTGATGACTATAGTGGCCTAGTGAGGTTTCACACAACATTTAAAGGCCCTGAGATCGTAGTGGGAGGGAAACCTGTGCGATGGTAGTGAGTTCCAAGTTTTGACTGATTGGCACAGAAAAGAAGGACCGAATCGAAAATTTGCCACACTTAGATGGTGACTTCGAAGGACAGCACGTGTTGTCTTATCGAGGAAGGCAGATATTTACTTTTGATATTCTAATAACAAAAGGCAATGACGCACTTGCTTTCTTAAATTGCAGGGATCCATTAGCGGTAGTTACTTAGGATCAGGTAACTCATCTGCTCTCTGTCCCTGTACCATAAAAACATAAATAATATGAACTTCTCTGTGTTAATTAGACACTATTACTATGTGTGATTTCATATAATTGTATAACGTGGACTAAAACCCAAATTGAATCCCTTAAGTCTCTGCAGTTGCGAAGAGATGTCGCCTCTATGGCAGTATATCGTCTTTATCATGGAGAGTGTTCTGATGAGCTCTTCCAACTGATCCCATCCCCTCCGTTCCTCTATAGGACAACTAGTGCTGACCTTGGAAGTCACCGTTTCAGAATGATAGACATACGCTCCCGAACTAAACGGTTTAACTCTTCCTTCCTGTGCAGATCGGTTAAAGCCTGGAATTCATTACCAGCGCACGTGTTTCCCTCCCACTACGATCCCCGGTCCTTTAAGCGGGGTGAAAAGGGTGAAAAAGCATCTCATTAGGCCGCCATAACGTGGGTCGCCATATTACACTGTCGTCATTTGCAGTGAGTATGGCGACCACCGCTCTTGGATTCTATTTATGCTTTCCATCAGGCAGAATAGAGTCACTTTGGTAGGTTAAATATAAAAAAAAAATACTGTACTAGAGTAAGACCCGTTCAAAGAAAAGCACTGAAAATAATTGGAAAGACAAGCAATGAAACCAGAACTTCAAACACAATAGTAATGGTATATTTAATTAATTGGAATATTAGAAAAAATGTAAAAAAGTTTTAAAGAAATAGTTTAGGTACAATTTAGTTATATTGCTAAGAAAACTCAAAATATGAATTGTTTCATGAAGCGTTGCCCGGGGCAGATGCTCCCACAATAATTCTTTTAAGAAAACATATTATCCAGGTATATTTCTACATTATTTATATAAAAATATAACAATTTTACGGCACATCTTAATTCATTAGCTCTGAAATTGCTAATTCGCCGGATTTAGCACGAGTAACGTTTGGTTCAGAGATATAATACAACATACATAATTCTTTGTTTTGTGATCACATAAAATTTTAATATGAGAATTGTAACGTTTTTTTAATACATTCTTTTAAGTTTATTTTTAATAGATAAACTCTTTTAAAAGCGTGTCTTTTTAAATAAAAAGAAAGAAACGAGTATTTTTTTAATTTTTTCTCTAGGTAATAGAGCCACGCTGATTACAGTAAGTGGGCCGGTTCGACCAGGACAGTACTACCCTCCCACCGAAGACCAACCTAAAGCGCCAGCATCCGTGTTGTCGAGTTTCGTTGGTGAGTGTGAGACCGGAGGCCCATTGATGCGGGGGTGACAGTTATCGTGGTAACTGTGTAAGCCTTACATTGTCACAATGACTGTCATGCCTTTTACGTTCCCAGGCGGGGTGTGAAAAAGCATCTCACAAGGCCGCCATAGTGTGGGTCACCATACTGCGTTGTCAGCTTTTGCAATGAGTATGGTGACCACAACTCTTGGGTTCTATTCATACTTTCCATCAGGCAGAGTTGAGTCACTTTGGCAAGCTTAAAAAAAAACATGTCTTCTGTAATAAGGGGTAATGGGTACCTTGTATTTATCTTTAGAAGTCTACAAGACATCCGTTTCAATCGTGTAAAGAGGTATTCTGTTGAAAGAACTATTTATTTCGTACCTTCAAATTAACAGTTAAAGGAGACATTCACAAGAATATTACCAGCCTTTGAGTTATCACTAGAGACATTTAAGACCGATAATAATCCTTACACCTTAGTGAAATGCAACAAAAGAATCAATTATTGCCAATTTGTATGGTTAGTGCCATGACGTAACTGTTGCTTTGGATATTAATGTAAAACGAGTAACTAAATATGACAAAAAGGTGCCATTAAATTGCCACAACTAAATATAATATTTAATAATGAATATTAATGGTATCACTGTACATCAAATTAATATTGATTGAGGTACAGTCAGATTGAAAGGTTTAACTTAAACGACTTGTAGTTTACTACTTTCTTTCGTATACAGTAAAGACAAATAAGGGTTCATTCAAGTTTCTAATTTGCCTGTTTTCATATGTAATGCGCTACTATTAACATTTATCTCATCATCTTGAAATTTTGCATACAAGTTGTGATACTACAAATAATATCGAGTTTCGTATCGGCAAATATTCTTTTCCAGAAGCATGAAAAAATTACTTTTACGAAAGCGAAACCCAACTTATTATTATCCCAACAAAAATGATGAATGAGGTTTTCTATAAGATATAGTTGTGTATGTACAGTATTGAAATGATCCGGTGATCATCTTTCTATTTGCAGAGATGAAATGAAGCGATGTGTTTGGTAGTTGGATTAGTAAGAGATTAGTGAGGGACTTGGTTAGTAAACACACAGAATTATCACTCATCGTTTGATTATAAACCTCCTTTGTTGACACTTACGACAACCATTCGATACGTTTGGGCGCTATTCTTAGTCAACAATGCGTTGTGATTCTCTACAGCGTGTTGTGTCTATTAATGTAGAGTTAGTGTTACAAAATGACTATAAAATGTTTAAACGCATCTCGAGCGTGGGTGGAAGTCGTATTTCCTTCATTGACGTATGAAACAGTGAGATAATTTCTCTTATATATCTATACGTACGTATAGGTCATTACATTTGAATTTGCTGAAGTTTTGACTCGATTGCACTGACCGATTGCTGTTAAGGTCAGTAATGTACGAACTAAGCTTCGTTATCCATGTACACACTGTTACCACACTCACAGTGTGACTGCACGGATGGCGTAGGGGTTTAAACGGTCGGCAAGTTGCTCTCTACTGTGTTGAGCGTTATGGGTTCAAATCGCACACGGGGCAACACTTTGCGTGGTCCACAAATTGTTGTTATGAGTCTGTGTGTTCTTTATGCCCGTTTTTTTTGTGTTTGTAAAGTCCCTTACTCACACAGGATATATTCCTAATGTGAGCGTTGTCTTTTAAAAAGAGAAAAGGTCCTCTTATGTTTGTCCAACTGCACACAAAAACAGATTACCAGGTTTTCTATTTATCATAACACACGGAAGTTTAGAAAATGCGCCCCTTTTGACGTTAATTTAAAAAACACATTTGTGCTGTATTTACGTACGAGGTATATATGTCTTTAAATGTAAGAAGTACAAGATTGAATGTAGACTAGATAACATTGTTCGAAAGTTAGAGGTGTCTTTTACTAGAGTCTAAAACTAAAAGCAACTTTCAAATTTATATACTCGTATTTCAAACTAAATTACTGATCCGAGGAAATCAGTTGATAGAGTTACTGTCACAAAAAGTTGTACGAATTACACAAGCGGGTTTTATCAGTTTCATCAAGTTTTGGGTCTCAGAAACTAATATTTCACTTCGTACGTAGTTTTTGCTTTGACCGATGAACATAAACAATTTAAATCCATCCACGGTTTTCACCAAGTTAATGCATTTTGTTTTTGGTAAAAAGTTACTGAAATTTCTGTTGCATTCTCTACCTTAGACTGTTAGACAGAATAACAACAACGGATTTTGCTAGGGTACTGCTCGAAAATTTTGCGAATATTATCAATATTTCTTCATATTTAAATTCTTCATTATGTGTTTTGATTTTAAACTATTTTTCAGTTTTGTAATATCTGACTAGATTTTGGATGCAGCAAGTCATTTGTTATAGTCACTTATTTAATAAGCGACACAAATGTTATTTGGAACAGTAGTTATTTTTTGCCATTATCTTTCTTTTTGGTCATTTTTTATTTCTTAATAAATATATTTAATAGACACTTACGTCGTTATCAGAAAAAAAATGACGCAGTTGAAGCAAGTGTCCAGAAAAAAATTGTACCAAAATTTATCGAACAATAAGAAAAGGCGAGAAGGATAAACACAATAAAAAATGCTACTTTTACAACACTTATTGTGTCAGTAGAAAAAAAGCATATTTTTATTTTATTAGTAGGTATATTCGTTCTCAAATGTATTCTTTGTCTCATTCAATTCACTCTAGAGTAAATAAAAGAAAAACATAAATTCAATACTATTAATTGTACACACGATGCTGATAATGCTTTCGTGCACAATATTTTACATAGTTATATTAGACACGTTCTTAAAAGGGTTTCACTGTCTAATTTGTAAATTTTTTGTAACATTAGACAAAATCTTTTAAAATGAAATGTGAGTGAAGTAGCGAAACGACGAACACAGACAATCACTAATTCTTATTTCTAGGAACATTTGAGTGTGCCACGTCACAAGCTTAATAAAATTAACACGCATAAGGCTTCTTATTCCCTATTTTTCATGAACGCCGCTGGGCAATGTGCATTTATTTATTTAAAACGATCCAAACTCTACGGTTTCCGTTTGGCGTTTCAAAATATTTGTTCAGAATTTGGTGTAATTGTTATTTTATCAGACCCACTTTGAATTTATAAAATGAATGGTGCTTTGTACAATGGTCTTACAGAAATAGGCCAGAAGAAATATGTGCTTATTTTTTTTCTCTTATTAGAATTATTCGGTTTTACAATTGTACTAGAATTTCTGTATTCATGAGTTGACATATTTTGCAGTGACAAATCACTGTTTGTATAACATCATTTGAACTTAAGATTTCAAATCTTGCGCATATGAATACGGGATGGAATATTAACAAAGTTTTTACATGTCAAATATAGGTTCGATTCTAAGCTTGTCTGCTTCCGATTGTTTATGCACCCCTGTAATATTGACTTACAATGAGTGTTTGTTGATATTTATCTTGGGTCAAGGATAGGACGTCCTCGATTATCATTCAGGTTCTATCTTCGTCTCAATGACTTTGAAAAATATAACAAAAGAGCAATGAGGAAAATCGATGTCGTTACGTCGACGACAAAAAACTGTTATACATTACAGTATTTACCAATTACTAAGAATTTACGCATCTTAAAAGCATAACCCACACTATTGTTCACGAGGTAATAGCTAGAGTACATACGATCATGAAAATAAAAGAATTATATATTTTAACAGATATGTTAATAATAAGAGTGTCGTAATTGATCATCACAAGATCCAGTAGTATTTTTTATAAATTTGTAGTAAGTGAAAGCAAAAATGTCTAAATTCATAAAATATGAATTGTATTTAATCAATAATTGGCGAAGAGGCACACGGCAAGTGACAGTTTGGTAGACTAGGGTATAGTGTATTAGCAGCACAGCTTAGAAAGATCATCAAGAAGCTGAATGCAATCCTGAATGTGCTGTGTCGTGCTGATCTTGTAGACTTTCATATTATCTACATTTATGGAAATTTAGAATTAACTATACAGACTTTAATATCGTTTATGAACAAAATAAAAAGTAGCGGTCCTAGTACTGAGCCGTGGGGCACACTGGATTTGATGTCTGTGTAATTGGACTCATAACCATTGACATTGACCTTTTGAGCTCTACGGATTATCTATGATGTAAACGATCAGAGTAAGTTACCTCTGATGTTGGTGAAAACTGTTTGTCCAAAAGCAATAACCGCATCATGTTTCTATATCACCTAAAGGTTGACCGGGAGAGAATGCCCCATGACATTACGTCCGCCTTTGTATAACATATGCATATGCATTAAGTATAAATAAATAAATAAATAAATTTATAGACCACCTTAACGTATAGGTAATATAAGACAAAATTTGAATAATTAAGAAAATGAACAAATTTAAGAATTTAAAAGAAAACATATGAAGGTTTTAATCTTACCAAATAACATGATATTCCACAATAATAATGTATAAGTAGATAGCTACTTAGTCTACAAAATGGTTCCCAATTGTAAAACGAAGCTCTTAGTGTCAAATTATTGAATAGAAATAAATACAGTGAACCTTCTAGAGCACTGTTTCCCATTTAGTGGTACGCGTACCCCCAGGGGTACGTGAGATTGCATCAAGGAGTACGGGAGCAACCCGACTCCTTAAAGTTATTTGTGGTCGAGTCATTTTCTTAATGTTAAATTAAATGACACTTTTTACATAAGTGTTCTTAAAAACCTATTTTCAATAAACACATTTTACTTTGACTTTGACTGAGGGGTACGCAAGATCGAGGTCTTTCTTGAAGTGGTACGTAGAAAAAACTAATCGGGCACCACTGTTCTAGACCTTTAAAAGTAATAGTAATGATTTTTAGTTGTCTTTGAATGTATCAAAATTCGTAGTAACAAGGATACAGAGTATACTTGTATTATGAACTACAGAATAGTAGCGAAGGTTTTGAATAAGTGCACGTGACAGTTTGTGTTGTGTTCCCAACCACAATCTGAAATGTTGTAGAGTGGTCGAGACCGCTGGTAAGTGCAATATAATGTGGTTTGTTTCCATTACTATTATGTTAGCATGATGAGTCATAAAGTCGTGTACTACAATATAGAAATATATACAATAGTGTTTACCGCTCAGTACATACTTATATTTGTACGTTGACAATCTAACAATGATGAAAGCATGTTACATTTTGGCACAAAAATTAGGGTTTTACAGTTTTATGTGGTATATTTTTGTTTGATAGACGACTTGATCAAGAGTGCTCTGAGATATAAAGTGTCTTTAGCCGTTTGATAGAACATTAGCTTCGTCTAACCATAAAATACAAATGATGAACTGGTACTGGCGTGATGAATTTGAAATTTCGGTTCTAATATAGGTACATTTGTCGGATTCTACAACTGTAACGGATATAACTCGTTATAATCGAGAGGGTACTCAACATTTTAACGAATTACTTTTTTTCGACAGCCCCTTTGGTCTAGTGATTAGTGGCCCTTACTGCTAAGCCAGGGGTTCGATTCCCGAAGCTTTACGGAAACTTGTTGATAGAGTTATCAGAATAATTATTTGTCTATTCGTCATTCTACGAGTAGGTGTTTATGTAAGTATATGTTTTCTTTTATATTTTTTTTTAATATTAATATCATTACGTATTATACAAACTATTCATACGTTAATTAAATAATAGTCCTCACTAGCTTCAATGTTACACCTGCTACACACACCTCTACACCCACCATTGCACCATCTCTGCATCACCCAAAGGTCGACTGGAAGAAAATGCCTGCAGCATGAAGTCCGCCTTATGCAATGTAAATTATTAGGAGTAGGAGCAGAGAGTATAAAAATAAAATGAAATAAATAAGTATAATTATTTATTCTGAGTCTGAATGTAATTTTACTGTAGAATATCTACAGTCTGGTTACCATAACATAAGCTTTGCTTAATTTGAAATCAGAGAGCCGTGTATGAGTTGTGTGAGATTATTTATTTATTTATAATAAGGAAATCATGTATGATCTTAATATTTTAACTACTCTCTCGAGTATTGTGTTTAAATATTTGCCGTCAAATCGCTAAGAGGAAGAGGTTGTTAATTTACAAGAATAGAAAGCTTGATTTTTAACAGTTTAGTTATTTTTATTCAAATGGTTAGTTCCTTAAAATTACTCTTTGCTTTTCTGTAATCGATTTAGTAACGCTACAAGCTTCGAAAACTACAAGTACTTTAGTTGGGCTCACATTAGCCCCACTTTAACATGCAAAAGATAAATCTAATCCACATACATACACTTTCCCTTTTATCTGCAAATAAGACTTAAAATACTAGAAAGTTGGAGCTACATTCAGAGAATCAGTATTTTTACTGTACAAGGGTTAAAAATATTTGTTATGAATACCTCCAGTAGGGTGTCCCTTATATGACAAAAATAAATTTTTTTTCGAATTTCGAAATGCATACCCTCTATAATTTTTACTAATGCTATAAGATACTTAAATATAAAATTTTATCAATCTAGCATAATTGCAACCAGTGCCGACCGAGCTTCAAAGTTTAGTAAAAAACGTGTTTTGTCCTAAAATTTCAGTCTGCTATAATTTCACTATAAATGCAATGAATTAAGTGAATAAAATTAAATAATAAATTAGATGAACATTAATCTTTAATTAAAAACATAAAGAAATAAGAATCATTCAGGGTAACTTCTTTTTAGAGTAGTTTTTTTACAGTCTGGATACAATTTTAGATGTTCCTGGACACAGCGCAGCAAGAACTGTTTTTGTTCTTCTTCAGCCGTGATAAGTCCGTTAAAATCTTGCATTAATTTAACAGCCCTTTCAGCAGTATCATTTACAACTCTCAAATAACTTATTCTTCTTTTAGCCTCCAGAAAAGCAGCATTGTTATTCCAAGAAGATACATCTTCCTTTAGAAAACTGTCGTCGATCTGCAGTCGTGATAAAAATTGTTTGCTCTTTTCCGATACGAAATCATCCAGTGCTTTGTCTAAAAAAAAAGAAAAATAAGTTAAATAACAAATAAAAATCAACAACAATTTTGAAAATAAATAAATAAGTATTGGACATTGAAATTGATATCCAACAAAAAGTCAATTTAACTTACCAAACAACTTTTGAGTCAGTTCTTCCTTCGACGGGTCATAGCGTTTGCTAAAATCCGAGATTTTGTCCCTGTTGAAGTTGGCAATCATCTTCTTCTTAGTTTGGTTGTCAACTTCATCATCAAATAGTGATAGAATGACTGTCTCTTCACATAAATACCACAAGTGATGGCTGAACTTGCTTATAGAAGCTTTAGAAATTGTTGCGTCAACTTTTTCATACTCTTTTAACATCTTCAAGAAGCGCAAATCTTGATTAGGTGCTTTGGTCGCCACTGTACATTCGAGCCAAGGTTTAACATACAATATTACGAGAAATAAGCAAACATCTTGTAGAGCCTTTTTGTCCTTCGCAGTTACTCTGCATTGTGACTGAAGTAAACATATTTTTAAAGAATAGATCGCTCTCGCCATCCAGCGTGCCTGATGTATAGCTCCGGGGGGCTTTAGTTTTAATTTTTCCTCTGTGTCTCCTCCTAAAAATATTACGCACAGTTCGACCAATTCGCGGTAATCATCTCTTACAAAACCTTTATCTAATTCTGCCTTATAAAATAGTAACAACGCTTAAATGTCTGTCTCGGCAACCCGTGCTTTTACGAAATTAAGAGATGGTTCAATTTTAGTACAATCAATGTTTTTCCAATTTTCTTGGAACTTTTTGAACATCGGAATATCTGGGCTACTAGTGATTTGCTTAATCTTGGTTTCAAAGACAGCTTTTAGGACCAATTCATAAACATGATGACGACAGGCGAAAAGCAACAATTCTCTTCCTAAAGTTTGCTCCAAAATAGCACAAGCTCCATTGAAACGGCCCATATTGGAAGCTGTTGTGTCGCAGCACATTATTTGCACTTTATCATAAAGGTTCCAGTCAAAGAGAGCTGCTGATACAGCCTTCGCTTGATGTTTTCCAGAAGAACTTTCTAGTTTCGGCACTGCAAGAAGCTGCTCTCTATCGTCAAATGAAGCTATAACTGGCAAGCGTTCTTCTTTTGAACTCCGTACATCCAACCCCGGTAATAGTTCTCCATCCCAATGGACTGTGACTATGTCGGGTACATTGTTTTGGAAGTTAGATTTTATTGCTTCTGCCCTTGATTTTCTAGTTTCAGTACGAATTCGCTGAATCGAGGATTTGTTAATACAGAAATCATCGCTGCTCAGACCAAGCGCTTCTACCACCGCATTAAGAATGTAAACGGTATCTCTAATGCTTAACTGGCATCGATCTAAAGCTACAACTAGTTTAGGTGTTATAAGATTCTTTCTACCTCTTTTTGAACTTTGTTCATGGCAGGGAACATCCGGCAAGCTGAGTTCAGAATTCAAGATCTGTTCTTCGTCTGAATCTTCTACACTGTCTAAGTTATTTGTGGTGGAAGTAGATGCAACAGCTAGTGATTCTCTTTGTCTTACAATCCTTTCCTCTTCTTCCAATCGTCGTTGTCTAGATCTTTGTTCTTTTTCCGCCAATTTTTTATCTACACCACCTAAGCATCCCGGTCGACCTGGCTCTCTCTGTTTCATTAAAAATAATTTATCTTCCTCTATTTTCATTCTCTCAAAAGCATCAGCATGTGCAATATCAAACAAATTATCAAGATTAATTATAAAATTGTTCTCACGACTCTTAAACGTAATCTGAGTTTTCTTACAAATTTTTTGCAACTCTCTCCAAACATGATATAAATCAATAAGTTTCTTCACGCAGTTAGGAAATGCCCTTGTTGGAATTCTTGCTTTTTCCCAATATATGATGCACTCCCTAATCACAAGATTTGCACTTTCACTAACAGTCAATTTAACCTCACGAATATTGTAAAATAGGACTGAGAGAACTTTTCGATTAGATGGTAATTTTGCACCATTTATTTGGTAGCTAGTCAATCCGATAAGAAAAATATTTTGTTTATCACTCCGTAATTCCACCGACATGTTTACGCACTAAACAATAAAGCACTAATAGTCTCAAAAATCACGTACGAAATGGCAAATAAAACATGTCGTAACAGGTCACTGGGCATTACTTAAGCAACTTGTATCGACAAGTTTAAATAGCAAGTCGGCACGGGTTATCGTTTATACATCGAACTAATATTTTTTTCTAGACAATATAGGGTTATTACGAAACTTTTAAGAAAGTATGCGTAAAAAAATATTGAACTTGAAATTTAAGGGACACCCTAACCTCCAGTTATGGTCACCTACAGGAGTCTCAAGTGCTTTCCCAACCTTTGAGTCATCGTATTTTATTTCCTCAAATGTGTTTGTAATGTAAATGTGTATTTTATGGAATAGACTGTCTTTCGAACATTTCATTAAATATGCGGGCGATACTCGTTAAATGAATACCTTGACAGAAAATCATTGAAGATGTTCTTTTGTCCTTATTTGATATTTTCAGGCAACATATTAAAATGGCGGTGATGTCAGTCTGTTTCCGTGTAAGTGATGCCTAAAGAATTTACTACGGTGTATTTTAGTCGCGTTTTATTGCACGCTATAAAGACCTGTTGTGTGAAGTGACATACTTATATACTCGTATATATATTTACTTTTTAAATGCCAAAATTTTCCTTTAACAGATCAATTGGGTAGATGACTGTATCATAAATAAATACCAATGTCCACTTCATTAAAACTAATATCGCGAAACATCTCCGCCAATACAATTAACAAAGCTTTTTATTATTATTACGAATTTCAATCAAATATACAGTGAAGTATATTGTTCAACTGAGTAGTCTAAAACAGTGACGTCACAATTTGGTATTTAGTACATTTTTCATACAAAATTGTCATTTTGACAGATGATAAAAAGTAATTTGACTAAGGTGTCATCTAACCTATTGTCAAGTAAATTTTATCTACGGTTGAAGAAGTATTGTTTTTCAGTCCCTATTAAAAGTATAAATGCCAAAGTATTCCTGTCTGTAACACTGTCACGTTTAACCTAATTAGATCGGTGGATCGAACGGCGGCTTATCACCAGTCTAAACATGTCTACAGAAAAAATAAAGATTACAACAGATCTACACATATAATAATTAAAGTAGTACAAATTCACAATGTTACAAAACAAAACACTTAATTCAATCAAATCTATTTCCGAGTAATACCTTTTCTCCGACTGAGCGACCAGTCGCCATGTAACCCTATTCTGCTATCGGTAGATTTACGATCGTAATCGTCCATTTTACAGTTACCGCTTCGGTAATTACCCTTTTACCGACGCAAAAACATGCCAGTTCATGACCGCACCAGTTGTGCCAATCCGATGCCTGGGCAATGTTTACTTAATTGCTGAATCGGGTGGTACCGATTCTATTACGCTATTGTCTAATCCGAAGATTTGAGAATACGAAACGTAGGACGCCGAAATTACATTGTATCCTCGTACGGTTTGTCTTTTGTGTATTTATATGTATATTTATATTCGACTGCACGAATAGTGTAATCGTTTAAGCGGTCGTCACGCTGCTCCCTACTTTACTGACTGTTGTGGGTTCAAACCCACATGGGACGACACAATGTGTGATCTATAGTTATTATTCTGCATCTAGGTGTTCTTTGCGTCCGTTTCTAGTATGTTTGCAAGGTCCTCCTCATTCCTAAAGCGGGCTCGTCTTTAAAACATCGTTTTTTTCATGGAGAGTGTTCTGATGAACTCTTCCAACTGTTCTCATCCTCTCCGTTCCTCTACAGGACAACACGTGCTGGCCTCGGAAGTCACCGTTTCAGAATGGTAGACATACGCTCCCGAACTAAACGGTTCAGCTCTTCCTTCCTGTGCAAATCAGTTAAAACTTGGAATTCATTACCAGCGCACGTGTTTCCCTCCCACTACGATCCCGGATCCTTTAAGCGGGCCGTGAAAAAGTATCTCACTAGGCCGACATAGCGTGAGTCGCCATACTGTACTGTCTTCATTCACAGTGAGTATGGCGATCACCGCTCTTGGATTCATGTTTTTCATCAGGCAGAAGAAAGTCACTTTCGTAGGTTGATATAAAAAAAATAATTCAAAAAGCACGATTAGACTCTTTTCTATTTGTATGAAAACTCCCCTCGGAAACACCAACAGGGATCATAGTGAAGTGACATTTACGAATTGCGCTGTCTAAAACTATACGATTTACGTCACATGCATGTCTATGGTAGGGACTCGGGAATACACTATCAAGGAAGTCCCAGGAAACCCTAGTAGCTACTTAATTAAGTGCAGCAGTCTTTGTGATACTTCTGGTTTAGAGAAGAGTTAAACACATTTAACCAAAATCATTCAACAGAGCAAGCTGATGTGATCATTTAATTAGTAACTGTTTAAGGTACCGTTTATTAATTGCACTATTCAAAATAACGCTCGCTTGCCTCATAAGTAAAAAGAACATCATTGTCAACAGCCTTTAACAGTCCACTGCTGGTCATAGGCCTCTTCTTCTAAAGGAAATTATGGCTAAGTTTGGCACGCTAGCTAACCAGTTTGGTATAAGGTTGGTTTCAGGTTTTCTTCTCCTTACAGTACTGCTGTCCTGCGAAGTTTACTGTCTAGAAGTTTCTTTTGATTACCACTTATTACTTACACAATATTAATCCATCGCCACAATTCATTTACATCATTCTGAATATAAACAAGGTATGAAAATGAGCGAAGAGATTTTTTTTTTCATCCTGTCATTGTGATACACCTGACTTTATACCTCCTTGACTTGAGCTCAATGTCCAATCCTGAATTTTAAATGGCAACGAAACCATTATAAAGTTAAATAACTGTCAACAAAACTATCCGATTCGTAACATCAAAGTTTTTAAATTAAGAGACCTACTTGTGTTTGTGTTATTATCTTAACACACTTCATAAATGTCAAATTATATGCGAATTTGAAAACCCGTGAAAAAAGATTTATATCTAATAATCTTAGATGATTGATATGTCTGAACATTGTCAAAGTGAAAATATTGGAAAAAAAATGGAGAATTGAAGAAGAAAACTGGTTCTCTAATCCCAAATGTATTTGTGAAAAACAAAATAAAATTGACTGCATACGTATTTAATTCGCAAGACACAAATAAAACTTAAAAAACGAATGAAACCTGTACTGGAAACTTAGGTAGCTATTCCTATATATCAATAGAGCTGTTATTTGTTGAATTCTTTAAATATAAACTGCAAACATATACAGCTTAGCAACCCTTTTGTTGCCATTGAACAATCGGGATAAAATATATAGTAAACTAATCAATCAATTTTGCGTACACGTACAGACATTGTTTTCTACTTTCATACATGTAAGGTATTCCATAAAAACCTAAAACGAGAGCATTCGTGCTGTCGTGTTTCGTTGGTGAGTGCGAGACCGGAGGCCCATTGATGCAGGGATGACAGTTGTCGTGGTAAGTGTGTGCAATATCATACAACGACGGCTATCATGCTTTTTACGTCCCCAAGAGAGGCGTGAAAAAGCATCTTACTAGGTCACCATAGTGTGGGTCACCATACTGCATTGTCTGCATTCGCAATGAGTATGGTGGCCACAACTCTTGGATTTTATTCATGCTTTCCATCAGGTAGAGTAGAGCCACTTTGGTGGGCTACTATAAAAAAAAACCTATATCAGGGCTCTGAAATAAATGTCTATTATTATCAAATTACATCGTGTTGTAGTAAAATTCGGTGCCCGTGCAAAGTCCCTTCAAAGAAGTTCATTATTTTAAATAGAATTTTATTTATATAACGCTCACATATTTCCTCGGTGTTCCTTGGCATGGACCCTAAATAAATAACCAACTTAATGTTGAGACCTTTCGTAGCGCTCTTTAAGTTTCAATTTGTGCTCGTTAGAAGGCTTTTATCTCGTCGTTGAGATGTGTAGAGGTTATAGTTTTTAGTATACTTCGTAGGATGTTATTTATAGTATCTACAGTTTTTAGTAATCCACTGTTCAACATAAGCCTTTCCTATGAAAGAAGATTGTGGTCTGCTTTTTTTTTAACGTATGGGAACCCCGAGAGGCCCTCACCCCACCGGGTTTTACAGCGGGGTGGTGAGTCGGAATCAGACCGACTAAAACCACACGGTATGCCACTCTGCGCCTGACATAGAAGGGATTCGGGAACAGCTGCTATCATTAACCTAATAAGTCGCAAGCATAATTAAAAACCATCTTATATTGAAAAAAAAAACTGTTACAATGGACACACCGTACTTACAGAGCAGCCGTCTGCTGATTAAGAAACAGAAGACGTTTGAAGGTGTTTTCGGTTCGATTACGATAAGGCACTTAACCGTTAAGCCCAGTGAGGTGAGATACTGTGGAAGTTTCCGGGCCATAAAAAAAGGTTCTCAGAGGCAATAGCGCTGGAAAATATGTTTTAATATTCGTGATATAAATACTTCATAGTGTTTTGTGTACGGGCAAGCATTGTGCTAGCGACAGATCATTGTTACTCGAGCATAAACATCAATTGATCACTTCGAAAAGAGTCCAATTTTAGCACTAAAGACTAAAGACGTATCTTGACTTTTAGAAGACAGACTCGTTCAGATCTTTAGAACCCAAATGTTGTCAAAGTTTCGATATATCGTCAAGTACTTAATGAAAACCGTATCGATAATTTTACTAGATCTACACTATCTAACACTCATCAAAATCATGAGATAAGAAAATCGTCATTATTTGTTCGCAATATCGGCAGCGATAGCAAATACAAACAATGAATTGTTTCCTGAAATCTATCAAAACTAAGAAAATAATAATAAAATAAAATTTGAGTTCTAGGAAGAGATGGTTTCAGCGAACTTCCAATCAACAGGTTACCGACATTATGATTTTATAAGTATTTATTCTATGTCTGGGTGCGATTTATCTTTAACATGTCCGCATTTAGTAAGAATAAGTATGTTTATCAGCACTCCAGTTACGATAGCACAGGTTCTGCCCACCTTTTTTTTTCTATCGTAAGCGCCTGCCAAAGTGACTCAACTCTGCCTGATGGAAAGTATGAATAGAATCCAAATGTGTCACCATACTCATAGCAAATGCTGACTACGCTGTATGGTGACTCACACTATGGCAGCCTTGTAAGATGCTTTTTCATACCCCACTTAGGGACGTAAAAGGCATGACAGTCATTGTGACAGTGTAAGGTTTATACAGTTACTACGATAACTGTCACCCCTGCATCAATGGGCCTCCGGTCTCACACTCACCAACGAAACACGACAACACGGATGCTGGCGCTTTAGGTTGATCTTCTGTGGGAGGGTAGTACAGCCCCGGTCGTGCCGGCTCGCTCGTGCTGAAATCAGCGTGGCTCTACTACCTAGAAAATAATTTGGAATCAGACAGCCGTGCATGAGATATGTGAAGTTTTTATTTATTTATTTTATTAGTAATTTGGTAAGGAAAACGGGTAAAAAATGCAGCTAGAGTAAGTTATGAATACTGTATATTTTGGATGATCTATTTATCATCGGTAACAGTAGCAACGAAAAATGTTTATATATTTGAAATGGTATATATTATTATTGTAATAACATTTAACGAAGTAGACTAAATACTATAATGAAATACTTTCAAAACGCTTCTATCGACTATCATCTATTTATTTCTATCGGCCCTGTCGTTGTCAAAATTATCTTACTCTTTGTAGTCTTAGAACTAGATCAACAATTTTTACCTGCGTATAAATTTTTTCCAAGGAGCAATTGATATCACGCCTCCATAACCCTTAGGGTGAACTGAATAAGAAGATTGTATAACTAGTTGTTAACATATTTGAGGCATCGACGGCCTAACAACGATTGTCATAGATATTCATGACAGCCAGGATCGATGGCCGGGGGCTTGAAACACCGCCAAATTACCAAACTTCGGGCTGTTATTAAGAACTCTTTGTATAAAAAACCTAATAACAGTTGTCAAAACGATGTCATAGTTTCGACTTAATTAAATTTTTAATTAAATAATTTAAGACTTACATCATTCTTACTGGACACTAAATTTGTCCACTCTAAAGTATTTACACAATATTTTAAATTAAATTACTCTAAAATAATACGTAATTTTATTAAATTCCAAATTTAGTTAAAATCCTTTTTCTCGAATATACATCTTATTTAAATTTGCCAGTTTTACGTAAAATAATCCAATTATCGGATAACGTCATGGAAATCGTTTATGCTTGTCAGCACACCTTTGTATAC
The DNA here is from genome assembly GCA_949316085.1 of Hypercompe scribonia. NCBI lineage: Eukaryota > Metazoa > Arthropoda > Insecta > Lepidoptera > Erebidae > Hypercompe > Hypercompe scribonia. The sequence continues at coordinate 26,155,881 of OX438968.1, read as the reverse complement.
CATATTGTAAAATTTATTTAGAAATCTGAAGTGCATCATTATGGGATCAATAAAGTTATAATAGAACTCAACAATAACTTCTTATTGGGTCACCTTGTAAAGTGGTGCCGCCCGTACGAGGGATTCCCCAGCGCCTCGTCTTGTATGGAAAAGATTGGCCCTCACTGGACTCTTCGACACTACAATGCATTAACAAATACTTCGTATTTTCTCAGTACAGTACCGTTGGAGCACTCATGACGACTTGTTTAATATTAGTCCCTTAACACCATGTTACGAGACAAAGCTTGCTTTGAAAGATATGGTTATAGGATCGGTAACACAAAAAAAGCCAGTAATAAATTAGTCGTGTATGTGGATTAGGGTTTTTAAAAAAAAAATCCTGTTAGGCTTATTAACAGTTCAAAACGGATGTTGCATCCTATTTTTATACATTCTTGGCATACATGTAATTAAAAGAAACACAGAGTAACTTCATTGATTCGTATTCGTTTCTTGAATAAAAACACAATCGTACGAAATGAATGAAGTGAAAATGATATGTATAAGGCAAAATATGCAAGTATAAATAAAATACCAATGACTGAATTTAAATAAAATGAATAATTTTGCATGTAAAGTTTTATGCTAATCACAAATGTAAAACGAAATGCATTAAATTCATGCCGTGTGTGTATTTTTCCAACGTATATTTTTGGGTGAATAATGGTATATTGTTTTGATTAATATGTATATAATGGATAATAGCCATGGAAATTGATTATTACGGTTAATCTATACTATATAAGCTAATAAAACTAAAGATTTTGTTTATTCAGTTGAACGCACTAATCCCAGGAGCTTGGGATCCGATTTGAAAAATTCTCTTAGTATTAGATAGCCTCCTACCAAGGAAAGTTATAGACTGTATATCATCAGGCTACGACCAAACGAAGCGTATTATTATCAATGAAAAATATCACTTACATTGCATGCACTGCGAAAACCGTTACAATTTCACAAAAAATGGTATGAAAGAATTATTTCTTTTAATTTTTTTTTTAAAAATCTGTGTCTGAAAATGCCTATGTTAAGGTTTGACTCACTATATATTTTTTTTTGTGGTAAACAAATTTGTTCTCACAGTATAACGTCCCGCTACGGGTAATAGAAGACACAGATGAGGTGGCACAGGCCAGCTGCACATGATGAAGTATAATTAAGTAATCGATAGGTGGATATTGTTACTCCTATACGTGGAAGATTCATGCTATGGCATGTATGATTCGATGGTGGTCCTATCAAAATGGTGACACCGCCCTATACAACAATTTTTTTGGTTGATTTTTACCGAGTAAACGAGTACAGCTATTTCAGAGAATTTCCCCTTTTTCTTATTTTTTTTTTCTGTGCTACAATCCCTCCGGATACCACCTACTGGTGGTTATGTCGGACTCGAACCGACCAAAAACCGCACGCCATCTCAGGTACCAGTAGTCGGGGCACCAGGTAAACCCTAGAAAAGAAATCCCTGGAACTCTGACGTATCTCGCGCCATCCATATCTGGAAGTAAGGTGATATCTTCCCTCACCTTACTTCCAGAGGAGGGTACTCTGTTCACTTTTATGTTACTAAACCTGAGAATAGAGGACCGTCAGAAGCAGGTAAGAAATTTTAAGCCACAGTCGTTAACGTTTACTGCTTTAAAGTTTATTTTAAAAATAAAATTATGCTCCTTCAAGCGGTAACTGAAATAGCACTGCAGACATCTGTGCAATATGAATACATTTCAGTTAATAAAACAACAACAACCCTTGTATTTTATTAACTGTTGTAGTTGAATTGTTGAAGTTGAAGTTGAAGCGTCTACATACATATTGGTTTGTACTAGACGAGTTGCCTCTATCATTTCATATTTAAGTTGGTAGGTAGGTGTTGAACATCTATTGAAATATTGAATTTGTCTAATACAAGCCAATATGTATGTGGACACTTCAACTGATGACCTAAGTTGCCCATTGAGAAATATATCTTTAGAGTCTGTTGCCGCACTAATTTTTTGTAATTAAGGACGGAAGGTAGTGAGTTTACCTTAAGTAATAATAAGCATTCATATCTGTTTCTCGTGAAGCTGTGACATCACTCAATTCGAGTCGTTTTTATGACGAAGTTTGACTCTCTAAAACTTTAGTAATTTCGTTCATCGATACATAATAAGAGCAATAATCGTGACACTCAATTAACGTACAAAACTCCAAGTTTTAATCAAATAGTTCAGATACTTTTCAAATACAGAATCAAAGTAGTCTACATTTAAAAACGACTGCACGTTTAATGTACGTTTACTTACCTACATACACTAATATAGTGCACTCACCTAGCCTCTATTCAACCACTTTGTTGATACTTGGCTCGACCACTGCTTATCTCCACTTTAAGAATTACACTCATTTCCGAAACGCTCCAAGTGTAGTCGACCGAACACACAGCTACACTAAAACACTTAAAAACAACTTTACTGCATATATCATAAAATTCACATTCCTTCGAATTGCGTGACAGAACTTAGATTGTACTTACTGTAATGTTTTCTTTTTGTAAGGTTTATTTCCAGTTAGATACAGAAATATAATTTAAAGTGAAGTTCAAAGTTAACCATCTATAAAGAGATCTCGACGTGAGATTCGTCGACAAGTACGGCAATAAGTACGGATAAGTGATTCAGGGTTGCCATATTTTATGTACGTAGAAAACATTTTTTGCGGTCATCTTATATTTTGGGACTAGTTTAGTAGTTAAGTTATTGGAGTATAAAGTTGGGAGCAAATTGTGTTATGTATGAGCGGGCTCTTTATCTTTATCAGTCACTCACTTACTTGTGGACCGTTTTTTGTATATCTTTTGTTAGCAACGTTGCGAGCAAATTTATTATTTTTATTTTCTTTATTTCTTTATATAGAGTACTAATAAAAGCACCATTACATAAAAAACGCAATCTTGCTAACAGTCTGAAAGTGGGCAATCATCATTTGTGAAACAGTTTCATTAAACCTTTTTAAAGAAAGTAACAACAATGATATGATGAATTTGAAAAAATATTTCAATTTTAGGTGTAAAAAATTAGGAGAATACAGCTTATTACAAACTATTGTAAACTTAACGGTGGTGCTAAAATAATTGTAGTAGAAAACAATGAAATACTAAAAAGACAATGAAGCATCAGATTTACATATAATACAATTATTTACAATTAAGTAAACACTGAGCAATGCTACAGAAAGTATTTTCTGTAAGAGTTTTATCTGAACTTTTATGTCGAAAGTATTCGATAAGTCAACGAAAGAACGCCGAAACTTTTGTGTCGTACTGCGAGGTTGATAAGATTGAATTTGGAGTGATTGAAGACCAATTCTCGAGCGCTTTACATTTGAAGCCTTAAATGGATTGTCGTTTCTCTTTGGGAATTTCTAAGAATACTACGTTATATACGCTACGAAAGGTTTTATTGTTGATTTTTAAGTCGATATAAATTAACATACACTTAAAATACTTGTTCATAGACGTAATTGTAGCTTTTTTAAGTTCTAAAATATAACGCTTCATTCTTATCACTCTGCAATGTAATTAATGATAGAGTTCACTAAAGAATAAACGTACTTACAAGTAACGTGTATCAGATGATTTTTACTTTCTTAATCGAAACTACCAACCATCAACAGCTTTTAACTGTCCACAGCTGGACATAAATCTCTTCTTCGAAATAAAAACCATGCAACAACATTCCAAATTAGAGGTTATTCCAAAATATAGACTCTAAAATTCATAAATGTTCGAAAATATTCCAATCTACTGATGTGGTGAGCTTTCTCAACGCAAGAGCAATAAAGTAATTCTAACACTTAAGCTGTTCATCTAACGTAAGTACGAGTCTACATCACAACTTTGCCTCTGTGATATTATTAAAACAAAGAAATCTCCTGGCGCTCGACGGCCTACTTTCATAAGATTGAAAAAATATAAAGCTTCTAGATTTACGGATTTAAAATATTGTTCTAGTATTATTTTACCTATTACTTCTTTTATTCACACAAAATTTTTGATTCTAGTGGTTTAAGGACAGCTAAAAGAAAGAACCTTCAAAACTCAATTATTTGATAAAGTTCTCAGTTTACTCGAATAGGCTATATTTCCTTTATACCCTTATTTCAAACAATACATTCAACCTTGTCTAAATATAATATTGTATTATAATGTTGAAGAAATCAAACATGGGCAACTTCGAGTTATTGCTTACACTCTCCAATATATTCAAATATTCTTTTACTTTTGACATTGAAGTCTTTTCTTGCCTATCTTTCATTTTATCGCCTACTTTTAATAGGTAACAGGTTTCTCCATTATTATATAAGTCAGACTTAATTGCAATTATTATATTGTTTAGGTTTAATAAGCGTCTGTCCATTCATCAACGTATTTATGATATCAAAACGTCACTTACAAACACTTATACACATCACATTAAAATGACTGTAAAATATTGCTATAAAAAAATCAGAACTTCTTCACCGTCAGAACTTTTTAATTTGATATTGAATTTATTGCAATAGCACCTCGTATTTCTAGAAGAACTAGTTTGTACTGATTGATAAGCTGGAAAGTAGGAAGGACCTAGAACCACATTGTTTGATTCTTTCCCAAGCCATGAAGCCAGTTGTCGGGTCCACGGACCAGAAGAAATTTGCCACCTCGTCAAAAAGGTCTAATTAATAAGTTCCTAGTTCATGTCTTCCTACAAGTGTTGTTTTTATTTGAACGTATGGAAATGCGACGACGATTGTATTACATACGAAATTTTGTCAAAGAATAAGAACATTATTGTGTTCTCCAAGCCTTTGTACATTGTGCGTTGAAAACATCAAAGCCGTTTAATATATTTTACACAGCTATACTAACGTGTAGTGGTAGTAGTACTGAATGGTCGTAGCGGAACAAACTCGTCACGGCGCTCACAATATTATGAATTGTTGGAGATAGAAAGTTCACTGATCTTCTTCTAACTTGTTGTTATTGCGAAAGTTACAAGCCTATGGTTATGCTGTAGAATTGATTTCGTCTTGTTATTGTAGTTAGTTGCGTAATTAAGTACTTGGGAGATTATGTGGGGTAATGTTTTATTGTTGTTGAAGCTCAAATTGACTTTAAAGTTGTTTTTTTTTATAAACTAAATAGGTTTACGATTTAAAAATTAATTTTGTTATTATATCTCGGGTAGATTTTAAAAATATTCTATTCGTAAATATGATTCGTTGTCTTCGTAATTAGTTCGAAGATTATCTGAAAGATTTGCTTTAAAGATCGAAAATTAAAATTTATAAATCATTTTACTGAGACAATCCTAGTCACGCTGTATTAACTGCATAATATTTTTCTGCTTTTAGAAGTTTATTCAGAGTTCAAACTAACCTAAGTGTGCATGGTAACTTACATTTAGGCATTTCAGTGGACTACCATAGTGTGGGTCATCATACTGCATTGTCTGCATTCGCAACGAGTATGGTCATACCACTCTTGGATTCTATTTATGCTTTCCATAAGCTGGAGTAGAGTTTTTTCTAGACGCTCTAAATAATAAACAAAATGTAAAACAAATAATGTTTTTTTTTGCAAAAATGAACATTAAAGATAAATAATACCTATTCCCCTCTTAGGGCCGTTACTTATGCTGCTGGTATTTTGAAAGAAATAATAAGGACAAATATGACTTTAACACAATATTTCAATTATTAACAACTCAAGTAAAAATAATTTTCTTTTATTATGTTTTAAAGGTAGTAGAGCCACGCTGATTTCAGCACGAACGGGCCGGCTCGACCGGGGCAGTACTACCCTTCCACAGCAGACCAACCTAAAGCGCCAGCATTCGTGCTGTCGTGTTTGATTGATGAGTGCGAGACTGGAGGTCCATTGATGCAGGGGTGACAGTTATCGTGATAACTATATGAACCTTACACTGCCACGATGACTGTCATGCCTTTTACGTTCCCAAGCGTGGCGTGAAAAGGCATCTTACTAGGCCGCCATAGTGTGGGTCACATTCACACTGCATTGTCTGCATTTGCAATGAGTATGGTGACCATAACTCTTTGGATGCTATTCATATTTACCATCAGGCAAAGTAGAGTCACTTTGGCAGGCACTTCGTAAAGAAAAAAAAAATTGAATTTTGTTCAAATTAAACTTAAAGTAAGATAAAATGATTTGATAAACCATTCACAACGAGGAATAAAATAGTAGAATTAAAGCCTCCGATATGAGACAATGAAAATAAGACTACAAACGATTTGGCATCTGTACAAAATCCTAAACAATTTCAATAAGTTCGTCCAAAATCTGTACCACGTATTGTTCATGACACAAAAGCTTGAACCATTCTCACGGAGGTACAGATAAAGGGATCATTTTGTAAATTGGAAAAGAATTGAATCTATATCTTCCGTATATTGCCTTTAGAGAAATTTGCTTCAAAAATTTAATAATTGTAGTACAAGGGCAAATGAATAACTGGATCATCTCATGGTAAAGGATTATGAATACCTGCAATTTTCGAGACACTAGTACAGTGGCACCCTTTAAGCTATTTTCCAGAATTAGGAAGGTTCAAGGCGCCGATAAACTACAGTGAGTAATTACCGCTCAAAATCCCAGGGAGAAGTACCAGCCAAGGCACACACAATTAGAATTAAAGGGTTCCATGTTACCGCCCTGCCCACTCGACAAATACCGGCTGGAGAGACTACACGGCGACAATACTACCACGTGGATCTTCTAGCCCGGACGATCAACAAGCCATCGTGGCTCGACCAGGACTCACTAGCCACTCGCAGTACTTGCTACTTAAATAGTTCAACTGAAAATGATAGCGTTATAACACGTAATCGTAAATTCAAACCTACGAATTGCCATACTTTATAATTATTCTGCGGTGAATTATTACATCAATCTATGAAGTACCAGTGACCATATTAGACTTCAGCTTAACCAATTATTAAACATTGTTGTTGAATACCAATCAAGAGGATATGATGAAAACTTGTTTACTCGAGGCATTTTAGTTAGCAGTGGTATACACTTGTTGAATCTATATTCAAGTACAAAACAAAACATGAATTATTTATACAACAATAAATTAAATAATAATTTTATAGTAATTATTGTCCACATGTGTCACATACTGACGTCTGGTCCCAAAATACGCTGAGAAAAACATAGGTATTTTCTAATTACATACATGTAACAAATTATACTTAGACACGGAACTGCTTATCACAGAATTATTTATACGTATCCCTGGCTTCAGAATATGTATGTAGGGTTAACTGATGACCTAGAGATTAACCTTCTTCTAAGTCAGAGAATGTGCGATAACAGCCTTGACAAATAATTCTGTCAATAGAACATTTTTTTTTGAGTCTGAATCTCGTTTATTCAAAATGTATGTCATTATTTATAAATTTATTTATGTAAAGTTTTGTTATCAACTACCTCGGTAGCGAAGTGATAGCGAATGTGATTGCTGTGTTTGAGGCTTTTGGCTTCGATTCCCATGTTCGATCAAATATTTGTATAATCTGCAAATATTTATTTCGGAGTTTCTACTCGTATATATATATTCTATATAAAGAGCCTGCCAAAGTGACTCTACTCTGCCTGATGGAAAGCATGAATAGAATCCAAGAGTTGTGGTCACCATACTCATTGCAAAAGCTGACAACGCATAGTGACCCACACTATGGCCGCCTGTCAAGTCATTATGACAGTGTAAGACTTACACAGTTACCACGATAACTTTCACCCCTGCATCAATCGGCCTCCGGTCTCACACTCACCAACGAAACACAACAATACGGATGCTGGCGCTTTAGGTTGGTCTTCTGTGGGAGGGTAGTACTGCACCGGTCGAGCCGGCCCGCTCGTGCTGCAATCAGCGTGGCTCTACTACCTACCAAAGTATTATTAAGTATTTTCTATGTATTATTACAAAAAAAAAGTACATGAGTATTCTATCAGTTAAGCCAGCTCTCATAATACAAGTTTGAAATTAGATGGCGCTGTGTATATTATATTATCATAGTACAAGATCTATCTAATTTGGGATTAGACTATCGTGTAGTCTTGAGTTGTTAAATTATATTTTTTTATCCATCAAACTTTTCCTGCATTCGTGACTACTTTTAGGCACGGGGTAGAGCTCGACTGTAGTTCATAAATTATTCCACAATTACCTGTTATGAGCTGTGCTTCTACTGAACTTTGACTTCTCCTTCATAATATATTTATTTGATAGACGTGATGTGTTCAACTGCTTTCTGAATTAACTTCTAATCATTTTCTTTAATGCTGTAATTTTCTGTTACGAAATAATGGAAAGCTTATTTTAAAATTATGACACAATAGTTTTATATATTTTTTATATATATTTCTATGATTGAGGTATTAATTTTTTTTTTTGAGACGAGTCCAAAATTTTTAACACATAAAACAAATATATATTGAAAAAAGGCCAATTTTTTGTACCATAAGGCGTTGTAGTCTTGTTTGATTTACGCCCAGAACGTGATAAACTCTAAATTGCTGAACAAATTTGTTTTTAAATTTATTAAGGATTAGAATATATTTACCAAAATATAACGATGATAGACATAGTTATGAAAGAAAATTGAAATTGAGAAGAAAACAACATAATCCCCACTAACACTATAAATGCAAATGTAAGTGTGTTTGTTACGGTTTCACGCAAAAACTACTCAACCGATCATCATGAAATGTTTATATACATGTTTTTGGAGGTATTAGAAGTCACATAGGATGCCTTTTATTCAAAAAAGAAATTATTAAAAATGTTCTGTTACGAAACTTAATGTGGCAGACCAAACTCCACGTGAGCGAAGCCGCGGGCAAAAGCTAGTACAAAATAATTTCTGGGACGAGTTGGGTAGAAAACCCTTCTAATGATACCGATACCAAATAAATTATTAGAAAACAAATTAGCATGTATGAAATAGAAACACGTTTCAACCCCTTAAAAACCTTTGATGGAGTTAAGAGTTTTTTTTTTTAATCCCTAGCAGTATAAATGCGAAAGTAACTGTGTCTGTGTGTTACGCTTACGCTACTTAACCCCTGTAACGATTTTAATGAAATTTCAGATGGAGATTATTCTTGAAAAAGGAGATGGGCTTCTTTCTACTGCGGTAACTGATAAACATGCGAGTAGATCTATGTTCAAAAGCTAGTTTAAAACAATTTATGTTGATTTGTTGTTAGATTCATATTACCATGTAGAGTTATTACGAGAAAATCTTATTGCCACCCTCTATATAGCCACAGATTACATTATACACACAAACATTATACACATTTCGACATATGATGGTCTACGTAAAGAATACGTCAATAATTCCACCAACGACGCGTTACATCACACCGCTGTTATCAACAAACTCCAGGGGCTGCCAGCTGATTTATATCGGTCGCCTTTGAGCCATGATTTAGGAGACAACCGGCCCAAAATAACGCATTGTTGAGCTTCTCAGTGCGTCAATAATTTAGGTTCTGAACGAATAATGGCGATTTAAAGTCAATATAGAAAAATTATTTTGGGATACATATTTGAATCTATATTAAGTGAAAAAGGAATATTGTTTATTAATGGGGAAACTATTGTAAAAAAATATTTATTGCTGCCGCATTGAGCATTCATTATGATAATTTTTAAACCAAATAAGGGAGAGGGAGAGATAGAAAGAGATTTGCAAAGAAAAATGAAGTATAGGGAGAAATACGTAATATCTAACAGTATAAGTATTATTACGTAGTACAAGTATGAGTGCGATGTTCTACCATTCGCTTAACTATTTTCTTTTTTTTTATGAAAAACAACTCCCGCACTAGGAATAAATACATTTGAAAGTGGCTTTTAGCTTTAGACTCAAGTAACAGACACCTTTAACTTTTGAACAATGTTATCAAGTCTACATTCAATCTTGTACTTCTTACATTGAAAGACATATATACCTTGTACGTAAATACAGCACAAATGTGTTTGAAAATAGCGTCAAAAGGGGCACATTTTCTAAAATTTCGTGTATTATGATAAATCGAAAACCTGGCAATCCGTTAGTGTGTGCAGTTGGACAAACATGAGAGAACATTTTCTCTTTTCAAAAGACAACGCTCACATTAGGAATATATCCTGTGTCGCGGGGAATTTTACAAACATACAAGAAACGGATACAAGGAACACCCAGACTCAGTACCACAATTTGTGGATCACACAAAGTGGTGTTTCGTGTAGGGTTTGAACCCACAACACTCAGCGCAGTAGAGAGCCGCGTAGCGACCGCTTAAACCACTAGGCCAACTGTGCAGTCAATTATTAAGTTAAGTACATCGTTATTATTCTAGGTAAAGTTCTAATGTGTTTATTACGTAGCAATCAGAAAATGTAAATCTTTGGATGAGTGACTTTTTATTTGCAGATTAATGACGCCTTCAAATCTTTTTTTTTATTAACACTATAAACACATATTCTAAGAAAATTTTACATGGATTTTGAAACCATACTGAACATTTTATTGATGAAAATAAAATATTATTTAGAAGAAATTGAGGAATTAATATATAATATATAATTATTAAGACTTAGTCACGGTGATGCCATTTAATTGAAACTCATTTATTCAATAACGTCATCCTACAAACTAGTTTGAAACGTCTCAGGAGAAACAGCATATCTCCGCTTAAGTTGGCCGTATGGGGCTCAATGCTGCGTGAATATTCAATAAACTGCCGGTCACAAAATAAGATTAGAAAGTCCAGGGAGACCTATTAAAATTGTGTATCGTGCGTCGGTATTTTACATGGAGGCCATTAGCCGTAGTCCGAAGGGTGGCGTTCATTCGTAATGCTATTATCACTGACGACCCTGTCGAGCTCCACTTAACATTGTTAATCATTTTACTATACAGTGACATAAAAGAAGAAAAAGTGAAAATGCGTTATCACCTTTAGCAGTATTTTCCCAGAGTATATCAAGTAGTAGTGTTGATATTTTAGTGGTAGTATGCATAAAAGAATCACAATGCGATTCGTCTATCTTTGGGACTGTTGTAGGTAGTCAAAAGACATTTGTTTCTCTCATAGGTTGTAATGTTTGCGTTATCTGTCATTATTCGGGACTGTGCCGCTTATATTATACTCCCAGTGATAAGGTTCTCTATTCATTTATGTGCCATTGTTGGCAATTATGAAATGTCCGGTTCGAGACACGCGATTCAAAGAACTTGTTGGACACGTCTGCCGAGTTCAAGGGTTTCAAAGTTTAAGTTTTCAGGCTACGTTTTATCTCTCTTTCATAACTAGAAAATCTAGTAGGTTTACATAATTGTTACCTTTTTATAATAGCTCTGTAATTTAGTTATTGAAAAAGGCTTTGAATTTTCATGACATTATCTTATAGATTATTCATTTTAAATAGATCTAAAAAGTATATTTTTTTCTGTCTTCTATATTTTCTTTTTTTCTATATTAAGGGCCTGCCAAAGTGACTCTACTCTGCCTGATGGAAAGCATGAATAGAATCCAAGAGTTGTGGTCACCATACTCATTGCAAATGCAGACAATGCAGCATGGTGACCTACACTATGGCGGCCTTGTGAGATGCTTTTTCACACCCCGCTTGGGGACGTAAAAGGCATGACAGTCATCGTGACAGTGTAAGGCTTGCACAGTTACAACGATAACTGTCACCCCTGCATCAATGGGCCTCCGGTCTCGACTGGTTAAATTCCTCATAAAAATTTTAAGCCCTTAGCTAATCTAGAAATGTAAGACTTGACACTAAGTAAATATCCTACAAAAACAACACAAATAAATGCAATATTAAAAAAAAAAACCTGCCTGTAAGAGATTACCATAAGCTTATCTTAAGTTGATCACTGTACAGATCAGATCATTTTATATTCTTCATTTACCCTATTGTAATAAACGACAATAAAGTATAATGTATTCTATTCTAAATAACGACACTTACTAAATTAAATATTATTCTAAAGAACTCTTCGTAAACGACTCTTGCTTAAAACGTCTTTTTAGCATAAAAACATCTAAACCTTACCTAAATATTAGACTGGTTAAAATATGACATGTTTTTTAAAGACATGAGTACATAATATAGGTCAAAAATTGTCTCAAGGGGATCGTAATTAAAGTAAAGGTTTTGATATAAGCATTCGCTAATCACTGAGTCGTACCTTCAATGCACTTTCTGCTTAAATAAAAAGTATATAAATTTCAGCTTTTAGTGACAGTAAGAAATATCAAACATATGAGAAAAAAGTCCGGGTTATCCATTACCAGTCGAGATCTTGAACATAACACAGTTTTCTATTATTCATCGCAACAATAAAATCGTTTATCATTAAAAAGTAAAGTAAATTAAAAACTATTATGCTCCATTATGCACACAAACCAATATCGAAATTTCCCACGGTGAAACCAATTATACCCAAAAAATAACCCAATCATAGTAATTAAAAGAAATAATTCACGATTAGAAATAAAAATATTTATTCACTCATTTACAATATGTTTTTAATTGATTGTCACGTAATCTATTGTAACGACCGTACAATTAAAGTTAAATAATAAATCAATTGTATTTGATAAATGAACATCCGAACTAATCTCCATGGTTTGTCATTAAAATCAGCTATCTCAGTTGTCAGAAAAGGGTCTCTAAGTTGAAACAAGTCTGGGCGAGACTTCTTGTTATCTCGGGCACATCTTGTCAGAATAGAAGAACACGCCCACCCCCGCAAGTTACCATAGTAATGGTTAAAACGCCTTATCTTATTTTCACTTTAAATACACAGACGAATTTCTATTAATCGTTAGTGTTATTATAGGAATTACTGTACTGGAACAATTAACATACAGAAAAGGGTTGCTAAAGGGTTTTTAAATTAATATAAATCTCTACAATTATATAACAACGCCCTATCTACATATAAGTTATAGTGATAAAAATACCGTGTACCATTAAATTTATACCACAACAGGAGTCATAAACCCTTCAGTAAAACTGTATCCTTTTTCTTTTCAGAAATAGTTTATGATTCGAGTCATGAGAACTGAGGGAGAGATTTTCTTCTCAGTGAAGTTACATCGAATTAAGTAGTATCCATTCTCAAAATAAGGTTTTCTTGACTGTTCAGAAAAAAAGCCATTTAATTTTAGTTATTATTGTCATGTTTCTTTATTATATTAGTTGCTCTTCACAAGAACAAAGCCTAATTGGTTTTTTAATTTAATTTCATTAAATTATCAGCTAGTATAATAATATTTTATAATTTAACTTGTTTCTAAAATCACTATTTGACTAGGTTTGCACTATGATGTCTGAAAACGATGCAAACCAGGTGCATTGTCTGGTGGTTCAAGGGTTTTCTTTTCAAGAATAAAGATAAAAATTGTTACTTACATGAAATACATATGTTTATAAATACAAAACAAACTTAAGGGATTGTAGACGTTAGGAGCTTTACTCAACCCGTATCCTGCAGACGCACTTGTTTTGCACTTAAACAATTCAGCTTTTCTAGTTGTAACAGTAATATAAGACTCGAGTTTGTTCCAAGTGATACTTTTAAACTTACAGCTATTATATAAAAAGATTTAGTATTTTATTTATTTGTCACGTTTGTTCTGTAATATTTTGTAAGTAGTTACGTCAGAAGATAACAGAAATAAGAAAGGAAAATATATTTCTTGAAAGAATCTTTCTGATTCTTTTGTCGATCGTAAATTGTAAAATGAGGCATTATATGTTTTCCTTTCATGTTATTTAGTATTATTCTTTCATAACTTTTTAAATAAATAAGTTAAGACCTTCTAATCTTGAGTTTTGTGATGAATCCATGTGGTGACGGATTAAGAATACAAAGTGTTACTACCCCAACGCATGTTCCTAAAGGAACAAACTACAGAGGACAATATCACTATAAAAAGAAGGAAAACTTGAACAAACCCTATATCAAATCATTTGGCTAGGGTGATATAGTAGACCAAAAACTCTTTTCGAAGTAAACTGTTAAAAGCTGCTGATGAATCTTGAGTTGTTACTTTAAACTTGTAGATGTGTATGTGACATCTACGGCTTGACTTACTTTGCCTATAAAAAGTCTGTAACTAAATACTTACTAACGTTAAGCTATGATGAAACTGAATTCTTTATAATTAAATAAAAGCAAGCACATGTACATACACATACACACACACGCACACAAACACATATACACACACGCACACACGCACGCACGCAACACTATACTACAACTATACGCTATACTACTATACACTATAATAAAAGCAACCGACATACCAACAGGGGTCCGTCACTGTAACTCCTTACCACAGGTAACAATAGTTGCCTATCTAGGAGTGCAGTTCTTAACCCAAGATATAGTAAATGTCCTAAAAATGTCATCCATTGTAACATATACATGTATAATCATTATTTTTGCTTGTACAATAAAGATGCATGTGGGTGATGACAATTACATACCGTTAGAAGATCCATCCTGTCGTTTACTCCTCCACTTATACCTGATGCAGTCTTGAAAAAGGATTTAGTGTAGTAGATTTAGTGTGTAGTGATACAATAGGGTTCTTTTTTCTTTCTTTCGTAAACTAAGTATTATGACTTTATTTAACTAAAGAAAAAAATATAATGCAGTTAACTTACAGTGACAAAATATTTAACAAAATATATTCCAACACCCGTGTGAACTGGCGCAGATTGCTGTTCACAAGTAAAAGAGGAATTATCTTGTTCAAGTGGACTTAACTCCATGGAGACCAACCAACTGCGCAAAAGATATTATAGTACACCATTGTGTACGCACAGGTGCACTCTCCATTCCCTCACTTACACAATCCGATGGGACGGCCGGACATAACTGGGGAGAGATTAGGCGCAGCGCCGACGGCTTTCCATGCTCTCCGAGGCACGGGGGTCAAAACCCTAACTTCCAAATTCCGTACTGGTATTATTAAGTGTATTATGTACATATTAAGTGTTACTATTATCAGAAAATCTTCAATAACACTAACTGCTAGATGTACGCGGTACTACAACATATACGAGTTTCGTTTTTTTTCCACCTTAAGAGCCTGCCAAAGTGACCCTACTCTGCCAGACGGAAAGCATGAATAGAATCCAAGAGTTGTGGTCACTCTTATTGCAAATGCTGACAACACAGTGTGGTGACCCACACTATGACGACCTTCTGAGATGCTTTTTCACACCCCGCTTGGGAACATAAAAGGCATGACAGTCATTAAGACAGTGTAAGGCTTACACAGTTACCACGATAAATGTCACCCCTGCATCATTCCGGTCTCACACTCACTAATGAAACACGACAACATCATTATCAACTACAATAGTCCACTGTTGGTCATAGACCTCTCCATAACATGGAGGTTTTGGCCTGCTATACCACACTGACCGTTTGGGTTAGTATTGAGTTTGTTTTAAATTTATCTTCGTAATATGGAGATTAAAAAATTGAGAACCAATTGAAAGAAAGTGAAAGTTATAAGCATAGAATTACCACTATAGATTTAAATTATTTTCACAAAACGTTCGTTGACATTGATGAAAACTGAGAGATCTATTAGGGACTACTAAAGTAATGGCTACCCGGCACACAACACGGGTTTTATTAAAACGACTTTGATAGATGGAACGACCTATCACCGAAATCTGAATATTGTGTTCGGATACGTACGACATATGATCGGACTTCAAAGTGTACATACTGATTTTTGTCAGTATTTTATTAATACATATATAATTAAATTTATTGAAAGAAGTCCTCAAAATGTTCACATGTTATAACTGATGCAGCAGACACAGGCCTATTAAATGTCCAAATATTGTATGATTGAAATATTACTCCCATTCGCGACAACGGGGAAACCCCTTCGGTAACTATACCCACTCGGTAAAAAGTCCATAATAAATATCCATATAATAAATACAATTGTTGATGGTCGATGTCTGTATGTTAAAGATGTTGAAGAAAAACTAATGAAGAGAGTATTAAAGTAACATAACTCAAAATCGTAGTTTTTTTGAATTTTTGTATGTTTATCTGTTTGTACGCGCGAATGTTAAAACTCGCTTAACTGATTTGGAAGTGGCTTACTCTTACGTATTGTGATAAAATTCATGTGACATTTGCGAAGGTGGATCCGCAGGCAAAAAATAATTTAAAAATGTAACAATGCCTGCGCGACTGGAGGCCACTCTCACATATGCATGCAAGTTACAATCACCTTCAATCAATTACATAATTATGACTCATAAGACACACATTCATCGCACCATAATACCAATATCCTAAATTTTCCTCCATACGTCAAATACCTATAGAAATAGTGGTAAAATTACTAAAGCAATCCCCTTACTGTGTACATAATATAACGGTAAATCACTTATTCAAAAAAGAGGAAACTTACTTAGGAAATATGTCGAGCAAATATTCGTGGTGACTGTATTGATTGAATGGGCTGAAACAATTGGCATATCTGTATGAAAGCTTCAGTGAATGCGGTTCAGCTGGCCCGGAAATTTACGGAACAACATTATGGCTGCCATAGTAGGTTATCGTTCGATTAAAATATTGCTGAATTACATTTGTGATTGACTGCTTCGGATGGAAGGTTCATTTGAAATTCAACAACATTTTTATATTGGAAAGTTCACATCGGTACTGCACTGCAGTATGTCACGACAGCGGTATTCTTGGAAGTGCATAGCTCAAACGATTGGTGAAAGGGCTTCGTAGAGAAATTGAACCCAATGCGAAATAAGAAGGCAGGAATTCTTAAACGGTTTTATTGAATATCGATAAGAGTCTATTGCCTGAATCGATGTCGACTTCGATCGTGTTAGTGATTATATCAGAGAACCTTTAACACTCTGGAGGAACTTATTTGTTTCGTTCATGAAAATACACTTCTGAATAGTAAACTTTATGACGTAGTAACACGGATGATCAAGCAGTTAGCATATGCCGAACCATTTTGAAAAATAATGGTACGAGATTGCATAGGAGTGGTTTTTGTGATGAGTATTAGGAGAGGCCTACATTCAATAGTGGCCTATATTCCGTCTTTTGGCTGAGGTGATGATGGTGGTGATGAGGTTGTATACTGGTTTTTATATATATTTTTGAATGCAATCTTTTCGGTAGAGTTTCTGCCTCCCGTTTGCATATATATTTCTTGACTTAACATCTTATTGAACGTGGATATTTGGCCCATGTTGCTACAGAGCTTACTTGTTACCAGTAATTAAGGTATGTAACTCTTCTTCTGAAGTGATTTCACTTCATAAAATAATAGAAACTAATGTTGTCGCTAGCTACTTTGTAAAAGACTATATATTTTTTTCTAATGTAGCTGATGACTTCATTTTGTGCCTCTGTTGACCTCACTTTGTTAGTTCTTTGGTTGATTTAAAATGCCTTAATCGTGACTAAATTTAATGTTGTAATTGGCATATATTTTTTACCAAAAGGAGAGATCAATTTTATATAATTTAGCGACATAAAGCCAGACAGTTTATTTATCTAGTCACTAGCAGAAGGTCCAATTTTTTTAAATTGAAGTATCGAATCCAGTCGTCAAAACTGCACAACAAATGTGACACGATTGAATATACATATTTACACAACGAAAAAATATGAACTACAGAGGAAAAGTTGCTACACAATTTGGTTGGCACTTATAGAAAAGGCCATCAGGCTGGAAAATTACTCTTTGAATTTGGAAATAAAATAGAAAGTATGTACTTGATGTCATGCACAATACTCTTGTAGTTTATTAAACGTTTTTGGGAGACGTATACGTGATGTGCCTTATATGTGTTCCAAAAACAAGGAAACAAAGTATTCCCACTCAATAAGAACAATGTTGAATCGGATAATGAATTCAGAATAAACATTTTACATTATTTACTGAATAAGATATTTTCGGATTGTGCGAGTAAGGGAACAGAGAGTGCATCTATGTTGCGTACACACCTGTGCACTATATCTCCTGCGTAGTGGTCTGACACGGGCTGCTGTAGCCAAAATCAGTTAGGTTATATTTTGATTTATTACAAAATTGTGTTAGTTTGTTTAAAATGCTTACAAAGATAATAGCATGAAATCTCACACGTCACTTAAATCAATTTAACCATCTGTAACGGACCATACACGAAGTAATAATTAAATTATAATATAAAGCCGACAATAAACGTTACATTATCTTTTTATTTATTCAGCAGATATCCTTTCAAGTCAGCTGTAAAATCATTTTCACATTCCCACAGAACAATTTCCACAGATTGCGTCAAATTACAGGGCGTTATTATCTTCAGAGCTATTATTATGGCCAATATTATTTGGAGTCGGCTTTTAGTTCAACTGGTTTTACTTGAATATCAATTTTTCACGGAGCGACTGACTCCACAGCCCTAAAGACGAACTGAGTTTAAAGATTGAACTAGTTATCAGTATATTTGAGGGTACTGACTTCCTAACAATAATTGCCATTGATGTTCCTGACAACTAAAACTGAAAGCTTAGTGTGTTCTCCGAGATGTGAAACGTGCCAACTTCCATACCATGAAAAGCAAAACAACATTTTTGGCTTAACCTGGGGATCGGAACCGAAGGCTCTAGATCGGTAGTCAAATACGTAAGCCACAAGACCCACAAGACAGTCAGTAACATTACAGAGTGTTAATACATTAAAATTACAAATCAAACGTCGTAGTTCTAATTAAAAAACTTTTTTATGAAATTTGATAAACATTTGTAACTTTTTCTGTGGAGGCAGGGATAAGTAAACAATAGGTAGGAATTTTGTATAACGGAGTTATCAAGTCTGAAAAAGTTACATTATAGGACACGAGGGGCAAACATTGTTGAAATACTTTAATAGAACCTGCAACCTATTAAATTATGTAGTAATAAAAAATATTTTAGCACAAATGGCGTGATACCATGAACTCATTTTATACAATTCTCTTGCTACTTTTTGCTGAGTGTCTGAGGCTATTGGAACCCAAATACCCTGCGGATTAAATTTTAACTGTCCATTTAGACCTAATCAGGTCATGTTATATAAAAATAAATAAAAGTAAGTGTACCAAAATGAATACAGAAAAATAACGATCTGTGACACTTACATGAGTCACAGGAGGTTACAACACCCTGCGATGGCGGTGTCCTTTAAAAGGAAAAAAAAATACCCTGCGGAACCTGAGACAGGAGTCAGAGACCAAAACACAGTTATAACTCCTAGAGCCATTTCTATCCATAAATGGTAGTAATCATTTACTATTTGGTGGTCCTTCTATTCTCTTGATACATAAAAGAAATACCTCCTCTGCTTGGAGCATGATTTTTGAAATGACTTTTCCCTTTTGTACAGGACGCACTGCGTGGTCGTCGTTGCGCATCTCTCCGTTCTGCTGCCACTTCAATGCGAGCGGACGAGTCTGGACGCAGCACACCCTCCGCTGTCCACCGCGCATCTCCCTCACCAGCTGATACTCCAGCTCCCAAGAAGTCTAACTGGGAGGTGATTGAACATTTCTCCTCGAGCAAGAGCAAGAAGAGTCCTACTGCTGTAAGTATTTCAGTACATGTTCTTTATGCCATGTTCTAGAAACTTAAAGATTTGGAAGTGGTTACCGTCATTTATTACTTGATTTTATTTGGGGTTTGGCGGAATAATACAAAGAGTTGTGACACTCTTTTCTGCCAGAAACGGGCATTAATAACGGACAGGCCAAGAAAACTACGACAGGGGATGTTATAACACTAAGGCTATGGCTTAGATTACTCTAATTTATTCCATGGCAGTACTTCTTCCAGAACAGTTTAGAAAAATATCTTCAAAAGTGGCTATAGGTTTTTCCAAAGCTTTTCCCAAAACCCTTGATTTTAATACAAGTCGTTAGAGCCATTTACTAGATACTAGTACTGTATTTATTTCTACATAAGAATTTCTCGTTCTGAGAATAATTTAGAATATCAACTTATTTCATATATTTCGAAAGCATTGAAACGTTCGTTTACACCTGGCGCTTCAGTTTGTTGAAGTACTCCCACTAGAGTCTCAAAGTAGTGTCTCAAAGAAGATTAATATCTTTTTTTTTCTCTTTTATATATTAATAGTCTGCCAAAGTGACTCTACTCTGCCTGGTGGAAAGCATGAATAGAATCCAAGAGTTGTGGTCACCATGCTTATTGCAAATGAAGACAATGCAGTATGGTGACCAACACTACGGCGGCCTAGTGAGATGCTTTTTCACACCCCGCTTGGGGACGTAAAAGGTATGACAGTCATCGTGACAGTGTAAGGCTTACACAGTTACCACGATAACTGTCACCCCTGCATCAATGGGCCTCCGGTCTCAATGTCTTTTAAAACTGCTCTTTACACAGCTTACTATATAATTTTTGCGTTTCTTAGATGTACACCTTTAAAATATGCGACATTTTGACAATGAAACGAGACAATATAATATGAAGAAAGGTTACTCGCTGCGATATGCACATGAGTACTATTCATATACATCGTATGGCTATAGGCGAAAGCCGCTTAAAATGCAATTTAAAGTGTATTAAAATGTTTACCACTTTATGAGTATGCGATTTAAAATATTGTAACCACTATGCGGTGCCTGCGGTATGGTACTGATTCTGTGGGCTGCGTTAAAAGCACTGTGTACTAATTACATTATTGGGTCAGCCCACACGTACTTACACAGCATTATTTAATGATTAAGTATCGTTTTATCTATCACATATCAAATTATATTTTTTAAAATGACCGTATTATGAAAACAACGCAGATTTTAAGACGTGAGTTAATAACTAACATATGAGAAAAATAGAGTAACTTCTTATAAAAAATACTAATAAAAAATACATGGATATTCGTTAATTGAAGCTTTCAAAATGACTCTTACAAAATTCACTTTATAAAATATTGCCTTAAGTTACAATAACTTAAAAAGCTGTGACTTGTCTATTAAGGCGTCTATTGTTAGATGTTGTACATTAAAATAGCTTTTCAGAAAATTACCACAACATTAAAGAATGTAAAAACGTATTATTCTAGTAAAATCAAAAAAAAGCTAAATCAAAGCACAAATTAAGAGTAAAGTCGATACGCTTATACACGAGTTGTATCATTTATTTTTACCTAAGAATGTAACGGCAGTATATTCAGTTGAACAATTCGCTTGGTTTCTTTTCTTGAGATAACAAGTGATATCTAACCAACGACGAGCTTCACCGTCCCGAGTTTAATGCCACGATACGATACCGATATTGTCGTAAGCTGCGAACGAGGATTTGAAGGTTATTTCCCTTCACTGTTTAATCCATCCATGAATTAATTTAGCATTCGTTCAAATAAAACTTACACAAAGATATTTAGTTAGATGATATCTTCAATGAAGTCTGTAAACCTCTTGCTGATCAATAATTTATATTAATTGTAATATTACGTTAACCAAGAAACGTATAGTTTAACCGTCAATTTATACTTTGACCTGGGTCCAAGTGTCCAAATATTTCTTTAACTTATTCCTAATTTTATGTGTACAAAAATATATTAGATAGATAACGTAATTAGCATGATGTATGTACCTATGAGTGGTTGTTACACGTTAGTATAGTTTTCGAGAATACACTATGTGTTAGTTCTGGTGTAAAAAAGACAGGGATAGTAAAAAAAAAAATTAAAAATTTATGACACTCAATGCTAAATGATTTTTTTTTCTTTCTTTTGATGTCGTAAGAGGTCGTAAGAGGTCGAATGGAACAAATTATGCAAGACAACTTCACAAAAAAACTTAATACAAATCCTGTACCAACCAGTCTGGCCAGCGCGGTATAGTAGACGAAAACCTTCTTGCTTACGAGAGGTCTATACCCAGCTGTGGATTATCAAAGGCTAGTAATGATGATGATAATAATGGTGAAACCGTACTTTGATTTCTGGAGGGAGGAATCTAAAGACGGCGATGCATTTATGCCTATTGGGATTTAAGTATATAAGCGAATAAAGAGTATAGAGCGTATAAAGAGTGGTGGTGACTTTCTTTCCTGGGTCCTTTCCTTACCACTCTACCATGAACAATCTGCGAACCCAGCTAGCTGTAATTTAATCGACAGATTGTTCATCTTTTATTGTTTTTTTTTATGACTTTCATAAGTGTCTTTTTGTGACCTAAATGAATAAACGAATTTGACTTTGACTTTGACTTTAAGCGGCTATAGACCCTTACCATCTGCTACTTCTTACTCTGTACGATAAAAAAAGGAAAAACTATTTATTGAATATTGTCGTCTGTTATAAACAAACTTAACAAGAAAAGTGCGGTAAAAGAAAATGTTGATTTATCCTTGTCAGACGATGTTTTCAACTCTTTGTCATGTTAATGTTATAACAATATTCGTTCTTACCAATTCCACTTTCTAAATAAAATAGACTGTTATTGGCAGTCAGTTCTGTATAAAACTAAGGCTACAAAGCAAAAACACTCAGCTTACTCAGGCAATTAAGTTCTTGAGTTGCTTATTTAATAATTTGCTATTAGATGGGACTACATTTTGTTAAGTGAAATTAAGAAATAATTAACACTCAAGTATTATCTACAAGTAATGACCATAGTGGTGAAATTAAGAATTTCAAAATTAGGACCTTTGATTAATCCACGTTCATCGTGTTCATTTTAGTTATTCAAATCAAAATCAAGTCTAAATCTGACAAATTTTAGAAGAGGCTTGGCCTAGGCTTCGTCTGTAGACCTAGGAGGGATCTGGATGTCGTAATAACAGCTGTTCCCGGATCCCTCCTATGTCAGGCGCAGAGTGGCACACCGTGTGGTTTTAGTCGGTCCGATTCCGACACACCATCCCGCCGTAAACCCCGGTGGGGTGACGGCCCGAGGGGGTTTCCACACGTTAAAAAAAAAAGAAAAGGCTTCGTCTGTAGACAGGTGGTTCTGGATAAAATAGAGGCTCTATCTCGTAGCCTTCATCGTAGGCAATTCACTCTTCGTACCGGCTCAGGCCCTAGGCTGATCCTAGACGGACGGTGGCCCTTCGACGAGGTCTTCCGACAATATGCTCCAAAGCTGGTCAGCGCAACTTCTGCTCTTGGGCGACTTTTGCCCAATTTGGGTGGAACCAGTATCGCGACAAGACGTTTGTACACGGGAATTGTCCAGTCAATGGCACTTTACGGTGCATCGGTGCAGTGTGGCTCTGACCGACCAGAATTGAGTACGCCTCTGGCGCTCTCATACGAATATACTACATATTAGCGGTTAGAACTATACGCCGTTATCATAACGTGTCAACGAAAGCGGCATGCGTCTTGGACGGAACTCCCCGTGGAATTTGGTGGTGGAAGTACTCGCCAAAGTTTATCGGCTTACGGCTGACTTTCGGGCGGGTAGTGACATTCGGCTCCCGCCCAAAGAGGTACGCGAGTGGCTTGAGACCGCTCGTTGAGCCACACTGGCTCGTTGATCGTCCCGGCGCTAGGAGGGGTCCCGAGGTCGTAATTACGGCTGTGCCTGGATCCCTTATATCTCAAAAACGTACTTGGATTTTATAGTGCAATTAACTGTTAATATGTACTGCTCACTGAACAATTTCTTTAGCATGCCTTACGTGCCTCATTTACTTCAAACCTGTGTACGTGAAGAATATTATTCATACAAAACACCTAACTGTCAAGAAAGATAGGTATTTTACTTTAAACATACTTATAAATAAATCAACACGTTCAAGGTGAAACTGTTTTTATAATATTGTTACGTGAACCTCTGATGTCTTAACAACGCAAAGTATGCAGATGTGTGGGCAGAGGAGTATTAAAAAAATCTTTTGACAAATATAATTTAGTCTTATCGCTGGTAACTTCTTTTAGGAGAGGTAGGGTTGGCCTGGTTACCACGCCGCTCTCTACTTCGCTGATTGTTTTAGGTTCAAACTCCACGTGAAACAATACTTTGTGTGATCCACAAATTGTTGTTCTGAGTGTCTAGTGTTTTTTGTGTCTGTTTCTTTTATGTTTGTAAAACGCCCACGATTCGGGTTTTTTTCGTAAGGAAAGGGGCACAACTTCTAAAGATTATAGCAAAAAAGTTTATCAATATTACCAAAAAAATGTTTACTGTTCATTTATAAGCCAAAATTCAATATACTCGTCATCGTATTCATAATATAAATTGTGATTCATTTTAGCTTCCTCCACTTTTCAGCCTTAATATATTATTAAATTAAACTATAGATTAAAAACAAATACACAATTTAACGTTCGGACACCTCACTAATGCATAACGTTACCACGTCGTTTATTTGTACCCTGTCACGTGATTATGTGTTGACGAGGGTGCAGGCAGGTGAATGCTGCGTTCTCGTCTATCCGGATACGTATTAATGGGCTTGGGACGCTGGCAATGTCTTGACGGTTACAGAACCGGAAATTGATTATCTCTGTTAGAAGTTGTGGTGTCCGGCTGTATCATGGGTTAGTTACCAATTTAGGACTCTGTGTTGTAGCTTTACTTTATATATATATGTCATACTTATGTTTTTTTTTTTTTTTTTTTTTTTTTTTTATACCACGACGGTGGCAAACAAGCATACGGCCCGCCTGATG
The DNA here is from genome assembly GCA_949316085.1 of Hypercompe scribonia. Lineage (NCBI taxonomy): Eukaryota > Metazoa > Arthropoda > Insecta > Lepidoptera > Erebidae > Hypercompe > Hypercompe scribonia. Next base: position 26,131,091 of record OX438968.1, on the reverse strand, counting down.
GTAAGCGGTTACCGCAGCCTATGAACGCCTGCGGCACCAGGGGCATCACGTGCGCGTTGCCGACCCTTTAAAAACCTATTTACCCCCTTCTTGAAGAGCCCCATACTGTAGTTTCCAGGGAAAACCTCGGCAGGGAGCTCATTCCATAACGGGATTGTTCGCGGGAGAAAATTTCTCTGAAACCGCACTGTGCGCGACCATTTAGGTTCCAATGTATGTGGATGAGCTCCCTGACGATGGCGAGCGGTGCGATGGTAGAAAGTGGCTGTGGGCATCATATCAAACAATTCTTCAGAACACAGCCCATTGTAGAGACGATAGAGCACACACAAGGAGGCAAAGTACTCTCCTAAGACTTAGTGGCTCGATACCGTCTGTGAGATCAGGATCGTCGACTATTCTCACAGCACGTCTCTGAACTGAATCGAAAGGCTCAAGCTGGTACTTCGGTGCTCCCGCCCAGAGATGACAGCAATACTCCATGTGAGGTCGAACTTGTGTTTTGTAAAGTAGTAGCCTTTGTGCCGGTGTGAAGTATCGCTTCGCTCTATTCAGAACACCAAGCTTTTTTGACGCCAGCTTGACCTTCTCTTCCAAATGAGCTCGAAATTGGACGTCACTGGAGATGTCGACACCGAGGATTCCAATGCTCTGTGAGATGGTAAGGGGTGTATTCTGGAATTGTGGAACCACAGTGAAAGGGGTTTTCTTAGCGGTAAACGCACAGACTTGTGTCTTAGAGGGGTTAAATTGGACCAGGTTATCCCGACCCCAATCGGAGACTCTGTGTAAGGTGCTCTCGATTTGAGACACAAGTTGTTCGCGACTTTCTACTACAGCGGTACGAGGGATGTTAGCTCGGCCCATGTAATATGCATCTCCAGTACTGTCGTCCGCATAACAATGGATACCATCCGTGGACAGCATATCATTGATATGCAGCAAGAACAGCGTTGGAGATAGCACGGAGCCTTGCGGGACACCAGCGTTTATGTCCATGCTTTCGGAACAGCTACCATCGACGACGGCTTTTATGCGTCTGCCGGACAAAAAGCTAGCCACCCACTTGCACAAACCCTCGGGCAGGCCGTAGGATGGTAACTTCGATAGAAGACCCCTGTGCCAGACCCGATCGAACGCCTTTGCTATATCCAGGCTAACTGCCAAAGCCTCACCTTGACTCTCAATGGCTGAAGCCCACCGGTGAGTGAGATACACTAGAAGATCACCAGTCGAGCGACCGTGGCGGAAACCATACTGGCGGTCGCTGATCAAATCGTGCTCCTCTAGGTAACTCAGGAGCCGTGTGTTGATTACACGCTCCATCACCTTAGAGAGAAGGGAAGTTATAGCTATAGGCCTGTAATTCGATGGGTCCGATCTATCACCCTTTTTTGGCACTGGATGCACATGGGCAGTCTTCCACGAAGACGGCACTTGCCTTTTGCGGTAGGAAAGCGCGAAAAGTCGCGTTAGTACAGGGCACAACTCAGGAGCACACTGCTTGAGCACCACTGCAGGTATGCCGTCTGGCCCACTCGACTTATGAACGTCCAGACAGTTTAGTTCCCGCCGCACTTCTCTTTGCGAAATGTGTATTTCCGGCAAAGAGTGTTGGCACGGCGGGTTAGTAGGCGGTACCGCACTCCCGTCCTCGTTCATGGTCGAGTTTGAGGCAAAGAGTTGCCCAAGTAGGTCGGCTTTCTCTTTGGCACTGTGGGCCAAGTTACCATCGGCATTTCGCAATGGTGGTAAAGACGACTGGCAAAAGTTTCCCTCGGCCGCCTTAGCAAGAGACCAAAAGGCACGACTCCCAGAGGGGTAGCCCGTAAGTCGCTCACCAATCCCGCCGATGAAATCGAATTTGGCTCTGGCAATTGTCTTTTTGCAGGATCTCGAGGCAGCATTTAGTTTGCGTCTCACATCAGAGATGTTCGGATCCTTATTAGCACGGGCCGTGGTCCAAGCCCTGTAGGCAGTCTGCTTGACTAGTCTGGCTTCCTTGCAGAGCCGGTTAAACCACGGTCGCTTTTGTTTTCCCGCAGCTACTGATGAGTTAGGAATAAAATATTCCATACCCACCAGGATCGTCTCAGTGACAGCGGCTGCGCAGGGGTCGGGGTCTTCTGACGCGAAACAAAGCTGCCTCCACGGGTACGATGCGTAAAATTCACGCAATCCATCCCAGTCTGCTGATTTATATTGCCACATGCGGCGCAAATCGGCTGGGCGAGGTGGAATATGCCGCGCGCATGGGACTACGGTCCGGACGAGGCAGTGGTCGGATGAGCCGAGAGGTGCGTCCACTGTGATAGTGTAGTCGTCCGGATGCGTCGTCAGCAGAAGGTCCAGCAAAGAGTGCGCATGGCTCTCGATATCAGGTATCCTTGTTGGGGAATGTACCAGTTGTGAGAGGCCATGGGCCAGAGCAAATTCGTGAGTAGACCTTCCCGCAAAGTCGGTGGATCGAGAGTTTAGCCACTCACAGTGGTGGGCATTAAAGTCTCCTAAAATCACCAACTCAGCACGGGGGTACTGCTCAAGAACTTTGTCAGTCGTCACTTGCAGGTGCTCAAAGAGTGCTCTAGTCTCCCTGTCGCCGCTATGAGACCTGTATAGGCACGCATAGATTCGAGTCTGACCTCCGTAGTCTACGCGCACCCACATTACTGACAGGTCCCTGTCTTCATAAAAATGAAGACGGCGACAGCAGATATCCTCCCGGACGTACATGCATACACCGGCACGTCTCAGGAATTTGTGTTCGAGTTTGTAGCCGGGGTAGTGTAGGTATGATGTATCGGCCGGGCAGGATATCTGTGTCTCCGTAAGAAATAAGAGGGTCGGCTGCGCAATCTCCAGATGAAGATGGACTGCGTTCAGGTTGGAGTGAAGTCCCCTGATATTGCAGAAGTCCATATACGTGGAAGAGGATGCCGCTGTAGATACTCTTTTTCTACTTTTCTTTGTCATTTTTTTTGGGGGGGTTCAATTGGTTTGTGAGGATTTACTGTGTTGACAGCTAAGGGGGCAATGGGGTGGTGCCAATCCGCACATGGCTGATGCGGGTAGTGCGATTTGTCGGCGCGGCGTACGAAAGGGCCCCCGCTCCCCTCCTGCAGCAGCAACCGGGTTCCACTCCGGTCTCCTCCTCCGGCACGACTACTACTGCAGGGATTTTTCGCAGGCTGGCGGTTCGGCCTCCCAGGGTGGAGGTTGTAGTGATCCCTGGGTTCGGGAACCCATCTATCCTGCGGGCGGCCAGCGGACAACCGTTTCAGCGGGTCTTCCTGACCGCCGCGCCCACATCCCGCGCCCACACGAGCCAGTAGCAGTATTATAAGCACCACTGGTCCCCCGTTGTCAAAACAGCGAATCCTCTAGAGCTCTGGATACCTTACTCACCACAGGAACACAGCACTGCCGAAAAACGCTGTGCTATTTGGTTGTGGTCTTCTGTAAGGCGGAGGTCCTTCCCCAGTCGGGCTGCTCTAATGTTTGAGCGGAAAATATCGCGCTATGAATTATGTATGTAATAAATTATGTATTTTACTTTTAGTCATTTCTTTTACTTTTTTTACTAATTGAGTACAGTGCTACTTAATAATATTTTCAAAAATTCTTAAAGTTTTAAATGAGTTATTGCACAATTCAAAAAATGCCATGGAATGTTTTTAATAACAAATTATACAAGGTTATAAATGCTCCAAGACTGTAACTGGCGATGGCTTCTGTTAAAGTCAATTTGTTTAAAAAGAAAAAAAAAACTTTCTTTTGTTACTTCTAAAAAAGATTACATTGCCAAAGTAGCGGCAGTTCGTTAAAAAAACTTATCAGGCGTTTCCACACCGCCCGACGTTACACTGACATAGAATGTTCATGGAATTGAATATAAATTCATTAATATTAAAATTAAAATAACTATAATTATACTTTATCATATTATACTCCTGGTTAGTTTCAATTTTCTTTAAAACGAAATATATTTGGGTATAATTTGATACCGGCAGTTGACAGACTAATAAATACAATGTGATGAAAACGTATTCTGTAATCATAAAAGCTAATTAATATCCTTACCGATCCATTCTCAACACAAATTTAGCCTTCACATTGGTACTGACATTTCATTAGCGTACTTACTTATTATAGTCTATGAAATAACCCTCTGATTACCCTGTGGAAAACTGATCGAATTTTGTAGATCTATGAACGGTTTTTCCCTGTCAAACTGTTACTGTTTCATGCGGTATACATTTATATGCAACAAATGTTCTTCAAGTTTCTATTCACAAAAAATACAACGTACCTAAGTTTTCATGTAATGAAACGTTCATAACACATTTATAAATTGCCATCCAGTCTAGGACTGAATATGGAGCTACTCCTAGGAAGGAAGTTTTGGTCGACTAAACTACGCTGGCTAGACTGGTCAATTTGTTGTAATAACTCTTAAAGTCTCTTACTATTTATTCATAACGACATGAAAATTCAAATTTTTGTGTCATGTGAAGTAAGAAACGTACATACACAAAAGACGACTCGAGTCGAAACATGAATTCTAGGTCCGTATTAAGAGAAATTTATATCCGTATCCACGGATATCCTTTAAACATCACTAACATCTACACATATACTTACATAAGTATATATCCGATAAACACTTTAGTCCAATGTCTGTATACGCAATATGTTATGAAAATAAACTATGAACAAATAACATCTAATCAAATAATACATTAATATTAATGCCTTCAACAATCTGAGCCTAATCAAAGGCAATTTATTGAATGAACATGTCCATTGTGTATTTTGTGTTACATGTTTATTGAACATGTTTATTGAATTGAAATTATGATCAATTAAGTGGTCCTTTCATTGATTGCTACGTAATTTACTGGCATACATTTCCCCAATACTAGTAATATTACTACATTACTAATGAACCGTGTAGTAAGTCAAATCGACGAATGTGTTGCGTTAATTGGTCTTTTAGTTTAATAGTTATCGATCATGTCTGATGATGGCTGATAAGTCATTATGTAACTAACATGTACGAGTATATATGTACTTATTGGTGAAATAATTTTTTGGTTAGTATTTTAGTTGTTAAAATTAAATTGATTTAAATCAGATTAACTTTTGCATTTATAATTTTAATTAGGATGATTCCTCTGGATACATAGGGTCTCCACCAAGACCTTAGGGCCTCAAGTCAATCTCACCTGCAAGTGATGCATCTGTTGCTCGATCGATGAGGCTCTAGCAAACAAAACATCTCGATTAACGCAATAGACTCGCCATGGGACTAAAATATAGGTGAAAAGTGAGCGTTTAACATGCCTCTGCCTACCCGTCCAGGAAACAGGTGTGATTTTATGTATGTTTGATTTATCTGATTGTAAGTTACTAGTTACCATAAGCATATCTTATGGTCGTTTGTGAGATGTATTGAATTATTGTCAGTTATTCAATGATAATATGATTTTAACGAAATTTCATAACTTTTTATCCTTGAAAAAAGAGATATAGACCTGTCCAATATAACAAAAATATTTATTGTGTCTTTTTATAAAGGAGAGACAGTGATAACTTTTGTTTATTTCTGAAAGTTCTTTCAACTTACCAATATGCAATAAGGTTCCAGGTCCTGCATCTTAGAAGCGCAAAGAAATGTATTTGCGACAAGTGCAGCGACGTTAAATACACACGTAGACGTTAAAAGGAAAAACATCAAAGAACTTGGAAAACGAGGCAGTAATAACGTTCACTACATTACTCGTATGTCTTGCAAAGAGATTAAAACCCGTCAGTACTCGTACGGGTCTCGTGTCGAGAATTTGTAATTTTATTTATTCTCCTAGAGTTTCTATTTCGACCTACGAAGCTTTTTCTTTATTTGTATAAATATAAATCTGCTTTCTAAGGCCAGCGGTGGACTGTGGCTGTTGATAAATATAATAGTTTGAATGTCATTAAAGCGAGAATTCTTAATGATGAAAATATTTGATTTATCTGTGTTAACGATTTTGAATTGAATAGTTTAAATAAATGACCATACAAAAAAAATATATATGCAAAATTAAATTGTTTTTCTTATCATTGAAGAATGTCTACCATGCTTAGTGTATATATTGGCTTTCATTAAATTGAAGTTATGAGATTTTTTGAACAAGTTGGTCCGTTTAAGTTTTATTACTGTTTGTTACGTGGTCGCGTTAAGTCCTGAATATTCTTAAAGTCTTCCAAAAGATATTTAGGTCCGTTATACTCTGTCTCTCTCTCAAACGCCAAGGATAGTAGAAACTTATATTCGGACCTTTATGCAACCTATAATTCTTCAGCACACCCTTTTTCAAGAAAAGCACAATCATACTCTTTAACCGAGCGTCAAATCGACTACCGTTACATCGAAGTGTTAACGCATTTCTACGAGAATGCTATGTCAATCAATCTACAGGATCAGTACTTGAAACTGATCCAACTGCAGCGAGGAGTGAGGCAAAGGAGACGCAATATCTACGAAACAATTCACCGCTGTGAACAATGCAGCTATACTGGAAAATGTTTTTACGTTTCTGGACTGGAATAGATTTGGTATCCACATTACTGGCAAGCATATCACTCACCTTCGATTTACTGATAACGTAATAGTCATGGCTAAAATCACGGTAGATCTTACTACAAATCACGATCGCATCAGTAATGTCTCTAAACGAGTAGATCTTAAAATGAGCATGGCAAAGATGAAAATTATGTCAAACATTCACATCGCACGCATTGCACTGAGAATTGGAGATTTTTCGCTCGAAGTTATTGGCGATTATATATATAGACTATCCAATGAGATAGATCCAATAATGAGAAAGAAGTTAATCTTTGGATCCAACTGTGCAAAAAATATATGTTGCTAGTACAGTACAACGGTATGAGAAGACTTAGATGGAGCGCAATGGAGAGCTCAATGTCAGAAGATTCTCTGCAGGATCAAATCTAGAATGAGTAGATCCACAGATGAATGCAGGTTACCTACGCTGAAAGCTGATATGATTATGATGTATTTATAACTAATTCTTCTGTTTTTTTTGAGTGACCAGTAGTCTTTGACAGTTCACTGTTGGACATAGGCCTTTTCTTAACCTGAGGTTTTAAGTTACTATTCAACTCTGGTCAGACTGGTGGGCATAGAATTTGTTTCAAGTTTACCATCGTTTTTCGGGTATTTTGTCGTACATATTTTTCCCTCAGTGACCACTTAAAATACCTTTGGGAAGAATAGGAATGGTGATACTTTGTATTCTTAGTCCGTCAGAACAACACACAATGATAATCAATACAAATAAATAAAATACCACTGGTTTATTCTTTGTTCAACTCCAACATTATTGTTGAATAAAACAAAATGAAAGGACATTGAAAATTATGGTATTTATGGATAATGCCGAGATCAGGAATGTAAAAGAACAAAGGTATGTGTGACCACATGTTGTCCGTGAGCTATTCAATATTCAACTTATTGCTGCTATTTCAATTGGAAATTATAAACGTACATTCGTTAGGAAGCGAAAATTAAACATAATGAATTAAAATAACTTTTTATTTAAAGCCAAAGAGAGTTAAGGAGTGGTCCCAAATTGTCACTGCAGCATTATATAGAAATATAGGTATTCCAAAAAAATAATTAATTGATCTTAAAAAACACTAGATGTGAAACTTATTTAGCCTTTCCTTCTAGATTTTTGGTTGTGGTCCATGGGATGGATGCGAATTGCCCAAGATCGGGATCGTTGGTGTTCCTTGGGGGAGACCTTCGTTCAGCAGTGGACGGCGATAGGTTGATTGTTGTCTAGATTTTTCTCCTTCTATAGTATATTATACATTTATTTCTAAGCTAAGTCTAAATCATTGCAGGGAATTAAAGAAACAGGTCTCATTAGATCAGCACCATTTGTGGAACATTAATAATTTATATTATTCTTCATTAATTATAAATTTAAATTCAACAAAGTTTAATCAAAGATTTTTATTTTTTTTAGGCAATAACAATGACCATATTGGTCACAGTTGTCAACGAATTAAATAGGCAGTGATTTGTTATCCGGACATGTTTTAACATGTCTATGTTCAAATTTATATGCAGTTTTTAATTAATAGGCAGTTAATGAGCAGACGGGTCACTTATGGAAATTAAACATCACTGTTCAGTGATACATGCAAACGTCGTTCGTACATAGTTTGCCAAACTAAAAAAAGTATTATATCTTAATAGCCACAATGCATGATGGTGTACTCAGCATTTACTTGTATGATACTGTGAATTGATACTGTAATACACATACATTATTTAGAGCTGAATGCAAAAGAAAAGTCAGCAATTGGCTTATGCTTAAAACATATGATACCATTTCTCTAATTTTACTGTGACCAAATAAAATACACACAACAAACATACACACACACACATATATACATACATATTTGAACATATAAGCAATAATATAGAGAGAGCCTGGATGACTTCGTGAGACGCCTGAGTTCAAACCTATTCGTGAGTGTCGATGGCTCGCAAGCCCGCCACCTGCGCGAGCTCACGCGTTACCATCGGCGACCGCCGGACAGGCATGGCCTACCGCGAGACCTCGTCTCCGTAGCAATCCCTACCGTACTATCCCCAACACCCTGCCTGGTGCTGGCTGACGAGCGCTCCGCGGGGTCCTCACCCCCTGGAGCTCGACCTCACTAAGCACAGCAGGGAACACAGAACGAGATCCGGGCGCTGCTAACATTCTGGTCACCTCAACCCCAGACTGACACCCGGATATACCAACAGGCCCAAGGGCCCAACCAAGTGACCCGCCTAGTCACAGGCGGCGCGGAGGACTACTTCGACAGGCCGTAGACCTGGTAAAGTCACCCTGAGACTGCTCCCAAAGGGATCTACGAGAAGAACCACAAGAGAGTTGTCAAATTTCATATATACTGGTTGTGGTATACATAACACAAGTGGGACCTTACTGTGGGTATCAGAGTTGCAAAATGTATGTTTGTTAGAACATTTTGGTAATAAGTATATTACTGTTTTGAAGTGTATTTCCACTTTTCAGCAACATCATGTACAAACGAATTTAAAGTAGGCGTTCTATCTGAACACAAAGCAGCTTTAGACGTACATACAACAATAATTTCTATGAACACGCAAGTTATAATATTTATTTGAAAATACTTGGTTCACGTATCTAATAACGATAGGTAGGTAGATATAATTATTTCTCTTGTACATAGCTCCTTTGATAAAACAATGTACTGTGTGCTTTCTGACATTTCAATTGATATCGAATAAAGGGTAATGTTTAGATGTTAATATTCAAGGTAGAGCTTCAGACGCGTTCGTGTATATTATTTTATATTATTAAGTTCTTCAATTAGAGTCAATAAATGTTAAGGTAGCTTCAACCGCTAATAATATATCAGTATGATACATATCAATGCTTCTTATCTTTGGTTCCATATTCGGCTCGAAGGACCACATCAAGATTTAATTTATTTAGAAAACTTAATTCAAATAGGTAAAGGATTACTCATAATTACTGTTAAAGGATAAGATGAGTCTTATATCCAGGTAGTTAGTTGATAGATGATACTTACCTTTTTTTTTACACGGGTAATACTTTTGGCACCATACCCTCTGTAGGGGGATGAAGGGTGTGTGTAGGATGCCCGGAGAACCGTTCTACCCACTAAACCCCACGGTGGCCTACCTCGGCAGTCGAAAGGAGCTCCAGGAATGCATTAGCGACTTCTGGAGTCCTCCCTGCCGATGCTCTCGATTGAGTATCTCATGCCCCAGGGCAGGACGCTATCGCACCTCTTACTGCTCTACACAATAAGAGACTGAACAGCGCCCTGCCCAAGACAACACCCCTCAGCTGCCTCGGAGTGTCACTTGTCTCGGGTCCTGCACCTTACCTAGCCTTCTTTACATATCCATTCGAATAGTAATATTGATTTTCTCATAAAATATAGGGAATTGATTTAATAAAATATCTACAATACGCAAAGCTTTATCCATGTTCATTTCTGCTCAAAATAGACACGAAGTAGGTCTAAGTTGTGCTTCAAACATGTCACCTTCAATACTATAAGAGAAATCGCCCATATTTTCTTTAAAATAGTGCTCCGATGAATTTTTCATTTCTGATCCTTTAAGCCTTAGATAAGGCTGTTCTCCAATACCTTTTAACGGCCAACGGTGAGTATCTTTACACGCATCGCAGGAAATAAAAAGAGATACGCATCTAGTTTATTGATTTCCGACATTGAATATTGAAAATGTTATTAAATGTACGGCAAAGAGTGTGCTTTGCAGTATTACGTTTTGTTAGGTATGATGAAACACAGAATAACACATATTATAGTAAAATTGGCAACAAGTATAAATACATATTATATAAAATTTTCAAAATTTTAGCCTTTTGAGAAACCTTATTTAGTTTTGGTTCTGTCATAAAAATAGTAGCTGAAGTATCGAATTCAGTAGTCAAATTCAAATCTGTCCTAGGAATAAATAGACACTTCAATGACTGCACGATTGGCCTAGTGATTTAAGCGGTCAGCACACCCCTCTCCACTTCGCTGAGTGTTGTAGGTTCAAATCCTATACGGGACAACACTTTGTGTGATCCACAAATTGTTGTTCTGAGTCTGGCTGTTCTTTGTGTCCGTTTCTTGTATGTTTGTAAAGTCCTCCGCGACACAGGATTTATTCTTAATGCGGGCGTTGTCTTCTTTAACTAGAAAAAAAAGAGAGTTTTACAAACCAAGAGCCTTTATACCTTAATCCGTCTCTGTCACTAAATCCGTTCGTAACTGACATGTCTCTTACCTACGAGCTTTAACCCTAAGCTGCGACAACTTAAACCTGAAATCCGTTATTGACTGATTTCTCTTACCTTCCGTAATATCTAAATATATATCAGTTAACTCTAACATTTCAAAAATAAATTCGTTTACTGAAGTGGTAGTAGGATAGGCAGTTTCGTGTTATAAATCTCAATAGATCAATTCTTAATTTTGCCCAATCCTTTATATTGAATGTTAGTCTTTTAATGAGATGGTTCAATATACCAAGTAATATTTTGTGCCTATTCGAAATTTAGACAGTTAGAAGCTGTGCAAAATCGTCCATATAGATTACTCACTCATCTCTAAAGTTGAAAAAAAATTTTTTTATACTATTTTTAAAACAAGCTAGTTTGAATGAAATATAAACTGATATAGTTTTATGTATGGATATCCTAGAAGGTCTGGGAGACCGAGACTTTTTACCAAAACTATTATCTTAACAATGGTAGAAAATTTTTAAATCATCATTGTCAACTGCCTTCACTAGCCCATTGCTGAAAACAGATCTGTCTTTAGCAAGGATGTCTTGGCCTACTCTACACCGCTTGTCAGACGAATTTGTTTCAAGTTTTCAATCTCTTTACAGTGATGTTGTTTTGGGTAGTTTCCTCCCTTAGTCGCCTCCTACGACACGACACACGCACCACACACACGTGAAAAAGTATCTCACTAGGCCGCCATAGCGTGGGTCGCCATACTGCACTGTCTTCATTCGCAGTGAGTAAGGCGACCACCGCTCTTCGATTCTATTCATGCTTTCCATCAAACTGAATAGAGTGACTTTGGCAGCTGGGTTATTTAAAAAAAAAAACACCCACAGTATGAATAAGGGTGGTGACACTTCATATTTGTAATCCGTCACCACACGGAGAGCTTTGAAAATCTTCCATAAAGATCAATCGTATTTATACGTAATCCTTTACCAATAATTCGATAAAATCTTTGTTGTTCAACACTAATTCTCTTATTCTCATAGTACGAGTAGGCCGGCTGGAGAATTCACCTGAACTTCACATTCAATTATTGATGAATAAGTTTGTTATTAGCCCACTTGTTGTTGAACAACAATTTACCCGCACATCGAATATAAATACGTCTGGTTTATTTACAAGGTTTACACGATTCGTGTTGAAGGTAAAAGTGTTATAAAATCTAATAGATTGGATATTTGAAAACTTGAAAAATACGTGTACTCGACAGGAGTAATTGAAATCTTGAAGTCTTCCGTTTTCAACTGTGAATAAAGAGTTATATAACATCGATAGATAAGCGAAGCCGTAGGGTTTATTTTTATATTTTGCGATGTCAAACTTCGCAGGAAATCACTGCAAGAAAGAAGGGAAACTTGAACAAACTCAAAACTTTCTTTCGTTGAAGAAGTTTGCGTCCAGCAGTGGACTGTTAAAAGTTATTGATGAAACAAAGTATTTAAAATTGTGTATTTCTCCTTTTGGATGTTGGCTGATACAGTTTGTGGTTTATGTACTGAGAGTTTCTCGTAATGTGATTGAAGATTTTGAAGTCTTTGGCAGCAAGCCAGACTGACTTATTACTTTTATATAATACCACTCATGTCTAGTAGTGAGACACTTATAAGTAGAATCATTTCAAACATCAATACAATTGATTTCATATCAGATATTAAGATATATACAATAATAAAAGGATCAAGCAATGGCTCCAATATCTACGAGTAGCTCTCTCTGCGTTAGACGAAAAATTTGTTGTCAAATATTTGCCAATGAAATTTATTTTGAAACATATGTAAATATACTTATCTAGATAACAATAAATAGGTGGATAAGATTCTATAAATATAAAAAAAAATTCGTCGCGATATATTGTCTATAACATATATTCGTATACATAAAAAAATCCACTTTAAAAAATTAAAACGATACGATATTCACGATTAAATACGAATTATAAGGTTCTGTATAATCGGAACCCACAAAACAGTACTGCTGTACTGTTGTTAAAGGAACACAGACTATTACATCAACGTCAGCTGTTAGTCGTCTACCAATTTTCTGAGCATATTTATCAGGCGATAGTTTACCTACTGTGGTTATAACCTTAAGACCTTTGAAGTCAAACAAAAACGTGTACATTCCAGTTGTAATGAGAGGTATACTTAGGTAGACAGGTGGAGGTGTAGCGGCAGGGTGGTATGCTCCGGCCTTTGTCCAAAGGAATGTAATAGTTGGCCTTTTCATACCTGCAGTGCCGGAATCAAGAGCCTCTTCAGTAAGTAGATACGTAGGTAGCAGACAGAGGGTTATCTGCATAATATTGTCAGTGAGACATTTTGCAAGATCTTTGCTAACAATTGAAGCATAAATATAATATAGGCTGGAATTTGGACATTATAAAGAAATTGTTGATTACGAAATGATGCAAAATTAACTTCACTTCTCTGATTATGCCTTTACCGTCCATGTCAAGATCCACTTATGGGTGGTTATGTCAAACACGAACTGATCAAACACCGCACGCCGTCACAAGCACTAGTAACCGATGAACCAAACGTACCCTAAAAAGAAAATACCTGGAATTCCGACGCACCTTCAGCTCTTTATTTTCGGCTTGCAGATGATCCCTTCCCGAGTGAAAACTCAGCTGTTTTCTTTCTACTCCAGAAAGGTGCTACTTTTGCTTGGGGTAGATCACTAAGTCTGTCACTTGCAGTCTTGCGCTTATACAAGTCAGAGATCATTCTAAACCTCTCCCGATCTCGCTCCGCTCGTTGCTATCAGTACAAGATGGTGCAGTTCCGCGCACTCTCGAGTGAGAGATTTCCCCCCTCTGATCGCCGCTATTACCGATCACGCCTCTGTTACGTCTACGTCAGGCATTCTGCCAGCGTGTGGACCGGTCGTAGCATAGGTGGCATTCAGGCGTTGGTTCTTTTCAGATCTGACACAGGCGATCTTCCAAGCATCTTTTTCCACTGATCACCTGCGTCAGCCGGTATGTGAAGGTCCCACGATCCCTCTCGAGCCAATCCTTTATGAGTCCTATGAATCTTAACGCCGCAATAATACCGTGCCCGTATTTGATTATGTCTGGAAATAGTGTTTACATTTTTCATACAGCTGCGGAGATTCTTTGTGCTAGAAAAATTGCTATACAATGGTACAAATAAATCTATTTGCAAGGAATCTCCATTCTTTGAACTGACATAGAGTACTCAAGACAAAAACTCAAGGAAAAAATACTATAAGAGCCAAGACATGAGTGTCATTAAACAAAATAGAATGGATTTTAAAATAGGACTCGAAAATCTTTTAACAGAAATATTAACTTTATCAAAGTAATATTTAAATAGTTTTTCTTTAAACCAAAAGTAATTTCTTCTCGTATCTGTAATACATTAGTCCCATAAATCACTCCACGAGACATTTGCAGATAACACCACACAACAAAACATACTAAGCAGATGCTCTACACGTACTGCCTCTTTTGTTATAAGTCTAAAGGCAAAGCGGTTACCACAGCCTATAAAAACGGAAGTGGAACAGTTTTGTTAAAATTTGATAATGTTAAAGAGAGACTTCTTGGTGTTAATTTAGTTAAGATTCATAAATTATTTTTTTAGGAGAAGGGTACTAGAGATGTGAACTTACCTCGAATCTTGAAATAGAAAATACTGTATAACCTACACAATGCTTTTAGAGCACGAGATCTCTAAAGCACAAATAACGCAATTTGACTGCAGTTTATATATTGAAATTGAGAAGAAAAATATGAGACGTGTTTATGGTATTTGTGTGTTAACTAAAGAGCATACCACGATGCCACTAAGGCAAGTTTACAATAAATTAGACGGTTTATGTTGTATCAGAATTGAGAGCAGCTATCAAGTTATTGAAACAGTAAGCCAACCATTTCATGCAATTATGTTCTCACCCCTATCATTGGATGACTACAGAATAATTGAATTGCACTGGAAACCATTGCTGTGCCTGACGTCTAGTCAATTAATGTGTCATATCAAGTTACCAAGATAGTGCTAGCTACTGCTAGATGCATATTGGATGGAATATTCAATTACTACTTCCTACATTTAAAATAGTTTACTATAACTATGTCTTACATATCGATTATAATTTTCGACACATATGCAGTTGGCTGAAATGATACCTTCTCCTAATTTTAAAAGCAGGTGACATAGGTAGTGGCAGACACTTATCTCAAGAAACAAAATCCTTCTATTAACACTAAAGTTAAAAAAAACTCTAAATTTGAATTCAAATCTTTTATCATCATGATCATCAGACTTTAACAGTGAACACTGCTTGACGTAGGCTCACCTTAGCAAGGAGGTATTGGCCTACTATTCTACGCTGGCTAGATGGGTTCATATAGGGTTTGTTTCAAGTTTTCATTCTCCTAACAGTGATTTTGTCCCTTCGTCGCCTGTTACGACACCCACAGTAGAAGTGGTGACACTGTGTTCTTAATCTGTCACATGAATTTAAATTTTTGTCTACTTTATTCTTTGCCAACTGATATTTTTATTCTGTGACATCATATGACAGGAATACTATGCTCTGTGCCAATTTAAATGTCAGAATATGAACAAATCTGAGAACATGAAAGCTTGTTTGCCTAAGCTAGGGTAATCCTTTGACATCTCTAACATTTGTCAGAAATTACTATTGAGACTGTTTGTTTCCTCTTTTCTGGGTTTCTTTTCTCGTTCTATTTCTCAGTAATTAAGCATATATATGTACACGTTAACACACAGAGTAGAATAATGTGAATAATTGACAGATATGGTGATCCAGTGACCTATTGACCTACTGACTATTAAGCCAATTATTTTTAACGGAATAGAGTTGTGTAAGCTTTTTTTTAAAAAAAGCAACGCCCGCTCTAGGAATATATCCTGTGGCGTGGGGTACTTCACAAACATACTAGAAACAACCAGATTCTAAACAACTATTTGTGGATCACACAAAGTGTAATACCGTGTGGAGTTTGAACCCATAACACTGGATTCAATAGAGGACATGTAAGGCTCTTCACACTTACGACGATAACAGTCACCCCTGCATCAATAGGCCTCCGGTCTAGCACTCACCAACGAAACACGACAGCATAGATGCTGTCGCTTCAGGTTGGTATTCTATGAGAGGGTAGTACTACCCCGGTCGAGCAGGCCCGTTCGTGCTGAAATCAGCGTGGTTGTCGAAGATAGTACAACTTCTAAGAGTTTTACTGATCTGCAATCTTTTAGTGTGGTAATTTGGATTAATGGAATCCGTCCATTAGATGCTTAGACTACATCATCGGAACCAGTAGATTTGCTTGAGGTCGACACGTGGCATTTTCTACAAGTCAACCCTTTATAGGATTTAGTACAGGACTGCCAGATTTCCTCGCAAAATGGCATCAAAGTTTTTGACAACTTTTATAAAAGAATATTCTCGTTCTGTTTTAAAGTAGTGGAACTCTATCACTTTAATTAACTCACAGATCAAATATCCCACACTGCAATTTCTAGTTTTATTCTGTTCTATGTGTACATTTCTGTTTCTCTTGCTATGGTAGTAAGCGTGGAGACAATCGGGCAAAAAGGATATACCATATCTTTTTATGTAATCATCATTGTCCTAAAAGCTAACATCAGAAACTACTTTAATTAATTAGAATTCCCAGAAGGTGTTGAAAGTTGTTCCGTATCTCGAGATTACTTTGTTAATTTGCATCTGAAATCCTAGTTACCAACAACATCTGACATAATAGTATCTACACTTTTTTATCAGTTTGATTGCGACTTTACAAAAAGCTGCATGAAAAGAAATCAATATAAAACTTTTACATATGTACTAAATTAACCATTTGTAACTAAAACACGTAGCCTTTGGGTGGTAGTAACTTTTCACTTTGTTCTTTACCAATAACAAGAATAATTTACCACTTGAAATAGTACAATTAGGTTTATTTAAGTTCCCAAGCCACGAATTGCAAGATAAAGCATCTATTAACACAATCGGTTGTAACAAATTTAGCATTTTACATAATATATATTTCAATTTGTGTTCTACATACGTTAACTTAAACCCAAAGATACGACAGTTCGAGTGAACACTCACCTTTGAATTGATACAGATTTCGGTAAACATTGGATACATTGTCCAAACGTAAGAATGATGGAAATTGATTATCGTCATACATATTCACCAGCGACTCAATCACAAGCTCATGACGCCCTTTGATTCTCTACCCAGAAATTAGGACAGAAAGTTTTTGAGCTTCAGAAACTCCACTCAAACATTGTTTCACTTACATCAAGTACCAAAAATTTTTGTAGCCTCTGTGTAGACGACGCATAAGAGCGGTATATATCTGTAACAATAACCTAAAAGTTATTTCAAATGTTTGCTGTGTATACCTGTTTACCTTAAGTAATATATACACAAATACTTTGTAATTTATTTTATTCATAAATATATTAGGTGGATAGGCGCGCGTGTATTCTTAGTACACTGAGACAGACACTAATAAAACAGTCCGTAGTTACCAACCGTGAAGAACCGACATTTCTTTTTCTTTCTTTCTTTATTCAAAAGACAACGCCCGCGTTAGGAACAAACCTGTGTTGCGGAGACTCCACAAACATACAAGAAACGGACACAAAGAACACCCAAACTCAGAACAACAGTTTAAGGATCACACAAAGTGTTGTCCCATGTGGGGTTTGATCCCACAACACTGGCGACCGCTTAAACCACTAGGCCAACCGTGCAGTCGCACTTTACAAGCTAGCGCGAACACCCGCACGTTCACACCTTTTTTTTTTGTACTGTGCGGAAATCCCCAAGGATACCACCGAAGGGTGGTTATGTCGGACTCGAACCGACCAATAACCGCACGCCGTCTCAGATACCAATAGCCAGAGGACCAGGTGCGCCCTAGTAAGGAAATCCCTGGAACACGTTTACACTCAAAATATCACAAATCATTTGTGGCTTTGATTTTGAAATTCCCTGGTCACCGCATCACCATACATCAGCTAGGCGCTGCTCTTTCTGTTCTTTTAAAAAGGTATTTCATCTCAAACATAACAATGTTGGAATAATTCAAAGTCAATATCAATGTCTGCTTTCTTTGCGCTAGTTTATTTCCAGTAGAAATATTATGGAATGAAAATTATCTAACAAAGTAAACGATACTTTGTAACTCTGCGGGCAGATGAAGGCTCTTCCGTTTGATGTTTAAGTTTAAAATAAATATTGGAATTCAGTTACTGACATTCTTTTAATTTCTTGAACGTATATTCCACTTTACGATATCACTTCATGGAAAATAATTATTAAGATGATATAGAATCTAGTCCTACGAATACGATTGCCTCGGTGGCGTAGTGGTAGTGAATACGACTGCTATGCTAGAGGTCTCGGGTTCGATTCCGGGGTCGGACCAAATATTCGTATGATCTGCATATATTTGTTTCAAAGTTTGGATGTTTTCTATGTATTCTATCAGTCAGTCTAGTTATCATAACATAAGCTCTGCTTAGTTTGAAACTAGAGGACGTTGTATGTCAAATGTTCGAAATATTTAAAAAATGTCTGTTAATTAACCTATCGCAGTTCGCTGCTGAACGTGATTGCTCATAAGTGTGCCTACTATCGTGGTCTAGGGTCAGTCCGCATCCATCTGCTCCCAGCCACTTTCTTTAGTTCACTGTCCATAACCTCACATTCTACGAGTATAAATAACGACGAAAAACTAAACTCTTTTTAAATAAATGTAGCGCACCATACTTATCATACTTAGTTTTCATATGCAAAGCATACAAATAGTATAGATGGCTAAATTTAAAAGAAAATCTGCTATAAAGTTTTGAACCATTAGAATACTTACTACCTTAAACCATAGCCGTAGATAAAGTAAACATAATGATTTTTCATCTTGTAAAAGTTTTTTTTTTATGAAGAGCCTGCCAAAGTGGCTCTACTCTGCCTAATGGAAAGCATAAAGAGAATCCAAAGAGTTGTGATCACCATACTCATTGCAAATACAGACAATGCAGTATGGTGACCCACACCATGGCGGCCTAGTGAGATGCCTCTCCACGCCACGCCTGCGGACGCAAAAGGCATGACAGTCATCGTGGCAGTGTAAGCCTCACATAGTTAGCACGATAGCTGTCACCCCTGCATCAATGGGTTTCCACTCTCGCACTCACCAACGACACACGACAGCACGGATGCTGGCGCTTTAGGTTGGTCTTCTATGGGAGTATAGTACTACCCCGGTCGAGCCGGCCCGTTTGTGCTGAAATTAGCGTGACTCTACTACCTTGAAATAGTCTATAGGATATCAATTGAAGTTATAGTAGTCAATGAAATAAAATGAAACATTCAAACCACTTGAAACATCAGGCAATCTCTATTAACTTTAGGTATTTCTGTGTTGCTATCTATACCTATAGGTATGTATTTAACACAATTGCTGATACCTTTCCTGTCTTATCTCAATTATCATAACTAATATATTAAATGTTGTTTATTTGGTAAGTTTTGACATTGAAATTATATAACTGAATGCAATGAAATTTTAAAAATACGTTGTCTATTCGGTTGAGCAAAGTCTGATAGCTCGTTTCTTTTTTGTTTAAAGATAAGTTCCACTCTGGGGATAATCCTGTGTCACGGGGGTCTTTACACACATACATGAAACGGACACAAAGAACACCCAGTTTCAGTGCAACAATTCGAGGATCACACAAAGTGTTTTCCCAAGTGGGATTTGAATCCTCACATTCTGTACAATAAAAAACTACGTGACCGCTTCAACCGCTTCGTCATTCATACAGTTCTAAAATCTTTGTGAAATTGTAAACAACTTGTCAGTTGTACAGAAAAGTTTGTACGATAAAGTACAGGATGTTTCCACAAAAAAAAGATCGAATCTCGTGATCTAAGCGAAATACAGAAAATATTTTTCATCATGTTATCCATTCCCAATATCCATGTCTTTGCCTCAAACGAGTAAACAAATATTCGTATTAGTATTTATGTAAAAAGACACTTATTCAATAAACGAATTCGTTACTTAACCGAATTGTTTCTTTTTAACACGCTTTTATTAGCTTGGGTTGTATCTATGTATGTATATAACGGAATCTTTGAGCTTAGTTTTCACCGATTTCTAAAAATCTGATCAACTTAAAACTTTGCACACGTCTCAAGGTCCGATGACAATGCGATAATTTGATAATAGATTTATGAGTTTGTCACAGACTAAAAATTGAAAAATAAATAGAGCTGAAAAACTAAAAAAACACGCTTTTATGAATTCTATGAACAAGAAAATGCTTATTCTAACATTGAATTATCAAGTATTATTATAATTTCTGGAATAAATCATTATATATAAATCATTATAAAGTGATATTATATACAATAGCATCTCAGCATACACAAAGACTAACAATACGATTAGTAGTAAACAAAGGTGTATTTAGCCTAGTCTATAGCAACCATAATAATTTCCATACTCATAACATCAACACAGATTTAGCAATTTATATTTCACTTGTACAAGAGATAAACTAGAATAAACTATGATCCGTCACTTGCCTCGTACAGCCGATCTGAAAAAGAAATATTACATGAGATATATCCAAACCCATGCCATTTTGAAATCGTAAATAAAGTAACATACTTCAATCAGCAAAGTATGCAGTATGCCGTACACTATGGCGGTCTAGTAAGATGCTGTTTCATCTGGTAAACAACTTAGCTTACCACACTCGGCCACATTTTAGCCACAATCGGTCTTGGTCATATAAAATAGTACATACTTCGCAGAATTTCATTTACTATCTTTCTTTCCTTTTGCCACATCTCAATCAATTGAAAAAAGAAAAAGAAAAGATATAACTCATCGAATATTCAAGCTTCTGAACTGAAAACGTGAAAAAAGTTTATATTTTATATTCGTATTTAAATAACAATAAACAATTTGCCAATTTAACTGCTTTTGAGTAACGCTAACAGCAATATCACTTGTCAGCACATTTTTATATCAGTATCAAAAGGATTTTTAACAAGTTGCTCTAAGCTCATCACTCGAATTACATTGGAATGGAAAAAGTTACGAACAAATATTAAAATACCCCTGCTTTATTTGCATGAAGGGCCAGTTTCATTTTGCATTTATAAAGAATTATCCTCTTTCGTTCTGTTTATCGTTTTTGCTGTCGTACTTTTTGTTAATTGATAATATTTTATACACGACGAAAACACTCTATTTGTATATTTTACAAAATAACACTGTTCAATAAATGTTTAGAGGCAGTCTCTCAATAATGACTGTTACGATATGTGTAACAAACGCATTCAAGTACAAAACATGAAAGTTATGGCAGCTTAGACTCGAATTCACTTTAATTCACGTCTCAAGCCAACAGAAGTATGAAATACATTTATTCGATTTGACATACTATCAGTCTCAACAACGATACTTCGTTTACTTGATTTAATGTTAGATAAATCTAACTACTGAAGACTGAAACAGTACCTACATCTGTTCATAAATTATGCCGTCTGTTTGTAAATATCAAAGGATTACCATTTTTCTTCTCTGATTGTTTAATTATGACAGAAACCAATGTGCCACCAGGCGTTCCCACTCTCTGGCGGCTCGCGGTCTCGTCGACGGTTCATAACGGCGCCGACGTCTTCTTCGCTCGGGATCGACCCTCTCCCGATAAAGTTCAGCGGTCTCTTTCTGGAACATAACAGCTTCGCAGAAAAAGTTCCTGGCGGTGACAGGTCTCGTCCTATTTAATCAACTAGGACTCCGCGTTCAGAGGCCCACGCCAGACAGTCCTCCAGCGTTTGCTGTGCGGAGTCCCAGTTGGCTGCGCAGTAGTGATAGTGTGCCGTCTCCTCGCGTCCGATCTTATTCAGATATTCGCCAAAAAAACCACTGTTGTCTGACTCTAACTGTTGTCGCCTTCGACGAGATGGTGCAGTATCCTCGTACGACCCGAATGGCCGCTACTTAGCTTAACTTAGCTCGGCAGCGGGAGGAGGCCGATTTGGCCCATATCGGCGCTCCGTAGAGCTCCCACCCCCCGAACTCATGGGATCATCTGCTCAAAATGCTCCTCGAAGCTTCAGCGACTGTCTAGGGTGAGGCCGAGGTACTGAAGTACGGTATGAGAGTGTGAGCCTTACATTACCACGATGACTATCGTGCCTTTTACGTCCCCAAGTAGCGTTAAAAACATCTCACTAGACCGCCACAGTGCGTGTCACCATACTGCTTTCTGTCAACCAGAGTAAAATCACTTTGGCAGCACTTAAATTGAAAAATTAAGAAATATTACTAGTGATATTTACCGTGGCTTTTTTGGTTTTTCTATTAGCTATTGGATATATCTAAATACACGCAAATTATAGACAAAATACACCCATATACAAAACAAATAATCTATTCTCATCATACGAACAACGCAGTGCAACAAACATTTACAAATAATTAGTTATTCATGAGCTTAATAGGTTCTATTAAGCCTGAAGCTTGATTAACATCCTCACAAGTGCAGTCGAATTCAAAGCTGATAGTGTTTGATTTCACATGCAACAGAGCTGCCATGACATCCAATCTAATTAGAGCTTCTAGAAACTGATCTCCCTCGATATATATAATCACGATAGTTATGTTTAGAGCTTATTTAATAGTTTAAATTAGAAAACCGAATAATAATAATACTAAAATCTGTCCCTTTTTGTATACAATTTGTCTTATTTGGTACTCCTGTTGAGAGTACTTCATCACGGGAAAAAATTGTGAAAGTGTATAAAACTCTTGGGAGCCACAAATATGTACTTTATGACTTTAACCTAAGATGTGCAAATAACCTATTTTGTGGAAGAAAAATAAAAACATTATTATTGTGTACAAATTATTGAATAAAAGCAACAACTTCAAGCTTCTCATACACGCCCGTCTTATTTCAAATTAGACGAAGTCTAATCGGTGTAAACAGTACATTGATAAACATCCTATTATTACTGGAATCCTAACATTACTAAATTTAATAGTTCAATGTTCATGAAACAATCAATAAATCGTCTTCATATTCTCCAAATATATTTTTTACAATAAAGGAATCAGTCAGGCAATCGAAAATTAACATTTTGGAAGAAACCTCCTAACAGTAAACTTATATTATGAGGATTCTATAATAATTAAATTTGCAAAAATATATCACCTTTATACATTTTAGCGAGATTAGAAGTTCAAAACATTCTAAATCAGATACTGAATTTTAAAGAAACAATTATAAAACTCTAAAATCACGCTAAACTCTCCGCAAAACGTGATCTACGAAATGTTTGTAAGACCAAAGAAATTCCCTAACAGATTCGAAGGCCAGTGTTACTCTAAAATTCAAACTTTCAAAATTCAAGCACATAAAACTTCGGTCCAAGTTACAGGTATACTCATAGTTAGTGAAGTTTCTGAAAATTATAGACGTCACTCCTTTTGGGGCGAGAAAGTACTGTAGATGACGTCTCATAACTTCTTTAAGACGTGGTTAAACTTTCTTACCTTATACTTTACTTAATACAACATTGTTACTTAATATAACTTCAACAACAGGTATGAAGTACTTCTTCATTAAGATGGCTGCACACTATTAAGTGTTATTAATGTACTAGTAATAACTTAATATGCAACTAACGCGTAGAGGTGGGCGAGCAAGTTCTTGAGCCTTATTTTTTCCTGCTATAATGATTTAGATATGATTTGTGGTATAAACGAACGTTGTCTGTTGTTTTGTGTAGTCGGGGTTTAAAAGAACTTCGAACTGGACTTTCTAAATTTGTGTAACATAAAAAGCTTCACGTTCACTAATTTTTTTGAATAAAACAAAAAATACTGTACAAAACAGACACTGAAAACGATATTTTCAGAAATTACACTGAGTGCAAACTCAGAATCACAAACAATTACCGCGTATAAAGAAGAGTTAGCGAACTAAAGTTGGGAATAAGATGAAAATTCGCTTTGTAGTTTGAACACAAAGGCCACACGCCACAGAATAAACCGAATAGACAATCGAATGAATCCCAACACCGACCAATATTTAATTATTGCGGACTGCGCTAACGATCGTTTTAACTTTTAGAGAAATATTTAAAATATATGCAACCGAGACTCTCTGAACTTTAGCGAGTTAGAATGTGGTTGTACTGTTTAAAGGGCTTTTAGAACTAAATAAGGCTTAGTTTGAAATCAATGAATCAGTAAAATACTGGTATTTTATTTAGATTTTATTTCAATCATGACACACAAGGACGTCTAAGATGTCCTCGTGAGCATATCGTGTTTATAGTTTTTCTCATAAAATAAAGTGTTTACCAGCAGTTGAGTCACCGAAACCTGTGAATTACTTAGGAATATATTAGTTTATCAGCTAGACTATCCAATGTACTTTTATTCAGAAAAATATACTATTACTACCAGAAAACAAAGTACCTGTCAACACCGACAGCTGTGGTCAACAGAAATTCGACCCCTCAAATATTATTAGAAAATTTCAAACACAAGTGTAGCAAGGGCACACATAACTCAGTTCGGCCTCCTTAGCAAATATTTCGCTTTCATACTCTTTCTACAATCACTAACGACTCTATTCTCTTGTATTATTGATTAATATTTTATTTTAATCACGTGAATTAACATTGAGAGACGTCATTTCCATATATTTGTTAGTTTTCTAATAACGTTCACGCTTATAAAATGTCAACTGGGTTGGCAGGCATTATAAACTTTCGACCCTCTTTGTCGCTTCAGTAATAAGGAATTGCTATTAGGTTAATTTCATTTCTCGTTATTAGATATTGCATCATGTATTTACATAGCCTGTATACGGTTGCGAAATCTGACTGACAGAGAGCTTATCTAGCATTGAAACAAAAATACTAACTTAAAGAAAACAAATGGGTATTAATAACGCTTCATCTTTTAGAAATTGACGCAATGAAACTGTTGCACGTTGTCTGTAGAGATCGTAGCCGGAGCTGCTGTCTTCGATTACTTAGATTATGTTTCACTCTTCGAACAACAAATTACTTATCGAAGAATCAATAATTATCTTCTTCACCTCTTTCATGTTAGTTAAGAGTAGCGTCTTTAGCCCAGATACAAATGTTTCGCATCGATTCTGTCTCTATAATCGCTAATTCCTCTGTTCTCTATTTTTATTACCTAATACTTTGTTTCGACCACGTGACAGCGTTGAGAGACGTCATTTCCATACGTTTGTTAGTTTTCTAATAACGTTCACGTTTGTAGAATGTCAACTTGGCTAGAGGGTGAAGGTAAATCTCCTTTCCTTTATATAAATTTTAATGAAGTACACACAAAGAAGTGGCACATTAAAAAAATTTTGCATTCATATTTAGAACGTCACATTTAGAGACAGAACAGAGATCATAAACACAAGTGAAATTGTAAAAAAAAATATCACATAATAAATAATAAGATATCAATGTGAACATGATCTCAAATCCAATTTACATACATAATCGTTTATCGAACAAGAATAAATGTGAGTACAAATATTCTAAATTTGAGATAATAATATAAGTACGAACATATTAAGTTCTGTCAGACTGACAGTGACATGTATTTTAAACACTGTAGCTAAATTCCGAAATTGAAATTACAATACCGTCATGTACACAGTAAATGTTTAACTCATGACACTTCACAGCAAGTTATTTACGTCACAACTGGCAGACATAAAATTTAGTTGTGCAAAATAATTTCAAAAAAATAAACACCCAAAAAAATAAGACAAAAAAGGTGTACGCAAACCTCTGTTTACTACACGGCTAAAACTAATAACATCCATGAACGGCTGTATAATGTGGGTGTGTCAGAGAACTACGGCACCATCGTGTGTCGTCACGTTACCTGTCATCATAAGCCACAACGTCACATTGTGTTTATAAACACATCATAAAGCCACGGTTTTACAGACAGCGGGGCGCGGTCGTGACGCGGCTTGAGGAAAATTATTGTTAACATAAATCACTTACAGGGAAAATTTGTGAGAAAAAATACTGTCGACGTGAGTTTTGCTAAATTAATGTTTAATGTTTTATTAAGCAAATTACGTTATTGTGTACATCAAGAACGGATTTGGTAATATTAGAGATAATTGACATTTTCTACAAATAGGATTATCATCCTAAAGAAACAATTTGTACAGTAATAATCATACCTAAAAATTATATATATTATGTTATAAATACATAAAAAATATAGTTAAATAATATATATTCACGAAAGAGATTATTATTTTCAAACAGGCAGAGCCGTGTGGTGACGGATTAAGAATACATAGTGTTACCACCCCTATTCATCCCGTGGGTGTCGCAAAAGGCGACTAAGGGAACAAAGTATACAAGACAACGTCATTACAAAGAGAAGGAAAACTTGAAACAAACCCTATTCCAATCCGTCTGGCCAGCGCGGTATAGTAGGTCAAAACCTCCTTGCTAAGGAGAGGACTATGTCCACCAGTGGACTGTAAAAGGCTGTTGATGATGAAGCAGAGCCTATACTACATTAAAGATACTTATATATTTATACACACAGAGCTTTTGCATGTTTCATTTACCTATGTATCGGACACAGGATATATGACTTAATACCTACTGTGACTGAATACGAAGGCATAAAATGAAATAAAACTACAAAACAAATTGAATGTTTTTGTCTTCATTTCTTTTTTCATTAATATCAATTGTAATTATCTTTATTTCTGTTTATCTTAGCGCTTATAATATTATACTGGAAAGTAAATAAATAAATACTTCAGACATTTACCACACGACGTCATCTAGTTTCAAACTAAGCAGAGCTTGTGCTTTGATAACTAGACTGACTGATAGAATACTTATATACCTTTTTTTTTGTAAATACATACATATTAGACATAGAAAACACCCAAACTTCGAAACAAATATTTGACAGATCATACAAACATTTGGTCCGACCCGGGAATCGAACCCGAGACCTCAAGCACAGCAGCCGCATTCACTACCGCTGCATCACCGAGGCAGTTAATTAATCTTTATAATATAATAGATAAAAGATAATATCTTTAAAATACATGTAGTTAGAGTTTATATTATGTTTAGTGTCTGTTTGTTCGCTCGTTGTAAGACGCGGCCTTACCGTGTGTAATGAAGTATGCCGTCGTAATTATTTTGTCACTATTTCGAGCATATGTCACATGCATGATGTGTTCACTTAGTCCGCTTTAATTGACTGCGAGTACTGTACTTATACATGTACTTGGACCAGTTGTTGTGGAGAACCTAGTGGCAGGCCTTTGTCCAGCAGAGAAACTGTTCTTCCACGGTTATTTTTGAACTGTGAAATTAAAATTATATCTATGTAAAACTCTACCCAAAAGGAGTAAAAAATCTACAACTTTTACTCTGCTTTACAGTTTGACTTTTTGATATGTCAGAAAAATAATTAAATTAATGGAAAGTCAATATTTTTAACCTTTGTGGAATGGAATAAAACATACAGTTGTGGAATGTGCGGCATTTCAAATTTAATCAATTTTTTTTAAATTAAAAATTTCATGTTTCGTAACTCCCTTATCTTTTTTTTTTTATATTAGACCTGCCCAAAGTGACTCGATTCTGCCTGATGGAAAGCATGAATAGAATCCAAGAGCGGTGGTCGCCATACTCATCTCAAGTATGTTTTTTTATAATGAAGTCACCACGGCGTTTCATGATTATTGTTTTTTATTTGCATAAAGTACTTAATGTATAGCAGCCACAGTAACCTCAGAAGTCGGTAAATTCTCAGTCTATTATTGAACTATATATACCTATTATTATTCAAACGCTTAGTGGGCCTTCACATTTTAAATTATACATCGTTAGGCATACTTACACGAGTATACACAAAACAAATATTTATTCTTATTAATCAAAAATTCTTCGTACAATTAACCCACCTATAAACAGAACATTTATTCCCAATTACGCTGTAGATCCAAACTAAGCCATGTCAACATTAGCTAAACTAATTCGAATTCTCTCAACCTTTACACATAAGACCAATCAAGACTCTACCCCAAGTGGTCGTTTACAAATACCAGAATGGCTAGAACTCTCTCACAATTTAATCTCTAAATGAAACAGAGTTCAACCGTAATTGGATATAGTCCAAAATATCTTGAACTCTAGCACCTTTGGTAGGCAAGGTTTCTTGTAGTTTATCTTACATTGGTCGTTTATCGAACGATCCTTAAATCAGTAAGGTTGTTCCAATACATTTCCAATATAATACCTCACTATCGATCTGACCTGACGGAGTAATTACGGCCTCTAGTGGGCTGCTGGTACGAAAACACTAGTTCAATCATCCATGTTGAGATACACCCACGTTTTTACTAATCTATTTAAGAATAAGAAACTGTGATTTAAAAAAAATAAACTTGTAACAAATAACGACGGTAGTTTTGAAGAACTTTACAGCCTTCAATAGTCTACTGAGACGAAGAGGTCTACTATTAGATTGGAAAGGATGAGCAATTTCAGGACCTTCATATATAATACAATTTGCTAACCCTTCAATTGACACCAAAACCGAACCATATGAGAGGTTTAAATAAATTTAAAATGTGTTTTATGTGATTTTAAATGTATTTGAATGGGTTCCTCGGTGCTGTAGACTCAAATTGAACCATCAGAATCTAACCTAATCTTTTTTTCTACTGAAATCATTTTTATATCTGAGTCGCCTGTAGATAGTTAAGGTATACAACTGCTCCCGGTATGTGGCACCACAGCTGAGTCGTTTTTAGACAAAAGTTTATAATGGGTCTCAACTTATTTGTTTTTTTTTATATTAAGAGCCTGTCAAAGTAACTCTACTCTGCCTGATGGAAAGCATGAATAGAATCCAAGAGTTGTGGTCACCATACTCATTGCAAATGCAAATAATGCAGTGTGGTGACCCACACTATGGCGACCTAGTGAGATGCTTTTAACACCCCCCTTGGGGACGTAAAAGGCATGACAGACGTCGTGACAGTGTAAGGCTTACACAGTTACCACGATAACTGTCACCCCTGCATTAATGAGCCTAGGAATGTCGAATGTTGAATGTTTAGAAAGAAAACACAGAAGCGATAAGTATGTAGTGATTCTATTGAAACTACACACATCGATGACCTCAGACACTATTCTAGGGACGATCCGGATTATTTGACATCAGATCCCCCGGAATCGACGCCAAATCTAACTTAGTTGAATCTCGAAGGGCTCAATATTTGTTAAATCTGTTAGTAGACATTTTTCAGCTTCTTATATTTTACAGTCTAAGTTTATATTTGAAAAGAATTTAAGCGTAAACAAGGTATTCGAAATTAGATGTTTCCCTCACAGACAGGCTTTCAGCAGCCTTAATACCACGGGTTTCGTAATCTCACCGAACTGTCAATATAACTTTTTGGCATGTTGAATATTTCATGACCTGTTTGTGTCTTCAGTATGCTAATTGAGGCTTTTGATGTGACGGCAGCACCTTGGCAAGAGTGTGAGTGGGTCGATGACAGGTGAAGCTTCATTATATCATCTTCAGACTATGTAGATGATATTTAGGTAGCGAACTTAATTATAACTAGAAAAGCGATTATTTGTAAATTATAAATGATTCAGGTCGTAATGATGGGGTACATTACATAACTTAGAAAAATGATATATTGAATAATAAGTAAGTCATCTATTTAAATCTCTAAAATCGATTTTCAGGCACTTGACAACGAATGGACACTATCACGACAAACGAAACGACGCCGTAGACACGCCCACCGTTAACATAGTTTTTATTAGTAAACTACACTACTCGTATGTCTTCGTGTGTTTGGTTTTCGTGCTTCATGTTTTTGGTTAAACGTACTTTGCTTAACTTTAAGACGGTTGTCGTTTAAATTATAACGTTTTTACTTTTACTAGTCATTTTATATAATAATCATTATATCGACATCAAACTCCCATTTATAAAGATTAAAATTTTGTACCATAATTAAGTCTGTCTCTAAATTATTAGTTTCCTTTCCTATAAAAAAGTTGGTGCACTCAGGCGTTGCTGATATCAACTAACCAACATGAGTGCTATTACTGCTGGCTGGTTGGTTTTACGGTGTGAGCGCTCGTTGAAATCACATCATGTTAGCCTTTACCGATCCAATGCTGGATATAGCCTTCTCCTTAGAGAAGGACAAATCTCGGTAACATGCATCGACTCACTGTGAGACCGTGGTAACGAAGTGAGGTTTTTTTAACCGACTCTCGGTCGGTTACTTGTTGAGTCGAGACTTGCATACACACAATTAATTAAAAGTAAAACAAACGAACAAATCTTAACCCATTACTTCCCAACCATCAAAAATTTAGAATTTCCTGTTTAAATCACAAAATAAATTTGTCAATACAGTAAGAAAGAATAATGTGAAGCAAAAAACAAAAATTTATTTATTCTAGGGTCTGAATCTGCCTGTATATAAATGACATTGGGATCATATGTTAAGAAAAAATATATTATTATGACTTTATTGGCTATTTTACGTTTAGTAAAGATTTACTAACAATTTTAGGTAATTTGATATATTTACTACTTTTATTTATATAGCTATAATTAGCTATATAAAACAAACAACAATGCACTCTTAACGGCCACGAAATATATAAACTTTGAAATTATATATCTAAATAATGTCACTGTATTTTTTTACCAAAATATTTTTTTGACGGAAAAATAGTTAAAAATGTTTGCTATTTACAAAAAAGGATTAAAAAATTAAAACTAGTTTTAGATAAAAAATGGTGTCCTAAAAATATGACAGTGGGAAGTAATAACTCTACCCGTTTTATTCTCTTAACATATACAAATATGGGAAATAAACTTCGTTAATAGTCATTATGATAATGTTCCAGTGTGTTCTACAAGAACAGCTTTGATAGTTAAAACTTTCTCACGCAGTCCGCTATTTTATGAACCCCATAATTTATCTAAATTATTTATGCATATGTAACGGAAAGGGTTATTCTTTCACAAATGTGATAGACCTTGAAAATCAGATCAAAGAAATAATTCTTTTTCTATTTGATGAGGTATTTATTGAGGAAAGTATAGGTTGTAAATCACGCTACGACTTTTCAACAGTGCGCAGTGAAAATAATCGTAGGTAAAACTAAAAAGTTATTAATTTGAAAAACATATCATCGACAGCCTTTTACAGTCCACTGCTGGACACAAACCTCTCCTTAGCAAGGAGGTTTTGGCCTACTGTTCCACGCTGCCCAGAAGGGTTGAGTAGGTAGGAATTGTTTCAAGTTTTCCTTCTCTTTATAATGATGTTGTCTTGTATAGTTTGTCCCTTAGTCGCCTTTTACGGCACCCACGGGATGATAACACTATGTATTCTTAATCCGTCACCACACGGTGAAAAACACAACAAAAACTGACGACTAGAAAGAGAAAGACACTATTGAAAGCAGCTGAGATAAATTTATAGTGATAGTACCAATCCTACATGGGGTCAAAAGTGTAACCAGAAAAAAAACTATTTTGAATAGGCAAACAAGGGCACAGTTCACCTGACGGTTAGCAACAACCACTGCTAAAAGACACCTGCAACTGCAACAACTGTATATAATACGAGTATGTATTATATAACATATTTCAAAGATTTAACAAAGTTAGCATCGCTTTAGAGCAGTTAAGATAAAAGCGAAACACCTACATATTTAAAGCTAATTTTAACAGATTCAGAAAGCTATGATAATACTGTTCAACTGAATGTGCTTTCATCTGGCCTATAAAATTCTCTCACTTTACATATGTACTGTGTTATGTGGCTGTACGCTGTGTGACTTCCATTAATTATTCACTCATTAACATAGTAGGGTAGTATAGTTAATTCCTATGGTTATAATTAATTATTTAACAGTACTAGGAAAATTATACACTACTGTATATTTGAAACGGTATACTCTTAAATATTAATGATACTATTAAAGTACAGCTTTTCATTAATACGCAAACAGACGCAATAGGAAAAACACCACTTTGATTTACCGTAATCGCGGTCACAATTGATTCGCATAATTTCCCATGAATTCATTTCATACTTATAGATATTTCTGATTCGATCACGAATATGATTATCCGTGTGGTAACGGTTTAAGAATATGGAGTATCTCTACCTGTTTCCGTACCATGGGTGTCGTAAAAAACGGGGTTTTATATGATTTGTTCCAAGTTCTCTTACGACACTCACCAAACGAATACTGTTGGTGACACTGTGTATTTTCCCATCAGTCACCACACGAATTTGTATGAAATACTGGGCATATGACTGTCAAACTCTGGTCCTATATGACGCTTCGCTCGTTGATCCAAAACCCGAGCTTTGTCGCTCCACATATTCACGTCTTCGAAACTAAATAGATTAATAAATTCTTTCTCAGTCACAAAAAAGAAATGGTCCCGAGAGACAGAATAATTCTTAAGAAAACGAAGCTTTCAACGAAAGCCAGCAATTTTGTAAAAATAAGAAAACGAGATTTTTTTTATTTCAGTTAGTGAAAATTCATGCCTTAATTACCACAATCAATCGTCATGAAATTTTGTATACACTTTGTAAGATGAATATAAACTAAAAAGGGTTACTTTTATCATAAAACCAGTAGAGATCTGCGATAGAAAGTCAATTTATTGATGAAATAAAGAACTCTTGGATTTATATAAAATATGACATTTCAATGCCCTGAATAGTACTGATTTACGTCTATGAATAATAACTACACAATAATTACACTTATTTTCTTTTAGAATAAGCCGTTCGACCTCTCGGTTAATCAACACCAACATATATGGTTATAACGTAACCTACGGAGATTAGAGTTTGAGGTTTTAAACGAATGAACAATACTATGCATAACATTTAAAAGAAGTTTTTACTATAGCTGACATAAATACTTATTATTTTTGCATTATGCAAAAACCTATATCTGGCCATTCACATCACACATTATTATAAGCTTGTGATAGGAGTAAGTTCAAAAAATGATTATCTTTTTATAAAAAATCTAGATACCGTACAGAACCTCTAAACCCGTTTGCTCCAATTTGGACCTCACACATCCAGCAATCCACTTTAACACACAAAACACACCAACTAAACTAATCAATTAGTTTACACGGAGTTCAACGACGTACATGCAAGTTACACAAATACTAATCAACGCACACAATTTCATTTGTGTCTCTTAAAAGAAATAAATTACCTCAGTTTTTGCCACACTTTCAGCACCGTGATACTAAATAACCTACAACCCACACTTGATAAATGGGCCATTCATTACTAAAAATAAATATTTGTCAATTCGAACACGTTGTTCTGAGATTAGCATCTTCAACCAAATAAATAAAGTAGTAGAGTCACGCAGATTTTAGCACGAACAGTTCGGCTCGACCGGGGCAATACTACCCTCCCACAGAAGACCAACCTAAAGCGACAGCATCCGTGCTGTCGTATTTCATTGGTGAGAGCGGGACCAGATTCTCATAGATTCAGGGGTCAAGAGTCACAGTTATCGTTGTAAGTGTGAATGCTTTACACCGTCACGATGACTGGCATGCCTTTTACATCCCCAAGCGGGGCGTGAATACTGCATTGTCTGCATTCGCGTAGAGTATTCGAGTATGGTGACGACAACTCTTGCATTCTGTTCACGTTTTCCATCAGGCAGAGTAGTCACTTGACAAGCTCTTAACATAAAAAAATGAAGTGTTCATCTTCATAGCTTGAATGTGGATTTAACTACAAATAAAAGAATGTCTAAAATCAAGCTAATGGCAAATATCACTTAGGGTCAATTGACATAATCGGGACACCCACTGTTTAACCACAGGACACGTGATGCCATCCTAAGTAAGCATGTCGCCGCCAATGTTGTGCTGTGTAACAGGTAATGTGATACTTTTCCAGAAATTTTTGGCTAACGACTGTGTAGACTAGACTGTACACTTGTGAATTTATTTGCGTAATTAATTGAATAATTATAGTTTAAGTTTTAAGAGTCAGTCACATTGTAGTGACTGACTCTTGACAGTAAGCCAGAAGTTGGGTGTTTGAATCCCACCTATGATAAATAATGACTAGTGCCTTTTGAAAATTGAAGTCCATAGCTATTATTAATAGTTGTCAGAATCAAGCTTCTTACATTATTATAATTACTTAAAAAACTTCTAAGTATGTGTACGATAAGATTTACCCAATGCTTCATCCGGTTGGACTATAGAGGATAAGGCCACGGGCAGGTTCTTCCCGAGATTCTATCAATCATATTCCTGTCCTTATAAATCCGTGAAAAAAGCGTTCCACCATCGTTCAACTTGACAAAACTTCCATCCACATCACTTCGATTATTGGCACTCCACCACCGTGAACATTTCAAGAAACTTTTCGCTTTACCCAGCTAACTTGTGGAACAAACTGTCAAATCCGGTATTTTGTGATTGATATTACCTTCAAACTTTTAAGAAAAGAGCGCGCTCTCACCTCAAACATAATGCAGTTGCGACATTTGAGTTGCAGGTGTCCAAGTAAATAATATTTATTTTTGTAAGCAAATTTTCACAGTACGTTTAACAAGTCGGACTTAACAGATAGAAGGCGCCGGCATTTTTTTAGACTCACTCTGGGAAGAATGTGAAAACAAACCACAAACATCTTTTTGTAAAGTCTGTCGAACATTGGTTAAATTAAAACTATATGAGTACTGCAGAACGTGTACAGTGACCTTTTGAAGAAAGTTTTATTGACAAGTTTTGAGTCGATCCGTCCTTACACCATCGTGTTAACTAATATGTATAAGTTAAGATCATCGACCCGAGGTGCTATATTATCGCCATCAAGACATTTGGCCAGACCATGAAAATACTCAAAACCACTAGAAAGATACTAAATATCTCAAACTCCTATTACAAACTGAGACTATATTTATTTATTTATGTATTTATTCATTTATTTATTTATTTATTTATTTATTTATTTATTTATTTATACTTAATGCACATGTTGTACAAAGGCTGACTCAATGCCATAGGGCATTCT
This sequence comes from Hypercompe scribonia, assembly GCA_949316085.1. Taxonomy (NCBI): domain Eukaryota; kingdom Metazoa; phylum Arthropoda; class Insecta; order Lepidoptera; family Erebidae; genus Hypercompe; species Hypercompe scribonia. Next base: position 26,095,990 of record OX438968.1, on the reverse strand, counting down.
CTCCCAGTCAACCTTCAAGTGACGTAGAAACACGATGTGGTAGATGCAAAGATAAAATAAAGATGTTGACATACATTACTAATAAAATATTATTTTATATAAACAATACATACACAATACATAAACATACATGTCTATAAAATCAATACAATATTCTATATAAATACTCACTCGTGTACTATCGTTACTATATTCACATTTACATACAAAAATAACTTATTAAATATGTACATAGGGCGATAGCCACTTGCCCTCGGGATTCCCCGTTTAGTTTTTTGCCATACAAATAGATAAATTAGTAGTCGTCCGTATTTATCATTCAATTTTAAATAAAATGTATAAATACCATAAAATATGAGCAAATAACTAAACGTATGTACGTTCTACGCACACCATACCACGCACTTTCCTTATATTTAGCATTTATACTCGTATATTCACTGTGAAACATTTTCAGTCTATGTAATTATAGTAGAAGAATGAATACACATAGGTATTTAATGGATACTTCGTGATTTTAAATTACTCGACAGTTACAAGCCTTAAAGTCAGGGTTTTACAGCCTTAAGTCTGTCAATAGTATATGAATTTCTCATAGTAGCATAATAATTAGAGAATCGTGAAATTCTTTTACATGATTTAAGAATATTCTCGGTACAATTTTATATAAAAATATCTTTATTTATGTTCTTAAAAGTGTAATGAAATGAGTCTAAATATCCTCAGTTCTATATTTATTTAACAATTAGAAAAGATTTGATAATTAAACCAAAAATATAAATTAAAATCGATCCGTCCCCCTAACAGCCAAAACAGATGACATGAACAGACAGATGACACAGAAAAAAAACACTTTAAACTACTAAAACTATAAACTCAAACAGACAAAAGTATTAGCTAAACATGTAAGGAAATGATTAAAACACGTGAATGTAATTCAATACAAAACAAATTAACAAATTCTTGGTTTTTCAGAAATATTTATACAATGTTACGAACTCTTTAGTGGCCGACTGTTTCGAGTCTTTGATCTCTCCAGAGACATCGTCATATCATCACTCATATCAACGTCAATTAAAATGTATATCACAAATCTTGAAGTAAAAAGTCGCCCAGTAAAACCGTTAGTAAACATTACTAAAAGGTTTTCAAGGCACGTTATTTTGAAGAGCAATAACCTACATGCGAAGAGATTTAATACCTTCTTTATTTAGTCGGATTCTAATCTTTTTCTTGTGACAGAACGGTAATGTTAAATTTCAAAGTGGCTGTACTATATATATGTTTTATAGGCTGGATGTTGTTCACAATAAACTTATTGTTTAATGTGATGTCGATGACCGCATGCTTCTGGCTAGTGAAAGCGATCACAAGGTCCAATGGATCTCTATGACCGACAAGGTAAGTGAGTGATTGGACTAACGGTTATTTTATTCTTTTTAATCGATGAAAAGACGAATGCTTGTGTCAACTCCTTTATTTTCTATTTGCAAACGGCCAGACATACAGGGTAATCCTCGCAGAATTAGGTAAAGAAAAAAGACACCGCTAGCATTAGGAATATGTCCTTTGTCATGGGGGACTTCACAAACAGAAAGGAAAGGAACACAAAGAACACCTAGACTCAGAACAACAATTTATGGATCACACATAGTGTTGTTCCATGCGGGGTTTGAATCCATTTAGCGCAATAGAGAGCGACGTGGTGACTTACATCACCACGTCATCCGTGCAGTCAAATAGAATAATGAATTGAACTCGATATATTTTTTTACTTTTTGCATTTAACATATCAGACGCAATCCAAGCAACGTTATTAAGATAATTTAACTAATAAGTATGTCAGTCAGAATTAATAGGAAATTTATCTAGATTAATAACCGTGGTAGAGTCATGTTTCGGATAATGAGGCGGCTCAAGCAAAGTGATACTAAGGCTTTACAGGATAACCAGTGTTTAGCCATTAATTCATTGCTTTCTATTAACTGGATGAAGCCCTCCTTCCCTTGGTTATGGGGCTCTAAGTGTGATAAATGAACTGGGTGCACTTTCAGCTATTGGATATAGACGAAAATAAGCACTTACCTTCGAGTGACGCGTCTTCTAGTTTACTCCTACAGGCTATAGAACAAATTAAAGTACTTTAAATCTTCTATTTGAAATAATTATCAGAATCTTAGACCGAATTTTAATTTAAGAAGTAAATGTAACCTCTAGTCGCTCGAGTACTTCGTAAGAACTCGTTATTATTAATTTCATCAATGCCACTTCAGATATAGTTACATTACTAAGGCTTGAAGGCAGCGTCTGCCAATTAACATTATTGAGTAGAATAAGAAAATTTGACCGTCCTGTCCTATCATGTGTAAAATACTTAAATAAAGTTTGATTTGAGTCAGCAATACATAATTTGTAATTAGCTTTTGTCTGCCGACCCTCTTTCGTTCAATTCAAGTTGACGGTTGGTCATCAATGTCTTTCGTTATCACGCACATTCCCTTAAAATGAATAGTAAGTTAATCAAATATATTTTCATTCCTTGCTCATTCCAAGGGAATATTATATTTTGTCAGAATACAAAGTAGCTTATACGAGTATGTTGATCCACGCTACCCATGCCAGATTTTATCAAAATTAGTCGATCCATTTGAGCATGAAGAAGTGCACACACATACTCACTCACAAATTTTTGCCTTTATAATATTAGTGCGTTGTGATAAATGATAAATAAATCGTGTGTTTAGAAAATTGCTTCGTAATAAAAATTGATTATTTGACTTGTTGTGTGTTGTTTGTGTTGCAAAAAAGAAACTTTCTTTTTAGAATTAGCTTTTTATTATAAGTTAAAGATCGTTTAAAGACGAATGACATCCGCCGATAATGAATTTCAATATATTCATATTTATCCTTGTAAGTTTTTTTATAGCTGACATATACGGCTTTGGTTATCTGTGATAGGGACTTAGGGTCCAGTCAGGTACTTGGGCATCTGCTGATCAGGTATTTGGCACCATTATGAGCTGACTAGGTTCTAATTTCGGGTCCTCAAATTTTTTAGCAGACAATAACCACTGAAGTTTTGTTTATTTTGTGCTTTGCAACAACTTTTATTGTATATTACAAAAAAAAAATCCCATTACCGGTAGAAAATAAAATATTCTCTAGTGAATTTGAAATAAAAAAATCTCTAGTGTCCAATTTGACGGTTTATTCAAAACTAGATATCTTTCTAATCAGTCACTGATTACATCAATTGTCGGTAAGACGTGAATTTTCTCTCACAAAAAATAAGGTTCTTCCGTTCCCAGTAAGAAATGAACAGACAACTCGCCCTGGCTTAATAATTTGACCTTGGGCATTAAGAAGATTTATAAACTGTCTATATTTTCATAAGCAATTATTAGATCTTATGTCAAAGGTAATATCCCTAATGGCATAATAAAATATGATTAAGGATAATTAAGGGGATTGTGTAATTACGATGAAATATGAGAAAAAATACAGATGATAAGACCTTCTTAAATATATCCGTGTACTGAGGAATAAACTTATGATATTAATGAAGTAACTATAAAGACTTCATTAAAAGTTCAAACATCACTTTAAGTCGAACTTCTTAAAGATAATTTTTTAGGATCTTACAGTAAATTATAACTTTCACTAGTTCTACAATAAATTAGTATAATTTCTATCTCAATTTGGCATGTTTTTAGTAGATTAGCAACAAAAAGCAAAAAAAAACCCAAGCATCAAGCTGTAAGGACCAAAATCCAATATAACTTTTGATTGTAGGTATAATTTGAAGAAGTATAAATAAAAATACTAAATAATTTTAAATATTTTAATATAAAAGTGGCATTCCTTTCTTCAGGTGGAAGCGGAAGGCGGCGCGGCGACATCCTCCCCCGCATTGCCGCTGTGCCCAGCCGGACGACCTGACGCCGAAGTACAACCATTGCTCACAGATGGTAAGTAAGCAACTTAATATAACTACGTCGAAGAAACTATTCGAGATGTGGGCTACTCGGTGATTCAATATGTATTCTGAGTTGACATTGGACTCTTTAAGTAATCATACGTTATGTAATCGTTATAGATTAAGTTGGTAATCGTTACAGACATGATTGCTTTATAGCGCATAATCTTCTACAGATATTTATAGATTTCTTATATAAATTGCCCCTTTAGAGATGTAAACGTAAGTAAATAAATACATATATGTAAACATATCGAAACCTCGAGAAATATTTAATCTATGAGCATGAAAGTTACTAAAAATGTAGTTTATGACTAGGAGTAATCAGCCATAAACGTATTTTGCGATAAGCTACGTTTATTGAAATTAGATAGATCGAGGGCATATCAGCCTGAGTCAAATATCGAGTCCCGTACATTTACTAATATGAAACACTTAACAACAAATGTACACTACCACGTTAAAATGATGCCGTAGACATGCGAGCTCAATTTTTTTCTATATTAAGAGGCTGCCAAAGTGACTCTACTCTGCCTGATGGAAAGCATGAATAGAATCCAAGAGTTGTGGTCACCATACTCATTGCAAATGCAGACAATGCAGCATGGTGACCCACACTATGGCGGCCTTGTGAGATACTTTTTTACACCCCGCTTGGGGACGTAAAAGGCATGACAGTCATCGTGACAGTGTAAGGCTTACACAGTTACCACGATAATTGTCATCCCTGCTTCAGCGGGCCTTCGGTCTCACACTCATCAGCTAAACACGACGACACGGATGCTGGCGCTTTAGGTTCGTCTTCTGTGGGAGGGTAGTACTACCCAGGTCGAGCCGGCCCGCTCGTGCTGAAATCAGCGTGGTTCTACTACCTAGTATAATCAAATAACCAAATCTCTAAATATCACCATTTTCAATCACTTAATGCTACCACGATAAGGTTTATTTTTACATGTAACGTACCCATATTTTCTATAAGCCGACTCGACAGGAGTGATCCAATGGCTTCACAGAAAATCGATGCTAAGTCATTCTTTTCTTGTTTTCACCATTGAGTGAGTTTTTCGGAAATACTACACTTCTTTTCTCCCAAATCTAGGCAGTACTCCAAGGGTGTTAACGCACTTAGGTCTCTTTAACTGCAGGTGTTGCCTCTACCTTCCTAACCGTCATGAGGCATGACGCTCTAGTTCTGTTGTCTGCTCGTATTTCATAAAATAACAAGCTTCCACCTAAACATCTAAAGATTTTCGTTATTCACCATTACTTTACATTACTTTCTATATAATATTTAATAAACACACTAAAACAAACAAGAGTAAGTATTTTTTCTCCTTAAGTCCAGCACAATTTCTATAGACGTCGGTCGTTTGTCTTTATGATTGACGATTTAAGAATAGGACAGGAAAATGTTGCTATTTTGTGTTTATTTCCATTATCATAAAGAGGATATTAATGGCGATCGTACCGGTGGGACTATTCGGGACTTAAATATGTGAGTTATAAGAGAAATGCTTCTTAATGAATTATTATAAAATACTGGTTGTAAATCTGAATGCGTTGTGTTACTATCGATAAATAAATTGAAAAGGAGGAGGTAGCAATTGGTAACTTCGTTCGCTCGGTCAAAAGATACGAAGATATTGTTTAATAATAGTTTTTCATATAACTATTATATTACATAGGTATCCTGATAAATGTATATAATTTAACTTTCTTTCAAAATTATTTTATGTATGAAAAATAGGTTGGTACAATTCATTAATATTTAAGCACATTAAACTCGATCCGACTTTTAAAGTAAGGTAATTACTGTGCAAAAAGACGTAATAAGCAGCTCAATGATTGGTTTAACAATTGAGAATCCTAGGTATTTAATATATATTAGTCTCTTTCTGCGAAGCTGTTATGCTCCAGAAAGAAACCGCTGAACGGGATCGGGAGAGAGTCGATCCCGAGCGAAAAAGACGTCGGCGGCGTTATGAGCCGTCGACAGAACCGCGAGCCGCCAGGAGTGGGGACCACTGGTGGCGGATTATTTGCTGCGGTCGGCGATAGGATAATTTGTTGCGGCCTAGTCGCAAAAATGTGTTCGGGTCGCAACAAATTATAACAACCGGACTGATAGGTGGGGAAGTCTTTGTGGCCTCCCCAGGATAGGGTCTGACTAGGCGCGGCGTTGATTCTGGAGGGGACCTGAAATAATATGGTCCGGGTCCCCTTCAGAGAAGGACGCCTGAGAACGGCCGCCGGGGTGATTTTTAGTGGAAACACCACATACTCTTGGCTCTTGCGTCCCCGAGGACCCGGAGATCTGACGGAAATTTGCCACCACGACAACAAAAAGAAAACAAAAAGGTATTTAATATATTGAGTTACAAAGACCACATTCTGAAACAATTTCTACAGCATTAACCCTCTATTTTATGTTGCCTTCAGCTGGCTCTTACCCGTGAAAGTATGTTCTAGTTTAATTAAGTTACCCGTAATTATGGGTCCCAGTAGATTTTACAACAGGCAGCACTTAATATTAATGTACCTGGAAAAACTTTGGAGAGCCTACAGTTCCATTGTTAGAGCCCTTTTCTGCACAGACTAGACATAAATCGTTGCAAAGTTTACCTGAACTTACAATTTTATATCTGTCTATCGCGTCACACTTATTTTCATTTCGTAAATTAGAATTTAAGATGGAATGACTTTTAATCTGATTGAAAAGAGACTTGACTCGACTTTTTGCTCATAAAATTACGAAACAAAAATAGGCTATAGATATATATGGCGTAAAAAGATCCACTCAATTAAACCCCAGTATCAGTTATAAGTAAATGAACCTTGATACTTCCAACCAATTTGGTTATCACATTGCAAATATCACCAAAACTCGCTTTGAAAGATTGAAATTGAATGAACAGCGTGCAAATAGCATGGATTTAAAATAACCATAAATTTTATTGCAAGTTCTGATTACCTAATACGAAATGCGCTTCATTAATTGAGCTCGTGGGCCATTTTTACGTACAAAGCCAATAAACCAGTCACAAATTTGTCGCCGTCAATATCCATTATACCTTTTTAGTATTCTCCGAGGCAACAACGCGAAGTATATAAATCACTACGAGGATCAAGTGACAAATAGCTTGTCCAGGGTACTCCCGGCGACTGAAGCCAGGTGTGGAATTTCTGTCACTGGGTCGAGCATAATTCAACGGAATGAGGAACGCCAATGTGTCTTTATGTTGGATTTATCTGTAGACATTTGCAAACGAGTTATTTTAAACCAATAAGTCTTGGATTTGTATGCTTTAAGGACGAGTCCAAACGTGTATGTATTGGCATGTACTGCTACAATAAAACCATATTATTTACAACCAGGCTTAGAATATGGTTCTGATCACAGTCATATCATGAAAAAGAATAGAACTAATTCGAATTCAGAGCTTAGTTTATCTATCCTCTAACTTTAGAGAGTATCATCGACTATTTAAAGAAGTTTAGTAACCATACATATAGAAAATTTTAACAATATTATTATATTCATTTAAATTTAAACACTATACTTTCTATTTAGGTATAAATAATAATATGTGTATGCCACGTATAAAACACCTGACCTATAGAAAAAGGTTAATATAAAGGGTTTTATATCAGCGTATTTTGAAAGCATTTCTTTAATAGAAATTCTGTTAAACCAGTATTGCATGAACAGTGTAGGTGTCGTGTATCCACGCACTTTACGAATCACACAAATAATAGACTAGCTGACTTTCATTGCTCCATTTTCCAAATATAGAAGCAATAATGCTGAATACTGATAATAATTCAACCCACAGTCCAACTTGCCAACTGACGAGTTAATCGCTTGTCGTTGTTAAATTTCATGAATGGCTGAAACAAAATGCTTGCTCTTCTGAACGTGGCATAATATTTTTTTCGACTCAAATTGAGTTGCAAGAGAACTTAACTTTTACTTAGATCCGTTGAAAAGTTACCTAATAGCCAAATTACTCATTGATGCAGGGATGGCAGTTATCGTGGTAACTGTCTAAGCCTTACACTGTCACAATGACTGTCATGCCTTTTACGTCCCCAAGCGGGGTGTGAAAAAGCATCTCACAAGGCCGCTATAGTCTTAGTCACCATACTGTGTTGTCAGCATTTGCAATGAGTATGGTGACCACAACTCTTGGATTCTATTCATGTTTTCCATCAGGCAGAGTAGAGTCACTTTGGCAGGCTCTTAAGATAGAAAAAAAAATCTATATTTGATGTGACTGTTTATGTAAATAATGTTATGTTGCCAAATATATTAGATAAATATATTTATATTTATGTAATATATAAATATTATAGATAGATTACACCTAAATACATAGAATAAATGATCATGTTCATCACATAGTTATTTCTCTTGAGTGAGAATTGAACCCACGACTTAATACGACTTAACAGTTAGGGGCACTTCACAAATCACAAATTGCTCTTTGGAGAGACAAATCTGTGAACAAATTTAACACAAAAAAACACTAAAGTTATACCGTCTATTCGTATCTTGTGTGCTGTATTTCTAACTGGCTACTAGATGAAAGACTATACACATATCCGGCTACTGTCCAGTCAACCATCGTCGCGATCCCAGTCACGGAAGTGCATGTCGTGAAGCTGTGTACACAGGAAATTAAAAGAAATGCTACAAAGCATTTTCTTCCCAGTATGTATATATGAAAATGAACTTTGTTGCCGGATATGACAAGTATTGAATAACGTCCCATTTTACATGTGAAAATATAAAACGATTTCATACTGACAGGATCTGTATCCGTGCGCAATTGTATGGCTCGATACTTCATATTAGTGTCGCGCCATTCAAAGTCATATCAGTGTAAATATGTTACATATTATAGTTCTGGGTATCTTGGTTTCTTGACATAAACCTATAATCGCTACGTATAAAGATGAAATAGTAGGTACCTATTTCATTTTTATATGTAGCGATTATAGGCTCTTTTAGCATTTTTTTACCGTTTCCGAGAGGTTTGTGAAAAGTTTGCAAACTCGTATAAATCAAGAACAGCACTCGACAACACTTCGTCACGCTGATTGTAGGAAATTGGGAGATTTATTGCGGTTTTTTTATAAACCTTTCTGAAGTTTTAATCGAAATGTTTTCGACGCAGTCACAGAGGATATTGCGAGTTTAGAAATTTTCAAAGTCAGTATTTCACTGACCAGAGGGATATTCCATACTTTATAATACATTTAACTGTAATTTATAAAAATAAAACAAAAAATACTCAGCTGAAATTTACCAAGTACTCAAATACAAATTTTGTTAAACAGTTTGTCAGAATTTTTTCTTACAAACTAAAAGACTGAAAGCTAGGAACTTGCGCAGCTTCGCAAAGGTACTTAGATAGCAAGAAATACACAAAAAAATATCAAACGACCTATCAGAAGATGCAGTTTTCCGTAAACTTTTATCACGGATTTCCACTCGTTCTAAAATAAATTTTAGCGAACCATCTGCAAAAACCTTTTGAATTGAAATGGTAAGCTACCACGTAAGTAGCTCAGAATCCTCGTGCAGCTATTTAATCACAGTTAAAACTATTCAGACATTTCACGTCTTCATGAGGCATTGTGAACCCAGGGAATCAAATTCCATCCATGGAATTATTAAATAGCCTGACCTGCAGGCGCAAAGCCGATTAGATGCCTCCGTTGAGGCAAGGATTTAGTCTATCAAATAGTTTATACTGTTATAACCTTCCTGTAATAAACTACTTCTAGGTAAATCATATTTTTTTTTTACGTTATACAATAAATTACGTTTATTCGTCATTATTTATATTATTTTCTCTAATTTTGAGCAGAGAAAGGAAGTCAGTGAAACATGTTTCATCTCAAGGCCGGTACAAAAATCAATAGATATATTAAATTTACTCAACAGATCATTTATTTGCCGACGGGAACAATTGTTAGAAGAGAAAAAATATATACCATGGACGTTTAAAGGCCCTCTTCCGTTTAATATGAAAGTAGAGGGCAAGAGGAGAGAAGAAGAAATATTTACATTGGTAATTGGAGGAACATCCGCAATTGTACAGTTGAAATAAAAATCGGGAAATGATCAGTGAAAAGTAATTTTGGAGATATTTTTTCCTCATGTTTTATTTATGATCGAAGTGACGGTGTGTTATGAACAGCATCGCGCTGTTGTCTTTCTTTATACATATTTCTCGCCCGCGTATATTGATAAGCAGAGCTGTTGTGAGAGTGCATTGTATTATATTTGTTTTTACGTCACTCTAAATACGATCTTACTTCACGATGAATGCTCATACAACTCACCTTAGTCCATCTCATCTGTTGTCATTTTCTTTTAACGTGTGCCGACAATATGCTGCTAATGGAAATGCATTTAACAAAACATTATAGTTGTCATGACTTGGGCAATTATTTCCTAATGATAGATGTTTATGCCATTAGCAATGTGTGAGTATATGTAATGATTGATCATTACATCTTAATATAAGATACAGAAGAGTATAAGATTTGAACAAAACAATGTAAATGAACAAAGAAAAAAGAAAGTTCAAGTAAAATGAAAATGAACTGCCCACATTTTGTCACTGTGCACTTAATTCTAACCACACGTAAGTTAGGTGCAAATCTGTTGACGTCACCCAGATACTTTACCGATTACTTGGGTTTAGGAATATCGAATGAAAAGGTATAAAATAATTAGATCTATAAAAATTAGATCACATGGACGGTCCATGTTGAACATTAACGCTGTAAAGACAAAGTGATCTTGCGTACGCCAATCGCTTTTATTCTGTCCAAGCCAATCATAGTTAACAATCTTAGAATAAACACAACGACATTATCCTGACCAGGCAATTTTATCACTTCATATTGCAGTAACAATGCATAAAAGATGATATTGGTAGGAATGGGGTATGTATAGAGTCCACCACTAATTAGTTAACATTTGAAACATATCACAAAAAAAAACCAATTAGTTGGCATTTATTTTTTAAAAATTACATCGTATAAATGGCCACCGTTTCGACGTTTGCACTCTTCTAAGCAAGTATCTAAATTTTCAAATACGACGAGTATTTGAAAATTTCGTAACTCGGCAAAGAGACCGCGAGATCGCCGACATCTCTTCACTGATTTGTCTTTTAGTAGACGTAGTGTATTTGGTTTATTGATGTAGACACGATTCGGTAAAAAGAAGTTGCTGGGGATAGATATGGACTTCTGGGTGGGCATAACAAGTGGCTCTATCTTATTGAAATCATGTGCTGCGATTGTAGCCAACAAATTCAACTAGCATCAGTCCCAAGAACTCCCGTAACATGTTTGCGCGAGATGTTAGTTTCAAATGTTAACGAATTCTTGGCCCACCCTATATATTTCCATATATAGGTCACCCAAGTCCTTTAACCGGAAAATCTACCTCTAAATATAATTTTTTTACTCTAAATTGATAAATTTAGCTAATATTAAATTATTTGGAGTGACAATAAAAATTGGAAGGTCAATGGTTCCGGGCCAAGAGTCAATTTGTCATGAGTACCGATCATGATAAAAGTGCTTTTCACTTAATAGAAATTTTAATTTCGATTAATTGAGATCGTGATTGCTTTTGTCACTTAAATTTGATTTTGAAGCGGGTTTTGTAGATATTCAATAAAGGGCTAGATAACATTTTAATTGGCAAAAAATTTATTGGATATAATTATTTTGTTTAATTAGTTTAATGTTGGCATTATTGATAATACCAGTACAGATTCCTTTTTTAATTAAGTAAATATAAAATTTAAAACAAAAGCACTTCCATAAGGAATATATCCTGTGACCAAAACTTATAAGCGTGTAGATAGTTTCAAATTATAAGCGTGTTATTAGAACTAGAAAATCATCATCATCATCATCATCCGCGAGATGTCCACTGCTGAACATAGGCCTCCCCCCTAGAACACCACGCCGTACGGCTGGACGCTAACTGCATCCATCGGCTCCCCGCGACTCGGACTATGTCGTCGGTCCATCTAGTGGGGGGCCTACCTACGCTTCGTCTTCCGGTACGTGGTCGCCACTCGAGAACCTTTCTTTCCCAACGGTTGTCGGTTCTAAGAGCGATGTGGCTTCAACTTGCTTATTCGAAATGCTATATTAATATTTTTAAATATTTCTGTTCATTTAGTAGAAATGTAAGGATACTGATTCTAATTGACACCAATGCATTACATGCCATCAATTTTTATCGATCTGTTGACCTCTCTTTCTTTCTTATTTAATGTTGGCCATTTTTGTCCTTATTTCGCACAGATATCATTAAAGTTTAGTTCTATTGTTTTCGTCAGTGTCCTTGTCTGATCGTTTCCAATTTGTTTCTGTTTTGTTTCAATTTTTTTAAGAAATATTCACAACTAGTCGTTCTCTCCAGATAGAAAGATAAGTATTCAAATCTGGTTGATAGGTCTACAGGTAATCACGTTTAAAAAAACAATATAGCAACTAAAAATACTTTAAAGCAATTGGGTAGATGACGGTATCGTAAATAAATACCAATGTCCACTTCATTTAAACTAATATCGTGAAATATCTCAAAAACACAATTAACATAGCTTTTTATTAGTATTACGAATTTAAATCAAATATACAGTGAAATATATTGTTCAATTGAGTAGTCTAAAACAGTGACGTCACAATTTGGTATTTATTACATTTTTCATACAAAATTGTCGTTTTGACAGATGATAAAAAGTAACTAATTTGACTAAAGTGTCATCTAGCCTATTATAGCCATTTCATTAAATGAGTATAGTAACTATGGTACTATAATAGTAATAAGCTACATAAAATGGTTGACTTCGTGGCAAACTTTTGATTGATATTATCAAAGTTATCCTCATAGAACGGACTAAAAAATTATTATATAATATTAACAACTTAGAAAAATGTATTCTGAATATATTTTTTATTTTTAAAGTATTCGAGTTTGTTTATTACAATTAACTTATCTTGAGCTGGTCGCCCAATAATAATTGTTGCCCAATTAACCGAATTGGCTGACGTTAAATTCTCGAGTTAATCACAGAGCGAAACAATCACAATGGCATGCTTTTATTTATGTAACTTTTGACACGAAAACCCTTTTAATTAATCACAGATTATGAACTTAATTCATGATTGTATTAAGTGCTCAAATAAAATAAAGCATACGGCTTCAATTTAATCACAGATTGGTCAAACAAGCATGTGTGATTGATCTTTTAGCTGATATACTCGTATGTATATTTCTATAGAAAACTTATTCTTATATACATGCGTTGATCAATCAGTTGAGAATGAAGATGCTTTTATTATTTTTTTTTGTATATTTTTCACCGTAGTTTCCTTTTAGGTTTATACACTTTCTCAACGCTTCGCCCACTTCTTTAACCCTGTCCAAAGCCCCCTCTATTGATGAGAATCTTTTTACTCCTAGCTAGGTTTTTATATTGACGAATAGAAGAAAATTACAGGGTGCTGAGTTGAGTGAATAAGGTGATTGCGGAAGTATTTCGTAGCGCAAGTCTTGCAATTTCACCCGTACAATGAAAGTTGAATGCACTAGTGTATTGTCATGGTGAAAAAAATTATCTTTTTCTTAGACAACTAGGGTCGCGTCATCAATATCTATTTACTTAATGATTCATTGTAATCCTTCTTTCTTTCTGTAAATAGTCGATCAGAATAATACCGTTAAGTGTCACGACATGTCGTGGCAATAACTTTCCAGCTGAACGTACTGTCTTTGCCTTCATCTTAGATTTTTTGTTGGTCTCTTGTGTATAGTAATGTTTCATGTTTCATCGATGGTGACAATGTAACTTAAACACTCCTGTGGATTTTGTTTAAAATTTGTTTTTCAGTGCTAGCAACCGCAGTACCTATCGCATTTTCGTACCATCGCCTTTTCCATAGCTATTTTTTCATTTAATATTTTCCTTACCGTTCTATACAAGATGCACAGAGCCTCAGTTACTTCAAACATTTTCGTTCAGCGATCAGCAAGAATGCATAGACCTTTTCGACAATTTCATCAGTAACTGAGACAACAGGCATCCTAGCCGCTCATCACCGAAAACCAATATCTAACGGTTTTCATGGACAACAAAGGGTCCACATAAACAGCATCCTACTTCACTTTTATTTCATCGCAAATTTTTCCGCCCAAAAATAAAAACTAATTACGGATCGGCATTGGTCTTTTTCCATTTTATGAAGAAATAACAAACACAGAAGGTACAAACAACTTCAAAAAAGAAACAACGCAATAAAACAACCTCAAATTAAGCCAAATAACATTTTGTAGACTACAATACACGATAGTAATGTCAAATCCACTAACTAACGTTGTCGTCCTAATGATTAATTTCTCTTATTAGAATGATAGAGTAATAAAAAATTTGTTATCTTCGAATAATTGAATAATAGGTCAAAATAAATCGAAAGAAGAAGCCGTCATAATATCGATCAAATGGGCCACACATATGTGTTTTATTGGTAGTTAGTTATCAATATTCTAATCTCAGAAATAAGATCTAAACTAATTCTGAAATCTCGTATTATTTAGGTATTATTTAGTACTTTAAAGTTACACATAGAATATGCATTTGAGAACACGATACGGAAATTATAGTTCGTTAGAAGTACTCATACCTAAGAATTAAAATGAATAGTGAATCCGTGAGAAATGTAGAATTTTAAACTTTGTTGCAGTTTCATATAATTTAGGGATGTACCTATTTATGTTATACCCTCTTAGTCACTGAAAATTCAAGCTTATGAAACTCAACTTTATTCACAACGAAGTTACGATGACTGAAAAGGTCCTGAGTAGTTTCGTAAATAGGACACGGATGGGTCTTTACTTTTTTCCTTGTCGTGTCACTACTGTATTCCATAATATTTTACCTAATTCAACATCATTTTTAAAAAGAAAATAGTTTTAATAAATAGGTTTCTTTTTAATATTATATATTATTTAATATATATTTAATATATTATTTAATATATTAACTTGATCAAATGATTGTTGAGTTTTATACGCGTTGTCACGGAGTTAGAACGATTTACGACAGTGACGTATATACATTCCGTAGTAAGACAGACCGAAATCTTTGTTAGTTCGCCTATGTAGCCAAATTAATAAACTAATTTATACACCGTTTTTCGAGGTTTATACTTTCAATCTTTTTCTAGCCACAAACTTTAAATGTTTCAAGCACACTCTATTATACCAGGCTAATAGTAAGGAAGTCGTGCTTCGACACGAATAGACCGTCTGTACTGCAGCAATACCGCGGTCTTAAAGAAAGCCGAAGCAATTATTGTTTCGTTGCTTTTCAACAAAAAAATAAATTTACCGAAGCTCTCACTCCTTCCACATTCTAGGAGGTGCGCCCCTTAAATATCTTAAGTCTATCTACTAGCTTTTCTACGTTCCAATTATAACCATCCGTGCATTTCTTGTTATTTAGATTAAAAAGGAAGGAAGAAAGGATCAAAAATTATGTCTACATAATTTATTTATATAAAATCCAGTAAGCACTCGTACATCGCTACCGTTACTTCATAAAGGACAGAATCGTAAGCCATTTCTAATTATGTTTCTGTTAATAGCGCAAAAGTTTCTGTACAATTTCCTTTTCATAATAACATATTACAACCGTTAAATGGGACTAATTAATACGTTTTATTATTAGTGCCTTAATTAACACTGAAGAGACTAAGGATGTTAATTACTTCTCTGAGTGATGTCTTCAATTGAAAATTAACAATCTTATAATGTGACTTCCACATTTAATTAATATTAATTACAAATCATTAAAATTGATACTTGTAACTCAGCTCTGAGCTCATATTGAGAAAAAATACCTTTTATTTGTAGTTCTAATGTATAAATAAATAGATTATATTCGTCTTATGGAATGATGGCTTTTGTTGCCTGTTCATAATACTATACCTACAACTGCAAAATTCCAAATACGCTACCGGTTTGCTAACGCGAACGGTAACGCTTAGACCTCAGGAAACCTGGAAAGTTGCTTAGCTGCGGTTTTCAGTAAAGTCGGGCTATCCACATATTCAAACTAGCCTTTATTTGTGTCGAACCTTATCTCTAATGGATATGTTGGCAACCTAAATTAATACTCATATATGTCTCTATATCTCCACGTTAATAGCCAACTCATAATTCTCATAACTTGTCAAACACTAAACAAGTTACGGCCTATAACATACGAGTATATTGAGAAGCTAACCTGTTCTTTGAAGTCTCACTTCAACTCATAAAGCTGTCTCCCTCCCACAGTGTCGTTTCAACCACGTCAAGTACAAACTATCCTCGCTTATCGGCTTTGTGGTGTTGTCCCGGATTAAGAACAATAGTCCCCCTCATCCTTTGTTTTATCTCTATCAATAAATGAAATACTTCATCTCACTACAAATATTAGATATCCATTTAGTGGGTGTTTGTTATTAATAATAGTGTGCTATTTTCCCTTTTTTTTCTATATTAAGAGTCTGCCAAAGTGACTCTACTCTGCCTGATGAAAAGCATGAATAGAATCCAAGAGTCGTGGTCACCATACTCATTACAAATGCAGACAATGCAGTATGATGACCCACACTATGGCGGCCTTGTGAGATGCTTGGTTAAAATCTGTTAATTCAATTTCTAGGACAAAATTAGAGCGATATTTATCAGTTCAACTATAATTAATTTTGGGTCAACGAAAAAATACTAACACACAAGCAGGGTTTTAAGAAATTTTAAATTATGAAATTAAAACACACACTATACAGACGCCTATGAATAATAATTGATTGGACAAACTGAAAGCATCAGGATTCAAAAATACTGAAATAATTTTCAAGGGGGAGAATTCGTGTCTTATTCAAAATCAATGTATATCAACCAGATTATACGTATTGAGACACAGAATCTTCTTTGCCTATGTCCAGCAGTGGACTGTTAAAGGCTCTTAATGATGTTGAGTTTAATAAACCTTTGCATAGTATCAAATTTAAATAAAAACTGTAGTTTAATTGCAAGATTTGTCAGTGCATAAGATTAATAATAAGTCAACTAAAACTCATAATAAACCAAGTATATCTGCAGCTATTGGTTACAATGATAGACGATATTTCTTATAATATGGTGACAGTTACAGCTTTCACTGGGTACAACAGTTTATCGTAACACACGAGTCGAAACTTACTAAAAAGCTACATTTAATAAGCAAGCATTCAAGCTTAATCTAAATATATATAACTCAAAGGTGACTGACTGACATAGTGATCTATCAACGCACAGCCCAAACCACTGGTCGGATCGGGCTGAAATTTGGCATACAGGTAGATACTATGACGTAGGCATCCGTTAAGAAAGGATTTCAATAAATGCCACCCCTAAGGGGATAAAATAGGGGGTGACAGTTTTTATAAATCTTCTTAGATTTTCGACTGATTGAACTGAAATTAAAAACTCTTTAAGAATTGCCTCTCTAATGGACAGTTTTATGTTTTAGCGCCTAATGACAGATAAGTTAAGAATATTGTGTACAAAGAAGTTTTATACACCTTAATTTTTTACAAACGCTAAACAAAAGTAAAGCCTCTAAAATTATACCTAATTAATAATAATACTTCTTAACGCGAGCTAAGCCGCTAGCAAAAGCTAGTAGCATATAAGCCGTGACGTAACACGATAATCCTTTTATACGCAGTTTCAACATACAATACAATAAAAAATATAAAAGCAGACATCGCAAAATACTTACTTTCAATATTTACAATTACTTTTAAAAGTATATACTCATATGTAACGTTAACGAAAATGGTAGATAGCTATAACGATAGTTAAATAAGACTCGAAGAAATAGTTTGATCCCAAAACTTTTGAAGCTGAATTCAAGGCAAATGAAATCAGGTAATTGAATTCGGACTTATCTTAAAAGTGGAACTCGAGTGCCTCGAGGAAACGATCCACCATGAACGATCTACATACATTACATTGCAACTCGGAATAAGAAATACTTTCTTTCAATAGTATAAACTCAAGCTAGTGATTTAAATTTACCATATAATACTCTTGTGATGTGTGATAAAAAAAAACAGTTGCTTTTTAATTTAATACGGTTATATTAATTGCAACTCATAATCTTTTAACTCACTATAACTGTCATGTTTACCAAAATTGTGGTTATACGGTAAGAAATTACTTTGTTAAAGACGCGCACTTAACTCGCACAACCAGTCACATTCTGATAGGGTTTTAATTTTCACCTATTAAATACTACTATATCTTGAGATACTAATGTTTTTTAGGTAGGTACAGAACGTGTACAAAGTGCAACGGTTCTCGCCTAAGCGTCTGTCTTCTTTATAAGTGCGCTCTTGCCTGGAGTACTATTCTTATCTTTTGTTGATTCGCGCAGTATTTGCTGGATGCTCTAGATTGGTTGCAACGGCCAACAGTCGACATATCTACAGCCCCGAAGCCATTCAATCCCTTTGTCTAACGGCAGTTCTCTGTCGTTTTTATCATGGAGAGTGTTCTGATAAGCTCTTCCAACTGGTCCTAGCTTTTATCTTCCTCTACAAGATTATACGTGCTGGCCATATAAGTCACAGTTATAGAATATTAGATATACGCTATCGAACAAAATAGTTCGACTCTTTTTTCCTGAGCAAATCAGTTAAACCTTAAAACCAGGAACTCACTACCAGCGCTCGTATTTCCTGCCTACTATGACATAGGATCCTTTAAGCGCCTTGATTAATTAATAATTAATGCATCTCACTTGGCCGCCTTTACCGAAGTATACTAGAGCGGCTACCACGATTGGGCAAACGTAGTGTAGGGCGCCTTGCGGTGCGATGGACCGACGGCTTGATGAAGGTGGCTGGCAGCGGATGGATGCGAATTGCCCAAGACCGGGATGGTTGGCGTTCCTTGGGGGAGACCTTCATTCATTCAAGGGGTGCTTGGCTAGAAAACCTCCACGTGGTGCACCCTGGTAACGTTGGCGATGGTGTTCATCACTGCCAACGGCTAATATTCTAGCACGAAGAGGAAACCATTTTCTTCGGTAATTCGACCGAGACTTGGTCCAACAGAGCGGGCGTGTTCGTCGGATCCTCTGTTGGTTCTTCGCTCTTCGGAGCATTGAGGAGGAAAACCTCGGTAAAAAATCACGATGGTGGGACCCTTTCAAGGGTCGAAGTTCCTCCGTTCAGCGGTGGAAAAGTAAGACGGGCTCGGTGTGCACTTACACTGCCACCGAGCAGGCATCAGGAGACGTAGTCTCCCTGCCGCCGTCGACATATCGTAGTCCCGAGTTGGAGTCTCGCGACTCCAATCGGGAGCGAGGGTCTTGGCTTAGCTGCCCGGACTGCGAGGAAGAAAACCTCTATAAAAAATTACCCCGAATCCCGTGTTCTGGTGCGTGACCAGGGGATGCATGGCTGATGGGTAGTTCAGTCGTAAGCGCACTCCCAGCCGAGGCACCTGCGGACCCCTCGGTTGGGCTTAAATTTACGCTTGCCCGGGTATTGGGGATCTCTGCCCGGGTCGACATTTATTCTCCCCATCTCGTGGGTTCAATAATGGAATTTCAATCAAACAAAAACCAAAACTTAAAAACTGTGGAAAGAAAGAAGGAGATAGATGGTGGGAAGCAAAAAAGGTCTGACGACTTCTCTTCCAACGACGAGGAAGCATTGGTTGGGATGCCTACCTCGGTGGGGCTCCCAGAAGTTATTATGACTGCTGGGAGCCGAAGAACATCGGAGCGATTACGTTCCAAGTCTACCGCGGGTGGAAGCTCTAGTGTAAGGACGGACATGTTGGACTTCATGGAGACGGAGCTGTGTGGCAGCCGAAAACGCGGACGCTCCAGGGATGAGGAGAGCGATACATCCCAGGAGATGCTACCTCCTAAAGTAGCAAGCAGCCGCAGAGGGAGGTCACGAACCCCGATCTCGGCCCCGTCAGGCTCCGTCTTCTGCAAGGCGGAAGCCTATAGACGGCTCAGGGCAGACGGCGAAATTTCGGCGGAGGAGGAGATTGCGGATCTCCTGCTAAAAATAAAGGAGCCGATGGTGGGGGATTCAGTTCCTCAAACACCATCGTCCATGCAGGAGAGAGCGAATGCGGCGGTGGCCATCATTCACAAAGTGGCCACCAAGTCGAGTAACCTTAAGGGCTCCTTTGTGAAAGCCCTTAAGGACTCCTCTTCCGCTATTGCGGGGGTCGTGGATACCCTCATCGGGGACGTGGCTCGGCTCCAGGCGGCCAACGATCGCCTGACGGGGCAAGTGGCTGAGCTCAGCGCTCAGTTCGCCCAATTCCGGGCGCATCGCCCGACAGAGGACCCGGTCACGTCCCCGTCTCAGTCTGCCCCCTCTTCCAGCCTCGGTGGCATTCCTGATGCCCATCTGCGTCAAATAACCGATGCAGTATGGCGCATGATGGACGGGCGTCTGGCTGGCCTGGAGGCAAGGCTGCCACCAGCTCCTGTTGTCCGGCCGCCGCTTGCGGGCCATAAAGCGGGGGTTGCATCGGGGTCAGCATCGCTTCCCGTTGCGACCGGTCGCGTGTCCTACGCGGCGGCGGCAGCAGTTTCTGCTGCTCCTGCAACTGCTCCGAGGGCACGGCAGGCAGCCAAGGCAGCAGCCCGGACGCCCACACCGAGGTCAGGGCCCAAAACAGCGGCAAAGACTGGGGCGGAGTTCCCTCCGCTCCCCACTCCAACCGCTGTATCTGGCACCTCAACAAGTGCTCCCTCCACATCTGCCCCTTCCACGGATGGTTGGCGGGTAGTCGGGGGGGCTAAGAAGTCCCGAAAGCGGGGTAAGAAGGCTGCACAAATAGCAGCCTCTACCCCGCAGGCCCCATCGGCTGCAGTGGCTGCCACAAAGACGCCGCGCAAACTACAGGCGCCTAAAAGCGCGGCCGTGGTAGTCACCGTGTCACCGGAGGCAGCTAGCGGCGGGCTGTCCTACGCGGCCATTTTCAAAAGGGCCCGGGACAGTCTCGCACGCGATTTCGGGACAGTAGGTGTCAGAATGCGCCTCGCCCAAACGGGAGCTCGAGTCCTCGAGTTCCCTGGGGCTGAAGGTGCTAAGACGGCGGACACAATTGCCGAGAAATTGCGAAGTATGTTTACGGCTACGGATGGTGTCAAGATCGCCAGGCCCACCAAGTGCGCAGAATTGCGCATTTCGGGCCTGGACGACTCCATAACGGCCGAGGATGTCCGTGTTGCAGTAAGAGAGAAGACGGGTTGCAACACGGACAACATTAGGGTCGGCACCATCCGCCCCGGTCCAGGAGGACTTGGCGCAGTGTGGGTCAGCTGTCCCGTAGCGTCGGCCAAAATGTTGGGCGACGCCGGCAGGCTGCTCATCGGTTTCGTGAGCGCTAGGATCACAGTCCTGGCGGCGAGACCGATGAGGTGTTACAAATGCCTGGCATCGGGGCACACACGCGCCAAGTGCGTCAGTTGTTTCGACTGCAGCGGATTATGTTTCCGCTGCGGTCGACCGGGGCACAAGGCGGCAGATTGTTCTGCTGCCCCTCACTGCCCCGCGTGTGCGGCGGGTAACAAACCCGCCAATCACCAGATTGGGCAGGGGGGTTGCAAACCTCCCCGCAGTTCTCGGCAGGCGTCAGGGGCTAGCCAGTCGGCCCAGGCTGCTTCTGACGTCGTTCGTGCGTCTATACCGTCGCCCATGGAGGAGGCTGTAGAGACGGTCGAGTAATGGCCCAAGTCTCCAACCTCCTTGTCCAGACTAACCTGAACCACTGTGCCGCGGCGCAGGATCTTTTTCTGCAAACCATGGCACAGTGGTCGATCGGTGTTGCCGTAGCCGCGGAACCCTATTATGTTCCTCCCCGTCCAAACTGGTTGGGTGACCGGGACGGTTCCGGGGCAGTCGTCGGCTCCACGGCGGCTCATTCCCCGCCCTTGTCGCTAAGAGACAAGGGCACTGGATATGTTGCTGCCGAGTGGGGGGGGATCACTGTATATGGTGTATACTTCTCCCCCAACCGGAGTTTGAACGACTTCGAGGTTTTCCTTAACAACTTGGAAACCTCGATGCGGCGTCTAACGTCTGGGCACGTCTTAGTGCTGGGGGACTTCAACGCAAAGTCCATTGCGTGGGGTTCCCCCAGGACGGACGCTAGGGGCGAGGCCGTAGAGGAGTGGGCGGCCTCGGTGGGCCTCTGTTTACTAAACAGGGGCTCCACCAACACGTGCGTGCGACAGCAGGGAGGGTCGATAGTGGACCTTTCGTTCGCTACCCCTGCCCTCGCCGCACGAGTAAGGAACTGGCGTGTCCTGGAAGAGGTTGAGACGCTCTCGGATCATCTCTATATCCGATTCGAGCTCTCCCGCTCCCAGGGCCCCAGTAGGGGTCACGCGGCGCGGCGTTCTTCTCGCTTTCCGCGGTGGGCTATAGCCAAACTGAATGGGGACCTACTGGAGGAGGCAGCCATTATTCACTCTTGGCTGTCTCCGCAGGCTCCAATCGAGGAGGTCGACATGGGGGCTGGTCGTTTTCGCGATGCGATTACGCAAATCTGCGATGCGGCCATGCCCCGCATACGAGGTTGTCGGCCTCCACGGAAGGAAGTTTACTGGTGGTCCCAGGAGTTGGCGGACCTCCGCGCGGCCTGTACTCGTGCCCGGAGGTCCTACACCCGTGGTCGGCGGCGACACCGCGAAGAGGGCGGGGAAGACCAGCTTCATGAGGAGTACCGAGAGGCGCGGAAAACTCTGAAGCTGGCCATCAGCCGCGCCAAGGAAATTAAGCGTAAGGAGATGCTGGAGGGTCTCGATCGTGACCCCTGGGGTCGCCCTTATCGTGCGGCGCGACAAAAGCTCCGCACGTCGGGCCCCCCCCTTACAGAGACACTCCAGCCCAGCTTCCTGCGGGATGTGGTCGAGGGCCTTTTCCCGCAGCGGGTGGATCACACACCCCCGTCGATGGTCTTCATGGCCAGAGACGACGGGGGGAACGAGGACAATATTCCGCCCGTTAGGGAATCGGAGGTGGGGGCGGTTGTTCTACGGATTCGCTCTAAGAACACCGCCCCTGGGCCAGATGGGATACCTGCCCGAGTATTGGCACGATCCCTCGACCACATGTCGGACCGCCTCAGGGAGGTCTTGGACGCTAGCTTGTCGTCCGGACGCTTCCCTGAGTGCTGGAAAAGCGGGAAGCTGGTCCTATTAAGGAAGCCGGGACGGCTTACCGATTCGGTGGCGGCCTATAGGCCCATTGTGTTGCTGGACGAGGCGGGTAAACTGTTTGAGAGGATACTCTCTGCCCGCATCGTCCGGCACCTCTGCGAGGTGGGCCCCGATCTGTCGGACGCCCAATTTGGTTTTCGGGCGGGGCGTTCGACGGTCGATGCTGTGCTGCGCCTGAGGGCCGTTACCGAAGAGGCGGTGAGCTGTGGCGGCGTGCTGTTGGCGGTGTCGCTGGACATCGCCAACGCATTTAATAGTCTGCCATTTAGCTGCATCAGGGAAGCACTCCACTACCACGGGGTGCCCGAGTACCTGAGGCGGCTTGTGGCAGACTATCTTGAGGAGCGTACCGTCGTGTACGAGGACCGAGATGGTATTCTGAGGCGGCGGCCCATGTCGTGCGGTGTTCCACAGGGGTCCGTCCTCGGACCACTCCTGTGGAATATGGGATACGACTGGGCCCTTCGAGGTCGTCTTCCCCCCGGGCTGGGCGTAATTTGTTACGCCGATGACACATTGGTCACGGCCCGGGGGGCGAACTTTCAAGAGGCGGCGCGTCTGGCCACCGTGGGAGTCTCTTTGGTGGTCGGGCGCATTGAGGCGCTGGGTTTACGGGTGGCCCTAGATAAGACGGAAGCCCTTTTGTTTCATGGGCCCCGTCGTGGTCCACCCCCCGGTGCCTCTATCGTTGTCAATTCGGTCCTCGTACCGATTAAGGCCCAGATGAAGCATCTGGGCCTAATCCTCGACGGCAGGTGGCTCTTCGACGAGCACTTCCGACAGCTTACTCCAAAGCTGGTTGGCGCTGCTTCTGCTCTTGGGCGACTTCTGCCCAATTTGGGTGGAGCCAGCGTCGCGACGAGACGTTTATACACGGGGGTTGTTCGATCAATGGCGCTGTATGGTGCACCGGTGTGGGCGGCGGCTCTGACCGCCCAGAATAGGGCTCGCCTCTGGCGCCCTCAGAGGATATTGGCGGTTAGAGCCATACGCGGTTACCGCACCGTATCGACGGAGGCGGCGTGCGCCCTGGCCGGAACTCCCCCGTGGGATTTGGAGGCGGAAGTGCTCGCCGAAGTTTATCGGCGGACGGCTGACTTCCGGGCGGGTAGCGGCATACGGCCCCCGCCCGAGGAAATACGCGAGTGGCGTGAGGCCGCTCGTCGAGCCACGATGGCTCGTTGGTCATTCCGGTTGGAGACTCCACGTGCTGGCTTTGCCCTCGTGGAGGCTCTCCAGCCGGTCATCACCGAGTGGGCAGGACGGCAGCACGGGACCCTTTCCTTCCGACTGACGCAGGTCCTTTCCGGGCATGGTTGCTTCGGGAAGTATCTGCACTCGGTCGCCAGGAGGGAATTGAGTCCCGCCTGTTACCACTGCGACTGCAGTGAGGACTCGGCTCAGCACACGCTAGCGGTTTGTTCCGCCTGGGCGGCGCAGCGTGGGGTCCTCACTGCAGTTATTGGAGGAGATCTCTCGCTACCGGCCGTCATACGCTCCATGGCCGGTAGCGACAGTTGTTTTACCGCGGTCGCAACCTTCTGCGAAGACGTAATTTCGCGGAAGGAGGCGGCGGAGAAGGCCCGGGAGGACGATATCCGCTCGGACCCAATTCGCCGCCGGCGAGCCGGGCGGCGGAGGCGCGCATACCAGCGCCTCATGCCGCCTTGAGTGTGGCCGCGGGTGGACGGGACGGGTTTTCCCCTCCACCCGCTATAATGGCCAGCCGCGAGGAGGCGACGTCCGCGTGTGCCGTACGTCGCCTATGTAGAGAGTTTATCCGCAGATGGTGCCCGCTTTGGCGGGCAGGCGCTAGGAGGGATCTGGATGTCGTAATAGCAGCGGTTCCCGGATCCCTCCTGTCTCAGGCGCAGAGTGGCACACCGTGTGGTTTTAGTCGGTCCGATTCCGACACACCACCCCGCCGTAAACCCCGGTGGGGTGACGGCCCGAGGGGGTTTCCACACGTTAAAAAAAAAAAAAAAAAAAAAAAAAAAAAAAAAAAAGACCTTCATTCAGCAGTGGACGGCGATAGTTTGATTGAACTTGACCACCTTAGTGTGAGTTGCCATACTGCAGTACCTGCATTCACAATGAGTAGGGCGATAACTACTCTTGGATTCTATTCGTGCTTCCCATCAAGCAGACTAGAGTCATTTTGGTGGACCGTGAATTAACAAAATAATGATAATAATATACGCATACACATAAATTATATTGTACCTGACAGTCGTTCCTTATTTAACTGGATCAATCGTCTGCCATCATAACTGATAAAATTAAAAAAAAGACTTGCATGTGTGTTTTAAGGTTGATCATGGTGGGCAATTACCTTTTTTTTTTTAACCTACCAAAGTGATTCTATTCAGCCTGATGGAAAGCATAAATAGAATCCAAGAGCGGTGGTCGCCATACTTACTTCTATCTTGTAACCTCTACTAATATTATAAAGCTGTGGTATTTATTTGTCTGACTAATCGTGGCAATCTCTAAATTTACTGGTTCAAATTGAGAAATTCGTTTAATTTTAAATTAAATAAACCATTCATCCCAAAGGTTATGGACATTAAATTTTGCAATAAATGGAAAAATGTATTCCATTTGGGACTTGTAGATTAAATTGTACGGGTTAACTAGTCATCAAATATCAGAGTGATTGACTTCTTTCCCTATTGGTTTCGAGTAATATTTTTAGCTCAAACACCGAAACCACAGCGGATGTGATAACAGAATTATTTGCTAAAAAAAACATATGTAACTGATACATTGTTGAGCTATATTTTATACATTCTCAATGGAATATGAAATAAATTGGATTTTCAATTACTTTCTAAGAGTTTAAGACTTGTATGCTGATGTCAGCAATAAATTGAAGTAAATAAACATTAAATGAGACAGCAACATACTCAAATTCAAGATGGGTGCTGTAGAACAAAAAAAAATCTTTTGATTTTTATAACATCTCCTGGTACCTGAAAATATTGACAATTCTTAAAATTTCTTCGCCTTTTCCTTTCATCATAAAATAAATGTAATCTATAATGGGATATACTTATTGAAAATAAGGCAAAATTATGAACGTGGAAAACATTCACTTTGCCGTGTGATGAAATAAGCTCGACGATAATCCGTGTACTCAAACAGTAGATAGTTATGCTTGAACACGCCTCGCCGTCGTCAACCCTTTCTTCAATCGAGTACAAATAGCGCTCTGTCTGTAATGCTTTAAAAGCTTTCTTTACACTGTTTAAAGTGTTTTCTGGGTAGTGATTACACACCCATTTCGCGGTTTCTACTTCCATCCTATCTATCATTAATCTGCAGTCTTCATTTATGTTTGCGTGACGGATGGTAAAAATATTGCCACAGACGAGTGCGAAATATATTATTTATTGCCAGTTCATCACCTTCAACATATTTAAAAAAAACATTTACTTGAGTTTAACTTTAGACTACTTTACTCAATATTCTACATATTCAAGGATGATTTGATCAATTCAAAATGAATTACAAAAATTGATCCATACTTAACAAAAATAACGAGTAAAGTCAAAAAAGTCAATTTGAAATGAGCGAAATAGTCTGTTATTTTTGTTATATGTAACTTCTAAAGTTCTCAAAAACTTTACGATCCAGTTTTAGTGTCCTACCATGCATTTAAACATGATTCTAATAAACAATAGATACGTTATACCCACAAATTTAATTGAGAACCTAATTAGTGCGTCATTAGCTGTCTGTTGAACGCACAAGAGATAATTACACACCCCGGAGATATTTGTACCTCGCCTATATTTGTATTTCTAACAACAGCCACAGAGGCAATTTTAATGAAAGTACACTGTAATATAATTTCCTCATTTCGCATATCTTTAAGCAATTATCAACGCAAACTAAATGTGTACAACACTAGGCAACAACTGATGAGATGTAACAGGCCTAGATAACAAAAACAATTTTTACTGTTGACTAACTTTTTTTTTTTTTTCTGTGCGGCAATCCCCCCGGATACCACCTCTGGTGGTTATGTCGGACTCGAACCGACCAAAAACCGCACGCCGTCTCAGGTACCAGTAGCCGGGGAATCAGGTGTAGGGAACTTCGGGCCATTTACCTACGGCTTGCAAATGACCCATTTTCTGCTCCAAAAGAACGTGTGCTCCGTAGCATGTCCCGCTGCCATCCTGGCCTGCTTCTGCTCGAGTGACGGACGGCCTCACCTGTCACCCCCAGACTTGCGCTTATGGAGGACGGAGATCGTTCTGCGATCTCCGGTGCCGTCTGTGATACCGGACACGTTCCCGGGCCTGGTGGACCGGGAGAGTTCTAAACCTCCGACATCTCCTTTGCAAGCATAACTTGCTCGCAAAAGGAGACGGCGGAGTTCCACGCGCTCTCGCTCCGCAACATGGTTGCGATCATGCTACCGAGCGAGAGAACTCTTGACTAACTGACTTTATTTCTATGTTTCCAAACAGTAAGTAAATTATAACGATATACAGATTCTTAAAGTTCTCCTAATCATTTGGACAAGAAGAAAATTTAACCTACTAATTAGTAACCCATTTACTTGATTCGTTGTTTGGAAAGATCGATTTTGTCTTCCTTTCTTATCTACCGGCATGTTACGAGTACATCGTGACACAATACCTTGATATCAAAAAAAATAAGTTAAATTTGCCATCATCTTTTAAAATATAAAAACATTTGTTTTAAGATTTAAATTGCACATAGAACAACAAGAAATTATTTAAATATTAAAAAATATAATTGGTATTTGTAAGTCCATGCAAAAAGTTAGTAACGAATTGTTTGCTCAGTACACCAGTAAATTCTACTATCTCCAAGGACGTTGCTCAAAATTAAGACAAGCTTTAAATTCTGAACGGGACTGTCTAGTCTGCCGCATTCAAATTACAGCTCCTTTACGTACAGCATATTAGCATTCTGTCAGCGTGCGGTACCAACTAAAATTATATTACTATTTATGTGTAAGGAGTCTCAAAAGAGGAGATTTTACCCTACTATAGCATGCTAGCGAGACGAGTTGGCATTGGTAGGTTTGTATTAAGTATATTTATACGCTTTATCAAATGGCTACCAATACAATAAAGCTTTGTTTTTCATTGATTATTTAAAGTTATTAATCTTGGAAATTATAAGTCACAATATAATATGTTATTATGAATAACTCCAATTCACAGCTCAGCAGTTACTTTTATTCCGCTATACAACTCCATAGTCTCCACTATACAACTTACCACCTCAATGGTTATCCAACGACTGACTCTGCTCCTAACTCAATAATCAAAACGCTGTTTAAACCACATCACTCTCAATCCTTTCATTGGAAGTTGTCACAGAAGAGTGACGGTCAAGTAGTGTTGCCATTTACGAAAAATAGAACTACCCTCCATAAAATCATTCCAATGTAATCCCGTATTTCATCCAAGAAGGTAAATTAAAAAGGTCCATTTAAAATGACCACATATCGACTATAATGTTACCATGTATGTAAGTGGCACAGAAGTTGCCGTCAAATATGAATACACAGCACATATTACGGCATTAAACATACTAACGGCAAAGTTAATTTGTCCAAGAAAAATATATTATTGAAGAAGATATAGCCTAAGTAATGACACGCTGTAACTCATGAAAGTGGAGTGTCCATCAACACATCTATAATTATGGAAAATGACTCTTTAGTAATGATATAAAGTTCACCGGTAGTTATGAAAGGAAACGAAGAAAATGACTGACACGCCGAAAAATATTATATATTTTCAAACGCATTGAATAGTGAAGGATTGACTGAATTCGCTAACTCAAACAGCCAACATACCTCGTCCACAGAGAGTAACCCACTAAATTTTCACGGCTAAGGTGACAATCACTTCAATACTCAGATTAATCTTCCACCAATTACGACGTCGAAAAGCACGTCAAGGGTCTCACTGGGTGTCAATGATAGCCTCGTAACGGTCCCTCGAGGCCCGCCGAGACCTGCCCGAGAACCGAGATTCCGGGCCCGAAACATTATTAAATCTGTGAGCTGCACTTTATTCGGCAATTTGTGTAACTAGAGTGATTAGTGAGGGTGTTCAGGCTGCTGGGACGTGTGAGATGGGTTTTATTGTTGATTTGGACAATATGATTGAACTGCTTTTTCTTAATTTAAATAAAAATATTTATATTTTGCATTCATATTTTGCATTCTTTGGCTTTATTTTAATGAAGAGCTTTGTAACGGCAAGTACATGTCTTAGAAGTTTAGGAGTGGTGTGTAATAGCTTTGATGTAAAATGGCGTAGATGAAAGTGAGTAAAAACGTTTTGAATGTGTTTCTTAAACTCGATGTTATTTTTACGAACGTAATGAATCGTTATGTGACCTTGTCTTTGATAAAACTTAATTAAAACTTCAAGAAAACATTTTTATGGAAAATTAAACTAAAAATAGACGAAAAAAAAACATTATAAATAAAATTGTTGACAAAACTTTCTCACTGATATAAATGTCTATATAGTTTTAATAATTAAAATTGAAATTCTAACTAATATTATTAATGTAAATATGTGTAATATGATAAACCACTATAAACACGACCGGAGCCCCGGGGCAAAAGATAGCCATATATAAAAAGAATAAGGTATACGCATAGAAGTCTTGTCATAAAAATATTCAATCACCTCATACACTATACTAGACATTTAAAAATCTTCATAGGATCTATGTGTGTGTCATAAAATCGTTTGTTTTCTTTACCAAACTGGAACGTTACTTCCATTTTCGTTTGTAAGAAAAATTTCATGAACATTTTTGTCTTATACCACAAATTTTACTTCTATTTACATTACCATCGTGTCCATATTCCTTCAAAATGGATCCAAGTTGTGCGTGACTCTGCATCGTCTATAGTTGATAAAAGTTTCAGTTTAGAAATATCTATTCGATTTCACAAACTTTTGCATTGTCAATTCTTTTAAACGGTTTTATAAAATCCATCACATTGCTTCTCCCTTTGGCTTAATTCGGTAACCGAAAAGTCTATCTTAAGCACTAAATTATCACTGTTACGAATAAATTTTACGGACAATGTTAGAATACATTGATATTCAGGAACACACGCGAAGAGCCTCTAGAGACTGTGGTCATACACAAAGTGATACAAGATACAATTGTACTCAAAACCACTTGCTTGTTAAGCTCAATTGAACGAAAATCCTACTGTGAATACGATACTTTATGAATACTGAATTATGGACGAAACTTCAGTAATAAGAGGGCTTTACATATTTTGGCATATGTCGTGTTCAAATAATAAAATGGGCATTTACCTATATAGTATTTATAGTAATAATTATCATAAAGGAGTATTGATTTCAGAACTTAACGTTCCATCATATATTTCACACGATAATATACTCGATATTGAGAACAAAAATCCGAGCTCAACACAAATTCAAGTTTGGGTCACGTAGAGGGTTTAGTAGTTGATTCATACGATTTAAACTGATACGATACGTGTCAATCGCCGCCTTTAAATAATATTAATATATATATTTCAGTAGACGACACGTACGAAAACAAATTATTAGCGTACTAAATAACACTTCAGAAATTTGTAGTAATTAATATTTCAGTAACTAAGGTAAGGATACTTAAAGATTTCAGAAACTAAAAATACTAATCCTTAAATCCATCAAACGCACTTATCCAAAATCTCGTAACCGCCACTCATTCCAAATGTGATTATATTTGCAGGTTTATTTTCTCTTTGAGTTATATTGGAAAGTAACATTTTGGACATGAAACCATCAAATATTGCTATTCACTAGTCGAATAGATTTAAATCTGCATTTCAATTGGGGCCTACACCACTATTTCGATAGCTGTTCCAATACATTTCCAAAATTTTAAAATTGTAGTTTGGTAATCTGTGGTAGGTACTTTTTACCATCAATTTTCAGCCTTTGCTCGCAGTTTTGTGCATGTTCAGATAGATAACATAGATTTTGTTCACAAATACCGGTATTCCCCGGGAATTTGCTTTGAAATATACAACCTATGTTCCTTTTTGCAACTTTAAACATGTGTATGTGAAGTTTTACGATTGGGTGAAAATTATTTACGTTACTAATGCGTGTGAAACTTTTAAAAGTATCACTGTCTGTATATGTCACTGTCCCGTTATGGAATGAGCTCCCTGCCGAGGTTTTCCCTGGAAACTACAGTATGGGGCTCTTCAAGATGGGGGTAAATAGGTTTTTAAAGGGTCGGCAACGCGCACGTGATGCCCCTGGTGCCGCAGGCGTTCATAGGCTGCGGTAACCGCTTACCATCAGGCGGGCCGTATGCTTGTTTGCCACCGTCGTGGTATAAACTGTACTATTTAATTCAAGTAAAAATTTGAGTAACACCAAAATCAAACTGCCCCAATTAAAAAATATTTTTCCAAATTGGGTCTTAATGACAGAATCGGGGAATAACAGGAATAAAAAAAGTAACCGAAATAACGATAAAATTTTTCGAAGTTGGTTAAAAAGGAAAATGAAAGCAAACTCGATTTCACATATGTATAACAAGTGAGTTTATTTTATTTTACGGCAATAAAAATTCTATCAAAATATAGCGAAACATGAATCGATAAATTCAACAACGAGACTTGACGTTCTAATTGAGCTCACTCGAGCTGTTGATCTTTATTGAACGCTAAATTGTAGAGCTACTTAAAACAATATAAAATTAAAGTGTTCATTAAAGTTTCAACTTAAAATCGTTCTTAAATTATTTTCCTCAACTAATTTCAGTAAAAGAAACTCTTTACAAATTTTAACATTTTCTATTCACGGTTAATCTGGTAATGGCATATTATTGCTCGCGAATATAAAATGGTTATTTCTTAAAAGCTTTAGACGTGAACGTCTCTAAACGTCTAGACACTCACGGATTGTACATAGCGTGCTCACTCGTGAGTACTTGACAATAGCTCGACGACAAAAGACGTCGAACACGCGCCAATATGACATGATTGAAGAAAATGAATAGTATTAGAAACAAGACGTGTTTATTTGTATTCACTACGTTTTCAAGGAGCTTTTATTGTTTGTGGGTACCTTTTTTTTGTATTTTATTTATTTACGTGTGTACGGTATTGTGATCGTTACCTATGTCTATTGCTGTAATAAAATAAAAAAAACTTACCAACATTGTAGAAATAATAAAACGATTTCAATAAGACCAGACTAGTTGTAGACATTTTGTCTCCACGACAGGTTTTTTTTTCACCCTTCTTTCTTCATTTTTTTGGTATTATAAATTGATCCAGTTTAGGGGTTTTGACGTCAACAAGCCTTGACATTTAATACAGAAATAGGTTACATTACTATTTGAAAAATCTGAAGGTATATGACTCCAAAAATTGAACTTTTCAGGTTTTTTCTCGTATGCAAGCCACCACTCTCGTATTAAGTATGATTTTTGTGTTACAAAGAACTTCAAACACCAAATACAAAGATTGAATTTTTATCTTGTGTGGCAATGTAAGCCTCGAGAAATGGGACGACGAAGTGGTAAGCTGACCAGTTGAAGCACTGCCCCATTCTTACCCTTACAAAATAACTAGTTAAAGTAAAATAAATCTCAAGAAAACTTTAAATGATGAAAATTAAAACTTAGAACCGAGAGAAGCTTCTCAAAGTGCTTCAAAAAGCACGTCTACTACGTAACTTTGCTTTTAAATATTTCTGAAACCTTCGGTTACGGAACATGTAATGAAAATGAGAATTATTCATTAACTTTTATAGCACCAAGTGTAATGTCGTCATGTAAGTTGTTTAGTTGAACTCATCTAGCAATCATTAAAAATCTATTTTTGGTTTGCCTCATATTTCTATGATCATTAGAATGGATAGAGTCATACACTGCAGTACCATTTCGACAATTGAGCTGACAGGTAGCATAAAGTGCTTTCACGCGCTTGTCAAGATCTTTATCTTGTGTGCAAAGCCTTTTGTAGCGTATGGCTACTGTCGGGCACAGCTGTAGCTTACACGTTGAAACTAACGTTGTCGTGAGGAGAGCTTATTTGAAATATGCTGTTGTTACTCTAAAATATAATACTTCCTTGTAATACTCCGTTTTCTCTTATTCGCAAAGTATTTTTATGTGTTCATTCTAAACGCTCAGAGTTGTGTTTTTATACTTGCTTTATAAAATTGAATGTGGATAAATTGATAAATTAGGCAGGCATATGTCTGTTATTTACAACATGAAGAAAAAGTTCAGACGAAAACCATACCTATATATATTATATATCTCCTCTCTTCTTATCTCTTTCATGTATTGTACTGCATCTTTTGTGGCGTGACTTTCTTCTTTAACTTGGCTTAACTTGGTTCTTCTCTTCATTCTTCTGATTGAAATATCGAGGTTAATATGCGTAGATTGATGAAAAAAGTTTAATTCGTCTGCATCTTAATTAAACATGAAATATAAGTCACAAAGATTAAAAATAAATACTTCTTTGTTTTACTCTTTTTCTTTGATCACACAAAGTACACGTACACTTACATTATGCTGACTAATCTAATGTTAAATAAAAAGCCTAGTAGGAGCTTTCTCTATAATGTTGTAAAAACTATACTTCTATTTGATGCTCCTTGCCCGGTCCAACAGGTTTCACACACATATCTAAACCATAAACTTTCGAGAAACCATTTGATCAAGCATAAACTATGTTCAGCGGTTCTGCGACGACAGTCTCGATTATCATGCGTTTTTCCACGCTATCGCAGTTTAACGAGGTGTCGCCCCGTTTCCGTCAGGTACGGTTAATGTTAATGGATTTCGAAGTCTCACCTTTACATTAGTTTAAGGAGCGAAGATATTGTAACAAGCACAATCTATATTTTAGTCATACGGAACGGCTAACATCGTGTTAGGGCTTCTGTTCTTCAAGACTGATAAAAGATGAAATGAGGGCTTACATCAATAGAATCGGATGAAGCAACTAGGTGGTTTAGGTTCGTACAGCAATAAACGTGCCATTGTCTTTTTAAATAGACAAGGATGAGGTTCAAGGTTCAGTGGACCGGGAGAGGTTTAGAACTCTCCCGATCCACCTGGCCCAGAATCAGGCCAGATACCGCAGGCACCAAACATCGCTAAACGATCTCAGAAAAGGGAACACCCTGGTTTCCACATATACAAGCCGTAGGTGGCCCGAGGTACGTCGGGGATCTAGGGATTGCCTTACTAGGGTGCGTGTGGAGTGAAGTGGATCAGGTGCACGGATTTATATGGAATTGGTCTCGAGGGCAGCGTCTAGGAGAGTGGTGATGAACCAATATGGTCCTCCCGCTCACCGCACCGCCACCGCTACCGGTCCGCACCCGTTGACTTCGAGACCGTAGTCTTAAGAGTCGAATGTGCCTTGTCGTTCTTTGAGGTACTTTCTCAGAATTAAAAGGCGTGAGTTGAACTCTGGTAATGTCACTCACTCGGTGAAAGAGATTGAAAGAATAGCTTAATGCCAGTTGAGCTGTAAGATCATAGCGTCACGCCGTACGGTTGTAGTTTCATGTGTTCAATCGATCCTTTTTATATGTACTCTTTTTTTCCGTATTTAATTTGAATCTGTTTCGTTAATTTCAAAAATAATTTGAACTGTCAAAACAAGAAGTTCTTACAATATGAATAATTTAATGTAAAGTACCTAGTATAAATAAAACCTTTTAACAAAGCCCACACCAGTACACTTTGCTAATTAACTTTCACGAAAAGCTACATAAATAACTTAGATTTACTGTTTTAAAACTAAGTTCAGTTTTCCAAATGCAAGTCATAATGAATGAATTGAACGAAATGAATGAATTTAATAAACTCCAAGTTGACTATAAAGGGTTGATTTAAAACATTTATAATTCTGAGATAGAAGCTTTCTCGTATAATTCAAAAATTAAAACCTATATAAAGGGTTTTAGACGCAGTTCAAAGTCACCTGTATCTTTTTTTTTCGATATTAAAAGCCTGCCCTGACTCTACTCTGTCTGATGAAAGCATGCATAGAATCCAAGAGTTGTAGTCACCATACTCATTGCAAATGCAGACAATGCAGTATGGTGACCCACACTATGGCGGCCTTTATACCTTTCAAATGCATCGTCATAGTCCCGAATTTCATTGACGCTCATCGTAAATATTTGTATGTAAATACTAAAAGCTTTTAGCTGGAAGAAAATGACTAAATTAAGCAACAAACGCTTAGTATATGTTAGTCGACTGATAGAGAGCTAGATAATGATATTTCAAGCTATACTAGTCGATTAAAGAAACCAAGATTAAACATTTTTGGTCGAAATGTGCTAAATAAGCAATTTATTACTGTGTCATAATAGCTTGACTGCTTACATAATATTTGAGGAGATATTACAACACCAACGTAAATATTTACCAATTTTATGAGATAATCAACACAACTTAATTAAATTAATAATTAAAATTAATTTCCTTGTCTCATCACTGGTTAATTAATTAGCTGTTCATTCAATCGAAGTACATCCAAATTAAATGTTGTTCTAACGATGAACAAGGATCATATTACTAGAAATATACCACAGTATATTAACAGCATAATAATGAGCATAGCGAATCGATTAAAGGGGTCAAAGTTGCGCGCCACCAGCCAATCCTTTTCAGGGATGACCGAGACATGTCCAAGCTAGTAATTCCCCAACACATCTGTACAAGTAATTTCAAGTCAACCTATTGCCGCGCACAACCAATCGACGATATCTCCCAAGGAATACCAACTATTCAACTCTTACACATACCGCATCCAGTTTTGCTGCCACTTTCTGCAAATCAGCGGTCCATCGTACCACAGGGCATTTCACTGAGGTACTGATAGAAATGGCGTATTTGATTCCCCTGTTATTCATATTTTCTTTCCACTCTCTCCTGAAATTCCCATCATTCCATGAAAATATCCGGTTGATGTCATTAGACTTGCCTATTATTACTTATTGTTACAAACATTATAGCTAGCTGAACATAGGCGGTTAATGTACGGTAATCAAACTTTGGGGAAATAGGTATGAGTTTATACTCGTGTAGCGGCTTCTACATTACAACACAAAGAAAAGTATACAACAGCACCATCTAGCGAAGATACATCAAAACTACGAAGTATGAACGAAACGTATGAACGTAATGAACTACGATGTAACTACTAATCCTGTATCGCGATATAGAGATACGCATGGCAATTAGCATATATACAACATCCCAATATCAAACGTTGGGCCCTGACCCGCCAGGCATGATCACCTCGCTTGGTCGGAGGATCTTCCCTTTGTGTCGGAGGGACATATGACACACGTCCCTCCACACTCGTATGTGTAAATACCTCAATCTTCTTTTATTTCAAAACTTTCTCACAAACGCTATTCTACTCGTACTCTTCTACTTCAAGAATTTACTTTGAGTATAAGATAATTAATTATTTGGCAAGTTTAATGCCGACCTAACATTCGTAATGAAATAAAAGCAAGTCCTAGTTGCGCACAAAAACATTTATAAGTATTACGTTTATTGCTGAAACGTTACCTTGCGACTATAAAGAGTTGCTCGTGTGACCCTCGCTAACGATATAATATTTAAGGTTCTTTTTACGATAGACATCTTAAATTAGCAGCGTAACAGGTAGCTGATAGCAAGGCTATTATTTTTATTTTGTATGAAAGAATTAAATTCTCAATTTTGGTAGTACGATAGTAAAATAATAATAATAAGAAGTGCCTTACTACAGGTATGTGCCCGACCCAGTTCTCGAGAACGGTCGTGCTATGTTATATTGGGATCGATCTATTATAATATCACAGATAGGACTATTGTTGCCAATAAGCCTGATATTGTGGTCATAGATCGATTAGAGCGCCGCGCAATGATTGTCG
Organism: Hypercompe scribonia; assembly: GCA_949316085.1. Classification (NCBI taxonomy): domain Eukaryota; kingdom Metazoa; phylum Arthropoda; class Insecta; order Lepidoptera; family Erebidae; genus Hypercompe; species Hypercompe scribonia. The sequence continues at coordinate 26,058,728 of OX438968.1, read as the reverse complement.
ATATTGCCGTTCCTCATGACGAGAATCTCGTGAAAGTTGAAAAAGAAAAACAATTGAAGTATTTGGATCTGTCTCACGAGATTGCCGATATGTGGAATGTAGATTCGATGATCATTGTTCCGATAATCATATCTGTTCACGGATTGATAGCCAAGAGCCTCGACCAACACCGTAAGAGGCTCACGTTAGAAGGTTGGATCAAGGGTCTGATGCAGAAGGCAGTCCTCCTTGACACGGCCCGTATTATGAGGAGGTTCGTATCTCTGGAGCCCTAACCCTCTTGGTCCCTGTAGCCGATGTCGGTGGTCTACTATTTTTTATATTTTTAAATATGTATGTTTTATATATTTAAAAATGTAATCAATATGTATATTTAAATGTAATAAAGAGAATAATACTAATAATGTTTATTGATTCAAAAACTCTTTTTACAATTTACATAACAAAAATACAACTGAAATATTTAACAAAAATGTTCTCGCTGTTTTGGTATGTTATCGCTGTCAGCCGTGCTAGTATAAACTGTGTTACGGCTGCCACCGTAAAATGTTGATTGTTTTTTATTATTCTGGGCTTATAAAAGTGATTTTACTCTACTTGATAGAAAGCATAAATAGAATCTAATAGTGGTGGTCGCCATAGTCATTGAGAGTTCAGTATGGTGAACCACACTGTGGCGGCCTATAGTCTATTTCTATAATTCATTATTATTATGCGATATCAAAACCGATAAGTAGTTCAAACATAGATATGGCTGAAGAAACTTTAATTTATGATTACTTACATGAAGAGAATGTTAGTTTTTTATCATAGTTTGAAACTAGATGGTAATGTGTGATGTCCAAAATATTTCTTTTTAATTAACTGCCAGCATTAGGTGCACCAAGACCAAAGACAATTTCTATTATAAGCTAACTACTAAATTACAAGCAGCATTCAGTTTCTGTTCACGTCTAACTTCCGTCCGATTCAATTATTTAAGTTGGAAAAAAGCTCAAATGAAAGAGTCTGCACTGGGGGGATTTGCTACCAAGACGGGTGCACCTCTATTAGAACTAGAGATAAAGGAAAATAATTATATTTAATTATAAGAACTATATAAAGCGTTAAATGGCCTTCTCATGATGACTTGAGAAGGATTAAAGTCATTGTTGATTATTGACGACCAATTTTTGCATCAATGTGTGTTTCTTTTATATTTGGTTTGATAGAATATATAGACGAACCCTAAAAATATTTCTTTCGGTAAGACGATGTGTCAGAAAACAAAATAGGTACTTGTCTAAAGTATGAGTAATCTAATTAGAAATTTATCTCAATATTTTCCACCCGAAGAGTACTTTGTTTTAAAATTACAGTCCCTTTTTTTATCTGTCAGGAAGTCTTTTTTTTTCTGTGCTGAAATCCCCCCGGATACCACCTACTGGTCGTTATGTCGGACTCTAACCGACCAAAAACCGCACGTCGTCTCAGGTACCAGTAGTCGGGGAACCAGGTGTACCCTAGAAAGGAAATCCCTGAAACCCCGACGTACCTCGGGTCATCTACCTACGGCTTGCAGATGACCCCTTTTCTGCTCCAAAAGAACGCGTGCTCTGTAGCACGTCCCGCTGCCGCCTATCAGGAAGTCCCCTAAAGTTCTAAAGCAATAATAACCTAAACTGAATTTTTGATCTTGTTACGTAATTATGTAACTAAAAAGAAATCATTTAGTTTAATTTTCATCGATACCAAATTCTCATGAATTTCATCATTAAAGATTTCATAGATATATGAACATCAATTTTTCAAAGAAACTTTTTCCAGACAGCTTATATTAAGTTTTACCTTTAATCAAAATTTCTAATCATTCTTCTAAAAAGAAAATATTTGTATTTATTAATTTCTAAGAAATATTTGTGATATTATAGTCAAAGTTTCGACAGTCGAATATTTGTTACACAATCTCACAGGAACGGTGAAAATTACCTGCATAATATTTGAGACAGTGACAGATTTCAGTCTGGCATATAATCTTTTATCTCCGTAAAACTGATTGACAAAATGGTTGATAGCGAGGATAGAAATTAGGTATTAATTTTTAAGAGATTCCCGTTTCATATTACAATCCACAATCACACAACATGTACCAGTTTATTATTAAGTCGTACAATAAGTTGTAGAGCCTTGATTACAAGTGAAGAGCTCAGGTTTTTTGAGGTAGTTTTTCTATATTAAGAATACCAAAAGGGTAGAGTAGTATTTTCGATATTTTAAATAAATACAAAAAAGAAATGACTTTTACAATTAGAGAAACAAGTAAGCGCTCATATTTAAAATATTAGAAAAAGCGATAAAGCTAAAATGTAAATACAAAACCTCACTTGACATTCTTTTCCAGGATTAGTCACTCATCTCCAGATGATCCAAGAAATACTACACTCACTTTGTAATTCGTCATTTGAGGGCCTCGTTTACTTTGTTTTATTTTGTACGGGGGGAAGTCGTAGAGGCTTGATTGTCGCTCTCACGACTGTCTCTTTGATGACTGAGAAGGCACGGTGGGTGGAGAGCGATGATAATTTCTTAATTATATGAGAGATATTATTGGTCTTTATGTTTTATGAAGGGTGTCAAAGGATATAATGTCAAGAGGTCAGTTTTGGTGAGTTTATTTCACATATTCGCCGTATCTCGATAAGCTGAGCCTTTTAATTTTGTTATTATTTTGTCTTGAAAAGGTTATTTTTATTTTTCAAAGGTCATTTTTATTTTTAAAAGCCTTTTTATATATTTGTAATATGTATATTACTTTTTTCTATGGTTTGTAATTACCCCGATTTGGATAATTCTATGCAAATTACGTGAGAAAGTGTAGTCTATGCAACATTTAACTAATACCCATAGAAAAGGAGGAGCAGGGATATCAATGCAGGTATAATTAGAAAGGCTGCTTATTTACATGCACTTACATTTATGAGAAAATTAATATGTCAACTTTCTTGAGAGGAGAAGAAGAAGAAATGATTTGAAAAGTTGACAGAAAGTGACTACACAAGGTACTTAACCGTAGGGATTTATAATAAAATAATAATTGGCGATTATATGGGGTAAAAACAGCCAACCATGAAAAGCGTTAACCGATAAATCTTAGTTTTAAATTTATTAAAAAAAAAATGAAAATCATGGCAAGCTGGTTTAATATTCAAACCGTGTAAAAGTAAGGATTCGCTTATTGTGTTTCACGTATTAAAATTTATGATTAATTTAAGCGTTCATAACTTTAATTTAAATTATATTCAACAAAGGGCAACAGCAGGTATGTATATACGAGGCTATTGTAACACTATGCCTACCTTATGTTACGAATTTTCATGTGAAATTGATTTGTAATATCGTACACAAAAACAGATTTCAAAACTCCTTTAAACTTGCAGATTTTTAGAACTTCACGTTAAGAAGTTATTTCAGTATATAGTTAACAATGTAATACTTAGACTGTCCTAAGTCGTTAAACACGACAGCTGCCTATCAACGCTCATAGAAACGAGTTGTTATTATTGTCAACAAGATGCCGTAGTTTATTATTTACTTGATCTGTCAATAAAATGTAGTTTCGCTGCTAAATACACTAAGAAGCTTATTTATAACTATCGATTTAAATATTCTATCGTTTTATGTCAATTATAATTATAATAAAAATGTTTTCGGACAACTGACCATCATAGTTTTCCTAGATTTTATGCACGACAAGCTTAGAAACATATTTCCCTGAACGTGGAATCCAAGTCAAATATTTTCAACGCTTTCAATTACAATGCAACTAAATTTTAATTGACCTCAATGATTGAACTCAACCTAACCTAATTGAACCGAACCTAATTGAACTCAATGGCTCAGGCACCTACCAATATAAAATTTACATAGTAGAAAAACCATATAATACCATAAAATATTATAAAAGCAAAGTTTACAGCTGAAAATAAAACTAGTGAGCTTTAAAGTAATTACAAATAATTCTTTTTTCAAAACAAATGCTGCACGCGTTGCTGCCCCGGGCTCTCTGTAACATTCTTCCATCTCATTTTTCGCAGACAGCAGTGGGTGGCGGTAGTCACTTACCAGTAGGTCCCGTCTTCATTCACTCATGTGGCTCGTGATATAGAATCACAAAAAAAGAGCAAAAAAAATTACGCCCCAGGGATGGAAAAAATTACGAGATCTAAGCCGCGAGCTAAAGCCAGCATGTTATAAATAAAAGAAAATGCCTTCGTCTATTACTGTGTACATAATATAAGTTTTGGGTAAGTTTTATAAGAACTTACATTAACAATTCAATTTCTAATCTTAGTAACATCGCCTTAAGGGCACAAAAACCTTAGCTGTGTTTTTATAGTTATATTATTCTCGCCTTGAAACATACAAGAGTCTCTCGTGTATTTTACTGAAGCACTTGGATATATTATAATAAAAATAGACAACGCGACGATTTGCTATCGAGGAAGAAGATAGGTTAGGAGAGCCTAAGAGAGAGAAAATAATGTGACTTTAGAAGGCAAACAAGATCTATTCTACAATAACAGCAGTCGAGGAGACCGAGCGTGTGGTGCTTAGCGACTACTCAAAACTCTTGCAACTAAGTGTTACAAGTTTCGTACCACCTTTCGGGTAAAGGGAGCTCCCCGAATTTGGGTGGAAGGTCCCTAATTAGGCAGGACCTGTACTATAGTAAAAATACAGCTAATAATCACACTTAAATATATCTAAATACGTACATAGTATAGATGAATTAAACTCGGACACAGAACAAATAGTCGTATAACACTAACCACCAGAATAAAAGACCGGTCAATTCATTTATATTATTTTTTCTGTCGTTCATTAGTAAACAAACCAAGTAAAAACATCTGAAAGCATTTAACACTCCAAAGAAAGTTTTTAATGAAAGGAAATTCGATAAAGTTTTTCTGAAAAGGGGATTTTTCGGGTGGAAATGTTTTTTTTTTGTGAAATGTAAATGTGTGGCATCTAGAAACTGTCGAGTCAGTTAGTCGTATGTGCTTATAAAAAACATCATATTAGAACTAATTTCATACAACATATGTAAATGTACGGGGTAGTGGTGTACGAACCATTCGTAATACAATTTAGTCCCTTCTCCGTACGACACACAAAGAGGGCTGTCGGCCCGTCCAGATGAGTGGAGCATATTATATGTAGGGCTTCAAGCGGATATTACGAACGGGTTCACGAAACTTTTGTTGCGTGGCGTTCATTTTTATGTCGGACAGTTTTTATTAAAGCTATAGAGGTATGTCTGAAGTAGAATGCATTTAGGAGATGGGTGAGGCGGTTATTTAATATATTTTTGACAGTCGATATTTAAATATTTTATTAAAGAGATTTATTATTAGCTCATCGATGCAGGGGTCACAGTTATTGTGGTAACTGTGTAAGCCTTACACTGTCACAATGACTGTCATGCCTTTTACGTTCCCAAGCGGATGTGAAAAAGCATCTCACAAGGCCGCCATAGTGTGGGTCACCATACTGCATTGTCTGCATTTGCAATGAGTATGGCGACTATAACTCTTCGATTCTATTCACGCTTTCCATCGGGCAGAGTAGAGTGACTTTGGCAGGCTCTTAATAAAAAAAGTAAAAAAATATGGCATTAATAACTGGTGGTAGTTAAAAAAATATTGCATAGTACTGTAAGGGTTACTTAATAAAAATCTTGGAACTATTTTCTAATTTTTCAAAATACTACAGTCTATGGAAATAAGTTCTTAACATGGAGTAGCGATGTATTGCTGGAAACTAATTAAGAACCTGTTATTTCATTTTAAGATTGAGCTCGTGATCAATATTATTATAATATTTGTATCATTGCAGCTTGCCTGTTCTTTTCTTCTTACTGGTTATAAATATTACGTTTAAAAGGGTTCAGCAGTTATGAAGGCCTAATAACAATCGTATTTCTATAAAACTAAAAGTTACAAATTTAATATGTCCTTTTCCATCTCATTGAATAAAGAGCATGTCCAATATTCTACCTAACAAAATGTCCAGGTATCAAGCGTGACAGTAATATAAGACGCAGGGTAAGTTAGATAATGCCCCAATAGGTACTTGAGTAACACACCCTCGTTTTTGTCGCTCGATTTTCATTTTTATTGCCCGAGATCAAAGCCCCGGTGCTGGGGACGGTTTACAAGCGTTTTGTTGCCCATTACGGCGATACGACTTCGTTTTTATTCGTACACATTTTCCCTCCTTGTCCTTAAGCCTCCTATCCATGCGACGTTTTATGAGACAAAAATACTTACTTAGTTACACTTATTTTATACTATTAGCCTTTCCCTGCGACTGTATAAAAATCTTGTAAATATTCTGACTTTAGGCTTCTTGTATCAGTGTCATGTTCAATATAACTATACTTACTAATCACCTCGTTGATCTAGCGATTAGCGTACTCGACTGCCGCTCAAGAGGCCTCGGGTACCTTTTGCGGATCGGATCAAAACGTGTTGAGTTTTCTTGGCTATGGAAATACTTTGTAACAACCCGGAGTTTGAAAGCTGGGGTTTTAACCCCGCACCTCAGAGAAAACATATAGCGGTCAGAATTGTTCTTTATCTTTCTCTGCTCTTGCCATTTGATTGTAAGTGTGAGAGAACAGAGATTGCACCTATATTTGTACACATTTGTGCACTATAATATTTCCTCCATAGTTCGAAATCCGCTAGGAGTACATTACTTACTATTTTTCTTGTATTAATTAACTCTTCAAAAACATTTTATGATAAGCTTATTGTCTAAAATGTTAAACACTATTGGATTAGTCGTGACTATTGCCGTCGCTGCAAAATTACACACATGTGTGAAAGGGCTTTAGTACTCTCAAAACACGTTAACGAAAGAAATTGTTCGCCTTTAAGTGCTCCATACGTTTTATTGTAAGTAATTGTAACGTGAATTGTGCCAAATTTGACTGCTATCACATTTAGTCATTGATTGAGTTGTCGAAGAATGAACATACAAGATGTACTTTGATAGTGTCATCGATCATCATAAACAGCCTTTAATGAACCACTGCTGGACATCGGCCTCGCTGTTTGGCCCACTATGCCATCAAAAACATCAGAAAGTTCTAGCACTTTAGCCAAATTTATCTGACATTGACCAAGATAAGCATGTAAACCATTATCATTTGAATATACAATACTCTGTTACTTCATATATTCTACGAGTCGTTTATTCTGCAACGTCACAAAGGTCCTCTTTACATAACAGCTATGTTGTAGATATGTCAAGAATGGTTTAAAATAAAATCGCTCAAGTGTAAATCAAGAGATATGGCTCCTCGCTCACTCACACACGTTTTCGTAACTGAGCTACTGTATCTTGCTACCATTGTACACTCAAAATTTTGTATGGACGTTTTTAAACGGATCTGGATGAAATTTGACATTTGATATAAATTAAAGTTTTGAATAGCAGAAAGGTCTATTTAAATTTTTAACAACAACCTTGATTACCACTGCGGGGCACAACTAGTATATAATTTAGGTTAACGTTTAAGTTTTTATAGCGGTGAACTTTCAGAGAAGCTTTGAGAGAAACAAGAAAGTAGCTGAAACTTAAAAAAACTGCCGTAGGAGGTTTTCTGATACAATTAAAGCCATTCGACTGAAAAGGGTACAGACTGCTAAAAAATACGATATAAAATTTCAAACAAAATAAGTTATTAAAAATATTTTTTCGTTTCTATCATCAGCTATTACTTTTTATTTATATATCCTTCATGGTCTCTAGCTTTTATCCTTAAATTTCTTAAACTGTCTCTAAACTGCTAGTATCAGTTACAAAGTGTGAGCCTGATATCTTATTGCATCACACACTTTTTGAATTAATTTTGTTTAAAGGTTACAGTGTATTTCCTCCCTACTATTACCGTATTTCATCTTTGTCATATCAGATTGTCTTTGATTTTTCTGTCTTATCCTTAGAATATCTGATTGTGGCTTACACACGTAGAGTTAATACGTTATTGGATTTTTAATACGTCTGTGCCTACCCTTTGCGGTAACTCACTTGCGGTTGAGGTAATACGTTGTACACCTTTAAAATTAATTAATTCAAAAAGTGTGTGATGCAGTAAGATATCAAGCTCACACTTTGTAACTGATACCAGTATTTTAGAGATAGTTAAAGAAATTCAAGGATAAATAATTAGGCAAGTGAGTAAGTTAAGAGATGCCTGTGAAGTCTGAACTCTGTAACCATTTATAAAAGCTATCTTCCTTTATACGTGTAGTACATATTCAGAATCAAGTAACTTGAGAACATAACGAATAAATATACAAACAGGGAAATAGGTAAAAGAAATCAGATCAGTTCTGATTTAATATTCGAGGAGCAAGCGATCACGCGGCCCGGTCCTATTACCTTCAAAGCTTTTGTTTTGTACCTTCAAACCTTTTAGGAATTTGTTCGACGCTTGAATGAATGAGCTTGTCGATGTCGAAGTTCGTTCGTTCAACGAAAAATGAACGTAGATTTGAATGTTTGAATTGAACAAGGTATTGAAATTTCGTTTGCAAATTTGCGTTCGTCTTTGTTCAGGATAAAGAATGTCATTTAGATTGTCCACCGTAAATTTCACTTCAGAGATTTTATTTTGCTGCAAAACTTCAAGTTTGTGATGTGACGGCTTAAGAACACAGAGTAACACTACCGCTATTTATCCTGTAGGCATCACAAGAGTCCACTAATGAGGCAACATTGCTGTGACTCGCTCCTGCGAAACACCAAAATCTCCTTACTAAATCATCAACAGCCTTTTACAGTCCACTGCTGGACATAGGCCTCTCCTTAGCAAGGCGATTTTGGCCTACTATACCACGCTGGCCAGACGGGTTGGAATAGAGTTTGTTTCAAGTTTTCCTCCTCTTTGTAATGATGTTGTCTTGTATACTTGGTCCCTTAGTCACCTTTTACGACACCCACGGGACGAATAGCGGTGGTAACACTATGTATTCTTAATCCGTCATCACACGGACAAAAACTGCCTCGCTAAATAGAGGCTTATTTTCAGCGGTGACCTGAAACATTGTTGACGTAAGGATTAACGAATTTACTAATTATCATAAGTTTAACTAATACGAATAATAGGGTGTCCCTTATATGACAAAAAAAAATTTTTTTTCGAATTTCGAAATGCATACCCTCTATAATTTTTACTAATGCTATAAGATACTTAAATATAAAATTTTATCAATCTAGCATAATTGCAACCAGTGCTGACCGAGCTTCAAAGTTTAGTAAAAAACGTGTTTTGTCCTAAAATTTCAGTCTGCTATAATTTCACTATAAATGCAATGAATTAAGTGAATAAAATTAAGTAATAAATTAGATGAACATTAATCTTTAATTAAAAACATAAAGAAATAAGAATCATTCAGGGTAACTTCTTTTTAGAGTAGTTTTTTTACAGTCTGGATACAATTTTAGATGTTCCTGGACACAGCGCAGCAAGAACTGTTTTTGTTCTTCTTCAGCCGTGATAAGTCCGTTAAAATCTTGCATTAATTTAACAGCCCTTTCAGCAGTATCATTTACAACTCTCAAATAACTTATTCTTCTTTTAGCCTCCAGAAAAGCAGCATTGTTATTCCAAGAAGATACATCTTCCTTTAGAAAACTGTCGTCGGAATCTGCAGTCGTGGTAAAAATTGTTTGCTCTTTTCCGATACGAAATCATCCAGTGCTTTGTCTAAAAAAAAAAGAAAAATAAGTTAAATAACAAATAAAAATCAACAACAATTTTGAAAATAAATAAATAAGTATTGGACATTGAAATTGAAATCCAACAAAAAGTCAATTTAACTTACCAAACAACTTTTGAGTCAGTTCTTCCTTCGACGGGTCATAGCGTTTGCTAAAATCCAAGATTTTGTCCCTGTTGAAGTTGGCAATCATCTTCTTCTTAGTTTGGTTGTCAACTTCATCATCAAATAGTGATAGAATGACTGTCTCTTCACATAAATACCACAAGTGATGGCTGAACTTGCTTATAGAAGCTTTAGAAATTGTTGCGTCAACTTTTTCATAATCTTTTAACATCTTCAAGAAGCGCAAATCTTGATTAGGTGCTTTGGTCGCCACTGTACATTCGAGCCAAGGTTTAACATACAATATTACGAGAAATAAGCAAACATCTTGTAGAGCCTTTTTGTCCTTCGCTGTTACTCTGCATTGTGACTGAAGTAAACATATTTTTGAAGAATAGATCGCTCTCGCCATCCAGCGTGCCTGATGTATAGCTCTGGGGGGCCTTAGTTTTAATTTTTCCTCTGTGTCTCCTCCTAAAAATATTACGCACAGTTCGACCAATTCGCGGTAATCATCTCTTACAAAACCTTTATCTAATTCTGCCTTATAAAATAGTAACAACGCTTGAATGTCTGTCTCGGCAACCCGTGCTTTTACGAAATTAAGAGATGGTTCAATTTTAGTACAATCAATGTTTTTCCAATTTTCTTGGAACTTTTTGAACATCGGAATATCTGGGCTACTAGTAATTTGCTTAATCTTGGTTTCAAAGACAGCTTTTAGGACCAATTCATAAACATGATGACGACAGGCGAAAAGCAACAATTCTCTTCCTAAAATTTGCTCCAAAATAGCACAAGCTCCATTGAAACGGCCCATATTGGAAGCTGTTGTGTCGCAGCACATTATTTGCACTTTATCATAAAGGTTCCAGTCAAAGAGAGCTGCTGATACAGCCTTCGCTTGATGTTTTCCAGAAGAACTTTCTAGTTTCGGCACTGCAAGAAGCTGCTCTCTATCGTCAAATGAAGCTATAACTGGCAAGCGTTCTTCTTTTGAACTCCGTACATCCAACCCCGGTAATAGTTTTCCATCCCAATGGACTGTGACTATGTCGGGTACATTGTTTTGGAAGTTAGATTTTATTGCTTCTGCCCTTGATTTTCTAGTTTCAGTACGAATTCGCTGAATCGAGGATTTGTTAATACAGAAATCATCGCTGCTCAGACCAAGCGCTTCTACCACCGCATTAAGAATGTAAACGGTATCTCTAATGCTTAACTGGCATCGATCTAAAGCTGCAACTAGTTTAGGTGTTATAAGATTCTTTCTACCTCTTTTTGAACTTTGTTCATGGCAGGGAACGTCCGGCAAGCTGAGTTCAGAATTCAAGATCTGTTCTTCGTCTGAATCTTCTACACTGTCTAAGTTATTTGTGGTGGAAGTAGATGCAACAGCTAGTGATTCTCTTTGTCTTACAATCCTTTCCTCTTCTTCCAATCGTCGTTGTCTAGATCTTTGTTCTTTTTCCGCCAATTTTTTATCTACACCACCTAAGCATCCCGGTCGACCTGGCTCTCTCTGTTTCATTAAAAATAATTTATCTTCCTCTATTTTCATTCTCTCAAAAGCATCAGCATGTGCAATATCAAACAAATTATCAAGATTAATTATAAAATTGTTCTCACGACTCTTAAACGTAATCTGAGTTTGCTTACAATTTTTTTGCAACTCTCTCCAAACATGATATAAATCAATAAGTTTCTTCACGCAGTTAGGAAATGCCCTTGTTGGAATTCTTGCTTTTTCCCAATATATGATGCACTCCCTAATCACAAGATTTGCACTTTCACTAACAGTCAATTTAACCTCACGAATATTGTAAAATAGGACTGAGAGAACTTGTCGATAAGATGGTAATTTTGCACCATTTATTTGGTAGCTAGTCAATCCGATAAGAAAAATATTTTGTTTATCACTCCGTAATTCCACCGACATGTTTACACACTAAACAATGAAGCACTAATAGTCTCAAAAATCACGTACGAAATGGCAAATAAAACATGTCGTAACAGGTCACTGGGCAGTACTTAAGCAACTTGTATCGACAAGTTTAAATAGCAAGTCGGCACGGGTTATCGTTTATATATCGAACTAATATTTTTTTCTAGACAATATAGGGTTATTACGAAACTTTTAAGAAGGTATGCGTAAAAAAATATCGAACTTGAAATTTAAGGGACACCCTAACGAATATATTTCCATGTTGCCATCACCTCACATCTTCGTGGGCTTTTTATACTTAAGATGGATTTAGCACTGTAACCTGTCTCTCGCACAAAAGCACCGAGAATTGCTTAACATGAGGCCGATTGAGAAGGTTATTTAGCTTTTATTAATACAGTAAACAAAGAAAGCCGCAACAATGTTCTTAACATTATGTTGTTATACCGATCGAGTTCGCGTTGTTTATCGGTTTGGAGCGCTCGACGATGTAAATATACATGAACTAAACTCGTTTGTAAACAACCATGTTTGATCTATAAATCAAATTTGTTTCATAGGTTACAGTACAGTTGTAGGATGAACCTTGATTTTTTGTAATAAAAGCCATAGAGCTATCCTCCATCATTACAAATCACCATTCTCAAACCTTTCTTTCCTAATACTTTAGATTTCATTTAGGTATGTGTTTTTTTTTCTGGGCTTACCTAAGTGCTTCTACTCTGTCTGATGAAAAGTATGAATAGAATCCAAGAGTGGTCACCGCATTTCAAATTCAGACAATGCAGTATGGTGACACACATTATGGCAGCCTAGTCACGCCCGGCTCGGTTATGTATAAGGCATGATAGGCATCGTGGCAGTTTAAAGTTCAAACGTCACCCCTACATCAATGGCCTCATCAGTCTTACACTCGCTAAAGAAACACGACAGCAAGGATGCTGGCACTTTTGGTTGGTTTTTGTGAGAGGGTAATAATAACGGTCGAGCCAACCCGTTCGTGCTGACATCAGCGTGGCTCTACTACCTATTGACTTTTACTTTCTTTCATTTGAGTTTCTACTCTCTTTACTTGAGTTAGAGGAAGCTAAGTACAAAGTTTCAATTAAATTGAAAAGAGGTATTTTAGTGTGCAAATATTTACATACAACGGCAATAGTCAGTTAAAAATATATTAATATAAGTATCTTAATGGAAATTAGGAACTTTTTTAATTTAGTTAATTCGTTTATTGTTGAAGTGGTTAAAATTATCATTATGACGTACACTGCATCGATTGTCAACAGCAGAGCAAGCGGAAGGTGGCGCAGGAGGTGGCGCCGCTGAAAATGAAGACGAAGAGGAGGAAGAGTGCCTGGAGAACTGCGCTAACTCCTGCCCTCCGCCTATTAAGAATCTGTGCGCCTCCAACCGATTTGACAACTTGCACGTGAGTACCTATACTTAAATCGACTTAAACCGAACATGACCATCAACAGAATTGGGTAGTCCACTGCTGGACATAAGCTTCTTCTGAGAGAGTAGGTTTAACTTAATAAAAAACTTTAAAATTTCGCCGACTCCAATTCTTCGGTCAATTCATCAACTAATAAACTGCTAGGCCTAAGAGTTGGCATTTTATTAGTATTTTCTTTATATGATGACACCATCAAGCATGATGTCTTCCTCGACCACGAACCTTAAAATTCCTAAACTCGAAATTTTAAATATATACTACGAAATGGAAAACCTTATTTGTACATTCGGAGAAAAAAATAAAAAGTAGGTCAAGAAAAAATAGTAATCGGCGAAATGTTTCCCGAAACATTTTTATTTAATACCATAAATAATAACCTTACAAATCGCACACCGGGCGTCTGATCCCAAATAGTAATAAATGTTATTAAATAACATCATTACATCAAACTTCAATTAGTATATAAATATCACAACTTTTCTATTTGGTGATCAAACTGTACTCACGCTTTTCAGAGTCACTTCGGCAGCCTCTATATTAAAAAAAAAAGACATCACAGTTTAGAATTTTTTCCTTGACAACTACAGTAATACAGATCACTATTTAAATGCTACTTTTTGAATATGTATATATGTGATAACTACACATTAGTCTTTGTATTTTGATGTATCTATTATATACATATTGGTATATAAATGCCTACAATTGGGTAGATGACTGCATCGTAAATAAATACCAATGTCCACTTCATAAAAGCTAATATCGCGAAACATCTCGGAAAATACTATTAACATATCTTTTTATTATTATTGCGAATTTCAATCAAATATACAGTGAAATATATTGTTCAATTGAGTAGTCTAAAACAGTGACGTCACAATTTGTATTTAGTACATTTTTCATACAAAATTGTCGTTTTGACAGATGATAAAAAGTAACTAATTTGACTAAGGTGACATCTAGACTATTCTGTTTTTTTGTGAAGCCTGTAATATAAACTGAGTAAAGTTTGAATGTGAATAAATCCATAAATTTAATTGTAGCATGTTATTATACACATACTTATTTTTTACGATGAAATTGCTTTTACAATGTACTAAAAAACAGTTTAATCCCAACCAGAGCACAATGATCGTTGGGCTTTTTATGAAAAAGCTCTATTCCCTAACTGCGACTAAAACAATTGACAAAATATATATACATTAAAGAAATCAGGTGAAAAAGTTATTTTAAGATGTCTCGCTATTCATTCTATTTGACTTAACATAGGAGTAAACAGGGGATGAAATGGGCAGAAACACATTGACAATACGCAAGTTCAGTACAGTTACGTGTTAAAGGACCGCTAGTGTGATACTGCCGACCCATCACAACTTCGAATTTGAGCAAGTAATTGTTTAGGCATCTCTAGATTTAGCTTATGTTATAACATAGTCGTTTAAATTTATCTTTCAGCAAGAGACTAAATATATTACATTTGTTAGTGTAAAAATTGTAATTTATATGTCTTTGAATAAGATTATTATCATAGAAAACTACAACAAACATTTTATAGACAAGTGTGTTGACATGCGCGTGTGTACGTGTGTGTGTGCTTGAATATTCTGTTTATCTTACTATTTTATGACCACCAGCAACATCCCTAAGCTTTCATAGTTGTTGTTGTTTTTTACCTACTGGAGTTCTCAGGACCCTAACTTCTCTTCTGGATTTAGGATGCTGTAAAAATTAGTAATGCACTTGTGGTTCTTGAGTTACAGGAGTCCTTGAACAACCGTAATCATTATCAAGTGAATTCCTTCTTCTCCCGATCTTACATAAACAATCTATTATAATGTTCTTTTTTATTGAATAAGAGGCACTCGAGCAAAATAAAAGAGGCAAGCTGTCATTACATCCCATATTATGAGTAATGTTTTCCAACCCAAACACTTATCCACCATTTCATTTTCCGTTAAGAAAGTTGAACAAGTTTTAAGTCACGTGCTACACTTTACTGGTGCTATTACAGAACCATCAAACAGTACTTGTAGTAATTTAATAAAACCGTCCTCACGCGATGTCACCCCTGTTAGATATCAATTAGGGCCGATAGGGGGCGGTAATGTTACACAAATTATATCTGATTCAAACGCTGTCAGAACTTTGGCCCACACGAGAATTTATACCTCGAACTTTGAAGATTTTCTATAATATACCTCGACTGTGAATATTATTTTATATAATTATATCAAAGGTATGCTTAATATGCCAGTTAATCACTTTCACGGCATGACACGTTTATATTACTGTCATAGGTTGAGCATCTATCTTAATAGATTATTAATGTTCGTAATTCAAATATGGTAGATTTTTAATTATATTGATATTAAGAAATCTTACCAAGAGAGATTGAAGCTCCAGCACATTCTTGCTGGCTCGACTAGAGTGATACAGTCTAACATAAAACAGGTGATATCACTTGATGAACAGCAACGAAATATCTGCTAAGAACTGCTTCGCTAATCGCTTCACATCGCTTTACTTTACCCAATTGCATGTAACGCATTGCATTACACGTTATTGGATGTAACCATGTAATTTGAAAAGTTATTTTCATATTTGATGGAGAATTTGAAATGTAAGGATCTAGACCTTGTAAAATTATACCCCGACTCTTAGCTGTCGGAACTGCGAGAAATGGTTTGTAAATAACAATAAATTCAAGAAATAGAAACATGCACAAGACAATAAATGGAATGATAGAATAAATATATGTTTTTAAATTTTATTTACGCAGTTTATCCACAATTATGACTATATCGCCCCATCATGGAACGAAATTCAAGATAGTGAAAGCAATGTTCCTTAGTGCCCACTTAAATAATTACAAGAGCAATTTTTCACAACCATTCATTCTCCTAGACGCCCCTGTCTGATTAGGAGAATTATGGCCATCCCATCCGTCTTCTCCCTTCTCGTATTCGATTGAAAGTATAACAATGGAGCGGTAATTAATAATAATGTAGGTAGGTAGTAGAGCCACGCTGATTTCACCACGAGCGGGCCGGTTCGACCGTGGCAGTACTACCCTCCCACAGAAAACCAACCTAAAGCGCCAGCATCCGTGTTGTCGTTTTTCATTGGTGAGTGTGAGTCCGGAGGCCCATTGATGCTGGGGTGACAGTTATCGTGGTAACTGTGTAAGCCTTTTACTATCACGATGACTGCCATGCCTTTTACGTCCCTAAGCGGGGTGTGAAGAAGCATCTCACAAGGCCGCCATAGTGTGGGTCATCATACTGCATTGTCTGCATTTGCGATGAGTATAGTGATCACAAGTTTTGGATTCTATTCATGCTTTTCATCAGGTAGAGTAGTCACTTTGGCAGGCTCTTAATATAAAAAATAAGTTATAATAACTTTGCACATCTGTACGCTATAGTAACCAAACTGCTGATAAATATACTTAAATATTCCTAAATAAATACATCTTATGGATAAACACCCAGACACAGAACAAATATTCGTGTTCATTACACAATATTAACCCTGCGTGGGCATTGAACACTAGACCAACAGACACGTCAAAATTAAATTTATAGTAAGCTATTGTCTATAGAGTTTACATTGGAGTGAAGTATTCTTGTTAGGTAGTACTTGAAAGATTTATCTCAGAAAAGCACAGTAAATTTAAATTACCTAATACAAAACTTAAGTTAAGTATAAATAATTAAATAATAAACGCAACTTAAGATTTATATAACTCTCTATATTATTTTTATCTGTATGTAAATTTAGTAACATCATTTTAAAAATTGGAAATTGGGAACACACATATTTATTCTTATTATTTCTAAAATCAATTACTTTCCATCTTCTAAACAGTATTTGAGAAAAGCTGTCATGTATATGTTTTCCTATCTGTTCAAAGCCGTGGCTAGTTACTAGCAGTTGATAATAAAAATTACAAGCAATACATAAAAATAAGTAATTAATAAAACACCCATAACTCGCGTCTAGCCCTACAAAGAGCAATATAAAAGAGTGAATCGAGTATTCTACCCACGAGCCACGACCGGCAAATGAACTTATGAACCAGCCCTGGGGCTTGGGCACATCGCTGCTAACATTTCAATTAATTAACTAGGTACTAACTACACCCCTATTTCCATCTATTAATTTCCTGTGTTTCCATTTTACTGTACTAGTAATTAGGCGCTTGGAACGATGTACGAAGCTTGTTAAAAAGGTGACTTATTCCCGGACTGCGTAACTTTGATTATCAATTTTTATTTTATTTTACCTTATACGTGCCGTGACACTTAATTTTTTATGAAGGTCATCTTCTTTCTTCTTATTGATAAATCGAATAGGTATTTGGTGTGTATTTAAGAAGAAGGAAAACCGATTCACTCTTTAATTAAATTTGCGAAAATTATATTTGTCTGCAAAGCCAAATTCGAGCCAAAAAAAGCTTGTGAAGAATGATTTCTTAGACGCTGTCTATACCGTGGAGTTCATTTATATATTTGTAAAAATAATTTATTCGTATCTTCTACTATTCATCTCAGGTACAAAAACAGGTTTCTACAATGGTTCTTCGCTGAATCACTGACGTCACGCTTATATGACACGCGAGCCATGACGTGTTTGGAATATAACATGTCACGGCACCAGGTATTTTATTACTGCGTCACGTGTAAGTGAAGTAAACAAGTGTGAAAGAGGTACTAACAAATGTTCAATATATACGCACCTGTTATCAAACTGGGAGCTATGTATCTACTGTGTTTTTCTACACATGTGAATATACACTTTGGTAGATTAGGATTAACCCACACTGGAATTGATAAGTTGTTTTTTCAACACAAATTGACGACTCTACTAGATTATTACATTAAAAGCAAGAATAGATATAATTTTGGTACTTTTTTTTTTTATACCACGACGGTGGCGGTAACCGCAGCCTATGGACGCCTGCGGCACGAGGGCATCATGTGCGCGTTGCCGACCCTTCAAAAACCTATTTACCCCCTTCTTGAAGAACCCCATACTGTAATTCCCAGGGAAAGCCTCGGCAGGGAGCTCATTCCATAACGGGATTGTTCGCGGGAGAAAATTTCTCTGAAACCGCACTGTGCGCGACCATTTAGGTTCCAATGTATGTGGATGAGCTCCCTGACTTTTAGACTCATCATTGATGACAGACGTATTTAGTATCAAAGTATATCAATATTGTTCAAATATTTTGTTTAAATTAAACTTTTCTACACTGCTGCACTGAAATGCAGTGCCTCTATAATATTAATTAAAAAATCATTACGATTGTATCAATGTTGTACATAATACTTATAAATTTAACAACAGTACTCGTATATTCTTACAAAATACGTCTAAGAGAATAGTACCGCAGAAAAAGCAATTCACAGATAATCGAATTTAGTTCCATTTTCGTCAACTCTTCTCACTTATACAAACCGGTGGCGAATTAGATCATACAGCGAATCAAAAAGTTAACGTGGGGTGAATAAAGTGAGAAGAGGTTAGAGAAACTATTTGCTTTCAATTCCTCTCAAATTCAACGGGAAAAGCTTGAAAATATTAAAAGAATTAGATTACAAAAACGACTAGGCTTGTACCGATAGTCGCATGTATGGTGTAAACAAAAACAGTCGTGGAATGGAAACGCAATAAGATATGAGGAAAATTTTGGCAAAAGGAGTAGCCAAACCCTTGATATATAATAGATTAGTGAAGATATTATGTAGCTGTTAAGTAGGTTAACAAAGATGGCGTCCAGCAGAAGCAGATTCCAATCAAATGATATTTAGTCCAAGGTTCCTTCTTTAGCGTGTACCGTAATGTTCCCATTATTATCGTAGCACAATAAAGCTTAGAACTTACCGAGCCCACATCAGATTGTCGAAGGAACACTTAGAAAGCCCACCAATGATAAGTATAAAAACGTTAGACATCCTGGCGGCAAATATTAAGAAACAGTAATATAGGCTGGGCCACGAATTAGTTTGATATATTATAAAAATTGTTTATTTACAAGAAAGTTAATTAGTTGAAATTTAATTTTTAAAAATTGCATCGTCTAAATGATCATCATTTCGACGTTTGCACTCCTCTAAGCGAGCACCGAAATTTTAGAATATTCTTTGGCAAAGAGACCGCGAGATCGCTGACATCTTTTCGCTGTATTTAGTTTATTCAGTTAGACACGATTCTTCAAATAACCGCTTCAGCTTTAAAATCAACTTTTCCGGAAACATGTATTTGACCACCGGCAAGGATTTATTGAATATGTGACAAGTGTTAGAACCATGTGTTACGATTGTAGCCAGCAAATTCCAGTAGCATCGGGTCCAAGAACTCCAGTAACATGTTTGCGTGTGATGTTAGAATCAAATGCTAACGAATTCTTGGACCACTCTGTATAAAACTAAGGCGTATGTATTAACTATTAATCAAGCTAACCTAAAGCTCGCCAGGAGCAGAAAAGTGGTGCTTTTCTATCCTCTTAAACTTTTATATGGGCGAAAGAAATAAGTTCTAACAAACTTAAGCTGTAGTTTTCATGGTCCCTGCCGAGGTGAATAAAAGTAGGATAGTTGATATTTATTTAAGTCTTTGACATCATACATCCAAAGTCTTGGGTAACATTCACCTATTGCTTATAATTTCGTTTCGTTTATAAGTTGGAAACGAGAACAGCAAAATAAAAAGTGATTTAGACGTTGAAAGCCTACAAAAATCAACATTTCGATAGTAATTGGAAAAAAATCCGTTGTGAATAAATAATACGAGAAATCTTTCAAAGTAATTTCTTTAACTAACATTTTTATCACTTTTATTTTGGATTGAAATATTTTGTGTTTTTTATCTGACGGCGCTATATGTAAACGTATTTTTTATTAGAAAGTAAGATTTCTGCCCTATGCGTTGTGTGTGATCGACTCAAAACAACGACTTAAGAGACTCATTACCCTATCTCAAATTCAAATTTTGCCCCCAACTCACTACCAGGCGGTTGCCACCCACACCGCACAGCCGCGGCTACATCTTGTATATGAGTACGGCAATAAATTAAGATGATTAAAAATATATCAACTGCCCGTACGATAGGATAGGTAGACATGGAACTAAAAAGAAATAATTTACGCAGAAAACTTCCAATGCAGACAAATAGTTACATTGTTTTACATAAAGATGTATTTATTTTTATTTTTTCTTGCCGATATGTAGACGCAAAACTCTTTTATAATGATTGTCTATTAGAATAGTTATATAACTTTATCTAGGTGGACGGTGGAGACTAACTCATTCACTGATGATAACTGGTGATAGTTTCTGTAGTTCTAGAAGACTCAAATTTGATATATAAGCTTCCCGCACCAACCGTTTGTGTAGAGAGTGCGTATCTGAAAGAAATACATAGATCTATACTGCACTAAGGTTGTCGTGACAGCAACATGACACAAACGTCACGCTACATCAACAATCAAACGCTACAAACGAACGCACCACTCCTTATTGGTTTGCTTCCGTTCTAAAAATTTCAACTTGAAAAGTGGAAGCCGTGATTGTCCAAAAATTTTGGTTGACAATGATGAATCGTGATTGTGAAAGCTGATGAAATGCAATCTACGTCTCGATTAATAGTAGCTTTCGAGGCTGGTATCAAATCAATATTGGTCCATGTGCTTCAATTTGGCAACGTAAAAAGCTTGACTAATGGCCACCCCACGAACAATGATTATCAGTATCATTTCATTACTTTTTTGTTTCCTTTGGTGCTCTGAATAGTCTTTTTTTTTTTTTTGGTGAGTCTGCGTTTTTTTTCTAGGATCGTTATTTTTTAAAAAGTATTGATAAATATTTTTTACTATATTTTGATAGTGGCTTCGCCCGCATCCTTGTTGGCTGTAGCATATCTCCATGTCAAAGTTTTATTAAAATCGATGTAGTGATTTAGCCGTAGTAACGTAATAGATAGTTAATTTCGTATCCATACTAATGTTATAGATATGACGTAACTGCCCCTTCACCCCCGCGCCCCTATACTCTCTCGTAGTAGGTGCTTAGTGGCTTCATTTAGTTCAATCCTATCGTGATAACTTACAGTTTATTTCTCGAAATTACTTAGTATAAAAACAAAGTTTATCCACATCAAACACTGAAAGCAAGAAAGTATTTTGAAAAGAATTTGATAAAACTCAAATTTGTATTGTAAAAAGTGTCCAATTTCATCGTGTTTATGATTCACTACATAAATAAGTTGTACTGGCTGTCACGTAAGTGATATATGAGAAATGCTGTCGTAGATTTTCAAGTAAAACTAACTATCTAACTTAAGACAAACAATCTCACTCTATATTATTCTTGTCTAATGCCAAAGACTTAGGCAGCGCACGTCAAGATCAGACCGCAGATTTTTTTCTACTGACTTGATACTCATCGTTATAGGTCAAATTACACAAAATCTTAGTAAAATATTGTAGTATGTGTTGTTCTTATGTATAAGCTATATTACTGTCAAGTTTCATCTAAATTTATTTCGTAGTTATTGCGCAAAAGAGTGACAAACAACCTTATAACCTTCATTCTCAATTCATCATACAAAGAAATTTATCAGGACGTTATAAATTGCTAGACCACGATTGGCACGTAATCTTTCTTCAAAAATCAAAGTATTACCATGCTGAATTTCATTAAAATTATTCTATGGTTTGCGAAAGCAGACAGACAGATTTACTTTCGTATTATATATATTATATTTATACTAAAAGATTAAGGAATGATTTCAGGGATATCAAATATTCTCTCCCTATGACTATCTACTTACCAAATTTCAACTAAATCGATTCAGCTGCCCAATATTTTTTTTATAGAAGACAACTCCTGCGCTAGGAATAAATTCTGTATCGATTGGAACTTTACAAACATACAAGAAACGGACACAAAAATAACCTAGACTCATAAAAACCCACAACACTCGGCGCAGCAGAGAGTGGCGTCGAGATCGCTTAAAGCACTAGGCCAACCGCGCAGTCAAATTCCCTATACAAATATCTACCGCTCTTTTAACTTCCCTATAGGTTATGGATTCCGTTGCAAAAACCATCCTATGTCTTTTCCTGGGACTTGGACTATCTTTATACCAAATTTTATTTAAATTTATTCAATGTGAGAAACTAACATTTAAAAAGACATTTTCGCAGTTATAAAATTAGTGTGGATTAGATTGATTTAAGCTTACAGTTTTTATATCTCTTGTGCTAAAACACGACGGACGGAAAGTTTCTTTATTTTAGTTGCATTGGGGAACTGTCCCCTTTTTAGCTTATTTTAAGTTATATGGAATTTCTTAAAAAGTTATGGTCGCTTTCTTAATAAATATATCTTAGTACTTTTATAATGCTACACCCTAAAACGTAGAAACAAAACAAAGTAACGCTGTGTTCGCCGAATTGCGACCGTGTAACCACAATCCAACTGTTTTGATAATTTGGCACTTCAGCTACCGAGCATATAAAAACTTAATTATTCACAAACTTAGTTACAATACTTAGTCACATAACGGCTGGCGTAGTGGTTTAAGCAGTCGCCACGCCGCTCTGTATTGCGCCGAATATTGTAGGTTCAAACCACACACGGGACTACACTTTGTGTGATCCATAAATTGTTGTTGCGTCCGTTTCTTGTGTTTGTGTGTGTCCTTATACGGGCGTTTTCTATAAAACAACAAAAGAAAATATCACAAAATTTATATGATACTTATCATTGAGCACCGCGTATAGCACAATTTTTTTTAATCATCAATAAACCATAAACTACTCAGTCGTCTTCCATTTTGATCAATTCTTTTAGGTACTGGCATATCATTTGTTATTTTCAAACTTCAGAACATGTACAATTTAATTTTCGTTTAGAAACCTTATACTTATATGCTGCTCTTTTCTTTTTACTGCGGTAGCGTTGTTAAAGAGCCGTTAAGCGAACTGATGATGACGAAATTCTCCTGTCAGTAAAGAGATCAAGCTATTTCCATAAGCGCTGGCTTTGGTGTGATGATTGTCTACTTTCCTGGTACCCATTCGGAAGTCAAAATGCCTATAAGAGATTACTAATTTGTGGTATACTGCTTTGCTATACACCTGATCAAGTAATGAGCCACGAATGAGCTTGTTTATTCTTCTATTAAATTAAAATGCAAGCAACAAGCCTTGGATAAACAACTTGTAATAATACGAACCTCTTGGTCCTTAAAACATATGTAATGAAAATGTTCGCCCGTGTATCTGCGGCGTTTCTCTATTAACAAACAAATCGATACATTGTTCCCTTTGAATGTGTAATCATTCGTGAAACGAGTGTAGGTGTGCAACTGAATGAGTTGACGCCAATATAATTTATCAGGTGTCGGGAGTTAATGAAACTGACACACCCCTGCCGCAAGGTTTACGCGTGTCTGAGAGAGACAAATCTCCATTTCACATGCGATTATGGCCGTGCTGCAGACTGTTGTCTTTTTGCATTGGTAGTGCTATTTTCTAGTGTAGTACCTTTCATCTTA
The DNA here is from genome assembly GCA_949316085.1 of Hypercompe scribonia. Taxonomy (NCBI): domain Eukaryota; kingdom Metazoa; phylum Arthropoda; class Insecta; order Lepidoptera; family Erebidae; genus Hypercompe; species Hypercompe scribonia. The sequence goes on along the minus strand of OX438968.1, from coordinate 26,034,888 downwards.
TTATATTATAATAGTAATATGAGGTATCCGTAAGTATAGGATCAAAATAATGTTACTCTGTAGGAGTATCACTTTGAGACACGTTCTCAACTGCTTGAAGTTCTAAGTTCTATAGCCTGTCTAAAAAGCCCTGGTTAAATACTTTATCGAAATCATAAATATTTTTATTGTTGAAACCTTTGTATTTGCTTTATATTTTGTAAGGGTTGTACTTGATATAAACAATAAAAATTATACAAGACGAAATTAAATTTACACTTTTAAACATTAATTGATTAAAAAAAAAAGAAATTTGTTTTTGAGTTTTCTGATTGTAGGAACTTTTAAAAACAGCCCGGAGTTTGAAAAATGAGAATTTGACTCCCATGCCTCGGAGAACACGTAGATCCGTTGGCTCTGCAACTGATCTCTCCCCGGTTGTGTTGGATAACCGTCTCATCGGATTATGAGAGTGAGGGAACAAAGAGTACACCTATATTTACGCACACACTTGTGCGCTGTAATACTTCTTGCTTAATTGGCAGGTATCCATTGCCACACGCTGATTTAGCTGAAATTTGCTGAAATTTAAACTACGAATATTATATAATTTGATATATGTATCTTTAATATTAATGTTGATATTATTTCATTAAATATTTATTATTATTAATTAAAGACCTCTCAACGAGTAAAAATCTCAGCCAATTCTCTCCAATAATCTCTTTTTTGCTTTAGTGAACCAGCCCATGCCACCTTGTTTATCACATCTATGCAATTTTCTTGTGGTCTTTTTCAACGTCTCTTACCGAAGGGTCTAATCCAAATCGTAATTATTTTGATAAGGTTATATGACCAGTTCGTTTTCACTTTTCTTTTTTACAATATTTTAAGAGGTCTATAATATTTATTGGTTCTCTTATTACATTTTTTCATCAATATATCAATTGTTATTTCAGTGCAGCATTATAATTGGTAGACAAAATGAAATAATGGATCATAATTATGTTTCAAACCTCTATAAGTCCAAAGATTCAAGAAGCACAAGTTATCAAACCTGTCTATTTTTTTAAAGACAACGCCCGCATTTGAGATAAATCCTGTGTCGCGGGAGACTTTACAAACATACGACAAACGGACACCAAGAACATCCAGACTCAGAACAACAATTTATGGATCACACAAAGTGTTGTCCCATGTAGGATTTGAACCCACAACACTCAGCGAAATGGAGACCGGCGTGGCGACCGCTTAAACCACTAGGCCAATCGTGCCGTCGAATAGTTTTACAAGTCTTGTGTCTGTGTTTCTTCGTCAGTAGTTTCATGTTCAAATTTAAAAAGATAAGTGTGTTGGGTCCTTTATAGTAAATAATTGCCGACCTCTATAGACACCTGAAGCTGAAAGTACGTAAGTTTTTTTCGTCACTAAAGTAATGATGTATTTTAAGCTTCTTGTTCAAGATAACAAGCTCTTCATTGAACGTAACTCTTGTTGTGTCTTTTTTAGTCAAGCCTCACAATGTTATATCAAAATTAGGTTTTATTCAGCTTATATAATAAATTGTACCTTGTGAAGAAAAAGTATACTTAAAAAAATAATTCGAGAGAAAACATTGCGTCAGGGCTAACTACAAATAGGTTTGGACATATCATATGTGATCTGTGAATAAGTCTGAAGGTACGAATCAGCATGTAGATTATTTTATTACTCTTTATTATACTATAAGTCGACGAACGGACCAACGATACACTTGATGTTAAACGCTAGCTGCTTAACGTCAAGTGAATCGTCCGCAACTTATTTTTTTTCCATCTCTCACGTAAATTTAAGTTTTAGGGGGTATCAAGATGAATGATGTAATTGTTAACACGTATATTACCTCCAAATTCCACGTTGTGAATAATTCGCAAATAAATTGGTAAAGAACTTCAAAAAGTTGCTGTTATGAACACACGAACTACAAATTTTTATATATGCAAACTAAGAACAACAGATAAATTGTGAAACTTTGCGCAGAAAAAAGAAACAGGTTACGTAAATTTCTATTCTGTACATATTGTGGTACATGAAAATACAACATGTTGATAGACAAACAGCGAAGGCTTTATATTAGAGTTTTTATATTTAAGTGAGATCTATTTATTTCCAAAACCTTCAAAAAATGTTCTACTCTGAAACAATCTACGAATAAAAAATCAAAGTAACTCGATTACAAATTGATAACAAATGTCCCATTGTAGACAATCGACTATCGAGCAGAAAAAATGAAAATGCTTATCGGCCTGATATTCGTGAACAAGCCGCGATACATTAAAAAAATAGCATGTATTCTTTTAGTTCCATCATGATATTTCATCGAATATCTAATGTTCCACAGTACTGTGAAACTAGGCCACAGTGTGATATCACCGAGTCGCCCTTGTTATTGTATAAAAAGATTTTCCTTGAGGAAAATACATTTTTAAAAAGAAAACACTTTAATACCCAAAACAAAATGATTTGCTACATACAGTGTCGGGACCGTTTAAAAAATAATGAGGTCACTTTCTTGAGGGATGTTTTGCACGATTTTCATGAAAACAGGTTGCCATTTTATATTTATCGCCATAAATATCGTTAAGATTATGCTATTCATTTCTGTATAGTAATATATAAAAGAGAAAAACTACATGACGAACCGTAACAATACCTTTATTCATTAAAAATTGGTATCCAACCTTCTGTCTTCCTTTTCCAAAATCCTCTATATTTAGGGAGAGAGACTCTAGGTACAGCAATGCATTTGTTTCTCTAGAGCTAGTTAGCTAGCAAGTCTATGTAGACAGAGGTGATCACTTAACATCAGGTTGCTTGTCTTGTCATTTAATAAATACATTCAGAAACAAATCTTCGCAAATTTGCATCTCAACTCAATTCAATGACGCTTGAACAAAATGAGAAAGCATAACATAACAGTACATTTGTAATTTTTTTCCAATAGATAGTATTAATTTCTAAAGCTAAAATCGCATTAGAGTACGTTTCGCTGAAAAAACCTTCTGTAAAGAAAAAGGCAAAAATGACGAGGCAAATTGTTGGACCAGAGTAATGCAGTCATCAGTTCGAAGCATCAAACAGACTTACTCAGCAAAATTTCGTGGAAACGAGCTCACAATATAACATTAATGAAATATATATTTACCAAAGAGAATTACATATAGTACATAATAGAGATTAAATTTTGTCATGACACACAAAGCAGTAATGGGAAGGTCTTTGTTCTATTGACATATAGAGTCGGCCAAGAATTCGTTAACATTTGAGTCTAACATCCCGCGCAATCATATTACGGGCGTTCTTGCAACCGATGTTACTGGAATTTGCTGGTTACAATTGTAACACATGGTTGCGACAAGATAAAACCACTTGTCACACACCCAATGATTGCCTGTCGGTCTTCAAAGGCGCGTTTCCGGCAAAGCGATTGCCTGATGAGACGACATTCCATGGCCACCCAGAAGTCCAGATCTATCCCCAGCAGACTTCTTTTTATGTGGTTATTTGAAGAATTGTATCTGCATTAAGAAACCAAATACATAACGTCAACTAAAAGAAAAATCAGCAAAGAGCTGTCGGCGACCTCACGGTCTCTTTGCCGACGAGTATTCGAAAATTTCGGTGCTCGCTTAAAAGAGCGCAAACGTCGAAGCGGTGGTCATATAGACGATTTAATTTTTAAAAAATAAAAAATCTAATTAACTTTCTATATATTCAGCTACATAATGAGGTACATGACAACTTGAAGGCATTTATGACTTCTATTAGGAGAAGTCAGACGAGAGTCAGAGTCAGTTAGAAGTCAACCTAGCGCCCTTTTTTAAAAAAGCTGACACGACCCTAAGCTACTTAAAATCTACGTAGCTCTATTATTTGTCAAATTATGTCGACTTTTTTTAATCAAAATTTTTATTTTGTTCGTTTGTTTGTTTGTTTTTTTGTTTGTTTGAAATTAGTTCAAACTGTTTAATGTCATAGGCTCTCTCTACTAGTCTCTTTGATGGTGCCGAAGTGAACGATAAATTGTTCTAATCAAATCTTAACTTGTGATTATGAATGTATAGCCGGGTAGGAGCATTTCAGCTTAGATTTCATCCTCCTACACCTAATTTCAGCCCTCACTAAAAAAAACAACAGATTTTTCATTTCGTTAAGCAATTATTACGTATGTAAGGTTCAAGAGAGTGATCAAATTAATCAGTGGTCATATTAGTGGCGGATATCGATCAAATCACCACCCACACAGGCGTGGTGTGAGATACACATCACAACTTCGAAATAACTAAAAGCCTTCGAACAGCTGAGCTGCTTTCATTATTATGTGATTAGAAATTAATTCTCTTAATGTCGTCTGCGATGGCTAACTTTATGTAATCACTTCAGAACATTACATTAAAATGCTTTCGCTAATGGCTCCCGGCCCTTCACTGTACTGGCAAGTTAAATGATTACTCGTTATACGTACTGCCTGTACTTCTAGTTGTTATCAAAAACTGGTTAGTGATTTATTCTATTTCTATTCACGATAAATTCTTCAATAATAAATATCTATAAACGAGTACATGTCCATTTATAAAACTCAAAAAATACCCATGGAGTATAACTTTTAAATTATCTATTGCACACGTTAATATTTTTCTCATTTCTCATCAATACAACCAGAACATGATATAACAAAGCGTGGCAGAGTACAAATAGTTGTGCAAATTTATTTAATGGTATATAAGAATTGGGCAAAAAGGACCGACGACCTGAAGAAGGTGGCTGGCAGCGGATGGATGCGAATTGCCCAAAACCGGGATGGTTGGCGCTCCTTGGAGGACACTTTCATTCAGCAATAGACAGCGATAAGTTGATTTGATATAAGAATCTTATAATTGTCTGTTTAGTGACGGATTAAAAATACAGACAAAGTGGGTGTCGTAAGCTAACTAAAGGAGCAAACTACACAAGACTACATTACTGCAAAGAGAACTTACTATGTAGTAGGGTCACGCTGATTTCCGACCGAGGCAGTACTATCCTCCCACAGAAGATCAACCTAAAGCGCCAGCGTCCGTGCTGTTATGTTTCGTTGGTGAGTGCAAGGCCGGAGGTCCATTGATGCAGGGGTGACAGTTATCGTGATAACTGTGTGAGCCTTACACTGTCACGATGACTGTCATGGCTTTTACGTCCCCAAGTGTAGTATGAAAAAACATCTCACTAGGCTTTCATAGTGTGGGTCACCACACTACAGTATGGTGATCACAACTCTTTGTATCACATACCAACCCGTTTGAAAAGCGTTGTATGGTCGTCCAAACTTCTTTTCTAACGAGAGGCCATGTCTAGCAGAATACTATTAAAGACGTTATACTGATAATGAAATAATAATATTTATCAGTCATTACCATGTTACTGTCACAATATCACAGACTATAAAATCTGACGGTCATGCGTAAAGTATCTCAAGATATTACAAGCCTGATAGTCATTTGTTACTTAATATTACTTCATCCTATTAACTCCTTGTATTTAGTTCTTCATTGAAGAGGTAAGCTAGAGAGGCTTTTAGGTGCCTCCTCGGAGTGTGTTCTCGTCTGTGAAGTGATTCGAAACCGCAAACTTGGTATCTGTTCAAGCAGTTGGCTATTGCCGCTTCGTTAACGCATTTTAATTTAATCGACTCATGACGTCTTAACGAGTATCTACTATGGCTCTAGATAGTGTCCAGGGTCTAATGGGTCGGGTCATAATTAAATAAAATAACTCGATTACATAATAACGTAATTTATCTTTGGTGTCCAATACAGTGCGGTGGCCATACATTTGATTGCAACATAGAGCTCGAGTACCACATTTTCCCTCAGGGCAAATTGGTTTGTGGTTCGTATATACGAATATTTATTGCCTCACACAACTGTTCTATTGAATAATTTTTTTATAGCTTTCAAACCTTTAAAAAAAAATGTACTCTTTACCCAATTGGATAGCAATAATTACTACATTTAGCAAAATGTATTAAACCTTTAAAAAAAATGGTGGATATGCTGAAGGTGGACAGCGGAAATAATTTATTTATAATTACTGTTTAATTTATATTCTTAACGTGATTACCTGTTGACTGTGATCATGAATTATGAACTTTAACAAGTTTACATATGCTAACTATGCTATGTGTATATTGCAGCGTAACACATAGCAAACAAATGACAGGAATTCACCTACCGTTGAAAGTACTCATAGAAATTTAGTATTCGAAATGCGACTGTAACCACATACGTCACTAGCGAGTATAAACGATAAGCACAATACACTGTGGCAGCTATTCAACAATTAGTACACCAATTATTATGTCTCAATGCATTGTTCTGATATAACTAGTACCGGCCACATGTCAGCTAATACGCTTCAGACTCCGCCCAAGTAATTACTGTTATTCAAACAATCTGAGCTGACTTTAAGACAAAACAGTAAGGTGGAGGTGCCTAATATCATTGTGTTTTCACCATAACATAAAAGAAAATTAAAAGTGAAGTGTGATTTCTGTAAGATAGCTATTCTTGTGAAAACACTTCACACAGAGAGAGAGGCACGGTTGGCCTAGTGGCTTAAGCGTCGCCATACCGCTCTCTACTGCACTGAGTGTTGTGGGTTGAAACCCCACATGGGATAACACTTAGTGTGACGCACAAATTGTTGTTCTGATTCTGGGTGTTGCTTGTGTCCGTTTCTTGTATGTTTGTAAATTTCACCGCGACACAGAATTTATTCCTGAAGCAGGCGTTGTCTTATAAAAAATACTATTTATATTATTTTTTAAATATAGTCAGAGTTTGTCTATGATAATTAATTAAAAATAATGAATTATGTGAAAATATGAAAACGTCTGAAATACCTAATTCCGATTTAAAAATCCTAATTCCGCCTACAAAATCTAAGCTAAAAGAGGTGGAGAGAATAATACATGATTATTTGAAAGAAAAACTATTTAAATCACTATAACTATATGACTTACTTAACAAATTGTATAATATAATGAATATTCTGTATTTATCTTAAGTCAATACCACCTTATTTTTAGTTAGTTTAACCTTATTCCGACTTCAATACATTCAGAAATTACATTTTTTAAACCAAATCAAGTATTCTTATTCTGTGTAATGAAGAGTAAAAGATTTTTTAATATTTGATAAATGGTTGAATTTTTGATTGCAATATGTGTGAAAAAAATCGAACTCTGACTCGAAATTATATCAGAACACACAAATAACTTAATTTTTATTCTCAGCTTGCCCATATAATGATGCAACGAAGTACGCAAACACAAGTCTTAGACGTGACATAATTAGCAAATGCTACACTACAGTGTACTTCGGAAATATATTTTTAGATTTGTGAATTATTTAAGAAATTATAAGAAGAAACATAAAACTCTTAGTCAAACCTTGAAAGTAAATACGAACGATAACCTCTATAATTTTTTTTCCGTGGTGTACGTCGACATGTAGGTAACATCTAAGACATTTAGCGCGTGATACCGTCGGATTTTAAAAACTTGCTTGCTTGCCTGAATCTGTAAAGGATTTACTCGAATGTTAAATATTTTTGATGAAAATATATAAACCTTTCAACATTTTAACCAAAGCTCAAACTCACATAGTATAAAATTATCATCTAAAAACCTATTTAACAAATCATGATGTATGTATCACAAATGTGTATATTTTTGTGTGATGTGTATTTGTGTGTGAGTGTGTGTGTGTGTGTGTGTGTATCTACAATACATACATTATAGAATACACCATTATATACTTTAAAACACTTTTATGAACAAGCTTTAAACATATCCTCATTTCATTATAAACAATTTAGTAGCTAAACGTATCTCTATTTAGAATTTTTGAGCTTATGGAATTTAACGGCAGTAAAGCGCATATATTTTTTAAATTTGGGATCCAACTGAAATATATAATAATATTTTGTGAGGTCCAATAATACTAATTTTAAACTGGATTAAAACTGAAATCCAATAAAAATAACTAGTATAATAAATAAAATAAAGACTAAGAAGAAACTATTCCACCTTAGCACAAATATAAAACTTTCTTCATAGGACATTATTAAAACAGAGAAAATAGACGTTAATGGGGCATACGATACCGGAATATTGGAAGTTATGAAATCTCCGGAACTAAGTAAAGTAAATAAAAGGAAGGAAGGATAAGACGAAAACAGATGTTTCAATTAATTTAAAAGATACAATATGGTTTACACTTGTTGCGCAAATATTAATGAGTTTAAAATAACTTTGGTTTGCTTGTTATTGAACAAATTTACCGACCGTTTTCCGAGATGGATTTGTATTTTGGCTTTTATCTAAACAATGCGAAACTGTATCCACATCATAATTTCTCAGGTAATTGATATTAAGCAATACTTACATTGCTTTTTACATAGCAAGTGATATCTTCAGAACCCCAAGACTTCTTCGACTTTTGCTGCCTTACCACCAGTTTGACATATTTAAATAAGTTTTGTTTTAAGTCCAACAGATTGATTAGATGGTCTATAATTGAGTCCTGGAGGTAATGCTACTGCTTTTTTCACTTTTAATACGATTTTCTATTACGTTTCTTCTATTTTTTCTAAACTTTCCTTGAATACTGTACCTACACGTACATAGGCTACATAAAGTAGTAAAGAATGTTGTCTCAAAGTAAGTAAAAAAATATTTATATTCTTTATTCGAAGTAAACCGTAAAAAAGTGTCTTACTAAGGTATTAACTCGGAGAGATTTGAGGCGCAAAGATTTAGCACGACACGCGTCGGCAATCGATTTAAGCTTTAGGATGTACAAATCGTTTTCATGTAACTGCATAAGCTCTCGGAGACACGGTTGGAATAAAGGTCAAAGTGAAATTACTTAATATTTAATGCGTGAGTTCAGATTTAACCCCAGTTACGCGCTACGACATGTTAGTAGCCATGCTTTAAGCTATGAGTAAACCCTTGGACGGCAAAATATGATAGCTTAAACAAATGTAGAAGTACGACTAGTATAATTAAAATCCGTGCTAAAAATTATTCTGTTCGAAGTATATATTCTTTGTCTATCGTGACGTGTTAATCCCTTGATACGCTCCTGTTGCCACGTCCCTTTTTTTTCTATATTAAGAACCTACCAAAGTGACTCTACTTTGTCTGATGGAGAGCATGAATAGAATCCAAGAGTTGTGCTCACCAAACTCTTTGCAAATGCAGACAATGCAGTATGGTGACCCACACTATGGCGGCCTTGTGAGATGCTTTTTCACATCCCGCTTGGGGTCGTAAAAGGCATGACAGTCATCGTGACAGTGTAAGGTTTACACAGTTACTACGATAACTGTCACCCCTGCATCAGTGGGCCGCCGGTCTCACACCCACCAACGAAACACGACAGCACAGTTGCTGGCGCTTTAGGTTGATCTTCTGTGGGAGGGTAGTACGGCCCCGGTCGAGCCAGCCCGCTCCTACTACCTAGTTCTGTCTTAACAAATACATAGTTTCTTTCGATTGTTGTGAGGAATCTCTGTTTAGGCCTATATTTAACAGTGAATATCTTCGGTTGCGAGAAATGAGGATGATGAGATATAGTTTTTAGTACTTCGCGGTAACACTTGATGGAACAGGTCGCTTCATCTCTTGCTTAGAGCTTTTGTTGAACCCTAAGAGTTACACCAGGTATGTACTTAAATATATACGAATACTTAACAAAATATATTTTTCTGACAATGCTTGCAATTACCATAATTACGTGAATAAATATTGTGAAGTCATATTGTTAGTATTTAATGGTTAATTCCTAAAGACCACCACTAAAACTGCTAGTATTAGTGGTCAATGGGACAAAAATAAAAAATTGTCGCAATGCTCACCAGTTGTGGCAGTTTTAGTGGTGGCCGTTGGGAATAAACTGTATTTTATTATATTCCCATGCAATTTGATAGTAACATTGTTCTCAATAAAAAGTGAGGCTGGAATAACCTACTGTAAGTTGAGTATTGCTAGTTATAAAAAGCCTTCATGAAAGTGGCGACAGATGAAGCAAGATGAAATTCTATAAAAATTTCATCATATACCTTATTAATTTTTCAGTGACAGGCAACATGTTTACTGAACTCCGAATTTCTACTTAATGAGCTAATAAATGAGTACTCCGAATATAATATCATCAACAGCCTTTTACAGTCCACTACTGGACATAGGCCTCTCCTTAGCAAGCAGGTTTTGGCCTACTATACCACGCTGGCCAGACGGGTTGGAATAGGGTTTGTTTCAAGTTTTCCTTCTCTTTGTAATGATGTTGTCTTGCATACTTTCCCTTAGTCGTCTTTTACGACACCCACGGATATAGTATACATGATAATAATTAAGTAATAATGTTATTGCATGCATGCATTTAAAAATATATAAGTATGTTTATCAGCGGTCTGGTTACCATAGCACAGGCTTTACCTAATTAGGGATCAGACAGCCGAGTGTAAGGTGAGTGAGGATGTCGTATTGTGATATCAGAGTCTTTAATAAAATCATTTTGCGAAAATATCTTAGAAAGAATTCATCTTTGTAACTCAATAGCAGCGCACGTGTTTTTTAAGCGGTCCGTGAAAAAGCATCTTATTAGGCTGCCGTAACATGGGTCACGATACTGCATTTTCTGCATTCATAATAAGTATAACGAACACCACTCTTGGATTCTACTCATGCTTTCCATTAGGCAGAGTAGAGTCACTTTTATTGCCTAGAAATTTAGCAACGATTGAATTATTTTATAATACGTATTGTCTTTCAATAAAAATTCGAGTTATTACGATATTTGGATTGTCGTTTAAGTCGGTTATTAATTCATGTTTTTGCAAATATAGTTTGAACTTTAAGTTTTATCGAGATCTAATATTTTCCTTTATTCCTCTTGTTACTGGAAGTAATAATCGTAATATATTGTCGCCTAGTGCTAACAAATAAGTCCTGCGGCGTTTCTCATAGAATAGCTTTGTTCATTACGCAATGTTATTTCTATATTGACATATATAACTGAAGACATCTTCATCTTACCGGTTATATTGTATTTAAAGCGTAATTCATCACCATCAACAACATTTAATAGCCCACTGCAATGCGTAGGCCTCTTCTTAGAATGGTAGTTTAAGGCGCCCATATCATGATAAATTATCTTTTTTTTTAAAGACCACGCCCGCGCTTTTAATAAATCCTGTCGCGGGGGACTTTACAAATATACAAGAAACAGACACAAAGAAAACCCAGACTCGGAACAATAATTTCTGGATCGCACAAAGTGTTGTCCCATGTGCGGTTTGAACCCACAACACTCAGCGCAGTACAGAGCGACGTGGCGACCGCTTAAGACACTAGACCAACGGTGCAGTATTTGTAAATTGTATTCATTCTTAAGTAATCCCCCCTAAAATGTAAATACAATTTCACCCTTCCAAGTATAAAATATTTATTCAAATCTTTGTTTGCCAATAGAGATCTATAAGAAAGAGAGAGATATAACCATAAAAAGTACAAATTAACCAAAATATCACCGTAATAATTAAACGCTTTAAAGTTACGACGTTTATTTGTTCGAAGCGTGAAATTTTGGTATTAGGTATTTGTTTGTTGAGTGTAATGACATACTATCAACTATACATATATTATGTATGTTAAGTACTAAGAGAGGTCTCATAATGAACCTTAGAACCAACCTGCAAAGCTAGTGTAGCCATGGTAACTCCTCCTCAACTCTTTAATGACTTCCATGTTTTCTAAACCCCTTTAACTCTGATTTGACTGCCTCGATGGCGTAGCAGTAGCGAACGCGACTGCTGTGCTTGAGGTCTCGGGTTCGATTCCCGGGTTGGGTCAAATGTTTATAGGATCTGCAAATATTAGTTTTAGAATTTGAGTGTTTTTCACGTATAATATGTAAGTTTTAACAAAAAAAAAGTGTATAAGTATTCTATCAGTCTGTCTAGTTATTATAGTACAAGCTCAGCTTAGTTTGAAACTAGATGGCGTTGTGTGTTCAATGTCCGAAATATTTATTTATTACTTATTTATTTTCATCAATATCATTATTATCATCAACGATCTTTAATACTCTCTTACTGAATACAGGTCTCTTACATCTAAACAAAATGGTTAGTTTACAAATATGTACAAAATATAATATTTAAACTAACAATGAATATTATATAACACAACCAAAAGAGTAGGAGCTTATAGACGTTAGTAAGCCTCACTAAATGTTTGCACGTAATACATAGATCAAACTAAATGAGATGCCAGCCGCCATCCTGACATGTTAGGTGGTTCGCGGAGCCTCTGCGAGACTTACAATTAATGATCGCCCCGTTTGAACTTGTTGTTATAAAGCAATTAAGCATCGACTCCTTAAAAGTCTTCTCTTTAATGAGTTCATACTATTGTTACACGAAAGGGTTGAATCAACAGAACATACCGTTTTACTTACTTTGTAAAAGTTAGTCAAACATTAATTTACATTGCTGAGCGTTTACAATCTTATTTTTCTTAATTAAATTAAATACTTTTTTTTGTAAGGGTGTTGTCCTTTTACTTACGATTACGCAACGGACTTGAGTTGCAGCTTCCCTAGGCAAGTTTACATTCTACAATCCTAAACGTTATTAGAATACTAACAAATGTATGGATCGCTCAACGCTAAGTCACATTAAGACAATAAATTTGCCTATAATACAAGAAAATAGAGGTGTTAATGATTGTAGTCAGAGAATTTATGCTAAGTGGACATGTAGATATGGGTGAGCAGTAATTATATACCATCTGATGATCAGTGACTTTCCCATACGACAACAAACCATACTACAGCGCCATCTACCAAAAACATGCCGAACTCTGGAGTAACTGCTAATCAACTCACATCGCGATAGAGAAATTATCGCGCTGTTTCCCAACACTAATGCATGAGTCACATTATGTTAAATAACAACCAGCGATCATGTGTACGTGCGACTCTTGAGTCATAAACGCGTTGCCGCATTTTAATTTCTTCCTCTTGCCTAAAATTGGATGAAGGCTTAGAACTCTGGTTACCTCACTCGGTGTGTAAGAAAACTGATAATGAGAACACATTTGTAAAATGTTAAGATGAAAGATTTAAATCAAAGTATATCAGCCTTTACTGTATCAGTTTTATCGACATTATTTATTCAGTATTGGGCTTACACTGCTGCTTAAAACATTAACACACCTACACCTTTCACGCTTTGTATTACTCTAATCTAACTCCTCGAAATAAAATTGTTCGGTTTAAATTGTTATATTACAATGTAGAACCTCTGATATAGAACTCGGTAAGCGTGTAAATTATTAGTAGTATAGGTAGCTGTTACCTGAACGTCGGCTCTCTTTTAGAAGCCAGAATTGTTTTTGTTCAGTCATTAAAATATATTAATGAACCATTGAAATAAATACAACATATCAAATTATATTTTTTCATTTGGACGTTAATTGTCGCAAAGAAAACAATAAGTAACCGCAGCTACGATGCATCTCAACAATTTACTATATGTTAAAGAGCAGGACTCTTTTGTTGTTACTGACAATACTGATAGTCGGATAAATCATGATTCTAATTTATTTTAATACTGATTACGATGATACATACAAAAACTCTTATATAATGTCGAAAATTTTTGCTTCGTGAATTACACATTCATGAATTGCGCAGAATAAAAAAAATACATATTACAATTTTTTTTATTTTTTTTTCGTATTGTCTTATTATACAACTGGGCAAATGAAGAAACAGATTATAGAGGAACGGATAAGGGTGAACCCTTCAGTCCTGTCCCTCCAATACAAAGGGAGGATCCTCCGACCAAGCGAAGTGATCATATCTGGTGAATGGCCGCCCAACGGTTGATGTTCGGAAGTTCTATACTCGCTAATCAGAGCTAGAATTTCTGTACTACTAAGATTAGTAAACTGTTACTCCGTAAATCTGTCAGTGTCTTTGGTAGATGGCACTGCAGTATGGTTCGTTGCCATATATGGAAATTACTACATCACTCCCTTACAGGGCCGAAAGTTAATACATATATGATGAGTCAGCTGTATATGCTTTGTTGTGTAGCTTTTCAGTGCCAAGAGTGAGTGATTTCAGTAAGTCACAACTGAGTACCGCTATTCCCAATGAGTCATAACCTAAATCCGCTATCCCAGTGAATCGGGATTGCCCGCAGTGCTCAGAGCATGCGGTGGTTCAGTCGCCAATAAATCCGGGCAGCTGGTACGTAGTGGCTGGCTGTTGCGTAATCGCGAGAGAGACGTTCTGTTCTTGTTACATGAGCCGACGATGATCAAGTCAGTATAACAGTAACCAGGTAGGCAGGACAATAACGTTGCAAAGAAAAAAAAACTTAAAGCAAACAATATAGCAATCCGTCTGGCCAGCGTGGTATACTCGTATTAGGTCAAAACCTTCCTTCTAAGGTAAGGCCAGCAGTGGTGGTTTCTATATCAAATAATCAATTAATATCAATGATTTACTCATCCTGATCAAATTACATGTATGCTCGGTTTTAACCAGACCAGACCGGGTTGTCCCCATTGGACCTCTCAACCCTGCATATTAAAGTGAAGGACAAAGGGCCTCAGGAGAGCGTCACGCTTGTAAAAATATATTAATAATGTAACACAGTAAGTCCTGTATAAGTGTTGCAGGAAAGGTTATGTATGTAACTGTTTGTTCGGGTGAAATCTTGCAACTCAATTATGATGCAGATAACTTTAAATCGTTGAAATTTTACACACATACATTCGTGTAACAATACAACGTTATAATAACAGGAACCTGATCTGATAATGGAGCTGAAAGGTGGCAATAGGAACTCTATAATGCACTCCGATCGAGTTTAGATTTGTTTGATTTGTCTTGAATACTACTTTGTCTGTAGAAAATGTCCAGGGTCTGATGATGGAGCTAGAAGGTTGTCATAGGAACTTCGTTATACCTATGATTCGTCTCGATGTATACTTTGTCTCTAAATGGTATCCACGGTCTGAGAAAGGAGCTGAACATGGCCAATAGGTAATCAATATTAAAGTACACAATCCCATTGAATTTCAGCTCGTTTGATTTCTTGATGAGTATTTTAGTCGTAAACAGTAATCAGGGTTCAATGATAAAACTGAAAGGTGGTCAGAGGATCTCACTAAAATGATGATAACGCCTAGAATTTGGGTTTTTTTATTCGTTTTGATGAGTACCTTGCGTTTGCTGTGAATGTCAACACCATGATGAACAGACTGAGGACCTATCCAAATACATCGTCATACATTTTATATGATATAAAACTTGTCGCGAGATTTACGTTTGTACAGAAACAAGTCAATTAAAAATTTAGATCTCATGCATTTTAAAATTTTACCAACTAAGTAAATACGAGTTGTTAAATCTCACGATAGTGAACATTTTCAAGGAATGATTTATTTTATTCTTTTTAGCGCGTTTAAATAGAAGCTTATTCTTAAAAAACTTCTTTTTATTTTTAATTTATTAATTAACAAGTTTTGATGATTGCGATAGATTTTATCAAAAGTACTTTTGAGTGATTATTACAGTTGCTCAATTGCACATCGTATTTTTGGAATTTGATGGCTTTTCCTCTTGCAATTAAAGAGACAAACATGCTCTTCGTAAATGGGAAAAAGCCTATCTTGCTAGCCGAGATATTTGTAAGGTGCAGAGATTTTCATTAGATCTTAAATATCGTCTCAAATAAAATTATTTTTATAAATGTGATGCTGGAGGTGAATGATGAGCATCAGTTGGATTGAGAAGAGAACCAATGAGGCAGTCCTTCTGATGATAATGAAGAGAGGCAATTGAAGAAAGAAGAGGCCATTTGATATGACATGACAACTTCTTAAGTCAAGATAATACTGGAAGAAATAATAGAAGGTAAGAGAAAATGAGGACGGTCTCGATAAACAAACATGCAGCAAATGATGGCAATCAAAAATTTGGAGTCGTGATCTATCTGGATGTTAAACAGTTCATTTAAAACAGAGAAGATTGGCAATTGCTGCACTGACAATGGTTTGGTAATTTACCAAAGGGTATTTTATTTGAACTCAATGTGGTCAATGTACTTACGTACTCTTTCTGGTCATTTAATCTTCAAGTGGAACATCAGAGATCACAATAACTTCAAATGATTTTAATAATGAATGTGTAAGGTACGTAAAAAATAACATCAAATTTTTTTCTAGAGTTTAATTAAAATATAATCTTTTCACAAGTTTGACGATTACAGTCTCGGGATATTTATTAATATATAATAATTGTTTAGATAATTGAACTTGCGTGAAGACGGTGCTTGGTTAGCGCTCATTATGTTTAAATCTGAAGTCGAGTGCCAACTTTTAATGATGCTTCGATCTCTTCACTCCCTCTCTGATAACTGACCAGTTTTTTCGTAAATTTATTTTGTATTTCTTTTAAGTTGACGAACAATAAGTGTATACTTAAAAAAATAATCAAACTTGGCTCTGACTGAAATTCAAAAAACTCTTGGCTCAAACCATCAATTTAATAAAGTAGAAAATACTGTAGTATCTAAAATTCTAAAAATGTAAGATTCAAAGGCTTTATTAAAGTCATAAATATTAAATAAAATTTTTTACAGTTACAACCAATGCCGTAAATGTCTAATGTGTCACCCAATACGCCTTCCCACTCAGCCCTGAGTTTCAATCCCTTTGCTATTAAAATAAAATATTCGACTTTTTAGACATTACAGGCTCGCTCACACCCGGCGGCCGACAGAATAAAACAAAGAAAAAATCTTGACTGTAACTTTGAAATATGTTAAAATTAAAGGTCATATTTGTATTTAATTAAAATTGAAGTAAGGTGATCTTTTTCTAGTTTACACAGTGTACCCTCAAAGAAAGCCTGGTGGGAGCAAAAAGGTTTCTGTTAATCGCGCGTCTAATATTATTGAATGCCCTAGTTGTTTTGACGTTGTGTTTCGAGTGTTCACTGTGGTGCCCGTTTTGATAAAAGAAAATACTTAAAAACTATAACCCGTCTACGTAAAAAAGAGGTCTTTATTTTCTACGTAGTCGGGTTATAGCTTTCGAATTCTATTCTTTATTTAATATTTTTCCATTATCCGATCGGACATTACGCTACCAGTACTATACCACGGCACTCATAGACACCGCGCAAACTGTACGATCGCATTTTAAGCACTTATTCTGACTTAAATAAACATACATAGGTACACTAGGTAGTAGAACCACGCTGATTTCAGCACGAAAGGGCCGGCTCGACCGGGGCAGTACTACCCTCCCACAGAACACCAACCTAAAGCGCCAGCATCCGTGTTGTCGTGTTTCGTTGGTGAGTGTGAGACCGGAGGCCCACTGATGCAGGGATGACAGTTATCGTGGTAACTGTGCAAGCCTTACACTGTCACGATGACTGTCATGCCTTTTACGTCCCCAACCGGAGTGTGAAAAGCATCTCACTAGGCCGCCGTAGTGTGAGTCACTATACTGCAATGTCTGCATTTACAATGAGTATGGTGACCACAACTCGTGGATACTATTCATACTTTTCATCAGGCAGAGTAGAGTCACTTTGGCAGGCTCTTAATATAGAAAAAAAAATTGTAATGTACCTACTCGTCAACATTTTTCTTTTGATACTAAACACGTGATGATTATCTTAGTAAATTAGTTTTTGAAGTTATATAAATTTATATAGACCGTGTCACCCGAGCTGTTATTATAAATTTATAAACATCTTATTTATTAAAACTGCTTTTGTAGTTTAGGTGCTACCGTAGAACATTTACACTTATATACATAGACTACCAAAATCATTAGCTTTCTTTTTGATTTCGCTGTAATCGAGTGAAAATATTTGTTATGAAGGTATTCCTTCGTTAAGGTAACCTAGATTGCTTGTAACGGTCAGACATGTCCATTGTCTACGTACATGTAGGTGTTGATAGGTGTTGATTGTGCAGGATGGGGTAGTCCTCTACTGCCCTCGGGGGTGATAGGGGACGAGGTTACAAGCCGTTGCCGGTCAGACATTATCTCAAATTACATTTTTTTGATCTCGAAAGTGTAGTCGCACGGAATTTGATATATTTTTAATCTTACAATTAAACTGAGACTCCTTTAAATGCTATATATTGTATTCTTTAGATTCTTACGCACACGGTAGGTGCGCTTTTAAAGTATGTCCAAATATCTGTACTAATCAAAAGTATTTTTTAAGTAAAAATGAGTAAACAAGTAGATGTTTGTCGTTGCGTTTTACCACCACGTTGGTCAATGGGGTCATAAAGTTCTTGAGTGGCGACCGCGTACTAGAAAACGCACCATTGGTAGGCTCCCACAAGGTGATCCGACGACCTGGTTAAGGTCATGTTAAGTCGTTAAATTCGGGTGACATGGGACAAACTGTTTTGGAATACTTTGAGGGAATGTCCAGCAGTGGACGTCCTTGGTTCAGATGATGACAATGAAGTGTTATTGGCGCTCACGAAAACCTACAACTTAAAAATCACAAGCTAACTGCTGGTCTTTAAGTGCCTCTTACATCAGATTCCTCATATTACCTCACTTAGCTGGCGTAAGGCAGTGAAACAATGTCTTAAAACCGTTTTTTTTTATACTGGCCCATATGAGTCGAAGTAAAAATTTCTACCTGTTAAATTTAGATCTAATAAGAGTTTTCGAGCAGAAAATCAAAGGAATAGGAAATATTGTTCGACAAACTATTAAAGTGGAGTCTAAATAGAGATAAATACTGATATACGATAAGTATAGGAACGTCGTTTGCACGCAACTATCAACAGTCGAATTAATCCTAAGATTAGAAGATGGCGACGAACGATGTCCATTATTTCTAATCACCAATACATATTAATCAAGAACTTCTTTTAAGAAAAAAAGGTTGTTACCGACTCATTAGACGCTGAATCTGCCACAATTAAAAGTAAACATGCGATGAAGCGTTGTATATTGATGAGTGTTTTCAGCGCCGTACTTTCATTACGCTGTAACACAAATGTGGTTTTTGCTAATTGCATGTTTATATCGAGATTCAGCAATCGAAGTGTATATATTTTATTTGCCAGTGTAACTTGAACTGGCATGATCAGAACAAAATAAAAAAATAGTCTTGCAGGAACTAATTCTTAAAGACATACGTTACATCTTTGAAGATATCTTCTGCTTCGTTTATTCGGTTTTTAAGCACATGAACATTATTGTTACATGACATTTTGGTTAACATTAAAGACATTTTGACAGTACGTTGAATTACATTTTCTAAGTAACCAAACCACTTGTTTTTAACAGAGAGACAGGAGTTCAACGTTTCTGCAATATTCCTGTCGCTCCTTCTAATTCGTTATTCTGTTTTTCCTTTTATTTAATTTCTCGTAACTTTTTGCTATGCGATATTTTTAATTTTTTTGTTTTCCCCTTACAGTAAATAGTAAATATTTTTGTTTTCCACTTCGAGGGTGGAAGTTATGTTAATTTTAACTTGAGATTCAAAACATTCTATTATTAGTATTGAGCTAAACTTTAGTGAGCATAGCCTTTTTTGGTAACAATATATTAATTTCTTTTTAATTTCAATTTATCTTTTACTCTTAGTAGCCTTAAAGTCATAATTAAGTCTTCATTTATTAAATTATACATTAAATATTTTACCCAAGTTTGTCAGAGACTTGTTAACTTCCACGAAAGTAAGCAAAAGACACAATTTCTAATTAGAAAACATAAAAAGTCTTCAAGTACTTCTAGGAATCTATTTTATCTTTGCTCTTTTGCATTACAATATTGCCTCCGCAATGTAGCGACGAAGTGTAGAAAATAAGAGTAATAATTTTTAACATTAACAGATTACTTTAATAGTTTTTACATTTTTTTTCTTATCACGTGTTACATATCTAAAAAAAATAAATTGCTGCACGGTTGCCCTATAGGTTTAAGCGGTCACCACGTCATTCTCTACTGCGCTGAGTGTTGCGAGTTCAAACCCCACATGGGACAACACTCTGTGTAAGCCATAATTTGTTGTTCTGAGTCTGGGTGGTCTTTGTGCCTGTTCCTTGAATATTTGTAAAGTCCCTCGCGACACAGGATTTATGCCTAGTGCGGGAGATTACTTTTTAAAAAAAAAAAAGGAAAAAGAATTCAAATTAAACAAATGTGCCCATGACACTGGTATTATTGAACTGCTGAATTGCAGCGGATATCCTTTGCACCAGGAATAAGCTGAAGGGAGAGTCACCACCTTTACTTTACTTTAATAATAACTCGTTATTTAATTTATTGCCCACAATAGGATTAAAAATTATACCATCTACAGATCTAACAATTTAATCTGGAATACACTGACCGTCGCTTCGTCTAACAACTGAAGGCATAGGATACTCGGGATACATACTTGTCTTTAAAATATTTTTTTTTAAGTCCATTATATAATAGTTCATGTCAAGTTTGTACCGTCTTCAATAAAATCTTAAATCTGATTATCTGCCCTTCAAATGTATCAATCGTATAAAGGTTGCGTTGCACTCGTACGGTCAAGACCATATCCCATTAGAAACCTCAAGTTCTTATTGTACATTAACAAACAGTTCCAACGTCGTTTCAGGATTCATCTAGAACTTAGCTTTAGTAGGGGTTATTATAAAATGAAATTCAGTTAAGTTTTGTTTTATACATAAACAGCAGCATTCATCTTAAAAAAAGAGGTTTTGGCCTACTATAAATAAGCCCACTGTTGGACATAAGTCTCTATCAAAAGGTCTGATCAGAGCTCAACAATAACTGGCCCTGCCCTAGTTTTCGTCTTCACTTGGACCTGACTACACCCACGGAGTGCAAAGTAGTGACGCACTGTATTCTTAATTTGTCACCAAAAGAACAAAGAGCCCTTTTTTTTCACGTGTGGAAACCCCCTCGGGCCGTCACCCCACCGAGGTTTACGGCGGGGTGGTGTGTCGGAATCGGACCGACTAAAACCACACGGTGTGCCACTCTGCGCCTGACATAGGAGGGATCCGGGAACAGCTGCTATTGCGACATTTAGAGCCCTCCTAGCGCCTGAGCGCTAAGAGCGTGTTCAGGACAAAATGTTCAAACCGCCAGCGGACAGGCGCTAGGAGGGATCTGGATGTCGTAAGAACAAAGAGCCTAGAACAATGTGTTCAAACCACCGAGTGCTTAACATTAAAATGTTAAATTGGATGTTTTTTAATTTACGCCTATTTTTATACTGACTGTGCTTAATGCACTTCAGCTGCGTATGACAGTGATTATCAAACAGACCACACCCACAACCAAGAATTCTTTTCTAATCCACGAGGCGTGCTTAAACTAAGTCGCTCTAATGGTAATTGTATGTCTGTCTATCGAGTCCTGTCTTCCTAATCCATCACCGCACTATTTGTGGAATCAGACAGATATAATTACTGTGGTTTGTGGAACCTATTCCGGTAATAGCACCGCATCTATTACGGTTTCAATGAAAATAGATAAGCTTACTTCTCTCTGAATGTAAATGTCAGCGGCCAATTACTGAAGCACGGTGTATCACTATAGTATCTTGTTTACTTTTTGGAAGACTTTGATGTAAAACTGTATTATTTTACTAAATGAGTGAATGAAATATTGAAATTAAAACACAAGAAGTGCACGCGTCTAAACACTGTATCCGGTGGTAGCAGCAAGGTTAGGGCGAATAACAAACGTCAAGTGAGTTACTTAAGTTGCACATAATTACCAATAGATGGCGCTACTGGTATATCATTTTACAATTAATCAATATAAATCAACAGACTTTTTCACACAATTTAAGAAAAAAAACATCAAACTAATATTCGTAATTGACTTGATACAACACGACCGAAGGAATTAAAGCTTAAACAATTTGTAGAAGAGTTCCCCAATTGAGTGAAGTGAACCCCAAATCAGGGGGATTTTAGGTTTCGATAACTTAATTCTTGGGAAGGTAATAAAGGTCGGTAACAGTATCTTGAATTGCACGTGTCCATTTGATGTGATCATCCTACCATCCGGTGGTTTGTTTACCCATTTTTGTTTGGCCATTATATCATGAAAAATATAATTTAGCCGATCGAAACCCCACGTAAGTGTCAGTAAAAGAATTGTAAGAGTGAGAAATGAGAAAAGGAGAGCTTGCTCTTAAGAAAATGTATTCGCAACAAGTTATGAAAACACGGAAAGTTATGAACATTTTCTCACCCTTTTTGTTTGATTGCTGAAGAATGACATTCCCTGCCTTTCATATAATGAAGTCGGAAACAATTTCAAAACTCATTTTGCGTTAAAGCCAACGGTAATTATAAATAAACAGGCGAGCGGTAATGAAATGTCGTCGCTCGGCGTTGTTCGGTGATGTTCGGCACGTTGCGACAACATTCTTGTCAGTGCAATTCTATTTGAACAAATATTTTAATCGCCTCTTATAGCACTATACAAGTTTAATAAATAAGCAAGAAATTGTAAGGTATTTTTTTTTAAAAAAAAAGGACTTTAATCGTTTTACAGACAGTCATATGCAACTTGCAAGCATAAGACGTAGCACACTCTTTTAAAAATGAAATACTGTTTGATTTCGACAAAAAATGTGAATTGATTGTGTTCATTTATAAATATGGTTAGTGAAAATATAATCATAATAACTACTAAGTCTAAGATTGTAGATTCAATCTTGCCCAGTGCAAATAGTTCTATCATAAACACAATCAATAATTCCAAGTCCGGGATAACATATGTGTAATGTATTTCGAAATATAAGTATGTATGGGATTAGATAGATGAGAAAAATTATTATTACCGCTGCTTAGCTTAGAATATTTAAATTAAAAAAGATGTTTTTGTCACCAGGTGGAAATGTTATACCAACGCTACTTTCTGCGCATGAACCAGACCAATATGACGCATCTACTGGGCCTACTGTTGGGAGTTTCTGTAGGTCTCATGTTCATACAACTCCGGACCATGATATTCTCGCCTCACTTCTTCTCGAACTTCTTCTCGGCTGACAACAACGCTTCCGTGTCTGATTTTAGGCTACTTCTAAGGTATTTTGGACATTGTTATCTTATACTTATACTGAATTTTTCATTTTACCGTAATATTATCGATTAAATTGCTTAAACTCGTTATCATAATAAACAAAAAACCTCTGTCTTTTAAATCAGTTGAAATCAACATTCACGAAAGTGCAGTCCAAAGAAGTAAAAGACAGAATGAACAGTTGTGTGTAAGTCTGTCGTGCAATTTCACGTTTGTATTTGATTAACACTTTAATTCTCATTATTTTCTGTTTTCCTCTGTCCCAAACAGTAATGGAAGCAGCGAACCATTCGTCGACTATGTAAACAAGACCTATTCTTCGTCCAACGACTTCAACACTTCAACGTTACTCCGCAACGAATACCGCGAGAAGGACCGGATAGCGCAAATCGTCAACGGCATCATCCTCGGAATTACTGCTCTCGTCTATGGCTGTGAGTACGACACACTATTATGAATATTAAAGCTTATATTGATATATCTTTTGCCATGAACACCTTATCTATTAAACGCATCCAATTCAGTTAATTCATTAAGTCGTCTTAAATACCTGCAACAGATTTATGGTTCGGGAGTTACACATAATCGAGTTAGAATGTCAGTAGTTAGTTACCCCGAAAATAGACTATTAATAAATAGCTCACAAAGTAATAGATAGGTGTTTAATCAATGGATTATTTAAAACAGAACGAAAAAACTGTACGCTTTAAAATAAATATGGTGAACAACTTACTTATTCAGGTAATTTTGTTTGTTGCAGGTCTCCTGGCGTGCCTGACCCGCCCGGCTATGAACGAAATTTATCTGCTCACCATCTCGTATATAGTGCTCGTCACATTTCTTCTGATAGAGCTCGCATTGGCCGGTACCGCCGTATTACGGTTAGTAGCATTATTTATCCACTTTTACTTAAACTGCAGTCAAACAAAGAAATTAAGTTCAATAACAATCGTATTTTTTTCTAGAATACATCAACTTGTTGAGCTTTGTATGTTATCAATTTAATTTCTAGTCTATGTATTAATATGTGACGGTATTTCTTAAAACTTAGTGAGCATTTAAAGCAAATATCGTTTGTTTAGAAATAATATAAATATATTACCAAAAGCTTTTTTGTATGAAAACTTTAAAACGACCTCGTGAGACAATATTTCAAAGGCTATCTTATGAAAGATAAAAGTGTACTGGTCAATGTCAAATAAAATGATTAAAACCTGTTAAACCATCTTTGAATGCTAGCAATCTGTAAAGTAAATACACCGCCTCAATAGCAGTATTGATGGACATACATCGTTCATAAGGTACGACAGGGAGGACCCCAGAAGCGACCGAGGCGTTCCTGGAGCTCCTCCCGACTGCCGATGTAGGCCGCCGCAGGGTTTAGTAGGTAGATTGGATCTCTGTGAACCCAAAACGCACTCTCTGCCGCCCAACCGAGGTTATGGTGACAAAAGCATTTTCTGTGTAAAACAAAGAAAAAGGAAGGTAGGCCCACACCTATACACAACTTGAGGTAAAATTAAAACTTTCTGCTCGAACCGCAACGCGACTCAAACAATACCACAAAGTAAGGGTTCATTTGTTTACAACTTGTTTTCAAATGTTGCTACGAGCAGGAACTTTATGAATTCGTTACAAGTGGAGTTTGCTAGCCTATAGATGTTTGCAGAAGCTTTACGAAGATCAAAGTGAATCGCTATTTTTGAAGCTTGACAAATTCTGTAGGTAATTTTATAAAATATTGCATTAAGTGGTTAGTATTCGTTCAAAGTAGCATCGAAAAATTTTATTGTTTCACTTTTAACGTTCGAGTCGACAGGAAAGGTCTGTCGAGGAGGGGATGAGCGTTTACGAGCGCCGGAAAGTGCTCATTCAAGGTAATCTTCTCGGCTGAGAGCCGGAAGGTGTTGGTTCTGTTCGTTCCACCGTCAATGAACATACAACATTTGTGTTAGAAATTTTTTGCTCTCTTAGAAGTAACAAGTCCCTACAAATTTTTCGAATTTCAAGTATTATAGGGACAATTTGGAGTTCATTAGCCTATGGCAGGGTATATTCTATAGCTGAATAATTGATTATATTATCGTTATTGTTTGCACAGATCTGTGAGCGTAAGCGCAGGCGTCTGCGCCCTGTTCACCTATGCCACCTACGCAACTCTGCCGCTGCGCTTACATGAAGCTACTATTGGAGGACTGGTGCTTGCCGCTGTCAACATCGGAGCTCATATCATCCTGGTAGATTCCTCTGACATGGAAGTGAGTTGACGTTTGGCTATTATTTGTTCGTTGTTGCTTTTACGTTGTTATTGCTCAACCAATTAAAATAGTTATACACACATCTTATCAGGAGTACAATAACAGATAGAGGATACAATACGATAAAAAAATTAAAAAATAATATAAATATCTACCACCTACTTGGGCGAAGACAGATAGAATCTATTGAGTCATAAACAAAAATATGGTTAACATAATGAAGTTGCCACAAACTTTTTCTCGTTCTTTCAATCACTTTTGAAAACAATTTTCATCCACTGAAAAATATATGAATTTCTTTTTGGTGGAAAGATATGCAAAAATTTATGAAGGTCAATTGATGCAATAAGTAGTGAAACAAATGAAAATTAAATAAATTAACTTACATCAATGAACCATATCTAACACACAAATATACTTTCTGGGAGTGACTTGGAATAGCGCACAATTGTATTAATACGATTAAAGCCACAAATGAGTATAGTAACCAATCATATAACTTGACAGATCCTCTGCACCATTGGAACACTGATCGCTTGCAACGTCTCCGGCATCATGACACACCACCCGCGTGAGTTGGCCCAGCGCCGAGCCTTCCTTGAGACCCGCGACTGCGTTGAGGCGCGCCTCGTCACCCAGCGTGAAAACCAACAACAGGTCGGTTACTTAACCAATAGTTTCTTAATAATCTTAATGTATTTACTAGAAATAAAGTTTCAGCTACCATAACAAAGCTCCTGATGAAGTCAGGAA
This sequence comes from Hypercompe scribonia, assembly GCA_949316085.1. Classification (NCBI taxonomy): domain Eukaryota; kingdom Metazoa; phylum Arthropoda; class Insecta; order Lepidoptera; family Erebidae; genus Hypercompe; species Hypercompe scribonia. Next base: position 26,008,698 of record OX438968.1, on the reverse strand, counting down.
CTTCAACGCCAATTAAGAAAACGATGCAATAATGCCATAATATACATACCATAACCAGTAATAAAACATCCATTATACATACATTTTTCATGCCTGATATAAAAATATATTAACACAGCCTGTTGCACTCTAGGCCATTAACTTTTTATGACTATACATTTGCGGCATTCAAATTGAACGTTATTAAAGTATATGAATAGAAAGAAAGTAAAGAAATATTATTCCTTATTGTAATTCCATTTCACGAATCTTATCACAACAGACAATTATACACCCGTATCTATTTCCATAAACTGCAAAAAGAAATTGTTATATTTCATTCTTCGTGATTCTATTTGAAAGAAAGTTATTGATCATAACGTCCTCAAAAATGTGGAAATCGTGATAAACCTAACCGTGCTAGTACAAGCGAGGTCCTTATCCATATTGCCTGCAATATTGTGTACACCTCTCATAGAAATGATGTATAAAAATTGTGAACACAACGTTTGGCACATTATGATGTCCTGGCGCAATTTCCCGCAAAAATAGATTTAAAAAGCAATTTCATTTTACTACCCTACGAAGGAGCTACATCTTCCCTAAAGAGATTCTTGCAATATTTTTGTTTAACGACGTAAAAAACTTGCTAACCCTTTGTTGAGCGAATTTGTTTTAGCTTTCTAGTCTATTATGATTAGTGATTCATATTTTTTTTTACTGAAACTACAAAAATTGACTCTGTAAAAATTAACATACATATATACATATATATACTTTTTTAATGCCGACAATTTCCTTTAACAGATCAATTGTCAAGTAAATTTTGTCTATGATTAAAGAAGTGTCGCTTTTTAATCCCTATTAATAGTATAAACGTCAAAGTATCTCTGTCCGTAACATTGTCACGGTTAACCCAGTTAGTTAGGCGAACCGAGTGGTGTCTTATAACCAGTCTAAACGTCTAAAATAGAAGAAATAAGGATCATAATAGACTAGCGACCCGTCCTAGCTTTGCACGAGTGCAATGCTGATACTAAATATACTGCAGAATATCTTATAAAGAGATCAACATACACATACATACAACGTTCACAGTGTTTTTTCATTAGTCAATATAATTTCGAAATAAATGTCGCTCTGAAAAGCATGTTTTTATTAAGTATTTTTATTCCTCGCTAGAGAGTGCCGAGAAACGCGTGCGAGCGCTGCTAATCATAAAGTACGGACCGGCCTCCCGACTTTGATCCTGCATTTTAAATCTATAATATCTTCAGTAATATTCATTGAAATTGCATGCTGTAAAGGGCTATATTGATCTACACTAAATGCACAATATATTTAAGATATTTAGTTGGATAAGGATTAATGTTGTATTGCTAAAAATCATTTTGTAAACAAATCAGTATTTCTCGTGAAAAGTAAAGGATAACATTTTTTATTGTGGATTATTTGTTAACTTTTCTGTAGATCTAAAGTGTACGATACTGTAGTGCATTACTTTGATCTATCTCATAGGTTTAGCGAGCGTCTTCAATGTAAACGCAAAAAATGTGTTTAATTACGACATCACATTGAAAATCTCTAAAATTATCAATGTTTCTCTTCTTATATTATACATATGTTATGTATATAAACCTTTCTCTTGAAATACTCTATCTATATTAAGAAAAACGCATTACGATCCTACGCGTAGTTTTAAAGATCTAAGCGTATATAAGTACAGGATTTTGTTTCATTCCATGTAGTGATCTGCACGTATGATAATTAAAGCGATATAAATTCACAATGTTATATTAAATAAAAAAAGCATTCATATGTCTTTTATCAGATTACTCCCATCATTAAACATTTCTAGCAATATTAATTTGTATTATAATGTTGACTGCTCAAACCACGGAGTTTCCTCTTTGAGTTGAAGTAAAAGAAATCAATGAAAGAAATGCCTCACTTTCACATTACGTTAATCATTTCGGGGAAATTGAAATTTTGAAGCCTTGCTACAAAAAAAAAGATTCTAAGTAATATTAAAATGTGAAAAGATACTTTGTTGTGTGGATTTTGATTTTAAATAATAAACCGAGATATTGCTTACTCATAATATAATTACTTTAAAATCCTAAGCTCTCAAATAATGAATGCACTCGTTTAATACATTTTGGTGAATAAATTAATTTAGGGTTATAAATTTCATCCAACCCTTACGACACTAGTCAAAGTTGAAAAAAATAGCCTCTCAAAGTGACTCTACTCTGCTTGATGGAAAGCATAAATAGAATTCAAAAGTTGTGGTCACCATACTCATTGCGAATACAAACAATGCAGTATGATGATCCACACTATAGTGGCTTTGTGAGATACGTTTTCACGCCCCGCTTGGGAACGCAAAATGCATGAATTTCATCATGGCAGTGTGAGGCTCACAGACTTACCACGATAACAAATAAAATATTATATTCAACTTTAAAGTTGTTAAACTACTTAAAGTACAAAGAATGGAACAAATTTTGTTTACAGCTTCGCCTGAATTAAGATTTCGTATAAATAACAAATATTCATGCAACAAATTTGACTTTGTAATGATTAGAAACAAGCATACGACGATTTCTAGTAAACCTATCGTCTGCTGCGCGTTTCAAATTTCCTTAAATATAAGAAAATACACAAATACTGAGAACAGATACAGAATAAATAGGTAACAAAGAAAAGAAAATTTAATCAAAGCCTTGTACATGTTATCCGCAACAACAAAGGATGGCAAGTCAACACTAATTATATTGTACAATATCTCAGCCAATTTCACGAGAGAAAAATAAAAATAACGAAACATTTTAATAAAGGCGAGCTCACACCGACTGGAAATGAAATCTTTGAAGTAATTCTCAAGATGGAGGAGGGGATGATTTCATAGTTTTTATTACGTGGAAGTCTGAATAGCACTGAGAATTATAAAATCTTATAACATTTTATTTATAAAATCATTTTGAATTTGTACTGAGTCAAACCCGATTTGGTACTAAAAACATCAAGAGCTAGGATTCTATCTTATAATAAGGCCAGGTTAGTTGGGATTTGATCTTTTTTTTTAACAATATTTGTTGAAAAAACTGCACCAGCATAGCAATGAAGAGTAAAAGGAAAACTTAATTAATATTAATAATTAAGTAGGCCAAAATGTACTTTCTAAGTAGAGGTTGTTGAGTAAATAACTCATAATACCGTTCAGCGTATTTTAAATAAAACTGATACCCTATATGATTTATTTAACTAGACAGTATTCTCGCAGGAACGCCTTCTGCTATCGGTATTACCGCGCCACGTGGCCATGGAGATGAAAGCTGATATCGCATCCCAACCACGCCAGGAGCAGTTCCACAAGATTTACATCCAACGCTATGAAAACGTCAGGTAAGGAATACAAATATTATTTATGATTTTAACTTATGTGAATTTTTGCTTTAGGTATTGTAGTTGCTAGTAGCTTACTGTGGTACAGTTTTCCGTATGGTGACAGGTTAAGAATACATAATGTCACCACCCAATTCATCCCATAGGTGTCGTAAGAGGCGACTAAGGGCGCAAACTACACAGGACAACAACACTGCAAGGGAAGGAAAACTTGAAACAAACCCTGTACCAATCTGTTTGGCCAGCGTGGTATGCTAAGTCAAAACCTCCTTGCTAAGGAGAGACCTATGGTACAGCAGTGGACTATTAGAGGCTGATGATGACTGTGGTTAATATCGAAGCTTAAAATTTATAAACCGAAACAACTGGATTTCCAAGCACATAACACAAAACGCTGTAAGAGTTAATAGGCTGAAACCATTATAACACATGGGTAATTTGGTACGAAATTAAATTACGCCAATATATAATTTACCGTTTGTTATTCTTGACAACTTAATGCATTATTTTAATAAAAAGAGAAACATTAAAATACAAGCATATCAAAACGTAGATCATACTCATTCCGTAACTTCCTAAAAACCACATATTGCTACGAATGTACACAACATGACAAAGAAGTTCCATAAAAATCTATTTAGGAATGTGTCCCAACTTTTGTCGTGTACTCAAATAACTTCACAAAGTTTTTCTTTCTGTCCATGTTCTTTTTTGTTCCTCTTCCTTGTGAAACTGGGAGGTTGTTTTATCAATAATTCTTTGTTTAAATTACCATTTAAACAGGTAGTATTAACCTTCTTGAAACTATTTTACTAGTGCCTGTTTCACTGTATAACTCTTATTCAGATCTCGTAGATAAATAAAATGTTTGTTACAATGAGAATTTACTCTATTTATTTCCTATTTTAACTGTTCTAAATTTAAACTGCATGTCCTCTAAATTTATTTCATAGTTCTACTTCGCAACCGTCAATGAGTTTATTCCGTCTCTTTCTTTTCATTTTGTTGTCGGTCATCCCAAAAATTCTAAAGTTTCTTTGCTTCAATATTAGTATTAGATTTGCCTTATAGCATCTCAATAACACCTCAAGACAAATAGTATTTCGGTGTTAAGTAAAAATATTTACAACTACCTTAAAAACACGACTTCAATTCAACATTTCTCTTTGGCATAAAACTTAACTGTAGTCCATCTTATCTAATAGGAACCGTTTGAGGTTTTATATTTTTGAATACAAAACAATTTTGTAACGTAAATGGCGCAACTCACATAATCTCAATTACTTTTGCCGTAAAACTATGACTATAATTCTTTATAACTTATTTTTAAATTAAATGTTTAAAACAGAATAAAAAAGGAATAAATACACAATAGAAGTTTTTTTCTAAAGCCATTTCGTAGTCGCGTTCACTGTTATATCAATAGTTGTTAAAATATACGCATATTTGAACTATTAATAACTACCCGTATTCAATATAAACATGTTGAGCTGTTCATAAATATTCATAATACATTAATTTCAACTGATATCCAACTATCAATGAAAATGCATAATGAAAATATTTTCTCCTTATTTATCGTAGAGGTTTTTATCGAGAGGGAATTTGCTTTGTTTTTTTAACAATATATAATATCTGTCCACTCTCGTATGTTCTTCATACTAAGCACATAAATCTATTAAATTGAAATCGATTTCTAAATATAAGGAAATGAAATCGAGTATCGAGTATTGCAGTGATCAATTCTTTGACATTCTGTCAAAATTGTCATACGGTACCTCTTAGATTAGATAGACTAAACTTGAGAATAAATATGTTATATTAAAACTGAACTGTTTATAACAGTTAGCTGTTTTCTTTTTTGATTCTATATTCCACGCACAAAGGGTTATGTATGACGGATTAAGAGCACAAAATGTCACCGCAGCTTTTCCTCCCATGGGTGCCGTAAGAGGCGACTAAGGGAGCAAATTATGCAGGACGACAGCTGTGTGAAGAGAAAATCCATCTAGCCATCGTGGTATAATACACTAAAATTTCCTTTTTAAGGCATCAGCAGTATAATAAATAAACAAAATAAATAGGTAGGCAGTAGAGCCACGCCGATTTCAGCACAAGTGGGCCGGCTCGACCGGGGCAGTACTACCCTCCCACAGAAGACCAACCTAAAGCGCCAGCATCCGTGCTGTCGTGTTTCGTTGGTGAGTGTGAGACCGGAGGCCCATTGATGCAGGGGTGACAGTTATCGTGGTAACGGTGTAAGCCTTACACAGTCACGATGACTGTCATGCCTTTTACGTCCCCAAGCGGAGTGTGAAAAAGCATCTACCTAGGTCACCATAGTGTTGGTCACCATACTGCATTGTCTCCATTTGCAATAAGTATGGTAACCACAACTCTTGGATTCTATTCATGCTTTCCATCAGGCAGAGTAGAGTCACTTTGGCAGGCTACTAATGTGAAAAAAAAATATAAATAAATATTTCATATTGGAAATATAAATACAAAAACACTTTTTTTTTGTAAATACATACATATTATACATAGAAAACACCTAAACTCCGAAGCAAACATTTGCAGATCATGCAAACATTTAATTCGACCCGGGAATCGAACCCAATACCTCAAGCACAGTACTGCTATCACTGTACCACCGAGGCAGTCAATAATGAACGTAGCTAAAAGTGTACTAGAGGATATCTAAACACCAGCTATCGTCTACCCTGTGAGGACACGATAGTTTGTATTAGCAAGTTTTTCTTTGATAATATTAATCACATCCACACACCTCCAATAAATGTACTCTATAGAAAAAATCTGACGTAATACGTTGTTAGAAATCTAACATGACAATTATTTGTTGACAGTGAATGAACCGAGAAACTCAATAGACGATCATTTCTAAAATTGTCGTGTTGCCATCGTTATTATGTCAGTCAGTCATTGCCAGAATTTTATTAAGCGAAGAAGATTGATATTGTAAAGACATTTCTCTTTATTTGTAGCCAATGTGTCATAAACAGACAATTTTGGTGAACGTTCTCAATCTCTGACAACAGCGTCTATGTGGTATACTCATAAATAAATACAATCTTGTTGAAGGCTCACCACGTACTCGCGTAGCTGCAAATCAGAACATAACTGGCGAGACGTGCTGATGGAGATAGGTCGTGTTTAAAGTATATTTGTATGCTTGGATAACGTGTAACTCGGAAGAGGTTGATAGGTATTTTTCTGTACTACTTATTCTGATAGTCGCTGTATTAATCTACTCATGTATATAAAGCAGTCAATCAATATATATTTTTTTGAGTCTACCAAAGTGACTGATAGAAAGCATGAATAGAATTCAAGAATTGTGGTCACCATGCTCATTGCGAATGCCCCGTTTGTAAAAGACGTCACATGCACAGTTGTCGTGGCAGTATAAGGCATACATTTATCACTATAATTGTTGCTTTAGCCTATGTAAAACGTCTCTTCTGTGAGAGGGTAGTGTTGCCCAAGTTAATCCGGCTCGTTCGTTCTGAAATCTGAAGTCAACGTGGCTACTACGGCTACGACCTATCTATTTAAATGTCATGAACAAAATTTAATGCTAAAAAATCGCTATGACGAGTTGTAGCCGTTACCCGCAATATCATCCGGATTCATGCTACTCTCCTACCTTTTCTAATAAATGATCTATACAATACTAATGTAATAGAATAATTTAATTCTGATTTACAGTTTTAAAGACCAAAAACAAGCGTAAAAAGTTATTCACTATCATTATTTACAAAATAAATTTTATCATCGTCATCACTGGCGTCATACATCGGAGTTATTCAATGAACTGGAATTAATCGAGCAGCCTAAATCTTTTCCATAAACAATTGTTAATAAAACACCCTTCCGTAATTATGAGTTGTTGAAACTTTACGTAGGTGAACACAAAGTTATTTGATTAAAATACACACGGCGATAGATTAATTGATTTTTGATTAATTGCCGTATTAATCTTACAAGTGAAACGTGTATTATCTGCTTTATCGAATATAGTCGAAAGCACTCAGTCTGGATCAGTTTCTAAGCATTACTACCATGAAGTAATGAATATTAACTGTATGAGGTGGCCAGTACTGTTTACCTCAACTTAGGATACTTGAGACCAATTAGCACTATATCTTAGACAACTGAAACCCTTTACCGGTCACGTTTCGAAAGCTCAGAATTTCTCATAGACAATAGGTATAACATTCTCTGACGTTCATTTTTCACACAATATAATAAGTTTTTGATATCAACTTACTGTACAATATGAAGTTTACTAAATTTTAAGGCATAAAGTTGAAACAAAAACACGTATTTTAATTTTTTTTCTATGACGAGTCTTATTTAATTAATCACAACATCTTAACTGTGATATTTCATCTTTTAAATATATTAGTTTATGATTGTTCAATGTTTTTAGATACCTCTCTTAATCCGGAATCATTGCTCTTCAGGTTATTACCGCTTTGCTGTTAGACACCTGCTATGAAATAGATAAAAAATTGAAAATGTTCGCGTAGACAGTGAAGTGAGTTCACCTCGAGGGAAAAGTTTGCGCTTTGATAGAAACTCGTTGAATTTGATGGACCCGTGCTTATAAACCACGACTAAGGTTTTATTAAAATAACTTTTAGCATATTAACGATTCTTTTCTACATGTAATTTTTTTTTTAGTAATTTATTTCTTAGGGATGTGATACTTAGAGATTAGCGATTCTATAGTAATATTACGAAACTTTTCGGTTCGTTGGTTTGTTAAATGTGCTGATCTCAACACTTATGGTTCGAATTGAAGTTTTCTTTTAGTGATTGATAGCTCATTGACTGCTGAATGCTACGCTATTACCATGGGAGCAGAGTTTCAACGCAAACTGTTCCAAAAACGAGAGAGAAAGTCACAACAAAGTTGCGCGGGTCAGCTAATGAGAAAGAAACTAGACTACCTGTAAATATTACTTAATGATATCGAGGCTGAACATTATGATATTGTACTCGTCTCATGTATGGGGTAAATCCTTTCATACCAACAAGTTGGTAAATTTGTAGCACATAATTGTTTGTTCTTTTTTTTTATGAACGGTTGCCAAAGTGACTCTACTCTACCTGATGGAAAGCATGAATAGAATCCAAGAGTTGTGGTCACCATACTCATTGCAAATGTAGACAATTTAGTATGGCGACCAAGTAAGATTCTTTTTGACGCCTCGCTTGGAGACGTAAAAGCATGACAGTCGTCGTGGCATTGTATTGCACACAGTTACCACGATAACTGTCACCCCTGCATCAATGGGCCTCCGGTCTCGCACTCACCAACGAAACACAACAGCACGAATGATGTCGCTTTAGGTTGGTCTTCTGTGGGAGGGTAGTACTTGCCCGGTCGAGCCTGTTGTTGTTTGTTGTCATTGATTGCTGTTTGTTCGTCTTTATTGAAACATAATCGTATATATCACGTAGCTGTGACACTAAGAATTCGTAGATTTATGCGTACATTATATAATATTTTGAATGCCGTTGGATGCGGGCGACAGGGAACCGGCTGTTGAAGGTAACCTTACTGGAGGTCTAAGTCCGGCAGTAGTCGTCTCTTAACTGTGATGCTGATGATGATGATGATATTATATTTACACATGTATAAGGCTTACGAATACTTAATATTTTCTACAAATTCGTTTACAGTTTGACTCAAAAATATTAAAAGTTAATTAATATATAAAAGCTTATTAGGTTTTCATTTCCATACCTTCCTCATTTACATCTCTTTTCTATACTGTTTCGTGTAACTGCAAATAAATATATAAGCTACTTTATATTTAAGTTGCAACGTATTGCTTTTCCATGAGTGTTCATTACTCTTACTAACCTTATTTGTAAATTAATTTCATCAAATAAATCTCTTGTTTCCTTGCAAGATGAAATTAAATCTAAAACGCAAAAATAATTGGACCTCTGGCCTAAGAGGCCTCTGTCTTCAGGTTCTCTCTTTGGCTAATACTTCGAAATAATTGCTTCCTGTGATACCAATATATCACCCCGACAGAACCACCTCGCATGTACCAAAGCATGATTCGTAGAGAAACCTTCCATTAAAAAAAATCTGACGTGAATCTCCATAACTGTTGTGGTAAATCGATTAAACCAACAAAGCATCATCAATGGCCTTTTAATATATCCCGAAACAACACCCCAAATACGCGGAGCAACCAATTCAATAGTGTGTCATTATTCAGCAGTCCCGTTTAAATTTCACGTGAATACAGCAAAATAAAATGTGAAATGTGGAAAATAAAGGGGAATACTCGCATAGCCCACAGCGCACGATAAGCCTCGAACATCAGTACCACAAACATTAACACGGTGTATTTGTGTTCTACTTTAATATCATTTATTAATTTTTATACAAAACTTCAGTATAATAATCGTTGATGAATGCAAATTTTAAGTTTATTTTTAAATGCCAACCACTTTAGAATTGTCGACCATTTCAGGCATTGATTTTACCTTTAAGCTGTCCAAGCTTGCGGAGAATACGTGTTAAGTTTGCGTAAGATATAATGAAATAACGTCAGATGACTCTATTACAACTGTGCTTGCTGCAATGATACATCTATTCTAAGTATATAATCCTGCAGTGAGTTCCTTCTTAATAAAAAACTAATCTAAAATTTTGTAGATTTTTGTTTTGGTCTTTGATAAAAAAAAACGCTAACACAAATAACATTTTCTAATTGAATTGAAAGACTAAATGTTCTGTAAAAAGATCGACTATATGATAATGGTTGTATGTTATCAACATATAATTTCGGACTTTGGCATTAAATGTTACGTTGTTCTGTGTCTCACATTACACTCGCTCTACTTAAGCTCACCGTCAAGTCTCTCATTAACAAAAGTACAGTAATTACCTTAACAAGTCTGGAAAAGTTTGCTTCGGGTTAGGACACTAGAGCTTTTAGATTAGTAGGTGTCCAATATACGTACTGGACCGCTGGTAATGATGTAAGAGGAACGGTATCTTGTCGACAGCTTACCGGTAACTTTATACATGTTGTTACATCGGAGACTGGTACCAGGTGTACAGTGAAATGTGTGTTCGAAAGGTTTAGTCGAAAGATAGAATCGTTACTGAGTTAAACGTCAACTTGACACTAAAATAATAAAATAATTTATAATACCTGCATATGTATGTCAAAAGGACTAAATAGTGTCAATGTTTCAGATTAAGAACTTTATGGTAAATATAGAACAAAGCAAAGTGGACTCAAACTCAGATTTGAGATTCTTGAGTTGAGTCTATGGGCAGCGATACCGGATTGCTGTCTATGCCAAAGAGATACCTATTGGGTATATACGCCTTGATAGCTCGGAAGTTAGAATAAATAATATGTGCATTTAGAATAGCAATAACATATGGTTATAAAAAATAACACAGAATGTACAAAATATTGAAATTGTGTGTCTGAAATTATGAGAGACTCGCGCTTCGGCACAAATGGTAAGCCCGGTTCAAATGGATTAATTTATTTATTTACGCAACCAGTTGCGGTTACATTAGACTTATGTATATAAAAAACAGTAAATTCTTAAGAACTAGTTTCAATGCATAATATTTTAAGATGTGACAACGTCATCAATAGCAACACAAGTGAAAAAAAAAATATAAAATAAAATAAAACAATCAAAAGCTAGTCATAAAAAAAGAAATTAAAACAAATTTAGGTACCTAGGTAAACTGATACTACCTCATAGCAAATGTTTAAACAATATCACCAAATGTTTAAACAATAGTAATATGAGTATCACCACAGACTTCTCGTACTTGTCGATGTTAAACAATAGGCTAGATGACACCTTAGTCAAATTAGTTACTTTTTATCATCTGTCAAAACGACAATTTTATATGAAAAATGTACTACATACAAAATTGTGACGTCACTGTTTTAGACTACTCAATTGAACAATATATTTCACTGTATATTTGATTTAAATTCGTAATAATAATAAAAAGCTATGTTACTTATATTTTCTGCGACGTTTTGTGAAATTTGTTGGTATGAACTTGACATTGGTATTTATTTACGATACAGTCATCTACCACATTCTAACATAACCTTCCTCCTAGTGAGTGAAACCTTATTCTTAATCTGAACGTGGCTCAAAGAACGGTAACGCACATGTAACTAATTATAATAATAAGCTCATATTCGACAGCTGGATCAAAGATCTGATTCAGAAGGCAGTCCTCCTTGATATGGCATGTATAGTGAGGAGGTTCATGTCTTTGGAGCTATTTTTTTTTCTTGTTGTCCGATTGGAAAGTCTTATCCCAAACTCCTCGGGGAAGCAGGAACCAGGAGTATGTAGTGTTTCCACTAAAAACCAGCCCAGCGGCCGGTCTCAGGCGTCCTTCTCTGAAAGGGAGCCGGACCATATTATTTCAGGTGTCTTTGGAGCCCTAACCACCGGTTTCTTGGTCCTTGTCCCGAAGTTGGTAATCTACAATTTTTTATGTTTTAAATATATGTGTAAATATAATTCAAAAATGTAATTTTTATACGTATTTTAATGCAAATAAAGAGAATACTAATAATGATAATATTTCGGACATCTAACACACAACGTCTTCTCAGCTTTAAACTAAGCGGAGCTTATACCTGACAGAATACCTATATTTTTTTTATGTAAATACAAATATTTTTCACATAGAAAACACCTAAACAATACTGTAATATCTGCATGCACAATGAGCATGGTGACCACCACTCTTAGATTCTATTCATGCTTTTCATCCGACAAAGTAGAATCACTTAAGAATATTAAAAATATTAAAAATCGTACCTGAAACCTCAGCATTGCATACGATACTACTGCACCAAAATTATGTTGAGTTACTCTTGAGTTCTAGGTATTCACGTGCGGAGGTAATCAATCAACAGCCTTTTACAGTCCACTGCTGGACATTGCCCTCTCCGTAGCAAGGAGGTTTTGGCCTACTATGCCACGCTGGCCAGACGGGTTGGAATAGGGTTTGTTTCAAGTTTTCCTTCTCTTTGTAATGATGTTGTCTTGCATGCTTTGTCCCCTTAATCGCCTTTTACGACACCCACGGGATGAATAGGGGCGGTAGCAATATGTATTCTTAATCCGTCACCATACGGACCAATCCTCTAAGCGTGATGTTTTTTTTTGCTCAGAAGTAACGGACCGGATTGGAATCCATAAAATATATGAGTTGCATCTTGATTGTTAAAGTACAAAGGTGAAATACATTTATAAAATAATGACCTCTGTTCCTTGACAAGTATACGTGAGTATATAGTGATTTATTACTTTTAACTGACTTTAAAAGAGGATAAATTTTCAATTTAACATATTTTTATATTTGTTACGACACCCACGGGATGAATAGGGACAAAATACGTTGGTAAATACCTTAGGTAATACAAGTTACACGATTTTACTCACTTTACAAACTCGACTTGGTTATTCTCTGCTGCTATTCATACAGCCTTTCAATATCTACCATTTACAAAAAAAAATCTACCGAACACACTTCCTACGATAAAATTTAATTACTGTCAATTACTGTCAACATGGAAGGAATGTGATGTAACGGTTAATCAAAATAACTTTAATAACTCGTCTGTTGAATAGTTAGTGAGATAATAACAGTAATTATTGTTCACAGAAATCAAACTTTACTGTACAAGAAACAAGTACAATTAATTTACTCGGTGTGAAATTAAATTTCTCCGTACCCGTGTGTGGGAGTATACCGAAAGTGAGATGAGACGTCTAGTTAAGCTTAAATTATATCACAAGTACTTGATACTAAAATGAAGAACTCTTGAATGCTATTTTTAGAAACCTGGAGGATGGTATTATTTTTTTAGGTAAAATATTAAATTAAATGAAGTCACATAGGGCATCAATTTATATATTTGATCTCAATTTCGTAACATGGATTGAAAAATTGTTTCGTTTTGTTCACTGTGTCAAAATGAGTCATTGAAACAAACGGAATAAACAAAAACAGAAGAATTAAGAGTATATGAAACACTCTGTAAATAATTATATATATATCTGGACATATATACATTATGGAATTCAACAATCAAATAACGTAAAAGATCAAAATCAGAAACCAATTGCCTATTTCTACTCAACCATGCATCAAGGGGAATCGGTTTTCCATTAAAAATTAATATAACATTAATAATAAATATAAATATGTAAAGAAACAGATCATTTTATAGCATAAATATCTTTTGTATCAAACATAAAAGAAAATCTCTGACAGGTAGTATACACATTTAATATCGTAGATGCCATAGCAAAATACATTTCATCAAAGGCACCACGCGGATCAAAACACAAAAGCTAGAGAGAATTTCAATACATAATCTTGTTACTAGGATAAAGGGTACCTCTAGAAATAAATATAGAAATTAAAAGCATCCTAATCTTTCAATAATGCGATGTTTTGGAGAAGGGTTCGGTCGATTCAAGAGTAAAATTATATGGATAGAAAGTAATCACATTTTTGAGACTAGAAAAACTTTAAATAAAGAGATGAAAGTGGTTTGCTTTAAGGGTTAATTCAATACGAACGTCAGACGATGCAAACGTTTTTGGTAGTGTTCTGTCTCCTACCGTCACCCATTGATGGTGAAAAGGCTGTGTGATCTTGCATCATTTGATTAACTGTATCAGGGTTTTCAAACCTCCCGAGTAAATGAAGCCTCAACAATTATTTATTCACCTGTGTCTTTCCGGCAAAGTAAAGGAATTAACTTCATACTAACGACTAGTTCCAAGGTGACAAGTTGCTCAATATAAGCTCGACCTCTATGGCGTGAGTGGAGCAAATTATTTCTTGTAGTTATTTACACAAATCTTCAACGTAGGTGTCGTTAATTTATACATGATTGATGTCTTATATGGTTAGAGGGTGAGTAGCGCTTCCGCCATTCCTAACTTCGTTATCCAGGAGCAAAGATGAATTTAACTTTCCCTATATTTAAATGAGACAGGTCGCGGAGGCAAACTTGTGGCATTTCATTAGCATAGCAGTTTGAATATGAGGTGCCAATTTGTAAGAGGCGACCTGATATTTTATGATTCCGTAACTTTGTAGTTTCTTAACATAATTTTTAAATAACCTTTCAAATATAACGTGGAAAATAAGAAGCAAGCACATTGAACTAACCTCAAATTAAATTATGAAAGGTATGAGATAATGATGGTGTAGTAATGTTTATGATAAATTATTACCATGTGTTTACTATTTCAGTAAACACCAGTGCTAGTTGGAATTACAGATTGAATAGCCAATTTTATACAATTTTAAAATAATAGTCTTTTCGATGTTGATTTCGCTGAATTTCCAATTTCTGTCACGCGCTCATTGAATATGGGATAGTTGAAATAAAATAATTGGTTCATATCTGTTTATTCTATAATCTTAATGAAATATTGTAAATGATTATTAAATAAATGTTCATACAACATGATCGAACTTCTCCGAAACGGCTTGACCGATTTTAATCACTTTTTGTTTGATGTCAGAATAGTTCGTAAAATATTTTTAAATCCCCTAAGTAATAAGAGTGGCGTACCCCAAATATTTATTTTTTTATTTTTATGATTTCACATTTATAATATTTACCTTAATAATATCTTAACAATACCTTACCCTAAATTTTCACTCTTCTGCAACCAACTCCTATTTTAGAAATAACTTATAAGGTACAGCAACATTTGCCGTGTCAGCTAATAGGGGTGTCAGATAATGGGTATAATGCCTCATTACAAACATATTTTTATATCAATTAAGTCGATAACTTAATAAGAAAATCAATCATTATGTCATGACTGGATGGATGGACGAAAATCCATATATACACAAATATGATTAATTTAAAAATGATATTTTGCCTTCACGTTATCAGGCCATGCCACGCTCGCTAGTTTATCAAGTATAATAACCATAGAGCAATGCAGGCCACCGCGTAGCTCTATGATATTAGCACAAGTAAAGTCGCATTAATATTAAATGATTATGAAATCAAAGTCTCAAAGCTACTCAAAGAACTGTTACTGCAGAGAAGTAAATCACGGAGCACTTAAACAGAGAGGTATCATCCCAGTTCTCGGTACATCTCTCGGCTGTTGTTAATGCATATTTTATAGCAACTCTGGGTCACTTAACGAGCTTAAGTTACAGTCAAAGCAATATTATTCAACATTTCATATAAATGAATAACAACGGATGTTTTTATGACAGAGTGGAAAGTTCCTTCGGATCTCCTGCTACTTGGTGACTCAGGAATATTGTATGAAACTAACCCCATCCACACGTCCACCATTATAACTCATGTACACCAGAACAACAGCGACCTGCGACCACATTGAATTACGACACTCGAGAAATCCCATGAAAAATTTAGCTATCTCGTAACCTGTAACAAAATTAAACAGAAAAAAAAATCTGGAAGAGTTAGAAATGTAATAAGTCCACTTCTCTCTTTTTCCAATTCAGCCATTCAGCATTTGATTACATTCATTGTAGCTCAGACTACATTCTCAGAGGATATTGAGCAGACTGTTCCCAGTTAGAGTCAGGTGTTAAGCATTCACTAATTAAATGAGTGAAGTTGGCTCTTAAAGCCTGGCCTGTGATAAATTTAGCCAGGAGTATGTGATAATTCCATTATAATTCAGCGGCTGAGGCCTGCCGTTAGATAGCCTTAGCCACTCTACTTTGAGAGGATTCGTACGTATCGTTGAACTAAACTGTGTAAATCAATAACCCTAATACGGGCAGGAAGAGGTCTGTATTCGTACTTCGGTCTCATAGGGGTCCAATTTAAGTAATAACGCCAATTAAAAGTGTTCAATATTTTTCATGTTTTTCAATTTTTCCAAATAACGTTGGTGAATTTTTGTCAATAAACCAAACCACTAGTGGGATTTACAAAAAATTATAGTTTGAAAATGTCAAAACACACAGCGAGTCAAATTTGTGACTAACTTTTATTCTAACAGTAAAATAAAGCTCATATTTGTCTTCGTTAGATATATTTTCTTATCATTTATTCACAGACTCTGTGTGTTGTGTTATATTTTTTATATCCCGTTTTAATCAAATGTCACGCACTGAGGACTGTCAAACTTGAAAAAAATCATATGTAAAAAATTTGAAATACACAACGCGACAATGAGCCTCAAAAAATGTGGGTTATAAAAAGCTGAAGGTGCCAGTCACGTTTGTTGTATTTAGACAAAAATTGAAAACCAATTTATGTTAACAGAGGTCAAAGGAAAAAAACCATCCAAAATGCAATGTACTTTAGCTACTACTAGCGCTAATACGGATAAGCTAATGATATAATAAATAAACAGTAAACTAGCTAAATATAGCGTCCTCTCTAAGGAAAGTGATAGATCTTCACATTGTATAATCTATGCTGTCCAGATTAGAAGCCATCTGAACGTATTGCAGTCGCTTCCTTAGGAAATTCTGCACACTAATTTGGAGCGACAAACACCCCCTAGCTGATTGTGTCGAGTTAAAGCATTCTAAATTTTGATGGATTTTCGTATTGTATAGTCCATGAGGCTATCGAACAAAACAGTATTAAAGTTAAATTGTAGTTTTGACCGTGTTTTGTAGGGTGTGTAACACAAACGACATTGATGAGATCGCCGGGAACAAGAAATATTTGTTTTATAATCATGGTCTATTTTTACATTTATAAGTTTAATTTGATTGTATATACAAACGTATTTCGAAAAAATACGATAATAAGTCAGGATGTCCACAAACAGCTTTACATTCGAAAAGAATGTACATAATCTCCTTCTTAACGAGATTGAAGAATCGTCTTATCGATAGTTGGCTCAGCTTATAGTCAAGTTGTTATATGTGTGTATGTGTATATTTATATGTGTATTTATGACGTCTGTATTGTATGTATTCATGTATGTATATGTATTCATATTTGGTATTATTATTATTTAGTATTTTCATTGTCAAGGTAGTTTACCTTACCTGTGTGCACCTCCCTTACAATATTTCTATACCATCCTAAGGTTGACTGGAAGAGAATGCATTGGGCATTAGGTCCGCCGATGTACAAAGTGCATAAAGTGTAAATAAATAAATAAACAATGACCTATTAGACTTTACAAAAATGAAGTCGCTCCAAATCATTTTTCGTGAACACAAACATGTAGTGGTACCTATCCCTGACCTAAAGCTGGAATTAGCATACATCATACGTAGTTTAAGTTTCCTAGTTAATGTTTCTAATACTTATACATTTTCACATTAGAAATAGTCCTGTTCGACAGGACATGTTTGCATGAGAAGACCGCTTTTGTAGCTCAATGTTACACAATCGCTTCAAACATAGTGCCCCGTTGTCTGCCCTTTGTACCAAATAGTCGGCAGTGTAATACAATTGCATTGTTTGTCCATGCGGATGCATGTGGGCTATGGGTGGAATACAATCACAGCTTGTCGGTAACAACGCATGAATAAATAACGACCCTAACCTACGAACGAAATAATCACATGATTATTCACAGCAAACTGATTTAATTCCGTTATTAATGTGGAAAAAATATATTCCTAGTATTATGGGATTTTCATTTCATTAACACCGTGTTAAATCAACAAGTGTAGCTTTTTTGTGTAAGTGAAGATGATAAGGTAACATGGAGGTCACGTATTTAATTAGCGGAAGAGTTCGTGGAGGCATTAAACCAGCTATGAAAGAGGAAAAAATTGTCTTTGTACAGAACCAGTTACGAATCAAGACTTTTTTTCTTTTTACGAACCCTATTGGTTATGAAGTAGTATAGATGTTATAGGCAAACTACGAAGCTCTGGCGCTCCTAGGATGGACTAGTCAATCCTCAGATCTGACTTAATGACTTTGACTTACATTTTCTGTTTTTGGTTAAGGAATTTTCGTCAAACTTAGAAGAGACAAATTTGGTGAGATAGGTTTCACTGGGGATCGATTGAAGGTTTTGGCCAAACCTAGGATAAACCAGCCCATCCACAAAGAGACCATACATTGAATTTTGACTATAAAATTGGTGCAAAAGAGGCATTGCAGGCAGGCAGGCACCATGTTACTGGACCTTGGTATGCAAATTCATAATTAGATCTTTAAAACTACGCAACAAATTTCATGGTTTTCACAACAGTGAGTTTAGTTACGCTAAAGAGTCAATTAGTGTGAGTTTCGATGGTGACCAAATGGATAGAACTACATACCATCGATTATCTGTAAGGCCATAATATCACAGCGATTGAATCTGGCTTGTATCTATTATAGAATAAATAGTTGTTACTTTTCTGAGCGTGCCCTTGAAAATTGGACCATAAGCTTTGAGTGGAATTACACAAATTAGAAAAGCAACAGTGTCTGAAATCCGGTCCAAATGTAACAAATGGTAACTAAAGCTGTTGAATTAGGCTAGTTATTGCAGTGTAAAGTGATTGATGACTCCACTTATGTTGATGACAGTGGGATCGCTTACTCGCCGTACGGTGTCCATTATGATATTAATCTATTATAATTGCACCCACTTAACACTGATTAAAAAGACACTCTCGGAACCTTAATATGGAAATAGCCATTGTTCATTTTAAGCACTGTTTGTTGTTATAGGCTGATAATATAGATATAATTTACTCTCACTAATTTTTTTTTAATTTGTGTAACAAGTGACTAAGAAAACAAAAGATTCAGGAAAATATCACTACAAAAAGAAGTAAAAAGTTGAAACAAACTCATATTGAAACCCATACCAGCGTGGTATAGTAGGCCAAAACCTCCTTGCTAAGGAGAGGCCTATGTTCAGCAGTGGATTATCAATTACCCTATCGCCGTCCACTGCTGAACGAAGGTCTCCCCCAAGGAACGCCAACGATCCCGGTCTTGGGCAATTCGCATCCATCCGCTGCCAGCCACCTTCTTCAAGTCGTCGGTCCAGTAGTGGATAATAAAAAATAATATATTTTTAATGTCCGTTATTTGAAACTAACATTTGATTTACTAAAGATTGTATGTGTAAAATGAGCTTAACGTATAAGTGAATTGGTCATTTTTCTCTTTTCTTGAGATTATTTTCTTTCTTATCTCAACTTCCTTTTATGCTATACATCAGGTAAGGTAGAGTCACTTTAGCAGACCTATAAAAAATGATAACTGAGACACAAAAAGTAAGAAAATAACTTTTTTATTTTTATTATTCAGTTAACAAAGGTAAAATAAAATTGTCCATAACACAATAAACAAAGCGCCTAAAGACGTTATCTATCAAATTCTATAACTTCGTAGTTAGACAAAACAATAATATTTTAAAGGTATCACGAAGAACGCTACGAAGCCTTAATAAACGTAGGAAAATTTAATGATTAGAATTCAATACGCTTAGCAAAACCATTCAAGTGTCTAATCACACTTGTGATTATTACGCTAATGTGCAGTATAAGAGGGTAACATCCTCGTTAGTTCATCGTAAGTAACCTTAATCAGGGCTCGCTTTACCTCAATGGCATATAAAAATGTTATACTTGTCATACCCCGTTTACATCGTATTACTATTCTTGATACTTTATTGCTAAAGAAAAATGACTATTTCGTAACTATCGTATTCACAGATAAATTATTAAAATTAGAAAGGCAATCATCACTTCAATAAAAATCATTAACACTGTCTGTATGATGAATAACTTACAATTCCAACAAAGCAAAGATAATACTGGATGTTTAAAATGTTAGGTAAATTGCTCTCTCAATATGTGGATCTAATGAGTATTCGATGTCAAACTGATTGATTTCTTGTTACAGCATTCTGTTCGCGGACATTTGTGGCTTCACATCTCTATCAGACCAATGCACCGCTGAGGAACTAGTACGCCTGCTGAACGAACTCTTCGCCAGGTAAGTCCACCACTATGTAAACACAATTTTATTCCAGGTAACTACTAGCGAGAGAAGGTAACTCTAAGTAGGTTTCTACAATAGTTGAATATTTTAAATTCTTCTTTAAACTATCTCAGAACTTCTTAAACTAAAGTAATATTGTCTCTACCGAGATCAATTTTGTTATATTATCACCTCATCGAGACAAAGTGCAAACATTTTTCCGGCCGTCGACGTTTGTGAATCCATGACGATGAAAGGTGTGATTTTTTGAATAATGAACTATTATTCATCACACAAGAGGTGGAAGGAAAGAACGAAAAGAAATGAAGTACAATTCTACTATTGTGATGTAAATTTTATACCGTGGATTATTTTTCTATTTTTAAGCAGTAACAAGTGAATATTGTCATTTTAGACTTTACATTTCTAACGCCTAAATATACAGCCTACTTACTGAAGTTGGCTGTATACAAATACTGACATGTAACAATAATTATTATCCTTATATCTAAACTGGAAATACAACAATTGTAGTTTTTTTTTACAAAACTGCGTTCGACCAACTAGTTAATAAACGATGTTCAACTATCTGTGAAAATTACACGCAATTCGTAAATAGAAACCAACAATAGTCGTAATTAAATACAAATTTTAACAGCAAATTTTGAGTACTCGTTTGATAATATTAAAACGATACCAGGGAACAATTGATAATAAAAATCCACCTACCAGATGGTACTAGAACGTGGTTAAGATGTTAAAGTTGGCTCTAGTACTGCGCACTAAGTCAAATTAAATAGTACGCTTCTCTGGCTTCATTTCACTCACTTCCGTCCCTTTCACCAAAACCACTGCCACAGAACATGAAAGAAAAGAAATGGTGTGACTAGTGGACATAACCTTTTCAATTGCACGCTACTTTGATTGAAATTTACTTTAAAAAAAAGTTAAACATAATTTTTCAGTATGTCTGCAATCCTTCATCTTTAAAACAAAAAGACTCAGTGAAACGTAAGTCATTTACGCGTAATAACCACAGTTCAGAATTTATCATCTCTTGTTAGGTTTAATATGTTTTTATGGAGGTTATTTGTGTGATGCAACTTCAAAACACATTATTCTAAGAGAATGGAACGCTGAGTGATTTAGGGCGAATGCGCTCACCGGATTGCCGCCATGTGGACTCGCAGATCGTAAATCTCACTACCTTTATTGCACATTTTATAGTGTACGAGAGTATTTTTACTGCGCAGTAATGAAGTCACAGTATTCAGTAGCACCCAGGAGAGGGCGGGTGGCAACAGATAAATCTTAAGCAACGTTAGACTGCTCTCGTTCGCTGACCGTGCAGTTTTTCATTGACCTGAATACGAGATGGAAGCATTAAGTTTCAAGCACTTTTTAACGTGAAAGTAAGAGCTCTTAGACATGCTTATAGGCTAGTGCTAGAGGAGTTTATTACTGCATAAGTTCATAATTAATCAAGTTAATTAAGTTTGCAACTTGATTATTAAATGATTATATTGTTACTTTACTTTATAATATAAAGTACTTTAGATTATAGAGAGCTATTTGCATACAAATATGTAAAATGGGAATGACTACCACTTATACTAACCACTAGACCAAAAGGCTAATCAATACTAAATTAATATTACTAATTAATACTAAGTAATAGTAATCTACACTACTGGAAAAAATTAAAGGATCAAAAAAAAATTCCAAATTTTTGGGCAGTTTTCAACAGGCCGTAACTTCGAGAGAAATAGTCTTACAGAAAACAAAAAAAAAGAAAATTGTAGCTCCAAGTATCTAGTTTTTGGATTTGAATTTTAAAATTTTATAGCCTCCGCGGTTTTTGAATAATCGTAAAAAAACCAGCAACAAAAAAATTTTTTAAATTTTTTTAGTTTTTTTTTTTGGTCTACAGACGTGGAAAAAATTTTTTTAGCTTAACCACTATAAAGATCGGATACCTTGTTTACTTAGCTTTAATTTGTTTTTTTATACACTCTGATACGCCCACTTCTCGCCCAGATATCGGTTTTCAAATGGAAAAAGATCCTTTTGTCTTTGATTATCGATATCTCAGCAACCAATGATTGCACAGAAATTTAAAGGTAGGTTTCAAGAACATGAATAAATGTTGCTTAACAACTGGCCATTGTTTTTTCGAAAAAAAATTTTTTCATTTTGTCACATGAATTTGAAAATGCAACAAAAAAAGGGCTTTTGGTGGTTTTTTGGAAAATCAAGCGCTGGATCGAAAATATTGAGGAAACCACTAATGTTAAGTGTGCCTTTTACAGTTCAATATGTCCACAAAAACCCCACAAAAAACCAAATTAATCTAGCTAGCTGTGTTTTTGTTTCACTCGATTGAATTTTTGAAAAAATGAAAGGATCACGTTTTTTGCTCTGAATGCTCATAATTTTTAAAATGAGAGAAAAAAATTTTTTTTTCCGAGCTTTCCCCACATTTTTGTTCCAGAAAGTGCTTAAATTGAAAAAAAAGGAAATTCAATTCAATTCCGTCTGCATTAACATGGCTGAACGTTTGAAAGCCGTTATTGAAAACAGAGGTGGTAACATCCCGTATTAAATAAACAAAAATCTTCGGAACATGAGTTTGGAGTCATTAAATACGGTGGAACTGACGAGCCACCGGTTCTCAATTCTCCTGAAATACTACACACACACACACACACACATACATACACACACAAACACACACACACACACACACACACACACACACACAGAAGCGTAAATTCTTCGACCGCGCTACCTCCACGTGGTACGTTTTGGATAGCGCTAATACCGGCGATAATTATAATTATTTTATTAAACTTCTCAAAAGAATTTTTTTTTTATTTGAATTTCCTTTTTTTTCAATTTAAGCACTTTCTGGAACAAAAATGTGGGGAAAGCTCGGAAAAACAAGTTTTTTTCTCTCATTTTAAAAATTATGAGCATTCAGAGCAAAAAACGTGATCCTTTCATTTTTTCAAAAATTCGATCGAGTGAAACAAAAACACAGCTAGCTAGATTAATTTGGTTTTTTGTGGGGTTTTTGTGGACATATTGAACTGTAAAAGGCACACTTAACATTAGTGGTTTCCTCAATATTTTCGATGCAGCGCTTGATTTTCCAAAAAACCACCAAAAGCCCTTTTTTTGTTGCATTTTCAAATGCATGTGACAAAAAGAAAAAAATTTTTTTCGAAAAAACAATGGCCAGTTGTTAAGCAACATTTATTCATGTTCTTGAAACCTACCTTTAAATTTCTGTACAATCATTGGTTGCTGAGATATCGATAATCAAAGACAAAAAGATCTTTTTCCATTTGAAAACCGATATCTGGGCGAGAAGTGGGCGTATCAGAGTGTATAAAAAACAAATTAAAGCTAAGTAAACAAGGTATCCGATCTTTATAGTGGTTAAGCTAAAAAAATTTTTTCCACGTCCGTAGACCAAAAAAAAAAACTAAAAAAATTTAAAAAATTTTTTTGTTGCTGGTTTTTCTACGATTATTCAAAAACCGCAGAGGCTATAAAATTTTAAAATTAAAATCCAAAAACTAGACACTTGGAGCTACAATTTTCTTTTTTTTTATTTTCTATAAGACTATTTCTCTCGAAGTTACGGCCTGTTGAAAACTGCCCAAAAATTTGAAATTTTTTTTTGATCCTTTAATTTTTTCCAGTAGTGTATATTAATATAATAAGCTGCAGAGTTCGTTTGTTTGTTTAGTTACACGCGCGAAGAGCAGGAGGTACCGGTCCGATTTAAGAAATTATTTCGGTAGTCACGTTATCGAAGATGTTTATAAGCTATAAAAATGTTGCGAAAATGGGGCAAATTATTCCTTTTGAAAGTTTCTATTGCATGTATTGTGTGAACGGTTAAAATATCACAAAAATAATGTGTGAAAGAATTATTTAACTATAAAAATTCTTATCAAAACAGGTTTTTTTTTCATTTTGAGGTTAACTCACCACAACTTTTTTTATGGTAAACAAATTTTCTCGCTTTTTATAACATCACGCTACGCTAATAGGAGAGGCTGACGAAGTTGCGCGGGTCAGCTAGTAGTAATTAATCTGGATGTCGTAATAGCAGCGGTTTCCGGATCCCTCCTATCTCAGGCGCAGAGTGGCACAACGTGTGGTTTTAGTCAGTCCGATTCCGACACACCACCCCGCTGTAAACCCCGGTGGGGTGACGGCTCGAGGGGGTTTCCACACGTTAAAAAAAAAGGGTCAGCTAGTAATTAATGAAGTATACGGTTACACTTTTTGTATTATAATTATCTACGTACAGCGAAACATCAATGAATCGTTTACCTTACGTAATAGAACTGCTGAATAAATGAGAAAGTAAATTGTTATAATATCTTTCTAGAAATTATCTTTCCGTAATAGTTAACGATGTAGGTAGAGAATTTGGTCTATTGTTGTTTTCATGATTTAGATGCCTCCACCTTAAAAGTACCAATAAACTTAAGATTTGCAGAGCGTGGTCCTTATAAACACATAATTCACCGATAAAGTAAATACCAAGGAGAGAAAAGAAATTCTCATTTATAAGTAAATACTATTTCCGAACCCCGGTAACATTTATTTCTGGATAAGGTAAAGAGATAAAGGACATAGGTAACCCTGACAAGTTGTACCCTTTTTTACACGATAATCAATTGAATGCACAAACATTGTTTTTATGCATACGTCATTTATTTGATTAATATTACATAGTAACTGCCACTTCAACTTGCTTATTCGAAGAGCTATGTCGGTAACCTTAGTTTTCTTGCGGATATCCTTGTTCCGGATCCTATCACGCAGGCAGGCCACATCGCTCGTAGAATCGACAACCGTTGGGGAAGAAAGGTTCTCGAGTAGCGACTACGTACCGGCAGAGGAAGCGTAGGTAAGCCCCCCACTAGATGGACCGACGACATAGTCCGAGTCGCGGGGAGCCGATGGATGCAGTTGGCGTCCAGCCGTACGGCGTGGCGTTCTGGGGTTGGAGGCCTATGTTCAGCAGTGGACGTCTTCTGGCTGATGATGATGATGATCATAATGATGATAATGATGTTGATGATGATGATGATATAGTAATTTCTTATATTTATAGTAAGTAACGATTAAAAACGTAGCATAGATCTAAGTGAAATGTAACCATAACATTTCATGAACTTCTATTACTACTGTCCACTAAATATAGGCTGGTCAAAAGAGCGACCTTCGCCCAGTAATCGGTTCTTAGAGCTAATCTAGTCTCAGCCACTCTTTCTTAAGATATTTGACAGTAATCCTTTTACTTTCAATTCTAGTACATTCTAGTACTTCTACAGTTCCAAGTAGTGACGGAATAATAATACAAAGCATCACCATCCCTGTTCATCCCATGGGTGTCGTAAAAGGCGACTAAGGAAACAAAATATCCAGGACAAAAGTAAAGAGAAGGAAAACTTGAAACAAACCCTGTACCAATCCGTCTGTCCAAGGTGCTATAGTAAGCTAAAGCTTCCTTTTTAAGGAGAGGCCTATGTCCAGTAGTTAACTATGAAACACTGTGACCGACGACGAAAGTTGACGATGATGACTGATGATGGTTCTTAGGTTTCTTTTTCATGGAAAGTTCTTCCCTCAAACGTGTTATGTTAGTACTAACATAATTTTGTGTCTAATTTAATCTTTGATACTATAAAAACTCTAGTTATTTGGGTCTATTTCATGTATGCGTGTAGTCTCCCGCGACACACATTGTATTCGTAGTGCGGATGCGGTATTTATAAATTGTTAAAAAATTAACTTCTGCTAATGTAGAATTATTTGATTATTATGTTTGTAACTCTCAGAAATGATAGTTTCAATGTGAAATTTTATTATGATAAGATATATTAATCAGTGTTTATAGAGAAGGTAAAGATTGGAGACGTAATAAATGAACCAAATGGATTTACAATATTAATTGGAGTTAGGACTCGATGATGAAACAATGGGTTGAGGGCGGATTACGACCATAATTCAATTTGATTTACTTCATTGGCACTTAATACTCTAAACTTAACTATTTCATGTAAATTAACCTGAAACTTTTCAATTATTTTGCTTCAAATTTTTTTATATTATTGAGCACTCACATAAGTTATACTCGTATGATGTTTGATATAGTTTGTTATAGGAGGCCGTAGTACACCTTGCTTATCCTCATTCTTAATTGAAATGAGATGTTAGCGTGATTTTCTTGTCAAAATGGATAGATGTGTTTCATTTGTGTGTGTCATCATTTTTTTTTTCTATACTAAGAGCCTACCAAAGTGGCTCTACTCTGCTTGATGGAAAGCATAAATAGAATCCATCAGTTGTGGTCACCATACTCATTGCAAATGCAGACAATGCGGTATGGTGACCCACACTATGGCGGTCCTGTGAGATGCTTTTTTCATACCCCGCTTGGGGACGTAAAAGGCATGACAGTCATCGTGACAGTGTAAGGCTTACACAGTTACCACGGTAACTGTCACCCCTGCATCAAAATAATATATATTATATATAGTTTCTTCGTACATTATTATTAAATAATCTCTTATACTTTTAACAAATTAAGTATTGTCATGACCGCGAAGACTCAAGTCTTGATGAAATAAACTATCGGACTTTAACTAGCGAACTGTAAATAGTATAAAGAATGTTACGTGACAAACAACGAACCTCACCTCGCCGAGCACCCGTCGAAAATGTCAACTTTCATGAAGCTTTTTCCATATGCGGTTTATTTCTAAATACTTATTTTGCTGTACATTTTATGTTTAGCTTCAAATGTTACATAATGATAAGCATTTACAATTTCACTTTATTGATACGCTATCTTTTTCTATAAATCCATTTATACAATTGTGCTCACATGTTTACATACTGTAGGTAAGTTACTGAGTGCTATAACGTCCGCGTTAGTTCTGATTCAGGCAATAAGTTGACTAATAACGTTTTCCATCATTCAGACAGTCTGAATGTTGAATAATGGTCGTGCTTATGCAACTTTGAAGAGTGCTTGAGTTTAGAGGAAAAAAAATAACAGGAACAAATATATACAGTTGTTCATTTACTCTTACAAAACAGTCAGAGAACCGATCCATTAATGTGTGGAATACACACGCCTAAAGACAGTTGATCTTTTTCTTTAAATGCCTGCGAATGTCACTCTACTCTGCCCAATGAAAAGCCTGAATAGAATCAAATAGTTGTGGTCACCATACTCAATGTGAATGTAGATAATGCAGTATGGTGACTCCCACTATGCGGCCTAGTGAGATGCTTTTTACGCCCCACTTGAGGATGTAAAGGGCATGGCAATGTAATAAGCCTGATTCAGTCAAGTCGCTTAACTTGGTAACGTATTTAGCAGGTCTTATGCAACATGACCTATTTCTGTTGTACTTCGGTCTACATGAAAGGGGTAGCGTATTCTAAACAACGTAGTCGAGACTCTTACATGTAACTTACATATCTAATAGATAAGGATAATCTACTAGATAAGTTACATGTAAGAGATAATAATGAATAATAATTTGTGACATCTGTCATTTTCCTACTTTCATGTAGTGGTAATAAGTACTTAATATTATGTACATATGTATGTTTGTTAGGCTATTCGTGTAGCACAAAAGTTGTACAAAATATAACCGCGAAAAACTCTTGAAGCCGAAAAGTTATAAGGCTACAGAAGAAGTGTTATAGAGACGTGCTTTTACGGTTATGACGAATCTAAAAGTGTAATCACTTCGATTGATTACGAGTGAATTATAAATGGAGTCCAGTATGAACTCTTCACTGTATTGACAGTTTTGCACGATAATTTGTCTCCGTATATAAGTGTCAACTGAGGTTAACTGGGATGCTCTTAAGCCTATCTTCGTAATAACTTTTTTCTGCTCACTTAGTACGTATACCGGCCTTTTTGAAAATTTTTTTATATACCTCTCAGTTGTTCATCGCCGGGTTGCAAATAGATTCATAATAACATACCCATTAGGATCTATAAAAGCAAAATATACTTTATCATGGAACAACCAAGCTTATATGCATACTATTTCCCCGAAGAATTTTTCACTGACGTATTTTGAACCTTCTCAATTTGTTTTTTAGTTTTACCTTTATTTACGAGATAGGAGCATGCCTATACATTATAACGACAGATAGATGATTAGAGCAGATAATGGTAGGAATAAAGCTCTTGCTGATGAATCGAGGAGTGAAATTAATAGATTGATCAGATTGGGGATGCATAGCGCATGCATGCGTATTTCGAAGCATAAAAGAGTTATTGTCTTGAAACCTACCATGAATGGTATCAGCACTATATTAATAGCAGGAATTAAAATAATTTCTACCCGGACCGAGTTCTCCACTCTCATGTCAGTATAATCCAAAAATCTGGATGGATCTAATTTCTTTGCACATTGCTTGCCCTACCTTCCTTACATCCTCGTCCAGCGTCATAGAGTCCTAGAATAGAATCAACATCGTCCACAGGTTCAATTTGATGCAAAATATTAAGTATACGCATGTATGCACCGTATGATCGTAACTTCAACAAACTTTGATTGAACACCAGTTTCAATATGTAGTAAACTTAGTGACTTAGCCATTCATAACTTATGATGTACAGGAAGCTGCATGTATACTTGTATCTAAGAACCGACAGACTCAATAATATTCTCGTCGTACTGCTTCTGTAATCAAATGGCAATGTTGAACATTCGCAATATCAAGGGTCTAGAACACTCGTAGGTAAATATACTGTACTGGTTTATGGACATGAAACACATTAATTCTAGTAGCGTTATTCGTTAATTTACTTATAGTACATACAAAACAGTAAGAGTGTCTTTATATTTATGTGCTAAAGTTTTTTTTCTACGTAAATAAAGTCTTATACAAATATTAATAAATAACATTGAAGCTTCTTATTATTAGTGAGTTTACACAGTATTTTTTTTTTTCAAAATTTGGAAAAGACCTGTGTCCTACAGTAGGTAGGTATCTATCAGCTGAGAAAAAGATGAAAAACGCTATGTTAGGATATAGTTACACAGTTAGATCGAAGTGAAGTCCGAAATTTTCTACGTCCACACGTGACATATGACTTACGAGTACGAGGTTAAGGAACAGCTTGTAATACTGCAAGCCATTAAAGTTGTTATATTCGCAGTTCAAAGTGGAATTTAGTAACTCTTAGTTATGCTATAATTTAGATTATAAAATTTAAAATACACAGCTGTCGAATCGTATTTGTTGAAAAGATAAACAACAAAAGCTGACGTCTGTCGTCACTCCTTATGATCAGAGTTTGAGAAGTAAGTTCCCTATTTTTAAGCAATACCTTTGTGTGGAAATATCAAGGCAAATATTTCTCTATAAACTAATACCACACAAGAAACTAACAATGTACTCACACAGTAGGTATATCAGTAACATGTTAAACTTTGATAGTATACTCGTAAGATGCGGGCTCATTTAAAGTTTAGTCCGATGCGATGTGCTCATCCATGCACCTTCAGTAACAGTTCGCTTACGCTTAAATTCACATATTATAGGAGACATATTATAGGAGAAACTTGCTTCTTTTCTTACTTTTGATAGCTAACCATATCAAAACTGCTCTTCCCCCTTCAATTTAATTTAAACGTTTACACATACCCACACTACGCTTCAAATAATTCTAATGGCTCTGATGTGAGCTCGTTTCAGTTGTTTTTCTTCTTAAGGAAATGAACCGGAGATTAAAATAAGGCGAGCTGCAAAAACAGAAAAATAATACAGAAGGCATGCATGTGGAGTTTAACTTGAGATACATAGGTGAAAATAAGATGAGTATAGTATTATGAATGACATGACATGATTATGTATATTGATGCCGAATCATGTCTTCCTTAGAAAAATAGTGCAGATTACTTAGACAAACGGTGGTAGTTTTAGTAGGTTTAAAATAATGAACGCTTTTAATAATATGCTGCTGGACATAGTCCCTCTTTGGTATACCAAGTCGTCAAACGACACGGTTATCTTCCGTGATTGTTGACAGCTTAGTGAACTAAATATATTATATATATTAATACTTAAGCAGATTTTGTATTTGTAACGATATTTTAAAATACATCAACTGGATTTATCCAGCATCTATTTGGCCAGCGCTGTGTACACAATGGCTCCAATTCTGTCGAAACCAAATGCGTTCCATCAATACTTCTCAACAATATATTGACAGGTCTCGCAACATAACGGAATGAAGCTAGCCAGTAACAGTTCTAATGAACTCGTGCGTATATTTGATGACTACAGCTTAGTGCGTTATATTTTTCAAGTAGATTGATAAACTATAAGTATTAGCCACTCTAGACTTATATGAAAAAAAACTCTTCACTTTATGAGATGCATTTGTCCTTGTGACATTAACAGATGAATTTAAAAATATTTATTGTCAATTATTTGAGTAACTATATTATTAACGAAGTATCAATATAGTGGAATACTAATTGATATCGCTGTTTTACACCTCTGCGATCACAGGACGCGTTTGCATAGGTACAAATTTTTTTACTGTTGACAGAGCAGATCGCACGCTATCGTAAAGATGCAGGAACCAGAACTATAAGCCATCCCGATGCCCTTTTTGAGAAGGACCTGGACCTAGAGAGTTTAAAGTAAAAGTACGGGCATGTGACTACAGTTTCTTCGAGCTACGCTAAGCCACAGGTTTTGAGTTCAAATCTCACCCACGACAAATTTTGTACTATGAACGCGATCATTTGTTCTGTATCTGGATGTAATTTATCTATATTAACTATTTATTTAGGAATATATATTTGAAGTCAGATCATGTTGCAGTATCCATCTGCCTGCTCAAATATAAACGTAGCAATACTCCTTACCAGCTCGTTTCATACAAACGGTTCGATCGATTTTTCACGATTTTTTTCTAGCAGATAGCAAATGATATAAGGACCAATTTAAGCTATTCTCATTTTACAAAAGGTTTTGGCGGCAAACACCATAAATAAGTATTCCCGGGGAAGCTTCGGCGAATATAACTTTTATTAAAGAAAAAGTTGAATTTCAATTTTCGTGAAATTAATATTTACGTTACACTAAACCTATAAATATTATATTTAATTAGGTATTAATAATTAATTGCGAGCCAAAGATTGCCTGCAGGTCGAGATTCGTTCATAATTAATTTTTGAGCGTTTTGTTTCATTTCCTTGACCTATTTGTAATATAAGCTCTTAATTTCCAGTGTAAACTGAACTGTCTATATAAAGACTTTTTCTTATCATTATACCAATATGAAATATACTAATAATAATAATATATAATATACCAATATGAATACTGGATACGTTTTGCTTTATGCGTCCCTTTTTGTAAATATTAAGTTTATTTCTAGTTTATTTAAAGTTTCGCAATCCTCTAATCATCATCAACAGCCTTTTACAGTCCACTGGTGGACATAGGCCTCTCCTTAGCAAGGAGGTTTTGGCCTACTATACCACGCTGGTCAGACGGGTTGGAATAGAGTTTGTTTCAAGTTTTCCTTCTCTTTATAATGATGTTGTCTTGTATACTTGGTCCCTTAGTCGCCTTTTACGACACCCATGGGATGAATAGGGGTGGTAACACTATGTATTCTTAATCCGTCACCATGCGGACCAATCCTCTGAGCGCGATGTTCTTTTTGCTCAGAAGTAGCAGACCTAATAGTATTATGTATGAATAGATTGGAATCCATAAAATATATAACAAATGAGTTGTATCTTGATTGTTAAAGTACAAAAGTGAAATATATTTATAAAATAATGACTTTTGTTCCTTGACAAATATATATGAGTATCTATATATTATTGATTTATTACTTTTAACTGACTTAAAAAAAGGATAAATTTTCAATTTAACATATTTTTATGTTTGTTACCTGTTTGTTACCTAACATCACACATTTAAACATTAATACATACATACATACATACAATTGTAAATATCAACTTTGTAGGCGCATTGACGTCAGTGTAACATTTTTGATGATTTTGTAGACAAGCCAACCTCCAACTAAATTACAATTTCATTTGGCGTTAGCTTACAAGAACCCTTTTGTTTTAAAAATTATTAAATCATAACCTTACTGTATTATCCAGTATTTCACACATACCAGCAACTAGCCAGGGCTACTTGAACAACACATCATACGTGTATTAAATACTAACCCGAGTCTAAATTTACTTACATTGTTCAGAAAATAAACTAGTGTACTAAAAAAGAAGCTACTTCAAGTCCACCAGGTAGTAGAGCCACGCTGATTTCAGCACGAGCGGGCCGGCTCGACCGGGACAGTACTACCCTCCCACAGAAAACCAACCTAAAGCGACAGCATCCGTGTTGTCGTGTTTCGTTGGTGAGTGTGAGACCGGAGGCCCATTGATGCAGAGGTGACAGTTATCGTGGTAACTGTGTAAACCTTATACTGCTACGATGACTGTCATGACTTTTACGTTTCCAAGCGGGGTGTGAAAAAGCATCTTACTACGCCACCATGGTGTGGGTCACCATACTGCATTGTCTGCATTTGCAATGAGTATGGTGACAACTCTTGGATTCTCTTCATGCTTTCCATCAGGCAGAGAAGGGTCACTTTGGCAGGTTCTATATAGAAAAAAAAAGAAATCTCCTTTAAAAGGTTATCGTTAATATTTATCAAGTGTAAACTGAATTAGCTGTTCAATGTAAAGCTTTGTTCCTCTCAAAGCGTTTTAGTGTGGATTTTATTTGACATGTATGAGATTCTACATTAGGTAACCAAATTATATTCCATCTAAGCCTTAAAGTGATTTTGATAATATACAAACCGATATTGGCTTCGATGGGTGGGAAATTTCGTTTGCGACCTTGTGTGGTGTACTCAAGTTTATTGGCGAAAGGGTGGAGATTTTTGTTTACCTAATTGTATTAATATACTATAGGTTAGGTCTAGCGGCCTCATCTTCTTAATTTATTACGTCTTGAATTAACTTTTGCTCCTAGTAAAAAGTTGAGTGTGTTGTTCATGCTTTGGCACAAAAATTTTAATTCACTTCTTTGTATCAGTTCCTCTGAAATGGTCGCCTTAGTAAAAACATCACAGAATGCGATAGACGTAGTCACATGTGACCATAACTTGTCATCTCAGGTGATCACGAAAACATTGGCTAATTCAAATAATTAGATTTAATATTTATAACATCGTCACATTAATTTCCGTAAGGCGTACGTTTATAAAATAAAATTAAACATCTGAAAATTAATTTAGAAATTTTCACGCAACCATTTTCACAGTTGATTCAGATTTATAATGGAATGAACTGAAGCTGTGCACAATAAAGTGCTTCCATACCACAGATAAATAAAGC
This sequence comes from Hypercompe scribonia, assembly GCA_949316085.1. NCBI lineage: Eukaryota > Metazoa > Arthropoda > Insecta > Lepidoptera > Erebidae > Hypercompe > Hypercompe scribonia. The sequence goes on along the minus strand of OX438968.1, from coordinate 25,974,881 downwards.
CGTAATAGTCGTTGATTGCAGCTTTATATTTATTAGACGACTATATTATCCAGCTGATTAAAGAGCTGAAAGCAATTTCAACTCTCTCAAAGGCTATCAATTCTTAATGTAACGTACTGTTTCATGGAAATTTTCTCCGTTGCTCTTTTAACTTAACAGGAACTCGTAACAGGACTTGTGGTTTAATTTAGAATAATTACTATTGAAGTATTAGTTAAAAGTAGTGGGTGTTGAGATGACTTTACATTTATTTCAAGTAAACGATTATACAGTTCTAAACTAATATCTATTCTCGTGGAAAACTAACAATAAAGTTTTAGTAGTTTTTTAGTTTTAGAGCGATGAAATATGATGTTTTTATCCTTATTTTATGAATATCGTGCTCACATTTTTATTCTGAATGAAAATAAAACAGATGACAAATACATTTTATAAGAATTTCAAAAATTTTACCGCAATTATTTTTGTATAAACTGTAAAAACAAAATGATAATAACCAATAATTAAAAGGCAATTATTTATGCGTTAAAACTTCGGTATTTAAGCTAATCTAATTCAGATTTATGAATTTTGATTAAAAAATTTTCAAATTGAGCCTATTACTACACAAGATGGTATCCAATCTCAGCTTGGTTTTAAGAAAAAACTGTTTCATTAAATTATATGAAATATATTTTAAAAGTTATAAATTCTACACAGATTCGACCGTCTTGCTGCTGAGCACCACTGTCTGCGTATCAAGCTCCTTGGGGACTGTTACTACTGCGTTTCTGGCTTGCCAGAGGCTCGTGACGACCATGCCAAATGCTGCGTTGAAATGGGCCTGGACATGATTGATGCTATTGCGTAAGTTTTTAAGATATACCGTTAATAATTGCCATTTAACTCACGGATATATTTGGGTAATGACTAATGGTTGCCAGTCTGAAAACTACGCTATATCACGAAGTTATCAAAGATTTTAGTCACTTCAAGACTTTTTATGATAAAGGGCCTCGAGAGATGAGTTACTTCCTAAGAGTGCTACTATCACCGCTCATGGACGTCTGTAACAGGTGTCATAAGTGTATTACCGGATTTAGTTTAGTGATTGAGGTTAGCGTACACTCTTTTGTTGAAATTGTAAAAACAGAATACGGTCCGATAGCACTGCAACACTGTCCAAGTAAGCATACACACAATATATATACATACAATAATACATAAATAACATGTAATAGAAACAAACTGACCTAAATTCTAACTACAAGACTTCTATAATGCAAACGAAGCTCAGATACCAATTAGTTTATACGATAAAAACTACTTAATGTGAATTCGAGCCACGCTCTGTCCTCGATGATACCAGGCCTGGTTGGAGACTCATACGTATATGTCGGAGAGATGCAAGACATGTTTCTCAAATATTTTTTATCCTAGTGTAAATATACTTACGATTTGTGCTTTTTCGTAGTCTGGTACGTGAGGTGATGGCTGTGAATGTAAACATGCGCGTGGGTATTCATACCGGCCGCGTTCACTGCGTGGTGCTCGGCCTGCGCAAGTGGCAGTTCGATGTCTGGTCCAATGATGTTACTCTCGCCAACTACATGGAGAGCGGTGGCGTTGCTGGGTTAGTATCTCCTAAGACAACAGTAGACCTGTTTACTCTAGTTACCTTTGACGATATGATAAAAAATTAGAGTTTTTCGGTCACATATATCTACAGAATATATACACTTTTTAGTATCTTGAGAAATTAATTGACTATCATTAAAAATACAAATTCTCACTTTGTACGAATAACATGAAATGAAAACTTATGATCTATGAGAAAAAAATATTGGAAAAAAATCTAGTACGACTAGACTATCTGTTACCCGCGTTTTCTCTCTCCTTTTTGTAACTCTACCTCTACCTGAATGAAAAGTGTACTCTCATCTATCTATCTTAATTTCATAGTAATCTGTTGAGAAGCTAGATATAAAAGCATTTAAGAATTATGAGTTCGTATATGCAGTAACCATGTCTATATTTTCCAAGGCGTGTCCACATCACCAAGGAAACGCTGCAGTGCCTCGGCGACGACTACAAGGTGGAGCCGGGCAACGGTGGACAGCGCAACGCATACCTCAAGGACCACAACATTGACACTTACTTGATCGTGCCCGACGATACCAGCCGCGTGGTAAGTGTACATTCCTCCTCTAATATAACACGTGTTCAAAGCACTTATCTAAATACTGTAATGTATGTAGTACTACTGAAACACACAGCACTGATGTTATGTAAAATACGCCTATCGACATGACGATACATGATTAAGGGCAAAAAGCGGCTAGTGCCCTCACTTAATTAATGACTCATGCTTTACCAACGCTGTCTCTCTCCTTTTTACAGTTCTAGCTATTATCCACTGCCACTCAAAATTTCTATGCTGGTAAAAAATACCGTCTTTGGTACATGCTCCCACTTTGGGTGAAAGAATACTTTTAGATTTACCTTTTAATATAAAAACTGTATCAAGGTGTTTATAAATATTGTGGTGTCCTAGGATAAAAAGCCGCAGCACTCGTTCTCGCTGAATGGCAACATCTCGAAGGAGATGCGCGTGATGGGCCACGGCTCGCAGCACGGCAAGCACTCAACCAAGTAAGTACCGTTGACATCTCTATTATCTTTCTCACTTGATAGTGTAATGTAGACTTGTGAAATCTACCAGTCTTTCACAAGGGACGATGGGAGTACCATACAGTCTTTTGAACAATTAAACAACAGTGACAATTATAATTAGAATCCATAGACAATCTAATATATAAAATTCTCGTGTCACAGTTTTCGTTGCCATACTCCTCCGAAACGGCTTGACCGATTTTGATGAAATTTTTTGTGCTTATCCGGTATCTATGAGAATCGGCCAACATATATTTTTCATCCCCCTAAATGTAGTAGAGTAGAGAGGTAGTACAACCCTAAATTTTTTTTATTTTTTAGACAAAATTTTTAATTTCTATTTTTTTATGATACAACATACAAAAATACATACAATCCTCAATTTTCACCCTCCTACGATCAACCCTTATTTTTTAATAGCCACTTTAGTAAAAATGGCAAAACAACGTTTGCCGGGTCAGCTAGTTGTTAATATAAATTTACAATGAATGTACCAAGGACATCATTGCTTATTTGTACTTTTTTCTTGTAACAACAACAATAAAAAAAGCTTCGTGTTAAGTCAAAATATCTTTGTTTCATAAGGATTTTAATTATTTTCAATCGTTTCTGACGTAGTAACTAAAATCTTAGATCAACACACACAATAACAAAAATCTGTTATATCAAGTAAATATATATAGAAAATCGCTTATCTTTGTGCCGATCTAAACCGCCCTTTTCTAACAGGTTGAGTCTTATGAGAAGAGAGACAAACAAACTAATATATATGTACCTACACAAAAACAATCAAGTAAGCAAATTCAAGTTGAGAAAGCTTTGTCACCAGAAATTTAAAAAAAAAAAATTTTTTATTCAGTTAGAAAAAAAATAAGTGTAAGCTGACACTGACAAAATAGTCAATATTCGGGTCATTAGTTCAAACATTGATCAAAATTCTGCACTGTCTACTAACAACAATAATGAAATAGCAGAATCTTGTGATTCGTCTCACGTGCATGCAATGCGTTCTACAAGTAAAATTACGAACACTAAACTTGCCTTTTAACCTATAAACATGGGCACATAACAACAAAAAAGGCGATATATAATCGACATTCACGAACCAATATTTCTCTTTCGTAGTTGGTATTTATATCTTTGGTATGACGTATTGTACAGATTTACTTTGCCCTCATTTCATCGTGTCTAAATAGAAATATCTCCATTTGTGTCTCTGCAATTTGTAACAGCGTCGGACCTGCCCGTATCTCTAAGTTGAAATTTGTTACTGGCAATATTCAATATGAGGTATCCTATACTCTCACCTTGATAGCATAGTTCAAATATTAACTGATAGAAATTCCACCTTATATTAAATATTATTTGGAGTTTGAAATATTTGAGGATTCAAGTTAGTAGTAGTTAGTAGACTAAGCTCGACTTTAATTTTTTAGTTCACTTTTTTTTTGGAAAAAAGACAAAACTGCACTAAGAATAAACCTTGTGTCGTGGGGAGCTTACAAACATACAAGAAATGGACACAAAATTTACCCAGACTCAGAACAACAATTTATGGATGTGGGGTTTGAACCCACAACACTCAGTGCAGTAGAGAGCGGTGTGGTGACCGCTTAAACCACTATGGCAACCGTGCAGTCAATTAACTAATTCACAATGCCGAAGAGGTGTTTGTAAGTGTAAGCTGAATGATCTTCGGGTCTATTATTCCGATTTCAATAATTATAATCTACGAGAGAAAAACATTTTTTTTTTCTTTTTTTTATCTTTTTTTCAAGAAGTGATTCTACTCTGCCTGATGGAAAGCATAAATAAAATCCAAAAGTTGCAGTCACCATACTCATTGCGACTACTGACAATGCAATATGGTGACTCACACTATGGCGGCCTATTACGATGCTTTTCTACGCCTCACCTGGGGACGTAAAAGGCATGACGGTCATCGTAGCATTGTATTGCATACACTTACCACGGCAACCGTCACCTCACTCACCAACGAAACCCGACAACACGGATGCTGACGCTCTAGCTTGGTCTTCTGTGGGAGGGTAATACTGCCGCGGTCGTGCCGGGCCCGCTCGTGCTGAAATCAGCGTAGCTCTACTACCTTGAGAACACAGGTCATTGTCCGAAGTTATAAAGACGACACGTAAGCCTATGTTGTAATTGAAAAAAGATCTAAAATTGAAATGAACACCATCATCATTTCTCATTGCCTTTAATATTAAATTAAGGGCTGACTAATGACTAATTAATGGCTAATGAGGAGACGGGCAGATTAGCCAAATTGGCGATAAAAGAAAGGAACAAAATTAACATCAAACCACATTATAAAACGCTGTAAAATAAATTCAAAATTGGTTACAGTGTAACATTTACCCATTTTAATCTACTTTAAAATACAAGGATAGGAAAAAGAAAAATTAAACATATTTACTGTTTAAAAATAAAGAGAAGGTATTTGGTACAAGATCATTTAGTCCCAGCCACCTCATGTACCGAGATTCGGTAATTTAGAAATAAGTACGTCATGTGTTACGCTAGCTCACAGATTATCCTGGACTTATTCCATCAAAAAAAAATATAATAATACGTAGAGCTGAGTTAAGGCCTAGTGAGAATGTCATGACTATTAGGGAACAAACAAAAAGAAAAAAAACGCCTCTATGGTTTCACACACACTTGTTTTGTTCAACTATACGGTTCGTTACTACAGTCATTTGCTTTATAGGATTTATCGAAAACTTTTTATCAGTAACTTTAGCAGGCTCTAAATTAAAAAAAAAAGAACTAACATGTATTTAAAAATAAAGGCAAAATACTTGCAGTTATTGTTTTTTAATATAGTTTATCATTTTAAATAAAGAAGTACGCGTAAGTTAAGCATCTTAAGCGCTCGGATTTTGTCAAGTGTAATTTGGCTTAACTCAAAATCTAATAACCGAAGTGTAACTTTGAAAATTAAACACAGATAAATAGGTAGTATATTGATAGCTAGAATGCTGGATGAATGGTTATAGAAAAAAAAGGATGTTGCATGTATGAATTTATGATGGCAAGTGGACGATAACTCGAGAAATTCGAGATTACTGGCTGATAACTAGAACTCACTATTACATCAGAAAAATATAATCACTCTCCGAGCATCGTCTAACATTGAAATTAAATCGCAAAATCAAAACTTATAAACAACGATAATTCCGAAAGCAATTTACTTAATATATTTTTTTCACTTTATAAAACTATTCTCCAAAGTATTTGTTCGGCAGCATTTATTCTACATTATATTGCTCCAACACCTGACATGAAATAACACAGCTCTAACGCCTATAAATGTTCCGGTGCCTGCCCTATAATAGTAAGCCTTTTATAAATAATAGGAGCCTTTTATAAAACCCTAGGACCAATAACATTTAGTAGCCCACAACCATTGAGCGCTTCACTCAATTGGCATGACAAAAGAGTTCACTGAAAAATGCACATATCTAGTAACACATAAAACAAACTCAATTCGAACGGACAAAGCAAACATTTGCTTCGTGATAGTGGAAGCGTCGAATGCTGGTCGGTTTTCAGTTTAAATTTAAAAACAATAACATAGAGTAAGGGATAACAAAGTTGGTATTTCAAAACATTTTATTTCATACACACTCATTCCTCCTTCTCTGAAGGGGTAGCCGAAAAGAAGGCTAGCCTATTGCCTTCGATACTTTAAAAGCTTAGTGGGTCATAAATTGCACACGGTCTAGGTAAAAAGATATAGAAAGAGAAGGCTATATCCAGCAGTGGACTGCAACGGGCTAATGATGATAAAAGCAAAAGATATCTGAACTACACACAAATAGTGGTGGATAGGGAGGTAACACATACTTTTTTCCTAATTCTCTCTATTTTGGCCTGTGAATATACTCACTAAACGTCTACCCATAGCTATAATACGACGTGTTTATAGTATTCTCTCCCAACATTTCACCACACGAGTGAATGCTCCCAGCGTTATAAAACAATTAAAACAACTATACTAATTGTCACTATGTGGTTAACTAATAGATTTAATACAAATTATCCACACATTGTTCAATAATATTTAAACATATAATTTTATTGTATAGCGGGACTTATTCGTCATCAAAATCATTCAAAATGGTTACGATACTATTTATTTCCCGATATTTCGAACGAGTTACACCTCGACCTCGTGGTCACAGGTAGACTGGTGTGTTGAAGTGGTAATTAAGAGCAACATACATAGAACAATGATTAAGATTTCATATGCAACTGTATGTGTGTAAAAAATATCAGATTATTGATTCTATATTTCTTTCCTCGGCGAGGTATAGTCTTTTCTGTGTCCATACGGCTACGTGTACAAATCAAATTTCACGGTAATTGATTTAAGCCACAAAAGACACAAAAGTTTGATAAGTAAACGTACATACGTATATTACGATTGCTGTTTATATTTAATATGTTTTTGATTTATGCTTTTTTTAAAATCGTGCAATTGTGACTCTAAAAAACTAATTACAGTACAAAAAATGTCAAACAAAGTATTCAACAAAAATAGGTACCTATTGGAATATATTCCCTATAGATACTGCCACTTAGCAATTACAATTTACCTCAAATTCAAAAAACTCATACCAATTAACTAATATTTCGACGTATTAAGTCAGAAAGTGTACCTACTTCAGATCGTCGACGATGCCAATTCGTCCGTGACGGACACAAAATTGCTTGCGGCCCGGTAATTAGCCCTCTATAGAGGCAACCCTTTGATTAGCAACGCAGAGTATTTACATAAAACTAATTAGATACCGGTCGGCACTGCTCCTGTACGACACGCCAGCACAAAGCCTGGCGCCCCTCTAATATTGTAATACCTGACGAAATATTTGAAACATGCCACGATTAAACATTTAATCACGCTCTGGTTGGTTTGATGGCTTTATATATTTTATGTAATAAATATAGGCTGTTATCGCTTGTTATCAGCATATAGCGGCTGGCTCGATTGGGTTACAGTCCATTCAAAACTTGTGGTGACCCTAGGTTAGGCGTTAATTACCCCAATTTATCTTCCGTACTCCTTAGGAATATTTACACTCGGCAGTTTTAAATTAAATGGAAATGATGTCGTACTCCAAGCCGATTTTGACATAGGCAGCCAATCTCAACGGAGACCAGTTAACTACACAGAAACCATTAACATATAGTGCTCAAGCGTGTGCACTCACAAACACAGTGCACTCTCTGTTCCCTCACTTTCATAATCCAATGGGATGGCTATTTGACATGATATAGGAAAGACCAGGCGCAGCGCCTATGATGGTTACGGCGGTTACGGCTGTTGTTAGGCATTTCTACAATCTGAAATCTCAATAATACTTTTTTGTTCCGACTAGGGACTCAAACCTTTAGACCTTTAGATCGGCTGTCGCATACGTTAACCACTAAACCAACGAGGCAGTTATTTGGTAATAATTGGTAAAAATAAAATCGCCATACTCCTACAAACACTGGAGCGATATTACTTCCTCGGTACTTTACGATAGTAGGAAGTGCTCAAGTCATTTAAGATGTGTACTCGCTCGCCTGTCGCCGTCTGCTCTCTGTATTAAACTTCGTCCTTCAATTCTGTGGTTTAGTATGAAGCAAGTTGTCCAAGAGTCATTCAAACTGTTGATAACGTCAAGATTTCAATTACCCTTCAGGTAAAGTTTTAAATCGTGGAACTCGTTTAACTTTGGCCACTAACAATTAATATTTTAGCTTCACATCTACTTTTTTTAGTTTGACTGTATTGTAATTCATTTAGCCGCAGGAAAACCATGTCTCGACATGTATTTAGTGGTTCTATAAGAGTGGTACCACACCCTCACGAAATATCGATATTCAAAATAATTTTTCGGTGTATTTCACCAAATGAGCAAGAATATCACGCCTACTTCCTATATCCCCATCAAAATATCTCCACTAGTAACGGTATTTGGAATTAATCTATAATATGAACAGCATATTATGGATAAATTATATCCAGATACAGAACAGAACAATTTATGCTCTATGGGAATCTGTGAAAGTTTTGCTAGGTAGTAGAGCACTGCTGATTTCATCACGAGCGGGCCGGCTCGACCGGGGCAGTACTACCCTCCCACAGAAGACCAATCTAAAGCGACAGCATCCGTACTGTCGTGTTTCGTTGGTGAGTGTGAGACCAGAGGCCCATTGATGCAGGGGGTGACGGTTATCGTGGTAACTGTGTAAGCCTTACACTGTCACGATGACTGTCATGCTTTTTACGACCCCAAGCGGGGTGTGTAAAAGCATCTCACAAGGCCTACATAGTGTGGGTCACCATACTGCATTGCCTGCATTTGCAATGAGTATGGTGACCACAACTCTTGGATTCTATTCATGCTTTCCATCAGGCAGAGTAGAGTCACTTTGGTAGACTCTTAATATAGAAATGAAACAAAAATATATAGAATCGCACCCCGAACTTCTGACTTATCAGTCGGGGTCACCAGTAATCTAATAGGCCACTCAAAAAAAATCCGGGTACTGTTTAAATATAAAAACTAATTAACTTCTGTTTGTATAACATTTGAAATTATAACTTAAATGAAATTGAAAAGAGTTGCCGTAAAAGGCTTCAGTAATATAAACAGACCGCCAAGACAGCGGTTTCTTTTAGATTGTAATAATATTGACTTATATGAAGTCAAAGTGCTGCGTCTCGTATACTCGTATAATATGAGTTCAAACGACACTCTGCAGTCATTTGAACACTGAATTCAAATGACTGCAGAGTTGGCCTAGTGATTTAAGCGGTCGCCACGCCGCTCTCTACTGCACTGAGTGTTGTGGATCCAAATACCACATGGGACAACACTTTGTGTAATCAATAAATTGATGTTCTGAGTCTGGGTGTTCTTTGTGTCCGTTTCTTGTATGTTTGTAAAGTTCCCCCCGACACAGGATTTATTCGTAGTGTGGGTATTGTCTTTTGTTTCAAACAGTCAATTAAAAACCTAAAGTCAAGGTGCATCCTCAAATATTTCAGCTCCAAATAGTATTTACTATAAAGGTGGCATTTCTAAAATTTGTTTCTTGCTTTAACGTGGTAACCTCTAGAATCTTGTTGAATATTTTACAATAAATACGTCATCATAAGGTTAGTGGGTGTATTAATTTGTTCATCTGCGCATGTGCATACTGTAATTAAAAATTATGTATAACATAATGTCATATTGCCAAAGACTACAAAGTTGAGCCTTTTCGGCACTCTCTTCTCAGCAGGCTGTGTACCGAAAAGTGTTGGTAGGCTAAAAAAGAATGTGGCGTAGAAAAAGCATTTAATGTGAATCCTTTTGAATGTCTTTCTAAAATACAACAATGACTAGATATCTTTCATTGTTGTATTTTAGAAAGACAATTCCTAATTACGAAATAGAAATCACGAACTTTTGCCAGACGAGGTATTTATCAAATTCTCCACAATAAGTGATTACATTTGTTTTAGGAGTGGAGTGGACCCAGCTACCGAGAATAAAAAACCGGAGGACGAGGTGAACGAATATCTGATGAAAGCCATTGACGCGCGCTCCATCGACCGCCTCCGCGCTGAGCACTGCAAGCCGTTCACGCTTACCTTCCGTGATGAGAAGCTAGAGAAAAAGGTAAACCTCTTATTCGATCACAATATCTTGTCAACTGACAATATAAATAAGCTTCAGATCTGTACAGTGTACTCCAGAATTTATCATCGTCCTTGTTTATTAGGCCTCTTCTTAGAAAGGAGGTTGTTGTCTAATAGACGTAGCTATACCACGCTATACCACAGATTGGTATAAAGTTTGTTTCAAGTTTCTTTTTGTAATGTTATTGTCCTGCGTGTTTTGCACCCTCGTTGCCTCTAAGGGTACCTTAGACACGTATAGGGATGGTTATACTTCGTATTCTTAATCTGTGAGCACACAGACTCCAAAGTTACAAGATATTAATATTGAGACGCACATGTTGGGTGTAAATATTTTATCTATATAACTAGGCATACCTACAATAACAACTATCCTAATTTAAAAAGTAAACAACAAATGAATTTTATTTATTTATTTCATATCAATTTTTTAAACAGAATAAATTTACAAACAATTAATAGTAATAAATGTAATTTAAGCAAAAAATAATAATAATGCAAAACAATATCAGGCGGACAAACGGAATAATACTGAAATAACATTAAATAAAAGAATTGCTATGATTAATTTCAATGTGAATAACATATTAAAATCATCACATAGTTTCTATTCAAATCTCACCAAGAGAATAATAGCAACCTTCTAGTAACGTATCTTTTAATGTGAACGCCTACTAGGACACGGACATACACTAGCCTACTTACAAAATAGCCTATTTAAAAAATAAAACATCATATTATTATTAATATAGATAATTGACTCACATAAAAAAAAACTATAACCGTTCTCATCGCTATTAATGCTTCATCGAATGCAGAATAAACTCACTTTTACTGATAACACACGTCAATAACTAATAGAAAATTTTATATAAATTCTTAAGGAATGCGTGGTAGGCCGTATAAACTATTTTTATATTACGACGTGGACTATACAATAAACACAATTTTAAAATAAAAACACGTACATAACTTTGAATATTTTCGTATTCAATTTTATAATAATCTTACGAAAATAACAGGCAAGAAACCAGATACAAACCGGATTAAAGCCGATGCTTTCAGCTGTCAGTTTCTCTGACGACAAACGCTACTTTATTCAGGGTTACCCGTACTCCAAATTTATTTTCCCAAATGATTACAGAGTAAATTTAATATGTCGAAGGAAACGAAAGACGGCTGTCAACACAGTGCCTCTATTTATTGAGAACGGCACGAAAAAAGCAACGCCATTTTTGCTAGCTAACATATTTGTTAAAGTACTTATACATGTCTCTCAATACCTACTTTGGAGCCACAAGTCGAAAAATCTCTTATAGTCATCCTGCCGTGAGCCTCTGAAATCACTTATCATTTATTTCAATTAAGTAAATCTTATTAAAAGTATTTTCTGTCTATATTAAGAGTCTGCCAAAGTGACGCTACTCTGCCTGATGGAAAGCATGAATAGAATCCAAGAGTTGTGGTCACCATACTCATTGCAAATGCAGACAATGCAGTATGGTGACCCACACCATGGCGGCCTTGCTAGATGTTCTTTCACGGGACGTAAAAGGCATGACAGTCATCGTGACAGTGTAAGGCTTACACAGTTACCACGATAACTGTCATCCCTGCATCAATGAGCCTTCGATCTCACACTCACCAGCGAAACACGATGACAAATCTAACAAGATATATATAATCAGGAATAAAAGTCGTTGCATGCAATTTATTAACTTTAGCATATTACAGGCGTTATAATTATATAGATTTACAGACACACAAACACATTTACACAATTTATTTTTAGTAATACCAAGGCACATTTTACGAACTTGATTTATATCATGATAAATAACATAGAAATAATGATACTAGACATTTAAATACAATACCAAAAGATATCTCGCCATTCCCATGGGTAGTCCCAGACAGAAAAATATACGAATGAAAACTCACGTCGCTCTCGATCCATCAATCTATTAAGACTTAAATCCTGACAAAAAAAAATGCTTTCAGTATTAAGAGAACTAACAAATAAGTTTAAAGAAAAGGTCAAAATACGAATAACGTAATTACAGATACGAGTATATGGCAAAATGGCAGTACCGTTTAGATTACCAAGACAGTTAACATTTTTGAAACGGTACAGGAAATCATAGTGTGGAATCTAGTTATCAAATAATATAACTATGTATAATTTTGAGGCGATAAACATATTCACTCAAAGGATTTTTAACCGACTTCCAAAAAGGAGGAGGTTCTCAATTCAACTGCTATACTTTTTTTGTGTGTATTTTTTTTCCTCATAACTTGTTATTGAGTATACCGATTTTGATGATTCTTTTTATATTCGAAAGTTGGTGCTTGTCATGTAGTCACATTTAAATTTGAGTAAGATCTGAGTTGTATTTTTCAAGTTATTTATAATAATGCGTATTTAATTGACTTCGAATACATTGATGATGTTTTCTATATTGCACTTGTTGACGTAAAATGAGTATAAAACCTGTATATGATGGTTTATAAGAACTTCGTAATTTTAAAAGATTCGGAGACATACAATAGAACTCTTCAATAAATTATAATAAATCTGAAGTGATTGCTGCAATCAATAATGCGGATGTGTTCAATATATCACAGTCCACTTTATAATACGAGTAAGAAAAGGACTTAGTAATCATAAATAAAACTGAAAACTTTTTTGAAACATAATACAGATGTAAAAATAAATTCCTAAATCTCTTTCATTTGGTAATGTTCTGATGGAGATGTTCACTAAAATATTATATATAGTTTGCAACTGTAAAACTCAATAAAATAACAGCTCTTGATTTGGCAATGATGAGGCACCAAAATTCCAGAGTAAAACGTAACATTCGAACTGTATTTTTGAGTAAGTTCGCTTTGTGAGAAACCTATTTTTATGCTCTTCACAATTCTTCTATTGAATGACCCTAGAGGTAAATGTCCTATTTTGAGATAGACCATAGTGCCACTGGCTTAAATTACGGAGTACAATTTATTTATACCAAGGGCTGTGCTCTCCTTTGTATTTCCACTTATCAATTACTCCATTACACACAAATAGTTACATAGGCCAAGAAGTTGACCGTGGACATAGGTAGTTATTTTTGTTTTGAACTTGAAATATTTTTAAGTAAACTGTAATTTTGCTGCTATAGTTATTAAGTCCACATATCGTGAACAACAAGATTGTGATTACTTTTTAAAAATTTTAGTACATTTTTAGGTTCACATTTTTATTCCATTTAAAGTCGATTTTTGTGTGACTTTCTTAAATTAATAAATTTAACTGCACGTACATATTAATTATGTATAACTTAAAGATTGTCTGGTCGTGGTCTTTTGTTATTGACTGTACAGTGAGCTAGCGGTCAGTAGGCAGGTAACTAGCAAAATAGTCATGCAGCCAAATTGCCTGCGGACGCCAAAGCAAGTTCGTGCCAATTAAAGCTACATCCGGATTATTCGGATCACCGCACCGCAGCATAACCGTAACGATGGCTGCACAGTCTCTATTTGCTAGTACACAAGCTATTACCCAATACCTTACTTTGCTAACCATTGGCAAATTAATAAATATGTATAAATTATGAATCAATTTACATAAAATCTATCTGTATCCTACCAAGCTTTGTAGCTCATTGTGGTTACATTAATGAAAAATTAGGAAGAAAACTGTTGAGAGAAATAAATAGTAACAGTCCATGAAGCTGGTTGCATGTCGTATAGAACTTAAGAAAACATTCACCACTTGTTAGGATTGCTCATCAAGCCCTTTGTATCATGTCCTTCCGAAGACATAGACATTTTCTCAAACTCACTAGGAAACTATAAATCTCTAATCCGTTCAAAGAGCATCTTTCCCTCCCACTACGATCCCGGGTCCTTTAAACGGGACGTGAAAAAGCATCTCATTAGGCCGCCATAGCGTGAGTCGCCATATTACACTGTCGTCAGTCGCGGTGAGTACGGCGACCACCACTCTTGGATTCTATTCATGCTTTCCGTCAGGCAGAATAGAGTTAAGCTCGGCAGCTAAGCAGAAAAAAAGCTCACTGGTATGTAGGTGCTTACGGAAAGTGCATTACTGTAATTTAATTTAGCTCTTGGTTATTTGTCCTTCATTTTGGTTCAATAACAAATAAAAACAGATTGTCAACTACATATTTCCGTAGTGCCATACATACTACAAGACATTGTGTACTTGACTACAACATGAATTGTATTCCTACCTGTTTTATTTTTGTTTACATTTGTGTATGTATTTGTCTATTAGGCTAAGTCGATGTTTATGTGATTTTCCTGTGCATGAAGTGCTCTCCTATAATTGAGGAAGCACATATAAATAGATAAACAGAAATTTGAGCTAAATCGGTGTAGTAATTTCCGAGTTTTTGATGCGTACGTACGTCCACTGAACCTTTTGACCAAACAAAGTTGGGTAGGTTTTAAAATATCGAAATTATATAGAAAGAATGTTATTGAAATTTTTAGGACGCCGAGTACCTGTAACGATTGACATAGATGTTGATATGGAACTTTTTATACATATGTTGTAATACAAATTGATTCACAAATATCGCGAAACATACATTAAATAAATATTCACTTGAATAGACACCTTCTTCTTTTTTGACGTCTGTATTAACTAACTGCACAAGCTTTAAAAAGAATAAAAATATTCTAGAATACAAACATGACAACCGAAGCACGTCGATAAATTAATATTTTATCCATATGCATAGCGCAGCAACTCGTCGAACTGAGGGGCACCGGAGACAAATACACTTCCTGCCTCTAATTGACTGTGATTGTAATATTAAGGACGCGGTAATCGGACAGGCCCTTACACAACGTTCTAACTAGGCTAATACTTCTATTTAAAAACTTGATGTTACATATAAAATAAAAATTGGCGCACAGAGATAAGTAGAGCCCACCGAGAACCGGTGTTAAGTAGTTCTTTAAATGGATTTCAATCGGTTCATCCGTTAAGAGGTTATGATGTTATAGACAGAAACTGAAAAACTAACACCCACCCATGTTAATCTCATAAATCCCTCCCTTTGATCTCAACGTTCCACCCGCTGAATATTTCGACATGTCATAGAGAATACAAATATCGGAAAATTTTACCGGCTTCTGGCCCCTTAATGTTATTTTCAGCACTTACTTTTCTTTAATAAAAAGTATTGCTATTCCAAACTCTAATCCGATTTTTGAGGCAATTTTTTTCCAGACCTGTTTAGATGTTGTGTGTTTATAATATTCACAGGTCCCTACCTCCACTAAAAGTAAAACTAGGGCCTACTTGGCCAACAGTTGCACACTGATAACTAAATGAAAAATATAAGTGGAAAATTCAAAGGAAAATGTACCTGAAGCAGATAATACAATAAAAACTTCTAAAACTGTTCACAGTCTCAATGCGAAAAGTTGAAAGTGATAGCGTTTGTAACTTTACCTATTTACAGAGCTGTATTACGTCGAAAGGAAATGTAGAATATATTATATGAGATTGAGTAAACATGGTTAAATTTGAATAATTATAGAGCAGAGTGGCGCTGTGTCGGGCCCGCTCCACCCCGTCAAGCCATTAGCACTAATACCAAGACACACGCTCACAGCTCCCCCGATTACAACCGTGAATTTTATATACAAATTAATTTGATCTCCGAAACTCGAGTTTACAATATAATTATCCACTTATTTTGATATCTGTCACGTATAGTCGTAAGATAAAGCACTTTTATTAGCTTATAATAAACAAATCTTTAACTTACATCAAGCCTTATATGTTTATGTGTATGTACGCGTACATGTAGCTTGAATGATAGTGTACTATTATTATAAGTCAATATGATGACGAGGGTAATAATTAGTTGAACTTTATATGCCTACGTTCTTTATTGCTGTCCAACACATTAGTGGTAACGAAATACTCCTGGTTTCTTCGGAACTAAGAGGCATGTAGGAGGAATCAACTTTCAATCGATTCCTTTTCAAACCCTGTTTTTGTTCTTTTTTCTGTAAACCAAACATTTATCTACTTTAAACGGAAACAGTTCGATTGAAATACGTAATTCGTCCATGTTTTCAAGATTTATACTGATTCTATCATTCAGTTGAATAATTACTTATAGAGTTTTGCCCAAATTGAAAGTGGGTAAATATAAAAAAGCATTGAATATATATATAAAAAATAATAAATATATAAATAATTTCTAAGAAACAGATAAGTATATCTACGAGTATTGTAACAATTAAAACATTACTCATTATTTTGTTAAATAGCTGAGTTTTTCCCCTCTTCGGCACAGTGTTACATCGAGGATTGTCAAAATAAAATAGATTGCGACCTCTTGACAAACTATTTCACCAAGTCCGGAGCAAATTGGTTTTTCACAACCGCGGCAATTGCGCGTTCCACTCTTAACAATTACATAGCCTATTTACCCTGAATAAGATCGTCACGTTTTGTGAGTACATTATTTACTCTTGGTATTAGGAAGGCTAGCTTTTTAATTTTTTATTAAAAACAATAATGAAATCTATTAGACTCTCCAGATTTGACTTAAATTAATGCAAAGATTTGACATTGGAAGCCACTTAAACATCGTCCTCAAACACAATTTCCACAGGGACATTTCTAACTATTGGATAGGTTTATTTCT
The DNA here is from genome assembly GCA_949316085.1 of Hypercompe scribonia. Classification (NCBI taxonomy): domain Eukaryota; kingdom Metazoa; phylum Arthropoda; class Insecta; order Lepidoptera; family Erebidae; genus Hypercompe; species Hypercompe scribonia. Next base: position 25,957,844 of record OX438968.1, on the reverse strand, counting down.
TTATTTCTGCGATTTTCATTGAGATCGATGGTCGTTTTGATATAAGAATACTGATTAGAATTAGTTTTTTTATTTGTGCTTTTTCTTGGATATATTGTCTCAATTGGAAGAATGCCATGTGTGAACATTTAGCTTCATACTTATTCTTTAAGATAAATAATAAGTTATACTAAGAGATCGATTATCATGCTGAAACTGTGCTAATTTAAACCCTGTCATTTTTCTTCTTTTTTTTAAAAGACAATGCCCGCATTAGGAATAAATCCTGTGCCGCGGGGGACTTTACAAACATACAAGAAATTGACACAAAAAACACCCAAACTCAGAACAACAATTTACGGATCACACAAAGTGTTATCCCATGTAGCATTTGAAGCCATAACACTCAGCGAAGTAGATGCGACGTGGCGATCGCATAAACCACTAGGCCAATCGTGCAGTCAGTTTAATTTGTTACAAACCTTTCACACATATTGTATTTATCTAACAGATACCGTCTCGTCAGACTTCATTCACCGGTCTGGTCAAAACAATAAAGTGTTATCAAGGTTTTCTGATTATAGAAATGCTTAATGAAAACCCCGAGTTTGAAATTTGGGGTCTTAAACACCCGTACCTCGTAAAGCACGTACAGCCGTCGATCCTGCACGTGACCTCTACTCGGTCGTGTCGTATACGAGTGGTTATCCCATCGGATATGAGAGTGAGAAAACAGTAAGTGCACCTGTGTTTGCGCACACTTGTGCATTTATATCTTCTGCGTATTCGGCTGGTCTTCGATGAGACTGACCGCCGCGTCCGAAATCGGCTAGGAGAATATCATCTTTTTTTTCTATATTAAGAGCCTGCCAAAGTGACTCTACTCCGCCTCATGGAAAGCATGAATAGCATCCAAGAGTTGTGGTAACCATACTCATTGCAAATGCAGACAATGCAGTATGGTAACCCACACTATGGCGGCCTTGTGAGATGCTTTTTCACACCCCACTTGGGGACGTAAAAGGCATAACAGTCATCAGGACAGTGTAGGGCTTACACAGTTACCACAATAACTGTCACCCCTGCATCAATGGGCGTCCGGTCTCACACTCACCAGCGAAACACGACAACACGGATGCTGGCGCTTTAGGTTGGTCTTCTGTGGGAGGGTAGTACTGCCCCGGTCGAGCCGGCCTGCTTGTACTGAAATCAGCGTGGCTCTACTACCTAGCGTATCTACATCATATGTCTACCATGGACGTTAAAATTTCCAATGAACTTCAAAATATGCTTTAAGTTGTAACACATATGTGTTGTTAATGTTTCCAGTACACCGCGGAACGTGATCACATGCTGAAGATTTACTACATGTGTACAATTGCGGTGTACATTGCCGGCGTCGGCGCACAACTGATGTCATACGACCTGTAAGTATGGGTGTCTTTAATATATTTATACAATGCAATTAGGTAGATGACTGTATCGTAAATAAATACCAATGTCCACTTCATTAAAACTAACATCGCGAAACATCTCGGCAAATATAATTAAAATAGCTTTTTATTAGTATTACAAATTTCAATCAAACATACAGTGAAATATATTGTTCAATTGAGTAGTCTAAAGCAGTGACGTCACAATTTGGTATTTAGTACATTTTTGATACAAAATTGTCGTTTTGACAGATGATAAAAAGTAACTAATTTGACTAAGGTGTCATCTAGCCTATTATACAATGACGCACTAAATACCGTGGGGATTCCTGACCCATTTAACTTTGGTTGGAGTGAATGACACTAAATTGAAGTGGAGAAAATATAATTAACCACATAGTAAAAATCAAGGAGATATATTTACAAGTAAATACTGCATTATTATCAACGGCCTTTAACAGTCTATTGCTAGACATAGGCCTCTGCTTAAAAGTGATTTTGCCTCTACTTAAAAGGGTTGATACAAGATTTGTTTCCAGTTTTCCTTCTCTTTCCAGTGACGTCGTATTGCATAAAAAAAAAAAAAAAAAAAAAAGATAGTTTACTCTCTTAACCGCCTCTTCCGACAACCATGGGATGAATAGGCGTGGTGACACTCCGTATTCTTTATCCGTCCCCATCCAGATACATTTAAATATTTGTTTTTTTCTTAATTTTATATGATGATACTTAAAAAAAACATACACTGTATTTGTTGTAAACTACGAAGGTAAACGAGAAGACAGATAAGTGTCTACCAAGAGATATAAGTACATGGTCACCTGCGTGCCCCCCTCTCAGGGTTAGAAAAAAGAGATGATGATCGTAGTATCACACAACTAACGCTTATTTGCCGAAGTTTGGACCTGCCACGAACAATGAGTCCCTCCAAGATTGTGCTTACATACCTATAAAAAACTAACAACATAGAAAGCAGGCAGCTACAACAGTACACGCGAGTATGGCAGATAGTTGTATTTATATGCAAGCAAAAATGTATTTATATCACTTAAGTTTATGGACATTTTTGTGTGCAGCTCTCCGGCTGGCATTGCGAGCATCGTCTTCAGTGGTATCATTATCTTCTCTCTCACATACTTGGTCCTCTGCATCGATTTCCAGGTAATTTTGCTGTCGTACTATAATTTAAAATGTATTAATAGCAACATAACAGTAAAATAACTCGTAGATATACGTACAAGGAATAGTTGTTTCAGCTCAAAGAACTGTACCATGACATCCTCAAGTATTTTAGAATCCTAAAAAAATCAGTATTGGGTATTGGGTACGTTACTTTTTAAATTATAATGTTTATGTGTGGATGCATAATAAGCAAAAACGGAACTGTATTACTGGACAAGTCAAGAACTGATACAAGTCTCATTTAAAAAAAAATCAATGACAAAATGTCCTATTATAATGTATAAAACAAGAAATAAAAATGTTGCCATACATAAATCGTCAATCACTTTCAAGAAGTGTACGAGTAAGTCAATAACAACTGGAGATGTCTGATCAGCTTTACGGTCCCTAATAGTTCACTGTTGGATATAGACCTCTCCTTAGAAAGGGGATTTCGGCCTATTATACATATGCTGGTCAAGGATTTGTGTCAAGTTTGCCTTCTCTTTGTAATGTTGTTGTCCTATGTAGTTTCGTCTCAAAAGCGGCTCTTACGACATCTACGGGTTGATTAGGGATGATAATACTGCGTATTCTTAAACTTTCCCCATGCGGACTCTCCTTCCTCTCATTACACAAAATTCCTCAATGTTAAATTCGTCCTATTACAAACCATAGTACACCAAATTAAAAACGTTCCGTGAAATATGAGAAATAGCCTTCTAACAGCACCCAGGTCAGAGATCACTGGTCCTCAATGATATGATGGAGTATTCATATGTTCTAATGTTGGTATATTTGTGCAGCATACGAACGCCAGGCTAAAGCGCATCGCACACCGCGTGCACCACAACCGCACACTAGCCCAAATGACGTCCTTCGCCGTCGTGTTTGTGTTCATCCTCCAGATCCAAGTTGTCATGGTCAGTTTACCTTTTTGTTTATTGTTTAACTGTAGCAAATCTCTATTATGTAGATTAGGTCTAAATGTCTGATGGAGAAGCGACAAATACAACCTTTACCTTGTTGTGTATACTTCTATCTGCAGTGGGCAGATTTAACAGAACAATAAAAATGTTTTTCAACTAGGGTTAATAAGACTATTATAGCTGAAAACAGACTGATGATCTGCAAATATTTGTTTCGGAGCTTACCTATAATACTAGTTCTGCTTAGTTAGAACTAGATGGCGTTGTGTGAACGTAGTAGAATATGATTATATAATTAATATTACTATCAGGTTAGTTGACGAGCATTCAAGTATTAGTTAGCATAATGTCATCATTCATTATTTCATTATTTTTAAATTCAATGTTTTGATAGTAAAATGTTTATTATTTTAACATGGGTCATGTGTTTTGTATTCTAGGTGCAAGGCCTATTTGACGTCAACCGTCAAGTTGGCGGTGGGAAGAAGTCTGAACATTGTGCCTACGATATGAATGAGGTAACTGTACGGATCAATCTGTTTGGAAGAGGGAACAACATAGTGTTGGCCATAGTTCTTATTTTTCGTATGTGGTACTCATATATCAAATTATTTTAGTTAAACTTTTAAATCAGCCTTCTTTACCTGACTTTGAGACACTATGCTTAATTATTTTTGCTAAGCACGTGCACTAACTTAATGTTACAGTTAATATTATATTAGGTAAATTTAAAAAAAAGATGTTAACAATAACGTGTAATAACAATAACAATAATAGTATGAAAGTAATGAACTACGATGCAACTACCAATCCTGTATTGCGATATAGAGATTCGCGTGGCAATTAGCATCAACATCCCAACATCAACCGTTGGGCCGTGGTCCGCCAGGCATGATCACCTCGCCTGGTCGGATGATCCTGCCTTTGTGTCGGACGGACATGAAACCCTCGTCCCTCCACAATATATATTTTTCATCACTAGACGCAAAAAAATAAGCCAACAAATTTTTGTTCGAGAGTTAACCATTGTTGTTTCATTTCATTATGTGCTATGGTATTTTAAATCAGAATTATTAGAAATATTACCTACTCAATAAAAAAAGAATATAGTATAACTGCACTAAATAGACTAAACTAGATAATTGTAGTGAGGATAACAGCATCTTCATAGTATAATTGTAAACAAATGCACTTTCAGCACTACCTACAACTGACGCTGTTGGCGATGTTCCTGTGCGCCGTGCACCAAATCCTTATCACCATGGTGAAGCTATTCCTCCTGCTCGCCACTTGCATCACCTACATCGTCATCAGCACGCAAGAACACATTGATAATATTGAACCAGCTCAGGATTATCAGTCAGTATTCCTCTGACCGTTTAAATAACAAAAAAATTGACAAAGAAGTGATATCCTATTAACTAATATATTTTTCACTGTTGCATTCTGTTGTATGTTGAATTATGGAAGATGATTATCTGTATGGCTAGCCAATGCCTATTAGCATCTTCAATCACAGAAGTCATGAGGATATTAAACCGTACCCTATGCAAGATACTATTATACTCCTTCTGTCAAAAAAGGTTATAGACCCGAGGAGTTTTGGCAGCACTTGGATAGTGTTATACATCGTGTCGGACTGTGACAAATAAAATACAGCTCGCCTAACCAAGTTGACATTCTATAAATATAAACGTTATTGGAAAACTAGCAAATGTATGGCAATGACGTCTCTCAACGCCAAGTCACGTGGTTAAGATAAAATATTAGCCAATAACATAGAGAATAGGATGTTAGCGATTGTAGAAAGAGAATCAACGCGAAACACTGGCATCTTGGCCATGGGGGGAGGGTAAAAGCATGAAAATAATAATGAGAGCAAATGACTATCAAATCAAATTAATACATTACTTTAAACATCAACATGTAGGTTTACTTTTTAAAAAATAACTACAAGCTAGTGGTGTATCTGTTAAAGTTAATTTAATTATTCTTATAAAAACGATGACCTTAACTTAAATACATATCTTTAGACTTAAAGAAACAATTGAAAGTAGTTTTTGAATAAAAGTTTTTAAAGTATTTTTATTGAATAAAGCGCTACCTATGTAACCACTTTATAACTAAGTTGTAACAGTACTCAAGCTTGTGTGACTTGTTAAGAAAGTGACATCTATCGGCTAAATTAAACCACTGTATCTGTTTTTGAGAACCGATTTTGAAGTGGCATGTTGATGAACAGTCCAAAGTTATTGATACAAAGTTTAATAATATAAAACAATACCTTTAATCAGGAACCGATGCGGACTCGATTGGGACCAACAATGGACTAACATCGCTATTGCACTCGGTGCTACGGTGGCGCTGTTGTTGCACTCCCAACAAACAGAGAGCACCTACAGACTGGACTTCATCTGGAAACTACAGGCTAACGGTAAGATTTGTTGTCTTAAAATTATTTTTTTCTGTACGTTGTGTTAACGCTTTGTACTTTTTCTACACTTATCTATCTGTATCACTTATCTTTTTCTACATTATATATAATTGAAAAGGTATTTATGTATTTACCTCCGGTACTATTCGTAAGTAGCCTCCGCTAAATTAAAAGCTGAATACATGTATATTTTAATATGTAGACTTTGATCTGAAATTTGATAAGGTAATATTAAGTCACACCTATTTCCGAGAGGGTAAGCAGATATAGTTAATATTCACTTACTATAGTCCTGACACATCTCTTTTTTTGTCCATATTCATCAATCGATTCATGCTGGTTCCTCGTACTTTTCACATGCCCTTCTCAAGAACGTCACCAATTTGGTCGGTAAATGTTCGAGCTTTTCCGACACATTTTTACATATTCCCTCAATAAATTTCTTTCGTCAGTCTTCTACCATCCACCTTTACGACGTAAACAAACCTTCAAAGCATGCCTTTTTCAATCTTTGTTACTACACTTTCCTTCAGTTCACAAATCACCTTTCATCTTATCTCCTGCTTTCACTCTTCTTTCTACTTGTTTATCATAGTCATGTACTCCATTCCTTGTGAACATAGAAGCTAAATAGACAAACTCCCTCACTTGTTCTACTCTCTAAACTTCAAATTTAATATTCATATCCGTTATGCTATTTTCCCTTTCCATGATCATTATTTCCGTTTTCATAACTTTCATGTTCATTTCTTTTATTTTAAATCCCTCATGAAATTTGATAAACATATAAAAGTCTTGTGATCTCATTTTACAGTAGTACTTTTTGCTTGTTGCATCTAGATGAGAAGGAAGAGATGGAACATCTGGAAGCGTACAACCGCAAGTTATTAGCGAACATTCTGCCGGAGCATGTGGCACAGCACTTCCTCAACAGTGACAAAAACATCGACGTAAGAACACCACTTATTACAACACTACCTTAATTCGTCTGTAACACAGCATGTTGTTAATAGTGGTTGTTCATTCCAGGAACTGTACCATGAGCAATGCGAGTCTGTGTGCGTCATGTTCGCATCTATCCCTAACTTCTCGGAGTTTTACGTGGAACTCGAGGGAAATAACGAGGGCGTGGAGTGCTTGCGTCTCCTTAACGAAATCATTGCCGACTTTGACGAAATCCTTGCCGAAGAACAGTTCCGCTATATCGAAAAAATTAAAAGTACTGGCGCTACGTACATGGCTGCTTCAGGTTTGTTTTAAATTATTCCATAACACCCTTCCATGAATCCAATATCTCGACACATCAAATAATAATTGTCTCAATGTTAAAATATTCCCACAGTTTTAATATAGCAATTATGTCGCTGCAAGCCGTCACACAATTCATACTAGTACGGCTGGCAACTTTTACCATATCAACTCAAACACAAGATGTTTGTTTTTATCCAAACCTTGGTGATAAGTAAGTTATGAAATGTTTCTTGTTACTTATTATTATTACTATTAATCTCCAGCTCTGAATTTGCAGGTCTAACAGCAGCTACTCGGGATCTCCGCGGATACCGCCACGTGACTGCGATGGCGGATTATGCATTGCGGCTACGAGAGCAGCTGCAATATGTCAACGAGCACTCATTCAACAGCTTCCGCATTCGCATCGGTAAGTGATGCGAAATGAGCTCAAGCTCAAAGCTAATGCGAAAGGCGAATCTTGCTCAAATACTCTGGCGAATTTTGTCTTTTCTATGAATCAAGTGAGGTACGATGTCTATAATTTTACACAGGCATCAACATCGGTCCGGTAGTAGCTGGTGTCATCGGGGCGCGCAAGCCTCAGTACGACATCTGGGGCAATGCTGTTAACGTAGCATCACGCATGGATTCCACTGGAGTGCTCGATCAGATACAGGTCTGCATGCTCTACGTTATTTAAAAGTTACATGATAATAATAATTCATAATTTATGCGATTATTTGTAAGCTAATCTAAAGCTTGCGAGCTACGTGATAAACAGTCATTTGTTCCAGCGGGTTTAGGATTATTTTGCTATGCGATTGTGGTACCACAATAACTTAGGCGCTATGTGAGTTTTATTACTTCTGAAAAATGTGCCGCAGCGACACGTAAGTTTGAATATCAGATCACGTTTCCGATGACTACTTTTTACAAGATCTTTCGACATAATCATTTTGAAGATATGGAAAAAAGCAACTACTTCTTCATGCCAGTGGTTATTCATGGGCTGGGACCATCGGGACCGTTGGCCAGAACGATGTTTTCTTTCGTTTTTATAATGAGCTCAATGGAGCTACGAGTAATACGACACAGGGTATATATGATTGGGGGTGGCTGTTGTTCAGGTAACTCAAGAGGTGTATGAGATCCTGTCTTCACGTGGCTACAAGCTACGATGCCGTGGAAACGTCGATGTCAAGGGAAAAGGAAACATGGTTACTTTCTTCCTCGACGGGGTCGGCGATTCTGAACACTATCGCGCCATGGAAGCTCAAGCGAATAACGTTCAAGATATCTACAGAGTGAGTCCACTTTTTTCAAATTTTTATTCTATCTACAATTTACTTTTAATTTTTCTTTTATCGAAAATTGACTACTTTGTCAATTTTCACTGTATACAAAAATGTAAACTTCTGATTTACTAACAAATCGAGAAGAGACATGAGACACAACCTTTGACAAATGTACTTCACTTGGTAACTGGCTTCTGTTCTCGTCTACTCTATTCTCGATTATCGTCTACAATAAGGGAAAACTATATCTTTATCTGTCACTGCAACAAATCAACCTGGAGATTTTAATAAATATCACTTTTCGTTTTAGAATCCTCAACCATCTACGTCTGGAGAGAGCACGGCCAAAGTCGATGCAAAAACCGATGCAAAAGTCGACACCAAAGTCGATGCTAAGTTCGATGAGGAAGCTGGAAGCAGCAGCCGCTCTACTCGTCCTCTCGAAACTCTCTCGGAGGGACATACTGATGAGGAACCCGGATCATCCCCCAGGCCATCTATTCCAAGTGGTAGGACTTTAATGTTTAGTTTATAATCTTTAAAATATCTGCAGTGATGGTGAATGAATGAATGGTGATAAGTTAATACTAAATTTAATTTTAATAACCTTTGCTTTTGGTTGATTTTATTTTATTACCATTTCAGTTGAAACTTATTTAATTTTGTAAATACCATTTTATGAATTAGCTGCTTCTGTTTGTAATTGTATACGAATATGAAACTCAATGTGTTTGCCCTGCAACCATATCACCAGATACTTCTGTCGACTTCCACGTCCGTCAAATGTTACTCGACAGCTTATGATTTATGAGAGCGTGTTACTTAAATTATGTGTGTAAAACACACTTAAGTAAGCACAAGACAATTTTTCATGTCCAGCAACAATGTCCTACAAATGTCACGCCCGTCTCATATTTCAGACCGCGATATGCCACCACGATATGTTTTCAAGTGTTATATACATATTGCTGACATATTTTGTTAAACTATTTCAGAAAATCAGAACGGACCAGTATCAGATATGAACGGAACAGTGGCCAGTGGCAGCGAATCGCGTGAAAGTATCGTCCAAGCGGTGCGATCGCGAGTACAGCGGCGCCTGGAGCGGCCGATGTCTCTGGCCGACCAGACTGGCCTCCCCACACTCTACTCATTACTGAACTCGCGCGCCTATTCCACCGAGTTCGACACGGCGAAGTCAACCAATAAGAATAACCTTTCATTGAGCGATGTAAAGACCGCAGTAGCGACATCACGTAGCAACGGCGAGATCGAATCACTACTTGAAGCAGAACCTCGACGAGCTAATAGTCTCGCCGACTTTTTGTTCCGAAAGCGAAACAATCGCAACAACCCTGTCGTGAACGTTATCGAAAACCCAATGCACTCGATGCTAGACGCTACCGACACCTCAGAAGAGGCCACCTAAGCATGTAACATTCTCGGATTGACTACCATCACTATGTAATAAAGGCACCGCCTGCACTTTGTGAGCCCTATGACTAAGAACTGCGATCAACCCTAGCTGAGCATACAAGGTGTATCTAGTCAATATGTACGCGACGTCGGCCGACAATTCGATGCGTTTTGAGAGCCATACTCCTACATCAAATATATTCTGTTGATGTATCTCTCAAAGAGCATCGTGTCGGTAAATATCGCATATTGACAATTCCAGATATGACCCTACTTAATTAAAATGCTTGGCTACTATTCCTAGCGGAACCACCGATACCGGACTTTACGACTCAGATGTGTATCAATGACGTGTGTCACACTAAGTCCGGTTATATGGACATTTGTACAGACGCCGGACATGTGCGCGACTGAACGACTTTCGGATAAGACCTAAAATTAAGCCAGTGTCACTAAAAACATTAAATTTAACTAGTTTATATTTGTGTACAGCGATGTGAGTGGAAACTGTCTATGCACAGAGTGTTTGCCAAGTGAACAATGTACCGGTACACAAACCTGTTGGTTTTATTCATGTTAGAGTTTCAATATTCTCAATAACTTCCCCATATTACTCCGACACGATTTTACTCTCAACATTTTTGGTGTAGAATAATAGTATAAATGTTTTTGGCCACCACCGCCTGTCACATTTGTTAGAACAACTGGACATATAGCTTTCCAGACTGATTAAGGTAATACTTCGTTGGCAAAACACAAAGGGACAGCATTAAGGCCGTTGTTCAGTTGTTACCGGTCACGGGGTGGTGATCACAAATACTAAATGAATGTATTTGATGTTCTGCTTCTGATCGCATGTCACGCGCACCCTACTCCCCATACCGCTAAATACACATATTACAATTATATCGTAATTAATTAAACGAGCTTGTATTAACTCATGTATTTTTAGTGAAGTAAGATGTAACAAGTGCGAGCCTGTCCGGCGCCGGCGCGCTTCGCCCTTTGAGCTGTGATTGGCATTAACTTGAATGCGTTTAAAAGAAACAGATTTTGGTGCTTTCTGAGGCGAACGCTCAAAGTGGGAACCTCTCCAGGTATAACCTTGAATGTATAAAACCTTGTGTTTAATTTGGAACCACTGGCGCTGGAACGAACAATCTCAAATTTAGCCGTAAGAACTGATGATGTTATGAATGTTTTTAGTTGTTAATTAGTACTTAACGTGTGTCTATTGTAGTTATATTACTATCTGAAACAGGCATATTACTCTTAGAACAAATATTGGATACAATGTCAGGTTCCCTTTGTGGCAGCTCTACTTACGGGCACTCGATTCGACAAGCTGACGCTGCTCTTATATGTTCTTGTCGCTGGTCTCTCATTAGAGTCTTATATATGAATACTACCAACTTGATGCCAGAGTTAAATGCCACTCCTAACCATGGTACACGACGGCAGCGAATACTCTTGATGAGAACCCTTAATAGGATTACGTAGACAGAGCTCTTAGTAAATTAATGCTTAAATACAAATGCAGACGTAAAGATACTCTTTGAAGGGATCCCCGTCTGTGCATGAGCCGTGGGCGTGTCGAGTTCGAGCCCACTCTGTTACGGGTAAACGGTCTAATCAACCAAATATAGTAGCCAAATAGTTAAGTTATATACGTATACGAACAATATTCTATATTATATCCACATATATTCATAGTAGTAGCACAATCATACTGGTAGACACACTATCGAAGTAGAATGTTCTGACATTTGTATACATTGACGGCTCAAAAAGAATGTTCAGGTAATGGTTGCGTACCGAGTGGTAATGTACTTATATTATATGTACATTTTGTAGTTACAGTACGATAGTGTGTCGTCTTAATATGACATGAATTTAAACTATCTGTAATAAAGAATTATTAATATTAGAACGTAAGCTCTGTGTATTCACTTCAAAACGTTTTTAAACATAGTTTGGTCAGTCAATGTTAGTAAATAGTTTGCTATTACTATTTTGCATTTATTCTAAGAAAATCTTCGGACAAATTTTTTGTACATTGATTAGTTTGCAAGGTGTCAGTTGACCATTTCCCTATATCTCTGCACTATACTGGCCTAACTCCGACCAAACTCCCGGGGCCAAGCTTTATACGGCTATTTAACGCTGTATGTATCTATGTTCTATGTCTCACAGAACACAAAAAAGAAATAAAATTTTTTTGTTCAGCTCATGCCCTTGTTCAGTTATATTAAGTATAGACCCCATATATGGTCGGTACGTATGTGCACTAATTTGACTTAGAATACGTGATCCAAAGCTATTTGGTATACAAAAGTATCAGCTTTGTACGGAATAATAGTAATAATGTAGATGACAAGAGCTATATCTACAACAGGACCCGTCTTCTAAGTCGCTCGTGTCGTCATTTTCACCATCGTGAGCCACTGGAACTCGTCTTTAAGTCAGACAATATGATTTAAAGTTATACATAGTTAAATTAGATAATATAATCAATATATTCGATCACACAAATTTTCCCCATAAATAGTTCGTATTTTTAGCTTTTCGTGTAGGAACACATTGCTCCCCGGCTCCAGTGACTCGACGAACACACATACGCAAATATACATATACACAAACATGTAAACACACATAAATACACACATTTACTTGTATTTTACATAGATTTAATGATGAAGTGTATGTTTGTTAATTGTAATTAGGTACATATGTTTTACAGTGTCGTAGCAGTAGTTTAATTATTTATATTGTATTATATCGTATTTAATCATCGGACGCTTTTTACTTTGTCCTTATTTTCACTGTGATGTCGTACTAAAACGAAATTGTTTAATTAATTTAAGGTTAGGTGACTACTAAAATTATCGTCACTGCGGTCGCTATAGTTGACCCTTATGTATTCGACCACAGTTAGTATATTATTATTATAATGACATAATGTTATGACGTATATATATGTATATATATTTATAATATATATATAGTCTATTTACAAAATTGGGATGCCTAATGTTTTAGGACAAGAATTCGAAACCCTTTCTCTTTTAAATTTGATTAGGATGAAATTTAAGGTATTTTTGATGTGTCGTATACCTACTTTATACCTACTTTAAATTAGGAATTAGAAGGTGCCAACTTAGAGAGGCCCCGCCGCATACGTGCCTCTCGGAACAACTCAACACGACCGCACATAACCATATCGATATAGACAGAGTCCTCACCACTTTATATTTTAGAAACTTTACCAAATATTTGACCAAAAGCATGAATTAGTTCTTAATGATGGCGCGTCCGATGTATATGTACTTAAAGTTTTTAATTTTAAAAGACTTCTGTGTAGCCCATAGTTTTATTTCTATTTATTGTTGGTTTTTATTATCACTATCAGATTATAGGTGTCAAGCCGCCTCGATCACTAAGTAGTATCATGTATTAAAAGTGATGAATCTGACCCATGCGCTGTTTGAAATTCGTATTGAGAATTTTGGCAACAACTTGAAGATGCAATAAATCCGTGAAGTCTGACTAGTGGCAGCTGAATCATAACTGAAATAATTATTCTTAGATTGTACCGTGTCTGTCGAGGCGGCGTTTGGTATACTTAATGTATTTGTTAATGTAGGTGTTGTAGTTCCTGTATTTCGTTTTCCTAAATATATGTGCCAATAATACTCCCAATTAGAAACAAATGGACGACGCGTTCACACCACCGCGCTACTAAATAATTAAACACGTCGTTTGATATACTTATCAATACCTTTAAAAGCAAGTGGGTACAAACATCGTTACAGTACTTAGGCTCATCGAATATCAAGAGCCGCACACACTAAATGGACATCTGTTTATGTGTAGGATGTATTTCTGTTACCTCTGACAAATTCAACAACAAAAACAGATCACATTGCGTCGTCCCGCAGTCTGCGACTCAATGTAGAGCGCTGCTAAATGTTAGACTTTATTGTACGTAGAATGTTTAATATTAATTGTATCGCTATAATCTTCTCGAATAAGTTTGTTGCCGTAAGTCAAAGGAGCGTTCAATAACTTGGAGACAGGGTTGTGCATCATGGTCTAATGGCATACTCACATACGTAAATAAACAGCACATCTACAAGGTAAAAGAATTCACGCGCTGTCATGTTGCAGATCGATTTCAGATAGTTGTCCACCGCGGAAGTCGCTCCTGAGCGAGGATCGTTTTACTTATCTTACTTATGGAATAAAATTGCTTTGCAAGCTTCGAAGTAGCAACGTAATAGTTCAGCGATGAGCCAATAAATGTATTTACAGATTCGTATCGAACTACATATCTAAATAAAATACGAATCTTTTAGCTACAATGTGTATACCGTAATTATCTTCAATAGCACATTTAATGGAAGCATATTATTATATACAGTGCGCTATGCGATTTCGGTGAGGCACACTTAGGTTAAGTAGGTAACTATGTTCAGTTGCTGCAGGCCTAATCTCACCACTATCATCATTATACAACAATGACGTATTATATTTTATCACATAACTTTCGATAGTTTTATGTACAATAGTTTTGTTTAAATAAATTGCTTTAAGCACATTGCATGTACAGCGACTGTGAGAATGGGTGGTGAGCTGAGATTTTTATACTTTGTGTATACAAAAGTCACCTCACCATCATTTTCACTCAATATAATAGTCGTAAAACGTCATCTTAAGATCTCTCACAGCCGCTTAGATTTCAAACACAAGTGATAATCAATCATTAACAATATTGTTAGTTTCAGTCGTGGTTGTTGTATATTGAGAATGTGTTATAAGTACTATTAAGTTTAATTTATAAGTTAGTGGAGTGTTTGGAGTTTCAACTGTATACTTTATTTACAATATTCTCTTGTATTATTGAAATGGATTGACATTGTTAGAAAAGAGGCTGGGGGGAGAGAGATTAGGCTGATCGGCAGAGCAGTTGCCACAGGTAGTTTGTCACGAGTCGGTTCCTTTATTTTATAAGGCGTTCAGTTGAAATACAGACATGCCGTTCTCTGCATTTTTATAATAGTATCAAAAGGCACTAAGTTATGCGGAAGTGCGAGCTCGGGTGATAGACTATGCCAACTCAAGAGTTCCCATGCCTAATGACACAATGAAACACGAATCTGTCAAATACACTACCACCTCTCTATCTAAGCAGTTGAGCGTAGATATTGTAAGTCTCAAGTCACTCGAGCTCCTAGCTTTTATTGCCGAAGATTGGCTCAGCAATGTCTATGCGACCTGGATTCAGTAAAGAGAATAGAAATCATTTTGACATTGCACTTACTTTTAAATGAATTTCTTTCCAAGAGCGGATAAGGAACAGTACTACTATGGTAGAAACGCAAACCAGATGTTTTGAATATCTAAACAAAAATGACCATTCGATTCAAGTTCAAGTTCAATACTTTGAATCACTGAAGTCATTGCCAAGGTCTAAATCTCGGCTGTAAAAGTGAAATAAGTTAACTTAATATACTTTAAATGTTTCCATTTAATCGTAGTTGTATGTGCCACGCTTTGTCTTCATCTGTCTGATATGTCTGATATTTATAATAAATGGTGTTATGTGTCTTACCCCAGTGTTTTATTTTAATTAGTCCATATAGATACCCATATAAAACAACAAATTACAGTTCTTAAAATAAAGCTTGATCTCTGTGATAGACGGCTACAAGACCGAAAAACTAACTGAATAACTACTTTATTTTGTATAACTTATATTTTCAATACTTTACGATATTACTATAAATAATTACCGCTCTGGCCAGATAGGCTGCTCTAGGAATCGTTTCAAGTTTTGAGTGTGGCCGCGGGTGGACGGGACGGGTTTCCCCCTTCATCCGCTATGGTGGCCAACCGCGAGGAGGCGACGTCCGCGTGTGCCGTACGTCGCCTAAATAGAGAGTTTATCCGTAGATGGTGGCCGCGGTAGCGGGCCGGCGCTAGGAGGGATCTGGACGTCGTAATAACAGCTGTTTCCGGCTCCCTCCTATGTCAGGCGCAGAGTGGCACACCGTGTGGTTTTAGTCGGTCCGATTCCGACACCACCGTTTCACCGAATCGTTTCAAGTTTGCTATTTGAAAAGCTGAAAGGCGTCTTCTGATGATGATGATGATGACTCCTGGTCCATTTCGACCACGACAAGTCTCAAAAGAGACCAGCCTACTACGCACATATTATAGTTCACAATTGCATGCGCAAACACAAGTGCACTCTGTTCCCTTACTCTCACAATGCGACACGACTGGGGAGAGATCAGTGCAGGACCGACCATTTAACGTGTTCTCCGAGGCACGAGGGTCTAAGAGAACACGTTAAATGATAAGTATTTCTGTAACCAGAAAAATTCAATATCACTTTTTGACTCGACCCGAGAATCGACCGAGACTTCTTGATCTTCAATCGCATACTGTAACCACTAGACCAACAAGGCAGTTGCGTCTTGAATTACACCAATTAAAAGTCTAGGAATTATACTTACTGCTAATTCTAGGCTCTTCTTATAGAAATGTCCAACAAAATCCGCACAATCTGGGTTGGAGATTTTGGAGCAACTGAATTTATTACTGTTGCAGCAACAATAGTATAATATAGCACAGAAAATAGAAAAGAAATGAGACATTTGCAATTGTTTTTCTGATGCCGACTTGCGGAAGCCCACTTATACTTCTATGTGGTCTTTTTGTTACCAGTAGGGATGGTCGGTGAAAACCAGTGCCAACATAGGACGTGCCCTTGTCATAGGGACTAACGAACAGACGAGTGGACTGATGGTGGACGGGATCGACTGGTGTTACAAGTGCGTACCCTAACCTCATTATACCTGCCTCGTTGCCTGTACCTCGTTTGTCTAGCGGTAGGCGTATGCCGATCAAGAGGTCTCGAGGTCCGATTCCTGAGTCGCGTCAAAAAGTGTCCTCAAGTTTTTCTTTCATTAAATTCTTAATAACAGCCCGGAGTATGGAAGTTGGCAGTGTTTCACGTCCGTGCCTCGGAAAGCACATTAAACTGTCGGTTCTGATTGTCATGAACATATATGATAAGCATTACATAAATCGGTTGAACTAGTAGTCGACCTAAAATAATCTTGGGCATGGTAAAGGCTAGGAAGAGAACGAGTACGATCATTCCTCGTAACGTGAACGCGGTTAGATGTCTGCACTCTGCCCTTAAACGCAACAGAAGTATGGTTCGACACCTAAACTTTTAACCTACGTATTTATAAAAAAGAAAAATAATAAAAAAGAAATAGAAAAGATATCGCGTAATGTCTATTTCAAGGACACCTCCTGGACATAGTTTGCAGCAAACGTCTTAAGATTCTGATATACATATGTATCTGCCATTGCATGGATAACTACAACATGTTTTTCATCTCTCAAAAGAGCAAAAGGCAGCATGCATTGAGTGAATAAAACAGTCAACACATTGACATCAAGGGCATCCAAACCAAATGTTACCCCTACCTTAAAGACATTACAGTAAAAACAATCCTGGAATTGTTGTTTATACAAAATTGTAAAGTTTTCATGTTTACAGATGACACTGTACTTATTTTCTATGCAAACATGAGAAAAGAGGTAAAAAGGCAGGTTGTAATAAGGCTTAATATCATTTAAGAATGGTTAAGTGCAAACATGCTAACTTAAATGTTGCTAAAACAAAATATGTTATTTTTGCAAAAGTAGTGTTGCTTACCGTCATGCTCATGATAACCTTCAAATTCATGATAACTCTTGCCTTAATATGCCTGCAATTGTGAACAACTGTACCTGCACTGTCCTTGAAAAAGTTCAACCATAAAATACTTGGAATGTCGTTGGACGAGAGATTGGCATGGTGTCCATATATTGACCAAGTTACAGAGAGAACAAGGTTATTAACATGACATCTTCAAAAACTTTGTCATGTTGCTAATTACCTAAAAAATAAAATTACCTTGCCCTGGCTCAGTCTGTCTTAAGCAGTACTGTATTACATCTCAGGGAGATGCGCTGAAAACATACATAATTAAACTCGATAGTGGTTTGAAAGCGAAGAGAACTCTCAGAAGGGTTCGAAGATCACCTGAAGGTGACATCCTACAATCAACCTGTATGTTGAATGTGAAATATTTACAGTTAAAAAAATGATCATTTTAGACTTAATATTAACCCAACACCAAAAATAATTAATTGATCCCACTTTATCCGGGCTAGATGACAAGACAGGGTTTGTCGAACATTGATCACATAATTCTTAATGCAAGAGTACTTGCATGTTAGAATAGTAAAATTTGTGCAAGTGATAGATAAAGTTAAATGCATGCATGTCTCACAGGCTTAGTCTATTTCAGGTGCAAGTGTACAGTATATTATTGTTGTCAGCTTTCCAGTGTAAGGTTTCCAAACAGTGCTTAAATATTGTTTTTAACAACAATGTGACTTGGTTTAGCATCTATTATGTTAGCAAGAATATAATATTGTACTACTACATATATTGAAATTTGCTTCTCATGTTAATGTGGTGATCTAGTCATTACTAAACTTTGTGTATACCTAGAAATATATGTAAGACTTAGGTACAATGACTTTATTATATATAATTGCTGCTTTATGTTATTGTGGTAGTTTCTGTAATGTTTGAAACAGGCACTAGTATTCTCCGTCTGGACTTCGTACCTACATATCATAATTTAAATTGCACAACACAAAAATTATATTCTTCGAATGTATTTATTACTTCTTATTGCAGTTTGATACTGTTTTCTACGATTACTTATATCAGCTGTACAATTATAAACATCTTCAAAGTTGGGTAAGTTTCTTGAATTAAAATTCTGTCATATACTGCACGAAAACTATATAAATTACTTCAAACGCACCATCACGAATGTCTTTAGGCATGCTAATAGTTTTTTCATATCCACAGCAATAAAAAACAGCTCAAAAAGTTAAATTATCACAAATCGGCGTAAGTATTAACTTTAAATGTTGCCAGTTAGTGTTGATAATTAAGTTCCTAGATAGCTAATTTCTTTTCTTTTAGGCCACACAGTAAATACAATAAAAGCAGACAGACTTAGACACAGTAGACGTAAGAATATTAACACACACAAATTTTGCTATACCCTGGTTTTTGGTTGATTTTGCTGAATAACTTTTAACCTACTATTTGTACAAATTTTAATGTACACGATGCATTAATTTTCTGTGATATTTGGGTTGCGGTCCGAATTGTGCTCACAGCACTTACGACGTTTAAACTGCTAACGTGTGGTCCAATTTAGTGAGCGTGCCAACGTCTGTTAGCAGTATTAATAATTCGGACCACTTATGAGTGTGCTTATGAATTCAAAAAGTTGAACATAACCTAACAGAGCATTTTTAGACATAAACATGAGTGGAGTATGTGGTGTAGCCGATGAAGATGGTAAAATGCTTATATTTCAATCATTTGCCGCAATCATAGATTTTAGATTCATATAAATGGCGCAAAATAACGTCAATGCTCACGATGCTAACAATCCGACCCGTCAGTACTGTAAGCACTAGATAGTGACGTCACATGTGACGTCATAGCATCCACAACGCTAACGGTGAGCGTTAAAAGCACGAATCGGACCGCACGTTGGTTACGCTATGAGCGCTGTGAACGTGATTCGGACCACGGCCCAACCTACCCTACCTTTACCTCTCCAAAACTAAACTTTTAAAAATATTTTGCCATGTAACGTGTAAGTATGTAACAGGAAATCGAAAAGATCTTGCAAACAGTACTGTCATAGAAGATGTAAAGTGGTGTTACATAAACATACACGTAGTTTCACAAGAAAACCCAACAAATCTGCGCGCTTGTCGATCTATAAAACCTCATATCGCAAATTGTAAATAAATCTTAGGATGCTGGTAACACAAAATCAGTCGCCCTTTTACTTGGCTGGTGGTGACTGGTGCAGTCAGAAGACGAGTAAATTCCATTTAGTGCAGTCAATCAGTGCAGCTTCCTTTTTGTACCAGTTTTAAAAAGACATTTACATTTATTTTTCGTTTTAATTAGATTTTTTTATGTTTATTTATGATGGAGTTGTCGGTGAATGAAATTTTGTACGATGAAGTTACTAAATTTGATTATACTCTAATGCCCCCGGGGTATCATGGGGATGCTCGAGCAAAAAGGTAAGTGTACTAATTATTTTTTTTTACAGGTATTGGTAGTGATAAATATTGGTCCTTGAAGAATTTGAGTATTTGATGTTCATTTTTAGCGTCTCGAATCAAGATTGCGACACACCTCGTCAGGGTTTATTTATTTAATTATTCTATACAGCTCAAGAAATTTGAAATATCACTTTAGATGACACTTTTTTCTTGTTAGATGTTTTTTATTCGGGACGGAAAAGATTCTTTAGATTTCACAGATTAACTTGTTTATAATTTTATGAAAGTGGGCATCTCGGAAGTGAAGTAAAAAAATTTTTTGTGTTTTTTTTTTTTTTTGAATACCCTTATGTGCACTGGGAGACTGCAATGATAGTGATCTGTGAGACTGAAAAGCAAGGCTATTATTTGTCATATGTTTAGCGCTATTGTTTTTATTTAATGAAAAAGGGGGGTAAGTGAGGTAACGGATTACCTAATTTTGACTACCGGTAGCCATTAACACTCAATCGTGACAAGGGCGTTTCCACCCCCTCCCCTAGAAATAGAGGAGGAGTTAAGTTGTTCTCTAATGACCTAACTCACTCGGTGAAAAGTCACTTGCTTAACACTGAATTTCTATGAGGCTAACTCACATTGAGTCAGTCAGTAATTCATATATAGTGATGGATTAAGAATACAGAGTGTCCAGCACCGCTATTCCTCCCATGGATGTCCTTAACGGTGATTAAGGGAACAAAGTACCCATGACAATATCACTGTAAAAAAAGGAAAACTTGAAACAAACCCCATACCAACCCATCTGGTCAGTGTTTACCGAAGTCTATCAAAAGGGTGTGTGTGTTATGTCCAGCAGTGGACTATTAAGAATTGTTGATGATTTATCCATACACCACTAGGTGGTAAGTGAAGGTAAATAACAGCCGTGGACAAGGTTCTTCACAACAGACGGTCACGTGCCACTCACATCCAGCAGCTTCCCGCAACCTTCACCAGGTCTTTGGATCACCTTGTGGGGGGCCTATCAATGCTGCATTTCCCAGTACAACTAACTAATTGTGGTGATTACAACAGCCCCTCCTTCATTCTTCCGTCTGCTAGATTAGGGGTACTAGTTAGGCTGAATTTGAATATCTCGAACTCATTTGGTGAATAACAAAACTACCCTCAGTTCCCATCTTCCTTTGTTTTGTATAGTTATGAGACAATGAGACAAATGTGCTGATGGGATGTGATGACAACCACAACTGCCATTTTAACCGCACACCTCAGGATAAAGGAGAAGTGGATTCAAAGTATTTTTCTTTTTTAAAATGACAACACCCTCATTAGAAATAAATCCTGTGTCACGGGGGACTTTACAAACATACAGGCAACGGACACAAAGAACACACAGACTCAGAACAACAATCTGTGGATCACACAAAGTGTTGTCTCATGTGGGAGATTTGAACCCACAACACTCAGCGAAGTGGTGAGCGGCGTGGCGACCGCTTAAACCACTAAGCTAACCGTGCAGACAAATTAGGTACAGGTTACAGGTAGGGGATTGTTTTACACCATTGATCTGTATTATTCAATTCATTCTCTTTGGTGTCCAAACATCCCACAGTGAAAATCAAGTCAGTCAATTGAATATACACACATGTAGAAAATGCCTGGCTATAAAGGAAAGTTATCTTACAATTTTGAAACTGCATATTAGGGATGCATCCAATAAGAAATACAACTCCCATTAAGACATAACCAAATTGCTCTGAAAGGGCTTGACCGAGTTTTTTTTGTGTATTTTCAGTAAATTATAAACTATTTGTGATAAGGGAGGCTCACTAAAAAAATATCTTTTAGACAATATAGCAAAACAATGTTTGCTGGATCAGTTAGTAAATATAGAAAAATCTTAAGTTATTTATGTACACTTTAAAAACTTCAAAATTTCTGCACCAAATATGCTCTTATTGTGACACAATATACAACACACTATAAAAATATTTTTAGTCTATTTTTCACTTCACTTTGTTCTCAATTCCCTATCAATGCATTCACAGTGTACCACAGCCATGCATCGCAGTATGGTAGGTGTACTCTGCCACGCATGGTAGTAGAATATGTTGCATGTGTGACTAGGTGTGGTATGGTGTATGATAAATTGATAAAATAAATGAACTGTGCTTTTGTAAAGTGAAACATTTTAGACCAATCTTCATAACCATTCTGTATACTAATTGACTCTCACAAATTTGTCTGCATCTTTCAAAAGGAAACAAATTTTCTTATTTTTGCAAAATTGATGTTTGGCTCATATTGGTTTTAGATTTTTTTTTTTATGTAATGATCCTGCCAAAGTGACTCCACTCTGCCTGATAGAAAGCATGAATAGAATCCAAAGAGTTCTGATCACCATACTCATTGCAAATGCAGATAATGCAGTGTGGTGACCTGCACTATGGCGGCCTAGTGAGATGCTATTTCACACCCCGCTTGGGGACGTAAAAGGAATGACAGTCATCGTGGCAGTGTAAGCCTCACATAGTTATCACGATAACTGTCATCCCTGCATCAATGGGCCTCCAGTCTCACACTCACCAACGAAACACGACAGCACGGATGCTGTCGCTTTAGGTCGGTCTTCTGTGGGAGGGTAGTACTACCGCGGTAGAGCCGGCCCGTTTGTGCTGAAATCGGGGTAGCTCTACTACCTTAAAAAAAAGAAAAAAAGATTGATATTATAAAGTCGGAAATGGTTTATGTAACTCTAAAAATATTTTGCAATTTGGGCCAACAGTTCCTTACATTATTAGTCCATTCAACCAAACAATCCAACACTTAGCTTTTATTGTCAGTAATAATAAGAATGTGTTATAACATTTAAATAATTACTATCACTCACTAATATTATATTATTCATGTAAAATGAATTTGTTTTCTGTGGTTTTATTGATATTTTTTAGTTAATCACAATATAGATTATGTAATAATCTGGATAACAAAACTACCCTCTTTTTAATTATGCAATAATCTATATTAAATTATTTACAAATAATTTCTATAGCGTCATGTTGTTAGGGGGCCAAATTATGTCCATATTGTATTAGCCTCCTCGGTCTATCCCCTCTTCCCCCTGACTCTGAGGGAGGATTCAAAGAACAGCAATACACTTGTGAATCTGAATTGCAAGTAGCCATGAGTGACAGTAACCACTTACCAAAAAAAGTTAAAGCTGAATAGACACATTGGAAGTGACCGCAGCCTTTCCAAGCTATCACACTCTCAGTCTCTACCTTAATCATTATTTGCAGTATCTTTTGCCCGGACTACCTTGTCATATCCTCTTGTTTTTTTATTTATCCTCTTTTCTTTTCCCTCTGAAATATGATTAGAAGCATAGGTCTTTCCCTGGGCAGCAGACGAAAAAAGCATGAAAATGATGGTGTTAGTTTATTTAACACATTATTTTCCAACCATCGAAAAAATTTGAATTTTCCATTCAAATCACAAAATATATTCGTTATAATACAGTAAGAAAAAATAATGTGAAGCAAAAACAAAAATTTATTTATTCTAGGTTCTGAATCAACTTATCCAATTTATGTATATGACATTGGGATCATATGTTAAGAAAAATATATTATTACGACTTTATTGACTATTTCACGTTTAGTAAAGGCTTCCCAATGATTTTAGATAATTGGAAATATATAATTACTTTTACTTATAAAAGAAATTATATATCTAAATAATGTCACTGTATTTTTTATCAAAATGTTTTTTTTAAGGGGAAAATAGTTAAAAATATTGCTATTTACAAAATAGGCTTAAAAAATTAAAGCCAGTCTTAGAAAAAAATGGTAATCTGGTGTCCTAAATTCCTAAAAAATATGACATTGGAAAGTAGTGGGTTAAATAGCATCTGATCAATTTACATATTAGGTCACAGTGTCAGTCACACTATCTTAACTCATGATTTGCGGTATCCTTCACCTTAACTGCTTTGTCAAAAGTAAACAAGGGAATATAGATGTTTACTTTATCTTATTCAATTTCCACGTATAAAACACATTTACAGATAGACCTGGCACAGGTCGTCATTTAAATTTGACATACCTTCCAATTTTCATTTGTTTACGTGTTTGACGCAACATACAAACAATTTCGTCATATGCTTTGTAAGAAAAGTTTTGACGACTGCTGAAATCAAAACAGTGATAATTCTAACATAGAGTATAATG
Source organism: Hypercompe scribonia (assembly GCA_949316085.1). Lineage (NCBI taxonomy): Eukaryota > Metazoa > Arthropoda > Insecta > Lepidoptera > Erebidae > Hypercompe > Hypercompe scribonia. Next base: position 25,933,559 of record OX438968.1, on the reverse strand, counting down.
GCGTTTATGAAAGTAATACTTTACTGGGCGCAATCCTATTATAGAACTGATAACAGGTAACTCTTAGCATTAATATCCAAAGTTGGTTAAAAAACCAAGTTTGAATATTGATGTTTTGTTTTATATTTGGAAGCACGCACTTTCAGAGATATCATAAAAGATTTAGGCTTAATCGTTACCGACACGGAATTGGTAAACTTATGATTCCAAATCAGTTATTTATTGCACAGTATAATAACGTAATCGCTATACTAATAATTCAATTGTCTGTGAGCTCAAACAAAAATAGGGTCACGTAGGTATGGTTGAAAAAGACTTGATACAACGCTGATTTAATCACTCGTTTCATTAGTATCTCAATTACCAAAAAATAAACTTGTATAAATAAGTAAGACACTGCCTTCCATAAGTAATTTCTCAAGAATCCCCAAGCAAATACGAGTTGACCTTCGATCAGGTTTGGTACTTTCGTTCTCTTCACCTCTTCCTACGGGCTTCCCGGCAGCAGCTGCTGTTTCTTCGCAGACATTAAAGTCGTCAACGACGATGCATGTTCCATTTTTGCAAACAGCCATATCTGATGACTATTTTTGGACGAGTATTTTTATGGAGTTTTGGTGGACGAGTAACTTCACCTCAGTAGTCCATGGAATAGTAATATATCTTGTATATTTAGTTAGTTGTAGTGGTGCTGTGTTGTAATCTATTGATTGTTTTGTAACAACAGATTGGCTCAAGACACCTTAACTAAGATGATCGATCAGATCGGCGAGCAGTCGGCGGCCGCTCAGGGCCTCAATCGTGTCATCACCACCGCGGAGAAGATGCGCAACGCACCCGACAGTACCCTGTTCCTGCTGAAGGATGCGCGTTCCAACCAGTGAGTACATTTTACATACTATCAAAATTATGATTATAGCCCTTTCGCATTAAAAAAATTGTGACTCTTCGTTGACAGTTGAAGAGTTCGAATCTTACGCAATTCTAAAATTCTACATACTTTTTAAATATTTACGACTCGATATACCACCCTTGTTTTACCAATCTTATCAATACTAAAGTATGTTGAACCTTTCCCGTATCTCGTGACATCAAGTTGACCTCCTGAAACTCAATCATGTACTTCGCAGACAATGTCTGCTACCTTAGCTTTTAGTACGACTATCTGCCGTTAATGTTGTGTAATTGCCGGTACAGTATCCTGTTTTGTGAAATCAAGCTATACTATGATCTCATTTTGTACAGCTGCCCTACAATCACCATCATCTTAAATAACTAAATCTGGCGGAGACAGGACCGTAGGAGTGTGACGAAGTTCCAACAATAAATAGCACGCATTATTGAATGGCAATGAACATTTTATTCTACTCACTACCATTCTAATTATTAGTACAAAATGTTCTTCTAAAGTGTTTTTTTTTGTAAATTTCTTTTGAGAAACAAGTGTCTTTACCATAATAATTAGTAGTCCAAAAGTACATGCGGCCCTGTCTTATCATCAGATACAATTATTTCGCGATACACGTAAAAACAACAGTATAAAATTATTAATAAAAACCTAAAATCGAATGAGAAAAAGAGAATTGTTAAGATTGTTATTCCACCATATACACAACTTTATTCCCTGTTGCGTCACCATTTTCTTAAAACGAACGGGCTATAAGCAATCTTTATATTCATCTAGCAGCAGACATCCTGCGGCCGTGGTGATGATTTTGATGATTTTCAATTAACTCCAGGACATAGGATTTTCTCCACGTGCTCCATATTAGTGATGGAATAAAATCACAGTTAACTGTGATTCATCATGTGATTTTTTCGCATGTAGATTATGCACCATAGTAACTCCTAGTATTTACTTATGCATTGTTGCCAGTACACTGTTTTCAGACGATACATAAAGACTTTTGCCCATTTAATGGTAAAGCTAATATTTTAATTATAATATAATTGACTGTGATTTTATTCCATCACCACACCGTGTACCTCGTTATACGCTTTAGCATCTAAATTATCACAGGTATCTTCTGCGGTCACTCCACCCATCGTTTCTTATATTAGGAAAGGGAAATTACTTCGGTGCTTCTATCTACTGTATTAGATTTTGTATAAATTAATCTCTCTCTCTCTGTTGTCTGATGCGTTGATGTGTGATATTGCTTCAAGTATTAACTTTCTTAATGGTAAAGAAGTTACGACAACAAAATCGGCGACGAAACCTTAAGCTTACTGTACTCAGGCAATCCATCTTTCTTGATGCTCAAGTAAAACAAGTTCTGATTAACCACTATCTACTTTCTTCAGATTTTCGGAGGGAGAAAGAGTTAAACTGTCAATTTGCAAGTAAATATTAATGATATCATTATTATTATTATCACGCCTAGCACAATGCTAGTAGTAAAGTCAGTAAAAGTACTCAAATTGGTTAACCTGATGAGTCTGGCGGACTTAAACTCGAGAAAGGTCCTATAATTTTTAAACGTAATTAAATTAAAGTCAATGAGAAATAAAAGGAAATAAATTCACTCTGATCTTTCTACAAAATAGTTATTCTTTACAATTAAAATAAAAACAGTTTGTCCTCCATATTTGGAGATTTTTTTACACATTAGTTTGTGAAGCCGCTTAACAAAAATTGTCTAATATATTTTTTCTTATATTTTATCTTTATTATATGTATTTTATCTATGCTGCGCTACACACATTTTTTTGGACATCTTAATAATAATTAGTGTTTGACTATTATATTGTATGCGTTATACAAATTAGAAAAAGCTGCTGTGTTAGAATAAGACAACAATACATTCGTTGATAGGTACATATTACTTTTAATTTAATTAAAATCAATAAGAATGATGATGATGATGGTGATGATGATGATGATGATTATGGTGATGGTGATGATGATGATGGTGGTGGTGGTGATGATGATGATGATGATAACGAAGGTAGTATGTACACTTTTGTCTATATAATACATACACTTTCTAAATACGAAGTGTGATGCAAAAGTAATAATTAATACTAACACGGTTAATATAGTAAAATAATATTTTTTCTGTATAACCTCCTGTCAAGTCACAACATTTAGTCCATCTCTTTTCTAAGCCTAGAATTCCCTTCCAAAATATGTAATTGTCTTGACCCTCCAAACAGTAACTGAAAATTATATCCGGTGAATAGGGTGAGTGTTCACCTAGTTCACAGCCCGCTTCTCCAATGGCAGTTATGGCAACTGCCAGTTTGTGAATCAGTGTGTTATCTTGATCAAACAGCACTTGAGCCTGCAATTTGCCGAGTCTTTTATTTTCTTTTCTCACAAATTTATTATTTGTTCTTCATAGTAAAAGCCTAAAGTATTAAATCCCTTTGCCAAACATTCCACCGTAATATTCCCCTTAACGTCTCTAAAAACGAACGCTATAGTCTTCCCCGCCGTGCTTGCCACCTTGAATTTGTTCGACGTTGGCTTGTCGACTCGTTAGTAGCTCATTGACTATCGGAATCCAAGTGGTGGACCCAGATCTCATCCATGGTAACGAAAAGTGACAGTAATTGATTGAAACTTTTCAAGATGCCCCCTTGAATTACCTACTCGTTCCTACCTTTGCTCTTACATTTTTGGTACCCGAGGTACAGCACCCTTTTTTCAACACGGCCATGTAGGAATTCTGTTCACCTAACAATAGTCATTGTGATTTACAATGAGCATGCAGAATAGGGTAAATATATCTACGCTTGCGTTTCCTTACCCAAGTTCCCGTACAGTGGTGTATAAACAGCCGTCTTCACCATAGCAACATTAAGGCCAGCAAGTTATCGAATATGGTGCGCTGAGCGCCCTTGCTACATCTACATACACTGCATTATCATATGAAGTAGTCGTGATTACAACGCTGTGCTTACCTTGCATGCCCACGCTGCGAATTATTCAATTTATCGCTGCGCTCCAATCTTTATCTTTAACTATACTAAATTGACTTTGATCAGTCCATATCATTATAGTGTACTTAAACAGTAAATTACATATATTTTTTTCCTGTGTTCTGTTTCTTTGTTAACTTAGTGTTTTCTTTATTTAACACCAATTACACTACAATCGTCTCATACCTATGCCTTACACCATTTACCACCTGTATCCAAGCGATGCGTTATTCTAATTAGTAATCATTTTAGGCGTGTTTGTTTAATATTTCTCACTTTTTGCCCACGGCTTCGCTGGCGTAATATCAATTAATCCATCCTACCACAAATTTTACTTAAACGATATTAATAAGATAAATTTTTCGTCTTTCTTTATTGTATTGTAAAGTTTTGTAATGCTCTATAAAGGAATATTCATTTCTTATCGAGGCTAATGCATAACTTATTGTGACCAGTGCCCATACATACATGAAAGTTTCATACATTTTGCAGTATTGATCGTAAAATCTAGGCTTTAGTTATGCCGCAGTAAGCACTACCTCCAGGCTGCAGGATATTAGGTCACTGGACCTGCGCACTGCAGTATCTCAATCCTAGGGAAGTGGGACGAGGCAATCTAAAAATAACTCCAAGCCCCAAGCCCGTATTACTTTTCCACTCTTTTCACCGATACAATATTTGTTTCTGCATGAAATAAAATTCGTATACATCTCTCACTTAATATTTTTCAAATGTTACAACATACACACGTATATATACTCACGCTTACATCCTTGAGGGAGCAGGTAGAAGCATATTAAAATGTATAATTTTGACTTCTCTTATGTAAGAAGAGACAGACGTATTGTCGCCAGCGGCTACTCCAGGTACCGGAATAATTGAAATATAGTAAAAAATAACATGTGGTGGCAATGGAAGAGTCACGTTTCGTTAGATTGACAGGCTCGAGAGGAGTGGAACTACGACCTCACAGACGACCTTTTTCACCTGGTCCATGGGGGTACTAAACTGATTTTTAAAAGGCTGTAACGCAATAATGTCTGTGGAGTTTTTTATCTGCTTATTTTCTTCCCTACAAAGCCACCATAAAAATTAAAGTATAAAAACACTTTATTATTCATATTATCTCCATGCTGTGGAATGTAACCACTGTCATACTGATGAAGACAAGCTTCTTTATCTTCGTGGCCTTGGCAGTTACCAACAACGTATGTGCAAACCGGTTTGACGCCAATTCATGTGTCTCCTTTACAATTCATTACTATGATATGACCCCTTAATTGGCATTAACGACATCATAGAGTTGTTCTTCTTAAAGTAGAGGGTGCTCCTGGGTTCATATAAAACACAGTAACTTCACACGAACCTTGCTGGTAGCAACTACGGGGTGATTAGTTCGTTATCCCGGACAAATGTATCTCAAAAATTTTCGTGGACCTTGAATAATAACTCTTCGAAACAGTCCCAGACCAGTCAGCGGTCCAGATTGATGGGCGATTAATTGCCGTATTGAAACGCTACAAGAGTGCTGACATAATTGTATGTTAACTTTTGCTACTTGTATACATATTTCACGTATAAATCGAAACTTAACCTAATAAATATACAAAATTAGAATAAACATTACATCAATTTAATAAAGAAAAGATATGCGTCTGCTTAAACTTTGATTGCATTTAGATATAAAAGTAAAAGTATAAAAAAATATAAATAACGAAAGTAGAAATTTGAATATAAGCCAGTGAAATTAAAATTTAAGTTTCTAGTGTCATTACATTAATGTAATCTTCAGATCAATTTAAAAATGGAAGTATATTTTGTCTTAAAATATATTTAAAAATGAAAGTGTGATTTAAAAAAATTTGTAAGCAAACGGTTGTTGATTTTGCGGACGTTAATCGTCACTTTGACTAAACTAAGATCACGCCATATTAACGTCAAATAAAAATAACCAAACTATTGTTTAAAACAAAACCGATTTTCACTTTTCACTAATATCATATTTCTAGGTCAAGGTAGCAACCGAATTTTTTAACATAAGTTGTATCGTTTTGCTAATGAGCTTTGCTTTCTTTTAATTCTATTAGGCACGCATACATTTCAAATTTAATATACACTCAAGTAAATTACTATCAAGTCAATATATTACACGCGTTGTAAAATCCAACTAGTCAACTGTACCTATTAGTACGTACTGAAAACTTCCATTATCCATTGTCTGACTCCATCGCTAGATAACATTCAATGTGTCAAATTCTAGTATTTTCATTTAAACTACGCATTTGAAATGGGAAAGAAATCTTCGCTAATCTGATGTTACTAAAATGACTTGAGAATCTATACTGTTTCGTAATAAAAATATGTAGGGTTTTCTTGAGTCTATAGTTGTTATAATAAGCTATATTTTATTATAAATGTGTAACCTTGAAAGTTATACTATACTTCATTAGACATTTCACATTACGCACTACTTATTTAAGTCGAAACGTAATGTTTATTGTATTTTTAAATTATAATACTCTTCTGACATGTAAATGCCAGAAGCCAAATTCTCTGGAATGGAGAACAAGGTCGGGAAATCAGAGCGTAGTACATTCACCAACCCTTTTTCTTGAATATCCAACGAACGTTAGACCTGGAAACGAAAGTCTTTAGTGACTATTTAGGCAGCTTTTGAAACTGATCTTCGCGAAGTGAGAGGCGCGTATCTAACAAAAGACACACTGTGGTCCAAATGATGAAGTAATGTCTTGAATCGTCGAAATAGTTCCATAGCACAACATAGGATGACACATTAGTATGACATCATTAATTGCCGTATTCATTGAAATCATCATACTCTGGTCGGTTTAGTTATACACTAATATAGCTATTACACCTCCACGTAAATTTAAATGAATGAAATGAGTAACTTGTCTCAAAAATACTTAAATTACCGATCACATCTTATATTCCCTGTTTTCAAATTTGAAAGTATCGTGTCAATATCAATATTGCTGTCTACGTTAATAGCTATAATAATATGCTTATATAATCTAAGCTGTTTTGATACGAGCTTCTAACTATAGCAGATGGACCAACAGTTGCATCTTATACCTAAGTGGTACAAAACAGTGAATCACTCGCTTGCCTTCCAGCATCACTCCATACGTTACTATGTTTTCGTGCAAATTTTGTTCTCTCATAAAAAATGTATAAACGATACACTCAATTCGAAGTTATATTTTAAACATTCATCATTATCATCACAGCCGAAAGACATCTTCTGCTGGACATAGGTGTCCCCCAAGTCTAGCTTTTATACTTCACTCATGGAAATGTGAGTTTTGGCACTCGATTTTTTCGAGATGTAAATAATAAAGATCGTTATTACCAGTTTATTGCCCCCTCCCACTCCTGTCCTCTCAGAGGGTATTCTTACGTTTCCTTCTCCTTCTTACGCTTGAATTCCTATATAGATAATGATAATGATTGCGACATTAATGGAAATTACCGTGATACGTCTAAATGGGTAATATAACATACATCAAAAGGACATTCAATGAAGGAAAATTATTTACAAATCTAATTAATCTATTTGACGTATCGCAATCCGCATTCGTACGGTTATTATCTGTGGTGGTTATAATCATTTATTAACTATCCTATCGATTCCTATAACAATAGACACTAAACCTATTCAATACTGCTCTATAAGTAGTCAAATCAGTTTCAATAGATAATCAGTATTCAACAGAAGGCGTGCTAAATATTCAGCAAGGAATAAGAAAATATAGAAGATACACCATTTTTGACATTTAAAGAGTTTTTCAATTCAATTATATTTTTTTGTCTGACGACGTATTTTCTTCTCTATCTTATTTCCATATTTATTCTACAAATTTGATTATATTTGCACCTGTAAAATTATACGGCTACATGGACATTAGGTCATATTTCAACAGTTTAATTTCTTTTGCCAAAATATTACGTTTTCTGAACCATAGTCGTTTTGGGTCGTGCGAATTGAACTTGTTAATTTTAGTCATTCCTTGCCCACAATGGGACATCGCTTCATAAACATCTTTACTTCATATTAAACCTATGTATCTATCATCACACTGACGAAGCTTAAAACTGGATGTTGGCGTTTAATGACCTCATTCGCATAAAGCTTGAGTGCAAAGAAATTTTGTGTTTGAATTTAAGATTTATAATTTTTATAATCACAATACATTTTAAACTATTGTAATATAAAAGACATAATACATATTTTGTTGAAGTATAATATTACAACAGATTAAGACGCCCTCGACCGACATTACGAGCAGGAACATATCTGAGGAAACTGCTTGTCGTATAGGGATGAGTTAGTGAAGAAACATATAATGTGTGCAGATATGGACACATGTAGGTAGATGGTTTTCAGAATAGTTATTTTAGTGCGCAGATGAGTGATTGAATCGATACGGTCGGGATGCACCCCTCCACCTGCACCTCAACCTGCGTACTGCGTCGCTTTCGTCCTGATTACGCAAGTGCATTAAATATGGCGCTAGCTGCATTGATTGGAACGTATCCCGCCAGGCCGCGACCACTCCCCTCACCTCTATCTTAATTATAAAACAATAGTGAATAGTATGAAGTACAGATTTGCATATTAGATGATAATAACCTCCTTGCTAAAGAAAGGCCTATGTCCAGCAGTGGACTGTTAAAGACTTGATGATGACGATATTGGATGGTAATTAAAGGCTTACTCAATTAAATCGTGGATATAAACACACTCCAAATGATATCGTATTGAATGCAACAGAGTGGAATCTATCGTCACATCCTATCAAAAAAATAAGTTAAATATATTTATGATGAAATGACATTGGGTTGTGAATTTTATAAGGTTAGAAAATTGGCTGTCTGTGATCGTGAGTTAGCATGTTTAACAATGACGTCACTGACCCCTGGCAAGATATGGCGGCCTCACCTAGCAATAGGAAAGTAAGCTGTACGTGACGCACCACGAGGTCAACAAAGCACCACGCTCTTAAATACAAACTTGTGCATTTATTGTTGTGGTTATTATGTACCACGATTACGTACCTAAAAGATAGCGTTATTTTAAAAATGTCTAAATTGTTTTTATTTTTTCGTTATCAAGACTTTTTATTTTAGGTTAAATCACGATTTTGTTAAAGATTGTTCATGATGTCTTGCTTATAATTTTTACAATTCTCTGGTTTTGTAAAATCCCATATCTCCTGTTCTCATTCCGTTCAAAATCCCTAAATTTTTTCAATTTTGCGTAACTCACACTATCATATGACTGCACGGATGGTGTGCTCCGTGAGATTGAAGTCCCCTCCAGTAACATGAGAGACACTTATATACCGAAAGAAATGCACTTTATATAGGAATGGGATAGGTAGATGGATGTCGGCAGTTATTTTGAGCTGCATATGAATCGATACGGCCGGGATCTAGCCACCCCTCCACCTGCCCCTCAACCTGCGTGCTGCACCGTTCTCGTTCTGATTACGCAAGTGCATAAAATATGGCGCTGGCTGCATTGATTTCAACGTATTCCGTCAGGCTGCTACTACCCCCCTCGGACCCCCCATCTAGGGCATCTACACTCACAACAATCTTTTAGATCGAGGAGTATGCAAACTCGTTAATTTTTTTTTTATATCCTGCATTGAAAATTGTTATCAATGATAATATGACTAGCAAACGAGGGTTTTTGTTACAGATGATTTCAGTAGTTGATAAAGATGCGACTACGTTGCCGAACAATGGCCTTCATGGAGTATTAATATGAATAATTAGTATTACAGTAAAAAACTATGCGCATGGTCTAATTGGACTAAATATGGACTACTTACGTCCGTCCATCAAACACCTAAATCCATTGTTGAAGGAAGTCCTAGGATGCATTCTCAAAACGACTGATCTGCATTACCTAACATCATATTTAATGACATTGTATTGCCGATTAATGCTTGCATTAAAACCCAATCATTCTATTTGACAGTACATTATCTTATGCCCCCAATTGCGTGAAGCTGCTAAAAAGGGAGGCTCACTGCGAAGACTTCGTAACTTACTACCTATGTTCAATAAAATTTCTTCTCTGCTGCTTCCTATGCTCAATCACGCTGATGTCAGTTATCTGGATATCACTGAGACTGACTGACTTGATAAACTTGAGCGCCTTCAGAACTTCTGGATTATATATATATATTTGGTTTACGTCTTTACATTAAATCAACATCACGGACATTAACCTATCTGAGAAATTGGCGTCTCATATTTCAGTAAACTCATTTTAGACTCAGTAAAACACGTATTGTACGTAGTCTGTGCAGATAGGTACAAACTTCGCGTAGGTAGATGGACGTAGGTAGTAGTTTTGAGCTGTACGTGACTGATATTGAATCGATATGGCAGGGACCTAGCCACCCCTCTTCCTGCCCCTCAACCTCCGAGCTAGCGCGGTCTCGTTCTGGTTCCGCTAGTGCATAAAATATGGCGCTCGCTGCATTGATTGGAACGTGTCCTACCGGGCTGCGACCACCCCCTCGGCCCTCTACATCGAACCCCTATAAAACAGTATTTTAAATATTTAATCAATTTAAACCTATATTTAGTACCCTGTACAGAATTTTATTTTCAATGAAGTGACTTCTTGTTACGTCTTGTCTTTGTTTCGAAGTATTTTACAGATAGTTTCAGTATTCAGCACTTACTTTACCAAATAGTGATATTTATACAGTATTATCATGAAGAGTTTGTAGTACAGATTAAAAACTATACATATAGAAGACATTAATGTCGCCCCATATGCAACCGAGTGGAATCCTTGCTTTTTTTTTTCACAAAGACAAGAAAAAATGTGCAGTGATCGTTGTCTTAATTTGTTTATATTAAAGAATAATACAATAATTTAAATATTTATATGATAGTTACTATGCACGTTGTGATCCGATCTTGTCTAATTTATGTCAAACCCTGCCCATTGTGGTATAACCAGGGGACAGGGCAGGCATGCAAAGTTATCCTGGTCTACTTCCAAGGACTATTGTAGGCATGCATGGGACTTTTGTACCGCCTTGCGTATCTCATGGTAGGAATTATTTTGTATTTATTTAGTTTGCATTAAAAAATTTTCGAACTATGCATTAAAAATTTTTACTTTACTTAACTGTTGATATAAATGACAGCTGGTTGTCACAAATGAGTTGTCATTGCTGTCAACAAGTTGACATAGTACTAAAGTTATAAAATCAAAACCATTCGTTTACGATTTTCTTGATCTGTCAGTCAATAGAATGTTACTCTGTAAGGTTAATTAAGAAACTGTTTTAAGTAAAGGTCACGATTAATATATTCGATTTAATTAAAATTACTAGTTAAATTATTTGCTTTCTTTTCTTACTTCTCACAATTTATATAGTCAACATAAGAAAAAAGGTTGATTTGTTAAACATAACAAATTTATTCATAAATATAAATTTATATATTACACACATAACATCTGACAAACAACATCATCTAGTTTAAAAATAACCAGAGTTTTGACATGGGGAATTTAGAAAACATAATAATGCATTTAATTAACAACACGAACATGTAGTTTTTCCAGCTGTAACAACTTTTTACGAAGAATTTAATAATTTTAGCAAATCATCATCATCATCATCATCAGCCGGAAGACGTCCACTGCTGAACATAGGCCTTTATTTAGCAAATTATAATAACATGAAAACACTTAATATTATTCACTCCATAAAGGGTACAAATTTAACAATCATCCATCACATGGTGCTAGCGGTACAGGATCTGTCATGCTCCTTTAAACTGCCCAAATCTTTATGATGATGGAGCTCAAGGTTTAATGGCAGCATGTAAAAACTCTTATGTAACTTTCATAGCCAGAAAACAAAGAAATTGAATCTAGAACTGCACCCCGAGGTGTACTCGTAATTTGCCGTTTGTCAGGTACATTTACTTAACCGGTTTGCGGTAACCCTGGAAAAGGTTTTTAATTCCAGGCTGCCTGTGTTAATACAGAGTGTCAGTTACTTCTATATCGATTTTTTTTTTATATTAGATCAGCCCTTTGCGTGAAGTAGTATCCAATATACAAATACACACTCACAAACTTTGTAATGTTAGTGTGTTAAGGTAAGCTTTCTAGCGAGTAGGACAATAGGCTACTAAAGAATAGCTTATTATGATGACAGGCACCCTTAATGTCCATTTTTTTCACTCAAACCATTAGATGTGGATGCTCAGGATCCCGCGAAGTGTCTGAGAAAACAGTACCTCGTACAGGGATGATTTAGTGAAACATAAAACGTATGCAAATAGGTACAAACGCTGCATAGGTAGATGGACGTCGGAGTAGTTATTTTGAGCTCATATGCGTTATATTGAGTCGATATGGCTGGATGCGCCAGCACCCCGCCACAGCCCCTTCACCTGCGTACTACTCAGTTATTGACCTGATTACGCAGGTGCATTAAATATGGCGCTGGCTGCATTGATTCGAAGATAACTCGCCAGGGCATGACCACTCCCTTTCTCTCTTTACCTCTGATTTCTACAATAGTGAAGGTGTTTTTATCAAAATAATTTCAAATACTAATGTAGTTAGTGATTATTATATTAGTGATAGTGATTATTATATATTATGATATTAACTAAAAAGGGGGCAAACTTAATATTTCTTTTCGTACCCGAATTCTCAAACGCCTTTCGGTCATCACAGCTTTAAAAACAATCATAACTTGTAGAGAAATTTGAAATCATATCACGTGACTTCACCTAGTAGCTCCTGGAAAAAGGCTAGATTGTATATCGTTGCTGCCATGAAATATAGGTTAACTTTGGAGGCGACTGGCGTTGACAATGACACCCCTTCACAATTACATTTTCGGAATACCTCAAGTAGCGTTAATAACAAAATTTAATACGTACTAATATTTTTCAACCGTTTGAGGTCGATCCGTTAGGATCACGGTTCTTTATAAATAGAGACTAGAGACCATAAAGCAGCTTCATTTTATCACAGAAATATGCGTTGTCATTCAACATCGCATTGCTATCCGTCTTTTAGATAACTATTAAGTCATTGCATATGATAACTTGCGCAACACATCACCAATGCGTTGTGTAATTCACGATACGGTACCTTAGTTTGGTTGTTAGACAGTTTGTCAGTTGGTTGTTCGGTTGTCAAAAACAAACCAAACTGATTCATTTGAAAAAAACACATGACGTTAGAATATATAACGGCATCAAAAGAAAAAGTGTCACAGTTGAGCTAACCTGGTTGGTTTAATAGTCACCCAACTCATAAAATGTAACCTACTTGGAAAATATCGTACAGAACAGTCATTGAGACTGCTAAACATAAAAAACTGCCTAAGTATTTGTTTGTTTTTATAATAAACATTGTCTCATTTGGTATATTCGGACCTCCAAAACTCGACTATGTACAAAACCACATTAATGCGTAATGGGTCGACGTAGTTGTAATGAGGCATACTACCATCATCATTGTGACTCACGAGCACAACACGCTTCACTGAGCAAGAAGAGAAATCTACAAAAAATACCGACAGCCGATCTGTAGGCAAACAACGAAATTGGAATATTTTCTGTATCATTTAAAAGTAGCGAATACGAGTAGCTCGGATGTGATGGGACGCCTTCCACATTCGCCTTACACGGTACTGATATTCGACTTTGTCATCGTCAGCTTGCCAACCGGGGTGACGAATACGAGTGCTATAAGTGCCGTCACGGGTTTTGAACACAAATAGCATACTTTTATACTGTAAAGCACGTCAACCGTTATATTATATTGTAATATTGAAATCGGCAAAATGTATTTTGATATACAAATGTAGATATATATTTTCACAAGAGAAACAATTTTTAACAAATTTAAATTTAAAACGAATTAAGGAATGTTGTTTTTTTAATTGCCTATTATGTACAAAAGGAGTTCCTTTTATGAAAGCCCAAGAGCCAGGGCCGTGTCAATAAAAAAAATTCAGTGTAAATACAATGTTTGAATTATTCCTCAATAAAGTTCATTTGATGAATTGTCCAATACTTGAAGACTAAATGCCGAAATACAACAGTTGTAATGAACAAACTTTAATTTAAAACCCTGCCGTATTCTGTGACTTTTGTCAGTGTGTTTTATTATACATATAGTGTCATTAGCTGACACATTATTGCAACCGACGTCCCAAACCAAGTCTCCTTTAAAAGTCAAATGTCTCCTCTACACTACTCGAGAAGTTGGACGAAGTTCCTCGGCGAAGTACTCTTGAAAGTCGCCCGATGCGAGGTAGGGTTTGAGGAGGTAAGCCGAAGTGTCTACACTATTGTGTATTCGTCTAACATCGTCCAACTTCGCGAGTAGTGTAGAGGAGGCAATAGATACCCAAACATGATATGCTTATGAATGTATATAACAGTATTATGCCCCCAGTTCATGACAATAATGGACAGTTAATTTTGATTTAGGTTGTAGTTCTTTTTTCTATACAAAGTGTGTGACTAGTGTGAAGTTATTATTATTAGCTGCAACAAAATTGATGAGAAAATTAGCTAAAAACAATCTTTGAAGGGGATTGTATAGCATGTCAAAATTTGAGGTCTATTTTAAATTGAGGCGGACATAAAGGAACTTAACGTTTGTTTATATATATCTAATATATAAAATTCTCGTGTCACAGTTTTCGTTGCCATACTCCTCCGAAACGGCTTGACCGATTTTGATGAAATTTTTTGTGCTTATCCAGTATCTATGAGAATCGGCCAACATCTATTTTTCATCCCCCTAAATGTTAGGGGTAGTACAACCCTAAATTTTTATTTTTAGACAAAATTTTTAATTTCTATTTTCTATGATACAACATACAAAAATACATACAATCCTCAATTTTCACCGTTCTACGATCAACCCTTATTTTTTAATAGCCATTTTAGTAAAAATGGCAAAACAACGTTTGCCGGGTCAGCTAGTATATATATAAATATATAGACAATTAGTTTTACGTGTAATAACTCAATTCTTTTGCAATTCACAAATTTCTTTTCAATATTTTGCTTGCCTAAATGCGTTACGTTGTCGTTGTTACGTGGTTGAGATCCTAAATAGCCAATAACAATGGTTGCTGCGTTAACGTAAATTACTGCGGTACGTCTAAATGGACAATTGAATGAAACCTGCAATATCTGAAGGACATTCAACAAACGGAAATGATCAGTAAATAACTATTTGGCGCATCGCAATCCGCATTTTGGCTGTTTCTTGTTTTGCCGTAATCATTTATTAGCTAACGTATCGATTGCTGTAACAATAGACACTGAAACTATTCAATACTTCTCTATAAGTAGTCGAGAAACTGTTAATACTTAGCTAGTATTCGGAAGACAGCGTGCTGAACAGACTAAGGAATATGAAACTAGAAGGTACACTATTTTTATCATTTAAGGAGGGTTTCTCAATTCTACTATTATTTTGTGTATGTGTAGTTTATGGTGTACGCCGTATCTTTGTTTTTTAATTGGTAACACAAGCATTTAGTGACATTTAAAGTTATATAATTTACGTCTAAGAGTTTGAACATTCAGAAATGGCAGATCACCCATTATTATTAGGGTATTAGGTACATTTTATACATAGTGGTATATCTTTTAAAAGTGAATGTTTAATTATGACCCGTCTCTGAAACTATTGCGTCTTCTAAAAGACAATAAATTTCTCAACAAGAAGACTCGGAAAGAAGTTATGATAGTATTTACTCTACTAGCGGTTAGTAATTCTTACTACTAAACTAGAGATGATCCGATTACCACCCGAAACAAATTTTTGTTTAATCAACACGATCATATTTGTTCTGTCTAGGTGTAATTTGTCTGTAATATGTATGAATTCAGAAATATATAACTTTGCCTAGTTCGGCACCAGACGGACGTGTGTGAAAATGTTACTATTGTAAATTTACCTCGGATAGGCATGATTTAGTGAAACATGTATGCAGATAAGTATATACGTCACAGGTACGTGATTTATTGAATCGATACGGTCGGGATGCACCCCTCCACCTGCACCTCAACCTGCGTACTACCTCACTTTCGTCCTGATTACGCAAGTGCATTAAATATGGCGCTAGCTGCATTGATTGAATAGCGTCCCGGCGGGCCGCGACCACCTCCTCCCCCTTCAGCCGTCCGTTTCCAATTGCACATGCCCGTAGCAATTTTAAAATACAATAGAGAGTATAAGAACCTTGTTCATTTTAAACATTAATGCAATAAGTATACTATAAAAATATTATAAATGATAAGTCTCAAGCCCAGGGGTATACGCACGGGGTATTTACAAACAGTTTTGATACTTGGCAATGACAAAGACTGTACGAATATTTTTCAAGCAGTGACCTTTATAGACTACTAACGTAAAGATGATAAAAAAAGCTTACTCAGATTAATCATACTTGTTAATGTCTCTCGAAACGATGATAATGACACGAGTTCCGTCCATATTACTATTTAACAAAGATACAGGGGATCGAAGTTCCCCTGTTCATTAATTAATTTGTAATATGAAAATCAGAACACAACCCCATCTAGAACATAATCATGCTCAAAAAAATTATGTTTTCTGGGTGCGAATCGAATCTGTCTCCCACTTGACAAAATTATTTAGCCGTCGCTAAGCTCTCACCGGTCTACCACTAATCACGAGCTGTGTAACGTTGGGCAATAGAAAGTATCGTTACTTTTTTGAATAATTTTATATTTAAAAAGTCAACTGTACCGCAAAACTATGCGTATGTGTAAAATTCACGAGTCTGAAAACAAAAATACAGTCTCTTACAGAGTTAAATGAGATAAAAATGTAATCACTAAGGCCATCTTACTTTTATTGTATATAAATAGGTAATACCATTGTAGCGCGTCACTTTTGGCAGTAGGTAATGTAATATTTTATTCTGTATTCGACGCACTTTCTATCAAATGTTGATACAAGGTGTGTTATAATATATTATGTGAAATGGTTGTTGCCTTATACTGCCGTCAAGATGCGATTTCTAAGCCTCACACTGCGCGAAAGTGCACCTACATTGTGGTGACTCATGGCATCGCATAAATAATTTATATATACATAATAAGAGACCACGGAGCGTATAAATATTCAAGAAAATTAAATAAAAAAGTGGTGAATAGTTTTTGTCGAGTTCAATAAACCAAAATAAGAAAAAACTTCAGCAACATAACGGTACGTTTATAGGAGACGTTCCAAAGACATTAAATTATGCAAGTAGTAGTACTGCATTTCGTCAGTAGGACCGAAATGTCGAGTCTATTTCAGCTTGCCATCAATACATATGTAGACGCAAGTACACGTCAACGCAAGTTGTGACCAGATGATAATTTTGCTACTTAACAGTGTCACTGTTTCACTGGACCGTGGTACGTGAAGTATTGTTACAATTCCGCGGCCAACAAATTTAACCACACTACAAAACTGACTTTCTCCTTTTATTGGTGCATGGCTTTGACGTTGAAAACTTTGGTTAAACTGACCACATAACTAACTGTAACTATACTCAGCTTTCAGTATTATACGACCCAAATATGTATGTTGCTTATGGAAGACTATTTATTTTATTTTTATGCTTTTATTTAACTGGCTTTTTCGAAACGATCGATGAACGAACGAACTTCGAACTCAAATTAAAATTATATGTTGAATATTTTTTGAAATCACACTATTATTTATTCTGAGTGAGAATCGAACTCACCACACCGAGCTGTGATCTGGGTCTCTAAGCATTACAATTCACGTCTTTTCAATACGAATCTGAGACATGTCCACGCAAATTAATGTGAAAACATATCCAGCCTGTGTATAGAACAGCGTTATCTAATATTTATGTGTTTGTTTTGTTCTAGGGGTAATGGTGCGTTGATCGGGCTACTTAAAGTAGGCTACAAGAGGTTGTATCTATTTGACGAGCGCAACAAAGTGCGAGAGGTGGAACCTCTTTGCGTTTTGGACTTTTTCATCGCCCCGAGTCACCAACGCATTGGATACGGGCGTGTACTGTTCGACTACATGATGCACGTAAGTAGACGACAAACGTTACTATTAAGTCTGGATAAATGTTGAGACACCAGTTTCTCCAAAGAAACCTGAAACACACCACCCGACCCTCTGATCCCAAAGGAAACAAGACAGTACTGTTATAATTAGCTGCTAAACGATTTGAGAGCTCGTTTTTGGTGAGAGTCGCCAAGATTTGGAACGACCGCCTGTGTCTATTTTTTCTGATGGGTTGAACTCTGGAGTCTTTAAGAGTAGAGTGAACAGGTTTCTTCTGGATGGGCGTGTACCACCTTCGTCTTCATCTACACTTTCCATCAGGTGAGATGGAAGACAAACGCCTATTCCATTACAAATATAAAAAAAAACATACTTATTTACTACTACATTCATACAGATGGTGGCGAAGCTACATTCAGAGATAGACGAAATAAAACTATCGTGTTCATTACACAAAAGCCAGAATCGAACCCACGGCTAATAGTTACAATAACGAATAATGACATATAAGAATCAAAATATGACTAGCACTTGTATATATTTAGGAGATGGAGGTCCATCCCTACGAGCTCGCCATCGACGGACCTTCACCCAAGATGGAGCAATTCCTTGCTAAGAACTATGGCGTAACAAATTTGTTGCGCCAAAATAATAATTTTGCGGTGGCACCGCAATTCTTCGAGACCGCTGTGGACATAAGGTTTGTAAACCTTGCACTACATACCTACTTAAGAGCTTAACACCAGCCCGTCATAGGAAGACCGAATGGAGTGGCCACAAAGCCATATTAAATTCTTCATGTGTAACTTGAGTAACGAAGGCTTACCGTGAATGAGTAGGGCTAAATTAAATTACAAAGTAAAACAAGCACTACTTAACTTTCAAATAGAATTCGTCACCTCACTTTCACTGACGTATAATGGAATGAGATTTTTGAAGGCACTCATCAATATTTGACAACTGATAAAATATGTTGATGTTTTTTCATATTGACACGTTGCAATAAAATCAAATCAAATGTTTGGAACATTTTATATGAGAATTTTCTTGTTTTTTTTTACATTTCGTCTGGACTCTCACATATTTTAAAACCAATACGAGGTATCCAGCGTTTTTGAAGTTTTATCGAGAGTAACGAAAACAAATCGTTTTTATAACATCTAGTTTAATTTTGTGCTTATAACAGATGCTGGCAACTGAACCGAAGCGTATTGAGTTAATGTCAGTTGTAGGCACAGGTCAGTGCTGTCTCATCACTACTACTGATGTTGCGGATATCCGTCATGCATATCCGCGGATATCTGAGAAAGAAAAACCCGTAGTAACATCTCTTATTTTTGTTGATTTGCCGAATCAATTTTTTATAATGATAATTAAATTCTGAATCAGTTTTTATAAAACTTAATGTACCGAGTAGTTGCTATTGTCAAATATTATGAGGTACTATGTATTTGACAAACATTTATTGTGAAATGTCTATTAAAGTAAATATTTATAAATCCTAAAGTCGACTGTCGCTTCAAGATTACGTATTTTAGCGTTATCTATAAAAAATTTAGAGCCGTACTCGCGGATATACACTTATAAACTGCATTCGTATCCGCATTTTCGGATATACATTTTTAAAAAGCCGGCGTATTGCTAATCGCTGCGTAGTGTAGATCTTCCTATAAGTTGTTTTATTACGGTAGTTTTTGAGAATATACTATGTAACAATAGACCGACTTGTTCTAGCTTAATGCTAAATACGCTTTCTTAAACTGTGAGGCCGTAGTGTCCTAGGGTACAGCATAAGACAGTTAGAGCTTTATCTATAACAGAGCTCAGCCTAGACATATAATGTTACGCGTTTTAAAATGAACACGCAATTGGAACTCAACATATAGACGAACACTAATAAATTATTATTATTAGTAATAATAATATCCGCACACGTCTCACACACAGCTGTGTAACACCAAATTAGACAGAACCTGTGCTATGGTTCGACTGCTGATAAACATACTTATAATTTCTTTATACATGCATATTATAGATAAATTACACCCAGACACAAAAAAAATAATCGTAATCGTGCTCATCACAAAAATATTTGTGCTGGGTGGGAATCGAACCCACTATCTTTAGGTTAGCAGTCAGAGCCGCTAAGCGCTAGAACCAATTGGCCCGTCAAGAGTCTAGTACTAGACCGAATTCAGCAGAAACTTTAAAAGACTTTGGACGTCATAATGAATTGAAATAAATGAAATAAATACATACAAACAATCTTCATTTATTTTTACTCACTATACAATTACTTGTTGAAATTTGAATGAAATCAAACCTTTAAAATTAAAAAAAAAACACTTTTTTTTTCATAAATGACTGAATACTAATGTAACTATTTTTTTTCTATTAATTTCTACAACACTATTCAATAAAAGAACGATTTGGTAGAACGGCTGGACGGACTTATTTCGTAATTTTAGTGGAGTGAGTGCACTAATCTGTGGGTATCACTTTCAGTAACAAGTCGGGCCGCAGCACTCCCGCCATTGTCGCAGCTGTGGGACGCTTTGCCGCCCCCAAACCACCGTCGGCAATTGCTACTGTGAGTATACAAAACGCACACATAAATCACTATGCACTCAACATAACTCAAGGTCAAACTGACACCACCACTGTCTCTATGTGCTAGTAATACTTAATATTATAGTCTACTGTCCTATAGGGGGCGTCTCTATTCAGCCCAGATTTTTTTTCTGTATGGAAATCCCCCTGGATACCACCTGCTGGTGGTTATTACACCGTCTCAGGTACCAGTAGCCGGAGAATCAAGTGTACCCTAGAAAGAAAATCCCTAAAGCACTCAATTAAGCTCTGTGCGGTTTTACATTTTCTTCTACATACGACAACCATGATGGCAGTAACCAAGTATTAGATGTACCTGAAATATCCAGCAGTTTTAAATATGGTCGTTTATTCGCAGATACTTCAATGGCAGTAACTTACGACCTCTCGATTCAATAATTCGTCATGTGCTTTAAAACGATTAGAAGCTGGATTTCGGACTAGCAAAAATTGTATTTGAAATATGTATGTTAAAAATATGAAATATAAATAAAGTAATATTATATTAGAGTAGGCTAGTGACTACAAGCTTACATTGAATAGATATGTGAGCCCGTAAATATAAGTTTTACGCGATATAACTTATAAGTATGCTTCCTACCAGTTTTAATTTTTGGCACCTAGAACACGTTGCTCATCACGCTAAACGGTCGTGATAATAGCTCGGAAACTTCGGTACTCTAACATAATATGGACATCGCCTCTTCGCGGTTTTCCATTGTCAGGGTAGAGAGAAAAGTTTCTGCCGTCTTCAACTGCTCATAAATTACCAGGGAAATAACTATTAAACTCTTTTTCTTATCTTGTATTTGAGCTCTTCTCTTGACTGGCAAGGTGTTTATGCGTTTATCTATGAAGGAAACGTGGCCTATAATTTTCAATTTAAGCTTGTATCCTTACGTAATTATATAAGTAGATAATAAAAGTTTTAGAGTAATGTAGGTGAAAGGCAATCGCCGTGCATTATAGTAGAAAGACAGGACTCTTGTCGCGTAGAAAAAAGAGTGGGATTGTGTTTACTGTCAGCTGGTATAAACTTAACAAATATTGAGTTATGCTTGTATGTTTCAGGTAATCCATGGCGGGACTTCATATTACAATGACTCCAACAACGGGTATGTATCAAATATAATATTTAAAAATAAAATGTTCATTTTTTATGATTTTATTTGGTTTCTTATTCTAAATTTTATTTTTTATGATTTCGTTTATTTTGTTGTTTTGGTTGGTTTCCAGCTACTTGCGCACGCACCGTGCGATGAATTCACACTGAGCACCGGGACTCGCCACTTAGAGTAATCACACGGCGACAGACTCAATGTCTCACACACACACACATACACACTCACTCCAGGACATAGTATAAGTTGTAAACGATACATTTTTACATTTCATCGCGTGATGAGTCACTCGTTCTGTTTGGGTGTGTGAGAAGTCGGAGTCGGTCGCAACCCCGACGGGTTCGTTCCGCATTAATTTAGCTTTTAAACGCGTTGATCTTATAGTATATTTATACCGATGTATTCGTCGAAGCAATTAAGTTATTATCCGATTATATGAAGGTTAGTGCGTTTCACTTAAGTGGATTATCTCGAGAGTCTGCAAATGCGCGTGACGCGTTTACGCACTGAGCGCTATCGTCGCATCGACGATCGCTCTTACGAGGGGCCGGCAGCAGGCCGAGTTGTCGCTCGCTGAGCTGCTCCCTCGCTCGACTTGCCTTAGCCAAACGGCTCGCACTCGGCCTATGTCCGACCCCTTGCCATGTAAATCGTCTCTTAGGCCTGCCAGAGGTAGAGACTTGTACGACTCACGTCATATTAGCGACATCTGGAAACAGACTCTCTTTGGAGCTGGGTGAGTCCAAAACTTTTACTATTTAACCCCTGAAATTGTAGAAAGTTTCTTTACTTGTTCTCGATTACTGAGCAATGCATATTTAGACTCTAAATTTTAGAGCCGTATGGTTAAAGTGAAGGAAGCGACATTTGGCAAGCCTAAAACGATAGCCCTCCCCTTGATTCTCATTATATTGATATATTCAATTCTATTCTATTCTATTGATGTCCAATATGGAAAATTTTATTATTGAACAAATTTTATTTTTAATTGTTTAAAATAACGTTATGCTTTTCAGGTAAATATTTTAAATGAAATTTTTATGAGCAATCAATTAATATAATAAACGTATAGACAAGTGGGAGTTAGTTTGCAGTAAGAACAACAAACATGCAAGCAGATAGCGATCAGTGCCGTCGTTTGGCTTACCAAATAGCGCGGCGACACCCTGTTAGCATCAGTCTGAACATAATAGTGATATTATGATTGTGTCAATTTTATTTCCATATAGTCAGAGTTTCATTTTGTAGTGGTGTGAGTCTGTGTGATTTAATGCTCGTCGTGTAAACGTAATAAGTTCTCTGTGGGCAGAACAAGCCCGCTGAGACGCCATCACCACTCTAGTTTTATATCAACAATGATGGTCATTCTCACGTGTGATTCTCTTTCTGACACGCTCCAAATAAGTGACAGTCGACACATTTGCGCGCCAACTTCACTATTTTGGAGAGACTCCAATGTCGCTTGTGTCAACTTTCGCTTATTTGACACAATACCATCAGGAACTTGGTACGTCTCTTCAAAGCTGATTTAGATATTCCCATTTGTTAAATATGTTCGAGCCGTAAGAGACTAAAGTGATAGGTATTGAGCATACCGTGGTAGATACTTTATGTTGTAATATTTAAACAAAACCAGCTGTAGCCTCTGATGAATGTGTGAGCTCTTGACGCTATTGTGACGCAAGAATACTTGTCAGAAGGAGAAACGGAGGCTGTTCTGCCATGTTGTAAATAAATTAAATGTGCTGGCGGACTCTATGTTATTTTAAAGGCACAAATTATTAAGTTATTCTGCACTGTGATAGTATTCATTTTATTTTAATGTTTTCTTTATATTATTTTAATTTATTTTTATGATATTGTGTATCTATGTCTATATGCAGAGACAACGTTAGCGTTGTTACCAAATATTGCGTTGTTTATTGCAGTGTTGTAATGTCAAAAACCAAAGCTAACATAGCGCGAGGCATGGCGCCGCTCGGACCCACGGCATACTACGGTTTTAACGTTCATTCAAAGTAGTTATCGGCCCTCTCGGAGTGGGTTTCGCTCGGGACCATGTCTAGCGCTATCTAATGTAAGGCAATACAAATAATATATTAACTGGACTCATGTTGTGACCCAGCAACTGTAGGTAGCTT
Organism: Hypercompe scribonia; assembly: GCA_949316085.1. Taxonomy (NCBI): domain Eukaryota; kingdom Metazoa; phylum Arthropoda; class Insecta; order Lepidoptera; family Erebidae; genus Hypercompe; species Hypercompe scribonia. The sequence goes on along the minus strand of OX438968.1, from coordinate 25,909,650 downwards.
TCATGTTTAGTTTCATGTTTACCTATACGTAGGTATAGGTGTTTGTTGTAAATCAGAGTCCCTCTATTGGCTGTCGTGTAGTAGCGTCAGTTGTGTCGTTCCTAGTCCACTCTGTAACAAAATTGTTGAGTGGAGTAGGAGCGACGAGTGACGAGTCTGGCTACTTTACTTACTTGTTATTTGTTGTGAAGAGACAGCTGGGAGCGTGAAGGCAGTGAAGCGGTACCGGCGCCGCAAAATGAGGAAGTGAAACCACCGCCACAGGAGCGTGAGTACTGCGAAGATGATCCCACGACGTACTGGGATTACGACCCGGACGAATACATAAGGCTTGAGAAAGAAAAAGCAGAAAAGGAAAAACAAGAAATGCAAAGCCAAGAGAAACAAGAATGGAACCAGGCTGCGAGCCCTGAGAGGCCCTCCACGCTCCGTGTAGAACCACCTGCCGCACCTCCCGCTTTTGCGGACGTTCCGGCCGCCGGTCTGCCCTCAGGTGCCAACACGCCCTCTTATGGTGCCAGCGGTGGACCTCGTCGAGATTCCCAATTGACCGATAAAGGATATTTCGATGTTAAATTTTACCACAACCGCCTGTGGTAAATGTCTTTTTTAACTTTGATGATGTTAATATATGTTGGCTTCAAAGTCTGACGCTCCGTGTGCACCCGCTACTGTTAATTAAAAACGACGCCACTTGCGCCACTATCGAGGCGGGTGCGCACGGAACTCTCCACTGTAGTATCATATCCTGTAAACGGTATGAAGTCAACGATATGCACAAACCAATAACTCCATGTAAACGTATCTCTGTATCTCTGGGCGGAAGGCAACGTCCCGCGTAGCGAACGCGGGCGCGACCGAGCCCTCTTCCTTGCACTGTGTAACTCGCTAAGTCTGAAGGATACATTCCGGTGTCTCGTACACCTTATTCTATAAAAGTTTAATCGCACCCCCCATTGGCCTAATGAGCACAGTAATTTTGAAGTACATTAGTGTTAAGATACAGGTTGACGTGGACGTGTCGCTGACAAACTGTTGTACTTAGACTTGTAATGGCGACAATGCAGATTGTGGCGGCCCGAGAGCGCGCCTCTGTGCCCTGCCACTTTATTAATAAACTTCGTATGTCATACAACTTTGTTTCATTTTACAGCTCGCCTTTCACATTTTAACAAAAATAAATAAATACAAAACTAAACCATATAAAAAGTGATTTAAAAAAATAATTTCAGTTTAAAATGCTTGATGTTTTTGTCGTTTTTTTTGCCACATAATTTAATCGTCACTAAAACACGTAAACAACATAAAATAACTAATTTGCTTAATAATGGTTATGTTTGACTGAATTATTTTTGTTGTGTAGTGCCTACCGCAATGTTGTAATATTAAAATATATATGTATACGAGCAGCAGCATGAACTCTTGACAGGTAAAGACTGACTGAGCCTGTGTAATGTCGTCGTATCCCCATGTAGTGTTTCCAACTTGTACGCGTGCGGTCATAAGCTCTTCTTATAATCGTACATTTGGCCTTTGTTTTGCATGGTTTTGTTTGACGCATCTGAGGCACCGGACGCCGTTCAAATTTCAAGTAGGTATTCTATATTTCATCGGTAGCTAAATTAGATGGTAACTTTGAACTTTGTTATTTGATTATCCAAGGTTTAATTTCGACGCCTTTGACGGCTGTCGGCACTCACGATTGACTAGGATGCTTTCTAGTGTAGTGACTTAGAAGGTAATGGAGCACGCGTATGTACTAATCTGTGTTTGTACTAACAGCTGTTCTGCCGGATTATCTCGACCGCCAGGGGTCAGTAACGTGGGCCGCTTCGCCGCCACGAAACCCGCTTCCGATATAGCATCGGTGAGTATACATATACACATAAATGTCGTTTAATTATAACTCGTGGTGGAGTCGATATCTCCACCGGATCTATCTCAGCACGGTATTCTGAGAGCTTGATTCTCTCTGGTGTCGTTGCTAAATGTAACTGAAATATGAAACTACGGACGACTTTGGGGGCTGTGGGCCAGTAATACGTAATGTTACAGTCCTTTGTCCTATTAATTTGAGCCCTGACGCGGACCTGGGGCACAGCCCAAAAAGCCTACTCATGACTATTGTAGTTATTATACCCGTGATAATATTTAACTGCTAAATAATTGATATAGTTAGTAATTAAACTAAATCGAAACATTAATACTTAAAGAATATTCTTTTTAAGCATATTTCGCGGACGGAGGGATGTGCCGTGTGGAACGCATCAGATTTTCAGAAATAGAAAAGCGCAGAAAGCTAAAAGTTGTATTCGTATATATTCGTGTCTAATATAAAAGTTATGGGAAAGCGAAATGACTCACCTGCTGCTAAGGACTTACTATTGACTGTATGCCTGTTATGTTACGGAAAGTCCATACAATGGCTGTTCAAGTTATACTGGGCGACGGTATTAAACAAAACATTTGAAGGTAACTAATATTGGTCTAAATTCGAGTGTCACAGAACGGTGAGATCACAGTTAAGTATCTTGCAGTAGTAGTAGAAAGTTCGCCTACACATTTCTGTAACACGCCGTATATAAAACCGCAGTACAACGGGTGTCGGTACACGCAAATAATCAAATTTGGTAAAGTTGTCATTTTGCACTTTCATTTTCATTTTTCAACGACACCGGGGATAGCAGACATTAAAAATGTGTCTGTTTTTCCTGAAACATTTAACAGTTTTAACTTTACAGGCGAAGTCACAGATACTTCAATGGCAATAAGTGTACGCGACGCGAACGTGCTTTTAACAACGCGTCGCTTGGCGTTTTAAATCACTTTATAAACAATGAAAGCGTGTTTTTCGAGCCAGCCTAAATTGTGCTTGAAATAATGTTGTACATCTCTTTCGGATCGATTCGCCTTTCGCTATTGGGTCATTCTTTCAACCTGCCCATTTCATCCCAACCTTCTTGCCTCAATTTTGATCGCTACGTTTACTTTCAACCTTGACCGTTTTCTCATCTCATCAATCTTCACTCTATCAATCAGTCAATCTTCCATTTCACACGTATTGAGCTTTTCCACAGCTTTAACTTCATTTACAAGTCTCCATCTTACTCACTCTCATTGCCATACATGAGGGTTGGTAGCAATCACGCTCATGAACCACTAAATTCCACCAAAGGAATGCAGAAAAAGGTTTTAGGCTCAAATATCTTTAAAGGAAAGCTATAAAAAATAATCCCTTCGCGGTTTATCCAATAAAAAGTAGAGAGTGGATTGGCGTCTAGCTTCAGTTGACGAGAACCTTCTTCTTAGTTATGTTTGTATGTTCCAGGTAATCCATGGCGACAACGACTCTACTAACAACGATAACACCTACACCGGGTATGTATCGAACATAGTATTGTACGTGTTTTTTATCAATTTATTTAGTTCCTTTTTGCTTAATTATTATTTGTTTTATGACTTCGTTTATTTAGTTGTTTTGGTTGGTCTCCAGCCACACCGTGCGTTGAATCGCACTAAGCGCCGGGGCTTGTCGTTTAAAATAATCACACAGCGACAGACTCGGTGTCTTAGATATACGAAACCTTCCCGGTGAGTCCCCAAGTTCAATGTCTCCATGACGCTCGTGTCAACATTCACTCATTTGACACAACACCGTCAGGAACATAGTATATCTCTCAAAATCTGACACTAGAGGCAACTCTTAAAAAAATTACAAATTTATAATTGTAAAAATTATATTGAGACTGTTCTTAGGTGGACTTACTATTATTTGAAAGGCACAAGTTGTTAAATTTTTGTGCACTATAATAGTATTTACTTTATTTTAATGTTCGCTTTTTATTATTTTAATTTATTTTTATGATATTGTGTATCTATGTCTATATGCAGAGACAACGCTACAAGCGGTGTTTTCAAACATTGCGTTGTTTATTGCAGTGTTGTAGCGTCGTAAACAAAACCTAACATAGCGCGAGGCATGGCACCGCTCGGACTAACGCCTTCTTACAGCTCTTAATGTTCATTTACAGTAGTTATCGGTCCGCTCTCGGAGTGGGTTTCGCATGGGTCTGTGTCTAACGCTATCTAAGGCAACACAAATAATATATTAATGAGACTCCGATCATGACCCAGCTATTGTGGGTAACTTTCACGTCTAATAGCAATGTGTAGGTATATGTTGTAGATCAGAGTCCTACCAACAGAGGGTAGACTAGTAGTAGAGTTACGTAGTGGCGTCAGATGTATCGTTCGTAGTCCACTCCGTGACAAGGTTGTTGAGTGGAGTAGGAACGGCTACTGACGTGATTCTGTCTAATGTACTTATTATTTGTTGTGACGAGATAGCTGGGAGAATGATTGGGATGATGATGAGGAGGTACCGGCTCCGCCAAGGCAAGAAGTGATACCACCAGTGCAGGAACCAGAGTTCAGGGAAGATGATCCCACAACTTATTGGGATTATGTGCCGGACGAAGCTAAAAAGGTGGAACCACCGGTGCAGGTGCCGGAGTTCCGCGAAGACGATCCCACAACGTATTGGGACTATGTACCGGAGGAAACTCAAAAGGTGGAACCACCGGTGCAGGTGCCGGAGTTCCGCGAAGACGATCCCACAACGTATTGGGACTATGTACCGGACGAAGCTCAAAAGGTAGAACCACCGGTGCAGGTGCCGGAGTTCCGCGAAGACGATCCCACAACGTATTGGGACTATGTGCCCGAAAAAGAAGAAAAAGAGGCCCAAGACCAACAAGGTGCCAAGCCCGCGAGCCCCGGGAGGCCATCCACGCTCCGTGTGGAGCCGCCCGCTGCACCTCCTGCTTTTGCGGATGTTCCGGCTGCCGGTCTGCCCTCGGGTGCCAATATTCCCAGTGGTGGTACTTCCCAAGATTCTCAGAAGACTCGAAAAGGATATCGAGATGCTAAATATTCCCACAACCGCCTGTGGTAATTGTATTTGTTTACTTTTGTCGATGTTACTATATGTTGGCTCAGAAATCTGACGCTCCGTATGCACCCGCTGTCACTCACTAAAGAGGAATCCACTAACGGTACTGTATCAAGGCGGGTGCACACAGAACTATCTGAACAATAGTATCATATCTTGTAAACGGTATGAAGTCAACAATATGCTAAACCGAATAACCCCATATCTGTATCTCTGGGCGGAAAGCGTCGTCCCGCGTCTCAAACGCGCGTGCTACCGAGCCCTCTCCCCTGCGCTGTCGTAACTTGCTTACTCATATTCCAGTGTCTGGTACACTTTATACTATAAAATTTTAATCATTCATTGGCCTAATATACACAGCAATTTTAAAGTACATTAGTGTTAAGTTACTGAATGACGTGTCATGTCGCTGACGAACGCGACTGTTGTACTTGAGGGCGGCATCGACTGTGTCAATTTAATAATAAACTTTGTATATCATACAACTTTGTTTCATTTTACAGCTCGCTGAAAATAAAGAATTGATAACCTTTGTACCCACTTTCTTACTTTGTCGACTTAACTGTATACATCTATTGTCTTTATACTTAATTTTTATGGTTCAGTAAATTTAGTGATATGTCGACTTTTAAATTTTTCAATTTTTGCCAATTTTATACATTAACGACCAAAATTTATCTCAATTACCTTCCAGCGTATTGTTGTAATATATACAAGTACAAATGATTTTAATTAAAGTCTTATGGATTTTCCTTATATACTATTTCTCGTAGATATGTACACTTTTTGACTGTCAGATACAATTTGAAAACTGGAAGTATAGTCTCTTGCCATGAAACTGTAATGTTGTAAAAGGCGTCAGCAGCTATACCTTTGATAGTAAATTGATGCGGTAGGCGGTAAAGTGGCGACCTGAAGCCTTGTTGATGTCGTGTTTTTAGTAATAGTAAATATTTACTTTCAATAAGTTACAACAAACATCATAGGTACAAGAAAGTAGTCACAAAAATATGAAACAGAAAGTACCCATGGTAAGATCTAACTTGTGTTATAGGTATCAGGGAACAGCAAGTGTCCATAAAGTTTGACAATTGTTAGTTCATGCAACCTCATATTGTTTGTATGTTCAAGTAAATATATATATATGTGTGTGTATTTTTTGTGTGAGTTTACGTGTGTGTTTGTGTGTGGTGTACGTATGTATATTTTTTATCTGATCAGCAATAAGCTTTTATGTGATTACTTTGTTGATAAGTCTTGAAGCTGATCTGAAGATAGCCTTTAAATAGGAAGGTAGTAGTCCTGTCTCAGAAACAGTATACACTAGATCCATTACAGAAAGAATAATGAATCCAACTGGTAGAATGAATTTGAGCACAGTAGTAGATATGTATTGCGGAAGGAAGGCAGTAGGCACTGATAGATTCTGCTCGATTACTTCACCATCCTCTTTGCCAACGATGTGACGGGGCCCTCTAAGGTTCTATCTGAAAGCTTTGACTTCCTGCCCCTGCGCTAGAGTTCACAAAATTGTATACCTTCTTTCCTGAGGATCCGAATACGAGTACATTTCGAGGTTCTGGTTCACGTCTGTTGTGATTTCTACGGCAGCGAATAAATTTTCCAGATTTGATTGGACGTTTCAGATCTTATATTCTGAAACAAAATTCTAACTTGGACTTCATCGAAGCCTCGGATAGGTCGGTGATCGCTTCTTGTCCGTTATAATGAAACCAATCTTATTTTTGGTCACGGTAACGGGGCTTTGCCATATCCATCTCTTTTGGAGCTGTTTCTTAAGGAAAGAATTTATCAAGAAGAGTCCCTCATTTACTAGGAAGTTGGCTAGCACTTACTTCTATAATTCCTGCTTCCAAATCCATCAGATCCTATTACTGATTCGCTACAAATCTATACTCCTTCTTTAATGTTGATGTCATCGAACATGTCCTCGTCATCTGTGTGTGTAGGTCGGCGCGTACAGTTGCACAGCCATCTCTCTTTGAGCTTGAAAATGAGGTACCTTTCCCTGTTCGACGACGTATGGTAAAACCAATTTACACAACGTTGTCAAAAAGGGACTTGTTTACCAAACACCAAACTCTACCTTAAGATTATTGGTCTCACTTACTCGTGGAAGTAGTTACATTAGATGGTCTAGGAAAAGAAATAATTGTACTTATGTTGTAATTATTTATCCTAGGTGGACTTTAATTTATATTTCTTTACAATTTTTAATAAGCCTAAATTTTGGCACGACTCGATGGTTATTTTCTCCTCTTTTTTTCAGACTTCACATAATCCTAGGAGGTGCCACTTTATTTCCCCGCAAGTTACGTCTCTAGTTGTGCCAGATGTGAGTCTAACTGTAACGTGCGTCCGTTGTAATTTGCCAGGATCAGTCGATTGTGTTGGCCTCCCGTAAACAGGAGATTCTTCACACCACCTTTTCTTTTTTTTTTTTTTTAACGTGAAAACCCTTCGGGCCGTCACCCCACCGGGGTTACGGCGGGGTGGTGTATCGGAATCGGACCGACTAAAACCACACGGTGTGCCACTGCGCCTGATATAGGAGTGATCCGGGAATAGCTGCTATTACGACATCCAGTTTTTCACACCACCTGCTCCAACGTTACAGTGGCCGCCATCATAACTAGGAATAACGCGGCCACTGAGTACCTATTAGGGACCGTTTTACGTCTGCAATGGGAAGTTTTGCCCACAATCACCACGCTAGGCAGGCAATTTGGCTATCGCAAATTATGTCTTGTTCACTTGGTGACACAGCTGCCTGTAATATCATATAACGAATATAAATGTTGAATAGTTAACATGGATAGATTTTTCATACATTCAATTCGAATTAAGAAATTACTCTGGTCTACATTAATTTTAGTGCTTGGGATATTAAACTTCATTTTAAGTATATCCCACATGGTGATCTTAAAAATGCTACTGGTATATTTCTATTAGCTTTAGTTCATCAAATAAAAGAAACCCACTTTTTACTAGAATTTCAATTTATTTTTGCATACAACATTAAGAGTTGCTTTTAAAGTAATTTTGTGGAATGAAACAGTCTTGGTCATTCACATATAGTTAATAATAGTAACAATTAGCCAGTACTTACCCGTCTGCTTTGATATCTTTTTTTATTTTTTATTTGAGAGCCTGCCAAAGTGACTACTCTGCCTGATGGAAAGCATGAATAGAATCCAAAAGTTGTAGTCACCATAGTCATTGCGAATGCTGACAATGTAGTATGATGACCCACACTATGGCGGCCTATTAAGATGCTTTTTTTCGCCTCACTTGGGGACGTAATAGGCATGACAGACATCGTAGCATCGTAGTGTACAGACTTAGTACGACAACTGTCACCCCTGCATCAATGGGCCTCCGGTCTCGCACTCACCAACGAAACACGACAGTACGAATGTTGTCACTAGGTAAATCTTCTGTGGGAGGGTAGTACTGCCCCGGTTGAGCCGGCTCGTTCATGCTGAAATCAGCGTGGTTCTACTACCTGTCTATATCTAATATCTACTCTTTATCGTCTTTGTCTCGGTGGAATCGTTCTCCTTATTCTTCTCTAAGATCCCTAAAATTATGTTCAAAGTGATCTGTATAACTATAGACAGTGTAATTTTATACACGTGTGACAGCTAAAATTTTTGAGGTGAATTTACATTGAGAGATTTTTTGTTGATATCCACTATCTTGACAACATACAAAAGCAACAATCGTCGTAATTATTTTTTGTTCTCGCCAAAATGCCTTGCCAGCGTTGAGACAAATATTCAACACAAATTTGAAAACCCTATGAGGCACCCATACTATCTTGATGTCGGATTCAATGGTGACGTAAGTAAAATACAAGAAATTCGGTCTGTAATCAATTTCCACTGATGTTTCAATATGTATGCACCACAAATATAACGAAACAAATCAAGCTTGTAACACAACATCTTAAATGTACGTGTTGTTGTTATTGCAGCAATTTATATTTATAAGCAGAATTAGCAAAAAGTAAAAATCAACATAGAAGGGAAACTAGAGCTGATAGGTTGAAGCGACGTGTAGCAATATGTCGTACGCTACCGACCTAATCGACTACAAACGCAAACAAAGCTACACCAATTATTATTTTTTTGTAGGCCTGTTTTAGAATTGTGTTTTTGTGTGCCTATGTGTGCGTGTGTATTATGATGGGTTAGGTGGATTATTTTCAGTGTAAAGGAGGCGTTCCATATCTTGTAGTTTTTAGTTAAAAACCAATTTTCTAATGTTTACTTGAGAGAGGCACTGGTTAGAATACAGATTTAATTCTTTGTTAAATTTGTTGTGTTTAGTTGAGGGTCGTGGAAACAAAGAAATTTCTTAGCAAATATTTGTATTTGTAATGCTAATATATTCAGTTTTTGTGTCTTTACGGCACAATAGGAAACTGAGTCGTTTTATGATGGAGTACTGTGCTTAGGATGTACTTAGTCTGGCCATAAATACTGTTACACTTAATTATAAAAGAATATTACATTTGAATTTCGAATCTGTCATTTTTATACGATTGTTCATTGTGTTTTCTCATTTTGGCGCCAATACATTGTAAAATATTTTGCGATATTAAAATGGTGTGGGGTGATAAAGAGAACCGAATCGCTGTGATAGCATTACACAAAGTAGGTATGGAGCCAAATGCAATTTTTAAAACTCTCCATACACTTGGTATTAGTAAAATGTTTGTGTACCGGGCTATTAATAGGTACAATGAGACCTCCTCTGTTTGTGACAGAAAAAGATCTGGCCGTCCACGTAGTGTTCGTACGAAAAAGGTGGTCAAAGCAGTAAGGGAAAGAATTCGAAGAAATCCTGTCCGAAAGCAAAAGATTTTATCTCGGGAAATGAAGATAGCACCTAGAACCATGTCGCGTATTTTAAAAGATGACTTAGGACTTGCAGCCTATAAGAGACGCACTGGCCATTTCTTAACTGATAATTTAAAGAAGAATAGGGTGGTAAAATCGAAACAACTACTGAAGCGGTACGCAAAGGGAGGTCACAGAAAAATTTTGTTTACGGATGAGAAAATTTTTACAATTGAGCAACATTTTAACAAACAAAATGACCGTATTTATGCTCAAAGCTCTAAGGAAGCTTCCCAATTAGTCGACAGAGTGCAACGTGGACATTATCCGACTTCAGTGATGGTTTGGTGGGGTGTTAGCTATGAAGGAGTGACTGAGCCATATTTTTGTGAAAAAGGTATCAAAACATCGGCACAAGTGTATCAAGATACCATTCTTGAGAAGGTAGTTAAGCCCCTTAACATCACCATGTTCAATAACCAAGTATGGTCCTTCCAGCAAGACTCGGCGCCGGGTCATAAAGCTCGGTCCACGCAGTCTTGGTTGGAATCGAACGTTTCGGACTTCATCAGAGCTGAAGACTGGCCGTCGTCTAGTCCCGATCTTAATCCGCTGGATTATGATTTGTGGTCAGTTTTAGAGAGTACAGCTTGCTCTAAACGCCATGATAATTTGGAGTCCCTAAAACAATCTATACGATTGGCAGTGAAGAATTTTCCCATGGAAAGAGTGCGTGCTTCTATTGATAACTGGCCTCATCGTTTAAAGGACTGTATTGCAGCCAATGGAGACCACTTCGAATAAGCTTTTTATATTTTTAATTGTTTTATATTTATGTATTAAACTGACACACTGTAAAAGTAATAAATGTTATTTGCAGTTAACAATTTTCTTTTTTCTTTATTACAATATTTATGGCAAGACTAGGTATAGCTGTCTCACCGACAGCATCTCATAGTATATATATAAAAAAAATCTGTTGAGAATAAGACCGCGTTGCGCTCTTTCCAATTTTAGAATTGTAGTCTTAGAATCTTCGCTGCAAGTGGAAATGCAATACGACAGAAGTGACAAAGAGTAAATTAGACTCCTTTGACAACCTGAGCTACCGCTACATGCCGAAGATTCTTATATACGAATAAGAATAAGTTTTTTGATCTGTCAGTAAGTCTATGTGAGGAGTAAAATTCAAATTGTTATCTAGTCGCACCCAGATATCTAATAGTATCTGCACTTGCTAGGTTAGAGCAAGAACTGGGCACAGTTTGGTTAGGACATAAACGAGCGATCAGGTGATATGAGTCTGGATTGCTGCATAGTTTACATTGTTTGAAGAACTTGGTAAATATGTTGTCCTTACCAACAGCCGAGCCTACCTGAAACGTCACGAGTAGTGTTTTGACCTCACGCTCCTCAGTATCAAGTATGTAGAACGTATTCGGCCATGTAGAATAATAATGGCAGGGTTTCTTAAAGTAGAGTCCACGGACCCCCAGGGGTCCGTGGCGTATGTGTCAGGGGTCCGCGGTAGCTTAGTTAAACCTTAACATACTCATCAGGAAATTATTTAAGCATGGGCCAGCGAATTCAATTATAATTCATAAGTACAGGCACGAACAGATCGACTTATAAACTTTGATTGTAATATAACGCAAAGGAACAAGGTGAATGTAGGTGTACGTTGTGTCTTGTCGGTACTTGTCGACCACTTGACTGGTAGGGTTAGGATGCAGCGTGCAGAAGGGGGCGGGGGATGGGAATACATTTTTTGAAAGATAAAGCAAATTCTCTCCATGAATACGTTGAGCGCCAAGATTTTGCACAAAGTCTAGCGTACTTGGCAGATATATTCAATCACTTGAACGAGATTAACTTGTCTCTTCAAGATCCTGCTGTAACCATCGTGGAAGCGTCTGAACGATTGAAAGGTTTTTTAGGTAAATTGCCTCTTTGGATAAGGAGGGTAGAAGCAAATAACTTTGCAAATTTTCCGATGTTGGGTTGCTGGCACACGGTGAAAGAAACACTAATAAAATGGTTCAAAAAGAAGTTTCAAAGCATCTGGAAACATTGCGAATGTCTTTTGAAGGTTACTTCAGCTCATAACAGCTTGATAAAGAAACATGGGTGCGTAGTCTGAGTCTAAAAGATCTTAGTGAGTTTTGGTGTTCTTTGAGCCAAGCTTACCCTCTTCTCGTCACGCGAGTTATGTCCGTTCTGATACCATTTGCTACTACGTACCTGTGTGAAGCAGGATTCTCCGTTCTAGTTTCGATTAAAACAGAATCGCAATCGATTGAACGTCGCAGATGACATGAGGCTTGCCTTGTCAAAGACTATTCCACAATTTAACCTTCTTGTTGAGGCCAAGCAGCAGCATCCTTCTCATTAACGTTAACAGTGTAATTAGACTAACAAAAAGAGTGTTTTTTAATAAAATACATAGTTATTACATAAATAAGGTTTGTTTTCTTTTTCTAACATATTATTTGACAGGGGTCCGTGGAGGTTTTAAATTCTGGAAAAGGGTCCGTGACTGCTAAAAGTTTAAGAAACCCTGAATTATGGTGTGCGTATTGTATTGATGGTTGGTGACGGATATTTGTTCGTAATATAGGCAAGTGATGCGTCCGCAAGGTTTTTTCTATATTAGCAAAATACCTGTTGACATTACTTACTGATTGTTGGGGAAGAACTGAGGTATCAGGTAGGTTAATAGAAGTCATCCTTGAAATGAATGCTAGTGATTCTTTATTACTTGCTATAGCTTTTTAATGGCCTTAGCGGCCTCTCTCAATTCTGCGTGTTCATACTATTTGATTTTTTAAATATCTTAGTCCAGAAGTTTCTATTTCCCTTGTATGTAATTAAAGTATGGAGTTCTCTGGTGAGTCTTAGTTTTTTAAGCATTCCATCTCGGTTACACATACTTCAATATGTTCTAATGGTCATCGACGGTTTAAGCAACTGTTTCTGGACAGCAGGTAGGTTTACTGTTGTAGATAAGGTGTACAATTTTCATTATAGTACCGATGAAGTAATCGATAATAAGCATCCCTAGATTCATATATAGGAAAAAGGTTCATATTCTTTATAATTGATTTTTATGAGTTTATTGCACCCTCAGACAGATTCCTTTCAGACAGCATCACCGGGTCTATCACAAAAAAAAGTCGATTATTATCGCAAGTGGTAGTCGTTTCGTCTAAATCATGTGGTCTGGCGCAGGAGCAGGGTCGTGATGTGTCAAGACGGAGTCATTTAAATCGTAAAGGGATTGACCTAATAATTTCTAAATCAGAGACCCCATCGGGTACGTTTTAATGGCTACGGCGCAGGTAACGTTGTACGCAGACTGGATTCCATCAGATTCGTGACCACAAAGCAGTTCCTGCCACCTTACACCGTACACGTGAATCGGTAGGTTCGCCTACGGATCCACGATCCACGGAATACTCATTCTATACTTACGCCAAGTAACACTAGTAAGAAACAAAATGGTAGACTGATAAATAATATACATTTATCTATAATATGTATGCATTTAGATATATTTAAGCATGTTTATTGGTAGTCTGGTTAACATAGTACAAGCTTTGCCTAATTCAGAATCAGGCAACAGTGCGTGAGAGGTGTGAGGTGTTATTATGATTATTATTAATAATAATAAATCAACGCACAGATTTAATTGTTTTATTGATTTATATAAATTGCCTCAGATCAAGCATTTTTACATTTTGGGAATTTTGTTATTCATCAGCCTAACCAGGTGTCGTCATGTTAATACTATATATCACGTAACACGCCAGGTGTTAGGTAATCGCCACGTGCCCACGGTGCCTTTAATATATGAACGCGTAATGTGTTTGAAATACATACATAAAACTAATAGAGCGAACCCACGCCCACCAAGGGGCGGGACGGGAGATGTAACCTTCCCGTATCGCACGCTCACCACGTTCAATAACCAATAATTACTCTATCTGTCACAGCTTTAGCTTTTGGCTAAACATTAATCTCTAAACCGCAAACACAAATTACATTTCAGTTTGTTACGGGTGTATATAATAAATACAATTCATAAGGGGGTCAGTGACCCCAACCGTGGTGTCGCTGACCCCCGTTCAAAACGACACGAACGAGTCGTGTAATATATAATCAATATAAATAAAATGAAAACCTATAGAGAAGGCGCCCAGGCAGTTCCTACCTAAGCGGCACATTAACTATTATGTCTAATATTCACCTATTTAGCACAAGGAATATCTCGGTGCTGACATAACACTTGACCACCGATATGCACGTGTATAGAGCCCCGTAGCACATGCTTTATTTTGGTAGCATTTACTCTAATATAAGACAGTCTTAATTCTTAAAAAGAGCGAATCTCTAAAACAAAAAGAACTTATAAAATGCAATATAAAATAATAATGTAATCATATTTAATCAATACAATGTGAATATAAGCCAGAATAATGTAATAAATGAATAAATACTATTTCATTTCGTTAGAGAAACTCAATAACACTTTTTTTTACGAAAGCCTACCAAAGTGACCCTATCCTGCCTGATTAAAAAGCAGGAATAGAATCCAAGAGTGGTGGTAATCATTATGGTATGAAATTACGAGGAAATGAAAAGGTTCCACGGGAATCATCTAGCGAGTCTATGCATTGAAATTAATATCACTCAGTTTCTACAATATATTTGCTACAAGTTATGTCAAACAATAGGGTTTAAAACTAGGAATCGAATTCAAAATAAATTATATCGTTTGAATCATTAAATAGTACAGTTTTAAGTACAGTCAGACGTTTCCTCCATCATAGATTTAATGTGTTTACACTCAACAATGAAATACGATAACGTCACGCCTTTCTATTTCATATGAAAATGTACTGCGTTTTGACGTCTATTTGACAATGTGACTTGTCAGTCATCTATCTCATTCAGGTGGTTTGTGAAATTCGTGAATTCTCATGTGGACGTGTGGTCAAGTGCAATGCGAGCCAATACGGTGACCCCCGGCCTAAATGTATGAAAGCAATTATAATCTAGCTTGCTTCAGGCTTGCCCGGTTAATACCTCACACAGTTAATTCGACTACATATAAGCTTAAACAAACTTAGAATTTATTTTACTTGTCGATCACAAACTGGTCAAGACGACAATCTCTGCGCCCTTGACTATCGACGGTGGACATAGGCGTAACTATCGCCAGGTGAGTTAAAACGGCATCCTGAAGGTGTGATATGGAGTTGCGGACGCAAACCGCCGCACAGCCAACAACCAATTACAACGCGAATGTCTTACAATTAGTTTCCTGTGCACCTTCATAAACTACTCCTAAAATATGAAGGTATATACTGCACAAGAAGTATGTCAAATCATTAAAAACTTATCGGAATTATTTAATTGAATGATATTTAATATTATATAATGGAAGCCTCATCAAAAGCATGTGGCGCTAGTGACGTGCCGGTATCCGCGAATATCCGAGGGCGATCATATCAGTTACTCTTTGGCGGATTTTAAACAAATTACACAGATAAATTTAACATTTCCAGATACTGTTTGACCATCTTTCTAAGACTGAATCTTAAATTTTCAACTGTCATTTCGAAGTCACACGTATAGCGATTATTAGATGGAACTTACAATCTTTGTTCGCGGATCTAAACCACCGGCACATCACTAGTGATTACTACAAGAACGCATGTACAATATTAACACATCAATGCACAAAATGAACTTTTTAAATAACAATTAGAGGTAGTTCTTGAGTAATACCGCAACAATGACTCGTGGAGACAGTCACAATGTGGTGTAATTGGTTAATTCATAGCACCGTACAGAAATTGCACCCAGTAACAGCAAACATCTTTTACGGAGCAGATGAATATAGCGAGCCAGGGTAGAAGTGGATGTTTCTGCTGAGGTAGAGCGTCGTAGAGGTGTGCAAACACCTTCAGCATCCATTCTTCTCTGGAACCGTCTCCACTTGCCAATGATTTGAGTCTATTCTTGGATGACTGGACTCGATGGAAGTACAAATACAAGCCGGAGTAATCCTTACGAGTAACTTTAGATGGTATTTATGTACAATTACTAAGTTTCGCCCCCACATCAGTAACACTGAGTACTACACATCTATATAATTAATGTTTTCTTCATAATACTATCCTTGTTGGGTTTGTGTTCGTCGTGATCTTTAGCCGTAGGCGAGGAGATAGTCGTCGCGTGTAAGCAGGCTAAGGGCAGTGGGTAGGCGGAACACTATTTGCGTATCTTGGCTGCATTGTCGGCGTTCTCCTTGAGAATCTTGGATTTCAGGTGGTCCTTATATTTCAGGATGCCACCCTCCCATTTTGTGACGGTGCCGTTTTCGCATATCCAAATTTCTTCAGCAACCTGATAACAAAAAGAAAATTAGGGTTAAAATCTAAAGTAAATTCGTTTGCTTGTTGTCGTCATCAATGACGACTTGTCCAGTCATCAATGGATACCTATCAAAATCTAGTAAAAATAGGCTAGATGACACCTTAGTCAAATTAGTTACTTTTTATCATCTGTCAAAACGACAATTTTGTATAAAAAATGTACCAAATACCAAATTGTGACGTCACTGTTTTAGACTACTCAATTGAACAATATATTTCACTGTATGTTTGATTTAAATTTGTAATAATAATAAAAAGCTATGTCACTTGTATTTTCCGAAATGTTTCGAAATATTAGTTTTAATGAAGAACCTAAGAACCCAATTATAGAAGTTAATAACAGCCAACTTTTATTCTTCAATCGAGCTAAAGTTCGATAGTATTGAATAGAAACGCAATTGTATTGAAATTCTAGAATGGACAGAGAATCTTTGAAAGTAGTATCATTTTAGTCTCGGCAATAGTAAGATACATATTTTAATGGTCTGAATTGGAATTCTATGGCAATTACACTCCTGTTTTGGTATGTAATAGGCAATAAGTGGCTAGGACATAGACATTAGCTATTCACTACAACCAGTGAAACTTGAATGGATAAGGCAAATGCAGTGTCGTATAACTTCAATCAAACATTTACTTGTTAAAGTGGATTAGGACGACTGGAGTGTACACTACTATTGATGGGGCCATAGTCTCTTAGGATACATATTTTATTATTATATTATATTTGAATGCCGTGGAATATTCTAGTTTCACGTGTCATAACGGATTAAGAGTACAGCGTCACCACTCCTATTTATCCCATGGGTATCATAGGAGACAACTAAAAAAAATTATGTATATTAAAACAATACTAATCCGCCAGGCTATGTCCAGCAGTAAACTGCCAAAGGTCATCATCATCAATAAGGTTACCCTACCAGTTCTAGTCACCGGCTAACTGAGCATTACACACTATAATATTCCAATTATAAATACCTGGTTGATAAGCCTGAAGTCGTGACTAACAAGCACCATGCCACCATCGAACTCGTTGATGGCATCACCGAGAGCGTCAATCGTCTCCATGTCCAAGTGATTGGTCGGTTCGTCGAGGAGCAGCAGGTGCGGGGTCTGCCAGGCCAGCCACGCAAACACCACGCGACAGCGCTGTCCGTCAGACAATTGGCGCATCGGACACACCTGGACAATCGTAAACAGGATATTTATTTACTTGATACTCAACTCATTTAAAACTATTAATTGATCAAAGTATTTTTAACTGGGCAAGTGTTAGATTAGAATAGTGCTATGGCTGCTGAATGCCAGATTCCCTCCGTTGCTCGAGATTTTTTTGTAATTGTCTAGGTGACCTGTGCAACCTTGATAAGAATATGGAGCGTCACCATCTTTATTCGTCTCGTCCTGTAGTCGATTCTTAAGATATCCCTTAAGAATCGACTAAACGAGCAAACTTCCTCCGCAGAACAATCTCTATACTTTATACCTCTGGCTGGTACGGCACCAGTCTCCCTAAGGAGAGGTCTATATCCAGCAGTCAAATGCCAGGGGTTTGTTGATGATAACGCTGATAGAACAGTCTAATAACAAGATGTAGTACAAAGCCACCCACACACCTGTTGTCTTCCGGTGAGGCCATACCGCCCGATGATCTTTCTCATCTCTTCACGCTCGCGTACTTCAGGGAACTGCTTCATCATGTAGTCGAGCGGCGAGAGGTCGAGGTCCAGCAGTTCGTGCAAGTGTTGGTGGTAACGACCGATGCGCAAGTGAGAGTTTTTGCGAATCATGCCTATCGAAGGCACCAACTGAAATAGGCATACATCGATATTAACATCCTGTTATCCATATTAATATTATAAATTCGCAAGTAACTCTGTCTGTGACACTTATATGACTAAACCGCTGCACCGATTTGTTAATACTTACCAGATTACTTCCAAAAATGAACAAATTTTCTATTATACCACCTTCTTAAGGCACAACTTTTATAAAATTCTACTGTGGTTAGGTACACCCATGTATTACAAGATTGGTGGACACTTATTACACGAACAAAAATAATACTCACATCACCATACAATAACTTGAGTAAAGTGGACTTGCCAGCTCCATTAGGGCCGACCAGCGCCAGCCGAGTGTCCAAATCAATACCAAACTCTAAATTCTTGTAGATCCAGGGGCTCGTGTCTGTATATCTGAATGAGACATTCTGTAACAAATAATAAAAATTTATAACATTTACAATTAAATTTTACCTAAACTTTAGTGAAAAAAGCCAAAGTGACTCTACTCTGCCTGATGGAATGCATGCATAGAGCGTGAATAGAATCCAAGAGTCGTGGTCACCATACTCATTGCAAATGCAGACAATGCAGGATGGTGACACACTATGGCAGCCTTGATACTTTTTCACACCCCGCTTGAGGATGTAAAAGGCATGACAGTCATCATGACAGTGTAAGGATTACACAGTTACCACAGTAACTGTCACCCCTGCATTAATCCTTGTGTATTTCGATTAATACCCAGGTTAAACCAATTAATAAATTTATTTTCTAATCTCAGATGATTTCATTGTTTTTATATATACAGTCTAGTTACTGAACTTCAATTTAAGTTACATACAAGCAAAGCCACGTCTATTTCCCATTGGGGTAGGCAGAGATAATTGATCTCCACTTACTATAGTTCTCATACACGTCTTTTGCTTCGTCCACGTTCCTCAATCACTGTCCTTCTTCAGGACATCACCAATTTGGTCGGTAAATGGCTGTTGTGGAAGTCCTTTTCTAACACATTCACAGACACATTCGCTCTATAAATTTCTTTCATGAGGCTTTTATCAACCATCATCTCTACTCGATCAAACTATCGAAGCAGCTATTTTCAAATGTCGTCTAAAGTACTGTTATACAATAGGAAACATTGTTTGTATCACTTCAGTATTAGTTACTCAATATCTACCAACTTGTTGTAATAGCACCACTACTTTAGTGTTGGCAGATATTTCGTTATTGTGATTAGATATTAACTTTTGTGATTGTCGCCATCTTGAGTTTTTTCTAACCATTGTGATTCCTAAACGTTCAGTTGCCGATTTATTTTTGTAGTGAAGAGTAAGTTTTATAATCACTATTTTATAATTTTAGCTCTGAATTCTCTAAGAACATAAGTTATCATGGAATCACAATTTTTCAAGTGAAACTGCTAACATGTGGCATATTTTATTTTCTTGTGTATCTGAGTTGTCACATGACTGTTTCAGCATGTTTCAAAAATCTAACTGCATTTTGCTGCTGCATATTTGAACATTACATTTTGACTCAATCTAGTTACATAATGTAATTCTACAGTGTTGCGTAAGCCTTTGTGATAAGTAAACACTTTTACAGTCTATCACTTTTGTATAACGCCAAGCCAAGAGTTGTAACCAGTGCGGAAGCACAGGTAATCAATATGGTATGGTATACACATTTGCAGGGGTGTATTGTTTATGGTATTGTTTGTTTTGTTATAATATTTATTATTATTCAATTTTTTATTTTCTTTAATAACCCTGTAGTGTGCACGAATGTGTTGCCATTGCAAGGGTACCATCTGAAAATCAGCGCTGTACAGACACATACAGACACTTATAGTGAACCACTTGTTTAACATATTACATTGTTTTTATTATTCTGTTTTATTTTAAATTATTATTGTTACTTTTAGTGCCATTTGTTTGGTATTTTGTGGGCTATAAATAAGTAAGTTTCATTTAATTTTCTTGCACAAATTATGTAGTATCTATTATTAAGATCTTAACTTTCGTTTCTTATCACTTTATTCTTCTCCTTTTTCATCTCAGCCAAAAGACGTCCAATGCTGAATATACAACTCCCCCAAGGTACTCCACAACAGCTGGCCTTGTGCCACTCGCATCCAGTAATTGCCGCGACCTTCACCAGGTCGTCGGACTATCTTGTGGGGCCCCCCACACCTCCCAACTCTAAAACTTTACGGTCCTATCGGCCATCGTTCTGTGTGTAATGTACTCTGCCCATTGCCACTTAAGTTTAACAATTTTACTTTAAAATGGTGGACTTTGGTTCGTCTACAAATCTCCTCATTCCTGAATCGATCACGCAAAGAAACTCTGAGCATTGCCCTCTCCATTGCGCTTTGGGTAACTTTGAGCCATTTTTTTCACTTTATTATACACCGAGTAAAAAATAACTTATGAGACAACTAGACACAAGCGGTGAACTTTTCGCTTAGAGGCAACCTCTTACATGATCGCGTAAATGGTATGGGGTAGTAATATTATTATTTAGAAACAAAAATAGTTAATAAGACGGCATTTGCCTAAGTGTACGGTACCTGGACCATGATGACAGGTGGTGGCACCTTCCCGCACGATGGGAAGTAGAAGTTGAGGATCTTATCGTCGATAACTTTCTCAGTGAGGCCTTGGGCTACCATTTTAGCCAGGGTCTTCTCCTTGGACTGCGCTTGACGAGCCAACTTTGCGGAACCGTGACCGAAGCGAGCAATATAGTTCTATAACAAAAGATAAATGTTACATTATAAAGTATTTACAAATGTTAGGATAAAATGTGTTCGTCGAGCGTTGAAGAGTAGTTATTTTGGCCAGAGCGTGATGTTATACGGCAATTTGTTTACCATAAAATAAGTTGTAGTAACGTGTGGAATCCCCCTAGGGCCGTCACCCCACCGGTGTTTACGGCGGGGTGGCGTGTCGGAATCGGACCGACTAAAACCACACGGTGTGCCACTCTGCGCCTGACATACGAGGGATCCAGAAACAGCTGTTATTACGACATCCAGATCAAAATAGGTTGTAGTGACCCAAGAAATAGGTTGTAGTGAGCTAAGAAATAGGTTGTAGTGACCCAAGAAATAGGTTGTAGTGACCCAAGAAATAGGTTGTAGTGAGCTAAGAAATAGGTTGTAGCGAGCCAACCTTAAAAAATAGAAACATGTTGTCCCTTATTTTTGCAATTTTAAAGGAGTACAATTCTTTCATACATTATTTCTGCAACAGTTTTTATTGATACAATACTCCTTTAGGTTATAGACTGAGGTTATATAAACTATGGTGTACCTCTGTAACTGGGTTATGATACTAAAAGAATTTTTCAAATCAGATCGAATCGAAGACCGGAGGCCCATTGGTGGCATTTAGTGGCTCGATAGGAGTGGTACTACACCGTCACAAAATATCGATGTTCAAAATATTTTTTCGGTGTATTTTTCACCAAATGAGCAAGAATATTACGCCTATTTCCTATATCCCTATCAAAATATCGCCACTAGTAACGGTATTTGGAATTAATCTATAATATGAACAGCATATTATAGACAAATTAAATCCAGATACAGAACAGAACAATTTACACTCTGTGGGAATCTGTGGCAATTTTGCTAGGTAGTAGAGTCACGCTGATTTCAGCACGAGTGGGCCGGCTCGACCGGGGTAGTACTACCCTCTCACAGAAGACCAACCTCAAGCGCCAGCATCCGTGTTGCCGTGTTTAGTTGGTGAGTGTGAGACCGGATGCCCATTGATGCAGGGGTCACAGTTATCGTGGTAACTGTGTAAGCCTTACACTGTCACGATGACTGTCATGCCTTTTACGTCCCCAAGCGGGGTGTGAAAAAGCATCTCACAAGGCCGCCATAGTGTGGGTTACCATACTGCATTGTCTGCATTTGCAATGAGTATGGTGACCACAACTCTTGGATTCTATTCATGCTTTCCATCAGGCAGAGTAGTGTCACTTTGGCAGACTCTTAATATAGAAAACAAAAGAATCGGTTCCCAAGGTTAACACGTTGAATGAAATAAACAAACTGATATCAGATTAGTGTAGATGAGTGTGTTTGTATTCTGTTAGAAACTTTACAAACCCAGACTACTTTTGATGGTATAACACTGCCGACAAGGTAGTTTCTGAGCCATCTAGTATAACACAATTCAGAACACAGACCACCATTATAAAAGTAAGTATAGTACCTTCATGTGCGCGATCTGATCCTGTTCCCAATTGTACTGTTTCATCTGGTTCTCGAGCAGTTCCATGCGAGTGCGCACGAACGCCTCATAGTTGCCCGTAAAGTATTTGAGGCGTCTTTTGCTCATGTGGACGATGTTTGTGCACACGCCGTTCAGGAAGTCCTGCGAGTGTGATATCAGCACGAGGATGCGTTTGTAGCTGGAATATTGAGGCAATGGTAAGATTAGGAGGAAAACATGTTTGACAGTTTTATTTTTTTAAACATAAATACCAATATAAATCGCGGGAGACTTTACAAACACGTATGAAATGGCGCAAAAAATACCCACTTTTAGAATAATAAGTTCTGAAGCATATACATATCCGATGTGGGGATCGAACCCATAACATTCAGTCAACCGTGCTTTACAAGTAGGTACTGCTATATTAGTGCTGATATCTGTGTAGTAACAAATTAAGAATATCATCAACCCTATTCATCTCATGTCGTGCGAATCGACTAAGAGAACACATCACTGCAAAGAGAAGGGCACTGAATTGAATTGAAACAAACTTTGCACCAACCCGTGAAGTATAATAAACCAAAATCTCCTTTCTAAAGAGGGGTTTATATACATACATTAAGAATAGGGTTAAGTTGCCCTTCAAATTGTATATTATATCTAATTTATATCATGTTAACTGAATGGGTGTGTTAATTTAGAAAAAGCCATTTCAACATAGTTATTACTAGGTTGTTGGTAGTACTAAACAAATTAAGAAAATGAGCTAAATAATAAAATTGAACCACCAGATATCAACACAAACAATCTGGTAATTTTCTTCAAGTTTACTCATAAGTTAGTGCCACTTTTCTGTATGGAATAGAAGCCACACCATATGGTGGGTCACCATACTGCATTGTCTGAATACACAAAGAGTGTGGTGACCACTACTTTTGGATTCTATTCATACTTTCCACCAGGCAGAGTAGGATTTGTCGTTTAAGGTGGATCACTTACAAATCTAATTATTGACTTGCTATTCAAATTTTGTATCAGTGTAGTTATGAAATAACAACAATTGTCGAACAATCCCGTTATGGAATGAGCTCCCTGCCGAGGCTTTCCCTGGGAACTACAGTATGGGGTTCTTCAAGAAGGGGGTAAATAGGTTTTTAAGGGTCGGCAGCGCGCACGTGATGCCCCTGGTGCCGCAGGCGTCCATAGGCTGCGATAACCGCTTACCATCAGGCGAGCCGTATGCTTGTTTGCCACCGTCGTGGTATAAAAAAAGTTATATTAAAGATATACGTACTGTTTAAGTTCTTCTTCGAGCCACACACAGGCGTCGAGGTCAAGATGGTTGGTCGGTTCGTCGAGGAGCAGCAGATGTGGTTTCACGTATAGCGCACGAGCTAACGCTATACGCATGCGCCAACCTGACGGAAAAAATAACGATGTAATACATTATGACATCACAAAAGCAATGGGCGACGAGTGCCTGGTGGTGGTGATGATGATATGAAACATTATCTTCGTAGCTCGAAAATGATAGAGTTACATATACGAGCAGAATCTGATGTGAGGTGATGGTCAAAGGTTCAAATAAAGGAGTGTGGTGAAACGAGTTTTGTTTTATGGAAACAATCAAAACTGAAGATTTTGAGAGAATTATAAAAAAAAAAGAAAAGAAAAATAGCTTACAATATAAGTTAAGAAGGTTGTAAATCTGAGGACTATCAATGACTGCTAACAAAACTATATAACCATTGTTACAAGAAAAAGTCAGATGGATTTTTTTTTATGTGTGAAATAGAATAAATTGAGACATATGTTTACCTCCTGAGAAGTCCTTTGTGGCCTTCTGTTGCATTTCCCTTGTAAAACCGAGACCGTGGAGGATATTGGCGGCGCGTGCCTCTGCCGTGTCAGCGCTCAGGTCGTCCAGCCGATCGTAAACATCCATCAGTTGCTCTTGAGACTCTGCGAGAACACAATTATAATTAACAATCATTTTTTGTCTATCATTCTCGATGTTAAGTAATGTTTTCTTGTTTCAAGCACCATCGAACCGCATACAATTAAAGGCAAGAAGTCTCTAATACTACAGGGCCAAGGGACTCTTAATACCACAAGGTAAGAGGGCTGTAATACTACATGGCCAGGGAGCTCTAATACTACAAGGCAAGGGGTCTCTATTACTACAAGGCAAGAGGGCTGTAATACTACATGGCCAGGGGGCTCTAATACTACAGGGCAAAGGGGCTCTAATACTACAGGGCAAAGGGTCTCTAATACTACAGAGCAAGGGGGCTCTATTACTACAGGGCAAGGAAGCTCTAATAGTATAGGGTAATGGGGGGTAACGGTGACTAGCAAGTAGAGAGTATTCCCTCTGCTTATCTGTCACATATACCATTAAACATTAAATGTACACTGTAGAACCTAGTAGCCATATGTTTCTAATTTGACTTGGTATTCAAATTGATTTTGTCGATCAGTAAATTTTTAAGATTTTTCAAGGCTGCCGTACTATAATAGGCTAGATGACACCTTAGTCAAATTAGTTACTTTTTATCATCTGTCAAAACGACAATTTTCTATGAAAAATGTACGAAATACAAAATTGTGACGTCACTGTTATAGACTACTCAATTGAACAATATATTTCACTGTATATTTGATTGAAATTCGTAATAATATTAAAAAGCTATGTTAATTGTATTTGCTGAGATGTTTCGCGATATTAGTTTTAATGAAGTGGACATTGGTATTTGGTATTTACGATACAGTCATCTACTCAATTTTGCCCATACCATCGAAACTTACTCGTATACGATGAGTCATATGTATTTGCCTCACCAAGTCTTTTTAAAAATTCTTGTATTTCAACTGGACAGTAGAACCTAATTTGGTAAAGTTACTTGAATGGATACTTTATTTTTTAGGTTGCAAGATAGTTTTAATGTATACCCTTCTGTCTTTGTAGACTTGACATCACAGGGTTCAACACTATGTGGTCGATTATTATTTTTGTAAGTCGGGGTGTCTCAAAAGCTTGTTAAGCCATTTTGAGTTACTTTAAAAGTACTAAGATAATCCCTCTGCTATGGGATTATATGTCTTTCTAAGTACCCATGTATTATTGTACAAAAACTGAATTTATATAAAAACATCCACACTGTAACGGTGAAAGATTAAGAATACATAGTGTTACCACCCCTATTCATCCCGTGGGTGTCGTAAAAAGCGACTAAGGGAACAAAGTATGCAAGACAACATTACAAAGAGAAGGGAAACTTAAAACGAACCCTATTCCAACCGGTCTAGCCAGCGTGGTATAGTAGGCCAAAACCTCCTTGCTAAGGAGAGGCCTATGTCCAGTAGTGGTCTGTAAAAGGCTGTTGATGATTGATGATTGGTGAATTAAAGAGGAACCATCGGTACGTAATGGTTCATTACATATTGCATTGTAGTTGAGGTTTGAGTTGATGAAAATAAAAGTGGATATTGCAATGGTACCATGTATTTATAAGCTATTAGCTGTATAACGGTCTGCCACCGCTGCAAACACTTGTGCATAATCATGTATGATCTGGGACTAGATGGCGTTGAGTGAATATGATAGAATATTATATTATCTCACCATCATCTTCAGACTGCGCGAGTTCCTCCGCGAGCTTCTCCAGCTGGATCCGCTCTTCGTCTACCTCCATGACGCACTCCAAGGCTGTCTTGTCAGAGGCAGGCATCTCGCGCGTCAAGTGGAAGATGTCAATATGCGCCGGGATCGGCACTTCACGTCGACCCAATGCCGACAGTAGTGACGACTTGCCTGTAATGCAATACATTATACGTTATAAGCAAAGAACCTTTCGACATGTACAGCTTGTGTTTTGCATTATTAACTACAAACTTCTTAACGGAGCACTCTTAATATCTGGCAATTTAATAATATAATTGAGTGATAATTGAATGATATTACCAGCTAAATAAATACAAAAATAATTCCTACCATATCTACCATAAGTCCATACATATATATATATATACCATACCTACCATTCCTACCATAAGATACGCAAAGCGGTACAAGAGTCCCGTACATGCATGTCATTGTCCTTTGGTCAAAAACATCACAAACGGATGGAAATATAATCGCCAGCTTCTCAACAATCACTTGGTAATGCTGTTGCTTATAAATAAGAAATTGCATTAAGCTTATGCGCATAAGAATTTATTGCGACTCTCGTTATTCGCATTTGAGCATAGAATTTTCACCGACTGCTTGAATAATGTATGATACAAAGAAAAGCCAGACTATATCAGATTACCAAGATTTAGGGTTTCGGAAACAAGAAATCGAATTGTGATATGTCACAATTCGATTTATTTGTTGTTGTTGTTTCGATTTATCGAATATCAATGTAATGTCTGTATAATTAAATAGGTATAGAATAGTGATTGAAAATATTTTTAGATAAGATCCCTTTAAACTTGTTTTTGAATTACGAAATTGTATAGATCTAATCTCCCAATTGAAATGTGTACAAATATCTTTATATGCGCAACATTTTGTAAGGAACTATTCAGTAAAAGTATGGTTATTATAAATAGATGGTAATAGAGAGAGTGTAAAACAAAAAAAGATAATAATCATCCAAAGCATATAAAAAAATTACAAGAGGTAACTAAAGTATATTGACAAAAAAATAACTAAATGATAATGACAAAAGATAACTAAACTATATTGACAAATAATAACTAAATGATAATGACAAAAGATAACTAAACTATATTGACAAATAATAACTAAATTATAATGATATTAACTAAAGTATATTGACAAAATATGACAAAAAATAATTATTTAGCGCTAGCAATAAGCAACAGTTTTATTCAGATTAAAAAAAAAACATCTTTACCATGCATATTTCACCTTCATAGACCAGATCCATACCTTTAAATAATTGACTTATGATTTATGTATTCAAAATGAATATTTTCATCAGACAAGAATCTTGGCGGTGTTGAAAGGCCGCTCAGTATTCAAACTACTTAACATTCTATCGCTTAAAATTATGGTCACAGGTATAGTAAATAAGAAGGGTTATTGCAGCTGATAAATATGATCGAAACTAATCATGGAAAATCTCCACAAAAATGTCTGCCGTCACAAGATTGTCACTATACTGAAGAAACGTCTATTTAAAAATGTATAGGAGAGCTGTATCTAACGTCAGGATCCTGGTGAATGCCGTTCAATGGGCGTTTCGACTCTAGCAGGCAAAAGGGCGTGGTACTGGTGGCGAGTACATGACGCATGTACTAAAACTTGAGAAATTCACTGCTTGCGATTCGATAAATGTTTAGCAATATTGATGTTCTCAACAATGATAATGATGAGAGATGAAAAGTTGACATTAGATTATTGTAACAAGAAAAAAATACATCTCCATGGACAAACATAACAGACAAAAGTAAGCAGTTTATAATTCATTATTTTTCAGGTATCTTGATGTCTCATTTACACACTATCAATTTTTTTTTTAAACATTAATATTGAAAGTTTCTCATGAAGTCAGGGTCAAACACTTTTTTATGATGACACAATTATTGATTTAACGTTACCAAACTCGTGTTCTAAATGTAACTGGTACTTTTTAGTGACAACAATTTTTCATTTCAATTTGTTTTCAGGTCTACGAAAGCAATTGAAAAATGCATTCTTTAAACACTAGCTTTTATAGTATTTATCTTTCCTTCGGGAAAAGATTTTTTTCTGGACGATACCACGAAGAATAGTAATGGCCGACATCTCGATTAACACAACTATAGATTATTAAATATACATGGAATACGATATACATTAGGTGTTTTGTTCATGTGCGACATTTGATTCTGTCAAGATATACTTAGTATTATAGTACTAAAACAAACCAAAGTGACTCTATTCTGTCTGATGAAAAGCATGAATAGAATCCAAGAGCGGTGGTCGCCATACTCACTGCGAATGAAGACAGTGCAGTATGGCGCCACACGCTATGGCGACCTCGTGAGATGCGTCTTCACGCCCCGCTTAAAGGACCCGGGGTCGTAGTGGGAGGGAAACACGTGCGCTGGTAATGAGTTCTTAATGTCGAGATTATATGAATTATTTGGTAGGACTATTTGCCAGGGGTTATATAAAACACTTAAATATAAGTCACACTTAGTACTGTTAAGTTTTGCCTGATTACATTAAACTTACTGACTTGAGAATGGCAAATATAAATAAAGGAGTTGACAATTTAACTTGTTTATAGTATATCTAGATTTAAGATTACCTACTCTCACGATTAGTCCGTGTGGTGACGGATTAAGAATACATAGTGTTACCACCCCTATTCATCCCGTGGGTGTCGTAAAAGGCGACTAAGGGAACCAAATATGCAAGACAACATCATTATAAAGAGACAGTAAACTTTAAACGAACCCTATTCCAACCCGTCTGGCCAGCGTGGTATAGTAGGCCAAAACCTCCTTGCTAAGGAGAGGCCTATGTCCAGCAGTGGACTGTAAAAGGCTATTGATGATTGATGATGATGACCCTCACGATTTAATCGTATACAACTACATGCTAATCGACTTAGCTTACATTATACTCCATAGTATATTTTTAACGAAACAACCACATGGCCTCAACTATATATCGACTACACGTATTTAACAATTGATGACGTCACCGTTATTACAAACTGAAATTTCATTTACAGCTCGATTCATTACTGTTTAATTTTTTTTTTTTTTAGTGCAGACAAATGAACGAGACTTATGAACACATATTGGTTAAATATGATATTGTTAAACATCTCACGCACTTGGAATAAATCCTGTGTCGCGAAGGACTTTACAAACATGAAACGGGCATGCGGATCACACAAAGTGTGTCCCACGTGGGGTTTGAAATCGTAACATACGGCGTAGTACAAAGCGGCGAGGCAACCCCTTAAATTAC
Organism: Hypercompe scribonia; assembly: GCA_949316085.1. Classification (NCBI taxonomy): domain Eukaryota; kingdom Metazoa; phylum Arthropoda; class Insecta; order Lepidoptera; family Erebidae; genus Hypercompe; species Hypercompe scribonia. Next base: position 25,880,396 of record OX438968.1, on the reverse strand, counting down.
TGACATCCGTGCAGTAAAGTTAAATTTTTAATCCTCAAATACTTCACATTCAGGATACAGGTCAATAACAGGTCCTACGCACAGCGGCAGATCAAAACTTTTATCGATTAAAATACAGTACATACCACATCCATTGAGCCCGACGAGACCATATCTACGGCCGCAATTGAGTTCCAGCAGTGTATCTTGCAGGAGCTCACTTCCATAGAATGTGATGGAGAAGTTAGCAATCTTGATATCTCTTGACCGAGGGTGGACTGCCAAAGAACCAGTGCAAGATCTCGCCTCTGAGTTCATCTTGGCTTCAGCTTCCAGCTTAAGGCATAATGCCTCTGTAATAAAAACATATATTTTATGTGCATGGGTTTTAATATTAACCAAAATGACTGAATTGAGACCGAGGCTCTGAAGATTGGTAAGTAATATTCGGCTTACTCATACATTAGTGGGATACAAAAAAGTTTTTTTAATATACTTGAGACCAGAGGCCCATTGATGCAGTTATTGTGGTAACTGTTTAAGCCTTACACTGTCACAATGACTGTCATGCTTCTTACGTCCCCAAGCGAGGTGTGAAAAAGCATCTCACAAGGCCGCCATAGTATAGGTCACCATACTACATTGTCAGCATTTGCAATGAGTATGGTGACCACAACTCTTGGATTCTATTCATGTTTTCCATCAGGCAGAGTAGTCATTTTGGCAGGTTCTTAAGATGGAAAAAAAAAAAAAAATTACTATCATACTAATTATTATTCACCTCCCTTCTAAGAATATAGTCTGTTGAGGAGACTTTACAGACATTCATCAAACAGATGCAAACAGCTAAGCAAATTGCCTAATCGCAAAACAACTATTTCTAAATTTCACAAAATGAGGATGGTGCCCACAACACCCAGTGCAGTAGGATGTGGCAAGGAGATCACTTAAAACACTATGCCACCCATAGAGTATTATGTGATTCATAGTATACCAAAGTCAGGCTTGAACCGTTCTGAACAACCGTATCCAAACAATTACAAAAGTGAAAGTCAGTCTGGTTCAACGTAATCATTTTTCTTTTATTACCTTTTAGGCACAGACCAGAGTCAGTGGTCCGTGACCGTCTATCGAATAGTTATATAAAACTGATTTAGCTTGCATTATAAACTGATGTTGTTGCAATATTGCAATTTATCTCAAATCTAGCTAGTTCATGATTTGTAGGTGGAATAAATGTTAAGAGCAGTTTGTACGACAATCACTCTTTTTATGTTATTTTACGTAAACTACATTCTAAAAGTAGTCTTTCATTTTTTTAAAAACAAATGAACAATTTTCAAAAAATATTTCCATCTGAACAGAGAAATAAACATTAACGGAAGATTTCAAGAAATCTTTTGTCACCTAGACACACTCCATAAATGATAAACAACACTGTATATATACATATAACAAAGTCTACACTGAGTCATCCAAAGGGTCTTCAACATCCTTTAATCAATATAAATCTTAAACGCCACTAACAATGTTACTAAATACAACCTTACATTACATTTCTATCCTTATTCTCTGTTGTATGATCAAAACTATCATGAATTTAATAATATAAGGAACTATTCAATTCACAAACCTGTCAAATTTATAATGCCAATTATCTTTGCCATATTGGAAAATAAACTAATTATATGGCTATATTATTAAATTACTAATAAAATATGAATAAATAAGCCGCATTGGCTTAGCGATTCCCGAGCGATCCCAGCGATCCCAGGTTGAGCCAGAAAAGTGTTATTGAATTTTTCTGGTTATAGAAATGTTTAATAACAGTTCAGAGTTACAGAGAGTGCATTTCAGTTTGCGCACTATAACATCTTCAGCGTAATTGGCTGGTTTCCGTTGAGACTGACCGCCGTGAGCGAAATCAGCTAAAACGACCTCAAAAATAAGTTTTTTACAGAGACTCAACGTCAGTGTATGATGGTTATCAAAAGTAACTTCACCAATAATGTAAGTTTTCATCGATAAAAGAATTTCGAATATCGGTTTAGTAGATAAAGCGTGAAATTGTAACAAACTACTTTCACATGATTTTTGATACACCTTGAGTGAATACCTCAACTTTAGCCTATTACTGACCTGGATTGATTTCACAAACATTGTAAATATATTACAAATAAACAAAAGTCAGCTAAATGTTTAGAATAACAAGGATAATGAAAACATCTAACAAAGACTTCTGAGAATATAATGATCTCATCATCTACCATCTTGTTTATTTTAACACACTTCTCAACATGTCTAGAGAAAATTTAACCACTTGCAATAACATGTCCAGTAGTAAGAGGTTAGTTCATTAATATTACTGTGTGTTATACAATACAATACAAAAATTAGAAAAAGAAAAGTTTTCTGTAGGAACTATTTTAAAGCAGTGTTCACCCCAACGTGGTAGCTATCGAATTCATAACCGGTATATATAAATTTATAAAGAGTAGCGCAACCATGTGTTTAAGATCGACAATATACTAAAATCATCCTATCAACAATTTCTTAGGCGATATGTTAACCAAAGTTGATAAAACGTATTGATTAACGAATGAAATTAACTCCGGCAGCACAATGCCTTTATTCCGTTTGATAATTTAAGATCGAATTTCACAATATTATTTACCTTCTGCGGTAAGCTCGCGATCCTTCGCGTCATTGCCGTTAGTCGTCGTGCCGTTCTCCTCATTTGTAACTCTTGCAACGGGCTTCTTATTTCTGCTACTCGCCTGCTCTTTTTTTTTCTGTTGTGCTCGTTTCTTTGCGTCAGACGGCATTTTGGTTACCTGATCAACACCAAATTTATATTACACGAACACAAAAATACAGGCCTACGTTTATATTTTCTCGTGGTATATACACGGGTTTGTGTTCAAACGAAGCTATTAAAATAATAATAAGGAATCGCACTTCACTTCGTTCACAAACTTTAATTTATATAATAATTATTACCTAAATTAATTTTACAGGATGATAAGCAAGTCGTCCGCGTCTACACGTGCTGAATTGAAAAGAAAGACATTTGAAATTTTACAGACTATTAATTTTTATCAGAAACAATTATTTAACTTTTTAATTTTGTTAAGGAGTGGTTTCAAGTGAACATTCTATTATTTATGGACAACACTATGGTAGTCGTGCAAAAGACTAAAACTACATATTTAAGCAAAGGAGGAAAATGAAATATTCTACTTTTTAAAATGATATATTATTAAAGTAGTTATAAATTTACAATAGACAGTAATTTAAGTTAAAAAAAACATACTACATTCCTTTTGACTAATACGAATTTTACGTACGTGAATACGTAATATTAGTCGAATAAATATACATATATAGCAATAACATGTAGATTTAACTCACTACTAGCAACCAAGATTAGGTACCTTCTGTAGTAGATATGCCCAGAAAGGACCTGTGTCAGCCAAAAGCAATGGATCCTGCACACATGACAGGGTTCATTAAATAAAAATAGCTTACGTTTTGTACAAGATCATACGTAAGTACAGTACTCAATGCGCCTGACCGCCAAAGAGATATCCCTGGTTGCCAAATGCATTACTTCTTGCGAGTTCTCCTCTCAGTTTGTAACTAAAGTGTCATTGGCGTAACAGATTACACCCAGCCCTTGTGACAAGTATCCTGGTAAGCCCTAGTTGTTTCCTAAATTCAACAAGTCAGTGCCAAGCACACAACTGGACACAACACTACGTACGTAGATCAGCGCCTCAGATATTCAACTTGGACCTCGTACATGATGTGTTCTTCTCTAAATAGTCTATCACTAGCTGCCTCAGGCACTAGCAACCCGTGATAGTGGAGCGCTTCTCTGTTGACACTGAAAGGTTAGTTATTGAATACGTTGGTGGTGTCCTACAATGCCGTCAACCATATGTTACGGTTCACAACCTCCTTGGTCACGGAGATGAAACAAGGTGCTGTATTATTCAGCAATACGATGAGCCTCTTATGGGTGACTCAGACCAGGTCCACTCTCTAAGTACTCATGAAAACGTCCGGTGGTCTGGCCTGATCTAGTAGGTATAGGTTAACCACCCATACCCACCAGATTGAGCAACTTATGCGACCAGATTTCAAAAGCAGCAGCAAAATCGAAATATGAACAAAAAATTCTCATAATTTGTATGTCTAATATCTGTATAATTTAATTTGAACTAGTCTATGAAAATATTTGGAAAACTTTTATAAGTTTTGCCTGATGCAAAGCTTATGAAATCTTTTTAAAAATAAAACATATGAATAATTTAATTACATTTACTTGCTAGAATAATTTTAACCTCGTGGCGCCCAACTACTTGAAATGAAGTTCTTTTTTGTCATTTTTAAAGTACCTCGAGCGCCACGAGGTTAAAATAAATCAATATTGTGTTCACCATTTTGGATGTGTTTCTTATATGTCAACTCAAGGCATAGGTCTATGCAATCTTAAAAGAAAGCAAAATTTTATTGCCAATAATTCTAAGTACATCCTTTACATCTTGTGTAGTGTTAAATAGCTAAATTATATAGTGACATCAACATAGAATGACGCAAGCGGTTTTGCTAATGTTTGGTAGATGTAAAAAAACGAAATGAGTGGAACTTAATATTTCCCTCACCCCGTAAATTTTCACGGATTTTTTTTAAAAAAAAATTAGATTAGGGCATTAGAACCCCCTCTTTGTAGCTACTCTGTAGTCTAACCTATTCCCATAGACTAATTTTTTTTTTTCATAAGCTTTGCATATTACGTTTATGATTTCCCCTCTACAGAACAACGGTTGTCAAATCAATTGACCGCGAACTTCAAGTATTCTTTAATTACTGAATTTCGAAATAAAGTAACAAAGGAGGGTAATGACATGGCAAGAGCAATAAAAATGAACGTTGACGATTTTGAATTACTTTATTCAGGTAAATATCAATCAACAGCCAAAAATTTACAGAAATAGTTCCAACAAAATATTTTTACAATCACATAGAACAGGTAAAATACTAGATAATAAGGCTTCAAAGACGTAAATATAATATTGCATTCGTACTTTAAATATTATTAACTTCTAATCAATAATATAAAGAACATTATAATACCTCAATTTAACAATATATTTTGTTGTTTTGAGTGCACAACAGTGCCATCTTATTACCTTGCACTGTTGCCCTCTAATCTTTATGTATTACAAGGTGTAAGTACGTTGACACATCTTAAAAACTATTTATTATTGATTTAGCAGTGTTCCGTACCAAGATGGAAAGATAACATCGTATACTTTACAACTATGAAATTTGAGTATTCTGTTACTAGTAAGGTACGAAGTATGTAATTCGAAGATATCTATGGTACCATCATCACACTGCTATCACCCAGCAATGTATTTAAGACGTTTTATCATCAAGGAAACGTGAATTATCTAGCGTAACTACCTATAAGCATGATAGGAAATATGTCACTACCAACTCATATTAGGATTATTCTATATTTAAATTATCTCCAATATTAAGTGCATGTAAAATTCATTAGACAGTATATATATAAATCACACTTTATATCTAAGCCATGTAAAATACAATTTGATTATTATAAACTCTGAACAATAATTGCTATAAACTGTTTGATTAATGTGGCATACAAATATTTAGAGTCCAGTTTTGTATCTAATAAGTATGTTTCTTTTCAATTCTCCTAATCGAATAAATTATCTATATCGATAATGAGAATTGATTGTATTCTGGCATAACATAATAGGCACTTGAATATCTTCATTACGAAGTTAGTGTGTGAGGAGGCAAACATGTGTATAGTATAGTTGTGTGCTCTAATAAAAGTGAGCTCAATCTGCCCATGAACAATAAACGGCGTGTATATTATGTTGCTATCATATGCACGAACCCAGCATATAAATGCATAAACATCATACACATACATATATATGCATAAACATCTAAAAACGTTGTTATAACTATACAAAACTAGTGTATAATTGTACTAAATGTGTATTTATTAACTATGTTTTGACCGTGTTGGGCTGAAGTGGTCAACTTCTGGCTTGGCTTGGCTTGGTTTGGCTGAACTATCAAAGATGATTTGTATTTATATCTTTTTTTTTTAAATTATTTTATCATTCATAGCGAGTAGTTCATTTTACTCAATATAAACGGTTAGTTGGCATTACAATTTGGCCAGCTCATAGATTGACCGATTCAGCTCAATACTGTGCATTCATTATAGTAAACAAAGTATCATGGGCCTCGTTAACTAAAGTAACCAATAAAATACACATATAAGGCAGCAACAGGCAGACCTTCAACGAGATGATAATATTTTTAATAATTTGAAGATTCTACCTAAAATGTTTATATGAAGAGAAATTTACTACAAATTTATTCTACTGTCTAAGAGGATAAACATTTAAAATGGCAATAGATATTTTGAAAGCCTACCTATCTATTTATTAATAGTAATGGAATTATAACAATATGAAATTGATATAAATATTTAGGAGTATGCAATAACCAGATTTGAAGGATTGGCAATGTTTGGAAGCAGTTGAGGTACTTATATGTAATGTGTACGTCGTGACTTCAAACTTTTGGTGTTTTTATACCAAGTCAATGCAAATAAATAAGTGATTGTGTGCTAAATGATATAATGACTAACACGTTATGTGATATCACTCAAACGCCTATGCAAATTGACCAAAACTCATCAAGAGAGATGACAAATCTGAACATCTTAAATTGAATACTTTAACAAATTAGTATCCGCGCCATTATACAAAAAAGAAAAAGAAAAACTTCAAGTAAAACCTGCTTACTTACATCAATGCTGCAATTCTATTCTCTTTGACTTTTTTTTTATATTTGGAACACGAATTTAACGAAAATTAGATTAATGTGAGGGGTTACTAATTTCATACACTGGCAGCACTAGTATATATATGTCAAATAATGCTAGTGTTGTCATGTTGTAGTGTTTGGTCATAGAATAAAATGTAGAGAGCTAAAATGACTTAAAATATTTTTTTATGATATTCCGTACTGTCTTTTACACTTTCATTAATTTTTCAGTTGTATACAATTCCTACATTCGACCTATATCCCATGCCAGGTAAGATTGTAGGTCTAAGGTTTAACCTTATATAATTCATTCCAATACTTCGCTTACACTAATCACAGCTCGTTTCTTACCTCGTGTATAGATTTGCGGCTCACATACAAACAAAAAAACCTTCCAATTTCTCTAGTGAACAAAATCTAATGTATCTTACAAATAACAAATAAGGGACCAGATCACAAACATAATACAGATGGACGGTCTAAGGTAAGAGAGCGGGTAAGGAATAGTAAAAAAATAAAATTAAAAAAATACATAATTTATTGCCATCACAGATTGTAGACCGACGTCGCGTCGGTGTGTAACTTTACTCTATAACCACCTCAATAATTTCCAATTTTTGCAACCAATGATTCGCTACATACAATTACAAGCTTAACAGATTATAGTGTCCCTTTGAACGGGGAACGTCAAATAATTGGAATACGTCACATACAAATAATAAATAGACTTAACATGCACAAGACCTATGTATGTATGTACAACGAAATGCAGTTTGCTAATATGCTTAAATTATAGTTACTTGCCGCCACAAGAAGCTAAAAATAAGGACATACAACTCGTGTCATGTATCACTCGGAGTTAGTTAACCGTCATTTGCTGCCACATAATATTTAGTTACAGCGGCAACGCTGCCAATTTTTATCCAAAGCTTTTCTATCTTGTCGTGACGGTAAGTATAGAATGTGATGTGAGTTTGAGCTCGAGCGGGTTAGGGCGGCGACTGAGGACCGCGATTCGTAGGGCCGCGCACGCTCGGCGCGATCACGTCATGTTGACGCCGAGCGACCGGCTCGCGTACTCGTACACCACGTACGAGATGGACACCGCGGGGATCACCTTGATGAAATTGGGCGTGATGCCGCGGTACAGCCCGCGGAAACCCTCCCGCTTGATTATGTCGCGGACGGTGCTCCTCAACGTACCCTGGACGCCTTTCCCAGTAGTTTCTGTAACGAAAGAAATTACATCGTTATTGTATATCCATAAAAACATGCTCATACGAGTTAGGCGAGTTTCAACACAATCAAAATGTCACTGGCACGGTTACCTACTCAAATCAAATCATTTGTCAATTTGCCACTTTGTTTTATAATTTTCTCTTATTATTATTACTACAAAAAAAAAACAAATTCAATGCAATCAAAATACTACTACATATAATACTAATCCTACTAGGTAATGGGGTGACATGACTATTTCAGCCAATCAGACACGGGCTTACATGAGAAAACTGGGAGTGCATCATCATCATAAAACCATCGCAGTCCACTGCTGGACATAGAAGTATATAGATAGAAATGGAGAGAGAGAAATTAACTGGACAAGACATCAAGATGGAGCACGTTCTATGAATACAAAGACTACAGATAATGTAGTATTTCGTCTTATCTATATATTTTAAAGTTGAAGAGTTAGTTTAGTTAAACGCGCTCATCTCAGGAACGACTGGCCAATTCTTTCTATGTTAGATAGCCCATTTAACGAGGAAGGCTATGTATCATCACGCTTCAAACAATAGGATAATAACTATTTCCCTTAAACAGATGTATTTCTTTTAAAATTGGCTCATTACAATGTTTTTTATGATAAACAAATTAGTTCATGCTGTATAACATTACGCTATTAGCAATAGGAGAGGGAGACGAGTTGGTGTGGGTCAGCTAGTCTAGTATTATATGAATAGTAATATATTTACCTTCAGCTTGCAATCGAGTACGAACCAGCGCCAAAGGGTACGAGCAAACCTGTCCGAGCGTGCACGAGGTACTTCCACACGCCAACAGTAGCAACATGCCAGGCTGTTCGTTGTTCGCCTGGTACGTACTGATGTACTTTTTCTTCAGAGTTTCGTACACCGCCAAGTCGATTCCAGCATATGGCACGATACCCAAAATATTTGGAATGTAACCCTTATAGAAACATTTTACCCCTTCTCTCGCATATATTTTTTTAGCAGCATCTGCAATGCCACTGTATTGACCTGTTTTTCTGAGTGCCAACCTCGTCTTGAGCACCTCCAAGGGGTAAATGACAGTTTGACTGATCGCTCCAGCCGTAGCTCCTGCCACGAAGCGCTCGTGAATTTCTAGCGGCCCATTTTTCGTTTTTTCACCTTTTATTAGTCTTTTTACTTGTTCGTAGGCGGCGAATTTGAGGGCGGATTCTGGAGCTATTTTTATAACATTTATGCCGTTTCCCCTCCACATTCCAGTAATTCCACCCTCGCCAATCATTTTGTTTAGGCATTTCCTCATGTTCTCTCTATTTGGGTTTACCTGGAAATTAAAAAATACTTTTCTGTGATATTTTAATACTGAATTGTCCTCATCGCGTCAAAAGAAAGCGAAAATACATAAACCGCTGGCAGTTATTTACTTTTTACAATTAGAAAGAAGTTTTAAACAAAATTTATAAATATGACGAAATCAAATTTAAGTTAGTACTATGTAAAAAAGAGATATAACTTATAGTGTCGTAAATTTACCTGTAAAAATACTTTTAATCTATCTAAAGGTGCCGTGCAGGTCCGACTGACTGCACCTGCGATGCCTCCGGCTAACAAATGTCTCCACCACTTTCCTGTTTGAAGTTCACTCTGGGTGAAGTCATCAGGCACATTCATATCCTCGCCGATGTCCAAGTACTGGAAAAGAAGAAGACACTCCGTAAAATTACTTAAGTTACATACAGTATATAGGTGCAAAATTTACTAGTTGATATGGAGTCGGACGGACTGATGCTTGTGGGCAACGATTGAGAGATTCAAAATCACCAAATGTCAAATGAACGTTACATAATAGCTATTAGCTATATTAAATCTATATATGAATGTATACGTAATAATGTAATATTCAAAATAACTGCTGTAATGAGCTATAATGGCGATGATAAATGAACTACTCTAAAGTACTAAATAATAGATCAGTCACGGTATTATACTGTTATCGGTTCATCTTCCGTGGCCAGATTTTTTGTATCTTTTAATTTCTTTTTCTTCCATACCTTCCTTAAATTTATATTTTCAGTCTGTTGAAATAACATATTAATTGCTGAGTAAAGCGCTGTTTAACAATAGCTACATGTAATTTGTCTTGCTCTGTGAGACGCAAGTAAAATTACATATCACGAGCAATATCGAAGCTTACATCATTGTGTATTTTATTTCAGCGATCCGTGAGATTGGTATATTTAGATTAGATTATGTTCACAATAATACTAGACTTAAAGACATGGATCATATTTCAAGATAAAAATACCTCTATATGTAATTCAAGCAACGTTTTCATACGAGTTTAATTTTAATCTTTTTTAAAGCTGAGGCATCAAAAATGTATGGAATGTATATTCGACAGTTGTGCCCTGTAAATTATACAGTATCCTTCACATTTGATTATTGCTACTTTTCCAAGCCAATTTTCCCTGATCAAAATCGACACGTTTTTGTCTGGTGAAGCCACCATCGAAATAACGTTTATTATATTCGAAGTAACCCCTAGTTTACAAGCAAAAATGTCTAATATAATTTGTCATTTTAAGACTTAGCTTCTTAGCAACTGAATGCTTACTAATATATAATGATGTGCTAAACATTCCTACGTCTATTCTGACGCAATTTTCATCTTGTCATTAAGCAAGCATACCGTTGTATGGTTGTTCCAGTCGATAACGAGAGTCAGGAAGATTATATATAAGTTCCAGTACATTTTCTTGGTTTGAAGCCAGTTGATGACAAAAATTTTTACCCAATGAATACTCTGAATCATAATTAGATAATTAATTTGTGTTCGGTAATAAAAAACTCCATCGGTAAGGTCGCAGCGACTTTTTTTACGATAACTTTTTGTCTTACTACAACGAGCAAAATAAATATTTTACGGTCAAATTTAGAAGTTTGACAGTCTTGACAGTACATATTAGGCGTTAATTTTTTTTTATACTGCTTAACGGCGATGTGATTGCTCTTTGGTTTTTTGCCATTGGCAATAGTTTAAATGTCACATTGGTAGAGACAAGTGCTTTTAATGTTGACTTCTAAGGTGTAAGTAGAATTTGTTCACATAACAACAGTTCTTTTAGACTTACATCCTCATGCGTATTACATGTCACGAAGTCAGTCAGTCAACGTTGATAAAATAATCATCCACATGCTATACACAGAATACTGTCTAGACGATTTTCATATCAGTCTCCTATTTGTTCAGTTTAAGGCAAGCAGATTGTAACTTCACAGTTTGCTACACGCTAATTAAGCAATAAAACGAATTTATGCAACGTGTTGAGTAATTAAGATTAGGGAACCATTTAAAACTGTTATTTGCAGAAAAGCAATAAGAGTTACCCTTGAAGAGAGAGGGATAGATGGAACCAATATACCTATACCAGTACTTTTTTTAAGTATTTTATCCTCACTTGTATATAGAGATATACTCTTTTCATTATGAACTTCATGATCAGCTGCAAGTATTTTCTGTGGTATATCATGTAATGACATGTAAATGACAATGACAGCTATGTTTATTATACATATAGTGGTTTTGTGCCCTTTGGTCCAGTCAACTCAAGTAATTATAAGTATGTCTTAGACTTTCACGACCTTTTCGTCTATCTTGACGTGGGCAGATTCCTTTGAAATTAAAGTATGTCACGAGCGGATCCGGCCACACTGGCGAGACGCAGTTACTCAAGTATACAGTGACGTCATAAAGTGCGAGAATTTCAGAGCAAGTGAGAAAGTTGAATTTAAATATTTTATCGAAATATCTTTCTATAATAATTTTACATTTACATTATTTTACTACAGTCTGTTCGTTAGCTTCAAGAGGTACCTTAATATCCTGATAAACAATTTTTATTTGGCTTGATACTAGTTAACCATCGTGAAAATAGGCATGTAATAGTTTTAAGCAACACGAATATAAATCACAGGTTTTTTTCTATGACAAAATTTGACATCCTGTCTCAGTAAAATACTGTATAATTATGGCTATGCTCAAGAACGCTATAAACAGTTTTGCTACGTTCAAAAACCTTAACCGTTTTTCATATACAGGCTATCACGTTAATGATACATGGTGTAGCAATTCAACGAAGGTTTTAGATAGTTTTACATAAAATAAATGTTGGACATGATAATAGTGACCTTAATATCACACCACAAAGTCGACTGCGATAACATTTGAAGAGTAAATTAAATAGTTATACCTCTATCGGCCTATTTAGTGGTCTCTGTGTTGGTTATTTCTTTGTTTGGTAGTCTGTAGGAATGTCCATATCAACAAATAATTAGAATGTGGGTCTACTGAGGAGATCTGTGTCAAGGATGATAGAGAGTAGGACACATTTGAAATTTTTAAACTGTCTCGATCTGCGTGGTTAATGATAAAATTCTATTCAGGTTATTAACAGTTACAATAAATTTTATTGCAGACGTAAGGCAGCGCTTAGGTTTTGAATTTAATTTTACTAGAAAATTGTGTAGATATCGAACTCGATTCGATCTCTAGTTTAGCAGTCTGGATCAGTAATAAATAGACCAATAGGGCCAGGTTTAGTTACATAGATTTTACGGGCCCTATTTGTAGCCGTAAATGTATATGAGTTCAACAAAAGTATATAAATGATACTTCTAAGTTATTGAGTTCAAAGTCGTATGTCCACGAAACAATACAATAACTATTGTCCTCCACTGGTCAAATTAAACGATAAAATCTCTAGGACTGTTGACTCAGATAGCATAAATCAACGATAAGGTAGATGTTTACTACACAGAAGGATGGCAGGTTCCATCTTGACCTTGTTCAAAAAGTGAATTTCAGACTGAATTATAAGCCAAAGTAACCTTCTTTCTAATTCACATTAGAGGCTGTACTGCCAGCTCCAGTGTCGATACAAAGATACGATTAAAAAGCTATTCGATCTTTTTTAAAAATTGCTTAAACTGCAGAAGAAAATTAACCTTGACATTTAACGTAGATGTTGCTACAGTAGTATTCGGAACGTTAATAGTTTTGTATAACACATTTTTCTGTTATAGAAGTATTGCCAGTGTCTGTTCGATAGTAAATGTACAAATCTAAAGGTCATTGTTTTCGTTGTGTTGTCAACATTAGCATTTAAGATGGCGGATCTTAAATGTCAATGTTGAATCACTTTCTAGTTGAACATAATTTGACATTATAAAGGTTACGTCTATGGGAAGGAATCACAGGGAATGCATTTTTGGCAACACTTAAAAGATATCTAAGTATAATATTTATTTAAAGATTTTTTTTTATTTTAAGAGCCTGCCAAAGTGACTCTACTCTGCCTGATGGAAAGCATGAATACAATCCAAGAATTGTGGTCACCATACTCATTGCAAATGCAGACAATGCAGTATGGTGACCCACACTATGGCGGCCTTGAGATACTTTTTCACACCCCGCTTGGGGACGTAAAAGGCATGACAGTCATCGTGACAGTGTAAGGCTTACACAGTTACCACGATAACTGTCACCCCTTTCATCTCCGGTCCGATCTGTTATGTCTAAGACTTACTTTCTGATAAATTTGGAGAAGGAAAGAACAACCGCCTCTTTAATTCTACCTCCACCTCTTTCTATCGACCTTTTTAAAACTAAATAACTGCGTATTTCCGAGAATGAGAGTATTAGGAGATTTATTTATTTTACATAACACGTTGACATAAACATCTACGTAGCAGTGTTAATTGATAGCGAGTCACACGCTCAGTCACGGCAGACAAGCATGATCTGTCTAAATAAATTAACACGTGTCATGGATATGTTTCGACTTGATAATCAACTTATTTTATAATTTAAATCTTTGCCATGCACATTGCACTCGGGACAGCTAAAACAAAATTACCCTGGATTCGCACGGCTTCTGCTATTGTCATAATAAAATTAATACCTACTTTATGAATTGGAATGCATTTATTGTGTGCACTGCGATAAATACATTTTGGCGCGCAATTAAAATGACAAGTAGTTCTGTTTTTTTTTTGCGTTTCTGTCAATGTCATCTACCTACGTCAAAAATGAAAGTATTCATAACGTTTTACTGTCGGCAGGCAGATTTAGGCAAGAATTTAGGATAACGTTAATGTTTGAAGACATGTACTGTAAACGTATTACGTATTAACAGTACAATGTATAAACAAATTAAAACGGTTATTTTGTTCACATAAGGTAAGAAAACAAAGTCACTTCTTAGTTGAATAATTGGCCATGTTAACGAAATGGAAATCAACTGATTCAAACATCAAATATTGAAGTTAAAATCTCCAAACTAAATCTAATCGTGTTTAAAACGAAAAAAATTCAGGATGCCTCGATTACTGCAAGCGTTCAGTTACATTTATGTTTGCAAGTGTACCACACTCAACATGACAGCGTACTGCTGCGTAATAAAGTGACTGATACTCACTTAAAAGTCATAAGATCGTTTGAGTTTTTTGAATCTCCACTTTCCAGACTTAAGAGACAGGATTTCTCGACCTCTGGAGTGGTCCGGCGATTTTAAACAAATCAAATTGGAAACAAACAACGATGCCTCTCTCCCGAATGGTTATTCAAACGACACTCGGGAACAATTTACCGTCCACCAGTTTAAAGTGGCATCACTTTGCTTACAATAACTAAATAAATATGATATTGAATGGCAATTTGTTAAGTATCTCTTGAAACATTTTAATAATTGATAGTCGTTTTCTAATTCCCTTAGTACAATATCTTTTTAACGAGTTTAGGAGAAAATTATCTTTGAAATAGTGTGTACAAAGTATTAGCTTTATTGATTATATATGTATGACGACATTGGAAGCAGTGGAAGTGGTTTTCAAGAACGAGGCTTTGGAAGAGTATTCAATATTTTAGATATAGTGTATCGTAGACGCTATTGGCAGCAAAATCAATGTAAACAACGTTCTTGTGGAGATAGAATAGCTTACACTAAATTTAGCCAAACTAATGAACGTAAAATATGTATTAACTCTTGAGCCAAGTAGATTCGGTATGAGTCACAGCGATAAGGATGTGCGCCCTACATAGTTATAGGATTTCCCCGATGTAGGTATCAAGTGTACAGGCGCGACGAGCGCGTGGCATGACGCAATGTGCGCGTGCGCAGCGTCATCGTGTCCAGCCAGGTCGTTTTGCTTCCATGCATTCACCTCGTACACCTCGTAATCCTCACTCTGATAATCCTTTTGTATTAATATTTTGCTTTGAAACTGGTTCATGTTTAAATTAGAAACAGTTATTATCAATTGACCAGACCATGACCTTCAATCTAACATTATGCCACGGCATTTTTTTTTTCTTTTTTATTTTAAATCCTCTTTTCGAAGGAGCATCTTATGCCTAGCGGTGGACCACTTAAAGCTGTCGATACTGATCATGACGTTCTTTCTATAGACAAACTAAGACAGACTTTTGTCGCTTTGTCTCATCGCTTATTAATTGACGGACTTTCGCTTGTCTTAAAATATTTTCACGTAACGCAAATTTTGTTTCGCAAACTACTTTCTATTCCAGAATTTAGGTTTATTGCGTAGTGCTGTAGTAATTTTATTATTATCAACATTAAGACGCAAATGAGATTTCATCTCTCTGCGACTGAAGTGCAAAGTACATTTATTTATTTAAATGAAAACATTATACTTGTTGCTGCAGTGTGTACTGTGTTTTTTAATAACAATGAGCTAATTGATGTTGGTAAGTCCAAGAGGGAGTGAATAGTGTTGAAATCGTTCTAGTACTTCTTAGCTTGAAGAGGTTATGTTTACCTGAGCTGCAGTAACTGTGTAATGCATTGTTTTGAGAAACTATATGCTATCGGATGCATTGTACTGTAGCTCAAATCATCTTCAAATTTTGAAACTGGGTACGATAGGGCTTGATAGGTAAAGTTTTCTGTTTGTCTCTAGGTTTTGTAGAAACCTTTTTAGAAGTAGGTTTTTAACGATGTTTGCCCAATTTGGCAGCTTGTCTTGACAGTTATTGTACTGCAAATTATTTCAGCATATTCAAAGTCACCGCTTGTATTATCCACGTTTGACAGTGGTACAAACAAGTGGTATAAATTTAAAGTAATTCTAACCATTATATTGGACTTATAAAGTTGAATAAAATACATTCACACAAAAGAAAATAAGCAAATTTTTTATCAGCATGATGTAACATGTAAATGAATTTAATAAAATAGCACTATACATAAAGCGACTGATATGTGAGTATTGATAACAGCTTTGTTCATTGTATATAGTGGAGTGTATATACATAATTATATGTACGAGTATATACCTATTTACGGGATATTTTCCCGCGGGTATTCCATTTTACATAAAATCTAAATGTCGGGGAGTTATACTAGCTATTTATTGATTCCAATTACATAACATACATATCTAATGATTGTAAAATATACACTGTATACTGTAACGCACTTTTGTTTGTATGTATGTTTTCGCCTCCATTTTAAAACAATATCTGTTTTGATATACGAGTGACGTCATAAAATCTGTATAAATTATGATTTCATTTTATGGCCTATATAAACGTTCTGATAAAGTGGCAAACAAACAAACTGTTTTGTGTAAGTATTTACAAATCTTTAGATAATTGAGTGAAAACGTGACCACAGCTGGTGTAATTTGGCCGAAACTTAATGTAAAACTAATGTCTCTTTATTTAACGTCAATAAGGACTCTTTGGAAAAAATAGAGGAATTATGGTTCGTATTGTTTTTTTTTTGTGTTGGTTAACCCAATCATCAAAGAAGGTTACGAGTTACTTTACAAGGAGTCGAGCAACAATGAATTTTTTTTTTTGCAAAAACGGGCAAAATTTCTTCCTTGTTTTTTATTTGTCTAAATATTTATGAATAAATATAAAAGAATATTTTATAATAAAAACTATTTTCAACAATTGGAAAATTGACCAGTTGTCCTACAAACCCAATCAATATTTAGGTGTGTTTACAACAACAAAAACCTTAGCGTGATCTTGTCATAATGTACATAAGCTAAATAAGTTCCTACCTATCTTAACAGGACTGTAGGTACGAGTAGGGTACCTCCCGCTGTGTATGTAGGACACGAGTCACGGCTTTCATCAACAATAATAAACCACAGATATTTTTTCGCTCAGCAGAAAAAAATCCTTGTTATAAGTATCTCATACTTGTATCAGTATTTTGAAATTAGAATATCAAAAAGTTAAAACCATAAACAATTTTTTTCTTTCCATTAAGGATAATGTTCTGGGTAATTCCTTAGCGGACTATTTTGTGTACACTAAACTGGTTATATGATGTGCATACGTCACTGTATTTTATGAGTAATACTATGACTAAATAACGTTTAAATCAATGATGTTTTTAAATTGTTTCATTGAATATTAACGCGACATAATCGTAGAGGGACTATTTAGTCTTCAGAGAGAGTCAAATTCGTCTCTGTTTTCCTCAAGATTCCTAGAAAGTTCTCTCTCACAATGTGTATTATATTTGTAATGTTATTTCATTCTATAGTCGTAGGATTTATATCTCAATCCAAAGTACATAAAAAAAGTATATCGACGTCAAAATGAGGCATTAAAAAGATAAATAAAAGATCTTGGAGTTACTTGTCCGAGTATCTTGATTTTATGATTAGAAAAGCTAGGTACCTTGTTTTATTTTTTCATGTTTAATTCGCAGTGTTTTACGCTGAGCAAAGTAAAAGAATCGGTATTTAGATGAATGGTAAATAAGAGATAAAAAAGTTGTACTAAGACCAAACATCCTGTAGAGGTAAGTAATCGTACAAGTTATCACTTTTAATAATACGAAACTTTTTGTATTGTAACTGTCAGATTCGATAAATGGCTGATTATAATTATCTAGTAATTTTTAATTCACGAATGAGATCAACCAAAGATAAAACGAAGAAAAAGTAACACATTAATAAAAGAAAAAGTAGATAATTATGCATAAGAAATTAAAGCATAGAAGTGAAAGTAGCATTAAAGAAAGTCAATCGAAATTCGCGAATTCGCACAGCAATAACGCCCAGCATACAATGTAGGTTAAAGTACCGTTGATAGTGTGTACTTTATATGTTTTATTATCATTATAGATAGATAATCATTATAGTTAGATGATTGACAAAAAATTTCTAGAAAGTACTAAAACTAATGACTTGGTATGAAGGCCACGAGGCGTGCCCTTAGCCGTGTTGCCTAGGCAACGCGAAATTACAGTATTCAAGGTTAACAGTCAAGTAGATAAATTAAAATTTTAGAAGGTCAATGTACTAAAATTTTAACGAAACTCCTATAAAAGAAATTAAAAAATTTGCAATTACTCTGGCAACACCGAACCACCACGTGTTTCCCGCTATATTCTGGTACCGGATGTTCAGTGACACGCCACGGGCGGTAAGAAAAGCAGTTATAGTTGCAGTATTTCAAATTTTTGAAATAGTTCCTATTATTACGTAAAATCACAACGACTAAATTAATTAATTAATTACCTTTAATATCCATTCATCAAAATCGCCGTACGACTCCATGTTAAACTGTTATATATTATATAAAACTTTTGAAAGTTGAAGTACGAATAAATAAAAGCGTATTTAATACCTGGCACCGACCACCAGCTGTCCTAGCTAACCCGAATTTAGAATGCATTTACCTTTGCCAAACATCGACGGAAGACGATCAGGAAATCCTCGAAGACATCGCCGGTCGTAACGGTTAACTCTTCCATTTCTAGAGACATTTTATTTAAATATAAAATTGAACTATTAAAATTAAGATCACAGACTATTTCTTCTTTGGAACTATATCAGATCCCTATAGCTACAAGTCGAGTGTGCGTACAGCTGGCACGACCACGAGATACACGTTTAACTCGGCCAACGAAATGCCTCACACTGAGCAGCCGGCGTTAGCCGCACGACGATCATATCGTTTCGTCATTCGTAGGACAGAGAACCGCGTGCCACCGGTTCTGTGTGGTCGTCAAATACCGAGCCCCCGATACCATGTTGCATGTCTTAGGCTTGCGTTATCGTTTGCGTAGGTATGGGCAAATGACAAACATATATCGACATTTTCAAATACTATCGATAGATTTATTTTAAATTATTTATTTGATAAAGGAAAACAGTATACAATGTAGGTATGTTGTAAAACCTTGACATATCGAATCAAATTTTTTTTTGTAACGAACATCAGTTCTGTATGATTAGCTATTAAATAAATATGAAGTAAACTACGTTTACTTTACACAGACAAATCTATATGTACAGTAATGATACCCGAAATTCATGATTCGAGCAAATACTTAATTTTCATATAACTATGTTTGTGATTGAAATCCTCTACTTCACGTGAACCATAAAAAGGTGTTTGAAAGAACATCCTTGAGATACGAAGATTTTGAACAAAGGTCTCTCTTTAGCTTCATTAATGTTTAATACATATCACGGATTTTGCACAATCTAATTTTGAAATATCAAGGGATTTAGTGTAACATTGTGAAATAGTTACACAATCCGCACACTGGGTTCGTACAGTTCATAAGTGCACAACACGAAAGCATTTAGAAATACAGAAATATATCGACAATTGTGTAAAGATTTATCGACGTCTGTCCAAACCTACGTTGGCGTAATTGGATTTTATGTCGAAGTCGGCGGGAACGCTTGGCTACAGTGGTAGGCGTTACAAACAGCTGATAATAGAGGCGCGTTCAGGTCGAAATACAAGTTCACTGGGGGCTCGCCCCATACGTTTTGCGCTGTGCGATACGACTCTACAAGTAACTGCAAACGTTTCACTTAGCGACTGCCGCGTCACTGTTTAAACAATTTACTTGAACGTTTTTCTTTAGATTGATAAGTTAAACCAGGACGAATGTATACTTGTACTTATATGTGTGTATATTATACTGTATGTACCAACGTGTCATGACGTTGAAATACGTATGAAATACAGTCAAACCCAGATAAGCGAGAGTTCAATGGAGCACAATCTTCTTCTCGCTTATAAAGGTTTCTCACTAACCCGAGCTTCTCGCTAATGCAGGTATATGGGTAGCGTTTCTCTCTTATAGAGGTACGCAGCAACAACAAGTCACAGCAACTACGAATGTAGCAAATTTGTAATATGATAAAATGTAATTTTATTTTATTTAGAACGTTATTTAGTTCCACGAAATAGTCATTTGTTCCTCCTAAATAATATAAATAAATAAACCTAGACTGTCGCTTATAGAGGTATAGATAAGTAGCAGTCTCACTTACGACTCTCTCTTACAGAGGTTTCTGTTTCTTGTTAATAGAGGTTTTGGGAGCTTAAAATGAAGGGTCCTGGCTGTTCCTCTCACTTATAGAGTTTTCTCACTTATCCAGTTCTCACTTACCCAGGTTTGACTGTATTTATAATATGGAGGACTGATAGCCAACATTATAAGGCAGTCAAATAAATGACAGTAAGCCGATTACAAGTCCTCCCTTGTAGTGGTATGCTAAACGTAAAAATGTGAGCAATAGCATAAACAATATTGTAATTCACGACTCTTTATTCTTTTTTCCTTTTAATCATTTAAGATTAAAGAGTATGAATAACTTTCAAAGAGTATCACTTATTACAATGTGCTTATGGATGAGTTGTAATTATTTCTTATTTACCACCTTTTAAGTTTTTTTTTTTTGAAATTCAAAATTATCTGCCGAAATAAAAAAAAAAAATGGTCAAAAAATACAATTGAATTAAAATTCTAGTTCCTTCATTTGAAAACTGTTTTAGTATTTTTATTTTGGCTGAGATGATGAACATATTTGTTTCTCACGACACACGATGTTTATCAAGAGAATATTATGACCTCTATTGTAAAATAGAATCATAGAGATCTAGTTAAAATAAAAATACCACTCTAATATAAGATATGTATAGAATACTTAATATTAGATCGTAAGCAGGTTATAATTATTGAAAATGAAATGGTTTATTTTCATAGACTAATAGTGTAAAAGACGGCAGTACCCACCGCAGCCCATCGACATCTGCGAGTGTAACAGTCACGAGTGTGTTGCCGTCCTAAGAGTATCTCTTTTTTTTTTTTGTTTTTTCAACGTGTGGAAACCCCCTCGGGCCGTCACCCCACCGGGGTTTACGGCGGAGTGGTGTGTCGGAATCGGACCGACTAAAACCACACGGTATGCCACTCTGCGCCTGACATAGGAGGGATCCGGGAACAGCTGTTATTACGACATCCAGATCCAACGGTAAGTACCCACCGCAGCCCATCGACATCTACAAGTGTAACAGTCACGAGTGTGTTGCCGTCTTAAGAGTATCTCCCTCTTAAGGTAGAATCATGATGCATGCAACATGCATCGCATTTTACGTCCTATGAACTTTCCTGTCCCATATAACATGCATTTATATACATATTTGAGAATTATAACCTCGCACATCTCACACACGGCTGTCTCATTCCAAACTAGATAGAGCCAGAGCTATGGTAACCAGACTGCTGATATTTCTAAATACATACAAAAGGAGAGGCCAATGTCCAGCAGTGGACTGTAAAAGGCTGCCATTTTACTGCAAAAATACATTTGTGTTCAATTATCTTTGTATTTAGAAATATACAATATATTAACCAGTAGTCTTTTTACCATAGGTCGGTTGTATGTAGGATGTGAGATTAAAATATATAAAATACAAAAAAAACGGTATCCTAGAATAACTGTTGTGTAACATTATAAACTAAAAATAAATGGTTTGAAGCAAAAATGTGCGGTTAAGGGGTAAGCATTGTTAAAAGAACAATATGTATTATGACCCAACATGAGAACTGCAGCATTTTTAAACTGAAAAACAAGAGATAATATGCAGTTTTCCTTATTTATATCGTGGTTTAAGAATGTATATTTCATTTGATCTATAAATCGTCAAGAAATTTAGAACTTAACGGCAAATTTAATCTTTTATATTTCTTAATTTCGTAACGAGAAACAGGGAATATTTCTCTGAAACTATTACACGCAGGACATATCAAAACAACTTGAAATAAACTAAGTTATTTTGGGATACTGTACCGTATATCTATCTATGCCATAGATAAGAGATCAGGCGCCAGAGACAAACACGAAATTTAAAAACTGCAGATACTTTTTTTTTAATATCTGTTATTTATCATCTGTGATAGAACTTCTCTCTCTTTTAAAATCGTGTTATTTAATACTCCTTCGTGAATGTTTCTACTATGTTTTCAACTTCACTATTTTCAACTCACGATAAAGCAGATTCATCATCAACAACAAACTTTAACAGTTTACGGCTGCACATATACCTCTCCTTAGAAGTAGGATTTGTAGTACTAGACTAGACTGGTTTTTTCTTTCGCTTTAGTGCTCAGTAGAAGGATGAGGGTGGTATCATTCCGTATTCTCAATCCATCACCACATGGTCACAGTGAAGCAGGATGGGCAATCGAAAATCACAAACAGATGAAAAATATTATGGTCTAAGTTAGTAAGCGCGTAGTTTTAAGTGTTATCTGTTGCACACGCCAAACGTCACACCCGCTTATCGATAACGTGTCTATACCTAAACAGCTTGCACGTGCAATGATATTAAAAATTAACACTTGTAAGTTCTTTGTAATGACGCTTTTGTTTATATTTGAAAACCCCTCCCTTTTGTATATAAAATGGGGGATAGAGATCATAAGTTAAAACATATATATGTAATGAAAAATATATTTTTCATTGACTTGAATTCCCAAACGGTTTATAGTTCTACATTGGAGTCTAATCTGTGGTAAGGAGAACTTTGAGATGATCTATGGACCTCACCAAAAAGCACTCGCCATTGTGGATAGAATTGCCATTGATATTTTATTGTGATTAAATTAAGAAACGACAGGTATGATCTTCTTCTGTGAACGACTTCTTTATTTACAGGTATGATCTTGAATTAGTACTAAATGTGAAATTGTTAATCATGTACATGTAAACTAATTACAATAAAATCTTTATTTACAGAGAAACTCAATTGTGTTTTGTGTCGCCTAGAACTTAGGAAAATACCTCATATACATATATATGTAATGCGGACCGGAGGAAATCCGACCTGGATGTTAAACGCGATGCTCTTAAGGCTAAACTACCAACACCTCAATCCTACAACTTTGTCGACGGTGTCCTCACGTGCCACCAGTGCTCGTGAACGTTTATTAATAAAATTGGATACTGTAGCCATCAAACGGCACATGTAAGAGCTGATCAATCTTGTATTTCAGCTAACAATAGTTAGTAGCAGTCACCATAGTCGAAATCGGCTGGGAAAGGAAATCAATATGTAATGCTAAAGGAAACTCATATTGTATAAATATTTTAGTTTTTTTCATCCAATTCGTCCATACAAATCAACCATAGCCATCATTTTAACAATTTGTCCTTAATCATCAGTATCATCAACAGTTTTAATTAGTTCACTGCTAGACACGCCTCCTTGCTAAGGAGAGCCTTAGCAAAGAGGTTTTGGTTTACTATACCACGCTGGCCAGACGGGTCGGTATAGCGTTCGTTTAATTTTCTATGTAATTCCTTAAGTGCTCAGTTGACGTCAATAGGCTTGCCCCAAATATGATTAAATTTATTTCTAATAGAATATAGGCATTTAATAGGGTTCTCCTTATTACTTCAGACCCATAGGAGTGAGCTTATACATGCAAAAAGTAGAGGTTTTATCTAGACTGTTTAAGTACGTGAGTATTCGGCCTCGTACGGTAAAACAACACGATTACACAAGAATTGCACAGTTTATTTTCGCTATTACCAATTTTAGACAAACAATCACTACTAAACCACAGAAGTTATACAGAACACGTGGCACTCTAATATGATGCAATAATAATAACCAACACCGCATATGTATGGCAGTTTCGCGCCATTTTACTACATTTTTCAGTGGTAGGTAAACTCACAGACACAGCAGATCCAACAGTGCCGTCTGTCTTCGGCCATTAGACCTGTAGCAAACCGTATGTATTCGGTACTGAGTAACGGGTGCGCCCTTTGGTACCGAGTAACGAAACGTTACTCTCGAATATATTTCGTTATTCGCACCATTTCGTTCTTCGCATTTATGTACCAAGATATGATGTACCAAGTTATAAGTTTGCCAAAGATACACTGAAAACTGAATTGCAAAAGGAATTCAACTGTAAACAGCAACCTATAGAACCTGCTCAATCAATGTTACCTATATCAACTAGCAACACTGACGCTGATAAGGAAGATTTAATTTGGAAAGATTTTGACACTCTGGTGACGTCAGCGTCAGCTTCAAACTGTGTAGTTAGCAGCAGTATTATTACTATAAGACAATATTTAGAGGAAAGAATTATTCCTCGAAATGAGTGTCCTTTGAGATGGTGGCAAGCGCGAGCAATACTATACCCGGAGCTCTCAAGCTTGGCTGAGAAATATTTATCAGTCATGGCTTCATCGGTACCATCTGAAAGGACTTTTTTGAAATCGCGTCAAATATTAAGTGAACGGCGCATCTCTATTAAGCCAAAGAGAATAGAAAAGCTTTTATTTTTAAATATGAATCAAAGATTCTTGCAATAAACTAGCTTTTTGCCCGCGGCT
Organism: Hypercompe scribonia; assembly: GCA_949316085.1. Taxonomy (NCBI): domain Eukaryota; kingdom Metazoa; phylum Arthropoda; class Insecta; order Lepidoptera; family Erebidae; genus Hypercompe; species Hypercompe scribonia. The sequence continues at coordinate 25,855,596 of OX438968.1, read as the reverse complement.
TCGCCCCCACAATTACTAACTTTAAAATCATAGCTCCGCTTTATTTTATTTTTGTCGTAGTCAAATAAAAAAATCCTTACTTACGAGCTAGTCTATCTCTAAACCAAATTTTACATATAAGGTACGATATTATAATTAGGTATTGAGTTAAAAAAATAGTTTTTGATTTGTTTAACATTATGTTTTTATTTAATATGTCTAATTTCATTTTAAGAACAAAAGATTTTTATTGTTTAAAATATGTTTTTATTTCATATGTCTAATTTCATTTTAAAACAAAAGGTTTATGTTGTTTAAAAATGTTTTTATTTAATAAGTGTAATTTCAGTTTAAGAATAAAAGATTTTTGTTGTTGAAATGTTTGTGTCAATAAATAAGTTTGACACAGTGTTGCTTTTTCATTATTATTTAGAGATTCCGTCAATAGGTACTAATGACTCAATCGTACATTTACAGTTCTACACGCGTACCAAAACTACCAAACAATACAACATACGAATTGATTCGTTTCGTTGGTTATACTGAGGTACCAAAAGTAATGAGTAACGTAACGATACGAAAGTAACGAGTACATTTTTGTAATAACGAATACATACGGGTTTGCTTTTTCTCGTTACTTTTACACCTCTATCGGCCATGTTAAACAAATGAACAAAACATTTGAAAAAAGAATTAAATAATTAAGCGCCAAAGTTCCGTGTTACGTCAAAATAAAATTTACTTTAAATAGGTTTTATTTCACAGATGCGCCAAAAATAATTTAAACAATAATTTAAGGAATTTAAATATGTAAATGTACAATTTATTTTAACAATTGCGAATATGTTGGCCAATATAGATGTCGCTCTCATAAAAAGATAAACAAAGGAACCTACAGTTAGAAAGTATTGCAACAGGTAGACGCATCATCACTTGATGGTGAGAGATTACCGTCACCCAAGGATTCCTACTATTACTTACACCCAAGAGTGCATTGTTGGCTTGTGAGATGACGGTACATTCCTTCTTAAGACTCGTAGGTCGTATCCGTCACTTTTCACAGGTAATAATTACTTCTGCAGGTCTATACAAATAGACTTAGAAAAGGCTCATAGTCAGAAAGTAGTTTATAAAAACGATAAAAGTTTTAATTGAAAAACTAAACTTTGAGGTAAGGTTAAGTGACACGTTGGCCTACAATGATAAGCATGAACAGTAGTCAGAATAACACGACTTGAGACTTTAGAAAAATATCGATATAATACTTGTATTTTATACACCACGTTTAAGGCAAGTATAGCTAAGGTAATCATCATATTCTCCTTAATATTTTTTTTGAAGTCGATGTGATGTGTTTTCTTTAGTCGTTCTCTTCTACTGTTTAGCTATCGTAAAAAAATATAAACAAATACACCAATCTTTCGGTACACAACACTTTCAACGATGTCCAATATTAGATTTCTATTTATAAAACCTGTCTCTTAGCTAATGGCTGACGGAGAATCATAGGAAAATAAGTAGGAAGAAAATATTTGGCAAAGTGACAAAACAGCACAAGGTTGAAATGTAATGAAATTTTGTATGTGAAATTTTAAAAGGTTCACTGTTGTTTTTTTTGCTATACAACGTTACCAATAAATGTTAACAACCGCTAATTGTTGAGAGATTTCTTTTGTATTTTGTAACTAATACACTATTACCTCAATGCTGTACATCTCTCAGCGTTTGCTTACGTCAGCTTTTTCCTTACACTGGTATGTAACGTGTCTCTCACCTTAGGAATTACAACCTTGACATCAGCATAGATAAACTTCAAATTGCCATGGATGGAGAATCCAAACAAAACTCTCTAAAGGTCAGTGTGTTAAGAACTTACGAAGGCTATGGAATGTTAGATTTGTTAGTCCTATTTAGATTTTTATTTCTAGAAGTTTACTGTGGCAGTATTTAAGAGAACTGGTTCCATAACAGAAGCATCACAATTTGAGGACATTATTTTTGTACGGAAATATATTTGAAATGATATAAGAATGTAATTACGTACATAGCAAGAGTACAGTATGACGTACAACATAGTATTAACCCCTGTACAAAATACGAGTTTAAACAAATTCAAAACGTTCGTCAAACGAGAAACGTTTGTTTTAAAACATTAGATAATATCTGTTTGACTAAAGTTTGAAATTATATTCTAAAACTACTGCTTAAAAATACAGTTTGCAGACATATGCATAATGAAGATGTTTGCGGTTAAGTCGCTCTAACTTCACAACGTCACTCGATAGTCGCGGGTGGATAAGGCAAGTTATATGTACTCTACCCGCGATTTCATAGTTTTTCTCAAATGTGTAACTCGGTTGAAGTAGTATAAGATGTGGATAGGGTCTGTGAGTATGATTTTTAGACGATATTTTTATCATTATAACTAGTATCTTGAAGCTTTATGCTCCAAAAAGTTAACACGTCATCCTCTGATTGAGTGTCAACGCTCTTGTCGTAAAATGCCTATTTGGGCTTTTATTACAAAAGCGTACTAATATATAAAACTAGTTGTACCCCAACCATGGGTTTTTTAAGTATATTGTGTTTGCAAAAAGTAGATAAAAACCATATCTAGAATCATATCTGTGTTGAATATCGTGTCAAAATTTCAATTCAATCGGGTTGAGTTTTTGAAACGTACAAGTTAACATATTTATAAATAGAGATTTAAATCGATTTGACAGCAGACAAAAATGGATTACATATAGGATATAAACACTATGTATATGGAATGACATATTATCGGACACTACGACATTTTCCGAGCGCAAAAATAGATTTTGTGATCGCAAAAAAACCTTAATTATGTGATATAATAACAGTTTTACGATGTTGTGATTTTTTCTTTATTCGTGCTCACACTTTGAGTCTCGCCATATTTTATGATTCTAGGTCAATGAGATGTCTCTGGTGGCACATTATTTGCTGCGGTAGGTGATAGGATGGCGGCCTGACCTGCATAAACCTACGGTCGGGCCGTCACGTTAGAACTGAGGGAAAGAAATACTTTTTCCCGGGCGAGGGCGTAACGAGGCATAGCGTCGATTTGAGGAGAGACCTGAAATCATATGGTCCATGTCCCCAGGGTAAGGTACCAGAGGCCGGCCGACGGGGTGGTTTTTAGCGGCAACACCACTTACTTCTGACTCCTACATCCTAAAGAGCAGGAGATGCGACAGGATTTTCCGTCTCATCAACAAAAACAAAAGTTCAATGAGACGTACCATTAATTTACTAGTGAAATTTGAAAACATAGGACTCAAATGAATCTTGAATCTTTCGATAGCTTTGACATTTCTTGTACTTGGAGGAAGTGGCATCTAAAAATACATTGCGTTGGACAGTAAGATTCCTGAGTAAATATGGACTGGAAAAAAGTGCTATATCACAATAAAATGTTAAGGAATCAACAATGATAAAATTGACTGCACGATTGACCCCCACATGGGAGAACACTTTGTGTGATCCCTCAAATTGTTGTTGAGTCTGGGTGTTTTGTGTCCGTTTCTTGTATGTTGGTACCCCCGCGACACAGGATTTATTCTCAGTGCGATAGTTGCCTTTTATTTTTTTTTAAAAAGAAAATCAATAAACGATAAAGATGTGCCAAATCTGATGAAAACTTTTTTATAAGTTAATATTTCTTATTTGTTCTTGTAGTGTAACTTACATGGGTATTTTAGTATAACAATCTAATATTACATCATCAATATAATTTTAACCCTGTCATCACGATTCAGACTGAATCAGTATGATTCGACAATAACGTACAGCGCCTTATGTGGGTGTAAGAGCTGTGTTTTCTTGCGTAGTCTTGAAGTTTGAGCTAGAGTCGAAAACAATCAAGGTCATAGCATACTGTTAGTATCGGTGGGTGGAAACTGGAATATGTTAGTACGGAGCTAGTTAGTTTCAGTGGGAGGAAATCCTCACTGATAATACGAATTAGTCATATGCATCACAATACTGTACAACGACCATCCCTACCTCTGCTAAGATTTGTTTGGGTTTTATGAGGGCAAATGAGTAGTCGAGTCACCTAATGTTAAGTGACTACCGCCGCCTATCGACATCTGGTAATATAAACAGTCAATACCATCAACAACAACATAACATTTGGATATCAGAATCTAAAATTAATGACCTTTAATGATGATCGAGGAAACAAGCGTGATTTTATGTGTATGTATGTATTGGTTACAACTATCTGCACAACGTTTAAAATTGGAATTCAGAAAATTTACAGGAAACTGTAGAAGTATCCTCAAGGCCTGATAACTGTATATTTATTTGGCAGTAGTGTATTCTAATAGACTTTAATATAGAAATGAGGTCTTCATAACCTCTTTTCTTTTTTTATCTTTTTATTTATACAATTACAATCATAAATTTTGGAGCACTGTTGCCAAAATATTCGTATGTAGTACATATTTTTGTGTTTGCCTGTATTATTACAAAGTACCAGGTAAGTAAGTGTTCAAGTATCGAACAATGAGATTATTAGTTCTAATTTTAAATATCTATGACTGCATCTATCTTATAGAGTATTTCTACATCCACCCAAGGCTAACTGGTAGAGAATGTGCTAGATATTATATCCGCCATTGTTTAAACGTGCAAGATGTTTTTAAGCAAATAAATTAATCAATTAGCATTTAGAATATTTGTCTTTGTGTTTGAAAAACCCGAATGCACAACGACTAGAGGTAAAAGTTAACTTTGCGACCAGTTTTTATTCAATATGGTCTGTGTTTCAATGCGGAAAAGACTAGAATTATTGTATATTGTTTTCCGCGTGCGAACTGTAATTATAATTTTATAGAAATGGTTTAAGGCACTAGTAAAAATTGTGTTCATAAAACCTCGTGAGATATAGTACCTTTTTGTAATACCAATTGAAAATCCATTTTTAATGATACCTATTAAAAAAATAATGCGTTATGTCGTCCTGAATAGTAGAGATAACACCACGATCTTGAGATGCAGATTACTCCTGTTCTTTCTTCATCAGACCCTTCGTGGAGGACTACACACATTTATGTAACGGACACCAAGAAAATCCAGACTCAGAGGAATAGTTTGCGAATCACACAACGTGCTGCCTGAGGAACGAAACCACAACTATCAGCGATCTCTCTTACGGTTTACGGGATGACTACGAAGTCATTTCATTCCAGAACGAGATACAACGTTAATCTCGACAGGAGTATATTCTAAATGTTCCAGATAACTTTACCTGCCTAACGACTTCCAAAGAATATTTAATTACTCGTCCAATGAACTTGTAATGACCCTAGCAGTAATTAAGGAGTTATATAGCAATGTTTGTATTTTGAGGGGCTCACGAAAGGCGGTCGTTTAATGACCGATTTCTTAGAAAGTCTGAATGCGTTGACTATTGTTACTTGATTCTTACAGATGCGAGGGTATCAGTCTAGCGGTAAGACAGCAGTTGATAAAAAAATTTCGTATTGTCGTATATTCTTCGCTGACACCGACTCCAAAAATAACAGTAATTGTAGCCACAAGAACATGTACTTATATATTTACTGTTAAGTGTATTTTTTATTTTAGAATATTTTTTGTTTGAAGTCGGTTTTTTTTGTCTAAATTTTGTTTCAGGTAGAATTCTGCTGACGCGGTGCTGACCACGGTTTAAGTTATTGTTTAACTGTCATTATTTTCTTTGATTCTAAGAGAATGTCACTACACTACATACATTGAGGTAAGTATGGCGGGCTATTATTTTTTTTTTGTCATATATTTTGAATGGTAAAGCAAAAGGGATGGTACCGAATTGGGGATGCGAGGAATACTAACAGTACCATTAAACTTCAATGTCCTTCGAAGTCGATTTTTTCGGTAATTTTTTTTATCATATACGTTTCAAAAGTAACTAAAGCAAATTTAAAGAGCAGAGGAATGTGAAACTTTGATATTCTGATTTTAATAGATTGTGTAGAATGCCGATTAAAGTGCATAAAGACTTTATCGTGAATTTATAAATTGTATGAATATGGTTATTATAATCTACACGTGACGAGTGCATTCATTGACCAGACACAGACATCAAGGACGGAATAAAAATCTATGAAATGATAGTTGAAGTTGTACTGGTCGACTGTATGTGTTATTGATGACACGCAACTTGTATGACTTCGATACTAATGAATAACTTACCTAATGTCATGACCAATTCGGTCAAAACTAATTAGCTCTATAGACTCTACGAAAAACATTAGTGTTCATAGCACAACTATCATCATCTACTGCTGAACATAGACCTCCCCCCTAGAACGTCATTTTTAGGGGGGGTCTTGCCATCCTCTCCACGCTTTGCAGGCAGCTTGGCGAGCGCAGATGTTCGTTATCTTGGAGGAATGCTGCTGCCCATTCCTCTGATTGTTCCCTTTGCCGGGTTTCACGGCTCCCACGGGATAAGAGTGGGTGACCACATTATTAAGCCGGGGCCGCGCGGCGGTATATAAAGTTGAAGTATCGTGTTTAGCACAACTAACGACAAGTTATTTATATTTAGACACAGAATTATATATAGACTTCTGACATACGTTGTTAAAATGACTAGAAAACGAACGAGATTTCTGAAGTTGAAACATGAAATATCACAAAGTGAAGGTCAAATAGCCGCCATTCAACTTTTGTTACCAGACGTTGAAATGTAGTTGACATTTTGTAAGTGGACACACCCACAAGTCACTTTGATAAACCGGTTTGCCAACTATTGTCAATAAACGTTTTTAAGATATTCACAAACCGGTTAAAGTTCAGGCAAGGTAGGTACCCGTTTTATCTGCACGCTTTTTTAACAAAGACAAACATTTGTATGAATTTATTCAAGTTGGTCAAAAGTACAGATTTCATTCGTTATTAAACTAGACCTTGAAATAAATGCTTAGAGGTCAATAGTAATTATAACTGTTATTGACTGCCTCGGTGGCGAAGTGGTAGCGAATGTGACTGCTGCGTTTGAAGTCTCGGGTTCGACTCCCGGGTTGCAAATGTTTATTTGATCTGCAAATCTTTTTTTAGAACTTTGGATGCTTTTGTTGATGTCTATAAATCGTCTATAAAGTAATATACATATAAGAAAAGTATATCAGTCGGTCTAGTTATCATAGTACAAACTCTGCCTAGTTTGAGAGACCAGAGACCTATTGATGCAGGGATGATAGTTATCGTGGTAACTGTGTAAGCCTTACACTGTCACGATGACTGTCATGCCTTTTACGTCCCCAAGCGGGGTGTGATAAAGTATTTCACTAGGCCGCCATAGTGTGAGTCACCATACTCCATTGTCTGCATTTGCAATGAGTATGGTGACCACAACTCTTGGATTCTATTTATGCTTTCCATCAGGCAGAGTAGAGTCACTTTGGTAGGCTCTTAATATAGAAAAAAAAAATCTATTATATTTATTCATTTTTATTATATTTATAATTTCATTTATTTTACTCGTATACACTGTAGTTTGGGCATCTGGTGTGATCCGAAGTTAAACAGAGCCTGTGCTATTGCAACCAGATTTCTAGCAAACATATTATAAACCTATTATTACACAGAAAAACATACTAATCACATAATTATTTGTCCGAGTTGGAATCGCACTCACGACTTTTGGCTTAGTACTAAGGTTCACTGACCACTGAACCAACACGCTAATACACATAGATTTAACAATGATAATGTTACCATTTAACCTGAACTAGCTGACCTGCGCAACTTCGTCTGCGTGTCCTATTGCCTGTACTGTAATGTTTTACGGTGTGAACTAATTTCTTTACCATAGAAAAGGTTATAATGAGGCAAACTTAAAAGACAGACATATGCTCTCAAAAGGAATATTTTGCCACTGTTTTTGCAACATTGCGCTTTTATACATTATTAGCTTCCGCCCGCGACTTCGTCCGCGTGGAATAGTTACTTTGGGCTGACGCTTACTTTAACCCCCGACTTCGTTTATATAGGTGAGTAAGGGAACAATTCTGTCATACATGATTTATGCGAAACTTTAACCGTTTACGCAGCGCAAACAGCGGAAGCTCTCATTAGGAACAAAGTCTCCCGATTTTGAAACATTCTTCATTGATGCTCCGTTCCTATTGACCTTAGCGTGATGATATATAGCCTATAGCCTTCCTCGATAAATAGGCTATCTGATTCAAAAAAAATAATTCAAAACCGACCTGTAGTTCCCGAGATTAGCGCGTTCAAACAAACAAACTCTTCAGCTTTATAATATTAGTATAGATTGAATACGCTGTACATTTACTACGAGTATATTAGTCAAAATCGGTAATTTTATTTTATTTAATTTTGTAGTTAATTCTTTCTATTATTGATGTGATGAGTTATGAATATGAAGTGCCACCACCGTTATTTATCCCATCGGTGTAAGACTCGACTAAGGGCGAAAAATTCTGCAGGACAATACGAGTAGTTCTGCAAAGCGAAGGAAAACTCGACGCAAACACCGATCCGTCTAGCCAGCGTGGTATAGTAGCCCAAAATCTTTCTAAGGAGCTTATGTCCAGAAGTGGAGATATTAATGACGATGATTCTTTAGAATAAATAACTTACACTCAAAACAAGTGTCAATAATAAACAGTTAATTCTGTATATTTTAGTTATCTACCGAAGACAAATAATAATGTTTACAAGAATCCACTTGTACAAACAAACAGAAAATCTGTTTCTCCGCCATCTTTGTGTTTGTGTCATTTATTTATGCAACCTGTCGTGGAAGGATTATAAAATCTTTCCACATACATAACAATGCTATATAACAAATTATGATTTCAGTTTTGAGATGTTTATTGCTGAAGATAGAACTTAAAAGAAAAACGCCATTTTTACTCTTGCAAAAGGAATTCAAGATCTATTGCGACTACTAAGCGGAGTGTAATTGTTGCTAAAGGGAGACCTAGTAGTACGGCGCAGGTCGGATCTGGGGATTGAAATCACTACCACTTGACGGCAAAAAGGCTTCGGAGTCAGGCTATAGTTAGCCGTAGTTTGGTTACTGCTATTTGGTTAATTTGAAATTTTTTATCACTTTCTAAGCTTTTTCTAAACTTTTTCTAAACTTTTTCTAAACTTTTTCTCTTCTTAAGTTTTAATTTATTTATATATTCTGAAAAGTATAGGATAGCACAAACTGTTTCCTAAATACATAAGATTTTTAAAAGAGAATTTGGCTCATTAACTGTATGTGTTCAGGAAGAATATTTAGATTCCACTAATAAGAAAAATGTCGAACTTATGAATTTTATAAACATTAGTTATTCTTAAATAAATGCCTCACATTAATCCTTATCTTAATTACTTTAGTATTAACATCGATATAATTATACATGTTATATATTAATGGATATCGATGTTAGGTATTTCCTAGTCTGACTCAAAATTATTCTTGGCATATATGGTTGCCGAGAATATTTACGTAATTCATAATTCTGCCAAATTGAATAAATTATGCCAGATGATTAAATCTTTGCCATTTTATTATGCGTCTTTGTGCTCTGAGCAATTTCTTGCACTGATGTTGGTGTGAAATAAACGTTTGCTTATATATTTTATAAGACGAAGAAATTTTGTTAATATGGTTATTTATTTGAGAGAAAAACCTCTGAAAATAAAAATTATATTACAATATTTTTTAATTTTCGCACTATTTACATAAACCAGCGAATATATATATATTAGATACATACATCGAGACGTCTATAAATACGAGTATATGTACCTCTGCTCAATAAACTATTAAATTACTATTGTGACACATCTTTCTTGCGCGGTATTAAATATATGCTGTGCGAAATATATTATATATTTATATTTGGCATATTTAAAAAGTTATAAAATAATTACATGCAGACGGCTATTTACCAATGGTCTGGTCTCACAGCGCTCTGTTTTAATAAAACAGCAAATGGATTTTCACTACCATTTATGTTCATTTGTTTAATCTTTGTTCCACTTTTATTCGTTATTTCTTTTTAAGTTGCTATTTCTCCTTTGTGACATATAAATAACTCATAATAAGATCTTCGCACACGGAAATATAAATGTAATTACGCATTTTATTTTTTTTTAATTTTAGTATACATATAAATAACAAGATGAAGGGTTTTTGGCTCTGCTAAGAGGTGTTGTGTTGTGTTTTAAAAAATAGTAAAATAATAAAGCAATCATCAATTTATTTTGTAGCTTTAAAATGGAAAACTGACCGACAAAGATGATATTTCAGGGATTCTGCTGCTTGTATTTAACGCACAGGGTGTTGATGGAGTGTCAAATTTTTCTGCAAGTGATAGCGTAGAAAAAGAATTTAAACTTATCAATCAAAAGCCGTGGGTGATGTCAAGGTATAATTCAGCTTCAACAGAGTCTACAGCCTCACTGAAAATTTTGGGTCGATGGCTTTCAATGGTGAAAAATCATAACCGAAAGATGACATTGGGCGCTCAAGGAATGGCAACAAATGCCGAAGATCATTTTAGTTTTTGATGCACGTTAATATTTAACTATTGCAAGGGATACAGCAAATACATAGCCGTTAGCAGTAGCTTGGATATGCCGGTTTGGGTCATCAATATGTGATGTAGTCCTTCAAAAATCATTTCTGTCAGTGCTCCTACTTATGTATGTCGGTTTATTATACCAATCATAAATGACGGGTGGGTATCATAAAAACAAAAAATCTTTTTTCCTCCGGGGTGACCTTAAATCATATGTTCCGGGTCTCGTCCCCAGAGTAGGGTGCCAGAGGGCGGTCGTCGAGGCGGTTTTTAGTGGGAAAACCACATACTCCTGACACCTGTACCCCAAGGAGCAGAAGATCCGAAGGGATTTGCCGCCTCGTACACAACAAAAAAAAAAGATATCATCCAAATCAAATGTGAAACATAATTTAATTGATTCATACATATACATACATAAGGTACCAAGCCAAAGATGCGAATAAAGATGAAAAATGATAATTCTTGTAACAGTAAATAGAGATAAATTATTGCTCTGGAACGTTCTATATTATTACAAAAAGTAGGCACTACATACTCCGAATTTATGGTATAAATTGAACTTTTGTAGAATCTGAATATAATACCTACACGTGCGTGAAGTAAAAATTATTTACGAGTCTCGTGACGTAAAATATAAAGACAATAATTAACGACACTATATTGTCTGCCCGCGAGACACGTCGAACGCGACGCGCCGCCATTGTGGTGACGTCACAAGACAGGTTAACAACGAACCGGATTTTACCGGAACGTGGCCGAGCGTTGCGAATTAATTATACAATTTGGCACATGAATGATTTTCAAACGAGACCTGCACTCGCTAAACCGAACGTCAACTAGTCACGTGATTGAGAACAAAGTCCGGCTTTACTTATCTTTGGACTTCCTGCTTTGAACTACTGAACTAGATTTTGTAGGTATTGGTCATAACTATATGTAGTTGTGTCGCTGTGATTGCTTGCCCTTATAATCAAGCTTCTAGACGAAGTGGCGAGTAAGTCATTCGAGAAGTTTCGGAGCTCGAGCCGATATTGCCTCGAAATGTTCATGAACTGATAATGTCAGATATGCGAAAGATATCATAATGTAACATATCTATTGTCAAAATTGAGTTGCAGAGTACTTTCTACGTCTAATTTTGGATTATGCAACTGTTCCCTAATCTTACTTCAGACCAATTTATTTAGAAGTGTTTTAAAGTCGTTCAAGAATAATTTTTAATATTTTGGAGAACTTTTGGTTATTCAGATTTGCTCACGATATTTTCCTTCACAGTTAGAGCGAGCGGTAATAAATTTTTGTTACTCACATAAACCTTGAAAAATGAAAGGTGGGTGACCGGGAATTAAACTCAAATTAGGAAGCGTGATGCGGTTATACCTACCTAGAGCGCTTAACATTAGTGGTTTTAACTGTTTCATAATTTTTATTATTATTCTTTACGAGTTCATTGAAAGGTTAATGGTACAGTAACCCATACTGTAAACGTTTGCGTTTAAAATGTTTGTTTCAATATGTATTTACAGCATATCGCTGTAAAAAGAAAAAAAAGCGTTACGATGATCGCATGCAGCGCATCTGACATTAAACTTATCATCTGACGGCCAATCCCAGCACGCGCGCTTGTGTCAAAACAAATAGCGCGAATTTACTCGGCTTCCTCTTAAACAGATACTTTTAAACACATGCACAGAAATCAATAGGGCAAATGTTACAAGTATAAATATACACATATGTATGTATTGTACATTATATAGACTTCGATTAACTGCCTCGGTGGTGCAGCGGTAATGAATGCGACTGCTATGCTTGAGGTCTCGGGTTCGATTCCCGGGTCGGACCAAATGTTTGTATGATCTGCAAATATTTGTTTCGAAATTTGGGTGTTTTCTATGTATAATATGTATGTATTTACAAAAAAAAATATATGTATGTATTCTATCAGTCAGTCTAGTTATCATAGCACAAGCTCTGCTTAGTTTGAAACTAGACGATGTTGGTTTTAAATGTCCGAAATATTTTTATATTATTATTATTATTGTGTATGTAGCTAAGATGTTAAAAAACTGCCGCTACAGTTGTACTTGAAAGTAACCGCTATTTGCTTTAATTGAGAAACAAGCATACGGCCTCCTAAATCATTTAAGGCTACATATTCGCGATAAATATCCCCACCTCCTTTGAAGGAAGGTCTGACAACGAAGGTTAAGAATCGCTTGAACAGCGTAAAAATAACTATGGTTTTAATATTGCCTCCCGTGATTTAATTACCGGAATTATGTTATGTATATAAAGAGGTAGTTTTAAAGTTTTTTAACAAAATACTTTAGTATTATAATGGTAACATTTGACAGTTAAAATAAATTGAATAAATTAGTGGGTCTCATTGTACTATAAAAAAAATCTCAAACTGCAATTTTGGCGAATTTAAATTCAGTATTGTTTTGTAATATGGATATAAATCTGCATTTGACATTAAGTAATATTTGCCTACCAAATTATCGTTTCCAAGAACATAGACATAGATATTGGATTGATAGATTCTAATATTGTCAAGCTAAGTTTGGTATCAGACAATGTTCTGTGATTATTTCAATTTAATTATTATTAGTGTCTATACCTTGTCGTAAGAGAGTTTTTGGATCAGAAAACCTGAAAGTTTTTCCTATAACTACTTGTGAATGTAGGAATGTGTCTGCAAGCAGGAAGGATAGTAAATATAGGAAGAACCAATACAAAGCGTAGAAGGCTTTGTAACCGACTACCGGACACAATCACCTAACACTTAAGACTCACAATTGCTTAGCCTTGAATCGTCTTGAAAGTAAATCTTAGCAAACACGATTTGATTTCAGAAATATTTTGGGAGAAAAATTATCATTTTTTTTGATGGTGTCGGTCTTTCTCTGGACAGTCATTTGATTTCAATTACGTTTATGCTTCACTGTTCCATCTCAAAGGCTCGTAGCGTAATGTTTTATAGCTAATGAGCATCCGTAATGAACACTATATCCACGACAAAAGTAATATCATAAAGTTACGATTCGTTTCCAAGCTCAATGCTTTAAGATGAACAAAAACTGCTTTAGTATATTATATTAGTTTTATTTGCAACTGTCATCGTATAGCAATATACACACAGAGAGAAGTACTCCGCGACAAACAATTTGTGATGACACATCAAAATATTATCAGTTAACTGATATGGTTTTACGACGAACCAACACACGTATGATATATTATAGTTAATATGTGTATGATTGTGTTACACACCTCCATTTTCCCACCTCTGTTATTGGTTTATAGAAGTAAGATGAAAGACAAGAGATTTCTAAACAAATTTCAACTTTACTATTCACACACCTATATCTACATTTGAATTTCGAGCTCGAAAAATAAGTGTTTGGTTCAAAGGTACGTCTGAAAGATGTACTATAATACCTAATTGATAACTAAATGGACTTTACAGTAGTCACATATACTGTGTAATATCGGATATCTCACCTATCATTCCGATAGGCAACTTTAGCACGCGTGAGTCATTTCCAAAAATAATAAGCACGCGATTTCCTGTCTTCCCGTAACACACTTCCGTCTCCTTTTCATGAATTCGTTTATGAAGATTGTTGGAAAGCGGATGGACAAAACAGAGGACTCATTGAAACCTTACGAGAAGAGATCTACATAGATTTATCGTAACATAATTAATTACGGTTAATGGGTGTACAAATTTTGATGATTCTTTGTATATTCGAAAGCGGCTGCTCGTCATGTGGTCCCATTTAAGGTTGAATGAGATCTGACGGGCAGTTTTTAAGTTATTTGTAATATTTCGCATTTAATTGGCATCGACTACATTGACATTTTCGATTTTTGTCTTGTTGATGGAACAAAAACTTGTTGTAGGATTTCACGAGGGTTCAAAAGAGCATCGTAACATTTCAAGGTGGTGGCAAAAGGGTAGAAGTGTTTTATATGTTGCGATTCACTCTATTACGGGACCACGATATAGGCATCAATTTTTTTTTTAATTTTCTGTTATATGTATTTTTTATAGTATTTTCTGTTGGCAGAGGTTTTCTTTTTGTTAAAATATTGCTTGTTTTAACTCGTCTACAATCTTAATAAACATATATCACAAATAATAAAGAATTCTCTTGTACATATGTATAAATTGGAGGACTATAAATTGGAGGAAATAAGGACTCGGCGTTTTGTGTCACTATTTATAATAGGAGTGACACAAAACGCCGAGTCCGTATGATAGCAATTCGCTGAAAGTTTGAAGTGTTATCGTTGAGACGACGACAAAGATAACACGTTAGATTGTTCAGCAGTGATAAGGCGTCCGTCAATAACGGTTGTGACAAATTCCTTGATTGTCGCACAAGTTTGGTCGATACGAACCGGTTCGGATTATGTACATTACATAGAAACGATTGATAAACATCGACATCATTAGAGCGTTCTATATAAAAATATATTGTACATAATTATATTCTAGCGAACACGACAGACATTTTTCCGTCAGAACACAGAATTCTGTTTTAACAAAAAGTTAATTAGCAGATGAGTGCGGATTGCGCAAGACCGAGGTGGTTGGCGCTCCTTGGGAACTTTTGTTCAGCAATGGACGGCGATAGGTTGGTTTGATTTGAAGTTAACTAAAATCTTGTAATTACCTTCCTTTTTTTTTTTTCTTTTTAACGGGGGAATGCTTTTCGCACCATACCCTCCGGAGGGACGAAGGGCGTGCGTGGGACTCCCGGAAAACCGGTCTACCCACTAAACCCCGCGGCGGCCTACCTCGGCAGTTGGGAGGAGCTCTAGGAACGCATTAGCGGCTTCTAGAGTCCTCCCTGCCGTACCTCACAAGTGAGGTACATCTCGGGCACCTCATACCCCAGGATCTTGTAATTATACCGATAACCCTGTTACCACCCCTATTCATCCCGTGGGTGTCGTAAGTGGTGACTAAGGAAAGAAACTATTCAGGAAAATATCATTACAAAGAGAAGGAAAACTTGAAACAAACTCTATTCCAACCCGTCTGGCCAGCGTGGTATAGTAGGCGAAAGCGTTCTTGCTAAGGAGAGGCCAGGTTCAGCAGTGGACTGTAAAAGGCTGTTGATAATGCTGATGATGACCTATGAACCTAGTTGTACTGTTACCTAACGGGTTCAATCGTGAAACTGTGTTACTGATAAAAAAATCATATGTATTATTGGGACCTAAGTTATATAAGTAGCGAGTAGTTCTTGGCATATCTCTTATTTTGTTGAAGTGAGTTTCTAAGTCGTTACTGATAATAACAATTTACTCTATGTACTAATTTGATCCTGTATCTTGGAGACGACCAGTGAAATCAAACAGTTGTGTTGTGTTTGTTCTTGTGCCCATTGATGCAGGGGTGACAGTTATCGCAATAACTGTGTAAGCCTTACACTGTCACGATGACTGTCATGCCTTTCACGTCCCCAAGCGGGGTGTGAAAAAGCATCTCACAAGGCCGCCATAGTGTGGGTCACCTACGCATTGTCTGCATTTATAATGAGTATGGTGACCACAACTCTTGGATTCTATTCATGCTTTCCATCAGGCAGAGTTTAGTCACTTTGGCAGGCTCTTAATATAAAAAAAAAGAGCATAGAAACTAAATAACCACCACGAAGGAGTTCTATCGATTTCATTGTCATTGAATGTAATAAATTCGAAACGGTTCGTTTAACACAACACAGTGTTTACATGCAGTTTTTTCTGATGTTCTATCCAATATCCCGAAACCAATTTCCTCCAGTGCTTCATGCTTATAACAAACAATATGGCATTATTGGTTCACTCAATTAAATGAAGCGGCTGGAAAATTGTCGGGCAATCACATTAAGGCAAAGGATGAACGCACTAGGTATACGTCATATCGCCACATGTGGAGTGTGACGTCAGAGACTTGGTGCAAATTGTGAAACCTTAGAACAATAACTGGTTTGTTGAAGTTTTTTATTGTCCGTGTTGAGAACGTGTGAATGCTTTTCATCTATCATCTAAGGTTACCTTCACCAAAACTTCTTTACATTTCACGTACCTTAGGAAACCTTTTGGCCTTTGACGGTTTGAGATACGTTTAGTAGCTATTCTTTTTTTGAAAAAAAAAATTCTTTTAAGTTTTTATTTTAAACACACACACACACACACACGCACGCACACGCACACACACACACACACACACACAGACACACACACACAGACATACACATACAAAATAAAATTTAGGCTTTGTCTGAATTACGTATGTAAATCTTATATTAACCAACTATATTGCATGTATTTAGTTTGTGTACTATCTCTAATAAAACTATTAATGTTAATAAATTATTTCAGCGCCATGTAATCAGTATTTATTACACAGTTCCTTGACGGTCAATATTATGAGAACCTTGAATTACAATACAATACAAAAACAGTACGAGTTGTATATGTATTTGCTGAACAAATTGAAACAAAAGTCACTTGCTTGCAAAGTCAATGGACTTGACCATAAATGTTTGCGCAGTTTTGTAGAAATATCTACAATAGATAATGATATTTAAGTGTAATAGATAACTTAATCAGTGTGCACTTTAATTGTGAACATCGAAAGTAAATATGTCTGCCGTTATGGTATACGTGTGGTACCGGAGAAAGAATATATTGTCACCACTCCTATTAAACCCATGGGGGTCGTAAGAAGCGACTAAAGGAACAAACTACGAAGGACAAGAACACTTCAATAGAAGGAAAACTTGAATAAACTCCGTACCAGCTCGTCTGGCCAGCGTGGTATAATAGGCTATAGCCTCCTTTCTAAGGAAATGTTGATGTCGATAATGGTATCACGAAATGCACGAATAAACTTTACTGTACACCAATTTTGTATAGCATAAACACAGAACAAGTACAAATGTTACATAGCCATACTTACATTAAGTATATAAAAGATTTACATTGAATCAATGGTCAGACAATACGAGGTATTGTACGGGTGTAAATGGTTTCAACAACATTCTAAGAGAATATGTTTACTGTTGACTGCACAGTTGGACTAGTGCTTTCAGCGATCGCCACGCCGCTCCTTACTGCGCTGAGTGTTGTGGGTTCAAACCCCACACGGAACAAAATTTTGTGTGATTCACAAATTGTTGTTCTGAGTCCGGGTGTTCTTTGTGTCCGTTTCTTGTATGTTAGTATCCCCGCGATACAGGATTTATTCCTAGCGCGGGAGTTGTTTTTTAAAAAAACAAAAAAGAATCAAAAATATGTAGTTATGGAATGTGTGTGGTGCTCAATCTATATATTCAAGTTACTGTCAAAGCTGTCAAATAAAAATGAATAAGTTGACACACGTCAGATCCAAGCTATCGTGGGTCAGGGTGATATTTTACGTCACAAAAACCATTGAACCAATTATGCAAAGTAAATTATCTAATCAAAAATCAAGGTGATCTATCGACATACATATATATGTACTTACACGTTGTATATTTTAACATGTAAAGTAAATTCTTTGTAAGACTTTATAGGCAATTTTTGGACGGTAGAGTGGGATATTTGTAATAGTTTTGATTTGAGTCTTGGTCGCCACGCCGCTCTCTACTGCGTTGAGTGCTGTGGGTTCAAATCTCACATGGGACAAGACTGCGTAATCCATAAATTGTTGTTCTAATCTGGGTGTTCTTTGTGTCCGTTTCTCGTATGTTTGTAAAGTTCCCCGCGATACAGGATTTATTCCAAGTGCGGGAGTTGTCTTTTACAAAAAAAAAGTGTTAAACCGATCTGTAACTTGACTGGTTTGTAGTTCTGGTGACTCTGGTTGTTATGTCTGAGATCGTGGGTTTGATTCCCACCCCACAAAATAATTGAGTGATAAGCACTCTTAGTATTGGAATTCTATGTGTAATGTATGCAATGAATATGAATGTATAAGCTACGCAGGAAAATATCACTGAAACAAAAAGAAAATTTGTAACAAACTCTATACCAAATGGTCTGGCCAATACGAATAGAAGACTGAAACCTCCTTTCCAAGGAAAAGCTCATGTCCAGCAGTGGACTATAAAAGGTTGTTAATGATGTGACGTAGGTTTTAGGAAAGTCAAGTATGTTTATCATTATTATCACAATTGTATTTTATCATCAGTCGGATTACCACAGCATAAGCTCTGTCCAGTTTGGGATCAAACTGCCGTGTATGTAATATGTAAAGTAATTATTTATGTTGAAACTAACATAACATATTAATATTAACATTACATTACATTACAAAGAGAAGGAAAACTTGAAACAAATCCTTTTTTTTTTAACGTGTGGAAACCCCCTCGGGCCGTCACCCCACCGAGGTTTACGGCGGGGTGGTGTGTCGGAATCGGACCGACTAAAACCACACGCTGTGCCACTCTGTGCCTGACATAGGAGGGATCCGGGAACCGCTGCTATTACGACATCCAGTTGAAACATTACCCTATTCCAACCCGTCTGGGCAGTGTGGTATAGCAGGCCAAAATCTCCTTGCTGAGGATTGTAAAAGGCTGCTGATGAATACTGTACTATAGTGATACCATAATTGATTGAAAACACCTACAAATATCGACTTTAAACCTACAAATAGAAAGATAACTTACTGCTTGAGATATTGAGAAAGATAGATTATAAAATATGAAGTTAGACGCGAGCCGTATTCGAGCAGTAATATTAGAACGTTAAGTCTTGTCGAACAAAGACGTAGTCCTTGAGCGGCATAGCAACAACGCAACAACTGTTTTAATGCCATATGACGCCACACGGTGCGAATTTACATTTACATGTCCACGTTTGACACTCCTCTGCCCCCGCAGTGTCACAGATCCGTGAACAATCTAATTAGAATACAAAAATCAGAGGTCTTAATGAACTGGAGAATAGCGGAGATTGTTTCTTTTGTTCTGTTGTGACAGAACTTTTTTGTCCGTTTATTGCATATCAGTTCGATTGTCACAGAAACCGTAGCGTAGCGATTGACCGACATTGAAATCTTCATCAATCGCAAGGCCAAACGCGCTCGCCGTCGGGCATTAGTAGATGTGAAATAAACTCACACTAGGCCTTCAGGTCTTCTTGAGATAATGTTAGCAGTGATAATCCAAAGGTGGCGTTAAGATAAGATTATGATTAACGGAACGTAATAAACTCAGTACTCCTACAAGAATTTACAGTTCGTTTACTGTAGGAAACTGAAAAATTCGTCAGTGTTTTGAGTCGGGAACAATATAGAGTTCCGTAGGTTATTACGTAGTTTGTTTCAGTGAAAAAAATAAATAGGCTAGATAATAATTATGTGACAATTTTTTACTTTAATATTAAAAACGGCTCGAGCTAATTTGTCAGATTTACTAGGCTTTTATCTTAGAGTGTTATATGGTATTTTTAAAATGTTTAGTAGGTAGTAAGACCATGCTGATTTCAGTACGAACGGGCCGGCTGAATCGGGGCAACCTCCCACAGATGACTAAACTTAAATGACAGCATCCGTGCTGTCGTGTTTCGTTGGTGAATGCGAGACCGGAGGCCCATTTATGCAGGGATGACAGTTATCGTTGTGTGTGAGCCTTACACTGCCACGATGACTATCGTGCCTTTTACGTCCCCAAGCGGTGTGTGAAAAAGCATTTCTGTTTACCACCATAGTGTGAGCCACCATATTGCATTGTCTGCATTGACAATGAGTATGATGACCACAATTCTTGGTTTCTATTCGTGCTTTCTATCAAGCCGAATAGAGTCATTTGGACAGGCACTTGAATTAAAAAAAAATGTATTGGCGAGGAAAACGGCGATTTGACTTGGGTAAAGTAGCACTTTAAAGATAAATATATACACTTTCTCTTGTTTATTCTAATGCAGTGGTTCCCGATTAGTTTTTTCTACGTACCACTTCAAGAAAGACCTCGAACTTGCGTACCCCTCAGTCAAAGTCAAAGTAAAATGCGTTTATTGAAAATAGGTTACTAAGAACACTTATGTAAAAAGTGACATTTAATTTAACATTAAGGAAATGACTCGACCACAAATAACTTTACGGAGTCGGGAGAGAAGGATTAAATAATCATTAGGTATTGATTTTAAGGATTTAATATTTTAATTAAGAGATTGCTCGCGTACCCCTTGATGCAATCTCACGTACCCCTGGGGGTACGCGTACCACTAAATGGGAAACAGTGCTCTAATGTATAAACAAGAAGAAAAGTCCTCATTTTCCATTCAGAGACAAAAAAATTCTAAGTTGTGTATGTCGGCATCCACATAAAATTATTGTTTTGTAGTACTAACAGTCAGTAAGGTAAGTAGTTGTTATCGGGACCAATAGACAGACTTACATAGCAAAACCGTACGTAATGGTTTCTTAATAGAACTACTGGACCCTGAAGTGAAGAATCCATTTATTTCCGTATAATTCACGTGGTCTCTTGTGTTATTTTAACAGTTTAAAGGGGATTTCCTTTTAAACATGTAGATAAATCAAATGCTTATCATTCGTTACGTTAAAGATACTATGAAATTTTTTAACATACATATTATTTTTCCACTTAAAAGGTGATTAAATGAAGCCGACTATGACGTCATTTTCCGGGTTTATTTATTTTTAAATTATCAGATAGTCATTCAGCTCGTTGAAGAATACGTGGGTTTGTCACGATCCAACCTTGATATTCAACTTGGTATGTTATCGTAGAAATGCTATTTATCTATATTCAAAATAAGGCAATGGATCTTGAACTACATGATGAAACACGATATCAAATTTGTTGAAGTGCATTGTAATGCGAAGGAAGATAAATTTGCTGATTATTTTTAGAGGAGGAAACGAGATATCTGCTCCTCTACAGCAGATGTCTCGTTTACCCAACACTGATCAGGCGACGTGATCAAGCCTCGAGGTCCAACATCTATTGTGAGATTTAGTATCAGTTGACTTTTGTTTTTTAAAAGACAGTGTCCGCACTATTGCAATGTGTCGCACTAGAAGTATATCACCTCCCACGACTCAATAGATCTACACGAAACGGATACAAAGATCACCCAGTCTGTTGATCAGACAAAGTGATCGAAGCCACAACACTCAGTGCTTAGACCACTACACAATTTGTGGTACTTTGTGTCTTCGTTGATGGTACTAAGTAAGTTTCTGTTGTTCATTTTATGTAGAAGTGTTTTTCTTTTTTTATCTTAAGAGCCTCCAAGAGATGTGGTCACCATAATCATTGCAAATGCTGACAACGCAGTGTGGTGACCCACACTATGATGGCCTTGTGAGATGCTTTTTCACACACCCAGTTTGGGGACGTAAAAGGCATGACAGTCATTGTGACAGTGTAAGACTCACACAGTTACCACGATAACTGTCACCCCTGCATCGATGGGCTTCCGGTCTCACACTCACCAACGAAACACGACAACACGGATCCTGGCGCTTTAGGTTGGTCTTCTGTGGGAGGGTAGTACTGTCCTGCTACCTACTGTAGTACTGCCCCGGTCGAACCTTCAGAGGTTATTAGGTGGGCACAGTCAGTAAGTACTTTTAAGAAACTCGTCAAGGATCATTACTTATCTTTTTAACAAACATATGCTGTATCTGTACGTATGTATTCATATTTATATACCTATGTAAGTGTATGAATGTCTTCGTGTATATGTATGTGTAATGGTAGCTAATATACGTAAATTGCAATGTGCACCACAGACTACATAATACTATACAGTATAGTCCGTCTAACGGTTGCCTGGAAGAGATCGCAGACTGCGATAAGGCCGCCCATTGTACTACTGTTTTTTGTTTGTATCCCACATCGTATGTTTCCTACTTATGGTGTGCAATAAAGAGTATCTATCTATCTATCTAACCTTTACCTAGAATGAACAACTATAATGAAATCGTTGAAAGGGCTTCTTTAAGACAAGATTGGTTTTTGTCGTCTCGAATGCGTCGTTGTCGTTTAACAACCCCAGAATTCAGTAGAGGGATTTAACCTCATAATAAAAATCTTAATTACTCAGTGAAAGACAGCAATAAGATTGCGTAATACCGCTTCTCTGTGATACCGTGGTTTTTGAAGTCTCATCTTTCACCTCTCTAGTCTCACTATCATTTCTCATCTAAGCTACCTCGTTTCTCTCTATTTTCTTTACCATAACATAGAAAATATATGTTACTTTTAAGCCTCGATGTACAACTCAAGCTATCGATAAAATCTAGTATACTGCCCAAGTAGACAATGTATGTACATATCTACGTCACTCGATCGCAACAACATTCCGTCATAGCACAGTATCAATTACATTTGCATGTTTGTGTCAGGGTTAAAGTCCATTGATTATAAAATGTCTCAAGATATAAACTTGTCGACTTTTGTTTCATAATGTTATCTACAAATAAATTAAAAATGAAATTTTTCGTTTAGAAACGCAGACAAGTTTTTTAATTTGGTACTAATCTGAATAAGTTTTTATTATCTTCATTATATAACAGTACACACCGGCGCACGTGTTTCCCTCCCACTACGATCTCGGGTCCTTTAAGTGGGACGTGAAAAAGTATGTCACTAGGCCACCATAGCCGCCGTGGGGCCCCATACTGCACTGTCTTCATTCGCAGTGAGTATGGCGACCACCGTTCTTGGATTCTATTCATGCTTTCCACCAGGCAGAATAGAGACACTTTGGTAGGTTTCTATAAAAAAAAATAGTTCACTGCTGGACGTAGATATTTCCTTGGAAAGGAAGTTATAGCCTACTATGCTAGCACACATAGGCATTGTGGCAAGTTTCCCTTCTCTTTGCGTAGTGTGCTCCTTACGACACCCACAAGACGAATAAGAGTTAACGCTCCATCTTTTGAACCCGCGAACATGTAAAATAGGGTTTGTAGACGTGAATAAATAGGAGTTTCCATGTAGATGATATAAACGATATTAAAACAGAGAATAGAGTAAACGCAAAGAAGTAAATAAATGTCTTCATATAAGTATTAAAACAAAACATCTGTTATTTACGTAAAAGAATATTTGAGAATAATATTTTTAAAGCAGTAAGTTTTAAAGTAAAAAACGCAAGGAAAATGAACAAAGAGTTCGTTAAAATAAATTCCAATTATACAACTTAAGTAAAATAAAGTTTATAGTTTCATAAAAACCGCCAACCTTCTAGGCGGCAAACGTGGAAACGTGTTACGCCAAAAAAAAAACTATTAGACGTCATAATTCTTCAAATTAGCAAAAGCCAAAGTGATTCTACTCTTCCTGATGAAAAGCATGAACAGAATTCAAGAGCTGAGGTCGCCATACCCAATACCCATATTATGGCGGCCTAGTGGGATGCTTTTTCACACTCCGTTTGAGGACGTAAAGTCATCGTGAGCGTGTAAGGCTCGCAGACCACGATAACTGTCACCCCTGCATCAATGGGTCTCCGGTCTCGCAGTCACCAACGAAACACAACAGCACGGATGTTGTCGGTTTATATTGATATTGTGAGAGGGTAGTACAGTCCCGGGTGAGTCGACCCGTTCGTGTTGAAATATGTGTGGTTTTACTACCTTGATCTGCTTTGATTACTTGCTTTGCTTGACTGATTTATTCATCAACGCAGTCTTAATCACTGGTACTAAAGGACCTTTGGACTTTTTCCCGTAAGGTGAAGTATGGGATGAATTGTATGAAAGTCGTCATTTTTAAAGGTAAATAAAGTCGCTGGTCATAGCCAATTTTATATTATATAAAGACAAAAGAGTGGTTGGACCACCTGATTAAACATGATTGCCACCGCAACAGTCACAAGCGTATTACTTTTGAAACGAAATTTTGGGCTTTTTCTTAAAGATTTTAAGACAATGAACTAATTATATTACAACTGACTCATTGATCTAGCGGTTAGCACATGAGACTGCCAATCAAGAGGTCTCGGTTTCGATTCCCGGGTCGGGTTAAAAAGTGGTAGGGTTTTTCTTACGAGATATTGTAAAGATTGATATTCAGGTGAAACCGAATGAACTAGTAGCCGATTTCACATAATCTCGGGAATAATAAAGGTTAGAAAGATGAAAAACTAATTATGTTATTTAATTAACTCCGTTTTATAGAGACTATGTCGTAACGTAACGCAGTATAGGTTAAATAAAGACGAACTCTGACAAATAGTCTAGATGACACCTTAGTCAAATTAGTTACTTTTTATCATCTGTCAAAACGACAATTTTGTACGAAAAATGTACTAAATACAAAATTGTGACGTCACTGTTTTAGACTACTCAATTGAACAATATATTTTACTGTATATTTGATTGAATTTCGTAATAATAATAAAAAGCTATGTTAATTGTATTTTCCGAGATGTTTCGCGATATTAGTTTTAATGAAGTGGACATTGGTATTTATTTACGATACAATCATCTACTCAATTATGACCTTAAACACAATTCTTTTAAAGACACGTGTTGTATATACGTTAAATAAAATACATATGTACACTCTGCCAATGTAATAATCAAATAATATAATAGAATTCTTAACAGAGTAGCACTCAGGTATTACTAGTACAATATGTTTTCCAGAAGCTTCGACAAGAACATCGTGGAAATTAAAATGGTGTAGATGTAGACTATGTTTGCGTTGAGAATATAGAAAGATGCCGTACTTGTAATAGAGGAAAAATTTTGACATGTATATAAAGAAACTAGGTGGTTGCGTGGAATACGTAATCTACATCCGAAGATTTACTTAAATACCAATGTCCACTTTATTAAAACTAATATCGTGAAACATCTCGGCAAATACAATTAACATAGTTTTATATTATTATAACGAATTTCAATCAAATATACAGTGAAATGTATTGTTCAATTGAGTAGTCTAAAACAGTGACGTCACAATTTGTATTTAGTACATTTTTCATACAAAATTGTCGTTTTGACAGATGATAAAATGTAACTAATTTGACTAAGGTGTCATCTAGCCTATTGAAAGTAAATAATAGAATTGGTAATTTTTAAATTTTAGTGAGTAAATCTTGCGTTACGTAGAGCTTTAAAAAAATGTGAAAGGTACGTAAGTCACATCTAGAGCATCCTATTTTGTGACAAGTACAGCTCACTTTAGTTCGAGTTGAACAGATTTAAATAGAAAATAGTTATTAAATTAAAGAAAATAAGACATCAAACTAATAATAATAAATAATAATTCATTACATTTTTAAATATATAAAAAATAAAAAATACACATTTAAAAATATAAAAAATAGTAGTAGACCACCGACATCGGGTACAGGGACCAAGACACCGGTGGTTAGGGTTCCAAAGACAGGAACCTCCTCACAATACGGGCCGTGTCAAGGCCTTGATCCAACCTTCTAACTTGAACCTCTTAAGGTGTTGTTCGAGGCTCTTCGCTATCAATCCGTGAACAGATATGTTTAACGGAACAATGATCACCGAATCCACATTCCACATGTCGGCAATCTCGTGAGACAGATCTAAATACTTCAATTGTTTTTAATGAAATAAAAAGTAACTTCGTACATCTCATTTCCCAGTTAGTCTGATACTGAACTAGCCTGAGCGTGCGCTATGGTTAGCAGACTATTGGTAAACATACTTTTACTCTACCTAACCTAATAGATACCATATGACGTATCATATTTTTCAACACGAAACAACTTTGTATTGGCGTAACTGACGCTGTCACAATAACCTTTTCAGTGAAACCATGTAATTATGAAGCTATTTATATTTCATCACAATATATACAATTCTTTATAACCAAATTTAAATGTAAATCTTTAAAACAAAGTAGAAAAGCTGATGTATAATAGATGTTTTTTTTCAAACGTCATTGCAAAGTCGTGTAGTTACTCGTAGATCCTTTACCATCTAATATATAAAATTCTCGTGTCACAGTTTTCGTTGCCATACTCCTCCGAAACGGCTTGACCGATTTTGATGAAATTTCTTGTGCTTATCCGGTATCTATGTGAATCGGCCAACATCTATTTTTCATCCCCCTAAATGTTAGGGGTAGTACAACCCTAAATTTTTTTTTTATTTTTTCGACAAAATTTTTAATTTCTATTTTTTATGATACAACATACAAAAATACATACAATCCTCAATTTTCACCCTTCTACGATCAATCCTTATTTTTTAATAGCCATTTTAGTAAAAATGGCAAAACAACGTTTGCCGGGTCAGCTAGTAGTGTTAAAATATTTCGAATTCACTTGTATCGGCCAACAGAAATCATTAAAATGTACAAATAATATCTTCCCTATTAATAATAAGATCTTCTCAATGCAAAAAGTTTCGGTTCGAGTCCGACATAACCACCTGTCGGTGGTGTCCGTAGGGATTTAGGCATAGAAAAAAAAAGGGTGACAAATATCGCAGCAAGTGTGTGAGCTTTACACTACCACGATGATTGGCCATACCTTTTACGTCCCCGTACGTTGAAAAGCATCTCACTAGGCCGCTGTGGTGACTTCCACATTACAGCACAAAGAAAAAAAATACAACAGCGTCACCTAGCGAAGATACATTGAACTACGAAGAATGAACCAAACGTATGAATGTAATGAACTACGATGCTACTACTAATCCTGTATCGCGAAATAGAGATTCGCTTGGCAATTAGTATATATACAACATCCCGCCGTGGCCCGCCATGCATGATCACCTCGCCTGGTCGGAGGATCCTCCCTTTGTGTCGGAGGGACATGACATCCGTTCCATCCACAGCCGCTATAGTGTGGGTTACCATACTGCATTGTCTGTATTCGCAATGAGTATGTTGACCAGAGCTCTTGGATTCATGCTATACATCAGGCAAAGACGCGTCACTTTGGGCAAGCTATTAAAAAATCCATAAATTTCAACTGATACCCAACTGCCAAGGAAAACAAATAATGAAAATAAGTTTCTCCTTCGTTACCGTTATTTTAACTGTAGGGGTTACTATCCAGATAGAATTAGCCTTGTTTACTTAAGTAATATATAATATCTGTTTACCGTAGTATATCCCAGATGTCTAGAACATAAACTATAAAACTATGATATCGAAAATCCCGGTATAATCTGTCAGAACTGTCATACGGTACCTCTTAGATTAGACGGACCATAAATAGTAAATATGCTGTCTACTGCCAGAGGTTGTAAGAGAAAATCAAATTTGGAACTAAAACAAATTAAATAAATAAAAATTACAGAAGGTGATTTGCAACGCGTAGTGACAATAACAATGAATTCTTATTAATATGTTTTGGATGCAGGCTTACGTTTACCGTTTCTGCCGACTCGTCTTGTATGAACTCCTTCCGTTGATACTGCAGGATACTTTTTAGGGTGTCGTAGTGGTCCAATCATTATGGTTCCGTAACATAGATCTAAAATCTCATTTAATATAGATATACAAACAGGAGACAAAACTCTACTGAAGAACTACCGCCCAATTGGCTAGATGACACCTTAGTCAAATTAGTTATTTTTTATCATCTGTCAAAACGACAATATTGTATGAAAAATGTACCAAATACCAAATTGTGACGTCACTGTTTTAGACTACTCAATTGAACAATATATTTCACTTTATATTTGATTGAAATTCGTAACAATATTAAAAAGCTATGTTAATTGTATTTTCCGAGATGTTTCGCGATATTAATTTTAATGAAGTGAACATTGGTATTTGGTATTGGTATTGGTATATTTACGATACAGTCATCTACCCAATTTCACTCCTGAGCCATGTATATAAGTTGTTATCATTAAAGACCAATGTATTTGACCAGTGCGTTCTACCTGCAATGACATACGGAGCCGAGACGTGGACACACCATTTTACTGGTCCATAAGTCTAAAGTAGCTTAGCGTGTGATGGAGCGTGCGATGATGGGTGTTTCTCTGACTGATAAAATTCGTAACGAGATTATTCAACAGAGAACTAGAGTGACGTCGCACGGAGAATCAGTATGCTGAAGTGGAAGTGGGTCGGCCATATCTCCAGACGAACCAATCTTCGCTGGAACCGAAGTGTACTAGAGTGGATACCACGATTGGGCAAACGTGGTGTAGGGCGCCCTGCGGCGTGATGGACCGACGACTTTAAGAAGGTGCCTGGCAGTGGATGGATGCGAATTGCCCATTACCCTGACATAGTAAATAGTGGTGCTCGTCACACTACAATTTGTGTTGGGTAAGTACGGAAACCTAGACCTTCGGCTTAGCAGTCAGGGTCACTAACCATTATACAAACAGGCTCGTGATAAAATGTATGAAAGAACTTCGTTCTATGGAGTGCAGAGCGAGGTTTTATTGAATGGCAACAGTTGCGTAACGCTGACGTAGGTTTATTGGCATTCACTATTGCATTGTGTTGCCATGAAAAGAACGTGTTACTAACGTAATTTACTTACATAGTTTATTTACAAAAGTAGTTTGTAAGATGCTTGTTTAAAGAAAAAAAACCACTTTAAAAAAGAAATTCGGTAAAATCTGCGACCTTGGTACTTCCTATTGTCAATTAATCAATTTTGTAGGCTCATGAAAAAAACTTTTTATAGGTTTTGTATAATGTAGTTGTCTCTAATGGTGAAAATAACAAATGTATAGATCATGTTAAGGTCTTTCGGTGATTAATATTGTCAGAAAAAGACAGGTAAGAAGTGGACACAGTCACGAAGGAATTGTTGATTTAACGAACGAATAGAAAGGAGTAAATCAAATACTCGAACAAGACAATATCGTATATTTGTAACTGGTTTTTGCCGGGTAATTTGAGCTCTCCAATGAAAAGAATATTAATAAAAGAAAAAAACAAAGAATTTATTAACTAATCAGAATGCAAAATGCTTCGGTGGTTTGGGTAATTATGAGTGAAGAGCGAATGTCCAAACCTACAAGGCTACAATAAAGTCAAGATTGCCAGGAAATTGAAAAAACGCTCTTAACAGCATTTGCTACCGGCGAGTGCGTCTAAAAAGTATCTTTTATTATTTAACCTTTTAATTTAAATTGATTTAATATTTACATGTCGATTTCAGCAAGAAACTCTTCATTAATACAATTTCTTAGAATTTACTTTATAATTTCTTGTGAACAATTGTGATCCTTTTAGATAACATAAATTGGTGGTACGTACTATAGCTTTATACATACATATATAAAATCACGCCTGTTTCCTCGGATGGGTAGGTAGAGGCATATTAAAAGCTCACTTTTCGCTAGTTTTTAGTCCCACGTAATAGGTGAAAACTAAGGTTACCGACATAGCTCTCTGAACAAGCAATGGGCAGGCCACATCGCTCGTAGAACCGACAACCGTTAAGGAAGAAAGGTCCTCGAGTGGCGACCGCGTACCGGAAGACGAAACGTAGCTCCCACTAGATGGACCGACGATATAGTCCGAGTCGCGGGGAGCCGATGGATGCAGTTGGCGTCCAGTCGTATGGCGTGGCGTGGCCTTCCGGCTGATGACGATGAATACGTAGCCAGTTTATTGTCGCCAATCGAGATGTTTTGTTTGCCAGAGCCTCGTCCATCGATCAGTAGGTCCACCACTTGCAAGTGAGGTTGACTCGAAGCCCTTAGTTTTCGGTGGGAACTCTATGCAACCTAGCTTTATATTAATTTGTAAAATATAATTTATATAATAAACGACTTATGTACGCGTGAATTATGAGTGTGTAAGACGTCTAAGCTTTTTTTAGGAGTGTAGTAAGTGGGGCACCACTTTCTACCACAGAACAGAGAATGAAGTAGAAATGTAAGGTAGGCGTTTTAGGCGCGCCAGAATTTTTGACACACTTGGAGCGTGATCGTCCATAATTCCGATACTTCTGTACATCTTTTAAAAAGATCGTACTTGAAGTGTTACGACCTAAGTTGTAAAAAGAACAATACATTACTTATTAAACTTGAGGACTAAGTAGATAGGTACCACGAGAGCACGCAATGAACTGTATTTTCTGCGGGAACGTTTCGCAACATTTTACGCGAAAATATTTGGTAAAGTGCCGTTCCGCCCCTAAAATAAAAATAAGCAAGTGAAACGCTACCTTATCTAAAAGATATAAGTTTGTATTTAGTTACATGGTAAGTGGCGTTTAGGATTTACATTCATTAAATCCTTTGGACGAATAAGAATCTCTTGGGAATTACCATTGATCGCACGTCTAATGTTTATTTCTCTGTTTTATGGTTTCCATTTTTCCTGTACGGGAGTAAACTATAACCCAGTGTACGTACGCACGTATGTGTATTGTGTATCAGATGGAATGTTTTTAAATCGTTAAGAAATGAACCGTAAACAAATGGCTGCCGTGGAAAGATAGCCATTTCAGTACAGTACTGGACTGTATTTAAACAGAAATTTCCACAATAAACAATTATCATATGAGTACGGATGCCGTTACGTTATCAGCAAACGTGAACAAAGAACATCACGGCGTCTGCTCAAAGATCAATTAAATGACAAATTAATTAGCAACTATCTAACTTTTGTACTTGACTGAGTTCTCGATGAAATATTGTTTTTGACTCAAATGAAGAGTTTTTCCATTTTTTTTTAAACATAGGGGCAATCGAACATTTGTTTCATTGGGTGTAAAATATATTTCTAAAGGTTTTTACTACAAGTTATACTCAGATAGACCAAGTTACTGTAATTATGAAACAATTATTTGTCCTGGACTAGATCAATAGACGCGTCAAATTTTGTGATAATCGTTTTGGTCATTATAGCGTCACAAACAAACACATAGGTTATAAATCAATTATTGTGTTTTTATGCAATCCTCAAGGAAAAAAGAACATTTATTGTGTCATAATCAGTCGTGATACCATATCAGTGGTTGTTGAGGTAGCGACTTGAAATTAATTAAACTAAGGTCATTGAGATATCATTAAATCTAATGAATTTATCGTAAACAAAGGCATGAGTAAGTAAGGAAGCCTAACATTTCACTGTCTACAGGCTTTATATAAAGGAATACATGGATTCCTTCATGTTATTTTGAATTTAAGCGCACTTTTCAATGTCATGTCGCTTCGATAGGTGGCGCTAACTGTTAAGGTGACATGAGGTTTTTTTCGTAAAAGGATTGTCAATAGGCTAGATGACACCTTAGTCAAATTAGTTACTTTTATCATCTGTCAAAACGACAATTTTGTATAAAAAATGTACTAAATACCAAATTGTGACGTCACTGTTTTAGACTACTCAATTGAACAATATATTTCACTGTATATTTGATTGAAATTCGTAATATTAATAAAAAGTTATGTTAATTGTATTTTCCGAGATGTTTCGCGATATTAGTTTTAATGAAGTGGACATTGGTATTTATTTACGATACAGTCATCTACCCAATTGTGGAATCCTATTTAAATTAGATTTAATTTGATTTAATAAGAACGACAATATAACTTTAAATGTCGTTTCTTTGGTTTACAGTTAAAGTTTGTTGCATTTTAATGCATTCATTGTGAAAGTCTAAAATAAAAAAAAAAGCTTTGTTTTACAGAACAACACATGATTTAATTTGTCGAAAAGCCACTAAAATAGAATAATTGTCTCATATATCTACAGGCCACACTGGCCAGATGAGTTGGTATAGGGCTTTTTTGAAGTTCTCCTTCCCATTGCTGTATAGTTTGCCTCTATAAATGGCTCTTACGATACCCACGGATGAGGGTGATGACGGTCTGTGTTCTAAGAAAGCTTGTAAATGTGATGATAATAGGGACCACAACTGTATTTAACTGAAAACTGATTTTTCGTTTTATAAGACGTCTACTTTTAATTTGACAACAATAAATTATACAACTGGCACTTTAAGGAGTCGAATTTAAGGCTTTATATCAAACATTATAATTCTAGTAGGTAGTAATTATTTAATTTATACATAACATAGAGTCTCTATAACATTTAATTATCGAGTGAACTTTAGAATGATATATGGAAGGGTGACTAAGTTGTTGTGGCATAGAGAATTTATTGTCTCTCGTAATATTCAGTGTCTCCAACTCTGATTATCGACGATAAAATATGAGATTTAATGAACAGAAAGTGACAAGAAATACTTAGATCGAACTTGTTGCTTTACTATATTATAATAGACGGAAGTCCTTGACTAAATTACATTAAACTTTTTTATTTTAAGTGTCTATCAAAGTAATAACCCGAAAGTCGCTGAATCCCTCGAGGCTGCAGTTGTGAAGAGATGTCGCCTCTATAACAGTTCTCTATCGCCTTTATCATGGAGAGTGTTCTGACGAGCTCTTCCAACTGATCCCATCCTCTCCGTTCCTCTATAGGACAACTCGTGCTGGCCTTGGAAGTCACCGTTTTAGAATGATAGACATACACTCCCGAACTAAACGGTTCGGCTCTTCCTTCCTGTGCAAATCAGTTGAAGCCTGGAATTCATTACCAGCGCACGTGTTTTCCTCCCACTATGATCCCGGGTCCTTTAAACAAGGCGTGAAAAAGCATCTCATTAGGCCGCCATAGTGTGGGTGTCGTCATATTGCACTGTCGTCATTCGCAGTGAGTATGGTGACCACCGCTCTTGGATTCTATTCATGCTTTCCATCAAGCAGAATAGAGTCACTTTGGTAGGTTCTAAATAGTAAAAAAAAAACTAATTGTGAATGTAGACAATGTAGTATGGTGACCAACGCAATGAGGGCCTAGTGAGAGGCTTTCTTTTTAGTATGACAGTCATCAGGGCAATATAAAGCTCTTGGCCTTCTGTGAGAGAACGGTACTGCCCGGGTTGAGCCGACCTGTTCATGCTGAAATCAGCGTGGCTCTACTTCTTTGCAATTTAATTTAAGAAAATATTAATGGTAAAACGACAATGTTATATTCTATAGTGTTGTCAGAAAATTTAAAAAATAAAGTTGCTTTGTTTATGGGCACTTTCCCTTCCTCACTATGGAACTATTATTTACTACAATGGACGATGTCAAAGACCACTAATGTCTCGATTGTTTCATAAGTATTGTATTGGTAGTGTACAGATTCTCATGAGATAGTGAATGACTGTGTTAACATAAAGGGTGATCAGTGAGCTGTTTAATGTTGTTAAGCTTGCAAAAAACGGCGGATGGATGTTTCTATTGAAATTAGAATCTCTGTAAAAATAGCGTGAAATTATTGTCCTTAGAAATAAAAGGATTTTTAGGAGTGATATCACATTCCTCTCGGTAAACTAGTATCCAGTAACTTTTCGATCCTCTTCATGGAGTGAGTGTGGTACCTGAAGCCCAAACACTCCCTCCATCTGATTCTGTAGGCGGAAGGGAGAGGCTTGGAGGATTGCAACGTATAAAAGTCAATCTAATCTTTATATATTTCATCCGCACGTTATTGACATACTCAAAAGTCGAACTAAACGGTTTGACAGCTCTTTTTTGGTGAGAGTCGCCAAGACTTGGAACGACCTGCCTGGGTCTATTTTTCCTGATGACATGAACTCTGGAGCCTTTAAGAGTAGAGTGAACAGGTATCTTTTGGATGGGCGTGTACCACCTTCGTCTTCATCTGCACTTTCCATCAAGTGAGTTGGAGGACAAACGCCTATTCCATTACAGACGTAAAAAAAAAATACAACACAAACACCGGACAAATCAACAAATCTCATTTACTTTGATAAAACATTTAATCCATTTATATCAAACATCACAGGAAATAGATTTATAGTCAGACATGCGCCGTAAAACGAGCGATCTTCTCACCGACGACAATATCTTACAGACGCCATGACGTAAACTGATAAATGTGATTGAAAGTCGTGCAGAAAATAGAATAAAATGGCGAATAACATTCTTGCACGATAAAATTAAAAGAGTATTGTTACTCAGATGTATCTGTCGCTGTTACTCAACAAGTGACGTTTCAATCATTACTAAACGTATGAGTTAACTCTCTGTATATCTCACACGTTTTGTTATTGAAAAGAATGCTTGAAATAAACACAAAATTTATTTATGTAGCAACACTGCTATGTCATACAAAGTAACGCAAGGAATGTTACGTGCGCTATCGTACTATAAATATCAAATAAGTAATATTTTTTGGACTACCGTAGTACTTAAGTCGTGTGCGTAAAGTTTAAAGTCGCTTAACCATCGTTAGGAGTTACTAACGTTTTTTTTATAACAGTAACAAATGTTGCTGCACTTCAGAGTGTATACAATGCATACCCTTCATAATATTCCTTGAAAGATGAGTTAAAAATAAATTTTGGCTGTTGCCGGGGCTTGCGCATTGAATTCGTCCGGCGCGACCATCTAGCCGTGTGGATCATACACGCTATATATGTGAAGAATACGTGCTTCAAGAAATATTAGTTCAGTATAAATGAAGCTCAATATTTGTATTGCTAATTTTACAGTAGATTTACGACGATAATAAAATAGTGGTTTATTTAATGTTTGTCATATATTGGCCTAAGCTGAACACAACTGTAATTTTACAGAGACCTTAAAGGGTTAAGAGGAATAATTTTCACTGGTTGTCGTTTTAAGCATCTATAACCTTCACTTTATACCTAATTGTAGACACATTTCTCCTAGCATAACTCAACTAGTAGTCATTTTCGGTTTTTGAATAGATTCTCCTTTAATTCGCATTCGGCATGGGTTTGTTGCCACTCTTTAGAAAAGTTATCGCTATACCTAAAACTTTAATTTGCCAGAATACTGTGTAAGAGTTGGCTATTATCGATCAACGCCAAGTTCCTGTAAAGTACCTATTATTGTCAATCATTCTGTACATTGATTAATTAACAAGAAAGCTTTAAAAGTTGGCTTGAATTACTAATTAATTATTTTATATATAGTGGCAACACAGCTAAGTGTATTAAACAATCGAATTAGACTGAAAGCACCGAAGGTCGCGCGTTATCACCGTGGAAATTATGAAAACAACATTGTCTATGAAACGTGACCACGTACTTATTATTTGTAATACCTTCAGAACTGTCAGAAACAAAAGAGATACGAAGATAACACGAAAAATGCATTTCCTTTTTTTTTTGTAATAATATCTTGTTTTCTTTGTAAGCTAATTGAAAACTAAGAAATTATTCAGAAGTAAGTAAGAAAAGTTGTTATAAAAATACAAATAATAGGGCAAACAAAAACCTGATTGCCTGAATATCATTATTTAAAATTTATACACTAGCGACTTTAAATTTTATACAAGTGTCATTCTCACAATCAATACGAGTCTAACGACTCCTCGAACGCTAAAATTCATTGAACAATTCTGACTACAGTAAACACAGAACTGATTTTTTTCTATATTAAGAGCCTGCCAAAATCACTCTACTCTGCCTGATGAAAAGCATGAATAGAATCCAAGAGTTGTGGTCACCTTACTCATTGCAAATGCAGACAATGCAGTATGGGGACCCACACTATGGTGGCCTTGTGAGATGCTTTTTCACACCCCGCTTGGGGACGTAAAAGGCATGACAGTCATTGTGACAGTGTAAGGCTTACACAGTTACCACGATAACTGTCACTCCTGCATCAATGGGCCTCCGGTCTCACACTCACATACGAAACACGACAACACGGATGCTGGCGCTTTAGGTTTGTCTTCTATGGCAGGGTAGATTGTATTGAAATTGAATCATGATTCGAGAGCTGTCGGATAATTAAGTTAGACACTAAAGACTCTGGATGCGATCTATACAGTTATCGCCTCCGCCTCGTGCTATATTCTTTAAAATGTATTCGCATTAACGTTATCAGATGTTTGCAATTATACTAATTGGACATAACTAGCAGTTCCTTGCAGTTTTTGCTGACTTTGTGGTTACTAATTCGCTAGCAATACATCACGCTCCGGGTGATGATTTTAGCCTTAATTATTTCTCAATAACTTCTATTCTTATTTCTCTAGGCCGCCATAGCGAGAGTGATCATACTGCGTTGTCTTCATTCGCAGTGAGTATGGCGAGCACCGCTCTTGAATTCTATTCATGCTTTCCAACAGGTTGAATAGTCACTTTGGTCGGCTTCTATAAAAAAGTTGCGAGTTGAGAACTAAAAATTGTTCAGATATCATTTGTTCATTTTTTATGATCATAAATATTCATTTAGTATCAAATATTAATGATTGATTTATATGTGGTAGACCACAGTGATTTTATTCGGTTCAATTACGACTTCACCGTGAGCAGCGGTGAGGAAATGAAGTATATTTTTTTTTATAAATAAATTTGAAGCAAGACCATGAGTTTGTTTTGTAAGAGATAATTAAATACGATTCGCGGAATTATTATTAAAAAAAATGTGGTACGAGTAAACATTTATTAGTAAGTAAAGTCAGACAGCTGATATAATGCTGTTTTGCTGGCTGAAATGGCGAAGTCTTAGATCACCACCTGGTATTATTATATCTTATAGTGGTAATATGTATGCACGTATGTATATGAGTTGTATGTATGTGTATTATATACGTATGTATGTATGTGTTATATATTTATGTGTTTATGTAAGTATATTTACTTATTTATGGTCTATCTGGTTTATATATACTTCTCTGGCAATTACTTCTTATCCTTAAGGCATGTGTTTGTGCATAAAGTTATAAATAAATAAATATAATCAAAAATATTCTACGTTAAAGGCGAACGAAACTACCTCAGAACATATCCGATATACCGCAACGTTGTGCGCTTGTTAGCGTCTAGTTTGAAAAGCGGAGCAGTCCAGACTACAGTGGTTTAGAGCCAGTTTCTAGAACAACCTTTAGCCACTTATTTAGGTCGATCTGAATCAATTTTGGATCTACATGCAATCGCGAGTCAAGCTATATAAACATTTTTATTATAGGTAAATTACACCTAGATGCAAAACAAGTGATCATACGAGTAATCATCACTCAATTATTTATCCATGACCTTTGGCTTAGCAGTTGCACTAACTATTGGACCTACAGTTCAGGCATGTAAAGGTGATTATATATTGCAGCCTACAAGCGTCCTCGACATTCATTAGATTAGCGCATCCAAACTAATAATCACTTTCGTTTTATAATCTTATATTAGTGTAGACACGTTTCAAGACAAATCGCAAAATCTAGCCGAATCGTTTGGCTGTGTTGTTATTGGACACGTTTAAATACACGGGTGTCGTGACCACACATACTCATGTACCTAAAGACACCTAAAGATTCACCCAAGCAATAGAGGAGAGGGGGAAATGGATAACCCATTCAGGGTTCATTTGAGCTGCAGTATTCTCAATTATCCGTCAAAAAATAAACAAAAAATACTTTGCTGTGATCTTTGAGCTTTAGGTCTGTTTGTTGTTTTTTTTTAAAATCAACGCCCGCACTAGGAACAAATTCTGTGTCGCGGGGATTTTACAAACATACAAGAAACGGACACAAAGAACACCCACACTCAGAACAACAATGATCACACAAAGTGTAGTCCCGTGTGGGGTTTGAACCCACAACACTCAGCGCAGTAGAGAGCGGCGTGGCGACCGCTTAAACCACTAGACCAACTGTGCAGTCGAAGTATACACAAGGACAGTTCAAATTACGCTAGTCGTTGCTATTGAGATCTCTAGGCCTAACTATAAAGTCATTAGAAGTTTAGTCTCGTTTTACATCTATGTCAATGCTATTCCCTTTCGCGGTCGAATAGGTTGACGGCCTGTGAAATTGCACACAAATAATGGTTTAGTTTAGATGAATAAATTTAGTCCATTAAGTCGTGTTAAGGTTCATGACCCCGACGTCTCCGCGTTCAATGATAATGTCACGCTGAACGAAACTGTAATGTGTGTGAGCGTGTTTAAGCGTCACGCGTTGTGGCATGTGTCGCATGTGTGGAGTGACTGATTTAAAATTGAAATAATTTAGGGAAGATTTCGGTTCATTGATCGGCATTCATAGCGTATTTAATAAGTTGACAAAATTAGTAAATAAATAATAATAATATTCTCACACATCTCACATACGGCCGTCTGATCCCAAAACTAGGCAAAGCCTGTACCGTGGTAACCAAATTGCTCATATATGTACTTATTTATTTCTAAATACATACGTATTATATGTATAGTATATTTACTAGCGTGTTAAATGTATGAATTTTAGAGTGATATTGCGTGAAAGACACAGAAATATAGCTATAACGGTAAACATGATGGTGCAATATTTAGATTTTATGTCATCTGTCATGCCTTTTACGTCCCCAAGTGGAGTGTGAAAAAGCAACTCACAAGGCCGCCATAGTGTGGGTTACCATACTGCATTATTTGCATTTGCAATGAGTATGGTGACCACAACTCTTGGATTCTATTCATACTTTCCATCAGGCAGAGTAGAGTCACTTTGGCAGGCTCTTAATATAGAAAAAAAAAGATATTCTTGCAAGCGCCCGTAGAATAAAATTCTACGTTAAAATATGTAAATATCGCGAA
Source organism: Hypercompe scribonia (assembly GCA_949316085.1). Lineage (NCBI taxonomy): Eukaryota > Metazoa > Arthropoda > Insecta > Lepidoptera > Erebidae > Hypercompe > Hypercompe scribonia. The sequence goes on along the minus strand of OX438968.1, from coordinate 25,816,536 downwards.
ACGACAAACACAAATTTATTTTTTACAATCACAATTTATTACCATAAGCGACATCATCATCATCTCAGCTAAAACACGCCCACTGCTGGACATAAGCCTCCCCCAAAGTTCTCCACAACAGGCGGCGTTAGGACAACACATTATAGACTTAAACAGGATAAAGTACAGCTTTAAAGGGCCATAACTACTAGGTACAGATCTCATTCTAGGCTCTGTCATCGCATCATTTGCCCTGTGGACCTAGGGCTGTCTCAAAAAAGTTTAAATTATTAATAAGTTATGAGTTAAGAAGTCATGGTTTTCTAAGAGTGAAAATTTCTTTTGCGCGATGCAGATACAGCAGTTATTACGCAGTTCAAATTATCATCTATAGGTGGCGTTGAAATGAGTTTAGCTGTGTGCTAGTCGTTGTATCTTCGAGGTAAAATAAAGATGGCTTAGCATTGAATCAGACAAAATAGAATTCGATAGTAAGGGTTACATCGGTTCTTGATAAAGTTTCAGATAGCTATCTGAAATATAAAACTAACAGATAAAAGTTGCTGATATATATATATATATATTTCTGTTTCTGACATATATCTCTCTATCTTTTTTATATTTTATTTTAAGAACCTGCCAAAGTGACTCTACTCTGCTTAATGGAAAGCCTGAACAGAATCCAAGAGTTGTTGGCGCCATACTCATTATGAATATAGACAACGCATTAAGGTGACTCGAACTACAGTAGCCTAGTGATGCGCTTTTTCAAGTCTTTTTGGAACGTAATAGGCATAGCAGTCATTATGACAGTGTAAGGCTCCACGATAATAGGCTAGATGACACCTTAGTCAAATTAGTTACTTTTTATCATCTGTCAAAACTACAATTTTGTATGAAAAATGTACTAAATACCAAATTGTGACGTCACTATTTTAGACTACTCAATTGAACAATATATTTCACTGTATATTTGCTTGAAATTTGTAATAATAATAAAACGCTATGTTAATTGTATTTGCCGAGATGTTTCGCGATATTAGTTTTAATGAAGTGGACATTGGTATTTATTTACGATACAGTCATCTACCCAATTATTACCCGGACTACGGTCAAACTACGGACAAATAGGACTACGGTCTCACACTCGCCAACGAAAGACGACAGCACGGATGTTGTCGCTTTAGGTTGGTCTTCTGTGAGAGGGTATTACTGCCCTGGTCAAGCCGGCCCGTTCATGTTGAAATCTTATCGAAATTTATAGTTATCTGACAACTTCACATTAGCCTATCAGGGACTGGTACTAAATATAATTAATTAATATGTGTATAATTTTTTCCTGTTTACTTTTACTATGAAGGAATTGTGTTTCCCTTTTAATGGAGGAAAAATTTCAATCAAATGTTCATATTTCCTGTAAGCTTCTCGTGTTAAGTACATAGTGCAGTAAACTAACGAGGAAGAGTTTGTAGAGAGAGATGAAAGGAAATGCATTTCTAGACTTACAAGTAAAACAATAAAAATATTACATTAATGTGTATAAAGACTTGTAGTCACACACAAACTCGATAAAAAGTTAAGATGACATTGCAGTTACCCATTGTGGACATTGTGTCGACGTAGATATTCAAAATAAATTATTATAGCCTGCGTGATGAGATCATATCTAGCAATGACATTTTAATTTTTTATTTATTTGGTTATCCATAAAACAACAGCATTTTCTAGGTAGTAGAGCCACACTGATTTCAGCACAAGCGGGCCGGCTCGACCGGGGCAGTACTACCCTCCCACAGAAGACCAACCTAAAGCGCCAGCATCCGTGTTGTCGTGTTTCGTTGGTGAGTGTGAGATCGGAGGCCCATTGATGCAGGGGTGACAGTTATCGTGGTAACTGTGTAAGCCTTACACTGTCACGATGACTGTCATGCCTTTTACGTCCCCAAGCTGGGTGTGTGAAAAAGCATCTCACAAGGCCGCCATAGTATGGGTTACCATACTGCGTTGTCAGCATTTGCAATGATTATGGTGACCACAACTCTTGGATCCTATTCATGCTTTCCATCAGGCAGAGTAGAGTCACTTTGGCACGCTCATAATATAAAAAAAAAAGTATCTACATTAACATAGTATACTAAGAACAGTATTTTATCTAAGACCGCTCGGTGAGTCATTAGCCTACTCTTGCCTTGGCGTATAGGGTTGACACTCTTAGTTCAATATTGTAAGTAGCACCAGGTTGTTAATTGTATAATCGTAGACAACAAAAACAGTCGCTTTTTACGATTTTGTCTTTAGTTTCGATATAAGATACAATATTCTGATGAAAAAAAAGTTAAACACTGGTAATTTAATTACAATAGAGATATCAAAATAATCAAACTTGTGGATTCCTTGATTAGATAAATAATAAAACATTAAATCCGACCGTGTGGTCTGAAAAAGACTTGAAGAAAAACATAAAACCAACACAAAGACTACAAGTATAACATAAAACTGCACTAAATAAATAATGTGGTCGGCGTAAATAGATGAATGTGAGCGGGCGTGCACTACACTAGATCACACTCACGGTATGCCCACGCTGCGAACATCTTCTACCATCCTATTTTATGCTAATGTGTGCGGCAGCGGTACATTCCTTTGAAGATAAGTTACTGTTTTTAGAGTGTTGTTATATGAATTACCTATTTTAGCAATCTTGTCTAAGCCAGAGATCGTGTTGGTTTAACACCGAAGACAAATAGTTTTGTCAAAAAATTATGGGTATATTTTTTCTATGATATGTACTTATTAAGAAATTCATAGCTATGTTTATCAACAGCTTCATTATCATCGAGGTTCCTTTGGGATCCGAAAGCTGTTTTTGGGATGTGTGAGATTAGGCTAGAATTTAGTATGTACCTTCAAAGTTATAACTGACAATAAACGAGTTAACAATACCATTGTTTAGTATCTTTACTAGTATATAACGGGAAAATTGAAGTTTGCGTTTGTAATAATGTATTATAAATATAGATAATGTGGATTAGGGTCATATTCATAACGTACTCGTGCCTATTACCATACAGGGTTGCTTCTCGCAGGTCTCGTGTTCGTTACATAAGCTGGGCATGTAAAATTTTTACTAAATATACTCGTATTCGTTAGTCCTTTCTTCAGCAATGGTCTATCAATATATAGGCTGAAAATGGCGATATAAATTTTTCTTATAATGATGTGTCCGCACCGATGCCATTCACGGCCGTCCGATCCATGTAGAGTTTGTACCTAGTCTAATAATAGTGCTCATCGCACAATTAGGGCAAATCTGTGTGGGCATCGAACCCACAACTTATGGACTAGCAGTGAAGACCATTGACAGCAGACCCGTCAATTTATTAGTTAATAGAAGTGTTGCCGTTGTCTTGTTATCAACACATTTGAACGCTGTACCTTGGGCCTTGCTATGATGTGTTGTGTACCGAAGGTCTCCTCAATTAACAAGCATTTGTTGACCACACCCGCCGAGTGATTGATCATGCTATTATTCACTAACCGACGGCGGGCGTGTTGTGTTCAAGGGTGTCGCAAATGGAAAGTCAAACTATGAACACTCGTACTGTGGACAATATTTTTAAGAACATGCGTTTTCACGTTGTCAGGATAGTTAAATGGCCCGGCATACCATCATAAAGATAAAAGTAAGTATTCATAGGTACTTTAAAAGTAAAAAAATAGTTTTCAGTAATTTTTTTTATAAAAACTAAGACAGCATCATTTATTAGATTTCTTTTTATTATTTATTGCGGGACAGCTGTTTACATCTTTTGACATTATTGTGGAAATGTGTAACACTTCTATTATTTTAATTTTATAGCAATTTTTTAACGTCTCATTAAGTATGTAAAAATTGTGTCGAATTGGGCACTACATTCTTACCGCTGCATGTGGTTTGTCAGTGGCACTGTTCACGCTCATTTTGCACGCATACCAGAACAATACATTTGACCTGCTTGCTTAATTCAATGATTTTTTTGTGTGACAGTATATCTGTCAAACTAGACATGAATTATTTAATATATCTGTAATAACTAGGGGTGACACAATCCACATTTGGTTTATTAACGCCAAGTCACGTTACATGTCACGCAAAATGTGTGACAACCCTAACGTACAGTTATACGTCGTCATAAGAAAATTATCGCTTTGTAACACATACGTCAGCTCACACCTCCAACATGGGCTGGATTGTGAACTGAGAAGTAAGCAATTACTAGTTGATAAGGAAAAATTGGAACTAAGATATATTGCTAATTTTACATTATATTTCTGTAAAGTCGTAACCGAGTAGGTTGCAAACTGAACCAATCCTAATCAGGTCAGTCTTTGGATGGGTAACCATTCATTATTGAGGCCCTCCGTGGTTTAGAGAGCACGTTAAGCCGTGTAAAGGATACTGGTAGTCAGAATCCGCTCTACAGAACTTCGATATCGTCAAGTACTTGGGTTGTGGAGGTCTGATAGCTCTCGCTTCCTGTAACAAATTGGATTGCAGCCGTATCGTGGTTAAACTCAAACAAAGGTTGGAGTCCCAATCTAGTTTGGGAAAAAGGCTCGAAGGTCTTAATTGACAGTCGCATTAGAGGTTTAAAATGTTGTTTGGAGAATGGATGAATCATACTGAATTTTAATCGCAACTTGGTTTAATTTCACTGACTCATCATTATCTCGGAGAGGTAGTGATGACTTAAAAACCATATATAAAAACAAACATTATCTTTTATAATTGACATGCAGCCGGTATTTCAGGTTGTTGTTTGCGCAACATGAGCTCATGCTGACTCAGACACGAGTCGAAAACCAGTAATCTATAGTTTCATCATCATTATCATTTGCTGAGCTTTTCACAAACTAGGGATGTTTTTAAGTGGAGTGACCGCCACCAATCTTCACAACCCAGGAACTAAGCACTATCGAAGTTCTGTAGATAGAGTGTTATCGAACTTTTAAGGACTGCAGCTCCTCGTAATGATTGCCACAGATCTTCATATGACAACTCAGAACGACGTGGCGACGGCCTAGCGTGCTCTCCGAAGCACGAAGACCTATAGCTTGATATTGCCAATATTAACAGTACAACCGAAAATAATAATTTATGTTAAAAAAGTATTAAATGCTATCAGAAAATGATGTTACAAGAGGCACGCAGTCACCTCGTACGTTTCTAGAAAAGTTCCATATTGGTGAGAGAATAATATACGTGAAATGACCGATAAATCGACGTTTGACATTCAACATTGACAATGGTTGAACATTGTTTGGCCTTGACACTCATGTTCTACTAAACAATGTTTTGAAACCAACATTCTCGTGACGTGACAGTCTCTGTTTGATTTATATCACAGTGCCTGCTTGAAACAACATTGCAATACACAAGATAGTGGTAACGCAAAAGTTAGATGACAAACCGGTGGTAGCCGCCAATACTGTCAAGACAAGACATTTCTCGGTGAAGGGGTCCGGTAAGATTCGTTTCAAATAATCTGTGAGTAAAATCGTGTTTATTGAACATGAATACAGCTCACGGAAGTCTTTCTTCTAAGATGAGATGAACAATTCTGTTAGTACTTATTGTATTTTGTGAACTTGTGAAGTTTTTTACCTTGCTTACCACCTGTTTTTGTATTCATCGCTTCTCGTAGAATTAGGCGGAGGAGTCACAATAATGCTCGATGGAAATTACCATCGTTTCACGAGGTTATTCACAGAAATACATATACTCACAAGACATTAGACACTTTCATTTTTATGACAATTATTTTAAATCCTACTTATGTAATAGATGGGTACGTAGATACGCATTACATGGCAAGATTGGCTGATTTACAAACCAGTTATGTAGTGCTTGTGTCAAATGAAAAGAATTGGTACCAATGGAAATTTTAGGACTTTAGGGCAAAAATAATATAGGTGAAGTACAAAGCCGGCCCTGTAAGAATAACAAACAGTTTAAGAGCACTTCCATTACACAGCTCAATTCACCCTCCCTACGTCCGTTCGACAATCATCCGTTGCATAAATCGCATTCGATAGTTTTATTGGCGCGTAGATTGCAACAACGCAACACATGATAACATGTTGCGACATATTGCGTATTTGACCAGTTAACTGCTTAAGGTACTATTTATGGAAAGGTTACAGCTTTTTTGTTGTAGACTTTTTGGTAACAGCTAGTTCTTGATACAGATATGCAACCAATTATGTCTGTATGTAATATACAAATCTGTGGTGTCTGCACACATACTGTTTAATAGAATAAGTATCAGTACGCACTCAACATGTATGCGTTTTACTTGTGCTCAAATACAGGTCTAAATGGTCGTGCACAGTGCGGTTTCAGAGAAATTTTCTCTCGCGAACAATCCCGTTATGGAATGAGCTCCCTGCCGAGGCTGGGAACTACAGTATGGGGTTCTTCAAGAAGGGGGTAAATAGGTTTTTAAAGGCTCGGCAACGCGCACGTGATGCTCCTGGTGCCGCAGGCGTCCATAGGCTGCGGTAACCGCTTACCATCAGGTGTGCCGTATGCTTGTTAGCCACCGTCGTGGTATAAAAAAAAAGTAACATAAGCCTGAAATACTGCCGCTATCGTTTACACTTGCCAAACCATCCATTTAACCTTTATTTCTTTCTACTTTTGACTCTTCTCTTTGATCTTACCAGTTTTTCTTCTCCAATTACACTTGCGACTCTCTGTGAGCACATTTAGACTGGTTAAATCGGAGTGAAACCACGAGATCACAAAAAGCTTATGTTAACAAAGTTCTTATTGTTTTTTACTGAATGTGTAAGGATAATGGCGATTGAATCCACGTTTCTAAATGAACTCGGATCAAAGAGTGCCTACGCAATTGCGTCTCTTACGCTACAAGTGTGGGCAGCTGAAGTCACTTAGTTACAAGCCTATACCACGAAAAGTTATCGGCTGTCAATAGGCTTGCTCCGTCTGTCCCGTTTGAATGACGGCAATAATCATTGCGTTTCTTCTCACCCGGGTCATAGTATACGTCGGCACAATACTCATGTATGTTTCTGCATGAAAGTACTTTTACCTCATACAAGGCCGCTACAGCTTTAGAATGGAATGTAGTTGGTAAAGTAGGAGTGGTAGCGATATTATAATCACTTAATCTCAAGGCCGTGGGTCTGTTTATAGAACATACAACATAACGACTTAGTAAACAATACATTAAATGCCAATTTTTATGAAAAATGTAGGTAATTCTCGATATAGATGCGGTTTAAGTAGATTCGTATTAATAGATGTTGTTAAAAAGATATTCCGATTAGCGGTGAAAGGCTATTACATGGTATTCGAACACTGGCGAAGTGTGCGTTTAGTATGCCTCGGCCTACCATACCGGGGAAATGGTCGTGATTTTATGTATGTATGTAGGTTTTTCATGTTTTTTATTGCGATGACAAAATTACACATTGCTTTGTACAAAATGTCATAGAATAAGTATAGAGACTTTAATCAAATTGAAATGCAATGTGACTTACGATGTTGAACGAATGCAAGTTCAATCTTCTCATTTTTTTATGATATAGGCAGCAATCGAGTAGGCAGGAATGGCATCTAATAACTATTAGTGTTTCTTCCATTTTACGGGAAACGCATGCTTGACTTCAAGCTACCTTGAAAGTGCGTTCGTTTTCAGGTGAAATATACATATAAGAAAATAATGTTGAGTAAGAAGACAGACAGAAGAAGGTATCTAAGGGACTGAGACTGCAGGATCTCAAAGGATCCAATTAAAAAGATTGTTAGAAGATTGACATTGAGTCAATCCACCGATGACTGGAATATGTGTCAGTGCCGATTCGATCATGTCTAACAACAGTAACAAGACTCGTTATGTGCTAACTGTCCACATAAAGCAAATATCTACGCATCACCTGACACTCGAGAAGAAATCCAGAGTCATTTTATTAGATAAGTGGAGGAATTTTCTGCGCAATTCATTCTTCAAATGGTTTATTTTCTCATTGAATCTAATGGCTTGTATAAGGTGAAAACATTGAGTTTATTGCGAGTTAGGAACAAGGTTAGAAACTTTATTTAGTCATTTGTGTGTGTGTGCTTGTCTCTCTAGGAACAAACAAGCGTAATATAATAGGGTGGATAGTAGAGCCACGCTGATTTCAGCACGAGCGGCCCGGCTCGACTAGGGCAGTACTACCCTCCCACAGAAGACCAACCTAAAGCGCCAGCATCCGTGTTGTCGTGTTTCGTTGGTGAGTGTGAGACCGGAGGCCCATTGATGCAGGGGTGACAGTTATCGTGGCAACTGTGTAAGTCTTACACTGTCACGATGACTGTCATGCCTTTTGCGTCCCAATGCGTGGTGTAAAAAGGAACTCACAAGGCGGCATTGTCTGCATTTGCAATGAGTATGGTGACCACAACTCTTAGATTCTATTCATGCTTACCATCAGGCAGAGTAGAGTCACTTTGACACTTAATATAGAAATATAGAATAAGAGGCATCAAAACTCCCTCAATTTTGTCAACTTTTCACAATATCTAGGAATCCATATCAATCAACGGCGATGTAGAAACTCGTAAACTCGTGAACGCTGCAACAATCGTCTATGATAGATGCTGCTGATTCGATTTTTAGTTCTCCATTTAATAACATTACTATTTTGTTGTGTTCTTATTATGTACTAGCATTTACACGTGGCTCAAATGGCGTGTATGTCGGTTATCGTGATAAATGGTAGCCTATATGTTATTCTGATATGTAAACTATATTACTGTACAGTTTCATCTAAATCTGTTCAACAGTTTTTGCATGTACGAGTAACAAGCATTCAAACATCCGCATACACTTCACATTTGTGATATTAATGCGTTGACCGGGTATCTATGGCAACCATAACACATCAAATTTGAGATCAGACGACCGCGTGTCATATGTCAAATTACGAGTATTATTATTATCAATTTAAGCATGATTATAACAAAATGACTGAGTTTAATAATCGCTGTGCAGAGTAATGTACCTAAGCGACTCAAGTTCGTTATTAATATCATATCTCAATTTATATAGATTACAATTTGACCCGTTGATTCGTAATAAATAAGTTCTGTAAAGTTTTCTTTTGCACACACGTTGTAATCATATTTGTAAGTTAATCTAAATGATTCGGTTCATATTTACTTTATATTTGACTTGTGAACTCTGATATAGTTTGCATGGCAACTGCTAACTTCAAACCCTATTTGTTGTTGAACGGAGTTATTTTCTTATCGTTTTTATTAGTGTACAGTGTATATGATTTTCAATTGTCACTAAAAAAAGTTAAAGGGAGTTATGTCGTCATAGACGTGACGTCCCACAATGGCATCCGTCTTGAACGACCATTTAGTTCATAAGCCGCAGACGGCCTGGAAACATTAGAACAAATAGCTCCTTGTCTCTAACGCATAATAATAAGAATACTGTATTAATTTTAGGAGATTGTTTTATAAATAAAGTCAGTCTCTATCCGCTCTTCAAGCCGAACACTTGTCTTTTTGAAAAACCCTCTCGCCCTCGCTCACAATCTAACTAGGGTCATTGTGAAATTTGCTATTGCTGGAAAGTCGTAACTATTTTTATATATTAGTTTTGCCTGCAGCTTCGCCCGCATATATGTACTCGTAATGAATCACCGGAATAATCGTATCGTGATTGTTTCTTAAACTGCTATAACCGATTGAAATAAAATAAGTACTACATAATTGTTAAACGAAGTATGCCACAATACATTAGAGAAAACCGTATTCAAATCGGTTAAGCCTCTTTTGAGATAAGCGTGTACAAACAAACAAAAACTCTAAAAACTGTTGTTTTGAGTTCTGTTACTTTAATCAAGTTTCTGGTGACTGTCCATTAGTTTTTCTTGAGTATTTTTAATGTACAGACCTCTAGGAGTTTTGTTATATGCATAAATTATATGTATAATGTATTTATAACGGTGGGAGCGTCACGGAAACCTCCTCGGGCCGGCAGCCCACCGGGTTAGTTGGAATCGGACCGATGGAACTGATACCACGGCCTCACAGTAAATCGATGTTAAACAACTCTTTCGTTGCTCTCCACAGAGGGAAGGTAACTGGAGACGCAATCCCCCTCCTCCTCTAAGTAAGGAGAGGCGGGGAGACTTTAGTGTATGCAAACCACTGCCCTTCACAAGGTAAAATATTACATCTAATGAATGATTACCTCGCTGGCGCATTGGTAGCGTACATATGCGAGGTCTTGGGTTCAATGTTCGAGTTGGACCAAATGATTTTATAATCTGTTAAAAAAATTTCCCGAAATTTGGGTCTTTTCGATGTGTATGTATGTATTAACAAAAATAATGAGTAAACAATTACTTTATCAGTCAATCTAGCTGTCATAGTACAAGCTTTGATTAGTTTGAGGTTAGGTGTTGTGGAGGTGTAAAAAAATTGATAAAATATTGCGTAATTCTACTACCGAACAATGTACTACAAATATAAATAATACTTTGACTCGGAAATGCGTGTTTTCATAAGCTGTAAGTTAAGTTATTCAACATCCATCCAAAGGATGGGGATCCGTTATGTTAAAGTTCGGTCAGACACCGGACTGCGATAAGTATAGACCGGGGGCCCATTGATGCATGGGTGACAGTTACCGTGGTAACTGTGTAAGCCTTACACTGTCACGATGACTGTCTTGCCTTTTACGTTCCCAAGCGGGGTGTGAAAAAGCATCTCACTAGGCCGCCATAGTGTGGATCACCATACTGCATTGTCTGCATTTGCAATGAGTATGGTGACCACAACTCTTTGATTCTATTTATGCTGTTCATCAGGCAAAGTAGAGTCACTTTGGCACTTAATATAGAAATATAGAATAAGAGGCATCAAAATACTCTCAATTTTGCCACTTTTTCACAATATCTAGGACTCCATATCCATCAACGGCGATGTAGAAACTCTTAAATTCGTGAACGCTGTAACAATCATCTACGATAGATGCTGCTGATTCGATTCGATTTGCAATGAGTATGGTGAGCACAACTCTTGGATTCTATTCATGCTTTCCATCACGCAGAATAGTCACTTTGGCAGGCTCTCAAAATAGAAAAAAAGGCAATGTGATGTATACCGATTGTAAAGTACTACTGCCGCTGTCTGACCTACCCTTAACGTATTCGAACTTTGAACTTTATTCATCTTACTTACTATTTAAAGGCTGAAGTCAAATGTCACCTAATTTCCATGACAGTGAAAAACAATATACAACTTCGATATTTTTATAGTCTTTTGTGAGGAAAAAATGATTGTTCAAATGTTTAGACTTCTTTTTTTATACAAATTTTCACATAAAGACTTTTTTTAGGATGCCGTAGTAACAGAGAACTCTATGACGTTTTGCCATTTTCATTTGTTTCTGTTTTGACATAACACAAATGAATTTAAAAAGTAAAACGAGATATTTTGAGTCCAAAGACAAGATTAGCGCGACTAAGTGTAGCGTACCTGAAGACGTGGAAGATAGCTTTGTATCGAAAAGAACAAGTGGCATCATCAAAGGCTATGCTTTGAAATCTGGACGCAAAAGAGTTGTAACAAAGGGACTCAAAAAACATAGACTGAAGGTTAGCTAATAAAGCAATTGCTCTTCTTATCAATGACCCTAATCGACGTAAGTGTCCTTATAAACATGCTTAACTTGCTTTAAAAACAGTATAAATATTGTAATTATGTTCCAACAGCCGTTATACTGAACAAAAACCCATCTTCACAAAAACTGTTCACCAACGCCATCTATGACGCCAATGCGTAAACTCTATGAATGATTATTTACTCTAAGTATTTTTTTATGTTATGTCATGGTTTTGATATCTGATATAGATTCGTTATGATGGATTAGGATCACTTTTACGTTTTTTGAGGTAAAATTACATAATAGATAAGTCTTTTTAATAATAAATCATTGTAAAGAATAGCTATAATTTAACAAATACAACTGTAATAATATAACAACTCAGAATAAGACGTGCCGATCGCCGAGTCTTTTCTCAAATAGCGCTGACTTGATATTCATCTATGTGTAGTTAAATAATTAAGCGATGCCTAGTAATAATCTTACATTTCCATCCAAGTAACAATCATAAGTATTCAGATTATATTCGAAATTTAAAAAAAAAACAAGGTTTCAAAAAAGTTCGTGTTACGCACAATGACACGGGAATCTGAAAAGTTCTTATTCGACTTTAAACCTTAGTTCCATAATCTTAAAGTTCATTAGTAGTTTGGATTCTCACATGGTATTCCTAAATTTTATATTTTTATTTATTTTATATTAATTAATAGCCTGCCAAAGTGACTACTCTGCCTGATGGAAAGCATGAATAGAATCCAAGAGTTGTGGTCACCATACTTATTGCAAATGAAGACAATGCAGTATGGTAACCAACACTATGGCGGCCTAATGAGATGCTTTTTCACACCCCGCTTGGGGACGTAAAAGGCATGACAGTCATCGTGACAGTGTAAGGCTTACACAGTTACCACGATAACTGTCACCCCTGCATCAATGGGCTAAGAGCTAAATGCTCTAAGAGTCGTAGCATGTACTTTTTACTGCGCTGAGTGTGGAAGGTCAAAATTTTGTATGATCCACAAATTGTTGTTCCGAGTCGGATTGTTCTTTGATTTTATATAAATTTGTAAAGAACCCCGTTACATAGGATTTATCAATAGAGCGCAGTTGTCTTTTAAAAAAAAGTATTAAAAAAATTGGTCAAACCTGACACGAAATGCCAGCAAAACCCCTTCAATATAAATCAGTTTTTAGTTTGTTAGTAAATAGTGCTTATCGATTTTGATTTAATGATAACCGAAATAATCTGACTTTAACACAATCAATTTTATTTACAACGATAAAGTTGATTCGGGAAAGCCTATTAATGATAAGTCTCACATGATCTGTTATTGTCTACGAATTCTGTTGTGGTGATTTATTTATTTATTATCGTATTTTACGTACAAGGAGTATAATTAAATGATGTATAAGACACATATAATCTCAGATAATACATGTACTATCACATTGGGTACTGAAATTTCCTAATTCGTCATAAGTACTTCAGATAACGTTTTTTGAAACGGTTGAAAATTTCATGAGGTTTCGTTAGCATATTCATATTATTTGTTCAGTGTATATGTATGTTATATACATATAATTTCCTTGTTTTTTGTTTAATAATATAATATAATAATAATTTATTTATTTACTTAATTTACAATTGTATATACACTAGGCCCCACACTAGGATTCCCTGTGTCGTGGAGATTAATATATGTATGTATTTAGTATCTTTATCAACTGCCTGGTTCCCAAAGCACAGACTCTGCTTAACTTGGAATCAGACAGCTGTGTGTGAGACGTTTGAGGTTATATATTTATTTACTTAATGCAAGCTGTTGTTGTCTATAAAGTGTGGGCACATGAAAAAATGGTAAAATCGCAATAGAGGTGCGGCTACGAAGACTAGTTTTTTAATTATTAACCATTAATACATAATGGTCTTTTTGGAGTGTCAGTAAACAGAACAACAACAAAATAATTTCATTAAATTGCTCATTGTGAAGTTTACACATGTTTTAATTTTTTTTTAATCAATGAATCCATGTATATATTTGAAGTACGGTCGATTCTTTGGCTTGATTATGACGATTTGTTGTAAAATTATGAGTTTTTTTGATCGATTCTGTACAATTCTAGATATAACCTTACCTCATTTGTATGAATTGCAAAGTTTGACAGTTCAATTTAAAAAAAATATGACTTTAGCTTCCAATAGATTAGGGATGTCTTGTACTTTCAGGTAATTAAAATATCTGTATCTAGTCCTGAAGTAATATAGTTGACATAAGTAGACATTCACTTAAACGAGATGGCATATCACCTGATGAGTATAATTCTACCACCAGAACTGCGTAACAGGTGTGAACTCTTTTCTGAAGGTCTGAAGGAAGGCTTGGAAGTTGTATTACATATAGACAACTGAGTCTCAAAAAATAGTCAACAATATCCGGTTCAATAGGAAAAAACTCCGCGGGACGCAGCTAGTATACCGTAAAAAATAGAGCGCCAATTGGAAGGTGAAGTTTGTTTCTTCTCCGACTTAACTTATAAAGAAAAATAGAAAGCCTATAAACTATTACTCACAGTAGAATGTCTCCAGAAATGTATCAGCGAGTGTATGTCCGAAGCCGGAGCGAGCAGCAAGTAGTCCCGCCATTCGTCGTAGCTGATATTCAGACTGCCGTCCTGGTCCATCCTGGGGACAAACTGATCGAGTGAGGGAGACGGGGAGACCCGGTGCGTTCATGCATGAAGAATGTAGTGAACATTTATTTTTTATTTCGATTGATATATACAAACTTCTTTTAGTTTCAAAACAAGCAAAATATTTAAGGTTTGATATCTTGATAGTTTTGTGAAAGGCCCTTCTATCAAATAATTAATTCTACATAAATTTGTGTTTTATTTTACATTTACATACACACACATGTAATATGCAAAATCGATTTTAAGAAGAATCTTCTTGCCTCCATAATCTATGTTTATTTTAGGCAAAGCTTCACAATTACTTAGAAAATAATATTATATTGTAACATATATGACAGTTACCTAGCTTATCAGCTACTTATGAATTTCAATAATCTATCGTTAAAAGAAAAAAGCAAAGAAAGAAAAGCACAGAATGTCTTTACAAAATGTATAAATTGAAATACATGATTCGTCAAAGCTCGAGACTGGTATATAAGCGGTTTTTATCATTCGTTTTTCTAAAAAAAATTTAGATAAACAGCTTAATAGAGTCCTACGGAGTACAGGGGCGCGGAATTAGTACGACAACGGGGTTAGAACTGCGGGCGGCAGCAGCATTCTTGCATCGAGATCCTGCCGCCCGCACCTTTCCTAATCTCCGCTTTCGTCCTCAATGATGCAGTTTCACTTTAATCACTGCTGGACATAGGCCTCTCCTCAGAAAGGAGGTTTTGACCTACAATACAACGCTGGCCAGACGGGTTGATATGAAGTTTGTTTCAAATTTTTCTTCGTATTGCAGTAACATTGTCCTGCCTGTTTCTTTAGTCGTCTCTTACAATTCACGTGGGATAAACAGCGGTGGTGAAGGTCTGTAGTCTTAATCCATTTCCATACGGAGAAGTGATTTATCTATTTTGTTTTAGTTAATTGTAGTAATCTTTCTCGTTATAATATAACATTGACTAACTTACGAAATACATTTTTGTAGTGAATATATACGATGCACTGGAAATTGTAATTGAGCAGGTAAAATGAATGTTTGATCGCGAAATACTAAATAATAATACAAGTTCAGAGCTTGCCAAAAAAATGTATAAGAGACGAGTGTAAGGCGAGACAATAAGGGTGCTTTGTTAACATCTCACAGTGAACACGTGACGTACTAAGCTAGTGTTCCACTTGCTAACACAAATGTACAAGCTTTGATGATTGAGAAGTTCATTACAGTAGATATGTTTAGCGTTTTTGTTGGAGAACGTTTCTTTCTTGAAGGCTTGAATGTAATATGCGACAATTCTCTTTAAGTTACACTAGACACGCAAATACTCATGTCTTTTTGACCTAAGGATCGAAAACGGCTATTACAATTTTTTTTATATAATGGAACTCAAGGTTTGTTGCCATTAACTGGGCACGCTAGGCATTATTATCACTATCTCAGCTGAAAGACTTCTGCGACATACAGCGTCATCTATGAAAGACACAGCGAACTACGGAGTCACTACAACAACTGCTACCTGTGTCGCGATATAGAAATGATCACGCTGATTATGGTATATAGTACTTCTTCAGTTCTATTAAATCCAACATTAACTGTTGGGCCACGGCCCGCCAGGTGTGATCACCTCGCCTGGTCAGGGCCCTCTCTTTGTGTTGAAGATCACGGGAATTTGCTTGATGCGGGCAGCACTAAAGATGGGTTGTTGTGGAGAAACTTTAAGAATAACAGTCCAATGTCAACTAAATTCTGATTAAACATTTATTACCATGAAAGGGAATCGTTTATTTTGGTAATAGATTACAAGAACACTATTACAAGTTAAATTGTTTTTGATTGACTGGTTTCCTAACTTAACTAGGCCCTGAGGGCGAAACAAACTTAGGGATTATCATACAAACATTTGGTCCGACCCGGGAATCGAACCCGAGACCTCAAGCATAGCAGTCGCATTCAACACCGCTGCACCACCGAGGCAGTTAAGTTATTATGTAATGAATAATCATTACGTGAAGTTACACAATGATCTATGTAATCTGGTACAGCATACGTGATAGGATAGGAATGCTTTTATTGAAAATCTAACATCATATACCATATAAGCTGACCAGAGAAACTTTGTTGGTGTCTCTTAAAGGAATACATATTACATTTGTGTAATATTATTCATCGATGCTCGGCTCTTATCAGTCGTATCTAGGTAGTAGAGCCACGCTGATTTCA
This sequence comes from Hypercompe scribonia, assembly GCA_949316085.1. Taxonomy (NCBI): domain Eukaryota; kingdom Metazoa; phylum Arthropoda; class Insecta; order Lepidoptera; family Erebidae; genus Hypercompe; species Hypercompe scribonia. The sequence continues at coordinate 25,799,985 of OX438968.1, read as the reverse complement.
ACACGAGCGGGCCGGCTCGACCGGGGCGGTACTACCTTCCCACAGAAGACCAACCGAAAGCGCCAGCATCCGTATTGTCGTGTTTCGTTGGCGAATGTGAGACCGGAGGCCCATTGATGCAGGGGTGACAGTTACAGTGGTAACTGTGTAAGCATTACACTGTCACGATGACTGTCATGCCTTTTACGTCCACAAGCGGGGCGTGACAAAGCATCTCACTAGACCGCCATAGTGTGTGTCACCATACTGCATTGTCTGCATTTGCAGTGAGTATAGTGACCACAACTCTTGGATTCTATTCGTGCTTTCCATCAGGCAGAGTAGAGTCACTTTGGCAGGCTCTTAAAATAGAAAAAAAAAGTCGTTGTGTTATATATCTTCCTAGATACATGTGCTATATAACACTAAAACTAGATTTCAATTCAAACTAGTAGTTTCTGATATTAGCGAAATTTAACCAAACAAGAGCTCTTCAGTTCATAATATTAGCATAGATAGATAGATATAACCTATTGATATTATCTCTATTATCTGCACTAAGTTTTTCTTTTTTTTTTCAAAAGACAACGCCCGTCTTAGGCATAAATCCTGTGTCGCGGGGGACTTTACAAATATACAAGAAACGGACACAAAGAACACCCAGACTCAGAACAACAATTGTGGAGCACACAAAGTGTTGTCCCATGTAGGATTTGAACCCATAATACAGCGAAGTGGAGAGCGTTGTGGCGACCGCTTAAACCACTAAGCCAATCGTGCAGTCAAAATGTCTAATGCATAGAGAAATTAGTGAGACACTTAATATTTTTGTATGTATAACTTATGTATGTTTGTCTATCGACGTGAGAATCACATATATATACACTTTGAGTCATTGATTAGACTGAGCAAAAAAAATTTTTTTTCGGACTTTCCGATAAGCAAAATTTAACTATTTTAATATGGGAGATAATGTATTGATGGGCTTATGCCCCACTCTGAAGGAGCCTCCACCACAATCAGTTTGAGAACATAATGGATTAGTTTACAAATGAGGTTTTCTGCAAAATATGTATTTGTACGTGTCTATTTTATTACTTTCCAAAAGGGTTATAGAATTTCGTTTGTCTACCGACTGGGAAGTTGTTAATTAATAATTTAGCATGTTAATGATATTTGAATTTATTAATAAGTAAAACTTATTATATTTACTGAAAACCGACTGTTACTAGCCGACTCTGGCATGAAAAATGTTGTGTGAAATAGTGTTTTAAAATCCCTAATACATGTCCGTTTTACTGACTGGGATTATAGTGTACAAAATTGTGTTGTAGAACCCACAATATATGATACACTGTCAAGCATTATACTGTATACAATTGTGTTCTTAGAACTCACAATAGATGATATACTGTCTGGGATTATAGCGCATAAAATAATGTTCTAGAACCTGCAACATATGTTATGCAGTCGGGGATTATAGAGTATAAAATTGTGTTGTAGAACCCACAATATATGATACATTGTTTAGGATTTTAGTGTATAAAACTGTGTTTTTGGACCTACAATATATGTTTACTGTCTTAAATGATCTAGAGCATGAATATATTACCGTAATACTCTCTTTTTTGTGTATAAAAAACAACGCTCGTATTAGGAATATATTGTCGCGGGGGATTTTACAAATATATGAGAAACGGAAACAAAGAACACACAAACGCAGAACAACAATTTGTAGATGACATTCAGCGCAGTAGAGTGGAGTGTCGACTGCTTAAATCGATACGCCAGCCGTGCAGCCAGAGAAATGTCTCTCTAAGAGCCTGCCAAAGCGACTCTACTCAGCCTGATGGAAAACATGAATAGAATCCAAAAGTTGTAGTCACCATATTCATTGCGAATGCTGACAATGTAGTATGGTGACTCACACTATGGCGGCCTATTAAGATGCATTTTACGCCTCACTTGGGGACGTAAAAGGCATGACAGTCATCGCAGCATTGTATTGCACACACTTACTACGACAACTGTAACCCCTGCATCAATGGGCCTCCGGTCTCGCAATCACCAACGAAACACGACAGCACGGATGTTGTCGCTTTAGGTTGATCTATGGGAGGGTAGTACTGTCCCGGTCGAGACGGCCCGTTCACGCTGAAATCAGCGTGGCTCTACTACCTGTCAATGTAATTCTTAATATCTCTTCTCTAATCGTAATGTGTTCTTGTAAGACCTTGCCTTCCTTACTCCTATTTAGTATTAGTATTATTTTTAAGTTTTAGTTAACTAGCAGATTATTGGGCATTGCGCATAGAAATATATCTAAGTAGATAATACACTTAGATCTTTCTAAACAAGCAACAAGTTTTAATGCGGTTTTCACCATCGTGTAGGTTATGTTTCAAGGAAGGTTTATATACATAATACACCCATGTTATATTAATTGAACATATAAAAAAATCTATTTCAAAATAACGTACTACGGAATTGTGTATCTGAAAAATATCTACAAGCAATGTCGTGACGACAAGTCTTTATCCTACGGATAAACTTTAGTAACCATTTTCGTGTTTAACCATTTATATAATACGAAGGCTTATCCATTTAAATACGTGAGATTGTGCATTTAAATAGGTCAAAATTAGGACTACAACAATATTACTAAAATGAAGAGTTTGGAAAACATCAGAGAAACAAAACCCGTGCGAAGCCGGAGCGGGTCGTAACAAACAGAATTCGTTTAGCAAGTATATTCAGTTAAATTTATTATTCTTCACTTTAGTATATATACTAATATCGTAAAGCTGAAGAGTTTGTTTGGTTGAAGACGTTGATCTCAAAAACTACTGGATTTTTTAGAATATAGTCTACTCGTGTTTATTGATGAAGACCATAAGCTGTATACTATTGTGCTAAAACCAATAGGAGCGTTATGTCGTTCTTTTAAGGGTGTTAAATAAAACCTTTTTATGGTAATCAAATATGTTCTCTATACTAGTAATTATAAAACTGTATTTTGTTTGGTTGAACGGTGTTAATCTCAGGAACTGCTGAATCGAATTGAAAATTTGTTTAAATCGTGTATAGCCTACTTATCGAGGAAGGTTCTATAACATATGGTTTACAATGAATAGTAAAATTAACAGAGTACCGTTTCAGACAATTCAAGAAACTGCTTACCTGCAGCTGAATATCATTAGAATAAAATGCGTACGTGTATAGAAGTGAAGTTTTTAACATCATCATTAATTTCTAAATATTCATTTCTTATGTTCTTCTTGACCGGAGGCCTATTGATGGAAAGGCGACAGTTATCGTGGTAACTGTGTGAACCTTGCCACGATGACTGTCATGCCTTTTACGTCCCCAATCGGGGCGTGAAAAAGCAACTCACTAGCCATAGTGTAGGTCATCATACTGCATTGTCGGTATTTGCAATGAGTATGGTGACCACAACTGTTGGATTCTATTCATGCTTTCCATCAGGCAGAGTAGGTTCACTTTGGCAGGTTCTTAATATAGAAAAAAAAATTGTTAATAATGCACCTCCTTCTTGTCTATTCTTCTTCAACTAAATGTTGACTGGTAGAGAATACTAAAGGCAAGGATTAAGTCTGCCTACATACTACAAATGCATGAGGTTTGAAGCACTGATCGAATTGATTGGCTATTTGTTTTTAAAGGACAAAATAGAAGAACTTGACGGACTGACGGACCCTGACTTGTAAGCCAAAGGTCGAGTCCGACTTAAGTTGAATGTTGTGTGTAGTATGATAAGCACGATTTGACTGCACGGATGGCGTAGTTGGTTTAAGCGATCGCCACGCCGCGCTCTTTACTGAGCAGAGCGTTGTTGGTTTAAACCCCACAGGGAACAACACTATTTGATTCTGTCTTCTGAGGTCTGGTGTTTGTAAACAGAAATCAAAATTGTGTGCGAGTGTAATTGATCGAAAATATGTATGTATTTAGTAAAATGCAATTTAGTGCATGTACAGCAAACAAAATGTAGATATTTTTAGTCTATGCCATTTCGCAGTTTTATTTACGAACTTAACCTCTTTATCAAATCTCTTCAAAGCGGGTACAGGTATAAAATTCGTAATATGAAAAAGGAGATTATATCTCAAGGTTTATGAAATTCATTTTATGATTTTTCTGTTTAGCGATAATTCGCAATTTAAACTGAAATAAATTGGATTTGATATCAATAAATTACACTTTTTATGGGTAACCTATTTCATGAAACATGCTTAGATTGATCTTAAGCTCTGTGCAATGATAATGTTTTCGAGTGTAAGACAGAAAAGGCAGTGTGTTTGGCGCCAAAATTATATCGACAAAGATTAGCGTTGCGTAAAATGATTATTTAAAATTCGAATTTTCCTAATGATTGATGTTACGTCAAAATTGTGTAGGCAAAGATTAGCGTTTATAAATCCTTGTTTTTTTTTTAGGTTCTATATTCCTTTTTTTATATGATTCACCTGGGTGACAGCACCCGGGTGAATGAAGTAGACATTTTGGTGTCCATATTTCACTTTGGAAGAAATTCATCTAGGTGATATCACCCAAGTGAATATGGTGGAATAAACCCATTTTTACGGCGATGTTTCAACATTAGCATAATATTATGTTTAGCGAGTCTACGCCACAGACTACTCGTGGTTCTCGACTTACCACCAGAATATTGGCCAAACAGCTTTTCTGAAACATTTATGTTTTTATTGGTTTTGAAGCTGCTTCGTAAGACCTTCAAAAGTGTCCTTATAAATACATAACAATTCGCTAGAGCAATCTGTCAGAATTTAACAAACATATTAAATTGCAGTGCAAATGAAATTTAAAAGAATTCGCCAATTTTTTTAACGATGCAACATCTCACCTTTTCAATAAATTAGTTGCTTCATTTCTGCCTATTGCGATACCGAGGTCGGCGAAAGCTGAAATAAGCTCCTCCAGATCAACTTTTCCTGTAAAAAAAAAACGCCATTAGGTAGATGACTATATCGTAAATAAATACCAATGTCCACTTCAGTAAAATTAACATCACGAAACATCTCGGAAAATACAATTAACATAGCTTTTTATTATTACTAGTGGTCGCCTACTGGTCGAAATTCGACCATAATAAAACACAACTTACATTACATAAATTTGTATAAGCGAGCGGTATTTCACGTGGTATTTTTTATATTAAATGGGGCAAATAAAACTTTTCTATTCTACATTTAGTAAGATCACAGTAAACATATAAAACAGAAATCTATGTCTATGTCAGTACTCAATGTCTATAGACAAATGATAAACAAAAGAAACAATTTGACCACAGAGTATGAATGTGTGTAACAAATACTTGTTTGTGTGTGTCAAATGCATGGTAGTGTGTGTAATGTTTTATTTATTGATTTAATGTACTTAATAAGCATTATTATAGAAAAATATTAGCGTTCTACACTTCTCCTACATATTACCTATAAGTGTTCCAAATTTCATACTCTTCCGCCCGTGCAATTTTCGTATAAAGGGTGTTTTTGTTTCACGTATTAATATGTAGATTATGAATTTCAATCAAATATACAGTGAAATATATTGTTCAATTGAGTAGTCCAAAACAGTGACGTCACAATTTGGTATTTAGTACATTTTTCATACAGAATTGTCGTTTTGACAGATGATAAAAAGTAACTAATTTGACTAAGGTGTCATCTAGACTATTATAAGTATTTTTTTTAATTTGTCTAAATGTTTTTTATTAAGTTATTTACATATTTGTCTCTAAGGTTTATGCTTTAAGAGAGAAGCTGGTATTATTTTCTTTTATACTTTTACAAGAAAATGATAGTAAATGACAACAATTTTGTTACACGCTATCCTGAAATTTCTTTAGCAAATTAAATTAACCCCAAAATTGCATGTTTAAATAAGGAAATATCCCTACGACATCGAGCACGCATGAGGATTCATCTATCAGTGTCCAGGGTTCCATAGAGAAAACTCGTCATCGAGAAGTACCACATTCTCAATTCAGCTGCCTAACCCGAGAGATAGAGAGGACCTGGATCAAGTGATTTTAAGTCTTCCTCGAATTAATTGATTATTAAAAAATCAGCGGCCTTACACGAGCCTCTGAGAGATGAAGCTCTTAGCAACCACTTCAAGGCCTGAGTAGCAACATGGCACAATGGAAGCCCAATTCACATTCCAGTGGCGAAAAGTTATGGTTCCAATCTAAATACTTCATCAACAGCCTTCAATGCTACTGCTGGACACAGGCCGTTTTAGGTTTTAGCCTATACCACGCTGGCCTGGAATTTGTTACAAGTTTTCCGTCTCTTTGGAGTGATGTTATCTTGCCTATTTTGTTCCCTTAGTCGCTTCTTACGACAACCATGGGAAGTTAGAGGTGACACTGTATTCTTAATCCGTCACCACACGTAGCTAAATACTTAATGCGTTTTTTCCTCGTTAGAAGTCTATTATTTGAATGCCGTGACTCATAATTTACGTCGTTGGAAACGAGTTAAACCATATGCTTACTCCATGTAGGTGTCTTTATTGCATGTAATATTTACCAGTTCTTTGAAATAATGACAGTTAGTGTAATCGATTTCACATTAATAGATACACAGAGCAGTTAGGGAGGTTGTACGCAACTTGCTTTGTTTATAACGTTTTTTTTCTCTATGGCAACTTTAGCTTTTTTTATGGAATGTAGGTTTTTTCTTTTAGCTTTTTTTTTTGTTAAATTGCGGTGTACGTTTTCATAGCAGCTCAAGGTTATATTAGTACATTGTTTCAATTGGATTCGTCTTTGGATGAGTCATCAATCTTAAGACATTAAAATCTTCCCGCGTTTCGAAGTCCTGGTTGTCATGCGAACATCTGTGTCAATCACTACGGGTTATGAACTCTAAAATGTTCGCCAACAGTCTTATCGCAGAACTTCTATATCGTCTAGTCTACTTGAGTTGTGGATGTATGACAAAAGTCGCTCCACGTGAAACATCGGAAATCGGCCATATCGTAGAAGATTTAAAGCTGAGGTCCGGAGAAGGAAGAAAACATTATTTACAATATATCAATATATCTTCACCAGTTAGTAGAGCCACGCTGATTTCAGCACGAACGGGCCGGCTCGTCCGAGGCAGTACTACCTTCCCACAGAAGACCAACCTAAAGCGTCGGCATCCGTGCTGTCGTATTTCGTTGGTGAGTGCGAGACCGGTGGCTTATTGATGCAGGGGTGACTGACAATGTGTGCAATACAATACTACGATGAGTGTAATGTCTTTTACGTCCGCAAGTGAGGCGTAAAAAATCGTAATAGGCCGTCATAGTGTGGGTCACCATACTGCATTGTCAGTATTCGCAATGAGTATGGTGACTACAACTTTTGGATTCTATTCATGCTTTCCATCAAGCAGAGTAGAGTCACTTTTAGCAGGCTATTAAAAAAAAGAAACAACCCTCATGGTGTATAGTACCTTCGGAAGTAAAGCGTCATCAACGGACATCTACTGTGGAATAGTCACACAGGACAAGCACCAGTTTTCGAACATAAAAATAACCATCAAAATCGGTACATCCAGTAACCAGTTGTGAGGTAAACAACACAAAAAAAATACTTGAAAACCTATCCGCAAAAAAATAAATAATCGAATCGTTCGTGTATTAATCGTCAAGTCAGCAGAATTTCACAATATTACATTCTGATGTCTTGACTAGATTTATAGGTCAAGTCTAATAAGTTTGCCTATAAATTTAATAAACCTTTGCATAGCACAATTCTCGTAAAAATAACTATGATGTATTCGCTACAGTAAGCAAGAAAAGTATGGCGTCATCGCATCATTTGCGTTTAATGAAGAGACACTGATTTGCATTGTGTACAATTTGAATGGGTTTCATTTAATATCGCCACACCTTGTCCGTCTGGTGAAGCGCGACACTAATCTAACCACAAGACCACCGCTGCACCAGTCCAGTCAAACATCGCAATATATCCAGTACATACATACGTACTATAGATAAATTACACCTAGAGTCGCTTTGGTAGATTGCTATAAAAAAAAAATACGTGTGGCACTCGGGGACTGCCGCGGTAAAGCTATGGCATAGCATTTTTAATTAACTTATGCAATTATTATATTTCGGAGCAGCTCGTCTCGATCCGTGCGAGCTTCGTACAGTCTACACGCATACGTCTAGTCGCACGCACACAAACACCGTGCCGAAGTCTGCCGAACTGAAATGACGTTAGACGATGCACGGCTTTCAACGCCGCACCACTGTGCCGGTCAGAATGAGGGTTGTTAGGTTTATTTTCGTTACAGAATTTCTTGATTCGGTCGCCGCGTTCAAAGCCTGCGATAGAAGCTATGCAATAGCTTAATAAAAAAAAAAGACGCAGAAGAAATCACTCAATTATATTTTCTGAGAGTTATTAACGTTACTCATCTACATACAGACCTATTGCCGATAAATATGTCAGACATGTTATATAATTTGATCAAATTAATTAGATTCCCGAAGAATTTCAATCAGGAGGAAGGGTTTTGGGCACCGGTGACCTCACTTACATAACGAAAAGGATAGAAATAATTGCTTATAATATACTACGTTGTATTTGTCAGGGTCTCAAACAAAGACAAAACTGCTCTGCTGCTGTTCAGCTGCCACTTTTTTCCTGAACTAGACTGGACAAATTTCAATCTACTACAGTACGGCTGAATTTCAATTTTTTACGTGAAGCGCTTGCCATCAGACCTCTACGATCCAAGCACTAAGCTTTGGCCTAGGTCTAAGGATATCGAAATTCCTGAACAAAAGTTGTAACTTAATACATCTATACTAATATTACAATACCAAAGAGTTTGTTTGTTTGTTTGACCGCGCTAAACTGAGGAACTACTGGTCCGATGGGAAAAAATCTTTAACTGTTAGATATTTCATTCATCGAGGCAAGCTATAGGCTATATATCATCACACTACGATCACTAGGAGCGGAGTGTCTATAAAAATATTGCGAAAGGGGAAGAATTATTCCATTTCAGAGCTTCTTTTGCCTGCGCTGCGTGAATGGTTCAAGTTTAAGATTGGTACACTATAATCTGTTTTCAGTCAATAAGTCAGTAGGAAAAGCAGACGAGGTTGCGCAGGTCAGCTAGTTAAAATATACGCAAACTGTTAAGAATGCAATATAAAATTAAGAATAAAAACAGCTTCAGAAATGTTGAAACGCGTCAGAAAAAATAATAATTACCATCTTTATTCTTGTCAATATGAGAGAATTGGAGCTTCAGATTCTTCTCGTGCTCGCGCACATAGTGGATGAACTCAGAGAGCGTGACGTCACCTCCCTTCCACCCAGATTTAGCCAGGAATTTCTGAAACAGATACCGTACGAAAAATTATATAACTGTAAAATTGTAGGCTACTTTAAATATTGAAACATAGAAAGACTCGCGTTTGCCAACAAGAAAGTAACTAAAGCGATGGCTCTCGCCACTTTGCCAGTAAGTCGAGTGCGACGACCTCAATACAGCCCTCGTAATGGATTAAATTCACCCTAGTGCCAACTGTAGAATAAATAAAATGGGTATAAGCATTTTCGCACTACCATTTATTGTAATATAAAATGCCTAAGTATTCAACTCGTATAGGATTTAAAATAAAATCCGAAAGTCTTTGAATATCATGTGTTTAAAATTTCAAATGTTAAAATAGACAAAAAAACATACATATTTTTTAAATGAAATCCATAGCATGTTGAGCATTGTATCCTGTGTCGTGATGGATTAAGAACACGGAGTATCACCAGCCCTATTCATATCGTGGGTGTCGTAAGAGCCGGCTAAGAGATCTAACCACGCAGGGCAACATTACTACAAAGAGATGGTAAACTCCAAACAAACCCTATGTCCACCCGTCTCGCCAGTGGTGTAGTTGGCTAAAACTGCCTTTCTAAGGAGAGATTTATGTCCTGCGGCGTACTGTTGGAGGCCGTTAATGATGATGATCATATAAACTTGCCATTTCAATATTCTTCAGTAACAGCAACACGTGGATTAAATAGGAACACAATTGCTCTCCGGTGAGAATTGTCCATGCGCTTTGTCACTAGTGGTTTGATCTAGACTATCGGCATGTTGTGTTCGTGTATTACTCTCATTAGTCTTATATGTGCAGATACTACTTTAGTAAAAGTACTCAAGCCTACATTCTTGAGGTCAAGGTAGAAGGATATTAAACTTGCATGATTTATGCGACAAATTTCGACTCTGTCACGTAATTTGGGTGCAATCCGATTGCCGTCAACAAGTTACTTTAGGTGGGAAGTTTACGAATATATTGCAAGTGGCAATTTACCGACGGCAATGGTAGGAAAGGGAATATTTAAAGTATTCGGGGAGTGTAAAGCAGATTAAGTAGTTTAGGGATGGCTGTTTGCGGAGTAAACGAGCCAAAAGTAATATTAATTCCAGTAAGACGTTATGTGTAAAAAACATACTAAATGGAATAAGTAATGCCTTAATGACTCTGCTGGTTCAGTAGCTAGCCATCCTAACTGCTAAGTTGAGGTTGCTAAAAGTGGGAATTGAATATTTCTCACTCCAGCAGTTAAAGACGCCAAAGTCGATCAGTCTTTGAAGCACCATATTTTGGACTTGTGATATTTCATGTTACAGAATTTAACGATAGGCGTGGGTTTCTATTGCCAATGTGCTACTGTGATAACAAGTTTAGATTTATGTATCTAGAATTATTCGTAATCAAAGTACATGATTACATTAGTGGTATATGAATTTGATCGCAGTGCTGGCGTAGTAGTTTAAACGGTCGCCATGCCGCTCTAGTGCGCTAGGAACAAACCCCACATGGGACAGTAATGTATTTTTTGGCCTGCTTGTTTGCAAAGTCCTCTCCGACACAGAATATATTTTTAATGTGGGCGTTCTTTATTTATTTTTTTTACAATTTCATAAATACTTGCAAAAGACAAAATTATCCGACTGTGGCAGGAGGGTTATGTTTTTCGAGAGTATTTATCTAATATATAAAATTCTCGTGTCACAGTTTTCGTTGCCATACTCCTCCGAAACGGCTTGACCGATTTTGATGAAATTTTTTGTGCTTATCCAGTATCTATGAGAATCGGCCAACATCTATTTTTCATCTCCCTAAATGTTAGGGGTAGTACAACCCTAAATTTTTTTTTTATTTTTAGACAAAATTTTTAATTCTATTTTTTTATGATACAACATACAAAAATACATACAATCCTCAATTTTCACCCTTCTACGATCAACCCTTATTTTTTAATAGCCATTTTAGTAATTTAATCATTTTTCATCCTGCTCAAATTACTTAGAAATAATTTATATGGCAAAGCAACGTTTGCCGGGTCAGCTAGTATTACATAAAATATACATGATCGATACTATTACAATCCGTAATATTGCATACGTATGCACGTGTATGAATGATATTTTTGGCATACTCTATAGCCTAAACGGCTTTATGGACTTTGGCGTTTGAGATGGTTAGATTAGTCTTAATTGTGAGAGCGAAATTGGGTATTCATATGTTAATAATAAAAATAAAAATGGTGGTTTTTTGGCAGCAAATTGTGTTTTGAAAACGTTCCAAATAAAAGAAAAGACAAAATATAGTTAAGTTTGTGGCGTTAAGTAGACGATTATCACACAGTCGCGTGCTACGTCCCATAGATGGCGCAGAGAGTGTTTACAGTAAATCTTCATCTCCATCGGTCTTCATTTGCAAGTGAAGGCCAGTAATAAAGATATAGGACATTGCAATACAGTTAAACCATGACAATTAACGAGACTTATTAACGGAGCGTTCAGAATAACACTTTAGAAGTGTTTTAATTTATGCACATAATAATAATGTCTAAAAATAAGTAACATTTGTATTTCTAAAATATAGCAGGTTTAAACTATCTGTATGTGTAATTTATAGAATATATTCAATGATATGTACCATAATTTACTCTTATATCTGAGTGGTTAAAATTCTGCCACAAACGGAAGAGCGATTCTCGTTATAGAAATTTGTTCAAATTCTGTTACGACCTACTTTCAATCTCACGAATGTAAAAAAATAAAATAATACACTTTGAAAAAAGCAGAACTTATGTGAAGTTTATGAGATCGAGAGATCGGAATTGAGTTTTTAATCGGATTTTTATTCAGATAATTGACTTTCAGCTAAGCGACACCCAAAAACTTGACTAGTAAAAATATCTGTGGCATTTTTTTTTTATTGGACCTATCAAAGTGACTCTATTCTGCCTTATGGAAAGCATGAATAGAATCCATGAGCGGTGCTCGCCATACTCACTGCGAATGACGACAGTGTAATATGGCGACCCACGCCACAGCACCCAAAAAAAAGTATGCATTTACAGCCAAATTTTCCATAAAGATATAATTAAAATCTTTTAAAACAACGTGACGCTATCACCGCTGTGGTTGTTAGTCTCGTTAATTAATCTCTGATCTCTAAGAAGGTATTACGTTTGCCATTAGTGTGGACGGGCTCGAAACGTATGTGTTAACGTTCTGTGACTTAGTGACTTGGAATGAATAACCACATTGTTAAATGTTTTATTTCTTGACATAAGAATTACACTAAAGAGTTTAAATAATAAAAAAATAATCAACCAGATAGATATAAAGTAAATACAGTAAAGAAATTATGGCCGTATGAAGAGTTATCTGTGGATTTAAGTAAAAATACTGATTACCAGCATTCTCATTACTTTATAATTAAATTTTAAAGCAAAGTGTCGAGAGACCATAGAACTGATTTTAAACTTATTCTCACCTACTTATAGGCTATCATTATCTTTATAAGAATACGTCGAATAAACAAAAAGATGAAGTTTTACTGAAGTGTTAAAAAGAAAGAAATTAAGTAAATCGATTCTTTACAAACAGTTTCTTATTAGGAATTCTCCAATTATTAATTCAAACATCCTTCGAGAAATGGATAAAACTTTCTGGGTTAAAAACACGTCAATTTCTTTGTCTCTATCCTTTAAACAGCATGTTAAAAAATTACGTTAAGTGGTATAGTTAGGGTCGTGTTCGCTACATTATTGAGCTGTAACTATACTCGTACAGATAACTTTTGCTTATTATAGTTTCTGTTCAACCGGCGGGTAGACAAAAAAAACATACATTTCCAAAAAAACACTGCGTGCCTTTTGGAAAACCATTCTCTTTTGTACACGAAGTTCTAGGCATCACATAATTGTAAAGGCCTCTTTGCGTCCCAGTTTCACCGGCATTAGTTTTATTAACTCTGAAGGCTTTACCTACTCACATAACACGGGGTCAGGTCCATACTCTATTTATTTAAGCCGATGATGCTGCGCATCGATATCCGTAATTGCAGAATTTTCTGCATCAAAATATATGCATCAATCGATGCGGAGAATTGCGTCTGCCAATATAGTGGGAGGAAACAAATTGGGCAAGGTCAACGAGTGTCGCCCGCCTTCATTGACCACAAGTAATTATCTTCTCCGACAGACAATAGCAAGTGACATGATTCGATATTGTCATCGATTCAATCACTAAAGTATTAAGAGGCGTCTCACGATTGACCTTATTATATGCACAGAGGGTTGCTCTGTATTGTTCGAGTTAAATTAAATGTTTCAGAGTGATTACATTGTACAAGTGAAGAGAGGCCTATGCCTAATAGTGTCCACTGTTATTAAAGTCTCGCGATGTAAATTTGTGTAAAAAGTAACTTTCTTTTTCCACTAATTTTTACGCACAGCGATTGCCATCAAACCTCCACAATGCAAGTAATAAGCGATATCAAATTCTGTACAAAGACGAGTTGTTAGTTGTCAATTTTTTTTTATAGCTCTAGCTACCGGAAAACGTTGCCGTATAGCAACCGGAACTGACGACTTAATGTGGACTCTAAGACCCAGACGAGTGTGTGTTTGAAGACAATGCGATATTTCAAAACTTTTTATAAGGATAGCAACACAACAATAGACGTCATTGCCGTCAAGAGCTATCTTTTGATGGAACAATCAAACAACATTTGTTTATATAATATTATATACAACATACTGTATACTGCCTCTGTGGCGCAGCGGTAACGTATGCGACTGCTGTGCTTGAGGTCTCAGGTTCGATTCCCGGGTCGAACTAAATGTATGCACGATCTGCAAATATTTATTTCGGAGTTTGGGTGTTTTTGTGTATGTATTTACAAAAAACGAATTTATGTATTTATATCAGTTGTGTAGTACCCATCGTACAAGTTCTGCTTAGTTTGGTACTAGATGACGATGTGTCAGATGGCCGAAATATTTATTTATTTTATTCATTTACAGTTAGAATACACTTTTATTGAAGTAAAACACATTAAGAAAAAGGAGAAGTCGACCCATAGAGCTAATTGTATTTCAAAAGAATGAAAGTTAAGGTAAAGGAAATTCTTTACAAAGACCAAGAACGTTGACATAATATATAAATAAACTTCTCTGAATCTATAACGTAAGACAAACGAGTATTTAAGCAAATCAAAAAAGTCGTCTGGGCTGACTACAGTCGAGTGAGAATGCTCACAGCATTACAGAAAAAATTTCACTGCAATACTCAATATGACATATTACAAAAGTCAGAAGACACCAGAGTTTTATACCTTTCTGTTGTATCTAAGTGCTCTATAACTAAAATATGAATTGTACTGCGTACATAAACATAAAAGCACTATGAACACAAGATTAGTATCTTTCGGCATTATACTACGACTATTTTAACATTTACTACAAAAAAAGCTGTCAGAATTGTTGTTGACAGAACAAAAAAGTTCATTTTTATTCATAATGCTGTCACTGTCATTGTAGTACATCACCACCATCCTTGGCAATCAATTTGTATAGTCTGTTCTAGAATAATTTCTATACATAAATACTGTATAGATGGATCGCTTCTATCGTAAATACTTATCTAGGAATATTGATGAACGCGAACGCATTTTCAGTGTCATGTTTCCGATGACCTTAAATAGACGATTGTATAGTGTATCGGGAAGGATCTCTTTGAGATAACGCGAAGTTGAAGGTAAAAGACTATAATTAGAAACTTGTTTAGTATAAAAAAAAACTGGTTAAAGTTTGACGACCCGTGTGAGCGTGAGTCGACAATAGTGCGCACTGTATAGCAAATATTTTTGTAATAAATATGTATTTATTTATAAAATAGAATTAACTTTGAGAAAGAATCACTAGATTCAATGTCATAGGGCCATCGTCACATGAATAATTATAGGAAACAGTCTTCATAGCTGATTTTTTTTTAAAACAGACGTAACTAAGGGCCAAGCGGGTTAAAAATACAAACGAATGAAACCTCTTTTTCTTTTTTAAGTTCGATAAAAGTGTTTGAAAGAGTCTTGGCTCGTGTTCTAGAACGAATACCTAGTACTATGATTACTGCAGATCTAGACGCATTGTGAAACATATACTAGAACATAATCATTATTATATGATTATGAGTTATCTCGTAATGAGGTTATCACGCTCGTGTAAAGCAAGATCTATAGCGCGATATACTAACAAAACATAAAAGCAAGGAAAGCGATCTGTACTGTAGATAGCGACAACCTTGAACGGGGGAGAGCAGACACTTAGAGGGTCGCAAGTCAATTGCCCAGCGGTGGACAATAATGGACAATTAAATAGAAACACTATACTTGTACTCTTGCTAGTATGAAACTAAATGTTAATGGTAATTTTATTGGATTCTTTTTTTATATGAATAATTTGCAAGGCTCTATATAAGGTATTTATTCAATTTGATTTTATTACTTGCTTTTGACAGTTTTGGATGGCGAGTTACTTTTCTATAGTTATTGTTAATTAATTAATTACAATAGGCTAGATGACACCTTAGTCAAATTAGTTACTTTTTATCATCTATCAAAACGACAATTTTGTATGAAAAATGTACTAAATACCAAACTGTGACGTCACTGTTTTAGACTACTCAATTGAACAATATATTTCATTGTATATTTGATTGAAATTCGTAATGATAATAAAAAGCTATGTTAATTGTATTTCCCGAGATGTTTCGCGATGTTAGTATTAATGAAGTGGACATTGGTATTTATTTACGATACAGTCATCTACCCAATTACTGAGCCTGAATGATGACTCTTTTAATTATAGAAGCACAAGATTTGAAGAAAAAGGAATCATCATCATTATCATCATGAACTCAAAATAAATAAATAAATAAACGTAAATGAATAACATCCACGTTTTAATTTGTATGACAAAAACACTTCCTGTCAATGCCTTTCTCTTTTATATATTATAAGAGCCTATTAAACTGATTCCTCTCTGCCTGATGGTAAGCATGAATAGAATCCAAGAGATTTGGTCACCATACTCATTGCGAATGCAGACAATGCAGTATAGTGATCCATACTAGTGAGATGCTTTTTCATGCCACATTAAGAACCGAGATCATAGTGGGAGGGGAACACGTGCTCTGGTAGTGAGGAAGGAAGACGTTTTGTTCGTGAACGTATGTTTTCCACTCTAAAATGGTGGTTTCCAAGGCATAGAGAAAGGGTAGTGATGGGACCAGCTGGAAGAGCCCGTTAGAACACTCTCCATGATAATAGCGATATAAGATTGCCATAGAGGTCAAACCTCTTTGGCAACTGCAAAGGTTGCTTGTCACTGCAACCGATCGAGGTACTCAGACGGGTTGAGATCCCGGCAAAGGCTTCTTAGAAAGGAGGATTTGGTCACAACCCTGGCTAGACGGGTTGGTATTGGATTTCTGTCATGTTTGCTCACTTAGTTGGGATAATCACACCTGCAGGATTCGTTCCTACATATTTAATATACTCCAGTAATGTCTACTGGAGAATGTAGAATGTGAATGCAAAAGTAAACCTAAAAGACTAAGAAATAAAGCATTGGTTAGGGAAATTCCTTCACCATACAAAACATAACGCGTCATCAAATAAAGTTAGCTTTATGTAACGTATGATAGATAAGTGTGGGTAACCGCAACCAGGTTGTTTGTGTGCTTGTTCGAGTTAAATCAGTTTAAAATTAATATAATTAACCGAATGAAACAATATCAGAGTACAGTTACACAATTTGAGTCAACCTGGTGCACATTATAGACATGGAAGTACAGGTATGCGACCCTGACTTGTGAAAGCTATCTTAGGGTATAGGGGGTCAAAAGGAGAGACGGTATGTAAGTGACTACCGTCATCCAATCGAAAGTGCGTTACCGTAGTTTGAGATCCTGCCGAGAATCAAGTGGTATGGGAGTATTGGGTGTAGTAGCCTCACTGCACTGCTTTCATCACTCTGGTCCGGCCAATAATTTCGTCGAAAAATCTCTATTGGTTTATTTTTTAAAGAATTTCCTTCAATGTTTTCTTATTCGCCTATCTTTTTATTATACTCCTGTTATTCACATACAATTCTTAAATAGGTAATAGCTTAGCCCCCATTACGCAAATGGACCTAAAATTACATATAGTCAAATTTAGGGCGTTTTTTACCCCCCAAGTTTGCTCCCTTCGTGACTAATGTGTAGGTAATTATGGATGCTTGCCACTAACCTATAGTAACACAACAAGTATTCAATATAATGAGACCCGAGTGACACAGGAACTTCAATTAAACTAATTAATATGCTTCGTCAATTAATGTACTCCATTGCGTATGACACTCACATCAATGTAAATGCAGTCTATAGAATTATAAAGCAGTCTAGCATCCTATGACTATCACTAGTTCTTCAAGTAGCTAACTAATAATTAAGAGAGGTTTTTGAAATAAAAAACACGCTCACAGGGCCTGGAGAGCTTAGGTTTTTTTTACACAGACAATATCAAATATGGCAAGTTTTATGGTGTGTTGTCTTTACTAATGTGACATTACACAGTACATTTTAAACTTTGTACTCGAAAAAAAATTAAGTAAAAATTAGTGGGGTGGGTAGTTCTTGGCACATTTTACGGCGGATTAAACTAATTAAAATGGGCCACAGAATATTAAAGTACTATACAATTACGATTTACCTTGTTTAACGTCATCTTGAATAGAAGAGGTCTGAAGGGAAGTTTAATTTGATTTCATTTAATTCGTTACGAGGCAATGCGAAGGTCTTTTAGGCCTTATATTGAGTGTAGTTTAAATACTTTTAAAACATGACATTAAAAAAAATAAAAAAATTTAAAATAAGAATAAAAGACCTGAGAAAATAAAAATTGTTCATTCAAATTAAGTTTATACTCAATGAGATGAGATCATACTCTGTTCATTCATTTATTTTCTGAGAATTAGATTGTGTTGTTTATAAAGCAAAAATTTAAAATACTATGTTTGAAGCGTATGTATATAGATTTATCAGCATTTATTAGAGTAAATTATTTATATAAATTATTCTTGGCACTTTTAATGATGTAGGAGTATTGAATAAAGCGTTTTTCTCATATTATTTAACGAAATAGTGTTATAACATAAAATATCACACTGTCACCCACACAGTGTATGTGTGAAAAATAGTGTAATTTTATATTATATGAGTGACTATATGTCAATATTCACTGTTTCAACCAGGTCATTTTTCGTCTACATTTATAACTTCTTACAAACACAAAATTTTCAAGAGTTCAAGTTAAAAGTAACGGGCAATTCAAAATTATTTTACACTTCACTTGTCACATGAGATTTTTCTAACAATTATAATCTGTTCTTGTGTATATTAAATGTGGGTAGTATAATATAAAACAGTCAACTTTTGTATCTAAAATTTACGGTTTACTTTAAACAAATAAAATTATAAATTAAATGAAATTAATTTAATTTACTGACAAAGATTTTTTTAATACTATTTTGACTTGTTTGAAAGAAAATGAATATTGGATACATTTTAAAACGAACAAGTAAGCAATGTTGCCAGTGTTCATTCAATTAAAAGACAAAATGTATTTTTTAAGACTCGTACCTTGCATCCCTAGATGCTAAGTTCACCAAATCAAGTAAAGTTTAATGAAAAACACTAAAATATACAAGAACTTGCCTTCAAAAGGGATCTGACGGAAAGTGACTACCGCCGCCCACGAAGTAAGTTAACTTGAGGTACTCATGACATTTTCTTTTTTGATAATTCAATTGTAATCAACATAATAAAAGGGTGATTTAATCCTTTAATTATAATGGTTGGCTTAATTCTATTGTCCGCAAAAAAATAATGAAGAGTTTGTAAATATTTCAGGGGATTTATATTGTTTCACAGTACCGATTTGTTCAATGGCATCATTTCACAGGATTCATCACTCAAGTTCGTACTGAGTTCAATTGGCGATAGAATCCCTACTAGCGATTTCATTAATTCATTCAAATCAGAATGAGAACTGATTCTCAGAAGGTTGGGACAAACCGGCGTTCAAGTTCTAATTGTTTTTTTATCCTTATACTTTTTAATCTTAATAAAAAGTTTAAGACACTTTCCCTTGTAAATGTTTTGTTCTTTTTTTATAATAGGTGTCAAAATGACTGCTCTACCTGATGGAAAGCATTACTGGAATCCAAGAGTGGTTACCGTCATCCTCATTGTGAATGTGCACAATGCGCTATGGTGTCTGATGATGCTTTTTCATGCCCCGCTTAAAAGAGCAGAGAAGGGAAATAAGTGTGCTAGTAGTGAGTCCCAGGATTTGAGTGTTTGTCACAGGAAGGAAGAGCCAAAGTGTTTAGTTTGAGAGTGTATGTCTTTTACTCTAAACGCTGGCCAGCACATGTTGTTGAGGTAGTAAGAATGTGGGATCAGTTGGAAGAGCTTGTCAGAACACTCTCCATGTTAAAGGCGATAGAGGCTACATCTTTTTGCAACCACAGAGGCTCTAGGGACTTCGAGACTGTAACCGATTCAAGAGAGTAAGAATAATACTCCAGTAGGAGCGAATCTACATCTTGGAAAGAAGACACAGATATTTATAGTACACAAATACAAGAAAAAAGTGATATTTAGTTTGACATCTTGAATTTTAACAATGTTGATTGATAAGTTTAACAATATTGGGGCAAGAGTTGAAAAAAGATTGAGTGACAAACATTGAGAAGGAGATGTTGCAATGGATTGGTGACGTTTTAAGAATGTTAGAAGAATAAATTACTAGTAGAGACTGTTGGGTCACCTAAAAAGTTAGCACATCAGCAGCCTAACCTTAGCAACAACGTTCAAGTCTACTATGCTACGCGGACCAGACATGGGATGGCTGGAGGTGGTAACACTCCGTATTCTTAATTAGTCACCACATGGAGGTCTTAGTATGTAAAAGGTGTATATTGATTAGTTTGACCAACAAGTGTAAAAGGTCTGCTAATAGTTTTTTATGTGGTCTTGCATTAGCTATGGGTATATGATGTGTGTATTTGTGTGTGTGAATGTGTAAACTGTAAACTCCTATGTGTTGAGTACCTAATATACACATGCAATACTGTCTTACTACATGTTATTACATTGTTTTAATAAAAATTAATGGCATGTTGAAGTCATAAAATAGCTGATGCTGATGATGTTGATACTGTTCAATTATTTAAAATAATTTAAAAGCATTGAGAATGTTTTCAAGTTGTGTTATGTAACTCTGATTTATATCAAGTTACATGCATCACATTTCAATTGATGCATGCATTCATTGTGTTTTTTAATAAAGTATGAAATTTTGCAGCTAATGCAGTAAGTTTTTTTTACAGCATAAATTTACCAAGTTAAACAGAATGTTATCTACTGTCAAAAAATCTTAAGATACAATATCAGTGATTTATCTATTAGAACTTTTGGCAATATATCATTTTTAGACATTTATATATACATTTGGTCTACTTTTCACATTTGTTTTAATACATTGTAATAATAGTGAACAAGCTACTCAATTAACATTCTGTAGACATTTGCCCTAGTCTGGTCCTCATAGTCTAATTAAGTAAATTAGAATACTGTAGCAACCTTGGTGCATTTAAAATTAAAAGGCAGAACATGTTAATTGAAGCAGCTACTAAAATTAAAAAAAAGAAGTTAAATTAATTTCAAAAATATATAAAAAAAGATAAATCAATTTTAAATATTTGTAAAATAAGGTAATTTTTTTTAGAAAAGTTTCGTTAATACGAATAGGCAGCAAGAAAATCGATCTACTGCATTAAAAAAAAGTAAGCTATAAAATTAAACATGGAATGTATAGTGAGTTGCAGTTTACGTGTCGGCAAGTAAATGAGCGTATCATCGAAAGGTGAAACCGTTAGTTGGGCCACAATTAGTAAATGTCTACATTCTAACCTCTGCGTAACTCCGGTTAATGTGCGGAGCCAACTCCTTGAGCGCCACGGACAGGTCGTGAATGTCGATCTTCCCATTTCCATCGGTGTCTAATTTAGAAAAAAGTGTTTCTAATCTTTCTTCGTCTTCTTTTGGCAATTCCTCTAGCTCCAACGGTGGATGACACTGAACCATGGTGTCTGGAGTTAATGAAAGTACTGCTCGTTGAATAACAATATAATATTATTTTATACGAGTAAGTATGGACATACATAACTCAAGTCTAATTTAATAACGTAAAGATATTCATTTTTACAAAAAATTATTGCACTCGGTTTCCTTCCAGTCGTTTTGACAGCTACTTGCTGCCGCACTGCTACACACACTCACACCCAAAAACGTAAAACTTGCAAACTATTATACCCGTGTTCTACAAATCGACACGAAATGTTGAATTTCAAGAAAATAAAGAAATGTGAACCTTATCGTAACAGGTTTAAAAATCATTAAAACGGCAAGCATCCGTCAACGTTACATTTGTGTGGTCTCTTTTCCCTCGAAGAGATCTTGGAGTAACGCCATCTATCCCTTGATAGCGTAAATGAAGTAAGGCCGCGAAATATTGATTGCATTTCATCAAGAAAAAGTTAGTAACTCTTGTTTGAATTTAATTTATGTGATTACTTAATGAACTTCATGAAGTTGTTTACCACTTTTATGTAACACTCTGACGCACGAATTATGTACTGATATTCTTGTGTAGATTTTTATCTATGAGTGGATAAATGTTAAATACTGTTTATTTTAGATTAAATAATAAAATAAGACAGTATTTTTACTACTTAGTAAATAAACGATGCATCTATCTTGAATACGAATCAATAAGTTTAAGTCAAAATATAATGCTTTCCGTAACTTTTTTAATAATGCCAAGTCTGTTTCAAACTTTGGTAGCAATAGTTCTTGGTCGTAGCAACAGATGTCTCTAGCTGTATCAGTATTTGGTAACGTTAAATATAATTTATGTCAACTATTATTTTTGAATGAACCGACAGCAGTCATCGGCAAGTTTGAAAGGTTGCACAGTATTCTAGAGAAAATCATTTAGAGTTTAGAGTTTAACCATGGGCAATCGTTATTAGAATACATTATTAATTACGGACATTGGTCTAGAGATTTGAGAACTTGGCTACAAAACTAAAGATCGTGGGTCCGATGCCTGCCCATAATAGTGATGACATGTGATGTGTACAATTTCACTCGTATTGTGTGTGTTTTATTTTGCTTATAATTATGTACCTCCGTGTGGTAACGGGTTAATAATACGCGTGCCAGCACCTCTTCGCATCCCATGGGTGTGGTAAGAGGCGACTAAGGAAGCAAACTATGCAGGAAGTCATCACTACAAAGAAAAGAAAAATTTGGAAACAAATCCTATGTAACCCTTCTGGTCAGTGTGGCAAAAACGTCATTCAGGCTGCTAGCTGAACGGCGCCGTAGCTAGTTAGCTGCGACATTATATATACATAAGTTGTTATATATATCAGTTATCTGGTTACCATTGTATTTTTCTTTTTTTTCTATATTAAGAGCCTGCCAAAGTGACTCTTATCTGCCTGATGAAAAGCATGAATAAAATCCAAGAGTTGTGGTCACCATACTCATTACAAATGCAGACAATGCAATGTGGTGAACCACACTATGGCGGCCTAGTGAGATACCTTTTCACCCCCGCTTGGGGACGTAAAAGGCGTGACAGTCATCGTGACAGTGTAAGGCTTACACTGTTACCACAATAACTGTCACCCCGGCATCAATGGGCCTCCGGTCTCGCAGTCACCAACGAAACATGGCAGCACGAATGCTGGCGCTTTAGGTTGGTCTTCTGTGGGAGGTTAGTACAGCCCCGGTCGAGCCGGCCTGTTCGTGCTGAAATCAGCGTGACTCTATTACCTAAATAGCTTTGACCTGGTATGGTGATCAAAAGACCGTGTGAGAGATGCTTCAGCTAATATTTTTGGAACTTTATTTGCAAATATATTATATTTTCATTTGTTAATATTTAATCAAAAACATATTTTGGATAATTTCAAATCTATGGTTAAGGTGTAAAATATTTATATAAACGGTCTTCTCTAGTCTTGTTTATGAAATAATGAAATGAACCAATAATGGCATTTACATATTGGGAAGCTGAATAAATTATCCTTTGTTGAACTTAAATGCAGAAATGTTCGAGAACTTTGTCAATACGAGTATGAGAACTCCACAAAAATATGAAGCAGTAGAGTATCTACTACTAAATGGCCTATTTTGGACGTGAAGAGAAAGTTGATGATGAAAATGCTATTACTGAAATTACAATCAAGAGATTGTTTTAAAAGTATTTATTCCTTTATCTACTCGTATTAGTAGTTTTTTTTTTATATTTAACCTACCAAAGTGACTCTATTCTGCCTGATGGAAAGCATGAGTAGAATCCAAGAGCGTCGGTCGCCATACTCACTGCGAATGACGACAGTGTAATATGGCGACCCACGCTATGGCGGCCTAATGAGATGCTTTTTCACGCCCCGTTTAAAGGACCTGGGATCGTAGTGGGAGGGAAACACGTGCGCTGGTAAAGAATTACAGTACATTTCACGAGGTACAACCACCCAACAACAAGTAAATTAAAACTCGGACATAGTTCTGTGTAAAAGGCACTTGTAATAGCCAGGGCCATACTTGTGGAATATATAGGTTTAGATGATTTTCTTATAGTACCCTCAACGTGTATGCTGTTGACGGTCTATTATTAGTGGAATATGCTGCTAGATCATCGATTA
The DNA here is from genome assembly GCA_949316085.1 of Hypercompe scribonia. Taxonomy (NCBI): domain Eukaryota; kingdom Metazoa; phylum Arthropoda; class Insecta; order Lepidoptera; family Erebidae; genus Hypercompe; species Hypercompe scribonia. The sequence continues at coordinate 25,775,819 of OX438968.1, read as the reverse complement.
AGAAATTAGTCAATAGACATTTGAACTTTATATCTCGGTAGGTGAACGTAATCGCTTAACTTTTGCACCCAACAAAACCCTCCAACTACTCCTAAAAGGTAACCACAAATTAACACAGTACATTAAATTTAATAAAGTTAATGTTTAAAATAAAACCTTAGTTTGTTATTTAGATTAGATTTGGAAAGAAACTTTTCACTTTTCGAACATATTAAAACAGTTAATGAAAAGTCTAAACAGAATTTCTATGCGTTGACAGGGGTATCCAGTGCGACATGGGGTCATTTAATACAGTAAAGATCATGGCGTTATTTATTTAGGTTTTATGACCCGATAGGGGGGTTGTTGTTGACCGTTGCAAACAGTTACAAGGTCAAAGACTTACACTGAAATTCTTGTGCATATAGGACGGTTAGCATACTTAGCACTGAAGCTTCACTGGTGCTGACGGGTGTGTATCCGGTCGATCTCGAGGTATTTTATCCAACAGAAGAAAACATGGTATGTAACTTTTTGGGCGTATAAGATCGTGATAAAATCACAACAGTAGTCCGGTCTATAACGTCTAGACAAAAACGACGATGAGACGAACCATCTGAGAGGTGCCACCGTTAGCATTTCTGTTCATCTGTTAGTGAACTGCTGTCGAGAACATGGCTTGAGATGGAACACTGTGTCATTCAATTTCTTATAAGCTATAGTGACTTTGAGATCAGACTACACTCATTTGAATTAGTCAAATCACCATTGTGTCAATTGCTTAAATTTTTTTTTCTGTACCGAAATCCCCACAGATATCACCGAAAAGTGGTTATGTCAGACTCGAACCGACCAAAACCGCACACTGTTTCAGGTACCAGTAGTCGGGGAACCAGGAACACCCTAGTAAGGAAATCCCTGGAACCTCAATGCTTAAAATCTGACTTTAACTGAACAGTCTGCTTGTCATATCCTCTGGAAATGTTCTTTTTGGTACACTATGAGAATCATGTGTCATTTAGGTTGAATTTTTCTGAGTTTCGGCGATTCTGTTATGCTTATTATATAAAACAAATGTTCCTTAGGACTCATAATATTTTATGTCCATGGTGCATTACTGTTTTAAAAGGTGTATGTGTTTTTTTGTTTATGTTGTCTGTAACTTTGCTAAGGTGAAAAGTGGTGTTATTATATTTCCAAATCCTCCAGTTTTCTTCTGATTAATTTCGTTGCAGGTTGTAAAATAGTTTAATGTTTACTGAGACATTCCGAGTGTCATAACTCGGAGTGTCCGTAAGTCGCTGCTGTTGATTTTGGGTTACAGAATTACAGACGTGTGGAAGGGATGAGTGCCATAAAAAAGTAAGGACAAAGATAACGTGTCATTTGTTTTGTGAGTTAGAGAAAACGGTGAACTCTCTTCTTGCGAATAGGATAGAGAACCAATTGTTATACATTTGTTGGTATTAAGTTAAAAAAAGGTTGTAAATTAAATTATGAGTACTCATGTGAAAAAGCATGAGTGCAAGTGAGGCGACTTGATGTAGATTCTTTTAGTGAAAAGCAGCTAAAGAATTGTTTAATTCCCATTTTCTCTAAGATCTTAATATCACTATGGTCGAGAATACACAAATACGCCGAAGTACGACGTTACCACGAGCTCCTCTGATGGAATCACACGCGTTGCCTTAACGCATGTAATTTTGTTGTCTCCCAATGAAGTGTAGTCTTGATTTATTAAAAATGTTTCTAACTTTAGGAGAATAAAAGTTAAGTAGCGTTAGCATTGTCACGGCTGCTGCCTAACATGAGGGGACCCGATGACTCCTGCAGGAGACTTTACGCGGGCAACGTCGCGATACTGCGACGACCGCAGCGACTGCTTGCCATCTGGGTCATATGAGGATACTACAATCTCCTTCGAGGCGATGAGTCTCCTGACCGGAACTCCATCATAGGATCTGGAGGCGAGAGCCCTTATGGCTCTTTATCAGTGGTGCAGGTTGGTGTTGGGCCGGAGTCCTGAAACTCGGGCAATTGAGAATCAGAAAATCCAACTCCGCCAGGTCCTTGTGGAGAAGTGGATGGAACGACTTGGGCAACCAAGTGCCGGGCACGCCCTCATACCGGCGGTAAGACCCATTATGGAGGATTGGCTTGAGACGACTCTCGGCACACTCTCATACCGACTGACGTAGGTGATCACTGGGCAAGGAGGCTTCGGAGATCACCTGTGTCTGATCCGAAAGGAACCAACGCCTGAGTACCACCACTGCGATGACCGGACCGTGGATACGGTGCTCCACTCGATGACAGAATGTCCAGTGCGGACGGCAGTGAGAGCTTATGGCTGCCATCGAAGTGTGAAATCTCTCGGTCGGTAGCATGATTACGACCATGGAACTCCGACCTCCGACTCCTCCGACCAGCGCATGTAACTCCGCCGCCTCCTTCTGCGAGCAAGTTATGCTTGCAAAGGAGATGTCGAAGCGCGACCGAGAGATGTTTAGAACTCTCCCGGTCCACCAGGCCCGGGGACGGTCTCGGTATCGCAGACGTCTCATGTGCCGGAGACCGCAGAACGATCTCCGTCCTCCATAAACGTAAGGTTGGGGGGGTGGAGGTTTTTGACAGGTTAGCCCATCCGTCACTAGCAAAAGCAGGCCAGGATGGCAGCCAACGTGCTACGGAGTACGCGCTCTTTTGGGGGCAGAAAAAGGGTCGTCTGCAAACCGTGGGTAGATAGTTGGCCTGAGGTATGTCGGGGTTCCAGGGATTTCCTTTCTAGGGTACACCTGGTTCCCCGGCTACTAGTACCTGAGAAGACGTGCGCTTTCTGGTCGGTTCGAGTCCGACATAAAACTCGTTTGTTTCTTCGTAGTTTTAATCGTCATATTAGTTTTAATTATATAAATAACTTTATACATTTTACACACGACCGACTGTTAATGAATATACTTTAGGTATTTCTAATGCTGAGCGTAACTATTCACAAGACATATACAATACAAGACAATAATACAAAGAATTTTAAGTATTAATATTAATACATATCATTTAAAATTAACAGGCTATATTGTTATGTATTAACAATACTAGAATTAATTATGCTTGCTTCCATACGGGGATCAATTAAAAATATGTACTCGTAGTGTCTTAAGCTCTATTCATTCCATGGATTTTGTAAGTGTCGAGTAAAGGAACAAACCACGAAAGATAACATATCTGCAAAGAGAAGGAAAACTTGAAACAAATCCTTTTTTTTTATCGTGTGAAAACCCCCTGGGGCACTATACCAACCCGTCTGGCCAGCGCGGTATTATAGACCAATACCTCCTTTCTCAGCAGAGGCATATGTCCAACCATGGCCTATTAAAGACCAATGACGCTGATGCTACATTAATTATTGTACGAAATACATAGGAGTGACTGTAAGACTGGTTGCTTTTAAAATCCTTCCGGTATCTAATGGTAAATGTACAAAGATAAAAAATGCACCTTGTAGTATATGTAACTAGTTTGAATATAGAGTGATATAGCTTGATGTTTATACTTCGATTTTCACTGAAATTAAAAATGATTTCTGAACATTGCCAAAGTTAGTGTTTAAAACATCTGCAACTAAATGTAATAAGTACATTACCAGACTTTGAGGTTAGAGTACACTCTTTTGTTAAGGGTTCAAAAACCGTATCTGCCCGGTAACCAAAGGTTTGACTATATTTTTCACAGATTGATTGATGAGGTAAAAAGTTTTTTGAAAAGCGGACACTGATGGAGTGCCAATTTCAAACTATTGAAGATACCCAGCTTAATATCCAGTAATCTATAAAATTCTGTACTTATATGAACATTTAGGCTGCCGTTTGGAACTCCATAGAAAAATATCTATTTAGGTACAGCTAAAAATTAAAAAAAAATAACCATCGTTGCTTTCCCGCCAATTATAATCTTTGGTTGTCAAAGGTATTTTAATTGATGCGAATATTAACTGCATACCGCTTCGCTTTTTTGTCACAAAGGTAACCGAGTATAAATAAAAAGTGACTCATAAAATCGGTTACATGATATTTTGGGGTGCTCAAACCAACGACAATAAGTCACATTGAGGAATATTGTCACGTAGCTGACGATGACATGGACATAATAGACCTTCACCCTATTATACTTCATTAAATTCACTCTATAACAAACATATTTCGCTAAGTAGGCATTTCATCTGCCATCCCTGTTTCACATACCCAGTTTGCTGAGTGTGTAAGAGGGATAGAGAAGTGCATTTGTCAAAAGCTGAAGCAACTGTCGTCGGATTTCAACCAATAAATCCGTGAGGATGGGATAGCTATTATGTCAAATATGACAATACACAAATTGACGCGGCCGAAAGTCTATAAACTTTAGAAGTTAATACGTGGTTGCAGTTAATTCTAAGCAATATATTATCAACTTTGTTCCATGTACTTTAAAGTCGAAAGTAGTTAAAGACGTAAGAAATTGGTTGCTATTGCAAATTGAACTTTTTGGGTTCTAAGAGTGAGTTGATATTGCAAGTTGCTTTCCCGCAATTGTTGAAAAGATGAACCGTCAAAAAAAAATTGAAAAGGGGGTGAACAAAAGCTCATAAAAGATGGAGATTAATCGGGATTTGGGTACAATAACACACATGCCATGGCTGATGGGCTCGTCTGTTTGTCACTAACAGTGTTATGTGGGGCTTGGTGAGTAATTATTATTGCCAATGCTGCAAACACGGGACCAGTATTTAGCACTGAATGTGGATTAATCTATCGCTCGCTATAACTATATTACAATTTACTATTTTGTTCGTGAAGAAAATTGATTGATAGTGTTTCAGCATATATCTTTCTATAAAAAAGGATCATTAATTGTTTCGAATGTATTGAATCTAAAGTTATTTATATTCCAATTCAAAATAAGAGAACAATTACTTAAGAATAAATATCGTCCTATATACATATCAAACTGGTAAGGTCTTATGAAACACAATCCTTAATCAATAAAGACAACTCACACCCACAAACTCACCCTTAACAACCTCGGTCCCGTTAATTCTATAAGGGTTAGAAATAGGTTTACGTCGATTTTATAAGTACTAAAAAAGGTTTTGAACCCCATCCGTGACATAAATTGATGAACGAATGGATGAATGAATGAAGGAAATCAAAGTAAGTCGAATACAAACATAGGAGTATATTGTTTTGAGGATAGTAGTCATAAAACGCGTAAATCTAAATGTACTGATTAGAAAACACACTCCGGCACATATGCAAACCACAGGAGAGAAAACTGTCTCACAGAAAATAGGTGGTGGTATTATATAATACATTTACTGTGAGCGAATGAGTCAGGACATTAACGACTACGTGCCACTGCCGTTCAAGACTTCATTTGACATTTTGATTCTTTAAATCAGACCTCTTGAATGAAATCATAGCCTCTAGAATATATGTCTACGCTATGGCTCTGAAAGTAATCACAATGCTTATTTACAGCCAAAATGTATAACCATAAACTGAATAGTTATTTTTAATTTATTCATACATCATTCACGTCTGTGTACACAAAATCGTAGTTGTATTTACCTACATTATGCAGTAATCAGCATAAAATACTGTAATCAGTATTTTAATTCTACCTATTAAATAAGTTACAAGCCTATTGCGTACATCCGGTCAAATATTATTATATTACTATAGAAACATACTTATATATTTTTAACACATACATATTTTAGACAAATTATAGCTAACCACTGCACAATACAATATTTACCTTGGTTAGGAATCGAACCAATGATCCCAGGCTTTATCAGTCAGGACCGCTAACCAATACCTATACTAATTGGCCTAACTAATGATATATCGATTGTCCGTAGTTAAATTCTGAATAACAGACATTGTACCTTAGCATGCGATACACTCTTTTAAAATTTACGAGGAACTGAATTGATTGGATTACGATATGAAGTAGACAAGAACCGTTAAATCTTGTTGAACCGTATAGTTGCCAAAGTACAGGTACTCCCTAATTTGGGATTAGTAGAATGTATATGACATCTGTCAAGTTATTATAACTATTAGAAGAACAAATTCCTGTGCCCTGTGTCCATATGTATCTTACTTACAAATAGCGGGGTACATGCCTACAATTTTTCTGATATTAAAGTTAATATGTATGGAATATTTAGACTTACCTTTACTATTTCTATGATATATCTAGCATACTGCATTATCACATACAGTAATACCCCGCTTTACGCGATACGGTTTCACTATAACGCGAAGTTCAAATTTCGCGCTCAAATGCCTCGCGTTACGCGAAAGAGTGCGTATAAACATAATGTAGTCAAAAGACAATAGATGTATTTTTCCGTAAAAAATAATTAACAGTATCTATTGCATTAAGTGTTCTTAGAATTAAATTGATTGATTAAAATGATTCGTATTTTTTGTACATATTGAATTTTGATTATGTTTAATCTTAAACCTCGATATACGCGAATTTCAGTTAACGCGAGTTTTTTCGGCACGTATTCTTCGCGTAAAGCGGGGCGTTACCGTATTTGTTTTAGAATAGTTGTGTTAATAGAATAGTAGATATTTTTAAGTGAAAGCCGTACGAAGGGTCTCAACCACTAAGCGAGTACAAAGGTAGTCCCAACCCTCATCTAGTGATGCTCCCATTTTATTGCTTACAATTTAATCAACAACTTTATAATCTATTTAATATTTTGTTCTATGTTTGAGTGTTATATAAGTATCAGCAGTCTGTCTAGATTCAGATGAGACGGTCGTGTGTGAGGAGTGAGGAATGTGTATGAGGAAATTATTGTTAATTAATAATCAGTCAATTGTTTTCTGCAAGTGCTACCTCTATCAATGCAAAATATATAATAAAAGCGTATCATCAATCCAATCCATTTTAAGTATGCCTATATACAAATGATTACAATACTAATGACTTAATGACTACTTATATATTACTTTTGACCCAAGCTCAGCAAAAACTTGGATGACGGAGGACTATCACTTGTATGTATTGTTTTGTTGTATGTAACATAATAAAATACAATGTATGTGTTAATAATTTCAGTTATCAGTGAACTGTTAAAAGTTGTTGACGTGATGTTTATTTAAAAATATGTATTGCGTCCGTGTGGTGACGGATTAAGAATACATAGTGTTACCACCCCTATTCATCCCGTGGCTGTCGTAAAAGGCGACTAAGAGACCAAAGTATGCAAGACAACATCATTGCAAGGAGAAGAAAATCTTGAACCAAACCCTTTTTTTTTTTTTAACGTGTGGAAACCCCCTCGGGCCGTCACCCCACCGGGGTTTACGGCGGGGTGGTGTGTCGGAATCGGACCGACTAAAATGACTCCTGAATGGCTTTGATTAAAGTGATGTATATTCCATCTAGAGATAAATTAAGCTTCGTTGTATGTGTGTGTGTGTTTCGGGCATTTGCAATTAGTTTCAGGACTGATAGCCTATCATGATTTAGTGAGGCGTCTTGTTACAACGGTTTCATAGTACTGATGTATTGTATAGTTAATACTATGTACTAAGAATATAGACGTTGCCAAGCAAGTTTATGATCAGGTAGGCAGCCGTGAAAGAACAAAGCTAAAACCATTTTGTAATTGCCTATCCGACTACAAGAAAAGTAAGCAGACATCTGTCGAATGATGGAATAGAATAGAAGAAGAATTTATTGATGTAGATGATTTGTTGATGAAATCATTTTAAATATTTAATTTCATAACAATATTATGCATTTATATTAGAAATATTAAATATGTCCGTGTGGTAAAGGGTTAAGAATACATAGTGTTACCACCCCTATTCATTCCGTGGGTGTCGTAAAAGGCGACTAAGGGAACAAAGTATGCAAGACAACATCATTACAAAGAGAAGGAAAACTTGGAACAAACGCTATTCCAATCCGTCTGGCCAGCGTGGTATAGTAGTCCAAAACCTCCTTGCTAAGAAGAGACTTATGTCCAGTAGTGGACTGTAAAAGGCTGTTGATTGATATTAGAAAAAAGTAACGCCCACATAAGTCATTTAGTACAATAATTCTTTTGATTTTAACATTTATTTTGAAACATGACTACAACAATTGATTATGTATAATAATAAATGGTTACAGTTTATACCAGATACAGTTAAAATATCACGCCAAACAATATCCAATCATGATTATAACCTCATTTTAATGTGCAAAAAATGTTATCCCATAAACTAAATCGCTCGCAATTAAACAGTAAATCGCCTCTAAATTTAACCACCTTTTAATTTAACTTTGTTATATTATGGTTCAGAATGGTGCTTTTATTGAATACTTCCTTCCTGCCTTCCAGGAAATCTATTGCTTGTCTATTCTTAATAAAAAGAAACTCTAAACAAATGTTTACTCTATACAAAGTTAGAAAGTTTGAATGAATAGTGTATTTACTGGCTGAGATGTGGTGTTTGAAGTCATTTTTTTATTTACCTATAACCTCACCTTTACTATCATTATAAGTAAACCTAATGCGATAGGGAGGCTTACTTATACTACTTATATTATAACATATATTGCTTAAAAAGGACAAAGAAATGAAAACAACAATCCATTAAATACCTTGTTTATATTGAAACAATATATTCAACTATATATAAAAGATACTTTGCGCGTACATTCAATTTGAACGAAAAAATGACAAGTTCTTGGTTAACTTTGTTGATAATAAAAACAGTTCGTGAAATTTTAAAAAGAAGAAGAAGAAAAGAAAAGAAAAATTTGAGGATATAAATAAAAAAATACTAAGAAAAATTAACGGGCATTTAAAAAAATCCTAAAAGCTCTGAATCAGTTAGGTTATGGATTAGGATGTTAGACGGCTCGGGCGCCGGAGATTGCAGAACGATCTCCGTCCTCCATAAGCGCAAGTCTGGGGATGATAGGTGAGTCCATCCGTCTCCCTAGCAGAAGCAGGCCAGAATTTCAGCGGGACGTGCTGCGGAGCACATACTCTTTTGGGGCAGAAAAGGGGTCATCTGCAAGCCGTAGGTAGATGGCTCGAGGTACGTCGGGGTTCCAGGGATTTCCTTTCTAGGGTACCTGGTTCCCCGGCTACTGGTACATGAGACGGCGTGCGGTTTTTGGATGGTTCGAGTCCGACATAACCCTGGCGGTTATGTCGGACTCGAACTAGATGGTATCTGGGGGATTGACGCATGGTTAAAAAAAAAGGTGTAAACTTCTAACTACTTAAAATCCCATCACTTGATTTCCAAAGTAATTTCACAACGGTGTCGGAATTCTGACACAAATATACTAAAACCATTTTGCAATGAAACAAAGATGGCGTGAAAGAGGATATTGCTAGAAAAAAAAAGCAGTGATATGTTGAGTGATAGAAGTGAATGTAAGAGAAAAACTTAACGTGCTGTGCCCAAATAAATTAGGAAATTAGTACGTAGATGAACTTATTTAAAATATTTACTTTCATTCAAATTCAAATATCCTTTATTTTGAATAAAAATCTTATAAGAGCTGTAATGTCACATTTTCCCCTACCACCAGTTCAGTGTCGCGGTTGCTACTTAGAAGAACTGGCGAGAAATTTAATAGACATATGTATGTACTTACTTCTAATTTGACAATCATATCATTGTATATGTTAATTACGAACATCTCACAGCATTTTCATTATCTATATAATCTGATATTCCTTACATAAATTAAATTTAACCAAGTATAGATAAACTTATCGATCGAAACATTTCTTATGCCACTGCGAAGCTTGTTATAAAAGCGTATATAGTGCTCCATAAAAGAACTTTTTTTGGGCAGACGGATATCATGTTCTACGAGATAATGTCTACGCCTAGCGTAAATAGAATAGACGTCACTTTTTTGATAAAATTGTCAACATTCTCATGTATATATAGAAGATTTTCGTATTAAAATTGAGATAAAACGGTCAGAATGTCAATTTCTTTAAATTTTTCTGTAAGAGACACGCGAAGACCAAAATAAATAAATCGCTCTTATTGCTTGTTTTTGAAATACGTAATATTGTATTAATGATTGCAGTGTTCCCCCAGAGGAGAAACACACGAGACAGGAGACAACGACTGAAATAAACCATTCTGGCCGTATCCACATCGAGAAGGCGTCTAATATTTCTTACTACATAGGCAGCAAAACTAATCGGCCTTTTTCTGTAATAGAGCCGTTATAATTTCGTATTTCGTCGATTATGATACCGACCCAATCTCGGAACCATTCAGTTGAACATAGGTCTTCATTTTATTTACGTTTAATGTGGAAAATTTAATTGTTTATTTTTTTTTTATATTAAGAGCCTGCCAAAGTGACTCTACTCTGCCTGATGGAAAGCATGAATAGAATTCAAGAGTTGTGGTCACCATACTCATTACAAATGCATAAAATGCAGTGTGGTGACCCACACTATGGTTGCCTTGTGAGATGCTTTTTCACACCCCGCTTGGGGACGTAAAAGGCATGACAGTCATCGTGACAGTGTAAGGCTTACACAGTTACCACGATAACTGTCACCCCTGCATCAATATTTTCATCATGTTTTCATATTATTAAGCAAAAAGTTGTTTGTCATTAAACCAACGGACAAATATGCAATATTGACTTCCAAATTAAATACGTATTTTTCTTTCAAATAAGAAGAAACCCTACATAAGTTATTAAATCAATTTCTCGACTCTAAACATTTATTTTGAAACATAACTACAACGATTGGTTGTTTATTAACAATTAATTAGATCGAATACATTTTACAATTAATTAGATCGAATACACATTGGTATGCTTATTAAACATTTAGATTGATAAATATGGTCTTAACGCTATGAAAGTTTTACAATTGTACAATACATAACAATAGATGTAATCGTGGACACTCCAACTCAATAACACTGTCACTGTCAATGTAACTGACAGATGAATAAAGTGTTGTTAATTTCAAAAGATAGATTCACATGTTAATTATATTTAATTATTAATAAAAACATCAATGTCTACTTAATAAATAAACATACATACATGATGTCACGCCTATTTCTCAGTGGGGTAAACGGAGGAATTTTGTTAATATAACTGCTGTTTTAATATTTAAAAGATTTTGAGTTAAAAGAGTGGTGGTGAGTTTCTTTCGTGGGTTCTTTTCTCACCACTCTACCATGAACAATCTGCGAACCCAGCTAGCTGTAATTTTAATCGACAGATTGTTCATCTTTTATTGTTTTTTTATGACGTTCATAAGTGTCTTTTGTGCTCTAAATGAATAAACAAATTTGACTTTGGAGACAATTGATCTCCACTTACTACGATCCTTACACTCGTCCTTTGCTTCGTCTATATTAAACAATGGCTGCATGCATGCTCGCCGGTACCTGATGCTTTTCCTCCCTTAATTTAGGCAGTAAATGTTCACCGTGAACAGCCCTTGTGACACTTCCACATACACTCTATAAATTCCTTTCACGAGTCTACAATTATCCATCCCCTTTCCGAGGCCACATTTATAAATATATAACATTTAAATCTAATCTTAAAATTACAGTTAACATTACAATAAATACACTGTTATCGTTTTTTCTAATAGAAATACTTAATTCAAAAACTATAGGAATGGAGTACTTTGACTAGATGACCATATTACAATTGTTTTACTTTCTTATCACTATAAATTTACATAACTATTAAAATTACACACATATATATATACATTTGTATTTATCTAAGCCAGTATCTCTAAAACCATTAACGTTTATACATTCAACTAAAACTATTTTGATTATATAAAAAACGACTACGAATTAGGTATCTATGTACAATATTTGATGACGATCGGTACAATGTGGTCCAAATATCAAATGACAAAAGTTTTTAAAGGGTGATCACTTACGGACGGTGAAGAAACTGAACAAAATGAACCGCGGGCGACCATTTTAAGGCCCTAATAAGTATAAAATATTGTGGAAAGGTTGCATCCACATCTTGTGATAATAAAAGTAACAATAATTGTACGAGCAAACACTATTTTTCATCATCATCAAGTACACGATATTCTTAAGTTTAGGATACACTTGACATATCTAGAGATATGAAAATCACTATTATCACTTCCATGGATTGTATGTACGGCACAGGGCGTCACTCACTGATGTAAATAGATTTTTAAACTCCGTCACTTGATTTGTAAAGAATTTAATAGTAATAATACAGGTGCGTCAGGTTATTTGCGATACGATACACATTAACTCGTAGATAACTTAGGGCGTAGTCGGGGCGAGACGGTTTCAGGAGCATGAATATGTTCTCAAATTGCTCTGGTCGTCAGTCGAAATGTTTATCAGTATTATACATATCGCAAATAACCTTATCTATAGGAATATCTCCGACAGTGGCACGGAAGAAGGGCTCGACGATCATTTGGGCGCTCACGTTGTTCAGCATTGGGATCAGGTTCAGCATGCGAATGGTTCGGTTTGGTTCCAGAGGGTAGGCGCGAATCGAATACTATAAGAAAAAATAAGATATTTATTTTCTTAGAGGTTGGTTATCAGCTGTTGCAAGGCCTTACATATGCTAAGAGCTAAATCTTTCGTTAGACTACTGTAGATTGTACTCTGTTAAGGTATTATTGCCCAATGGTATTCTACATCACATATCAATGTTGAGAAGAAAATATTCGAAGTATTAAATTTGGCAACGTCCCTGTGGTGATGGATTAAGAATATGCTTTGTCACCACATCTATACGTCTCGTGAGTATCTTAAGAACTGACTAAGCAAGCAAATTACGCATCATAATTAAACTGCAGGAAGTAAAATTAGAACCAAACTAAAGGTTAAAATTACCTTTCCAAAAGCTTACGTTCAACAGAGAAGTATAATCTTAAAAAGTGTTGATGATGATAATAGTTTCGAGTCTTAGTTAGCAGGCTTTTGAGGATTCTGGTAGAATTTATGTAGTTTTTTCGTAAGTGTTTGTTACCGTGGTAAAAATTAACTTATGTCTTTCCAGGCTACATCATCGGAGCTGTACTTTTGTAACGAGCTGATAAAGGTATGAATGACATGTATTTTTTTTCTGCTATTTCATTCTTGACCTAGGGATTACATAATAAAGTGTTCATTTATTTTCGAAACTTACCTCATGTAATACGAATTTTGTGTGGTGTTGGCACGTGAGGATTGTACGTGGGTTTTTTAATTTCGGAAGTAGATTTGCCAACGATCTTTCATCGAAACAAGTCCTGAACAGAATAAGAACTCTCAGACAGCCGTATTCGACCGGATCAGGACGTATTTTATCAATTTCAGTAAAGAATGCTTCGTAAACTTCCAGATCCCTAGTGCTGATTGAAGTCTGACTGCGTAAAAATAGCCGAACATTTATTGGAAACACTAATTGTGTAGTTCCAAGTAAAAATACATCCTTCCAGGACTCTTGGAGTAGGACATGTCTATCGTGTATGTTCAAGGAGTCGAACGCTGGAATGTTCCTTGCCCACTTGACATTTAAAAAGAGCAACCGGGCGGCAGTTTCACTCATGGAGTCAGGGTGTTCTGCATTTAAAAAAGTAGGGTCGGGATACGTTGGTGATGGAGCTCTTGGTGGATTGAACAAAAAATTATGCACCATCGGATTGTAAGCGTAAGGCATAAGAGGCACAGGTGCTATTGGCCTTATGGCTATGGGTACATGCGGCGTTTCTAATTGCGGTACAGGTATTGGTGACGGTTGAGGGTTTCTTTGCGTTTCATTGCCTGGAGTTGGTTCTCTGAAGAGAAGAGCCATCTGTCGCCTGAGTGTTGAGTGGCGCGGTCCACGTTCATGTTGAACCGCTGAAACAACGTAAAATTATACAGAAAATCGGATTTTTATTAACTTGACGACGAATTATCTTATAATAAACAGGTGTTATTTATTTCTTCCCTTGCGTATCATCAAGTGAGTGAGATTACTGCAGTACAAACCTTCTCTCCTTCCTGGCTCTCGGGAGAGGGTCATAAAAAGTGTCAAGTCACTCATAACTCTTAAGTTCCAAGTGGTTTAAATTACTTATTGGTGGTACCCAAGTAACCGTTAGGCCTTTGCGAAGACGAAAGTATCATAATAAAACAATTAAGAATGTTGTTTGGTATCCGTGTGGTGACGGATTTGGAATACGGAGTGTTACCATCTATATTGACCTCATTGGTAACGTGAAGCAAATTATGCAGAACAGCAACACTGTAAGGAGAAGGAAAACCCGAAATAAACCCTGTACCAACTCGTCTGGCGAGCGGGGTACAGTAGGCCAGAACCTCCTTTTTAATGAGAGGCCTGTGTCCAGCAGTGTACTGTTATAGGCTGTTGACAATATTAAAAAGGAATCTTTATATTTATTTTTTATCTTTATATACTCATAACTATATAAAAAGGTAATGTCCTATATTTAAGTGGTGAAGTACCTTCAGCAAATTAAATCAAATTTAAATTAAACAGAAAAAAAATAACAATCATCTTAAACAACAACATAATGAATTGCTGAATTAATCAGAAAGTTTCTCACCACACGACATTGAAATAAGACTAGTTTATGATCCCACAGTTTTCGTAATGATAGTTAAAAAAAAAAATTACCGTCTCTATTCATTCCAACCCGCAGACACTTAGTCAGCCTACAAGCTCGACATTGATTCCGGTGGGTCTTGTCCACAAGACACATGCCAGGAGTTCTTGATTTGCAGGTGTATCGGTGGTCACGGCGAACAGACCGTTTAAAAAAACCAGCGCATCCATCGCAGGCAAACACTCCGTAGTGCTTACCTGACGAGTGGTCGTGGCAGACAGCGCACGGCACGTCGTACAGGATTCGGCCTGATGGAGAAAAACATGTTAATACCTTCTCAGAATCCACAAAAAAGATTAAAAATAGTCAATAAAAAAAAAACTCGAATTTCAAAGCATATGTACGATTTTAATGAGGCTGGATGATGCCTCTAAGCTATCATTTCGTTGTTTTCACCGCAAGAGTGGTCCAACCCTGAAGGTCCAACAGTGAGGGTCTCGAAATTAAGTCACTTTAAATCTAAAAGACGGCTTTAATCACATACGACGGAAGAATTGTAAAGCGCGTATATAATATTTTTAAATTTTCAAATAATTTAGTTACTGTTCAGAGTTACCCTTAAAATCAAGTTGAATCTATCGACCTCAAACTCCAAAATCTATCAATCCGTGTATACTAGTGGGTATATCAACATGTGTATGTGTGTATATGTTGATACATATGTGCCAACATATACATTATATGTTTGCGAATACTTGTTGCTAGTTATTAAATAATCCTCCTGTTTTCTTATATAGTGTTAAGTATGTCATAACAAATCGTTTAGAGTTAATAAGTGTTTTATTGCATTTTATTCTAAGATTATTCGCCGTTTTTCCATGTATTAAAGTGAAAGAAATCTTACATAAAAAAAAAAGTTTTAAGACTTGTTTTATTTGTTGTGTTACGTTTACGATCAATCAATCAACCTATCACTGTCCACTGCTGAACGAAACAAGGAACGCCAACGATCTCGGTCTTGGGTAATTCGCATCCATCCGCTACCAGCCGCCTTCTTCAAGTCGTCGGTCCATCGTGCCGCAGGGCGCCCTACACTACGTTTGCCCAATCGTGGTATCCACTCTAGTACACTTCGGCTTCAGCGACCATCGGCTCGTTTGGAGACATGGCCGCCCCACTTCCACGTTATTACGATATTTTATACAAATTGGGACAATGAGCTGAAGTTAGTCCTCGACACGGTCTAACCTTGTACATGGGACTATACACCACTGAGGTATCTACTACAGCTTGAACTCTACTTATCTATGCCTAGACAGACATGGTTTCGTGTTTGATTTTAGAGTTTTTGATCTCCAAACTAATGCTAATGACACCTATCACGGCAACTCTTTGTTTGTAAGTGAACAATGATCTGGCATTCCGGCATACAAGAAGTAGGTTTCAAGAATAAGTGACGTAGAAGTGGTACGAAGTGCTGAAGTATTAAGGAATGCGTTCATTAAGGCGATGCTGACCCGATTGTTCATAAAATAAATGCTTGAGCCGGGAGCTATTGTTTAAAATACTTACGCCTCTATAAACTACAAATTCCACTCTAGAAATAACTCTTGTGTGGTGACTTCCACATACTTACTACAGCACCATCTACTGGAGACATATCGAAATACGGAGTAATGAACTACATGGCATTTTTTTTTTGACGAGCCGGAAAGTCCCTTCGGATCTCCTGCTCCTTGAAGTGCAGGATTCAGGAGTATGTGGTGTTACCACTAAAAACTGCCCCGACAGCCGGACCATATGATTTCAGGTCCCCCCTCAAATTGACACCATGCCCCGTTAGACCCTACCCCGGGGGAAAAAATATTTCTACCCCACAGTCCTAACGTGGCGGCCCGACCGTAGGGCTATACCGTTCAGGCCGCCATCCTATCCCCTACCGCAGCAACTATTCTGTCCCCAGAGACCCCCCACTCTCTAGCGGCTCGCGGTCTCGTTGACGGTTCATGACGCCGTCGACGTCTTCTTCTCTCGGGATCGGCCCTCCCCCGATCCCGTTCATCGGTCTCTTTTTGGAGCATAACAGCTTCGCATAAAGAGACCACTACGCTCCAGCCCTCCTCACCCACCAGCATGGCAGCAATGATTACCGGTGGGGACAAGTCACGTCCGATTTGGTCGACGAGGACTCTGCGTTCAGACACCCACTCGTGACAGTCCTCCAGCGTATACTGGGCGGAGTCCCGGTCGGCCACGCAGTGGTAGCATTGTGCTGTCTTCTCGCGATCGATTTGATTCAGATACACATTGAAGCAACCATGCCCGGTGAGTATCTGCATCAGGTGGTAGGTGACGCGACCTCTCTACCTACCTAAATGAACTGGATACCTAACAACTACTAATCTTGCACCGCGGTATAAAAATTCTCGCGGCGATTAGAATATCATGAACATTCCAACGTCAAACGTTGGGTCGTGATCCACCAGGTATGATCATCTCACCTGGTCGGATGGTTCTTCTTTTTTGTTGGAGGGATATCACACCCGTCCTTCTACACCCTTATCGTGGGGACTTAGCAAACATTCCTTAGCGCACACAAAGAATAACTAGACGTCCAACAAGTATTTGAGTATCTGAATGCTCACAATTGTGGTCATATACAGTCTTCATGTATTTTTTCAACTTTCTTACATTTATTTTTTAAATGTTTAATGTTTTTGATTTAGGATGACAAACTAGCTGATATCTCATCTGATAAATTATTACAACATTTTGCATGTTACTAAGGACTTTCTTCCTTCGGCACAACAGGATGGGAGTAACAATCAGGTCTGAGTGAATAGACTCGTATTTCAATAGTTTTGTATAATTTCATCTTTTGTCGGTACTGATCAGGGTTAAGGAAGTCATAACGGAGTAAAACCATATTTGCAATTTAAATACATTGTCATTGTATAAAAAAATGTAGAATTTATGGCAAAAAGTTATAACTCAACTTTGATTTTATATTTTAAGATTTAAGAAAAAATTAAAATTAAGTTTTTTTTTTAAGTTCTAAATTCAAAATGGCGTTAAACATTTTTATTGAGTAAAAAAAAAATGCACAATTGTCTATGTATCCCTTCAAGAACCTACATCCCACACACAATAGGTTAATAAATCAAAATGTCACATTGAAATATGAACAGCACACTTCTCTAAGAGTGGAGCGCTTCGTCACGGCACCGTAGGGTTACGCCCCAATGGGAGGCGCTTCGGTGATTTATGATTCCTTCTAGACTGACTACAGAATTCATGATGTTAATACCATTGGAGTAGCTTTGAATTATATAACTACGTTTAGAGAATTGGGTAGATGACTGTATCATAAATAAATACCAATGTCCACTTCATTAAAACTAACTACGAATTTCAGTCAAATATACAGTGAAATATATTGTTGAATTGAGTAGTCTAAAACAGTGACGTCATAATTTTGTATTTAGTACATTTTTTATACAAAATTGTCGTTTTCACATATGATAAAAAGTAACTAATTTGACTAAGGTGTCATCTAGCCGATTGTTCCTATTGTCACTACATTATACTAGATTTTTAAATGATTCATACAAGTTCAGCCCGAATTAGTTCATTTTTGTAATTATCTTCCTTTTATATTTCATTTATCAAACAGTATTTTACTTGTAGATGATGAGTTTTTAATTTAAACCTACTGAAATTTTAGACATGAAAATATCTCTCCCTTTTTAAATCTAAAGGTCTCAATAAATTTTAATGAATTTTAGTTTATAATATAGATAGATGTGTATAGGTTATGGCACTTTTTTTACTTACAATTTCTCGTTAAAATGATGATTAGTGTAAGGTGATTCTATAGTATGTTCTACTTATATTAAAATTGCCTGACTTTCAGACTTAATTGCACTAGTTGCGGTAAAAAATACAGATTATTAATATAAAAACATCAAACACAACGTAAAAGCCGAAAGTATTTTATAATCTATTAAAAATAAATGAATTCAATGTCAAAATATTATCTGTACACCTTTCTAAGCATGAATAAAGTCGGTTCTGCGCTATTCACTGTACTTTTGCAAAAAAAAACATCCATCCATTTTATGTTATATCTATGGTCAATCGTGGTTCCGTAACGCTAATATTAAATACTTAATTTGTAGGATGTTTAGAGGCAAATACAGTTTAACAAGTATCTTTATAGATTGCTATATTACAAATCAAATAGGTATTTGATATCCAGTCTACCGCGGCGACTGTAAGGGTCTTAACAAATCTTTTGAATAGTTTTATTATATTGTTGAAAGATTTGTATACTTGGACTTTTGCTCGTAATCAGTAATAGTTTAATAAAGTAATAATTCTATCGATGGGTACCTAAGAATGAAAAATACCCTGTCCATATATTTATTTCTAAATAGATATTATTTACAGCGTCTCAGAATTTGCATCTTATATTATAGATGATGTTTTTATACCATTGTTTTAAAAAACTTACATACATACACTACTGGAAAAAATTAAAGGATCAAAAAAAAATTCCAAATTTTTGGGCAGTTTTCAACAGGTCGTAACTTCGAGAGAAATGGTCGCACAGAAAATAAACAAAAAGGAAATTGTAGCTCCAAGTGTCTAGTTTTTGGGATTGAACTTTAAAATTTTATAGCCTCCGCGGTTTTTGAGTAATCGGAGAAAAACCAGCAACAAAAAAATTTTCAAATTTTTTTTTGTTTTTCTTTTTGGTCTACGGACGTGGAAAAAATTTTTTTAGCTTAACCACTATAACGATCAGATACCTTGTTTATTTAGCTTTAATTTTTTTTTTAAACACCCTGATACGCCCACTTCTCGCCGAGATATCGGTTTTCAAATGGAAAAGGATCCTTTTGTCTTTGATTATCGATATCTCTACAAACAATGATCGCACAGAAATTTAAAGGTGGATTTCAAGAATTTGAATAAATTTTTCTTAACAAATGGCCATTACTTTTCCGAAAAAATTTTTTTTCTTTTTGTCACATGAATTTGAAAATGCAACAAAAAAAGGGCTTTTGGTGGTTTTTTAGAAAATTAAGCGCTGGATCGAAAATATTGAGGAAACCACTAATGTTAAGTGTGCCTTTTACAGTTCAATATGTCCACAAAAACCCTACAAAAAACTAAATTAATCCAGCCAGCCGTTTTTTTGTTTCACTCGATCGAATTATTGAAAAAATTAAAGGATCACGTTATCTGCTCTAAAACACTCGTAATTTTTAAAAATGAGAAAAAAAAATTGTTTTTCCGAGCTTTCCCCACATTTTTGTTCCAGAAAGTGTTTAAATAATTCCTACTGCTGGCATTAGCGTTATCCGAAACGTACCACGTGGAGGTCGCGCGGTCCGATTTACGCTTCCGTGTGTGTGTGTGAGTATGAGTGCGTGTGTGTGTGACCATGTGTGAGTGTGTGTGACTGTGTGTGAGTTAGCGTGAGTGTGTGTGAGTGTGCGTGTGTGTGTGTGTGTGCTGCATGCAACTGCATGTTGACTGTAACCTTCGTCAATAAGAATCACTAACCGAGCAACTTCCACCTCCGATAAATATCGTCTAACCATGATTGGAAATCAAAAAAGTAAGAAATTTCCAAGTTTCAGCAAAAATATTGAAAAAAAATTCTTTTAGCGCAAAGGGATTAGTTTTGGAAAAAACTGTCGAGTTAAGAGATCTGCTAAGGATTCACGAAAAGTAAAAAAAAACAATCACCGAAAAGCGTATGAAAAAGATCGAAATTCGATCGGGGGTATTAATTTTTTTTTTAATTTAATTAAAAGGAGATCAGAAGAATCAAGGAATACACCGGCGGAAACGCGATAAAAATGATTAGGCGATGGTATTTTGAATTTCTTTAACTTGTTGAGGAAAAACATTTTTTTTTTTAATTTAAACACTTTCTGGAACAAAAATGTGGGTAAAGCTCGGCAAAACAATTTTTTTCTCATTTTTAAAAATTATAAGCTTTTTAGAGCAAAAAACGTGATCCTTTAATTTTTTCAATAATTCGATCGATTGAAACAAAAAAACGGCTGGCTGGATTAACTTGGTTTTTTGTAGGGTTTTTGTGGACATATTGAACTGTAAAAGGCACACTTAACATTAATGGTTTCCTCAATATTTTCGATCCAGCGCTTGATTTTCTAAAAAACCACCAAAAGCCCTTTTTTTGTTGCATTTTCAAAATCATGTGACAAAAAGAAAAAAAATTTTTTTGGAAAAGCAATGACCATTTATTAAGAAAAATTTATTGAAATTCTTGAAATCCACATTTAAATTTCTGTGCGATCATTGTTTGTAGAGATATCGATAATCAAAGACAAAAGGATCCTTTTCCATTTGAAAACCGATATCTCGGCGAGAAGTGGGCGTATCAGGGTGTATAAAAAAAAAATTAAAGCTAAATAAACAAGGTATCCGATACTTATAGTGGTTAAGCAAAAAAAATTTTTTCCACGTCCATAGACCAAAAAGAAAAACAAAAAAATTTTGAAAATTTTTTTGTTGCTGGTTTTTCTCCGAATACTCATAAACCGCGGAGGCTATAAAATTTTGAAGTTCAATCCCAAAAACTAGACACTTGGAGCTACAATTTCCTTTTTGTTTATTTCCTGTGCGACCATTTCTCTCGAAGTTATGACCTGTTGAAAACTGCCCAAAAATTTGGAATTTTTTTTTGATCCTTTAATTTTTTCCAGTAGTGTATATTGTACGGTCATCAATTTAATTTTCAATCAATTATTTGTAATAAATATAACTTTATATTGCCTTTTTTGTGTTGGCTTAAATATATCAGAAGTCACATTTTCGACCTTTTCCTTTGAATAACATCGAAATTTTACTTGACAGTTTTTGTAGCTGATTCCTAGCAACTGTTAAGTAATTTCTTTAACTGAAAAGTGTTTCGTGACATTTTTTTGCGTTCAAAAGTCTACGTAAGACATATAAAATCATATAACTCCTAAAAGAAATAATCACTATTCATATCCGATGAACGGTACCCTAAATTCAAAAACCTTAAGATCCCACGGCCATAGACAAAAGTTTATTCATCCACGATCAGTCGAAAAGGCATAAAGGCAAAGCGTATAAGACATTCTACTTGGATGAATGGCATACACTTGTACAGGATGTGTGGTGTCGGATGAACGGCCAGAAGAATGGGCGTGCGGACGATGGGAAATACTCTCATCGCAGATAATTACGCCTTTTTGAATAAAGAATTGTGTATTTCCTTCTTAAAAAGTTCGTTTTTATAAGTATAAGGACTATTTAAAAAAAAAATGTTGTAAATTAATTTTAAAAGTGTATTAAAGGGGAGTACTTCTTACATATATAATTTAATTAGATTTTATTCCTATGAAATAGTCGTAGTAAAAGCATAGACATATATGACATAATCTATTTTTTAAATCTATGTCACGACTTAAAGTTTTTTAACTTGTTTTTTAAGATTTAAAATATTCTTTTAATATTGTATATGCAGCATATATTTAATTAAAGAAAAATCAGTTTATATCGATTTCACTCACAGATTTTTAAACCGACTGCTAACTCATAAGACTAAAAATGGCACAGGTACCCTATTGGAACCAAATTGACCCAAAAGATATTTATCAACCGTGCGAAAGCTCACCTGTGGCTAAGTGACCCACCGATCGCGTGTTCAATGAGGGGTCAAAACAAACCGATGGTTATTAATCGAGGATGCTATTTAAATTAAAATTTATTTAAAATGAGTGTTACTCCCGTTGTTCCCACATTAATTGGGGTGTGACTGAGTTTTAAGTGACCCTATTTGTGAATGTAATGAGTGGGTAGGTATTGTGCTTATTAGTATTGTAACAAACATGTAATACTCTTGGCATTTCTAGACATAATTTGTAAGAAAACTGAAATTTCAGTTCATAATTTAGTTATTTGTGAATTGAGTACTCATTCATTAATATTGACACAATACAAAAAATTAAAAAAATATATTTTTAGCCATTCTCCTTTCTAAGAGGAGGTCTATGTCCAGCAGTAATTCTGTTAAAAGCAGTTGTTAAAACATTTTGAACCACATTGTTTCATTTTTTTTTTAAATTATCTTTTTGAAATCTCTTAGTATGTGTTTAGTAAAATAAATTTTCAATGTTCATTATAGATGACATTACGAACGTTAATAAACGGTATCATATTAGAGAGGGCGCGAAGGGGACTCTGTGAGTTTTGACAGATGCGCGGACGCACCTCGTGGGAATAGATCGATGAGCTAAATTGTTGTCACGTCATCTCGTACATTGCTAATTAACGAGAACTAATGTTCTGTTCACTGTTGTTACTAAAACCGTCCATTATCATTAATATTTAGTATTACACTGTTAATGTATCGGTCATGCAGAAATTGTATGTTAAGCATGTGAAAAAACTTGACATATCATTTAGTAATATAAATTTTGCCGTATTATTAGTTATTTGCATTATATATTTTTGTCAATTTATGTGTATATTAGACAGTAAGTAACCGCTACCCAGGGACAAATGCAGCTCCAGAAAAAACTATTTTGTCGTTCTTTGAGTGTTTAAAAATTGTGAGAAGAAAGATTAGTTTTTCTTTTTTTGACTTATTTTTATTAAAATATATCATTATACCTATTTCAGAAGAGAATTAATAATGTCAAAGCTTTATTAAATACATAATGATTTAAATTGAATGATTAAACAAACTGTGTCAATGTGTAAGTATAACGGGGGTCAGTTTGAAGTTTGAAAAGATAAATAAAAACTAGAAAACACTTACTAGTAGAAGGTTGGTTATCTTGCGGCTGCATGTTCGTAGTTTTAAATTACAGCACAGAACCTGCAAAAACAATTATATCATTAAGTACAAGAAAAAACGACAGTATTTTTCACACAGGAAACGTCGCGAAATAATACTCAAGCAGCCCATTCGCGGTTTATAAGAGCACTTGAAAATCAATGTAAAGAAAATAATCGATCAAAAATTGCAACAAATGTAAGAAAATAATGTGCCATTGTGCGACTTAGTGGATGACATCTTTCGACCACAAAGAGGAGTGCCTCTTATATTATTGTTCATTATTGCTATTGTTCTAATGGTTATTTGTTATAAACGGCTTTTGCTTCGAGCACCATTGAGTAGTTACCATTTAATTCTTTTTGAACACTCAGAGTTACCCCACAAATGCCCATAACCGTGTGAATAATTATATTCGTATTAATTACCGGGAGATTTATGATTTTGAAATAATTTATTCAGTCAGGCAATAATCGAATTGTATTTAACCTCCATAGTTATATATAGGCTGACATTTTTTTAATTTGACACTGACAATTATATAAAATATAAGTTGTAAATTAATAGATTTATTTGATATCCATCTTGACTTACAGCCAGAATACTGGCTTAAAAAAACTATTATTTCTAGACAACACACACTAATATAATCTTTTATGATTGTAAGAAACTAAAGAACTCATTTTATTAATAAAATTTATTGGGAAATTGAATGAGTGAGGTTAACAGAGGCTGAAGCTCTCCTCTACTTAATTCTAGAGGGAGGTAAATAATTGCCATATTTACGGTAAAATTGACAATATGACATTTCTCTTAAATTTTTAATAATCAACATTACACAAAGTATTTTAAACATAAACAGTATTACGATAATACTAATTATAGGCTAAGTAAGGTATCTACTAGGCACGCAGTATATTCTAATATTTTTTTTAAATAGCATCTGTAAGAATGGACAGAAAAGTGTTTAGTGGTAAGATAACATCGGTAGTCGCTCAATCACAAATAAATTCTCAGAAACAAACACAAAACTAACTTTTTTCGCGTACTTTATAGTTTCCGCCAACAAAATCCAGTAGCAAATTCATCTACTTATTTGTTCGGCCGCCGGTCGGTCACTTAGATGTTAGGATTGCATGTTTTTGCACACTTAATTGTAGCTTTGCAAAACAGGTAATTACGTTTCGATAATCCCTGTAAGTATCGGGACAAAAGCGAGGATGAGCCGGGTCGGACGGGCCCGGTGCACGCTTGAGGGTTGCAAACAAAGGGGGACCAATAATAACATCGGAAAGTCGGTAGCTTCTTGCTTTGAGATAATAAAAAAAAATAGAGTAATGCCTTTATTGTTGTGTTTGGGTCTATGGCGAGGAATTTGCGGCCCATTTTTATAGTGAGTGACTTTAAGCAGCTGTTGTAATAACAAACATTTTTTGGCATGTTAATCGGTAATATTATGGTGTAAGTACTCTATATTAATAAGGATGTCTCGCAAATATGAGAATCGTGACGGGCGTTATGGTCTGGCAGTGAGTTGTAAGCTGGAGGTTGTGAGCTCGTTTCCTACCCAGTAATTGGGTAGATGACTGTATCGTAAATAAATACCAATGTCTACTTCATTAAAACTAATATCGCGAAACATCTCGGAAAATACAGTTACCATAGCTTTTTATTATTATTACGAATTTCAATCAAATATACAGCGAAATATATTGTTCAATTGAGTAGTCTAAAACAGTGACGTCACAATTTTGTATTTAGTACATTTTTCATACAAAATTATCGTTTTGACAGATGATAAAAAGTAACTAATTTGACTAAGGTGTCATCTAGCCTATTGTGTGATAAACACTAGCATTTATTTTGTATCGGGGTTAAATTTATCTTTAAATATGTACGTATGTATAGTATAGTTAATAACAGTCTGATTACCATAACCCAGGCTCCACAAATTTAGGATCAGACGACATGAGATGAGATGTATGAGATGCATTAAAATTTTATTATTCTTAATGTGATGTAAGTGCCTAATATATTAATAAGAATGTCTTTTAAATAAAACTATAAGCTTTAAAGAAACAGAAAGCAACAAATATGTATTTTTTTTTCAAAGATAACTGCCGCTCTATGAATATTCCCGCGTCGCGGAGACTTTACAGACGTACAAGAAACGGACACAAAGAACATCCAGATTCAAAAAAACTATGTGTGGATCACAGAAAGTGTTGTCCCATGTGGAGATTGAATCCACTACACTCAGCACAGTAGAGAGCGGCGGAGCGACGGCCGTCTAAACCACTGCACCATTCATGCACCTTAAATGCAGATATTTTGAACACATACGTAATATTACAAGGTTTATCAGTCCCGTTTAGTCAATATCATCATTGATGAGTTGACATCATCATAATTTCGAAAAAACAAGAAGGCCAGGCAGAAGCTCCACGCTCCGCGCGGTATTTGTTTGTGCGGGATGTTAGATTCAAATGTTAACGAATTCTTGGCGTACCTGTACAATACAAGTAAATAGTTAAATAACCGTTAAGATGTTGGTTACATACTGATTGTAAATTACTACGATGACTGTCATGCCTTTTACGTCCCAAAGCGTGGCGTGAAAAAGCATCTCACTAGGCCGCCATAGTGTGGGTCACCATACTACGTTGTCTGCGGTTTTAATGAGTATGGTGATCACAACTCTTTGGATTCTATTCATGCTTTCCATCAGGCAGAGTAGAGTCACTTTGGCAGGCTCTTCATATAGAAAAAAAATTAGAAGTAAATGTCAATTGATTGATGAAATGATTTGAATTGAATGATTTGATGAAAAATTGTAGTTTTTCCTGTTTAAATATTATACTCGTTGCTATGCGAAACATCCGTAATATATCTTGCTAGTGATGAAAGCGAGTTTTTTGACCTATATCGGCACCGGACTCGTAATTGAAAGTCCTATCGGTGTGCCACATACCTAGATGTCATCATGATTATGTCCAGACAGAACAGTTCAATGCTATTGTTGTTTTGTTCAATTGTTTTATTTATGTTATTATTAATTATAAGATTGAGGAATATATTTATACAATTATTAATTTCAAGAAACTTTTATTGCCACCAAGATTATATCATTATATCACTCTGTAGATTAGATGGGCGTAATGTGACAATATCTGTGGCTAACTCATCATACACACAAATGTACATATGATCTCCGTAAAATTCAATTTTGTTTCTAAGTGATAAAAATGTAGGAATTTCAAAACTGTTACTGAGGTTTGTACCTCATTGCTAATGTTAGAAATGTATCCGTTTCAAAAAAAAGCTTTTCTACTTGAAAGTGTTTTAATTCGTCTTTAACAAAAGTCATAAAGCTGACTGAGAAGTAAGTCATTGTAGACCTCCGAGTAAAAAAAAGACAAAAGAGTAGAGTCAAAGACGCGCAATTAAGGTTTTAAAAACAAAAGATAGTCAACACTTATTTCTTGAGTTCATTTCGGCATTGTGCGAGTTTTCTTACATTCGATGGAGACCCGACAACTTCATATCCTACGTCTTGTGCGATGCGTCCCCTCAAAAATGTTTGAGAAAATAGTAAGACTCATTCTATAGCGGTATGGTTGCTTCTACATCCTATGCCTTGGCACGAATTTTCAAGTTATATCACTGCTGAGAACACGGAACATCGCAACGCCAGAAAAAAATATACATGTAGAAAGTACACGGTAAGCGATATCTTATTTTAAAAGTATTATTATATTATAAAATATGCAGAAATGGGAGCAAATAAGAACACTAAAGATGAAATAAAAGTAATACCTATTGTGTACCGCGGCGTGAAGTCGACAAGTGACTTAGTGTTTTCCAGCCTGCCTTGTACCGATGCGAGTAACGATAACGAATGTATGTTGACGAGTAAAAACAATTAAAGATTAAGCCAATAAGCGTGTCGGGAGACCATTAATAGTTAAAACTTTTACAACTTGACAAATAAGCGAAATTTAATTTAAGCATTAACAGTCGAGTTATTGTTTTCTATCGGAAAATTAATTAAACGCAAGCCACGAAACATTGTCGTCGAGTAATATACGATTAATAAGTTATAAATGGCTGTTTTCTTGTTATGTAACAAAAGACAAGCACAGCTATTTACTACCTTCTAATACTGCTTCGTTTGGCTCAATATTTTAACGAATTCAATATTTTAGCTACATTACCTTACATTATAAAGATTAAAATTTGTGTGCATGTATTGCACACATAATATGATATGCATGTATTTTGTGCGACTATTAAATAATATTGCATTCTTTATGGTATTCATCTACACCAAAGAGCTGACGGATCATCTAATAGTGGTGAGCCATGACGCTGATAGGCCCTTCGAAAAAGTTTCATTAGAAATAAGAGAAGCGGAGATTTTAAGCTTCGAAAGAATTGCTCCATCCAGCGGTTTCCTAAAGAGATCACATATAGCAAGTCGCTATTTGTACAACTTTTACTCTTTGTTTTTTTTAACTGCTATTAGATCATAGACTCATTAATGTACGCACACAGTTTTTTTATTTTGTATTTTTTTTCTTGTACAACAAAGAGACATCTGTATACCTAGCTAGCCTATTTATAGTGACACATAGATTTAGTAGCAGTTCAAAGCGTTTAGTTTCAGTATGTTTAATCAGTGCACCTACTGATGAAACCTTTGACTCTCAATCGGTGAGTTAATTTGTATAGTCTCTGTTTGTTGTTTGTGTATTGTATGTACATTGAAATATATACAGGCTATATTGGTTACACTATTTAGGTATTTATGTAATCTTTACATGCAATATTACTCGTCATGACTAGTCATCAAAGCAGGTTGTAAACAGTTGGAGCTAGAAACTTGAAATTTTAGCAACTGAAGAGTTTTATATCATTATCACTAACTAAAAATACATTTTTGGTAATTACACCCTGAGTGTAGAAGTTAGAAATACGGAATAAGACATGTTGAGACTAATCAAAAATCAAAAAAGTTTATTTTGTGTGTTAGTCCGTGTGGTGACGAATTAAGAATACATAGTGTTATCACCCCTATTCATCCCATGGGTATCGTAAAACGCGACTAAGGGAACAAAGTATGCAAGACAACATTATTACGAAGAGAAGGAAAACTTGAAACAAAACCTATTTCAACCCGTCTGGCCAGTGTGGTATAGTAGGCCAAAACCTCCTTGCTAAGGAGAGGCCTATGTCCAGCAGTGGACTGTAAAAGGTTGTCGATGATTATTTTGTGTTAACAAATTTACATTAAAACACAATAGAAGTTGCCGTCCTTTTAAGCAAAAGATGCCTGTGTTAGAAGAGACTGCCCTCACATGTCAGTATAATTGTATAATTTACTGTTACGAAATACGTTTTAACATAAAAAAAATAAAAATGAATATTTAAAAAATAATAAAAAAATTAAATAAATTATGACAACTACAGGATTGAGAAGCATCAACTTGTTTGGGTGTTGTGTTTGTGTCTTAGGATATGATGTGTGTTTGTAAGCGCATGGTAATGTGTGTCTACATTTTCGAAGTATTGGACATTATTTAATGTACGCCAGAACTTTCTCTGTTGCAAGATAAGAGACTAGTTTATCGAGTTCAATATTGCTTTTTTACAGTGGTAATACTGTGGTGTGTGGTGTCTATATGTTTGTTTATTTTATTATATACATAGTTGTGCCGAACGCCTTCCATATTGTCTACAAGCAAACATATTTCCTTCTTTTGCGTAGAAAAGTCGGATTATGAGAAAGATATCTGTGTTTCTTTGGAATAGTATGAAGTATGTATAGTTTTCTAACTGAAAATACGTTGTTAATCTGGTAAAGGCTAACTTTAGTGTCAGGTGTTTGTAGAACATGGATTTTACTGGGTCACACTGTTCTCTTTAAGTTAATAAATCGATTTTCTATCGCGTCCCCGCAGATAGGAATGTAATACTGCAATACCGATTGGACCAAGGCGGTATGTATCTCAATTATGTGACGGAAACCTGTGGGAATTGCTAGTGTGTTAACAACATGTAACTAAGTAAGTTGAGGAAGCAATGGCAACATTTTTCTTTTCGAATAATATCTCTGTAATATCTTAAGAATTAAAACCAAAATAGTTTATTTGCATCATTTTTATTCAAGAACGGCTGTACCGAGCCTTGGACTTTCCTTCACACGGATAGCAGAGTAAACAAATAACAAAAAATTGAAGGTGAAAATATAAAGAAATGATGTTTACTCATAAAATGTGTAGGAAATTTAATACAAGTTCAGAGTGACGTGTCTGAAAGCAAAGATAAACTGCTATATTACTACCAATGTTTTTGACAAACAAGAAACTGATGTACGCTTTGTCTAAAGCCTTCAATAACCTGTCTACATACAAAAGGAATCACGGTGTTGCCATTACATTGTAACAATACAGTGGTAAGTTAATAAAGAGGCTTTTAATACAATGTCACTTGCTTTATGGAAGCTGTAAGGATCACATTACCTTTAAAAGGGTTACAAGTCGCCCGCATTCAGTCACTATTTGACATGAAGGTTACCTACCGCAGTGCTTAATGGTGGTCTTAGTAAATAAGATATTGTATAATAAAGTATCGACAATAATAGTCCACTGCTGGACAAAGACCTCTTGTTAGCAAGGAACTTTTGACTATAGGAATATGATAATACTATATCCTACTAGCTTTCCAGACGGATTCATATGTGGCTTGTTTCAGGTTTAATAAAGTATATCATAAATTGTTTATATAAACTAGACTAGCTTAGTCGTGCAACTTTGTCTATTTTTCTTAAAAGACATAATATTTTTTTTGGATGCCTTACTCTTATTACTTATTACTATATAAAAAAATTGTGTTATCTTTTCAAAATCAAGTCAACAATAAGTTACTTTACGCCAGCCAATCGATGTAAAAAAAACCTAAATAGCTTAATTAAGGGACGATAGTGTTTAGTATATCATTTATAAGATTCAAATCAACTAATTTATTAATAAAAATACTCTTTTCTCAACTGAAATATATTTCTTATTTTGGCCTTTAGTTTAGTTATAAATATAACTAGTTTAGATACTTTAATTAGACTATTAATAGATTAACCATACCACTGAAAAATATTTTCTGTTTGTATGAATAATAATTATTCTAATAAATTATACAATTCGTAACATTATTCATTATTTGAAAAGTTATGTAAGATGTATATGACATACTATTTTTTCCCAATACGTACGATGCAACAGTGAAAACCGTATCCTATTACGACAGTTTTTTTGTTTTGTAACACAAAATTAATTCAAAATAAGAAGAAAATCGGAATATGTATGAAGTAAAATAACAGGAAAATTCTATGGACGAAGGTCACAAACTTGAACCATAGACTATCACATATATTTTTTTTGTTGATTTAAATATGTGCGCTTGCTGAAGACACTGCGTGTTTTTATTGTGTCTTACTGCGGCACTCCTGTTGCACAAACTAAACTGATTTAAATAGGTTGACAGTGTACAACGTTTACAATCGTCAGATATACGACTAAGCAAAAGATTTTTAATGAATAATTCTTATTATTGTACGCTTAAAATTTCTCAAACTCATTTTATCTACCGCTGTAATAGAAATCTTTACCAAATAGTATTAGAAGAACATACAGACGAATTATATTGTCTTGCGGTTAGGCTAGACCGCACTGTTAATTATAAGACCATCTAGTTATCGCTCAGCATTGTGGTGAGTTCATACGCAAGGACATTACACGAGCATACTTGAAGTAAATTTGGCGAACATATCATTAATTATTCAATTTATATCTATTAAAAGTTTTGTTCTACATAATCATCATCACCAGCCTTTGACAGTCCACTGCTGGACATAGGCCTCTCTTTAGAAAGGAGGTATTAGTCTATTGTATTACGATGCCCAGACGGGTTTGTTTTAACTTTTCTTTCTCTTTTGTATTGTGTAGTTTGTTTCCTTAGTCACCCTTTACAACACCTTTAGAATCCCCGCCATCACACCTACTATTCTCTATCGTTAGCGTTTCCAATTTTTATACAGTTTAAAACGCATTTCTTTAAGTTAAGCATGAACTTGGAAAGTAAGTGAAATAATTATAGAAAGTTTTAAATTTTAAACATTAAAATCTGTAATAAAAAAAGTGAACAGCCACACAAACAACGCAAAGCTTATACCTATATCGTATGTGAATAGCAAATCAATCAAAACGAATCATATTTTGTTTTATTTTAACTTGTATTAACATTGTTGTTATACAAATTAATTTAAATGCAATGTATAAAAAGAGTGAATATCTATATATTCACTTGAACTCATAAAGTCGAATGTGAAGTTACTTTACGACAGCATTGTTATTAATAATAACTATTATTGAATAATACAATATAACAAACCTAACCTATAAACTTACTACTAAAATCGCAAGCATAGAGATTCGCACATTTAATATACGATAATACAACACACAATTGTTATACGATTCGATATTATTTCATTCGATATTAAAATTAATGTTATTCAAATTTGATTCAAGACAATTAATGTGTTGTACATTTTGTAAATAAGCAGAGAAATACGCAAATATTTTCCTAATATAGCTTTGATTTTCTCGATAACTTAAAAGTTTATTTTATTTCTAGTTCGTCCAGTTGAATTTTTGGAAAAAGTTTATCCTAAAGGAGTAAGGCGATCCTATACCGCTAATCCAATTGTCTAGTAAGTGTTTTCACAACAAACAAAACGATACAGCTAAAAGATTAATACCATAGTGTAGCGGCGTACCTACAACTAATCCATATGCACATATAAACTTACTCACTCGCTAGCACATTCGCACATTTAATATAAGATAATATAATATAATAAATAAATATTTTAGACATTGGACACACAACGCAATCTAGTCCCAAACTAAGCAGAGCTTGTACTATGGGTACTAGACAACTGATATAAATACATATTACATACTTTTTTGTAAATACATACATATAATACATAGAAAACACCCAAATTCCGAAACAAATAATTACAGATCATGCAAACATTTAGGCAATATAAACACTTGACATATACATAGGTCAAAATATCTGAAACAAAAATAGGAAGAATAGTAAAATCCATTGACACCTAGGACAAAGAATTACTTAGAAATAATCAATAAAAACAACTATTATATTTAGTACACGAATAATATTGTAACTAGTCTTGAATGTTATCAATTAAAATAAATTAAATAATGTAATACAAATGATTTAGAATAAAAAAATGCTATTAATCTTAGAGTTAAATTTCTACAGTTAAAAATTATTACTTTCAACTAAAATTAGAGGCTGTCGAAAGTAATAATAGGCAGTAATAGGCATACTCGGCATAACCATGACTAAAATATTTTCCAATGACATGCTATCAGAAAATCAAAACGGCTATTAGTAAATTGATATTGCAAATAATTTGTCACAACAACAATATGTAGGATAATTTATAGACTTTGGTTTCGTTGCCACAACTAGACTAGCTTTATTATTGTTGAAGATGTGATGTACTTAAATTTGTTTCAACTACTGTTCCATGTTGTAAAGACTGTCTGTTGCACAAACGGTCAAAATTTTTTTTCCAATATTTTTAAATTATTTCTTTGTAACTTCAATATATCGACGACAGAAAGCGAAAGTGTATTTCAAAAATTTGTCAAACGGATTTATAATACAAAACAAACAGCTTAAGAAGCGTCGAATGGTCTATGTCACTTGTCTACGAAGGAAAAAAATATAATACAGCACTTTTTGTAGTTTTTATTTAGTTAATTCAAACATTTGCTGCAACTAGAGAAAATTAACCAACTTTTAAAATAAAATAGATACGACACTACGAGTACAGTCAGTGTAAAGTATGTCGTTCTATGGAGATACAGCACTTCTGGCGCCGCAAAATTTTACGCTTCTATAGATACAACTTGTTCACAAGTGGTGTATGTATACCGAATTGTTACCACATTTCAAACATTTAATTTAGTGATGAACTGCATAATTACGTCACAATTGAAGAGTATTACTTCGTACGGAACGTCCAAACCGTCGCTCCAGCCATATCACCGCTTTAATGTTTTCTGGCGTATTCCCCAATTTACGTCATTTCGACCGCATATTAGCAAGTTCATGGAATTAAGAGGTCTCAGTAATCAATAGATTTAACATGGATAAATCGGTGATCACAACCGGTTCTCTGATTCTCTGAATTTCAACTTTAAAGCCGAACAAGCCCGTGAAAAGTCGTCGCTTATCAGCCAGCAATCCTTTCAGAAGCAGAAAGTGTTTGTGGCCGTTTATATGCTTCGCATACATCCTAATCTAATTTCCAAAATGAGGACTTCAGAGCTATTAACATACCACCACCCGAAAGACCTGCCAGAAGTCAGCGCTGACGAAATCGAGATGGGACTTTAATAGCTGAAAAATGGAAAGTCCCTGGAGAGGATGGCGTTATGACAGAGCTGTTAAAGGCTAGAAGTAAGCCTGTACTAAGGTTCTCTCTCTGAAGTCTAAGGTTTATTATCCATCTCCGTCTTTATCAATCTACGGGTTATGAATTTTTTAAATAGTTTTTAGGCCGGTTCCGGTTTTTACTTTTTTTTTGTCATGTCAGTTTGTCTAGTGATATTACGATAAAAACAGTAATATTACGCTGCTTTAGAGTGTTCTCCAAATATAGGATGGGCATAAAGGTATATATATGACTCCTACTCACTCGAAATACTGCAGTATCCTTTTCCTTAAGCAGTAGGGTATTCCCGTTTCTCCGTCTGAGACTAGCAGTATATACCCTCAACCTCTTGGCTAACCAGTTATTTTGATACCAATGTATCTTTTTCCATTTTTAAAAAGTGGTTACATTCCAAATCACTTAGGAGTTAGGAAGACCAAATCTGAAGTTTTTTTTTAATACACATCTCCTGAACTAAAAATATCTCCTATGTAGCAGGGTCTTTCGATAAATCAAATGAATACAAAGAACATCCACACACTCAGTAACAGTTTGCGAATTACCCGCCACGAGAAACGAATTGAATCTATAACACTCAACACAGTAGGCAGCGGTGACTCTTTAAACCACTGTGAGGTAATATTAAACTTGCGGAGGTTATGCTAACATAGTCCTATATTTATATTAGAAACTGTTTTACCTGACCTCATTCTAAGAAATGAAATTCGTTAAAAAACAATAACACCGTCTAAAACTAGAGAAATCAATGAAATCCTCACCTCGTTTAAATTCAGGTTATTCTGAGTATAATCATTCATTAATCAAATCAAATTATTGTATATATATACAAGTGTATCTTTAAAAATGAATAACCGATTTATTGCCTATTATTGTTATGAAATGTGACGTAAAAATCTATTGGAGTGGGCAAGCGGGCAAATTTATTTTAAATATAAGCTTCCTTTACGTAAAAAAAGAGCCGCGATAGCTTGATATTTCTGCATGTGTAAATGTCTCTTTTATGTAACGCGGACAAAGTTGCGCAGGTCAGTGAGTCTCTGATAAATGTTAACAAAACTCACAAAGGCTTTTCATTCAAATATCATAACATTACACTGCGTTCCGAAAACAATAAAGCTTTTTGCCCTGTGATTCAAACAACATATATTTGAACTTTATTCGTATGATACATTGATTTATTGAGGTATTCCTGGCTCCACTATCTTTATGAATGCAAGAATGTCGTACAAACGAAATATTTATTTGATATAAAGTTATAGGAATGTTATTCATATTTGAATAAAGCTTACAGTGAGCTGTCTTAAGTTTAACATGTTATGTAAAATACTTTAAAATAACCAGCTGTACAGAGAAAATATAAAAGAGAAATAAAATAATTAATTCTTGCCGAAGTTACCTAGAAAGTTGCACTCTGCATGTTAGGGTGTCCTTTACACTTTTTGTAATCAGCCACTTAAATTTTATAACGTAATTATTTGAGAAAAATAATTAATTAACTTTAACTGATTGAAGAAACACTAGCCACTGTACCAATAGCATTCACTAAAATGTCACTTTGTTATTTGGTGATAAGAGAACGAAGTAAGAGAATGGAATTCGCAACAAGTCAACGTCACAGGGATGGTTGTCGATAGAATGACTCTCGCGCAGCTCCGTAGGGGTAGGTGGGGCGCGGC
Organism: Hypercompe scribonia; assembly: GCA_949316085.1. Taxonomy (NCBI): domain Eukaryota; kingdom Metazoa; phylum Arthropoda; class Insecta; order Lepidoptera; family Erebidae; genus Hypercompe; species Hypercompe scribonia. Next base: position 25,740,153 of record OX438968.1, on the reverse strand, counting down.
GTGAGGCGGTACCGCCCCTCGCATTGTCCTTTTCAAGTTCGAACTTATTCATTTATCGATGAGCCTTTATTGACAAACGTTTCAAATCTATTGTTATTTGGTTTAGTAATTCATATTTTTGTTTAATTCATTTTATAATAGTTGTTGCTAATCCGATTTTGTAAATGAAGTTAAGTTATTAAAACTCTATGATTCATTTTTATTTTTACTACTAGTTCTAAAAACTTTGACTCTCATATCGTAGATTACTTTAGGATATCACATATAAATGAACGCGAGCGGCTCCAAAGCCTCTGCTTTAGATTCATAATTAAATCACGCGAATGTGATCATAAATCTGAGTTCTATCTAAACTCAAATGGCTACCGATACGCTTTCACTGGAATCTGCACATTCTTTTTCTTTTTTACAGTGTTCAGTTTCATTCTCACATACCCACTTATATGAAAGAATTCAGTTTTATAAAATACACATGGCAGGGACCTAAGGCCATCGGAGAATTTTGAAATAAAAATACTAAAACATTCCACTCAGTTTACAGATAAGAGTGGAAGCAGTAAGCCTTTGAAGCAATTAGCGTGAAACAATGCAACAAACAAATACCTGGCTGTTTTTAAAAACAATAAGGATTACTATTAGTCCAAGAGCCCGTGAGTGCCAGACCTTCGTCATTTTATAAAAGCTGAAAGTTCTTCTATGTGTGTCCCTAGTACAGGTAAGAATGATCCCCAAACATGAAGCTGAGGCAGCGGTGGCTTTGGCAGATAACAGGCAACAAAGGTGTGTAAAATTCCATCTCAAATTCGTCATGATATAAAACTTGATTTTTTTATATTTGATTCATAATAATATCAAAACTCGCGTTGCTCATTGCCAGACAGTTAGTATGATATAATTTATAATTATACTTACGTTATATTATAAAACCTAAGTTTTATATATAATTTTTTGGGAGCCTATTAAACTATGTTTACATAGTAGCCGGACAGTTTCGAAGGTTCTATCATCTTGCCAGACGCATTCAAAGTGAGCAATAATCGGGAGAGCAAGGACCGTATACAGTAACTAAAGGTTATATTATAAAACCTAAGTTTCATATATAATTTTTTGGGAGCCTATTAAACTATGTTTACATAGTAGCCGGACAGTTTCGAAGGTTCTATCATCTTGCCAGACGCATTCAAAGTGAGCAATAATCGGGAGAGCAAGGACCGTATACAGTAACTAAAGGTTATATTATAAAACCTAAGTTTCATATATAATTTTTTGGGAGCCTATTAAACTATGTTTACATAGTAGCCGGACAGTTTCGAAGGTTCTATCATCTTGCCAGGCGCATTCAAAGTGAGCAATAATCGGGAGAGCAAGAAGCGAATACAGTAACTAAAGGTTATATTATAAAACCTAAGTTTCATATATAATTTTTTGGGAGCCTATTAAACTATGTTTACATAATAGCCGGACAGTTTCGAAGGTTCTATCATCTTGCCAGACGCATTCAAAGTCAGCAGTAATCAGGAGAGCAAGGAACGTATACAGTAACTAGTGCGAATGAAACAGAGCGCTTGGTCTATTGCGGGATTTCACTGCGCATCCAGCTTTTATAAAATGACATTCACTGCGCAGCTTTTATAAAATGACGAAGGTCTGGCACTCACGGGCTCTTGCTCTATATCTATCGTTGAGATACATATTTGTCTATGTATATACTCGTATATGTGTATATGTGTAGAATGTGCATTAGTATATGTGTATTATTAATAAATGTGCATTTATTTACAGAATTCACAAATTCATTCAAAACGATATTTTTAAACAATCTCATTACAATATGTTACTTGTGTGTAACCCTAAGACATTTAACATCTAATGTACGTGTTAAGGTTGTGTGGAAGAAATCATATTGTTACACTGCCACGATGACGGTGAGTGCGAGACCGGAAGCCCATTGGTGCCAGGGTGACAGTTATTGTACTGTATATATAACTTTTTTTTTTTTTTTTTTTTTTAACGTGTGGAAACCCCCTCGGGCCGTCACCCCACCGGGGTTTACGGCGGGGTGGTGTGTCGGAATCGGACCGACTAAAACCACACGGTGTGCCACTCTGCGCCTGAGATAGGAGGGATCCGGGAACCGCTGCTGTTACGACATCCAGATCCCTCCCAGCGCCTGCCCGCTAAAGCGGGCACCATCTGCGGATAAACTCTCTATTTAGGCGACGTACGGCACACGCGCACATCACCTCCTCGCGGCTGGCCACTATAGCGGATGGAGGGGAAAACCCGTCCCGTCCACCCGCGGCCACACTCAAGGCGGCATGAGGCGCTGGTATGCGCGCCTCCGCCGCCCGGCTCGCCGGCGGCGAATTGGGTCCGAGTGGACATCGTCCTCCCGGGCCTTCTCCGCCGCCTCCTTCCGCGAAATTACGTCTTCACAGAAGGTTGCGACCGCGGTAAAACAACTGTCGCTACCGGCCATGGAGCGTATGACGGCCGGCAGCGAGAGATCACCTCCAATAACTGCAGTGAGGACCCCACGCTGCGCCGCCCAAGCGGAACAAACCGCTAGCGTGTGCTGAGCCGAGTCCTCACTACAGTCGCAGTGGTGACAGGCGGGACTCAATTCCCTCCTGACGACCGAGTGCAGATACTTCCCGAAGCAACCGTGCCCGGAAAGGACCTGCGTCAGTCGGAAGGAAAGGGTCCCGTGCTGCCGCCCTGCCCACTCGGCGATGACCGGCTGGAGAGCCTCCACGGCGGCAAAGCCAGCACGTGGAGCCTCCAGCCGGGACGACCAACGAGCCATCGTGGCTCGACGAGCGGCCTCTCGCCACTCGCGTATCTCTACCGGCGGGGCCCGTATGCCACTACCCGCCCGGAAGTCAGCCGTTCGCCGGTAAACTTCGGCGAGCACTTCCGCCTCCAAATCCCACGGGGGAGTTCCGGCCAAGGCGCACGCCGCCTCCGTCGATACGGTGCGGTAACCACGTATGGCTCTAACCGCCAATATCCTCTGAGGGCGCCATAGGCGAGCCCTATTCTGAGCGGTCAGAGCCGCCGCCCACACCGGTGCACCATACAGTGCCATTGACCGGACAACCCCCGTGTATAGCCGTCTCGTCGCGACGCTGGCTCCACCCAAATTGGGCAAAAGTCGCCCAAGGGCAGAAGCAACGCCGACCAGCTTTAGAGTAAGCTGTCGGAAGTGCTCGTCGAAGAGCCACCTGCCGTCTAGGATCAGGCCCAGATACTTCATCTGGGCCTTAATCGGTACGAGGACCGAATTGACAACGATAGAGGCGCCGGGGGGTGGACCACGACGGGGCCCATGAAACAAAAGGGCCTCCGTCTTATCTAGGGCCACCCGTAAACCTAGCGCCTCAATGCGCCCGACCACCAAAGAGACTCCCACGGTGGCCAGGCGCGCCGCCTCTTGAAAGTTCGCCCCCCGGGCCGTGACCAATGTGTCATCGGCGTAACAAATTACGCCCAGCCCGGGGGGAAGACGACCTCGAAGGGCCCAGTCGTATCCCATATTCCACAGGAGTGGTCCGAGGACAGACCCCTGTGGAACACCGCACGACATGGGCTGCCGCCTCAGAATACCATCTCGGTCCTCGTACATGACGGTACGCTCCTCCAGATAGTCTGCCACAAGCCGCCTCAGGTACTCTGGCACCCCGTGGTAGTGGAGTGCTTCCCTGATGCAGCTAAATGGCAGACTATTAAATGCGTTGGCGATGTCCAACGACACCGCCAGCAGCACACCACCGCAGCTCACCGCCTCTTCGGTCACGGCCCTCAGGCGCAACACAGCATCGACTGTCGAACGCCCGGCTCGAAACCCGTATTGGGCGTCCGACAGATCGGGGCCCACCTCGCAGAGGTGCCGGACGATGCGGGCAGAGATTATCCTCTCAAACAATTTACCCGCCTCGTCCAGCAATACGATGGGCCTATAAGCCGCGACCGAATCGGCCGGCCGTCCCGGCTTCCGTAGTAGGACCAGCTTCCCGCTCTTCCAGCCCTCAGGAAAGCGCCCGGACGCCAAGCTGGCGTTTAGGACTTCCCCGAGGCGATCCGACATGTGGTCGAGGGTTCGCGCCAACACTCGGGCAGGTATCCCATCTGGCCCAGGGGCGGTGTTCTTAGAGCGAATCCGTAGAACGACCGCCCCTATCTCCGATTCCCTGACGGGCGGAACATTATCCTCGTTCCGTCCCCCGTCGTCTTCGACCATGAAGGCCATCGACGGGGGTGTGTGCTCCGCCCGCTGCGGGAAAAGACCCTCGACCACTTCCCGCAGGAAGCTGGGCTGGAGGGTCTCTGTAAGGGGGGGGCCCGACGCGCGGAGCTTTTGTCGCGCCGCACGATAAGGGCGACCCCAGGGGTCACGATCGAGACCCTCCAGCATCTCCTTCCTCTTCACTTCTTTGGCGCGGCTAATGGCCAGCTTCAGAGTTATCCGCGCCTCTCGGTACTCCTCATGAAGCTGGTCCTCCCCGCCGTCTACGCGGTGTCGCCGCCGACTACGGGTGTAGGACCTCCGGGCACGAGTACAGGCCACGCGGAGGTCCACCAACTCCTGGGACCACCAGTAAACCTCCTTTCGTGGAGGCCGACAACCTCGGATACGGGGCATGGCCGCATCGCAGATCTGCGTAATCGCATCGCGGAAACGACCAGCCCCCATGTCGACCTCTTCGGTCGGAGCCTGCGGAGACAGCCAGAAGTGAATAATGGCTGCCTCCTCTAGTAGGTCCCTATTCAGTTTGGCTACAGCCCACCGCGGAAAGCGAGAAGAACGCCGCGCCGCGTGACCCCTACTGGGGTCCTGGGTCCGGGAGAGCTCAAATCGGATATAGAGGTGATCCGAGAGCGTCTCAACCTCTTCCAGGACGCGCCAGTTCCTTACTCGTGCGGCGAGGGCAGGGGTAGCGAACGAAAGGTCCACTATCGACCCTCCCTGCTGTCGCACGCACGTGTTGGTGGAGCCTCTGTTTAATAAACAGAGGCCCACCGAGGCCGCCCACTCCTCTACGGCATCGCCCCTTGCGTCCGTTCTGGGGGAACCCCACGCGATGGATTTTGCATTGAAGTCCCCCAGCACTAGGACGTGCCCAGACGTTAACCGCCGCATCGAGGTTTCCAAGTTGTTAAGGAAAACCTCGAAGTCGCTCAAACTCCGGTTGGGGGAGAAGTAGACACCATATATGGTGATCCCCCCCCACTCGGCAGCAACATATCCAGTGCCCTTGTCTCTAAGCGACAAGGGCGGGGAATGAGCCGCCGTGGAGCCGACGACTGCCACGGAACCGTCCCGGTCACCCAACCAGTTTGAACGGGGAGGAACGTAATAGGGCTCCGCGGCTACGGCAACACCGATCGACCACTGTGCCATGGTTTGCAGGAAGAGGTCCTGCGCCGCAGCACAGTGGTTCAGGTTCGTCTGGACTAGGAAACTGGAGACTTGGTCCATTACTGGACTGTCTCTACAGCCTCCCCCATGGGCGACGACGTCGACGCACGAACGACGTCAGAGGCAGCCTGGGCCGATTGACTAGCCCCTGACGTCTGCCGAGAATTGCGGGAAGGCTTGCAGCCTCCCTGCCCGATCTGGTGATTGGCGGGTTTATTACCCGCTGCACACGCCGGGCAGTGAGGGGCGGCAGAGCACTCTGCCGCCTTGTGCCCCGGTCGACCGCAGCGGAAACATAGTCCGCTGCAGTCAAAGCAACTAACACACTTGGCGCGTGTGTGTCCCGACGCCAGACATTTATAACACCTCATCGGTCTCGGCGCCAGGACCGTGATCCTAGCGTTCACGAAACCGATGAGCAACTTTCCGGCGTCGCCCAGGACTTTGCCCGACACTACTGGACATTTGACCCACACCGCGCCAAGCCCACCTGGACCGGGGCGGATGGTGCCGACCCGGATGCTGTCCGCGCTGCATCCCGTCTTCTCCTCAATTGCAGCGCGGACATCCTCGGACGTCACAGAGTCGTCCAGGCCCGAAATGCGCAGTTCTACGCACTTCGTAGGCCTGGCGATCTTTACACCATCCGTGGCCTCGAATATACCCCGCAGTTTCTCGGCAAACGTGTCCGCCGTCTTTGCGCCTTCAGCCCCAGGGAACTCGAGGACTCGAGCTCCCGTCTGGGCGAGGCGCATTCTGACTCCTACTGTCCCGAAGTTATTTGTGGCGAGACTGTCCCGGGCCCTCTTGAAAACAGCCGCATAGGACAGTCCCCCATTTGCCGCCTCCGGTGATACTGTAATTACCACAGCCGCAGTTTTAGGCGGCTGTAGTTTCAGTGGCTTCGTTTTGTTGATCCGTGCTACCGGAGGCGGCTGTGTAGTCGAGGCTGCGTTCTTGGCAGCCCTCCTACTACGCTTTCGGGCTTTTTTATTGCCTCCGACTAACTGCCACTCACTATTCGAGGGAGCATTCACAGAGGGGCTTGTTGCTAGAACACCAGGGTTTGGAGTGGGGAGGCAAGGATATACCTCCATTATCCTTGGCGCAGCTTTCTTCGCTGCAGGCCCAGCCTTCGGTGCAGCTGCTTTCGCTGCTGTACGGACTGCTCGTCCAGACTTGGGAGTGATCGCAGGTGCAGATACCGACACCGCCGCCGCATACGATCTGCGACCAGCCGTAATGGGAGGCGGAGCCGGCGCTGATGCAGTCCGCGATCTGTCCGCTGCGAGCGGCGGCCGAACAACGGGGGCCGGAGGCAATCTCGCCTCAAGGCCCGCAAGACGCCCATCCAGCATACGTCCCACCGCCTCCAGAATTTGGCGAAGGTGGGCATCACTGGAATCGACAGAGGGCGAAAGCCGCCGCGGAGCCGGGCCAGGCGCAGATCCATCCGCCTGCGCCCGAAACTGGGCAAACTGGGCACTCAGTTCAGCTACCTGTCCTGTTAGGCGTTCATTGGCAGCCTGGAGGCGAGCTACATCTCCAATCAGGGTCTCAACTACTCCAGCTATAGTGGAGGAGGAGTCCTTCAGGGCTTTTACGAATTGGCCCTTAAGGTTCGTAGATTTCGTAGCCACCTTGTTTATGATGGCCACAGCTACGTTCGCCCTCTCCTGCAAAGACACCGGCGTTTGTGAGGCAGAATCCCCCAAAGCCGGCCCCTGGATCTTTAGCAGGAGATCGGCGATCTCCTCCTCCACTAAATTTTCTCCCTCAACTCGAACCCGTCTATAGGCATCCGCCTTTGAAAAGATGGAGCCTGACGGCCTCGAGACCGGTGTGCGCGACCTTCCTCTGCGGCTACTAGCCACTTTGGGAGGCACCCACTCCTGAGACGCGTCGCTGTCTTCGTCCATGGAGCGTCCGCGTTTGCGACAATCGCGGAGCTCCATGTACATCTGCTCCAGTGTGTTCGTCGTCGTACTGGAGTTATCATCCGACGGTACGACGGACCTGGAACGCAAGCGTTCTGATCTTCTTAGGCTCCCAGAAGTTAGATTTACTTCTGGGAGCCGTTCTGTGATAGGCATCTCAGTCGAAATTTCTTCACTCTCTTCTATGTTCCTACCCTTCTTGTTTTCTTCCTTTGTATAATTTTTTGTAATTTTTGAGTATTCCATAACAAAACCCACGAGTGGGGGAGAACTAGAGGTCGACCCGGGCAGAGATCCCCCAATACCCGGGCAAGCGTAAATTTGTGCCCAACCGAGGGGTCCGCAGGTGCCTCGGCTGGGAGTGCGCTTGCGACTGAACAACCCATCAGCCATGCATCCCCTGGCCACGCACCAGAACACGGGATTCGGGGTAATTTTTTATAGAGGTTTTCTACCTCGCAGTCCGGGCGGCTAAGCCAAGACCCTCGCCCCCGATTGGAGTCGCGAGACTCCAACTCGGGACTACGATATGGCGACGGCGGCAGGGAGACTACGTCTCCTGATGCCTACTCGGTGGCAGTGTGAGTGCACACCGAGCCCGTCCTAACTTTTCCACCGCTGAGCGGAGGAACTCTGACCCTAGAAAGGGTCCCACCATCGTGATTTTTTTTTTCTGAGGTTTTCCTCCTCATTGCTCCGAAGAGCGAAGAACCAACAGAGGATCCGACTAACCCGCCCGCTCTGTTGTACCAAGTCTCGGCCGAATTGCCGAAGAAAATGGCTTCCTCTTCGTGCTAGAACATTAGCCGTTGGCAGTTATGAACACCATCGCCAACGTTACCAGGGTGCACCACGTGGAGGTTTTCTAGCCAAGCACCCCACTGTATATATAACTGTGTGAGCCTTACACTGCCACGATGACTGTCATGCCTTTTACGTCCCCAAGCGTGGCGTGAAAAAGCATCTCACAAGGTCGCCATAGTGTGGGTCACCATACTGCATTGTCTGCATTTGCAATGAGTATGGTGACCACAACTCTTGGATTCTATTCAAAGAGTCCATCAGGCAGAGTAGAGTCACTTTGGCAGGCTATTCATATAGATATAGAATCGCCGTGAGCGATAAGACCGCCAATCGTAACATTTACATATTTTGTAACTCATCCTCTCCTTTTGTTTTGTTTTGTGTGTATGCAATGAATAGGCTTACCATAATTACGAAGAGCCAAACCGGGACGCAGAATAGAAAGAGGTTCATTTTCATTTTACTTTTCGCTTAATTTGTGTTTTTCATATTTGAAATGCAATCAAAATTATTATGAATTGAAAACATGTTAATAAATGTGAATATATTTTTTACGCGGCGGGGCGCGGGGGAACGATTGGTTGGGGTGTCGGTGCTGCTCAAGTTTGACCGGGACGCCGGGACTGGGATCTCAAACCAGGATTATCCCGGTCAAACCGGGACGTATGGTAAGCCTAACAATGAAGTAAAATAATATGAAAGCACGATTATATTATTTGGTAAAAACTTACAGTAAGTAACGTGGTTGTTAAATTGAACAGATTGTTTATTTAAAAAGCTTCAGAACTACTCGTTTTTCTAAACTTTTATTCGAAGCGTCTAAACCTCTTTTCGAAGAAGAGGCCTATGTCCAGCAGTGGACTATTAATTACTGATGAAAATGAAGAATTCAAACAAAAATTGTATTTGAATATGGACCTGATTTAAAAATATTTCTTGAAAGGTTTGATTTAAAATAATTTCTAAAGTGTTGGTATTATTTGGATATATAGACAATTATCAATTCAAATCAGCGTGGCTCTACTACCTATATGACATTAATATACTAATAATACTAAGAACGTATGTAAACTAATGCCATGAGAACGTCGAATGAGTGTTTATGAGTGGTCTAAATAATAATAAATAGGTTTGCCTCTTTACATAATCCCTTAACAACTCAGACCTTTTCTCGGAATAAATTGCAATAGCAACGTGAACAAGTAGGTTTTCAATTGTACTTGAGACATTAAGAGCATGTGAGATCCTCGATAAAACATTGGCCTCTTAAGAATGTTATGTTTTCTCTTATTAATAAGTACTAAGTATATATGTACTTATCTTCTTATGTTTTGTACTTGTAATGTATTAACATTTAAATTTCTTACACCATACCACATCAGCGTCCAGCAGTGGACGGACGTATTTTGGCTGAGATGATAATGATGATGATATCACATCAACGGCCTTTGATAGTCCACTTAGAAAGGAGGTTTTGACCTACTGTACTGGCTAGACGGATTGGTATAGTTTGTCTCAAGTTTACCTCTTTTTTTGTATGCGATTTCCTACGTCGTTCGTTCCTCTAGTCGCCTCTTACGACACCCACGGGATAAATAGTGGTGGTAACACTGTGTATTCTTAATCCATCACCACAGTTTCTCATTAAACATCTTTTACATCATATTGAGAGGCAATAAACCAATATGTAATTATTAATACATTTTTATAAAATTCTGTATCGTGAGGGACTTCACAAACATACATGGAATGGACACAAAGAACACCCAGACTGAGAACAGCAATTTGGAGATCACACAAAGTGTCACTGTGGAATTTGAACCTTCAACACCCAGCTTAGTAGAAAGCGGCGAGGTGATCGCTTAGACCACTGTGCCATCCGTGCAGTCGCGTATAACCGATTAAACTTGTGATTATGTTAAGATACTTATTAATGTTGTAAAAAAAAGTTACTGGAAAACAAATTAAAAAAAAACGGCTATTAAATTGAGTTAAGTGTTACACATACAATGTCTATATCAACCTAACATAGACTGCTAGAGAAGGCTTTTAGCATTAAGTTCATTATCGTTCGTATCGTGCATAGAATACTTATAAACAAATTTGATTTAAGTTTCATATATGAATTTATAACGATGCTTCAATACCATGTTAACTATACCTTCACCGCACGGATTTTGTAGCAGTTTAAGCGATCGCCTCGCCTCTTCACATTACTAGCCTTTTATAGTCCACTGCTGGACATAGACCTCCTTAGAAAGGAGGTTTTGATCAGATAAGTTGGTTTGTTTTCCTTCTCTTTACAGTGACGTTGTCCTGCATAATGTTCCCTCTTAATCGCCTCTTAAGAGTGAAAAGGGTCAATGACACTGTTTTATTCGATATCTAGATGTCATTTACTTGTAATTGTGACTGCACGGTTGGCCAGTTCCGCTCCGCTCTCTACTGAACTGAGTGTCGTAAGTTCGAACCTACATGGGACAACATTTAGCGTAATCCTGTTCCCGAGACGTTTATAAAGACTGACGTGAAACAGGACATATCCCTTTTGTGAGAGAGCTTTTTTATATCTAAAATATAAATATCTTGATAGTCTCGTATCACGCTATTAGTGGTCAGACTCCACCGGAACAGTTCGACCGCTAGTGTAGTATTTTTAAACGTAGATATTTTAATATTTCTAGGTCAGTTATTAATGTAAGAAACTGCACTAAGTTAATGCGGGCTTTCTTTCTCTTTGCACTGAAATTTTTCGTGCTTATTTTGGCTACCTAATCGGCTCTTACGATACCCTTGCGATAAATAGGGGGTGGTGACTCTCTGTGTTCTTAATACGTCACCACATAATTAAAAAATTCTAAGGTCCCATCTATTTATCGATCAGATTACGATGATGCAATACTATAATCATTGCGTATATTATTCAACCAAATTTTTATATTGGACGGACAAGTAAATGAAAGAGAAGGTATTTCCTTTATGAACCTGTTTGGATTTTTTTTTGAAAGTATAAAAAGATATCGATATAATGCAAATAAAGGTGGAAGTTAATATAATAATAGGCAATTTGTAATTATTTGGGTTGTTATTTTATTTCTGATTTGGTTATGTTTTGTAGTTCCATTTATATTGGCAGAAAAAACTTACTCGAAATAAAAATTAAGAAATGAAGAATGATTTTTTTTTATTTAAGAGGGTATATGTAGGGTCTTATTTTATTTCTGATTTGGTTTCATTTAAACTTGAACCACTAACAGTAAACATTATGAGGTGAAAAACTAAATTTATTATAATTTATTCAGATATAGGAAGTAGCATTTAAGTGGGATTTATTTTTTTAATTATTTATTTTAAATTTAATGAATATTTTTAAATTTGATATTTGTTACTCATTTGAATATATTGAAAGAGAAAGAAAGAGAACTGAAAGAAGATAAAAAATCCAGACACATATTTTGAATATTTTGAAACCATTAAGACATAGAAGAAACGATCGTGCCCATATTTCAATCATTTGCCGTATAAAGGAATCGAACTGACGACTCCTGGCTCAGCAATCGTGATGCTTAACTACTACACCATCAGTTTAAATTACTGTCACTGTTGATTTATTCTTGGATTCTAGGATTATATTTTAATTCTATTCGATCTAAGTTTAATGATTTTTTTACCTTCGAAGTTATTGTAAATGTTAAACTAACTTGTATGTAATTAATCGGAATAAACGCATCAAAGACGTCTTGCCTTCCTATCATAAAGTTTTGAAAGTGATAAATGAAGGTTTCTCTTTGTTTTTCAAAATTTTGAATTGTTGAAATAATTAAAGCAAGATTTACGACATTAAATTATAATTTATATGAAATACTTTCATTTTTCTGCCGAATTTTTCTTTGTACAATAAAAGCTCTTAAAATTTAAAAAATGTAGCTTCGTAATATACTTCTACAACAAACGTCTTATACTCAGCGTAGAGCTCGAACCCGTAGCTGTTTAAAAGTGCTACGACCGCCGTAGACCTTTCTGGTTCAAATTGAAAGCGACCAAGTTTTCATATGATATCTTTTTAAAAATATTTATGTAGCCGTGACGGCTAGTACACTACAAGAACATTAAAATAAGAAATATCACGCTTCTCCGCCTTATTACTCCACAAATCTGCAATATGTACTAGAAAATAAAATCAAAAGTCATAAAAATTCAATAAAAATTAACTAAAATGTTCAAAATGTTTACTTACAAATTTAAAAAAATTTAGTAAGTAATAGAAAATAAAGAATTGATTGATTAAAATAATACTTGCACGTAACAGCGGGCACAGGAACTTGTTGCTCGTGAAACGCGAAGCGCGAGTACCGGTAAGCTCTTTTTAGACAAAGACAAAAAAAACGTAATTATTATTTTTTTATTTTTCCGAATAATATTTTTCAAACAAAGGCCTATTATCAAAGAGCTTTGATAACTATCCCGAAGTCCGAACGCAGCAGCGGTGCAGCGTCGCAGCCAGTCGAGTGGCCGACGAGGACTGATATGCAGCTCTAGTAGTAATGGCTTAATATAGGTCTTATGTGGAGGTTCTAGTCTAGGAGAGCAGGCGCGCACCTAGCTGAAGCGCAAATGACGTAAACACCATGTCCAAACGTGCGTTTTTGAACCATACGGTGTTCAATCTCACATTACATATATGCTCATTTGCACTTTTGTAATCAGAACTTTTTATCATATACAGTGTATTTATAAGTTTGTTATTTGATAAAGTACTGGAAAATTGATTTTAAGATGCTTTTTAGTCGCGCACAATTCTTTAAAAGCGCTGTGGTAAAAATGTCAGGTTGCGTGAATCTGACTATTTGGTGTTTCTTGTAGAGCCTTACATGCTCACCGAGAAAAAAAATTCTTTCAGTTTTCAAACTCTGGGCTGTTATCCAATATTTTTATAACCAAAAGAACTCAACAAAGGCCCAACACAGACATCAAACCTGAGACCTCTTGATCGGCAGTCACATACAACAATCGTTAGACCAAAACAACGTCCGATGCCATGATAATATCCTGAAAGCTTTTTACATGCTTCAGCTTATTGCCCTCCACCGCTGAACGGAGGCCTCCCCAAAAAACACCAACCATCATTATAATTTTTCGGCCATGTAACACAAAACGCCATCTAGTCCTAAACTAAGCACAACTAGCACCACAGCTATTAGACAACTGATATCTAATTTATAAAATTCTCGTGTCACAGTTTTTGTTGCCGTTGTCCTCCGAAACGGCTTGACCGATTTTGACGAAATTTTTTGTGCTTATCCGGTATCTATGAGAATCGGTCAACATCTATTTTTCATCACCCTAAATGTTAAGGGTAGTACAACCCTAAATTTTTTTTTTATTTTTTAGACAAGATTTTTAATTTCTATTTTCTTATGATACAACATACAAAAATACATACAATCCTCAATTTTCACCCTTCTGCGATCAACCCTTATTTTTTAATAGCCATTTTAGTAAAAATGGCAAAACAACGTTTGCCGGGTCAGCTAGTAAATATATAAATACAATTTTTTTTGTAATTACTTATAAATTATACTTAGAAAATACCCAAAATCCGACACAAATATTTGTAGATCTTACAAACATTTGATCTGTCGTAGGAATTAAACTAGAGACCTCAAGCACAGTAGTTGCATACGCTACCACTGCGCCACGAAGGCAGGCATAGAAATACATACATATAACACATCGTAAACATCTTCATCTATACAAATAAATATAATTTAATAATAATATTTATTTATTTCAAAAAGAATTCAATACTAGATTACAAATAACTTGTCAATATTTTTACAAAATAAAATTGAAAAGTCTGTTTGTCATTGAAAACTTTATTTGTAATTTTAACTTGATGCAATCGAAAGAATATACGGTGCTTATATCAAAATGAATAGTGTTTTTATCTGTCTGATTGTTTCGGTTACTCTCTGTAACTACTGGACCAATTTTAATGGGACTTTCTCTGCTCTTTCTCCTCGACATATGGTGAAAATGTATGATTTTCACCATTATTAATATCTCCTAATACAAATTTTATGTCGAGAGATCGGGTTATTTTGGTCTTTTCATTTTAAGGTTTTTGTGTATTACTAATACGATAAATTTTAGTAGATCGGAGATCATGGGTTCGCTTTCCACCTATAATAAACAGTTGTGTAAGTAAGTGCCTATTAAAAACATGTTTATCAACAGCCAGATTACCTTAGTACAGGCTTTGTTTAGTTTATGATCAGAAAATATGTGAGACGTGTAGTTAATATTATTCTTTTGTTTAAGATTTTTGCTGGCTTGTCAGTAACCCATTAATATGATGCCTGAAGTGACGTAAAGATGCTTTCATAATCATAATTTGACAACAACGTTACTTTGAGCCGCAGTGTCAAATTGATGTCAAAAGGTTTTATAAGAATAAAAGTAATATTCTATGAGCCTACTACCTAAATATTTTTATTAAGAACAGTTTTTAACTATCGTGGCGGCCGAATTACTTTCTAAAACTGTAACCTTGACTTGGTCAAATGATTGAATGGAGTTCGCAAAAATAATAAATTATACGCGTATCATTTCTGCCAAGTAATAATAATATTATGTCAATGCAACGACAATAGAGTCACCGCTTGCATTTAATGTGCCCGGAGGCACAGACAACAAAATAGGGTGCCATCTTTGAATTGATGTCACTGTTCCCGCGTTCTCATTGGTCGTTGGATACCATAGTGCTCCATAGGGGTTCTTTTATTTTTAATGTAGGGCCACTTTGCACGGATTACCTTTTGTCTGCGTGACTCGGGTTGCCTTTGTGACTAGCTAGTCATTTTTTAATCGTTCATTACGGTTTTGTTTGTCAATTCAATAAAGTCGTACTTTTTTGTTGCGGGGAGCAGGAATACTTTTATTAGATCTGTTTGTGGGATATCTCCCTTTTGTCGAGATATCCTTAAATAAACTGCATGCACCATATTTACGTAACATGTTTTGTTTGTATGAGGAAAGATTAAAACAATTGTGTTTTTTAGTTATATTTAAGAATTAAAATAACGACTTTTTTTTTTTTTCTAGGCATGCCAATAGTTTCTAAGACATTATTTTTAAATAGCTATTAGCTAAAAATATTTCTGAACATTAATATAATGTATTTGTTTTGAAGATTGACCTTTTATTTTACAATGTCAGCAAGGAAGAATATCTCTTAGTGGACCAACTACACAGTAGATATCCTTATTCTTGCAGCTTTTGCTGGCAACTTTATTCGTTTCAAGGTCCATTCTCTCTATGTTTTTTTAATTAAAAAGTAATATTCTATGTACCATTACAGTCTTATGTCGGCCACATTAATCTTACTGTTGACGTATGCGACTGCCGATCAAAAGGTCTGGTGTTCGATTCGTGTCTGGGTCGCGGCAAAAAATGTTAATAAAGGCCGAAGCGCGGACGTTGGCGGTATTTCTTACCAGCGCCTTGGTTCCAGTTGTCATATCCATCTATGACAATCGATATGGGAAAGCCATCCGACGGCAATTATTTCTGTAGAAAAAAACTGGTATATAGGTATAGCTGATTGAACGAGCAACCGTCCTCATATAAGCTTAGGAATAATAAAGACTGGGAGAAAGAAGGAAGGAGATGACTCCATAGTTTCCAGGTGTTAACTCAATTATACTTGTTTTATTTATAGTAAATAATATCAAGACTTCACTGAAACTTTGGCGATATTTGGCTATCCAGGATGTAGATAACTACATTCTTGAACTGCACATGTGAACTTGTATAGTAAAAGTGAGGTTATATCGTTGCACTTTTTGATGTTCTTTACCAAACGTTTTTGAATGACTTCGGTTGTTTAATATTTTTAAGCATGGAGTGCAAATAGAGAGCCTCTATGTGTGACGCATCATAGACCTAACAAGTTTGGCACATCTTGCATAGGCGCTACAGTCGAAGACAACATCATAGATACAATTGGGGCGCCGTGTGAATATCCTCCTAATCCAGATAACCACATACCGAATTTCCATATATATAATAAAATAATATAATATATATCACGTAGAAGGTGTAATTTTATCATCTAAAGAAAGGATAACAGGCAGTTAAATAAAAGTCCAGTATATGTATAAAATATTTTTTAATTACCTTTAATAATTGAGATTTATAGAACTTTATAGCCCTCTCTCTCTCAATAAAGTTCTAGAGTGGTGACCGCGTACTGGGAAACGCAGACTTGGTAGGTCCTGCACAAGGTGGTCCGACGTCCTGTTGAAGGTCGCGGCAAGCTGCTGGATGCGGGCGGCACGGGACCGCCTGTTGTGGAGAACGTCTTTTGGCTGAAAGAATAATTGAGATTAAACCATTCAAATGACACATGATTTCTAGACGTATTTATCAGATAATTAGTAATTAAAAAAATATTTTTATAACACATATTCTTTCCAACTGTAGTGTAGACCAGATTTCTAGCTTTTACGTCTGCTAGGAGCCGCCGATCCGAACCTCACGATAATATAAAAAAAATGTGACAAATTAACTAATCTTATAGTCCAAAAATAATGATAAATTTTGAATACATAGTAAAGTTCTGTTGACAGACACAAATAGCAAAAAATCCAGTCATATTTTACAACAATTTATTTTATTTTTTTTAGGCCGCCGTAGTATGGTTCACCATACTATATTGTCTGCATTCGCAATGACTATGGTGACTACAACTTCTGGATTCTATTGATGCTTTCTATCAGGCAGAGTAGTCACTTTGGCAGGCTCTCAAATAAAAATAAAAGAAGAATTTAATTTAAATTGGTATTTAAAAATTAATGTTTATATGTGTTTCTATACTTTAATTTTACTTAAGGCAACTGTTTGAACTAAACATTGCATTATTTTAATAATCGTATCCGAAAATTCTTGATAGGTAACGTTCTATTTAGTAATTTATGATAAATCATCATGAACTCTTAACAGTCTACTGGCTGGACATAGACTCTCCTTGAAAAGGAAGAAATCCAACCACGTTGGGTAGGTGGACTTGTTTGATAAATCATCATCATCAGCCGGAAGATGTCCACTGCTGAACATAAGCCTCCCCTCTAAAACGCCACGCCGTACGACTGGACGCCAACTGCATCCATCGGCTCCCCGCGACTCGGACTATGTCGTCGGTCCATCTAGTGGGGGCCTACCTACGTTTAAACATGTGAAGTTACAGCAATACTTTTTGTAAACATTATTAATAGTTGAATGTTTATTAAGGTAGTAGAGCCACGCTGATTTCAGCACGAACGGGCCGGCTCGACCGGGGCAGTACTACACTCCCACAGAAGACCAACCTGCCAGCATCCGTGCTGTCGTGTTTTGTTGGTAAGTGTGAGACCGGAGGCCCATTGATGCAGGGGTAACTGGTAACTGTGTAAGCCTTACACTGTCACGATGACTGTCATGCCTTTTACGTCCCCAAGTGGGGTGTGAAAAAGCATCTCACAAGGCCACCATAGTGTAGGTCACCATACTGCATTGTCTGCATTTGCAATGAGTATGGTGACCACAACTCTTGGATTCTATTCATGCTTTCCATCATACAGAGTAGAGTCACTTTGGCAGGCTCTCAATTTAGAAAAAAAAATGTATTTAAATTTTTCTTACTATATCTATTATAAAACGTCACAAAATAGATTCATCTATTCAAACATTTGACGTATCTTCTGATCTAGTGTAGATAGCGATAGCCAGTTGTGGGTTTGATTCTTACCCAGGACAAATCTTTCATCACGCAGCACGATCATTTGCTCTGTGTCTAAATGTAATGTATCTGTAATAAGTAGGTAGTAAGGTATTTAGAAAGTATATTTATCAGTAGTCAGGCTACCATAGTACCATAGGGGGGGGGGGGGGGAAATCCAAGCACTACGGACTGCACGCACCCTTTCGGGGGGAAGGAGGGCAGTAAAGAAACCATGAGGTTTCCACACAGGAGGGGGCCACTGCAGCCGTAGTTGGTCCGAGGTACGTCGGGGTTCCAGGGATTTAATTACTAGGGTGCACCTGGTCCCCTAGCTATTGGTACCTGAGACGGCGTGCGGTTTTTGGTCGGTTCGAGTCCGACATAACCAGCCTTCGGTGGTATCCGTGGGGATTTCCGCACAGTACAAAAAAAAAGGCTACCATAGTACACGCTTTGCTTAGCTTGGGGTTTGATCGTTTGATATTATTAAGAAGCAAGTTATTAGGGCGCCAGCTAAACCTATAGCACGTACTTGTGTACCACTTAATACTTTTAACTCTTACATTAAGAGGATTTCTCGCCTCGTTCCCTTACGTCGAATATAGTATGACTATTTTGGATTTTATTTTGAATAATCAAAATCCTCTCTTAGCGGATGCCTACGTCATAACATTTACCTGCATGCCAAATTTCAGCCCGATCCGTCCAGTGGTTTGGGCTGTGCGTTGATCACTATGTCAGTCAGTCACCTTTGAGTTTTATATATTTAGATATAAAAAGATCTTATAATTTGAAACAAGTCTGTACAAACAGTCACTCGCGGTCTTAACCCTGAAGAGGCAGAAGTGGATTGAACGCCCACAGTTTGCAGACTCAAAACTTAGTTCTACTTATGTGGGCCTAGGTCACCATACTGTGGGCCACTATAATGCATTGTCTGCATTTGCAATGAGTGCGGTGACCTTTTTCTATTCATGTTTTCCATCAGGCAGAATAGAGTCACTTTGGTAGGCCTCGAATTAAGTCGAATCGAATTCACTCGAATCAAATTAACTCGAATCAAATTAAGGCGTTGTGACTGCTGCAAACGACCCGAGTCAGGTGACACTCCGGTGCGGCCGGGAAGTGTCGTCTGGGGCGGGGCGCTGTTCTGCCTCTTACTGCGCAGGGCGATGGGAGGTGCGATAGCGTCTTGATCCTGGGGCATGAGGTGGCCGAGATGTACCTCACTTGTGAGGTACGGCAGGGAGGACTCTAGAAGCCGCTAATGCGTTCCTAGAGCACCTCCCAACTGCCGAGGTAGGCCGCCGCGGGGTTTAGTGGGTAGACCGGTTTGTCGGGAGTCCCACACACGCCCTTCGTCCCTCCGGAGGGTATGGTGCGAAAAGCATTCCCCGCGTTAAAAAAAAAAAAAAAAAAAAAAAAAGGCCTCGAATTAAAATAAAGAAAATATAACAGCGGTCAAGTATACTGCTCGAAGTTTACACCTCTAGGGTGGTGAGTTCATTAACATACGATTGACGAAGATGTTAACGATCACTGGTCCTGTGTTGTGTGTGGGTGTAATTTATATGTATATATTAAATACATATGTAGCTTTAATTGTGCGTATGCATTTAAGGAGGCAGGGAGGGTTCAGTTCATTTCATACAGTGGACGTATATGTACTCGTATATATAAGTATGTGTGTACTAACTTGTCGTGGAATAATGGGAATTGAACTCATATTCGCCTTCTAAAAATTTATTTTAATAGTCAGGGTCAGGACTATTAATAATTAAACTAACCCGTCAATAATTTAATATAACTATTGTATGATTTGGCAGCAACTTCACTCTAGTTATTGTTTTTAGGCAATTAACAATTAATATTAAAATGTGTATTATCTATGTATGAGTTATATATTTATGTTTATGTAAGTGTGTTTGCTTATGTAGCGTTCATGTGGCAACACTGTTTTTGACGACGCCACTTTTTAAACACAGAGTTTGACACACAAAAAAGAATGTCAAGTGGACTCGGATTAACAAAGCGACTACAAGCGTGTAACTCAACCTCTTGGAGACAAATACTGTGAATATTGGTACCACCTGAACAGTAAATTCCTATTAAGTTTATACTGTGTTTAATTTAACCATTAAAGTGGTAGATGCATCAGATAAAATATATTGTGGAGTACACAAATATAGTAACTCCCAAACTTATTTATGGTCAAACTAGTCTATATATACTAAATCCTCTGTCAATTACTTCTTATCCTTAAGTGCACCTACTTTATGTTTTCTCTGCATCGCTCAATCGGTTGACTGGTAGAGAATACTTTAGGCATTAAGTCCACCGATACATGTATTTGTGCATAAAGTTGTAAATAAATAAGTAAACTACTAAAATGTCAGTTATTGTCGGCTGTGTCAGACCATAAGAAAAGGTTAAAAAAAAGATGTTGTCTATTTTCTTTATTATTACATTTATTTCGTAAACGTTGCACTCTAACGACAAAATACCACGTGCTACAACCACTCACACATTTGACTGTATAACTTATAACATATACTTACAGATTAAAATCCAAGCACAAGTTTTACATGATACTAACTTAACGCTAAAAACTAATGGCTATACAACAATTATTGGAAGGCAGGATTGCCTTCTTAGGTGAACTGAAGCTCGTCAACTATCTTTATGCCCTTAATGTTGCAAATAAAGTGCATGTGCTCAGAAAGTGACATATTATACAAATACACGCGTATACTGGTTTGTGTTTGACTAGCTGATACAAAACATATTTTGTATATCTCAAAAATACATAAAAAAGAGACTTACTACGATAAATAATTGAAACGAATTCAAAGAAAACTGAAATTAATTTACTAAATCATTTTATAATTAAAATAAATAACTTATGAATGAAGCCTACTTTCTACATTTGAGAATGACATCGGGCGCTATCAAGATTGAAACATTAATAAATAGATTCTTAACAGGTGTTTGGTGAAAGTAAAGTGTATAAATACCTATAAATTGTTATTTAGTGCCTTGTTAAAAAGAATATTTATTAAAATTAAAGTATTCACTATATGCAAATAACAATTGACGCAAGTGAACATTGAATACAATTGTTTCAAGTTTTGTATTGTCAGCAAACACGGGGTGTGTTCTCTGTTTGGTCTCTGTTTTTATCTCTGTGTACAGAATATTACCCAATGACACCTTTACCAAAAATCTAAATCTAATTTAAAGTCGAACTAAACGGTTTGACAGCTCGTTTTTGGTGAGAGTCGTCAAGATTTTTAACGACCTGCCTGGGTCTATTTCTCGTGATGAGTTGAACTCTGGAGTATTTAAGAGTATAGTGAACAGGTTTCTTTTGAATGGGCGTATACTACCTTCGTCTTCATCTACACTTTCCATCAGGTGAAATGGAAGACAAACGTCTCTTCTATTACAAATATAAAAATAAATAAATATACATGTTAAATTTTGTGACGAAAATGTGAATGTGGACGATGCCTCTGCATTAAATACTACTTTTCTTTCATTTATATTATTGTACATATAATTCCCTTGTCATATTATTTCATTTCATTTAACCGATGGTGATATATATAAATATATTATAAACATTTTTTTACCATTGTGAATACTTATTCGTGTTATAATTCGAATATGATTCATTCACAGAGTCTTTAGGGGTAATCAAAAACGTCTTAATACTCGAATAATCGAATAGATTTTCAGTTTGAGGACTAGCTTCTTAAGAAAAAGGACATTGGAAATCATCATAGAGATCACTGAAGTCTGTCAAAAGTAATTGAAGAAAGGGGAGTAAATCAAATCATTCACAACGTAGACACTACAGACAAAATCATTTTAAAAACCTTTTTCTGTAATGGTTAATAATAGTAGTTATAAACTTTCTAGGTATTGTTATCGTGGTTAAATTCCGTGTAACAAAAAGCAAATTTACACTATAAATATATGTCTATTTCACATTTCCTTTGCGTTAGATATTATGGTACTAATCCTTCTCTAATTGATACTGTTGGAATTGAAACCAACAATAACATTCTCCATAGATGTTTTGTTTAATTCACTATTATGTTTCAGCGATCTATGACGTAATAGAGTTTACCTGTAATTATTTTAAACATGTCTCAATTTCAGCGAACGGTGTAGTGCCACTCAAATTCGCCTGAAATACTATGGGTAGACGCTGTATTTTGCTCTACCTTGAGAGTCGAACCAAATGGGACTTACAAGTTTCAGTTGAGCTTGTATTAATTTTACAGCACAGTAGAAACTATATTTGATGCTGAAAGGATTTAGGTCGCGTGCATTAGACAATAATTAAACAGATTTAAAAAATATATAATGACAAAACTTTGATGCGCGCATCTTTGGTGGAACGCAACACTTTAATTGTGACTAATCATAAAGTTCAGTATGAAATAATTTAATATTGTCAGTTTTCCTACAGTATTTTAGCAGATAAAAGTATGTGTTAAATTTCACAACGAGACAGATTAATAAATAGTTTTAATTACAAAGAGGTTTGATTCTGAAGATTCTGTTGTAGATATTGCTAGCATTAGGTTTGACACGTTTATCTAAATTTTATTGTTATTGGTGAGATGCTTTAGACATATTATACTCTTTTGAAGTAAATTTTAAAAATAAATTTAGAGAAATGTGTGTGCCTTTGTTCCTATATAAATCATCGATCCCAGACTGTCATGAACATGTATGGTAATTGTTATTGGGAAGTCAGTTCCCTCAAATATATTGACAATTAGATTAATCTTCGAATGCAGTTCGCCCTCAGGGCTGCAGAGGTCTGATACCAGTCATGCCGTGGAAAATTTGACATTCAGGTAAACCGGTTGAACTAGGAGCGGACCCAAAACAATCTTGGGCTAGAAAGAAACAGAAGAAATTAACTGAAATGATGTCTTAAGTTTCCTGTTTTACTCAAAAATCTACTATAATAAGTTTAGTATTTTAGAAACTCAAGACATAGATATTATTGTATGTATTGTTATAAATATTAATTACTTATAATTGTGCCAAAGTAACTGGGTATTTAGTTATAAAATAAGAGATACGACAAAATTGTCCAGTCTTCGAAGACAGCATCCGACTCACTGTTTTAATAATACAATGTTTTTATAGTACATACATATTTAATATATTTATTACTAAAACTTGTAAAATATTGACTAGAGAAATTGACATCCGATAGAATGTAAATATGAAAAAGCATTGAAAAAGTGGGCCTTTCGAATTTATTTTGTTTTTCTTTCATACAATACCTACACGTTTTTATTGTACTAATTTATTTGACTAGACTCAAGTCTGATTTATCCTGACTACTTATATGTATTGGTGACAATATGATTTATAAATAAGTGAATAATTATAATTAACAAACCAACAACCAACACAGGTGAACCTAAAGACATGTCCCGTATCGAAATCCATCAAACTATTTAACGCAACACAGTGTACCAGAAATATATAAGTTTTATATTAAGAATGGTTATGTATATATATTAATATGCATATATGGACCGAGTTAGGCAGAAAACAACCATATGACCAAAACAAATGCTCGAGATATTTGAATTTTTTTGTAGAAAAATTTAAATCGATGTGGCGCTTTTGTATAACAACTTAGTTGTTCAACTTTTTTTTAAAGGAATCTTCGTTAATACCAGTAAAAGTTTTAGTAGCTGATTAAAACTCGCGCATCAATGCTTTCAATATTGCAAAACCGCTTCTTACTGCTTTTTTGGTTGGTTCTTACGTAATTAACTTTCGAACTGAAAAATTGTTAATGTATGAGCCAGCGATGTAAAATGGCTATTTCTAGTTAACTTTAAACACGAAAATACTGGAGGCAACGCAGCACAAACGGACGCAACGTCAACTATTTTTATAGAGAGAAAACACTACGAGCGCATAGTTTGCCCGCTTCCGTTCCTGAAATTTCAACATGAAAAGGTAAACTTATGATCATCCGAAAACTTTGGTCAGCAATAACTAATTAAAAACTCCTGTGGAAGGTGATAAAACTGAAACAACGGCTGAACTATCAGCAGCTCTCGTCGTTAGCATCAAAACAATATTAGTCCATTTGTGTCAAATTGGCAAGATAATGCACTATGCACTCTCTAACGCAATGATTGTCAGCGCGGCGTTTGCATCAAAACATGACAACAGGCCTACAAACGAAGGAATTTTGCACTGCGTCGTTACATGCGACGAAAAATGAATTCTGTTTGACGTGCAGAAGCACTCAGCAAATTGATTGGATTTTAGATTGCCACCGATGAATGATCTAAAAGAAAACTTGCCACTAGAAAAGTGCTGAATGGAATGAGCGTTACTCTAGATGTATACTAAGAAGAATGGTGAAGAACAGCGCTCTTCTTCAACTAACTTTGGTTAGTCGCTCACCTCTGCTGCTCTTACACGACAACGCGTGACCCCATATTGTACAATAGATGTTTTCAAAGTCACAAGAGCTGGAGCTGCAAATTCTCCATCATCCGCCGTACTCACAAGACCTTGCACCTATAGACTTCAACTTTCCAAAATTGAATTACCTCTTGTTGGCAAAAAAAAAAAACAAAATCCGAGAGGCAGTACAAGATGCCTTTGAAGGATTTTTTGCACCTCATCCAACTGAATTCTTTAAGATCAACATCAATAAACTGCCACTGCAAAAAAAATACGTTAATTTATTTCATAATACAGCAATTTCATACGTAAAAACCTAATATAATCAATCAACCTAATATATCTGATCAAATGTGTCTAAGCTGGCAATGCGACAATGAGTTAGTGTTTGTCAAAACAGTCTCGTTTTGTTTGCCATTTGCAGAGTGTGTAGGTATATCTACATAGCTAGCTACTTTTTAAATCATTATTGGTTGTAGAACGATCTTATTAAAATGAATTTAAGTATTAAAAACATATAAATAATAAGTAAATAAATACATTCATACATAAAGTAACCCCTATTTCCAAGATGAATAGGCTGAGGCAACTAAACTTTCTCTTACTAAGGTCCTGACACACCATTTTTGCTTCTTCCACGTCCATCAATCGCTGCATGCATGATCATCGGTTCCTGGTACTTTTCACATGGCCCTTGTGTTCTGAACAACACCAATTTATTCGGTAAATGTTGGCCGTATATGACCCCTACCGACATTTCACACACATTCGTTTTATAAATTTCTTTTGTGAGTCTTCTATCATCCATCCTCTCTACGTGGCTAAACTATCGAAACATGCCCTTTCTAATCTTTGTCACTGTCACTTTCACACATTCATCTCATATTATTTTTTTATATTAATAGCCTGCCAAAGTGACTCTACTCTGCCTGATAAAAAGCATGAATAGAATCCAAGAGTTATGGTCACCATACTTATTGCAAATGGAGACAATGCAGTATGGTGACCAACACTATGGCGGCCTTGTGAGATGCGTTTTCACACCCCGCTTGGAGACGTAAAAGGCGTGACAGTCATCGTGACAGTGTAAGGCTTACACAGTTACCACGATAACTGTCACCCCTGCATCAATGGGCCTCTGGTCTCACACTCACTAACGAAACACGACAGCACGAATGCTGGCGCTTTAGGTTGGTCTTCTGTGGGAGTGTAGTACTGCCCCGGTCGAGCCGGCCCGCTTGTGCTGAAATCAGCGTGGCTCTACTACCTACAAATTCCTTTTGTGAGTCATCTATCATCCATCCTCTCTACGTGGACAAACTATCGAAACATATACTTTTCAATCTTTGTCACTACTTTTTTTTTCAAGGTGCAACATTGTCTTACCGCTATATTCCTGATGCTATCACTAACATTCACACTACAAATACTTCTTAAGGAATGCAACTCTAAAGTGTTAATTCTCAAGATAGTACCATTATACGTAAGGTCCAGCACACGATAGGTATAGTTAAACGCGCCTTTTTGGACACATTTTTGTTGGAAACAAAGGATTGCAGTGCAACATTCATCTTATTACCTGCTTTCACACTTTTTTATATTTACAAAAAAATGTATAAGTATTTTATCAGTTAGTCTAGTTATCATAACACAAGCTCTGCTAAGTTTGAAACTAGATGACGTTGTGTCAAATGTCCGAAATATTTATTAAAAGCATCTCACCATCACTACACAATTTTCATCAAACAATAAAAAAATGGCTGTTTTTAACACAAGAAGAAAAGAATATTGGTACTTATATTTTACATTTTGCTAGAACCACTCACGTACGATAGCTAACTTGTGTTATTTAGAGTTATGGATTGATGTTGATTTTGTTTTTTACAAATGCAAACGCGACATGCAAACATGTCAGCCCATGTTTCCACGCAATGGCGGATTTTAATCTCGATGTATCTGAAACGATGTGAGTATTCTCGACAAATAAACGAAATATCGAAATTAGAAATCCTGTGTACGCAACACATGAAACGTCAAAGTAGCGATATGGTTGTTTTTTACATTACTCCATCCACATACGAGTACATTCGAAAAACATTTTCCGGTGCTATCGGATCTAACTGATGACGACTTTCATTTTGTACAAAGAAAGTAAAATTGCAATAATTCTGTTAGAACTACAATTTTATAATTTTATATTTTACCATAAAATAAATAATAAACGTGTTCTTAGATAAAGTCAAATTAAATATCATCAGCATTTACGTCAATAACATCGCCTTTGGTAGTTGTAAAGACCAAAATAAACACGGAAGATAATTTGGTTGCACGTGATGTTCAATATTTAGTTACAGCAGTCTTAAGGATTACCTACAAAATGCTAAATATGCATGAAAATACTTGAGGGTGTACGTAGCTTACATCTGGTACTGTGTAACTTTTCATAATAATTCATCCTCATTCATCCTAATTCACCATCATCCTGTTATGACCAATGCTTTTGAAACAGAGCTCTAAGATTTGAACAAAATTAAAGTAAATAATCATAAAACTCTATGTAGGTAGACTTAACTTTTGAAATCTAGTATCAGTTTTATACAACGTCTTCAATAGTTACAAAAAAATTACGTAACCAAATACAAAAATCAGAATGTGATAAAAAAATTAAATAAATAATATTTACACGTTTCAATAAATAGTACGTTTTTGAGGCATAATTATCTATTGTTCTTAAGCTTATAAGCTTAAAGTTTCTTTTATACAAAAAAAACTATGTGGTATTGATAAATAAGCTTCTGACCAGACGTAGAACTTACGAGTACATCAAGGGTGGTTACGCCGTAGACGTCCCTTGTTATAAGTTCTACGTCTGGTTGTAGGCTCTACGTGATCAAATAGTATATATTCATAGTTTTCTTATTAATTTCAAAAATTGAGTACTCCATTTTAACTAGTCCGACTGCACCGTAGACTAGACTTAAAATTTGTAAGAAACCAAAAACTATTACGCTAAGCGCTTCTGCGATTAAGCTTCACAAAACCGGTGTTTTATTTCGCTTAAGCGTCACAAAACCGGCGTTTTATTTCGCTTAAGCGTCACAAAACCGGTGTTTTATTTCGCTTCAGCTTCACAAAACCGGTGTTTTATTTCGCTTAAGCGGGTTAACTTTTAATTCTATTTATATACTACAACCAACTAGTGCACCATTTATAAAGGCATTTGCAAACTAGACAACTAACATTAGAAGTGGTGGCAGCCTAATTGCTAAGACGTCGACTTGTGATATAATGTAACCAATTCTAAACTGGCTCATTACACTAACCGAAGAATAATCAAGAAGACTAGTCATTTGTGGTGTATTTTACAAGTAGTCTTCTTTAAAAGAACTAATAAGTTATAGGTTCAAGTCACAGTTAAATGCAGCTAATCCTTAGGGAGGGCACTGTCACTTTTCCCCCTAGAGTACACTCGGTAAGCGCTCTTCGATCCTAGCATTCTGTCCAGTAGGCTGTGTTTCGCCCGCCGTCGATGTGTGAGGACCTCTCGACAAAGCTCGTGGAACACTTCTCCTACTTGGTTAACTTGCTCGGCCGCCGCCACCTCGGCGAAACTGCACTCGAAATCTTTGGCTAGGATTTCACCTTCTTCGGGGCTAACCTATGTTAAAAAACAGTAATTTGCTTATTATAGACACAGTATTTACACTTATAAATGTAATGTTATACGCGCTATGTGACACTGCGTTTAAATAACGGTTTAACACTTTCATGAGTACTTGATAGTATTTATATGTCTTCACATTCATTGTGTAACTTCTAAACATCTAGAGCTAGAGACTAGTCAGCACGTTTATTTAATATTAAGCCAAGTTTTGATATTTTTTGTTTAGATAATAATACAAACTGCTATAGAATATTAATGGTCAAAGTACTCGAATACAACAGTAGCGTTATCGGTGAGTTTACAAACTTTATACACATTTGATTCTTGAAGGCAGTTTGCCCAAGTTACACGTGACTGCATTTTTGTGGAGCATCACCGAGTGAGTGAACTTACCGAAACCATAAACTCATCTCCCTATAATTCTGAAAGAAAAAACATTTTAAAAATACCATAACGTTAAAAACTTGCCTGTCTTAAGTGCACCATGTCAGCTTTATTTCCAACCAGTGTCAACGGTATGTCCGGCTGCAGACTCTGTTTGGCGCGGCGGACATAGTTGAATGACTCTCGGTCCGTTATGGAATACACCAGGAACAAGCCATCTGCCCATTGTGCTATTTCATTGCTCGGCAACTCTTCTATACTCTAGAATGTATAACAAAAGTTAATTAGTACTGTGATAATATATTTGAAACCAGCACCATCTAACGAAAAGTGGCCAAACTACGTCTTAACTACAGAATCTAAACCGCGTAATATAGTTTTTGTTACAGCTAACATCGGTCTTGGCTATATTTGTAGTAAAATTTTTGCTGTATGCTGCTCCTTATACACTTATAACAGACCGAATTAGGTAAAAAGTAAATGTCATTTGCCATAATCCCGATGCACCTCTACTACACAGAGTAGACCCTTCGTAAACGCTTGCCGATTACGGATGTCTTAAAAAGACTCATCTTTAGAATATTTATATAAAAGTTCAATACATAGTTGGACAAAACGAAGAAGAATTTATGTTAGACAATAGTGAACAAATATCAAGGGTAATGACGAAAGTTCGTTATATAAAGATCACATCGTGAACAGCCTTTAACAGTCCACTGCTGGACATAGGCCTCTTCTTAAGGCAAGGAGGTATTGGTCTAATGCTCCACGCTGGCCAGACAGAGTGATATGAGGTTTGTTTCAAGTTTTCCTTCCCTTTGCAGTGACATTGTACTCGCCTCTTACAACACCCATGCCAGGTTTAAAAGTGGTGGTACTTATATTCTTAATCCCTCACCACACGGAAGAATAAATATGATACAAATGTATGTATTATGTATACACACAGCCATCAAGTACACAAACTATAATATGTACTTAGTAAATGATCTAGAATACATGTGGTCGGCTTGTATCTGGTGGACCATGTCTAAACAATGACAGATGCACTTATTGCCAAAAAATGCCATCAAAGCAATAACGACGTCTCACCACCTCACCGGGCTCATCGTAAAGTGGTATGTTGGCATCGAATCAACTAAAATCACTAGATGCACATTGTTACCAAACACAAACAGAGTTCGCTCATATCTTCCATATTGAATACATACCGTGTGTTATTATAAAACTATCGAAGGAAACGCATTTTTATTACCGTTTGATCTCGGTGACCTCAAATAAATTTGAGAAAACTGTAGGATGATGTTTTCATAATATTTGTTTTTGTCCACAGTTTATCTCGAATAAAAGGAAATTAGTAGAAAATAAAAAGAAAAAAAGGTAAACTTGAACAAACCCTATACACACCCATCTGGCCAGCATGATATAGTAGGTTAAAACCTCCTCTCGAATGTCCAGTTGTGAACTGTTAGAAGCTGTTGATGAAAGGGAAATCGCTTGTGTCTATTCTGGGGAATATTTTTTGTCTTCTTTGTGCTTTGCTGTAGTCCCTGGCCTTAATCTGGTATAATCAAACTGAAGAGTATGAAAAAGGATATGTAACACCCAAAAATTACACAGCAGATGGTTGAGATCTATTGTATTATTATTAACATCCTAAATTCAGGTCAGACTTAAACTCTTTGTGAATTTTACGACGCCAGGAAATCCTAGACGTTCTAAAGTGTAAATTATCATAGATATATTCCGTGGCTCATCCAGATAACAAACACCAAATATTTTAAATATTAAGAATTACAAAAAACTGGCAAGCGAGAAATTACAAGTGTTCTTTACTAAACTTCTAAATTATTGTAAGTAACTATTGAGTCGGTGCCAAAACTTTTTAGTAATATTAAATAACATTAATTTACGCTTAACCTAATTCATTTCCTTGTTAGTTTGGCGCTAAAATTACTGTCACCAACAGTTATTTAATAACAGAGAAAGAGAGCAGATCTGCATTGACATCTATTCCAGCTCTGAATAAAAAAAGAAGTTTCAAAGTTCTTTTAATAGGTGACTCAAGATGATTTGGGTTACAGTTTGAGTCCCTTAGAGAAGCACAACGTACTAGAGGATTAAAAGAGTTCCTGAGCATTTTCGTTTAGTACTCCTCTAAGTTTCCTTTCGCACGTTTTCAAAGTGACTAAGAGAAATTCTTTAATAGGAAACTGCCATTTGAGTACAGATATTTATATGATTTTTCACAAAGCATGAATTCAGTGACTCTTAATTTACTATAAGTTTTATTATACTAAGTAAAATATAAATAACGAACAGTAAACACGAAACAAAAAACTATAAATATTTGAATCCATAGAAAAAGCAACGCATATTTGACAGAGTATAAATTGCTCTGATAACGTGTATAACAGTCTTTAATATGGCGCTGATCATAGACCTCTCCTTAGAAAGGAGGTCTTGGCGTCATAAAAATATTTATTTATTTCTCTTTGCAACACTTATCCTGCGTCGTGATAGAAAAATGGAATGATGACTCTCGGTATTTTTAATCTGTCACCAAATGGACAATATGTGATATTATGAATGTTGTGGTATGACTGGTTTTGCGGTGCAGCAGTAGCAAATGTGACTGCCGTGTTTGAGGCCCTAGGTTCGACCCGACTCGAACCAAATGTTTGTGTAACCTACAAATATTTGTTTCGAAGTTTGCGTGGTTCATATTTAGAAAAAATGCGTATAAGTATATTCTATCGACCGATCTAGTTTTCCGAGTAAAAACTCTGCTTGGTTTGAAAATAGATGGCGTTGTGTGTGAAATGTCCGATATATTTATTTATAATGATGATTTGATCGTTTGATTTGACATCTGATTTACCGAAAACGAAACAAAAGCAATATTTACTTCCGTAAACACAAATATGTGTGACCTTGTCTTCGTGACCTTCGTAATGTAATTTGTCAAGGTGCTCGTCGTGCAATGGAGACTGCTACCCACAATATAAGTAAATCCAACGTTGAATCTTACAATGGGTACTTTGTGGTGTGCTGATTTTAGTTTTAAGTGTTATTTTTAGCTGATTTTAAACAATTGCCAGTTTAACTGAGTTATATTTTAATGTTTACATCGAAACTCAATCAGTTAAAAAACAATTTAGAAAAACTTTTCTTTGTTTTTGAAGATATTCGATCCCATTACTCACATTCAAAGAAGAAAATAAAGTGTATGTTTTCTCTGATTGTGAAAAATTGAGAAATGTGTAATAAAATTTATCACAATTCATCAAAATTTTAAATTTAGTGATTTGTTTGTAAAGTTAACATATATAACGAAGATATTTGCATGTGAATGTTCCGATGAAATCAGTTGACACGATAAACCATTGGTATATGGTGCCAATCACATGCATCCAAGCGTGATACGAGGAGCTGAGACGAGACACGGTTGATATAACAATGAGGTATGAGTCTTGGCAAACAATATCTATCTATCTTGTTGTAATAGATTTATGTTTTCTATTTCTGTAAAACATTTTTAGTTACAATTTTTTATAGTCGATTCTAAAGATTTAAATGATTGTTTTACGACGTACTGTGTGTTTACTTTAGTTGATTAAATTAAATTTTAGTCGAATAATGTTTCATTGTGATTCATATTTACAACGGTAATAATCATTTCGATTGTGTAAGTTTTTAATGAAAATACTAAAGAACATAGGTAGTTAAATTACATTTACTTTGAAATTTTTAGTTATAGTTGAATAGAAGTTATGCCGACAAATTTTAAAAACCCACATTCGGTCCCACACAAGGCAGAGTCTGTACTATAGTAACCAAACTGCTAACATATTTTTACATTTACAAATACATACATATTATAGATAATTCTTTTTTTTTTCTTTTCAAAAAGACAACGCCCGCACTAGGAATAAATCCTGTGTCACGGGGGACTTTACAAACATACCAAAAACGGACACAAAGAACTCCCAGACTCAGAACAACAATTTATGGATCACACGGGTTTGAACCCCCAACACTCAGCGCAGTAGAGAGCGGAGCGGCGACCGTTTAAACCACTAGGCCAACCGTGCAGTAACAATTATAGGTAAATGACATCTAGATACAGAATATAACAGTGTCCCTGACCCTTTTCATCCTCGGCATCAGGACAATATCACTACAAAGGGAAGGAGAACTTGATACAAATCCAACCCAAATTATCTGGTCAAAGCTTCCTTTCTAAGGAGAAGTCTATGTCCAGCAGTGGACTATAAAAGGCTAGTAATATAAAGATGATGTGTCATTCAGATACAAAATAAATAATTGAATCCATCACACGTTTATTTAGCGAAGGTTGGGATCGGATCCACGAATTCTGGATTAGCAGGCATTGTTACTAGGTTTATTGTGATATGAGTGGGTTCGTGAGCGTTGGTGATGAAATTGAATCCAGGACAACTTGACAGCGAATTCAAAGTCTAAATTATTATATAGTTTAAACTGATGTTGTATGGCGTCCAACAAAAAGGACGACCGTTTTTTCTTTTTTTATTGTGATGAACCTTTGAGAGACCTATGTCCAGCTGTGGACGTGTTTCAGCTGATGATGGCGATGATGTTTTTACTAACCTTTGGACACGTGTCTAATATCTCGAATAAGATAGGCTCGCCATCCAGTAACGCTTCGTGCTTGTATTTGCTGTCTGTAACAAAAATAACATACAGATCGAAAAATATCTTTTCTCATAACACATTTGTTTGAGATGTTTTTTGTTTTTTTTATAAGACTTAGAAATCGTCCGATTTTTTTGGTTTTTTTTTTAAGTTCGCGTCTTCAGATCTCCATAGTTTGTCAAGCAATCTCAAAAGGTCTTGTTTGATTTGTTTTATTTTATTTGAAGGCATAAATCTGTTCACTAAAACTTAGCTTATGTCCAGCTGTGGACTGTTAAACGCGTGTTGATGATGATGATTTGAAAGGGATTATTTTTATTGACATTTGAAAAAAAGCGACAGCTGTTTTACTGCAGTCACAACCTTCTGCGAAGAAGTCATTTTGCAGAAGAAGGCGGCAGAGAAGGTCCGGGAAGATGATCTCATGATGATGCGCCTTATTCTTGTCCTTTATCAGCGCCTCTTGCTGCCCTGAGTGTGACCGCGGATGGACGGAACGAGTTTTTCCCTCCATCCGCTCCTGTGGGGGGCCGCGAGGAGGCGACGTTCGCGTCCCGTCAGCGGGCAGGCGTTAAGAGAGGTCAGGATGTCGTAATAGTAGATATACCCGGCTCTCACCTATCTGGCGCAGAGTGGCATACCGTGTGGTTTTAGTCGCTCTTGTTCTGACACACTACCCCGTCGCAAACGGTGGTGTGCAAATGAATGAAAAGGTATCCTACACTTTGGTTATGAATTTTAAAATCGACAGGCAACAATATGAATATATCTACAAATATATAATTACTATAAAGTATCAAATTTGTAAAGGTTCTGCTATACTTTGGGTAAGGAGAACGTTTACTTTCACATTAATTGAATCACGACTGGGTGCCATTCTGATTTCTTACAGTAGAGCATTGAATGAAGAAAGAAGTATGAACACATGCAGAAGTGTGGGAAGGACAGGAAAAGAGACCATTGACTTAAGGACATTTGTAACTTAGGAATCATAAGTTGCCGTACTTTACTAAGTACACTCTTGGTAAAAGTGCATACAAAAGTCCACACTGTCCACGGAAAATGAAGGAACGCTATAAATTTACAGATCGACGTATATTCGTCATGATGGGTTCGAAATAAAACGTTGGAAATTCAGTTATATGAGTGAATTGTGACCGCAATGGAACCAAATGGGACCACCAGATGATCACTCTAATTAATTTACAACATCGCTCATCGTACGAAAATTTAACGCATCAGTTTCGTCTATTAATAGATTTTGCACATAAAACCGTAATGAATCAATTTATTAACATAAGTGTAGAATTTCTATTCATTTAGCTTCTCTTTCCTGCATTATAATGTCAGTTATTTTGAAATAGCGTCTATTCACTGTTTCATTCGATTCATTGTGGATTTTGTCAATCGATTATCCAATCAAAATTAAAAGAACCTACTTGTAGATAAGAAGAGATTACCGTCTATCTCTGTACCTAATTATATCCAGATTCTAATAATATTTTCTCGGTGGCGCAGTGGTAGCGAAAGCGACTGTCGTGCTAGAGGTCTCGGGTTCGATACCCGGGTTTCCAAATGGGTTTGTATGATCGGAAAATATTTGTTTCGAAGTTTGGATAATAATAATAATGATGATGATGATGATGATGTCCTCCCAGACGTATCCGTCGACGGCGACACACTGTTACTAACTATTAGTACGACGTTCGTGAGCGCGAATGTGACTCGCAAAACCGAATTTAGTTTTGAAGATTCGGCCACAGATAGCGCAGTAAAGCTGCCCGCCATCATTATATGTGTAGTTATAGGAGGGCTTAGGTCGAGTTTTCAAAAGCTGGCGTTTGGCGTCAAGATGTTCGACGCGAGCGCGCTCAAAGTTATTAATGCCCGTTTTGACAGCGTTTCGCCACTCCGGTCTCCGAGTAGCAAGCTCCTCCCAAGAATCGCAAGGGATTCCACAGGATGTTAGGTGGCGTTTCAGAACATCTTTGTAGCGTAGATATTGTCCTCCGGGTTTGCGCTTTCCTTTTTTTTTTTTTTTTAACGTGTGGAAACTCCCTCGGGCCGTCACCCCACCGGGGTTTACGGCGGGGTGGTGTGTCGGAATCGGACCGACTAAAACCACACGGTGTGCCACTCTGCGCCTGACATAGGAGGGACCGGGAACAGCTGTTATTACGACATCCAGATCCCTCCTAGCGCCTGCCCGCTACCTCGGGCACCATCTGCGGATAAACTCTCTATTTTAGGCGACGTACGGCACACGCGGACGTCGCCTCCTCGCGGCTGGCCATTGTAGCGGATGGAGGGGAAAACCCATCCCGTCCACCCGCGGCCACACTCAAGGCGGCATGAGGCGCTGGTATGCGCGCCTCCGCCGCCCGGCTCGCCGGCGGCGAATTGGGTCCGAGTGGATATCGTCCTCCCGGGCCTTCTCCGCCGCCTCCTTCCGCGAAATTACGTCTTCACAGAAGGTTGCGACCGCGGTAAAACAACTGTCGCTACCGGCCATGGAGCGTATGACGGCCGGTAGCGAGAGGTCTCCTCCAATAACTGCAGTGAGGACCCCACGCTGCGCCGCCCAGGCGGAACAAACCGCCAGCGTGTGCTGAGCCGAGTCCTCACTGCAGTCGCAGTGGTGACAGGCGGGACTCAATTCCCTCCTGGCGACCGAGTGCAGATACTTCCCGAAGCAACCGTGCCCGGAAAGGACCTGCGTCAGTCGGAAGGAAAGGGTCCCGTGCTGCCGCCCTGCCCACTCGGCGACGATCGGCTGGAGAGCTTCCACGGCGGCAAAGCCAGCACGTGGAGCCTCCAGCCGGGACGACCAACGAGCCATCGTGGCTCGACGAGCGGCCTCTCGCCACTCGCGTATCTCTTCGGGCGGGGGCCGTATGCCGCTGCCCGCCCGGAAGTCAGCCGTCCGCCGATAAACTTCGGCGAGCACTTCCGCCTCCAAATCCCACGGGGGAGTTCCGGCCAAGGCGCACGCCGCCTCCGTCGATAAAGGGTTTGCGCTTTCCTGAGCTAAGCTCTGAATAAAAGACTGACTTTGGCAACCTTGAGGAGTCCATGCGCACTAGGTGTCCAGTCCAGCGTAGTTAACACCTCATTAGCAGACTCTCCATACCGGTCATCTTAGTCCGACGAAGAACTTCAGAGTTAGAGACACGATCCTGCCATTTCAAACGAAGGATGACACGGAGACACTTCATGTGGAAGACGTCAAGACGTCTGATGTCACCCTTGTACAGACACCAGGTCTCCGAGGCATAATAATAATAATTAGTTTGGGACTAGATGACGTTATGTGTTAGATTTCTGAAATAGTATATTATATTAGTATTTGTTCAGCCGTTCTAGCTCAAAATGGTACAACTCTTGTATATTAACAATTGTTTTCTATAAATTATCTAGTCATAAGTCTACACACCAGAAAGATATAGGTTTGTCTTTCATCAGCATCAGCAACAGCCCTTTTACAGTCCACTGCTGGACATAGGGTTCCCCTTAGCAAGGAGGTTTTGGCCTACTATTCCACGCTGGCCAGACGGGTTGGAATAGGCTTTGTTTCAAGTTTTCCTTCTATTTGTAATGATGTTGTCTTGCATACTTGGTTCCCTTAGTCGGCTGTTACGACACCCACGGGATGAATAGGGGTGGTAACACTATGTATTCTTAATCCGTCACCACACGGACAAGTTTTGTCTTTAGTTGTTTTTAAATATCCTACCAGAATATAACATGTTCTACTAAATTTGTCAATTTGCCCTCGAAAAGGAAGGTAACCAAATAAAATTAGCACTCGCATTCAACCGGTTGCTACTGTGGAGGGACGTGTGTCATATCCAACCAGGCGAGATGATCATGCCTGGCGGGCCACGGCCCAACGGTTGATGTTGGGATGTTGTATATATTATGCTAATTGCCACGCGAATCTCTATATCGCGATGCAGGATTAGTAGTTGCATTGTAGTTCATTACATTCACACGTTTCGTTCATACTTCGTAGTTAGATGTATCTTCGCTAGATGGCGCGGTTATATATATTTACATTTGTGTTATAATGTGGAATCGCCACACTA
This sequence comes from Hypercompe scribonia, assembly GCA_949316085.1. Classification (NCBI taxonomy): domain Eukaryota; kingdom Metazoa; phylum Arthropoda; class Insecta; order Lepidoptera; family Erebidae; genus Hypercompe; species Hypercompe scribonia. The sequence goes on along the minus strand of OX438968.1, from coordinate 25,702,964 downwards.
CTGTTTTTAAATATTCGCGAATTTTACGCATACACATAGTTTTTGTTATACAATGGGACATATTCACGATAAAATTATTTAGAAGATTACGATGCCTTCTATTTTACGGCGTTCAGAATGAGTTATACCGCTCGTGATTATGTGCAAATTAATGAGAAATAGTCAAATAGAAGATAAACTAACCTTCGAAGTGAAACTTTCAAAAAATGTTATCACAAAGAAGTCCCACTGTACAAATAAGTTATTCTTCCACTGACCTCATTATTTGTTTGTATGTCAATATCAGGTATTTGGACGACACATCAACGTCCAGTCTTACCTCTAGCTAATTCAATTCTATTCATTATTTAAGTAAACTTAAGTATTACAGAGTACATCAAATCGTTTATTTTTTGCTAATTAAAATACTAACAACAAATTACTTACTATTAGAATTGTCAGATAAACATATACTCGTATGTATGTATACATTTATCGACAACTTTATTTACCTGTTATTTATTTATTTATACTTAATGCACATGTTGTACAAAGGCGGACTTACTGCCATGGGGCATTTTCTCCCAGTCAACCTTTAGGTGACGTAGAAACACGATGCGGTAGGTGCAAAGGTAAAATAAAGAAGTTGACATACATTACTAATAAAATATTATTTTATATAAACCATATATACACAATACATAAATGTACATGTATACAAAATTTATACAATATTCTATATAAATACTCACTCATTTAGTGTTATATATAACTACCTGAAGATTATCAGAAACTGGGGAATTGGCCTTTTAAGTTAGAAATATAAACCTTGTAACATTGAAAATAGTGTTATTAATTACTTGAAATGAATAAGAATTCGAATACAGATTTAGACCGGAGCGTTTTTAAATTTAAAAATATTATTTTTTAATGAGTACGTATGTTAAGAATTATATTTAATTTATTTAATATTGTGGTATTGATAAATGTACTCTATTCTTTTGTCTGTCAACAACGAAGGGTGAGGAGAGGTGTTGTGGAAAGCTGAAGTCATTGATATAGGCAGTAACTTTGAAGACGTACTAGTCAAACATATATTAAATACAAGTAACATAATAGTTGGTAAGTGACTATACTTAGTAAGAATTATGTGTAAATACTAAGATAACGCAGAGGTGATAAAACATTGTCATTTAACTAAAGGTGCGTATTACAATACAAGTACGAAATATATGTGATGTGAAAACGGTAACCAATAGGCTAGATGACACCTTAGTCAAATTAGTTACTTTTTATCATCTGTCAAAACGACAATTTTGTATGAAAAATGTACTAAATACAAAATTGTGACGGGACTGTTTTAGACTACTCAATTGAACAACATATTTCACTGTATATTTGATTGAAATTCGTAATAATAATAAAAATTTATGTTAATTGTATTTTCCGAGATGTTTCGCGATATTAGTTTTAATGAAGTGGACATCGGTATTTATTTACGATACAGTCATCTACCCAATTGTTTGAGAATCAATTGTAAATATTTCATATGATTATATGGCTATATTTGTGTTAATAAGTTTTTAATTAAGTTCATTGTAATTCGAACCTTGTGTAACTGAAAAAGTTCGTCGCTGTTCCATAAGGACCTTACGTTCCGAATTCATTAGAGAGTGTTTTGTAAGTTTGTCATTTCAGAACTCAATTTTCATTAATAAACTGATCCAAATAATTCTTATTTTGAATATTTGTTGGGTATATTTTCCGTATGGTCCTATTCAAATTTGGAGTAAAACTATCCCTATTGGAGTTTGCTTTCAAAGACAACTGCCGCACTTTATACGTTTGCAGTGTCACGGAGACTTTACAAAGATACACAAAGAGGATACAAAGAACACTTGATTCTTACTTATATCCGTTTCATAAGTCTAAACCCAAAACAACATTTTGTTGATCACATAGAGTGTTATCACGTATGTGAACCGAACCCAAAACACGTGGGGATCGGTGAAGTGACGACTACGGCATCCGTGCAGTCATAAATTACTAAATAAAAAGTACAAGTTATTACGTGAAATTGAAGGTGGCAGTTGTACTACGTGAAAACTTGAAGTTCAGACATACCGTAGAAGGAAAACTGAGCCTTAACCTTTCAAACAAAACGCTCCGTTAATGATGACGATCCCCTTCTCTTGCTCAGGAATGTTTTTCGTTGACTAAATAAACACTTAACGATCTTAACTGTGTTCATGGTTAAGTGATTTACAAATAAGGAAATGTTTAACTGCTTTGATAGACGCAAGGGTAGGCGCTACCCTTCGTTGGATAAAGATAGATCACTTATCCTTGGAGGAAACCTTACACTTTGTTTGAAGACAGCGATCTATCGGTCGGTCGTAAAAGTATAGTTCTATATTTGTTGTGATTGAAACAACAAATTGTGGGTTTAACAGTAAATAAACAATAATATGCACGCATTTGTTCTATGTTTGAGCGTCATATATACATGATATAATATTTTAATCATGAGTCTGATTACGATAGTACAGGCTATCGTTATTATTTTATTGTCAATCGGTGTGTGAAATTTTAATAAAACTTTAGAAAGCAATAAACTATAAACCGATTAACTTGTAAAACAACAGTAAAATTGTTTTTAAAATGTGTTTTATTAAAACAATCGCTTTTTCTTGGCAACGCATCTATAATGTGCTATAAAAATAAATTATGCATCATTAAAGAAACAGATCTAATATAAATATAGGTAAGCTAGCTGTCTCGCGTAACTTTGGATCTTATTGATCGTAGCGTGTTATATAGCGTGAACAAATTTGTTTACCATGAAAAAGGTGTTTGATACCAAGCGTGGTATCGTTGGACTGGGTGTGTGACACTAGTAGGGATTTAAATAAAACCACTGTGCACTGTACTATCGTAAGACTCCGCGGTTTAATTGGTTGTCGTCTTATACTAAACTACAGGTTTGTTCTCCTCCAATTTTGTTCTCGTCATACAAAATGATTATAGGCCCTAAAAACTAACGCATGTAACATAACGATAGCGCGATCTAAGTTTGTAACAGCTCCCTCTAGGGAACGTAACAGTAACTAAAGGTAGGTAAAATGAACAGGTATTATGAGAGTATCCTAACAAATTGGTAACAAAGTTCAAATCAACCTATCGCCGTCTGCTGCTGAACGAAGGTCTCCCCCAAGGCGTGCCAACCATTCTGGTCTTGGGCAATCTGCATCCATCTGCTGCCAGTCACCTTTTCCAAGTCTTCAGTTCATCGCGCCGTAGGGCGTCCTACACTGTTTGCCCAACTATTGGCAATAACGTTACATTTTTCTATTTTTCAAATTGGTTTTAATTGTTAAATGTAAAATAAAAGTTATTTGACGATAATAAAATATGACGTCAGTGATTGTTGTTATATATATGTGACTCCAGGAGGTACCGTTCTAATTGTTGATGAAGAGGAACTAAAGAGAAAGAGTTGTGATGAAGTGCGTACCTTGCTGATGGTCGTATTCACCGATGTAGCGCTTGGTCAAGAAACGCACGGTCAATGCTGAAAAGAAAAAATAATATGTTATCATTTAAATTCATTAGATTTTTGATACCTAAGTCTCTAACATGTATTTATTACGTTCAATATATGTTAAGTCAACCTACCGCAATTCACTGTTAGACATAGGCCTCTCCTGTTGAACGCAACAATATCTGTTTTTACAGATATCACAACATCTGAAGTCCTTTAAATCATATGATTTAAGGAGGAGATTGTTGATCTCCTGCAAAAAATACGAAAACTGGTGGAAAGGGATTCTGTCTCCCAAACACCGGTGTCTTTGGAGGAGAGAGTAAATATGGGGGTGGACATAATCCAAAAAGTGGCCACCAAATCCAAGAACCTTAAGAGTTCTTTCGTAAGGGCTCTTAAGGACTCCCCCTCTGCCATTGCTGGAGTCGTGGAAGACCTCATGGACGTCGACTCGACTTCAACTCGACTTCAGGCGGCTAGCGACCGCCTGACGGGGCAAGTATCTGAGCTCAGCGCTCAGTTCGCCCAATTTCAAGCATATCGTCCGACTGACTCAGACTGCTCCCTCGCCCAATGTCGGTACCATCTCTGATGCCCACTTGTGTCAAATTACTGACGCAGTGTGGCGTATGATGGAGTATCATATGAGTTCAAGTATGAGAAAATGTCCAGGGTTTCAAGTAACAGATCCTTTGATAGCAATAGAATTTGCAAAGATTTTTACTCAAACACACACATCAGCAATTTGTTGTAGAGATGAGTACATCACTATGTTCATATCGAAATGAAACGAGTCATGATGTCACGTTGTTCCAAAGCAGCGACATCTAGTGATTTATAAAATAATTATTACGTATAGAAAGTATATGTACGAGTTGTTGAAACTGTGGTTGTTACATAGTACTTGCTGCAATTAACAAATTCTTGGCAAGATATTACAACAGGTGGTTATAAATTCCTATACACCTTGAAGAACTTTGTAAACAGTCACTCTGCGAAATTGTTTATTAATAACATAAAATTTAACCTAACACACTATTAGTTTTGAAAACGCGTCCCGTTTATGAAAAGACTGAGCAATTTTTACACTAGATCTTACACTTGATTGGAAATTTTGATATAACTAATTCATTAATACCTTTCGAATTACTGTTCCCATTCTATATTAATAGCCAGGGATGTTTTACATAGAATTTTTATCGACCAAGAATAGTTTAATAGTCATTGAACAGTAAAAAGTAGATTTGTTGCAGCTTGAGTTTGCACTAAACAGAGAACACATTAAAAGCGTGACACTACAGCAGAGACCCTGACTGGATACTATATAGATACTACACAGGTAATGATTTTATTTATTTGATATATTGTGGCTGTAAATACGTTTTCTCTTATTTTATTTTTTTTTTCGTTATTCATACCTACGCAGACATACAATGTGTCTTGAAATACCAACCTCATTAGTATCACAAAATAAGAAGGTCTTAAATATTTCAAGTCTGATCGAGAAAAAACCATACGCTGATCCAACCAAACAAAAACTGTTAGTACATATTATTATCTCATTAACCTATCACCGCCCACTGTCGAACGAAACTCTCCCCCAAGAGCGCCAACTATCTCGGTCATGGGCACTTCGCATCCATCCGATACCAACCATTTTCGTCTAATTGCCTCATGCCAAAGAGATGGTTTTATTTATAAACGTACATATACAATATCACGGCTATTGCCTAAAGGGGTAGGCAGAAAAAATGAACCTATTACTAAGTCCAAATTCATCGATCGTTGCATGCATGCTCGTTAATTTCTGGTACTTTTTCATAACATTACCAATTTAGTCGGTAAACGTTCGTCGTGGACCCGTCTTCCGGCACTTCCACTCACATTTGCTCTATAAATTTCTGTCGTGAGTCTTCTATTATCCATACCCCCTAAGAGGCCAAACAAGTTTCATAATTTTTTGCTTTATTTAATTAGAACACATAATAAAGAATATTCCTGAAACTTCTTCGTGATTCAATCTTTGATAGAATTCCTAATCTGGCATCTTTAAAAGTCGTTCAAAACATTTACACGTGATCTATTATAGTTAGCTTCGTAATTCATCTGTTACGTATAAAGACAATCCCTCTAGTATAGATAAGTAGAGGAAGATATGTGTATTCGTGCACTGGGTTGATTGCTGATCTCTTACAGCTAAACTAGCCTGAGCCTAGTAAACGTCAGATTCATCCTGGGAATAATATCATAAGCAGAAATGAAGCTTACAACTAAACAAGTTTACACAATATTAAGCTGGAAGGATTTTAACATTTATAACTTGCGTGGAACTAAAATAATAGCACCATACCACTAGGTACCTTGAAAGGCACTTTTAACAACATGGGTTCTTTGGATTATAAGAGGACTATCGATGAATATACAGTATTACTTAATCAAACAAGAAAAATTACACTCCGACACAGAATTATTGGTACTGACTTAGCACTCGTTTTTTTTTTATATTGAACCTGCCAAAGTGACTCTAGATCATAGGCCCGTCAATATTTAAAAAACAAAGAAAATATGCGTTTTGTTTGTGAGTAGTGAGTGTGGTCTACGAAAAAAACAAAGCAATTTAATGTTACATTAAAGTCAGAGCGGATACTGAAGTGATTATCCTATTTATAAATTGATTTTTGACCGTGGCTACACCCGCGTACAATGCGATTATCCTTTTCGAGGACGATTAAAAGTAACTTATGTCTATATTGCCTTACCAAAGTATCTCCACCAAAATTTCATTACAATCTGTTAAGCAGTTTAGCCGTGAGAGCGTTACTTTCACATTTAAAATATTAGTAGGGATTATAAGATTTGGACCGTCAAGTAGGTGTTTACAGCGATATATATAGTTTGTAGAGTTCCACATACTATTTTTATCGTCCGAGAATAGTTTTATAGTTATGGAACCATGAAAATTGCCATGTTACAAGGTCAATACATCTTCCATTGCAGGTGTAGTGTAACTGAGCGTGTAATTCTAGTCGGTTCCAAGACACGGTCCTACCAAAAGCTCTTTGGGTGACGGCCTCAACGGGTTCCTACGCTCACACACTCACAGTTAGTCTTAAACAGTGGACAATATACGTTAACGATAGGTAAACAACACGAGGAGGAAGGAACCAAGTGTCAGTTTACATCGACTCGATCGTCACTGTGACGTGAAGGGTTTTGTTCAGGTGGGTATCTTGATGACAGGTTGAAAGTGAAATGAAACTTACATTCGTCCTTCTAGACCACTGGCTAGTTGGCTAGATCACCACAAAACATTGCTTAAAATTACATTTGACTGTAACAATATTGTGCACTTAAAATTTGGCAGAACGACAGCAACTCACAACTAAATGTCCTACTGTAATTTAATCGTCTCACAGATGACTGTTAATGGCGGTCGTGATCTTGAGTGTTGAATCTGCACGGTGATGCCAAGGTTCTCTCTCTTACGAGCAATTAGCGTTTGTCCATTATTCTTTTATGTAAAATAATACACAGATTATAAAATAGTATAGTGGTCGCAAATAATTATATCTACGCTTGCTACTCGATGTTTTGACAAGGTGGTATTGGCTGTGATTGCAGTCTGACCGCACTGATTTTTTCGTTATCTACAATAAAACAATAATTACCAGTATAATTTGAACTGTTATTTTATAGAGATTCCGTATTGCAAGTTTTAAATGTTAGGAACTTATTCTTACAAAATTTTATCATCTCATCAGTTCTAGTCATTCCGTCAGTTTGACATTTAGTGAACTTGTGAAGGCTCAAAGTTTTCCAAATACGTAAGTAATCAGGCAAAATGTTTAGGTTATTACAATGCCTGACATATAAAGTTTTCTATATTAATTGAGCAAAGGTTAAAATATAATGTATGTTTTATAAATATAATAAAATATAGTACTTTAATATAAAAAGTATCGTTTGACACTTTTGACAGATTAAAGAACAGATAGGTGTCAAAAAAATCGATTACAATCGATATCAAAATCACTTCTTTGTATTTACAAATCGATTTTTCTTTCAAAGATTTTCGTATAATATTTTAAAAGCCGATATATTTTAGGTTTTACTAGTAAATCGATATGAGTAATCTAGACAAAAGATTGGTAAAAACAATTTTGACACTTTGATCCTTGAGGACAGTTACCTAAAAAAACGTGTCTTTTGGCATCTGTAAGTGACGGTGATTGCGAATTCAAAAAAGAAATTGGAAGTTCATTAGGTTGAAAATTGCTTGCAACTATTTTGCAACACTAGTAGTTTTCAAATTTATGAGTTGGAACAATGTCCAATTTCTTTTTAAATATTTATGATCAGCATCACTTATAGACGCCAATAAATAGATATGATTATAGAAAATATTTTTAAGGGTGATAATTACTTGCAACTGTTTTTCTGTCATCTGCCTGGCAATTTTAACACCATGTATATTTTTTTTCATAAAATTAATCAGTCTCAAAAAGAATCTCTCCTAGAACCAAACAAGGGTATAAACTTATTATATTAAAAGAAATAACATAATAATAAAAAAAAAAAATATTTCGGACATTTGACACACAACGTCATCTAGTTTCAAACTAAGCAGAGCTTGTGCTATGATAACTAGACTGACTGATAGAAAACTTAAATACTTTTTCTTGTAAATACATACATATCATGCATACAAAACACTCAAACTTCGAAACAAATATTTGTAGATCGTACAAACATCCGACCCTGGATTGAACCCGAGACCTCAAGCACAGCAGTCGCATTCACTACCGCTGCGCCACCGAGGCAGTTAAATAAATCATAAGTAACTATGCAAACCTCAGTATGCGTTTTTTTTGAGTCTGGCAAACTGACTGTATTCTGTCTGGTGGAAAGCATGAATAGCATCCAAGACTTGTGATTTTTTTGCAAGTATACTTACGTTTGGTTCTTTATTCAGACTTGTGTGGCGTGTATTATAAATGTTTACTAAACAACGTCAAAATTAAAAATGACAACTTATGAATAAGTTTGATTTTTTTATAGATTTTAACGATATATTTATATACAAGTGAATTTGAAGAGTCACAACACTGCGGTATGGAACCAAACTACGTGTCTTTGAAAGGAAATGTAAAAAAAATATTTTTGTGCATGTTGGTTATTTTGCTTTGTTTAGAAGATTCATTTTTAGCTACAAAAACTTGGACATATTGTGATAAATAGAAATAATTTTACAAATAGATGATTTTATAGAAAAATTCATTAAGCGGAATTAATTATGGCTACAATCATAGTCGCGTCATACCGTACGTACCTCTCACATTAGACTGACTATAAATCTTGTACCAAATACATATCTGGGCCATTGATGCAGGGGTGACAGTTATCGTGGTAGCTGTGTAAGCCACGATGACTGTCATGCCTTTTACGTCCCCAAGCGGGGTGTGAAAAAGCATCTAACAAAGCCGCCATAGTGTGGGTCACCATACTGCATTGTCTGCATTTGTTATGAGTATGGTGACCACAACTCTTGGATTCTATTCATGCTTTCCATCAGGCAGAGTAAAGTAGCTTTGGCAGGCTCTTAATATTAAAAAAAAACGATTAGAAAATATCTGTTAATGACATTTTAACAATAATTATGGCATAAAGATGTGATCTACTATAATGTAAGTTGTTGCTCATGCGAATTTATACACAACAAAATGTTTCCTGCAAACATTAAGCGCATATAAAATACGGATATTGCAGTTTTAGAACAAGTATGTAATCGTGACGAATGTAATGCGGCCATGTGTTTGTTATTTCAACTGCTTATAAGCTCTCTCCTAAATCTATTAGCGTACATTTAGAAAATAAACATCTCTCGAAGAAACATACATATATTTCTTAAGCTTTTTAATGATCACTTTCTTAAATACATTTTAGTAAGTAGTCTTTTTCGCAGCGTTAGCAAGCCCTCCATAAAGAGGTCCGATGACCTGGAGAAGGTCGCGGGAAACCGCTGAGTGCGGACGACACGGGACCGGCTGTTGTGGTGAACCTTGGTATGGGGCCTATATACAGCAGCGGACGTCTTTTGGCTGAGACGATGAGGATGATGAAGTAGTCTTTAATAATTTCCTGACTAGTCTTGAATTAATTTCAGTGGCCATTGCAGCGTCAATGTTCAAGACTGTTATGACGTGAAAATTGGTGAATTTCGACATTAACTATGGCTAAATACTGCGTTACGTCTGAGATCTCGTGAGCCGTTGCTTTCTTTTTCGTGTTTCTGATAACTTCAAGTTGGATTCAAATTACTCACTCATTAGATTTGCCAGAAAAGCACACGGATGCACATGGCTCGTTTTTAAATTATTTATTTTGAAAACTTTAAATATAATAAAATTTAATTGTTAAGAAACTCTTGCCGTTATATTGATGTAACTCCAAAGTCTCTGCTAGCATTAGACGAAGGGGTAAATTAAATTAACTGCAAACATTTACGACGCCATGTAAAACGATCCGAATAATGACGACGTGCAATGTCGCAATGGCGTGGCTTGTTTTCCGTCAGCATACACATCTGTTTGTCATCACTGAACGTCTACACATTGTTCAAGCACGCGCTCAAGGCGTCTCCTAAAATAAATCTGACAGTAGAGTTTAAGATTGTTTGCAACTAAAAGGTAAATCTTGCCGAGATGAAATGTTTCTAATGTACCTAATTTCCAAATTAGGTAAGGTCTACTTAGTTGATTTAGCAGTCAGCATATACGACTGCCAATTAAGTATTTCGTGTTCGATTCAGGGGTCGGTTAAATTATTAATAATAGCCCAGAATATGGAAGTCTCTGGAAGCACGTTAAGCCATCGGTTCCTGTTGTAATGTACATGTATGGCAGTCGTTATTGAGAAATCAGTGTCCTCAAATATACCAACATTTTGTTTTATTTTAACGAGTGGAAAGCTCCACAGGCCGTCACCCAAACGGGCTTTTTCGGCGGGGTGATGTGTCGAAATCGGACCGACTAAAATCAAACGGTGTGCCACTCTGCGCCTAAGAGAAAAAAGATCCAAGAACAGGGCGAATAGGGATACTCTCAGAGTGGCATGAGGCGCTGGTAAGCGTATCCTCGCTGCCCGGTTCACCGACTGCGAATTGGGTCCGAGTGGAAATCGTCCACCCGGGCCTTCTCGGCCGCCGTCTTCTCGCGAAGACGTCATTTCGCAGAAGGAGACGACCACGGGAAAACAGCTGTCGCCACCCGTTAGGAGCGTATGACGGGCGGTAAAGTATACTAGCAACTAGTTCAACATTCGAATTCAGTTCGCCCTCAGGGTTGCGGAGGTCTGATGCCAGTCGCTCCGTGGAAAAATTGATATTTAGGTAAAACTGGTTTAACTACTAGTCGACTAGCCTAGGAATAATAAAGGCTTTGAAAGATGAATTAGGGAGGGAGAATTGTTCCTCCAGCACCCTCACTTATTGGATAATAAGTGACAAAGGCATTGCTTGATACTGATATTCTGATGTTTACGGGCATGTCCCTCCATGTGTGCCAAAAAATTGCGCTTCTGTGGTCAAACTCACGCTTATTCGTACATACACTCGTGCTTATAACCCAAGGGATAGACACATACATGTTAAACGTCTTCATTTTGACAAATATAATTTTAATCTCATACTAACAGTATTTACAATTAGATACACGTAATAGCGTGAAAGTTCGGTAGTACGAGTTAAATAAGTATTTAATATTCAAAACATTGTGCACTTCAAAAAATAGGATCTTTATTTTTCTATATTAAGAGCCTGCCATAGTGACTCTACTCTGCTTGATGGAAAGCATAAATAGAATCCAAGAGTTGTGGTTACCACACTCATTGCAAATGCAGACAATGCAGTATGGTGCCCCACACTATGGTGGCCTTGTGAGATGCTTTTTCACACCCCGCTTGGGGACGTAAAAGGCATAACAGACACCGTGACAGTGTAAGGCTTACACAGTTACCACGATAACTGTCACCCCTGCATCGATGGGCCTCCGGTATCACATTCACCAACGAAACACGACAACACGGATGCTGGCGCTTTAGGTTGGTCTTCTGTGGGAGAGTAGTCCTACCCCGGTCGAGCCGGCCCGCTCGTCCTGAAATCAGGGTGGCTCTACTACCTAGCAAAAGGTATACAAAGAGTAAACAAAATTACCCTAAATTTTGTTGATTACTCACTCTCTAACCATAAAATTACAAAGTGCCCCTAGCAGATAACCTACTGTTATACTTTGAACTTGATGTATACGTTGGTAAGCTGAAATGTGCCAAAGTAAAGTAAACTCCAACACATCGCTATTTTGCTCCTGAAGAACACAGTAAGTTTGTAATTCTTTATAATTCATATATATTTATAACATTTCTTACCCAACACCAAATTCTACTCCAATACTAAGGGTGGACTGATAGGGAATGCCTTAGGTATTAAGTCAAATTTGTATGAACTAAAAAATATAGCCAGGTATACTGGGATGGTTGGGCCTCCTTGGGGAGACCTTTGTTCAGCAGTGGACGGCGATAGGTTGATTTGAGATAGGTATTTCAGTAGAAATAGTCAAGTAAATGCAGATAGGTACAGTAAATCACAGATGGAAGTTGTTCCCTTTGTATAGAAACAAAATTCCATTGAAACATAATAAGTAAAAACCATAAATCTAGAAACACTGCAACTGTTGTTCTACTGTCAAGAAATCAAATCGTAGTGAAATTAACATTAGATGTTGATTTCTAAAATGAAAACAATGACTTGGCAATCGTATACAGTAAAATGTGCCCACTATTAGCGGTTTGAGCACTTTATCTATATCATATGTTTACGCATAAATTTGGTCCGCTAGCACTATGTTCCATAAGGTCAATTTAAAATAGTAGATTATTTTTATACGCTAATGCTACCAAGCAACGGCCAAATCAACCCATTCAATATTAAAGAACACGTCCAATATTCATCTGGACATTGTAAAATATAATTTCGCTATTCAGGGAATAATATAACCCACAGCGACGGTGATCAAACGTGACTTGCGATTTAATATGTACATTTTACGTATTTGTGACAAATAATTGCGACTATTGCCACTGCTAATCTAGCATTAATGCCAGGATACTTATAACTTCACGCATCTTATCCGCTACCGTTTGATGCCAAACTAGATACAATACGTAGATAGTGTGGAAATAGTAATGTCGATAAACATACTTAGGTGTATATGCATTTGTAAATACATGCATATATACGAGTATATATATATATATAAAAATAAATGTTTGTCTGTCTGTGTATCTGAATGTCCTTAATAGAATCGTAAACATGCATTTGGTCATGTGATTATCTTCAGCAAAAGTTGCTGTATATGAACGCACAAAGTTGGTATGATTTTTTTTTCATGTCTTGCCTTCAAATTTATTTTAGTTGGTGGTGTAGTAATGCGCGCAAGATACAGCTGGTTATGGATGAAATTACACGTAGACACACCACTAATGATCGACTCATCACACGACTACGACCGGACTCGAATCGATACCATGGCCTGTGGTTCATCAGTGCGCTAACCATTAGACTTACAGGCCTCACATAGAATTCCAACTTGACTACACACAACTTAGATAGATTTTGTGCCTTTGAGATGTGTCAGGATATTATCATATTGAAATTAATGTCTAATGGCATCACATCACGTAATAGAGTAACACTATTTCAAACTAAACGTATTAAACATGTGTTACTATGAGAATATTCTTTTGTTCTAGAGGTTTGAATCTCTTGTAGTTTGATTCACTTGATGAAAAGTAAAGAATTAACTGTTTGACATCAGTTTTTTACAAGGCCGTGACATCACTCAAGTTATTTGTCCCTAAGCATTCGATGAACATAATAAGATAACATTCAATCAATCAACCTATCGCCGTCCACTGTTGAATGAAGGTCTCCCCCATGGAACGTCAACTATCCCGGCCTTGGGCAATTCGCATCCATCCGCTGCTAACCACCTTCTTCAAGTCGTCGGTCCATCGCGCCGCTGGGCGCCCTACACTACGTTTAAATAAACACAAATCAGTTGTGACGTATCTCGAAATATAACATGAAATATATAATCTAAAATAAATTTGCAACTTTTCATCTTTAAATAGACACATGTGAAGCACCGAATGGAACTAATATTATTGATCGGACACATAAATACAATGTTAAAGTAATCATATTGACACATTTATGGTTTCATAGACGATTATAAGAATAAACAGACGCGCATCTTGTACCTACACAAACTTGTGTCCGAAAACATTTCTGCCATAATACGAACATTATTTGCAATGTCTGACACGATACGATTTTTTGGTTATAACGGTGAAGTAAACCTGCCTTCTATGGAGATGTCCAGCAGTGGACTGTTAAAGGATGTTGATGAAGATGACGCTGAAAAATATCACACCTGTTTTCTATTGATTTGATTTGACTTGCACACTTGACTGACAAACTACAGTATTAAATAAAATTCTTATACTACGTTCTAAAACGGCCAATTTAATGCCATCAGTTAGACCTTTCTGTTGAACATTGAGTTTTAACACACTAGAAGTACTAGCAAAAGTTAAAAAATATCTTGGAACCTTCAACGAAATTAATCAGAAGTTGTAGGTGTTGGTAACATAAGAAACCCACTTTCCTTCTTAGCAAACAGGAGACAAAACCACTACACGATACAAAACATTATGGCTCCTAAGTCCAGGAGTGTGTATAATTATAAGACGATAAAGGAAATCAGTTGTCGGTTTAACTAGTCATAATATACGTATGCATTAAGCCCGCCTTTGTTCGAACCATTTCACGCAAATCTATAAATAAATAAAGCTTTCAAATAACTCATCGGCTGCTCACGAAGGTCTGGTTTTGGCAATATTTGCCAAACACACGCCAAATACACAAATGCCATCGCAATAGCGGAATGCATATTAACCTGTCGATCAACTAAATGCATTTGCCTATTTTAATATTGTTATAAGATAAAATTACATTTGAAATACAAAAGAATAATAATAAACGAGAAATGAATTAATTTATTTGGCATTCATTTAATGTGAGTCAAATCGCGAATGAGTTGGGATGTCATATGTTTTTTTAATCTACAATACCTGATTCGCTGCAGTGCCCCTTGTCACTCATTTTCAAACCATCCTAAGATAAAAATACAAATAAAATGTGCGAAGTTTTAACAAATATAAAAATAATCGCAAGCTGAAGCTACAATACAAATTAATAGTAAGTTTCCTGCGGTCCCGATTCAAGGAACGATATTTGATGGAAAATTGTAATTTTTCCTATTAAATATTACTCGTATACTCGTTGCTATGCGAAACATTCGTAATACGAGTATATCTTGGTAGTGATGAAAGCGATTTTTTTTACCTTTTTCATTGTATTTGGAAGTGCTATTGGTGTGCCACATACCTACATTTCAACACAAATATACTCAGAAAAAATAGTCCAATACTTTTCCTCTTCAATTGTTTTATTTGTGTGATAGTTATTAACAAGGTTAAGGCATATTTTGTTCAATCATTGCTTTTAAGACACCTTTATTATCAATGCCAATGCTATTGTAAATTACAATAAAACTGACCACACACGAGTATAAATTATAAATTAAAACTAATGCTG
This sequence comes from Hypercompe scribonia, assembly GCA_949316085.1. Lineage (NCBI taxonomy): Eukaryota > Metazoa > Arthropoda > Insecta > Lepidoptera > Erebidae > Hypercompe > Hypercompe scribonia. Next base: position 25,687,728 of record OX438968.1, on the reverse strand, counting down.
ACTCAAGTGCTCGTTGAAAAAACAGAAAACTGTAGGCTAGACAGTAAACTATAAGGAATGCGTGTGCCTTGCGTTCCGTAACATTTTTCATCTGGAACTCAAAATTACTATAGTTTTTTTATACACAAAAAAAAACAGTTTGTAAGTTAAATACGCGTTTCGAATTAAATTGCTTTTCTTACGATTTGCCAAAAACAAATATTAATACACTTGTTACTTTTTGCCTTGTACAACTAGTTTATGTATCAAATTATCGCGTGCGGTATTTCGGACCGACACGAATTTCAAACCTTGCCGAAAAACCGACATCAAAATCAACAACCCGCTTATAACCATTAGTTGCTGATGTCTAAGGATGGCCGTTATCAGTCACGCGTTAGCTCACATCACATCAACGGCGTTAACAACCCAAGGAGATTTTGGCCTACTATAACATGCTGGTCAGACGAGTTGGTATATGAGGGGTTTTAAATTTTTCCTTCACTTTTCAGAGCCTAAGTATTTTGCTCTCTTAGTCAGCTCTTACCACACCCATATAATAAATAGAGGTGAGACATCTACATACTCGTAATCTGTCACCACACGGACTCCTCAGTTCGTTAGCATCCTATTCTGTAAAAAGGGTACAAAACTCTGGACCTGTCGTCATGAAATAAACATATCCTCGAGGTATACTTAAATTAAAGAACAATATATACTAATAGAGCATAGCCATTGTTGCAAGTAAATTTCGCTATAACACAGTAGTATCAACAAAACATGTTGCATTTATGTACGTGGGACACCGAAATTCACGAGCATCAGGCTAACTCTGCATTCCTTCAACATATAACTCATCCATTGCCATAGAATGCGTAATAGATAAAATATAAATTTAGTACATTACTCTTCTCGCCCACTGACACAGACCACCGATAAACATGTATATATATAAATAAAGTATTATACGAAATATCGTAAAATTCAATTTTCTTAGCCAGATCAAGTCCAGATAAATAAATGAGTGTATGTGTTCTTTTATACATTTATTATCTTCTTTTTTTTAAATTAACCCAACGAATAATAAAAAAAGTAGTGTTGCATCGATACAGGGGTGACAGTTATCGTGGTAAGTGTGTGACCCTTATACTTTTTTTTTCTCTATACCGAAATCTCGGACTCTCTTATGTCGGACTCGAGCCGGCCAAACACCGCACGCCGTCTCAGGTACGGTAGGCGGGGAACCAGGTGTACCCTAGAAAGGAAATCCCTGAACCCCGACGTACCCCGGACCATCCATCTACGGCTTGCAGATGACCCCTTTTCTGCCCTAAAGGAGCGTGTGCTCCCTAGCACGTCCCGCTGCCATCCTGGCCTGCTTCTGCTAGGGTGACGGATGGCCTCACCTGTCACCCCCAGACTTGCGCTTACGGAGCACGGAGATCGTTCTGCGATCTCCGGCGTCCGAGCCGTCTGTTGTACAGGACCCGTTCCCGAGCCTGGCGGACCGGGTGAGTTCTAAACCTCTCCCGGTCCCGTTCCGACATCTCCTTTGCAAGCATAACTTGCTCGCAAAAGGTGACGGCGGAGTACCATGCGCTCTCGCTCTGCAACATGGCCGCGATCATGCTACCGAGCGAGAGAGTTTCCACTCCGATGACCGCCATAAAGGGTGACCCTTACACAGCCACGATGACTGTCATACCTTTTACGTGCTCGAGCGGTGCGTGAAAAATATCTCACTAGGCCTATGGTGGGCTATGATGTGGGTCACCATATGCATTGTCAGCATTTGCAACGAGTATGGCGATAACAACTCTTGGATTCATGCTTTCCATCAGGCAGAGTAGAGTCACTATAGCAGGCGCTTCAAATACAAAATAAATAAATGAGTACGACAATTTGTACTGTCTGGCTATAATATGTTTCTAGTTAGTATTACACAAATAGGTTTATCAGCAGTCTCGCTCAAATAAGACAAGATTTAGTTAGTTTCTATTTTTATCTGTTTCTAGTTTTATCTGTCTCAAGTTATTATTTATTTTGTACGAATAAATTATTATTTGATAGGTGTGTAAAACTTCGATTTCGCCGTCACTATCGTTTTCAATAATAATCTGTATTGTACAGCAATAGTGCACTGCTTATTAGAGAGAAAGCGTAAGAGATTTTTATTTGTATATCTTATATCTTATTCATACGAATTACAGGACGACTATCCGTCAATAAAAATGGGAAGATTAACTTTTATCATATAAAACTAAGAAGTAACGATATATTGCTTATTTCTTCACTTTATGCGGTTAGTCTCGGCTTTCATATGGATGAAAGTTTTTGAGACAGTCTCTTAATACTCTTATTGGAGTATCTGGACATTATCAATCCGTAATGTTATTGACAGCTCGTCGACGTTGGCCTTAATCTTTTACTAAAATAAAGCTCACTTGTGACTCATAATGTTTCAGTCTGTGATGTCTTCGCAAAGGTATTTTCTTACTTTATGGGCTTTGACCGCAGTAGTCTAAGTACGAGCGTATATTATTAATAAATTTGACATGTTACTACTATTGCGAATATTGTCTATTTAATGTCTATGATATGAATATTGTCTATGTTTATTGTTCCTACTATTGCGAATAATTTGTCCTCCATTGTACCACCTGCATAATGTTATCGTTTGTACAATGTTTATTATGTGATAATTGTGTTTATATGACTTCTAAGCACCTTTCAATGCCACAATATTCACAGCCGCGTGCCCTGTCATCTAGGTATTCGCCAAAACTCATAACCGCTAAAACATCAATATATACAAAAAATTGCAATCGCTTAGTATATAATCTTACATCTAAGAAAATAATGTTGACGTTTTTATGTCTTAAATGATTTACTGACGTTGAGATTATAAAACTAAACCTTGGGCAAAAACTTACGCGGTGTGCCATCACGAGGTCTCATTGACAGATCGTCATTTTTAAACATGGTAATAATTTTCAGCCTATCCTAAGGTCATCTAGAAACCTTCCGGACCTCCACGTGTCCTCCAAAAAGTATATATTTATCTATGTTCCGTCTAAAATTAAGTATTTTATTTCAAGATATTCTATTTAAAATGATATAAACATCACGCTTCATAAACTAGCGTCGACATATCAAAGATAAGCTTACCTTACTTTAAAATTTCTGTTTAAACTATTCAAAAGTGAACATTTTTCGTATGAAAATCATCTTAAATTGCCAACTCAGTCGTCGTGCCGTTTCATGTGCAAACCCACGCTCACTTTATTATGATATAAAACGAGTTTTTAACTTTTCTCCGACTTAACGACGACAGACAGTCATTTGTGTGTCAATCTAAAAACAAAATTATTAATAGCACAGGAAGATTATGGGTTAAAAATACAATAATACCTAAGAATTTTAGAGGTGGTCCCGCACTGTGTTTCTATGTGTGGATGATGTGTTAGGTATATTTTCATACATTTTTAAAATATTTGTATTTCTCATCATCAATGAATTTGAATCATCTCTCTGCCCCACCGAAAGATTGACTGGAAGAAAACGCCTATGGAATTAAATCTTTCGTACGCAATGTATTTAAACGACGAAATACGGTATGTCTATTATGTGACAGTATATACAGTACGTTTAGAAAGTTTAATAAAGTTTTAGAAAGTTTAATATTTGATCTTTTTATCATAACCTATTCTACTCTATTGGACGTAGCATTCAATTTTCTCCTAATCCACTAAACTGGCAAGTCAAAATTTGATAGAAATCTTAATTTGCACGATTTTATCTAACATATACTCACATTCTTTTAAAAGACAAGGGCCGCACTAGGAAAGAATCCTGTGTCGCGGAGGACATGACAAACACATACAAGAAACGGACACGTAGAACATCCAGACATCCAGACATCTCAGAACAACAATTTGTGGATCACACAAAGTGTTGTCTCATGTTGGGTTTGAACCCACAACACTCAGCACAGTAGAATACTGCGTGGTGACCGCTTAAACCACTAGGCCAACCGTGCAGTCGAATATGTAAGAAACATAAATAATCTGCCACCTTTACTTACCCTAACTAATTAACTACAATCGAAACCACTAGGGTTTCAAGTTGAAATTGGCAAGTGATTCTATTTGTGATGTAAGCAAACATTAAGAAAGATTGTTTGGATATTTCACTGTTAGGAGATTAAGTAAGTATTCGATGGCAATCCTTCATTTGGAAATTAGATACATGAAAAAGAAACACGGAACGAAGCGGTGGGTTAGAGTTAGACAGTGATAACGTCGAAATAAAGTATTTTCATCTGCATTTGACAGTTTGCCCGCAAGTTTAAATATATTTGGAGATACTCTAGAGAATTATTTATAATATGGGAGCGTAAAGAAAGATGGAATATTAATTCGATAAAAGCTTAAACGCCAGATCAAGTAGCCGATCCATAACCATTGACCTATTTGCTGCCACAATGTTGTGAATTAACCGCTTCGGTTTTGAAACAATACTATTTTTATATTTGTACGCATGTCTGACGTGAAGTGAAGCAAACAACGCGTCAGACAAACTGTAAATGGTACTTCTTCAGGCCTTTATTAAACGCGTGAACCAGTATATACAAGCTGAAGCATTTATCACTGTAGGGTGGAAGAGATGGGATGTTATAAATATTGAACTTAGCGCTTGCAACAGCTTGAAAATATCGAAAACTAATTTACGCAAATATGGACATGGAAAATTGATTATTGTAGTTTGAATCAATACTTAGCGTTAAAGCAGAAAAGTGCTGCAATTCAATTAGCATTTAGCATAGTATAAGAAACATTAAATCAACCTGCTTTGGAGAACTTTTATTAGCTACTTGTATTAGCTTGGGCTAGTGTTAAAAATAAGCCTCTCCCAACATTTGACATAGCTACACTCTTCGAATCTACCCTTCGTATCTTCTTTTTTAATAAACTGCATAATATATACTAAGTCGCGGGCACTTCACAGACATTCAAGTGCCAGCATCCATGTTGTCATGTTTCGTTGGTGAGTGTGAGACCGGAGGCTCATTGATGAAGCTTACACAGTTACCATGATAACTGTGTAAGCTTTACACTGTCACGATGACTGTCATGCTTTTTACGTCCCAAGCGGGGTGTGGAAAAGCATCTCACTAGGACGCCATAGTGTGTGTCACCATACTGCATTGTCTGCATTTGCAATGAGTATGGTGACCACAACTCTTAGATTCTATTCATGCTTACCATCAGGCAGAGTAGAGTCACTTTGGCAGGCTCTTAATATATAAAAAATGGACACAAACAACATCCAGATTCAGTTGTTTCAAGTGGGAATTGAGTCCAAACCACCAAGCACATTAGCAATCGATGAAATAACTGTTTGAACTGCTATGCTATTCATACAGTTAATCTTGCACAAGTCATCAGTTCGTTAGTCTACAGTCTACATCTATCAATAGGCTAAATGACACCTTAGTCAAATTAGTTACTTTTTATCATCTGTCAAAACGATAATTTCGAATGAAAAATGTACTAAATACAAAATTGTGACGTCACTGTTTTAGACTACTCAATTGAACAATATATTTCACTGTATATTTGTATTTGCCGAGATGTTTCGCGATATTAGATTTAATGAAGTGGACATTGGTATTTATTTACGATACAGTCATCTACCCAATTGCTGACTGCTTGCAAATACAGACGATCGTGCACTCGACTCCCACCCAGACGTTTTGAGTACTATCATTTGCTCCTTTTGTGTGTAATTTGTCTATTAATATGATTGTAATTTATGATGTCTATCAACAGTCAAATTACCATGAAACAGGTACTGCTGAGTTTGGAATCAGACTGCCACTTGAGTGAGAAGCGTAAAGTTTCCTTATACAAATTATAAATCCAATCATGGAATACCAAAATTTTATATCTTGATACAGTAACATATATTTAAAGAAGTCAGTGTATTTTCAGTGAATCAAAGGCACTTACAGTGACGGCAAATTAAGTGCGTTGTAACGAATGAGTACAATTCTTATTTAAGACGTTCAATGGTTACTACACGTGCTAATTACAGGCATGACGCCAAAATACCTCACTCTCGCGGAGAATATTTGAAGCATTTAGTGCCCTTCGTTTCGTCATATCCACTTTCGCAAATCTGTTCATTAGTGACTAAGGCCGCCCATGAACAATATACAAGATTAACAGATATGTTGCAAGACTTAGAAATCATACATCTCTAAATTTGTACTGGATGTGAATTGTACCTACAAAAGCAGGCCTAGCAGTCAGCATAACCAGTAGATCAACGAATCCGTGATGTTTCAAACACACAATGATCATTAGCACCTTGGTATTTGTGATATGGACTGATAGAACGTTCAGTTACGCTTGCTACTGTCTTCCAAGTACCACGTATGCATTTATCTTAAGTATCTCCTAAACATAGTTGCGCTCTCGTGCTCTCAAAAGCGTAAGTACCCTAATTTTGATGATTGGCTGTCTATAGGTATATTTTTTTTGTTTTTTTATGTGTTTTGTTTTCTTTTTTTTGTTTTTTTTTTATTATGTGTACAATGTCGTACAGTATCCGTCCCGTTCACGTCACGGTTCACGTAACGCCGGCTTACGTGTCATTAAGTAGGCTCACGGCTAATTAGGCCCTGTTAATTTGTCACGCTCATAATAACTGCCATATTTTCGTCGACACATTTTGTATATTACTTATATGCGATAATATTTCAACACCTCGGCTTTCTATAGTAACCAATAATATTTTGATTCAAAGCTAATACAATAAGGTTGATGAATTTTTTCATTTGGCGGTTTTATTAAATGCAATACTCTTTGGAACTATCAGTCACATTTGAATCATTCTATTTATAGAAATAGTGTATTAATTGAGAAACTTTTCTCTCTTACTCAGAACAAAAGAGGAAATTTAGTACACAATTATTTTTCTTAGTCGACTGCCTCGTTGGTCTAGCGATAATATATTCGACTGCCTCTACTTCTTTTACTCGGTTCAGAAACTTCTACATTGAATGAAGGTTATTTTACTTTAAATAGTATAGTGTTCATGTATTTCTAGCAAACATTCTTTAAGAAAACTTATAGGAGTTAACTTTTTCTTAGAGACAGTTCTCGTAGTGAAATAGGTAGCACTCATTTCACACTTACATGACAAGAAACTTATTTCAGGACTAAAATAGCTTAAACACATAAATAGCAATTGTAGCATAGACCCACGTTAACATATCACGCCTCTGTGGGTCAAGAAATTGGAGCGTCGACACGTACGTCGACGGTGTATACCGATGCACAATGTGGTCTAATTACGCCCATGTAATTACTGTGACAAATTGAGATGTACCTACTCCATTTCCGTTACAAATTATAGGATGGTCATTATCGTGTCGACGTACGTCTATGTTTGGAATTATAAACGTGTTGTAGTAAGGCAATGGGTTATTACAAGTGTTATATTAAAATAAAAAAATAAACGCACACAAAATAGAAATACTGACTTTTGCTTCCTTTTTTTTTTTTTTGTTTTTTTTGGTTTTTTTTTTTTTTTTTTTAAGTATAAGATTTTCTTGGACAGTTTTGTAAAGCCTTAAAGTTACCTCTACGAGTACTAGTGGTTTAATTGCCACCCAGTAAAAACAAAAGCGTGATAAGTACATTCGTTTATTATGTGTCTGAGTGTACCTTTTGTGCGTTCAAAGTATTATTTAATTGAAATCAGTTTGACAGCTGTCAGATTACCATAGTACACTCATACACGATTTGCTTGGTTGAGGATCTGACGGCCTTGTGTGTATCATTACTACAGTGTGACTGCCAGTTGCCCATCAGAAGTAGATAACTAATTCACTAAACAAAATCAAAGTGATGATGTTGATGTGATTTTAATCATACAATTTATACTCATAGTTAATCATCGCTACATATATTTTGTATACATTTGTATAGGTAGTAGAGCCACGCTGATTTCAGCATGACGGGTCTGCTCGACCGGGGCAATACTACACTCCCACAGAAGACCAACCTACAGCGCCAGCATCCGTGTTGTCGTGTTTCGTTGGTGAGTATGAGACCAGGGGCCTATTGATCCAGGGGTGACAGTTATCGTGCTAACTATGTAAGCCTTACACTGTCACGATGACTGTCATGCTTTTTACGTCCCCAAGCGGGGTGTGAAAAAGTATCTCACAAGGCCACCATTGTGTGGGTCACCATACTGCGTTGTCAGCATTTGCAACGAGTATGGTGACCACAACTCTGGGATTCTATTCATGCTTTCCATCAGGCAGAACAGAGTCACTTTGGCAGGCTCTTAAGATAGAAAAAAAAATATGCACGTATAACTCTCTGTAATAGAAGTCATTATACCGTTGTTACTATTTTTAATACTCTTAAAAATATCCTGTGCCATCAGAAAATTGTATCCATAATAACATATGTAAGTACAGTATATGACTGCACGGATGGCAAAGTGGTTCAAGCGGTCACCTCGCCGCTTCCTACTGAGTGTTGAGGTTTCAAACCCCACATGGGACGACACTTTATGTAATCTACAAACTGTTGTTCTGTGTCTGAATGTTCTTTGTGTCCGTTTAATGTATTTTTGTAAAGTTCTCCGTGACACAGGATTTATTCCTAGTGAGGGAGTTGACTTTTTTTTAAAAAAAGTAAGCATCTATGTAGTAAGAAAACAACAGTTGATGCAGGAGCAACCTCAAGTTAGTAGGTACGCAGACCACGACATGCTCAAACCACACATCACTTATAGTTTAAAGCCTAACTTCTTAAAGTTTAAGAATTCGAGCGAAAACTTCTGCTTTATGAGAAAGAGAGAGACGGATTCAAATATTACGACAATCTGGTAATGAGCCAAATGTAAATTATTTTGCAAGTCGTGACAATCCTTGTCAACTGGTACTTGCGATGTTTACACTTATCTGTCTCTTTTGGTTTAATACAAATGTCTGTTTATAAAAACCCTTAATTTTCGTAAATAAAATGTCTCAACTGAAATAAACCAAATAAATATCTTCGTAATACGTTTGTGTGGTGACGGATTAAGAATACGGAGTGCCACCACTACGTTACTCATTTCGTGGGTGTCGCAAACAACGACTGCTAAGGGAGCAAACGTAGGACCACAGTATTGAAAAGAGAACTTGAAACAACCCCTTTTTTTGACGTGTGGAAACGTGAGATACGAGGGTCAGCTGTTATTACGACATCCGGACCGCTCCTAGTGCCTGCCTGCTAGTGCAGGCACCCTCTTCGGGTAAATTCTCTATTTAGGCAAAGTACCGCACACGTGGACGTCGTCTCGTCGCGGCTAGCCACTGTAGCAGATGCAGGGTAAAATCCGTCCCATTCACCCGTGGTCACACTCGAGGCGGCAGGAGGCGTTCGTAAGCGCTCCTGCCCCGCTAGGTTAGCCAGCGGCGAACTGGGTTCGTTCTCTCGGCCTACTTCGCCGCCTCTTTCTGCCAAATTACGTCTTAGGAGAAGGTTGCAACCGCGGTAAAACGGCTGGCGCTAGCGGCCCTGTTGCGTATGACGGCCGATAATGAGAGATCTCCTCCAATAACTGCAGTGAGGACCCCACACAGCGCAGCCCAGGTGGAACAAACCACCACCGAGTGCTAAGTCGAGTCCTCACTGCAGTCACAGTGGTAAGAGGCGGCACCCAATTCCCTCCTGGCGACCGAGTGCAGATACTACTGCGTGTCCAGAAAGGATCTGCGGCAGTCGGAAGCAAAGGGTCTCGTGCTGCCAATCTGCCGACTTGACAATAAGTAGCTGGCGAGACTCCACGGCGGCAATTCCAGCACGTGGAGCCTTCAACCGGGCCGATCAACGAGCCATCGTCAACAAGCGGTCTCATACCACTCTTGTATCTCTTCGGGCGGAGACCGTATGCCACTACCCGCCCGGAAGGCCACTGTCCGCCGATAAACTACAGCGAGCACTTCCGCCTTCAAATCCCATGGAGGAGTACCGACCAAAGCGCACGCTGCCTCTGTCGACAAACTTAAAACAAACACTGTACCAACGCGTCCGGCCTGCATGGTATAGTAGGTCAGTATCTGCCAGTTCATCAACAGCCTTTTACAGTCCACTACTAGACATAGGCCTCTCCTTAGTAAGGAGGTTTTGGCCTAATATACCACGCTGGCCAGACGGGTTGGGATAGGGTTCGTTTCAAGTTTTCCTTCTCTTCGTAACGATGTTGTCTTGCATACTTTGTTCCCTTAGACGCCTTTTACGACACCCACGGAATGGATACGGGTGGTAACACTATGTATTCTTAATCCATTAAAACACGGACACCGGACAGTGGACTGTTAAAGATTGTTAATATTGATTATCTTCATGTGGAAATGTAATTTATCTAAAAGTTATATGTGTTAAACTAACATTATATTTATTGCCCGTCACGTCGTTAACGTTACCATATATCATAGAATACGATATTCTAAATCTATTTTAATTACAACTGGCCACAAATTAAATTTTCTTTTTAAAATTATTGAACTGGGACATTTAGTCCATGGGTGTAATGGTTAGTGATGCTGACTATGAAGCCAAAAGGTTAGAGATTCGATTTGCCTACAAGACCAATAACTGTAAACAGGGTTAAAGAAAATAATTAGTGCTATGATAACCGTCTAAAATGGACATACAATATAATAAAACCATTTGACTTCCTCGGGGGCGTATGGGCGATTCCCGGTTCGAACCAAATACGCGATGATACATACAAAAAAAAAGTATTTATGTATTTATATCAGTTGTCTAATAGCCATAGTACAAGCTCTGCTTAGTTTAGGACTAGATGGCGTAGTGTGTCGGATACCCGAAATATTTTTATTTATTATTCTTGAAATGTGACTACTTGATCAGTCAAAACACAAAATCTATTGTGCTCCTACGCCTCAAATAATAAATTGAATCCACCATTTCATAGATTTGTTAGTGGCGTTAGTATCGGTGGAATCAAATAATATTTACCCAAAGATATACTTGAAATACGTTCGCTTTGCAGTGAAATCGCTTCGCAATAATAATCACATACAGTTTATTTACAGGAACTAACACAGTGGTTGCTGTGTGTTATTCCGTGAACCTTCGCAAAAGCATAACATTGTAAATACCTAATCATATTCAATAACATGATTGTATTTCCCTCTCTTGCTTATTACGATGTGATTTGATTGCAATTTCCTTGTCTGTAGAGTTAATTACGTCTAACAATAAACCAATACACCTATTAAGGTGTCCCAGGCTACGTCGGCAAATGTTTTCTCATTGACCTTAAAAACTAAATTTACAGATATTATCGTATAACGGTAACCCGGACCGACTAGAAATCAAATTGTTAAGATAATGTTTGTATGAAAATTGTTGAGGATATTTTTTATTCATCAAATAAACGCTATTTTACCTGTATCATATACGTGTTTATTTAATATTTACTTTTTGAAATAAGCCTTGGATAACATAATTACTTTCTCTATTGTGTCATGAATGGATCTCGGTCATAACCTATTTCTTAACTGGTTGAAAAGTGTAATAGCATATTAGACAATGGTGTATGGCGGACTCCTTAGAGAAATATACGAACAAGGTCTTGTTTTTACAAAAACTATAAACTAACTACTTCATAGTGTATAATGTGTGTTTTTTCTTAAAAAATTTAATAACTATTACGGATTTCCTTTCTCGGTGTACATTTTTTACGAAATGACAGTTTTTGGTACGAGTTCTTAGAATTAGGACTTACTCATGGAAAATTCATGGTGTTGACTACTAGTGCTTCAAAAATAAACACAGCTTTTACTTAATTATTACTTAGTTAGCTACGAGAAATTTGAAGTGCAAAAATTGTTTTATTTTTTGCAGTTTTTATAGGACCGGTCAGTGTATTTTCAGCTAGTGTGGCCCAATCGTCTTGCTTATCTTATCTTTTATTTCAGAATTAGAGGCTGAATTGATAAGATCCCGCTGAAACAGTTAGAGAGCCATTCTAATAAGAGAGACGTTTTCGTTTCTCGATGTTTTAAAGGGGCGTTTTTTCCTCTTTCTCGTTCAACTTTTGGTCTATTCCAGCTTAGTAACTAGTTTGGTCTGGCTCTCTTTGACACTGCAAACAAAACCTACCTATAGTTTTCTTTATCAATTGAAGCACACTGCTATGTACAAGGTCGAATTAATTGTTCAAGCTTATAATAAATTCTGTCGATGCTGCTCGAATATGTCTTGAGTCTCGTTCGCTCCAAATAGGTAAATAGGAAACTAATTTCTTAAAATAGGTTAAATTTTAAACGATATACGTGACTTTTCTTGATAATCACAAATAGTTAGATCATGTCTTCATAACCACTTTACAGCTTACACACAATTCCCTAAATTTCATAGAACAAAACTGCCGACACGTGTCCAATGAGGGTAGTTACATTTTATATCACATTTTTTTTTTAATTATATTAAGAACATACCAAAATGACTCTACTCTGCCCGATGGAAAGCATGATTAGAATCCAAGAGTTTTGGTCACCATTCTCATTGTAAATGCAGACAATACAGTATGGTAAACCACACTATGGTGGCCTTGTGAGATGCTATTTACACACCGCTTGAGGACATAAAACAGATGACAGTCATCGTGACAGTGTAAGGCTTACACAGTTCCCACGATAACTGTCACCCCTGCATCAATGGGCCTCCGGTCTCACACTCACCAACGAAACACGACAACACGGATGCTGACGCTTTAGGTTGGTCTTCTGTGGTAGGGTAGTAGTGCCCCGGTCGAGCCGGCCCGTTCGTGCTGAAATCAGCCTGTCTCTACTACCTATAAAACCTATTAAATTAACCTATTAAAATATTTCTTTTTATAATTGTATATTTCCGTTGTGATCTTGACTGAACGAAAATGTGTAAAGTTATAAAACAAACAAGTAATAACAAACACTTCGATACGTTTACTCCGATGCGTCAAAGTATGCAAGTGCGGAGATGTTTTGATGCAAGTCGGCACGGGTTGCTTTAGTTCTAAACATATGAAATTTTATTTATGAGTGTTTTGATACCATTCAAGTATGATTATGGCCATACGTTAGAAAAAAAATCGTTGATATTTTTGAGATACTCTACGTTTGTACATGTGCTCATATAGAGGTATTTTTACATTATTTTTGACCTTTTTCCTGAGTGAAGGACTCTCTAATACTTTGTTCCCGGTAATATTTGTGCAATTTTCAAACGTGACTGATTAAATAGAGACTATGTATATTAATGAATAGAGTTTTACATATACTGTAGAAAGTTTTAGGGAACTTGTGAGCGAGTATATATGTGTGTTCCGTTTTTAAATTAATACATATATAGACTTTGTTCAATTTATTCTGTCATTTTTCATAAGCTCAAAATAAAAAAGAAAATATCTTGTCTAACATGGTATATACCGGTTCATTTACAGTATATACGTGCGATTCAATTATGTCGGCCCCGTTAGGGTTAAGTATGCTTGCATATATCACTTCACAGTTTCCCAACACACACATAAACGTACTCAGAAAAGTCAAGTACTGAGCAGTATTTGACTTAAAATATAGGTACGTTTTCTTTGGAACCGATCAGTAGTTCCAAACCCGACAGGTGTCTTTTTAAAATAACTGAAATCATGGAGAGGAATCGATTTGAAAAATCGACTAAAGAATTCGATAAGTTTATACTGAAAAAAGTTCCATCTAATTATTAAATCAACGAGGTGACTAATTGAACTCTTGAATTGAATTACTTTTACCTTTACAATCATGACATTTGAAATCTTTAACAAATATCACTCACTCTAAGTCCCTTTGGCATTATTCAATATATCTTATTACATATGTTTCCGAGTGGTGATGAATTAAAATACAGAGTGGCAACACCCCTATTCATCCCATGGGTCTCGTAAGTGGCGGCTGTGGGAGCAAGTTATGCAGGACAAGATCAATGCAAAGAGAAGGCAAACATGCATCTGGCCAGCGTGGTATAGCAGGTCAAAACCTCCTTTCTATGGAGAGATCTATGTCCAGCAGTGGACCTCTAAAGGTAGTTTATGTGATGATTACTTATGTAGAAATATTATAGGTTATCTACTCGCTTCCACATATTTTAACTTTATAAGTAAAAAGTCATATCTTATCTCAGTTTCAAAGCTAAATATTTACGATCTATGTAGGTGTTAAATATATTAAATTTGCCCATGATTATTATTTTCCAAATCAACTCCAAATTAATGCGAAGACAAAAAAATTAAGTCAAAGAATTTTCTTTTGTTTTAAAAAGACAACTCTCGCACTAGGTATATTCTTGTGGGTACTGTACTAACACAAAGACACACAAAGAACACTCAGACTCAGAATAAAAATTTGTCTCATGTAGGGTTTGAGCCCGCGACAATCGACGTAGTAGGAAGCTACTTAAACCGCTGCGGCAACCGTACAGTCAGAAGTCAGTGAAAGCAATAGTAAAATACAACAGCTAATGCAGTCATTGACAACACGAATTTTTAAAAAAAAACAGTACTGTCAAATAACTTAGGAGACAAGTTTTAACTATAATATCAAAACTTCAAAAACATTGTTTATGGTCACATTCTTATTTTAAAAATTACGTGTTCTTAAACTAAAAACAAGAACGAAGCAATCCTTTTTTTAAATTTTAATGACATCTAAATATTTAATGAGGAGTACGTGAGTCTATAAATATTAATTCATAGCCGTATTGCAGGGTGGTCGACCATTGGAATTAGGTTGACGAAACTAGGTTAGAGAGATATGGACAGATCCTGACCTACCGCAACGCGACGTCGTTAGCGGGCAAACTACTTCAACTAGCCAAAACTTATGGTCAACTATTGGACGAGATTGCAATTGGCCATTAATCTCACTCGGATATTGCTAGTGACGTACGATCGCAATATGACGTATTCGGGTCATCATACTTGATTGTACTGGCAGTCATGTTTCGGTACAAATGGGTCAATTCGTCCAAAGTAATAGCAGACTTAAAGAAAGACGCCATTAGGCAAATCTTTTGCTGTCTACCAAAGGAATATTACTACTACCCAAGTGTCAGCTTACCCTTTTAACCCTAGTGAGGGAGGGCCTTAAAATGCGGCAACACAACGCATTCATGACTTGACTTGACCCATGTACGTATGTAGCCGTCTACAGACGCGTTTGTTCGTTTACCATCTTTCTAATCATAAATATCAGTTCAACGTAATTACTATTTTATCATTTTCACTTTAAAATTACTTTCTGCGGGGCGTAAAAATCTTACTAGACCGCCATAGTGCAGGTCACCATACTGCATTGTCTGCATTGGCAATGAGTATGGTGATCACCACTCTTGGATTCTATTTATGCTTTCCATCAAGCAGTATAGAGTCCCTTTGACAGGCTCTAAATAAAAAAATAAAAATAGACCACGGTGTGAGGATAGTACCTACTTTTAATAGTTTCAAACATCTCACACACGGCAAGGAGAGGCCTATGTCCAGAAGTGAACTGCAAAAGGCTGTTAATGAATATTAATATACATATTAATAAATGTAATACATATATATTTTATATCTAGCTTAACAGTCAGGGTCACTAACTATTACACTGACAGGCCCATTGATCAATATGTGATTGCTGACATTGTCATAGACAAACTGTTTACTAAATAAAACATTTATATTATAAATATGTCCTTTTACTTTGACTCGAGTGTTTATGCGTTCAATACGTAGTACTAACTACAGTAAACATACTTTTGTATGTCATACAAACACGATAAATATGAGACTAGACAGCGCTGTTTAATTTGTCTTAGAATATTATTGATCTATTTTCGATTCTATTTTCGTCTTTGGTCACGTACAGACACGACAAACACCCAGACTCAGAACAACAATTTGTGGCTCACACAAGTGTTGTCTTACATTGAGTTTGAACCCAAAATACTCAGCGCAGTAGAAAGCGGCGAACCGCCCATTGAAACCACTATGGCAACCGTGCAGACAATATTTATATCTGGTTTACATTTAGCTCCAGAAACTAAAACAAAATGAAAGATAACAGAGAAAATAACAGGAGTTTTTTAACAGAAGCTTAATAAATCCTTCGTAATTGTTCATATTAATATTCTTTATGGTTAGATGTATAAAAATGGAAAATTGGTTATGGTACCCTTCAAAAATTCAAAACGTCCTGCAACGATTGAGTTAAGTTTTGTTCGATTTATAAACAAGCTTCAAAGTTTTCGCGCCAATTTTGTTGCTTGTTTCTCATTGATACCATTACTATATGTCAGGGAACAGTCTCTCACTCTGATAACTATAACGTCTAAACTAATTAACCTAGAAAGCTTTCATATTTATTTATCCGTTTTTGGTCTCAAGAGCTAACTAGGTCGGATATGAACGTGTTCGCTCGAAAGCTCCTTTGTATACGGTAGGCCGCTTGCTTTGGTAGACACCTGACATGGCATACTGTCAAAGGGCCCTTTGATATAGACTTCGCTATATCCAAATAGTTTGTTTCGAACTATTTTCAAGTTGTCTGTCAACTGTGAATATTAATAACTTTGAATCAAAAATCAAAAAATGTTATGTAAATTTAATTTAATGAAGTGTTTGTTGAATAAATATGGGATACAGTATTGTGATTTTTACAAATTCATAGCGCTAATGGGCACGTGTTTCGATCGGAATTACCATGGTTCCACTGAAAATCGATTTAAAGCAGTTAATTGACTTTCAAAGATTAAATGTGATTAGGTTAATGGTGGCTAAAATCGTATTCCCTTTAAGGGGTGGAGGGCGTGGAATTACATTCTTGTGATTTTTGATCTGCAAGTGTCCTATGGGCGAGATAATCACTTTCCATCAGGGGACTCGTCTGCACCTTTAGCTACCACTATATACTGTGCCATAAAAATGAATCTATTTTTTTTTCTATATTAAGAACCTGCCAAAGTGACACTACTCTGCCTGATGGAAAGCATGAATAGAATCCAAGATTTGTGGTCGCCACACCACGGTGGCCCAGTGAGATGCTTTTTCACACCTCGCTTTGGGACGTAAAAGGCATGACAGTCATCGTGACAGTGTAAGGCTTACACAGTTACCACGATAACTGTCACCCCTGCATCAATGGGCCTCCGGTCTCGCACTCAGCAACGAAACACGATAACACGGATGCTGGCGCTTTAGGTTCGTCTTCGCTTTTTATTGATTTATACCTAATGTAACACAATATATTATTTCATATTTTATATCACTTAATATTTACACTTAAATAATTAACTTAATATTTAACCTTTATCTTTTCGTGATAGACCCACGATATACATTTTAGAATCATTTGTGTTAAAGGCAAAAGATTATAGTTCAAAGAAAAATGACTGAAGGAAAAGTTAGGAAGACTTAAGTGTTCTTATTTTTTTCTGAAACTGTAAGAGATCGAAGGCTAGCAACATTTTTAATAAAGTTACACACCGAACCTTGAAAATTACGCGCCCAAACAAGATTAACATGTTAAAATAACCGAAGTAAATCTTATAGCAACAGTAGGTAACGCAAAACATTCCCTGCTGTGCGCATTAGCGGGCACGCAGCCGCCGCGCTCCCGGCTTTCATCAACACTCAACAATGAACGCGTCATATCAACATACATTTATATATAAATATAGGTATACGGAAACATCTTAAAAGCAACTAATGATGCTAAAAATACATTCCAAGTGCCTTTAAAAATGTAATCTTTAAGTTTGGAATGGCATTGAACGCGATTGTATAGTTCTGTGTTTGAATTATTTCACGTTTACTGACTCGTTCAAAAATATTCCTAATTTGAATTTTACTTTTTAAGCTCAATTAAAAAAGTATTAGGTTTGAGTACCGAGTCTATATGATATTCTATAAAAATAAATGTTTTGAAACTATTTTATCTTACAACAAGTTGCCGCGTAATTAAAATGTCTTTAGGTATTTATAACTTTTGATGTAATTAAGTCATACTTCCCTTGTAAGAAAATTGTTCTTGGTTTTGTGTATTAACTAAGAGATCTTGTAAGATAAAGGAATAAAATGTTATTAAGATATAGAAAATAAAAGGAAAATTATTATATGTCCAGAAAAAAGTATAATTTTGTTTATGTTTAGTATTTTGAGGCCTTGGAGACTTATGTCTCTACACATTACATCGCAGCCTTTAATAGTCAATGGGATATAGGACACTCCTTAGCAAGGAGGTTTTGGCCTACTGTATCACGCTGACCAGACGGGTTGGGATAGAATTTTAATTCAAGTTTTTCTTCTCTTTCAGTCTAGTTGTCGCCTAGTTTGCTGCCTTAGTCGGTTCTTACTACACCCACGGAATGAATGAGGATGGTAATACTCTGTTCTTTATCCGTTACTTTTACTTTAACCTGTTTAACGGGTTATCTAATGGTAAATGACAACCGCTGCCCACAGACGTCCAGGCCCCGAGAGCACAAGCACATTGAGACATTCATTTTTTAAATTCAAATCTATAATGACATGATTATGTTCTTAATAATCAGTCATTAATCATTGTACTAATATTTGTACAATTATTTAATACGATCATCACTACTATCAGCCTATTGTAGTCCACTACTAGACATAGGACTGATCAATTATACGCCATTTAATTCACTCCTCGGTTTCTCACGCATTGCTTAATGTTCATTAAAACTTTTTCTAAAGTATTACTAACACATACACTTATACAGCTGTATAATCGAACAGATAAACCTTGTTTTTAAAAAAATACCCAAACTCAAACAGCGTGATTATAAAACTTATATTTATGTAAAGTGAAGCAGGTTTCATATCTGGGGCACTTAAATAATTCAGGCATAGTCTTGATTAAGAATACATTTTTAAAATTGACATACCTATTTAGTAAAATCGCCTAAAAAGAAGATTTACCTTAAATATTCACTATAATCAAAAACGCATAAAAGTCTTCTACTAAACTGTTAAAAAAGGTTAGTTTTACTTCTTTTTTCTCGGAAAACAAACTATTTCAAATAAAAAGATTTTTTCAAATTGAACTAGTCTTTCGTTTTCAAATCACAAAAAAAAAACAAAGTTTTTGCCACATTATCTGTTAAATATTGTACGTATCTGTCTTATAAAACAGTTGGAGAACTTATTTAAAAGCAATCTTATCAGCAATAAAACTTACAATTACCGCATAATTTAAATTCTTTAACGCGTTATTGCAAATAAATACGTTAGAATTCGACTTATAGCATCGATTGCAACCTCGTTATCGATTACACTACGAACTGAAAATATTCTAAAGCCTTGAGAGAAACACTTTCAGAATATTAGTGTTATTACAACAGTGTGATGGTTTCCGACCAGCGGCTACCAATGTCGTACCGAACACGTGCCGTGATTATTTTTATAAGCCAAAATAACGGTCAACACATGTGATTCACACCTTATACAACATACAAGCGCTTTATATTAATAACTATCCATGTTTAAAAACAAAAATCGCCGCCAACTTTAAAAACCGAAACTTAAAAAACATACACAAAATAAAACACTAATTTTCTAATTAATTAATCGCACTAGTGACGTACCACTTTTTCCGACAGATGGCGCGCCGATCACGGCGACTTTGACTTCGGAGAGAGACGACTTCTTCCTTCTGATCCCTCTAGCGGACATCTTCCATGATCCACGCGACGCTCTCGCTCATCGGCCACACCACGATTGCGTGCGAACACGAACAAAAAGCTCGTGTGCCCCCGATCTATAAATATACGGAGCGACACTCTGACATCGGCTGCGTGTTAATAGGTCAAGATCTGGCCAAGATCAGCGTCGTTCAAATAGCCCTGTTTACTTGCTTCCTCGGTGGTGGCGGTTGGACCAATTTCCTTCACTCAAATGCCCCTTATTAATTACCACCGATTTGTACAGTTCTTAAACTGACAGATTGATATTTTAGTCAGAAAGCCGTGTCGGGTAGGTGTGCCTCTGGCGGAGATATGATGCTGACTGCATATGATCTCCATTAAAGTGACTTAAATCTAGGACATTGCGTTGCGTATTCTAATAGATGTTGACTTAATTAGGCCACAGCAAAGTTGGTAAATTGACACCTAAATTAACATATTATGGTCAGTACCTACTCGTTGCAGGTCAGTGAGCGTACATTCAGCATGTCACACGTTAATTGGAACGGTGTTTATGTCGCAAGGTTTTTAGAGAAGGGACCTAATTTAGGTAGTTAATCAACACATGTTTGTTCAACGCATAAAATTAATCCAAAAGTAATATATAACATAATTGGATAAGTATCAGTATAACAAGAGGCCTGAGTCCAACAGTGGGATGATTAAATAAATAAATATTAATTTATTACTACACAATTACATATCTTTCCTGTCCGTGATGACAGGGCGATATTCAACATCAACACATCATATATCGTGATTTAAAGTTTAAAAATAGAATATATTTAAAACCTTAAAAAAGTTTGTCAATCGATCTTATTATATAATTACCATAAACAAATATTACAAAGAGTTACAATAGTTTTTGAAAGAGCAAATGTATATAAGCTATAATATTACCCAATTTTATGGTATTTGTATTTAAAAAAAATACTGCTAGCTTCTTGTTTGTCAATAGCTCGTGGTAATATAAATTAAATTATTGACTCGGAACAGTAACAAGTAACGCCTAAATTAATGAACGACGATCCCTCTTCTCATAAATCGTCTTCGTTTAAAATTTACCACTTACTAGACAGTCGTTTTCCTACCATAAAAAATGACTACGGTGAAACCAAAAAAAGAATCAAAAAAAGTCAAACACCTTTGTTTTATTATTTGTTTTTTGAAAGACTTCTAACACGAACCTTCGATGATAATTCAATCTTAGTTGACTTTTAAGTTAATTCAATTTGTATTTATTTCTGAATAATACTTATATAAAATAACAGCTTGTAATGTCATAATTTGAATCACATTCCTTGTTGTAGATATTTGACAGTTAAAATTGAATAACTAACTAACTTTTAATAATTATAAATATATAATAAATAAATAAATATTACGAACATTTCACCCACACACACAGCGTCATCTAGTTTCAAACTAAGCAGAGCTTGTGCTATGACAACTAGACCGACTGATAGAATACTTATATACTTTTTTTTTTGTTAATACACACATATTATAAATAGAAAACACCCAAACTTCGAAACAAATATTTGCAGATCATACAAACATTTTGTCCGACCTGGGAATCGAACTCGAAATCTCAAGCACAGCAGTCGAATTCACTACCGCTGCACCACCAAGGAAGTTACAATAATTAATTTTGAATTGAAGTCATATTTGACTTATGTAAATATAATCACTTTCTTCCTTCTACAGAAGCTCAAGTGGCAATCATCAATGGCTTTTATAGCCCACAGCTGGACATAGGCCTCTCATTATAAAGGAAATTTTAGCCTACTATATCAGGCAAACGGTAAACAAATCGCTTATTCCGGAATACTCATACCTACGTTGTTATACCGACAACTTTGTATCTACTAATACTATGTAATCGATCGAAAAATACGGCACGGGGCCGGCTGTTGTGGAGAACCTTGGGGAAGGCCTATGTCAAGAAGTGGATGTCGTCCGATCGATGGATCGGAACCCTGTTAAATTTATTAATCGATTCATAAAATGTCAAACTTAAGTGGAAATTTTGAGCCGGGAAATATCAGTTAATGCCATACGTTTACTACAGAAGCTATGCGCTTATAGAATGCATTGTCCATTGTGAAGCTTAAGCTTAGCCACTATAGTTACTGGCTCGTTGCCTAGGAGTTAGTATATACGACAGCCGATCAAGAGGTCTTGGGTTCGATATCTGGGTCGGCTTTAGAATTATTGAGTTTTTTTTTATTATAGAAATACTTCTAACAGCCCGGAGTTTAGAAGTTGAAATCATAACCCCCGTGCCTAGGAGAGCATGTACAGCGGTCAGTTCTGAGCCTGATCTATCCTCAGTCGTGTCGAATAGCCGTCCCATCGGAATAAGTAATGGCCTTGGAAGTCACCGTTTCAGAATGGTAGACATACGCTCCCGAACTAAACAGTTCGGCTCTTCCTTCCTGTGCAAATCGGTTAAAGCCTGGAACTCATTACCAGCGCACGTGTTTCCCTCCCACTACGATCCCGGGTCCTTTAAGCGGGGCGTGAAAAAGCATCTCATTAGGCCGCCATAGCGTGGGTCGCCATATTACACTGTCGCCATTCGCAGTGAGTATGGCGACCACCGCTCTTGGATTCTATTCATGCTTTCCATCAGGCAGAATAGAGTCACTTTGGTAGCTTGTAAATAAAAAATAATAATTAGGGAGTGAGGGAACAAAGAGCGCACCGTATTTGCGTACATACTTGTGCACTGTGGGCTGGTATCGTTGAGACTGGCATGCAATCAGTCAGGAGTTCATCATCATAGTTACTCGGTTAAATTATAAGCAAAGCTCAGAACACAAGTAATGAGCATTTCATTGTAAACTTGTATATGAAATGCAATACTCATATTATTTATTTTGTATACGTGTACTTTGACCGATGACCACTGAAATGTGTAACCATCCGTGTAGTATTTTCAAGCAAATGATATACAATAAAGTTTTCTAAACAAGTTGCTTTCATTAGCCGTAACAAAGAATTGCTCTGACTGACTCGCTCGGGACTATTTGAAAAGAACACGGACTCGAAGCTCAGCTCAGCGTAGTCTAAGCTCGTTCTCGGGAAAAGCTATGCGTGAACATTTTATTTCAGATTGCTCGGTGACCCACTTCACTCACTCCAGTTCCGTTAAGTTTTTATCTAATTTTTTTAGTATGGGTTAAACAGGTCAAAATTTACAAATTTTTGTCGACCAAGTGTTTTTTACAAAACTTCACAAATACAAGATTTTTTGTATTATAATATTTATATATCAGAACTATAAATCAGTGTGTGTTCCAAAGCTTGCAGTACCTGAAAACTTAGTTTATTCAATAAAATCTGGATATATGTTAGAATCGAGAGCAGTGATCACACTCTAACGAACACACAATGTGTTGATACATACGATATCAATGCTGTGTATTCAGTAATTTACGGAATGTCAGTCTCGAAGCGGGGCGCGCGACTTGCCGTCTTGACATCAGTGTCGAGCGGCGCTTGTTGTGATAGTGTCCACGTTGAAATCAGTACCGATGACTCTACCAGTCTGCGCACACGGTAGGTAATTTATTATTCTTCTCACGTCGTTCCTCCGCCTGTGTCAGTCTTCTTGTCATAGCCGCTACGTCGAAATTGGTGACTACGAGTATATGTGAAATGGTTACAGCTACTTGAATGATTTCAACTTGTTGTACCAGGAAGTTTTAGACTACTCGAGTGAAGTTGGGATCCAGAAGTTCATCCCTGTTCAATCATCGTGTGTCCACACACTTACATACATGCAACTAGCACCAAAACTTTACAATGGTCGATCTATGACAAGGATGATCAGGTTAGTAGCCTACGGTAGCCAGCGGTTTACGACACAATATTTTACAAAGTAATAAAGTGATGGTAAAATATTAAAGTATTACTCTGTGTGGTGATGAATTAAAAAATATAGACTATCACCACCAATATTATGCATAGGAGAACATTAAAGCACTGCAACTAAGGAAAACTTGAAACAAATCCCTATACTAACTCCGATATGTGTGCTTGTACGTGCGTGCGTGCGTGCGGGCGTGCGAGTGTGCTTGCGTGCGTGCGTGCGTGCCTGCGTGCGAGCGTGCGTGTGTGTGTGTGCAGCAGTGGACTATTAAAGCAATGACGATGAGATAACTCAATATTACATCGCCCAAGGCTGCAATGGATTAGTTCTAGTGCACCTTGTTTTCACAAAGAGATCAAAGATTATACGATACTCTCGTGGCACTGAATGACCTTTCTGCCATCCAGTTTATTACTTACCTATATTTTTAGAAAGTTTTGGTTTCAAATATCTAAAGAGAAATAATATTTTTTAAAAAAAATATAACAACTAAAGCAATTACTTAAATTATGTTTCTCTTTCTTGTAAACACAAGGACTAAAACTAGTATTTAGGTATCTGTATTGCATTCATTGAGATCTTTAAACACTAAATAGACAAACCAATACGTCGGCTGCGTTTCATCGACCAATCAGTTACCTGATTCCACAAACAAGAATCGTTGAAAACCCAATTATCGGATTGTCTATCAACGTCCATATCATATTTGTAGCCTTCAATTAAAGGACGATTTTCATCGGATAGCTTGCATCGGAACGGATTATATCACTTTACAACTTTAGACAATATTAAATCGTGTATAGTGTTCAAAGTCAATATTACAAGTAGTTGACCGCGGACGCCTTCCGCAACACGCTATCCTAACTGAACTTCTTAATATGGTGAAATTGATGAGCAAGCAAATATGAAATGACAATTTATCAATTACATTTTTCCTGTATCCTGTATCGCAGGGGACTGTACAGACATGCATAAAGTGGATAAAAAGAACACCCAGACTCAGAACAACAATTTGTGGATCACACAGATTGTTTGTTCCATGTGGGGATCGATCTCGCAACACTCAATGGAGTGGAAAACAGCGAAATATCTACTTGGACCACTACGGCATTCGTTTAGTCTTTCTCTTTCACTTCTTTCACAACGTTAAGAAGACAACACAGAACCTGAAAAACCTTGGGGGAGGTCTATGTCCAGCAGCAAACATCATTTGGTTGAGTTAGTAATAATGGTGATGATCATCGTGTATGTATTGCTAGGTAGTAGAGCCACGCTGATTTTATCACGAGCGGGCCGGCTCAACCGGGGCAGTACTACCCTCCCACAGAAAACCAACCTAAAGCGCCAGCATCCGTGTTGTCGTGTTTCGTTGGTGAGTGTGAGACCGGAGGCCCGTTGATGCAAGGATGACAATTATCGTAACTGTGTAAGCCTTATACTGTCACGATGACTGTCATGCCTTTTATTTCCCCAAGCGGGGTGTGAAGAAGCATCTCACAAGGCCGCCATAGTGTGAGTCACCATATTGCATTGTCGGCATTTGCGATGAGTATGGTGATCACAACTCGTGGATTCTATTCATGCTTTCCATCAGGCAAAGTAGAATCACTTTGGTTGGATCTTAATAAAAAAAAATATGGATTAATTCTTCAAGACGTTATCACAAAATCATCACTAAAGCGGCCTTTAGTACTCCACTGTTGGATATTCTCATCGTTTTAACTGAATTAACTTTGAAAAATTAAATACATATGCATTCTACCACGATGCTATTTAGAATAATTGCGTTTGTAGTGCACCAATTTCGAATCACTTAACAGCGAATCCGCGCTGCAACGATACACTCATGTAACGCACCCTTTTTAACTCTATGACCCTTAACAATTCGAGCTATTCCTTCTATTCCTCAATTCTTTACTGTTCAGAAGGTTGTATTGCCATAGATGTGTTAGTTTTCTAGTAACGTTGATGTTTATAGAAAGTAAACTTGGCTTAGGAGAGCAGACCTCCGCCTGGGCGGCGCAGCGCGGGGTCCTCACTGCAGTTATTGGAGGAGATCTCTCGCTACCGGCCGTTATACGCTCCATGGTCGGTAGCGACAGTTGTTTTACCGCGGTTGCAACCTTCTGCGAAGACGTGATTTCGCGGAAGACCCAATTCGCCGCCGGTGAACTGGGCGGCGGAGGTGCACGTACCAGCGCCTCATACCGCCTTGAGTGTGGCCGCGGGTGGACGGGATGGGTTTTCCCCTCCATCCGCTATAGTGGCCAGCCACGAGGAGGTGACGTTCGCGTGTGCCGTACGTCGCTTAAATGGAGAGTTTATCCGCAGATGGTGCCCGCGTGATGTCGTAATAGCAGCGGTTCCCGGATCCCTTCTCTCTCAGACGCAGAGTGACACACCGTGTGGTTTTAGTCGGTCCGATTCCGACACACCACCCCGCCATAAACCCCGGTGGGGTGACGGCCCGAGGGGGTTTCCACACGTCAAAAAAAAAACAAAAAAGGAGAGCAGACCTGTATACGATTTTACTACTAAAATAGATGTCATTTAATATTTGACGTTTCTCTTTAATAGATCTTTTGACATTTAGTTATCTGATTTCATTAATGAATTTTACTTGTTCTTTTTTTTTTAACAAAAGTAATGTCGTACACACACATCAAGTCTTTAATAGTTCACTACTGGTCTGAGGGGATCATGTGACTCGTCTTAGCTACTTTCAAACCATTGTTACGATAAAGTAATGAGTCCAATTTTAAAGTTTTACCAACAATACAACTCCATTTCTAAAAAAAACTGTAAAAAGAAAATCCCCAGGCGTTAGCTCTTGCGAGTTCGCACCACACATCTACACCTTATTGTATTCTATATAATTTATTATTAACACAAATAAAGTACAAGACAGTGCTAAAGTTAAACAGTTTTGTTTTCAGGTTATAATCCGTTTCAACGCGGATCAATTAATCGGTTGTACCTACGTAACACGCCTTCCGTTCCCGATAACATCCAACATCTGTTACCAGACGCTTGCCGATATGCTAATAGCTCAGATATCACACAGCTTTGCAAACATCACCAACAAATTATTATATTTTTATATATCTTCTAGCTTTTACCCGCCGCTCTGCCTGCGTGTGTATTGATTATCGTCGTAAAAAGTAGGCTATGTTTGTCGCTAATAATGTATCTTTCCATTGGTGGAAGAATTTTTAAAGTTGGTCAACTAGTTTAGTAAGGTGTGCGTAACAAAGCAAAAACTCTCTTTCTCATATATAATATTAGTTAGGATGTGCAGAATGTCACTCAGTCGTCATTCGTTAAAGGTGCACTACGAGCTCTCTTCACACAAAACACAGCATAATATAAGTATGTTTGTATACACCTTTTCTCAAATCTATTTAAATATTCCGTTGCTTATCCGCGCATATGTACTTAGTTACATTCACGCAATAAAAGTCATTTGTATTTTTATTTCGCTGTGGAATTAACTTAAATTGTTATTTTTTGTTTAATTTAAAATTCTTGCTAATTCGCACTAATTCCCACACAATCCCTCGGTAGGTTGGTAAAGACGCGTATGGTGTGTTGAGTCTGCTATTGTACATTTGGTGTATAGAATTTTAAATATTTTTTTTTACATTTAATTTAGACCGACTTCAAAAAAAAAAAAGAAACGGAAGCTTCCTACCTAAAAACTAAAAAATAAACTAAATTATTTATTTGTTCAAAAATGCACGCCTTTATGAGTACTTAAATCAAAAATTTACTCAGTATATAATTTAACTATTCTCATGATAATTCTATTTCAACGTAAATATAAAATTATTTTACTTAGCGATCAAGCTATTTGCACTTTTTAGTTTTTAGGACTTATTTACAAAAAATAGTTTTACTATTCCTTGTCTACACTATTATTTAAAAAAAAAAATTAAGTGATGGTTACCTAAAATGTTTGAAGTCGGTGCCTAACCAAAAATAATTAGAACAATATTTCAAAAAAAAAGATGAATGACTACTAAGTTGAAAATTATAATTTCTACTTTCCCTTACTGTGAAGAATCGGGCATTGTAGAGATTAAATGGGTCAGGTGAAAGGTCAGGTAGATAAGAAGGTTTGGCAATGATAGAAAAATAATATTGCTTAAACTAATTACCACCCTTTTAACTATGTTAGATAACCAATTTATAGCCAATACAATATTGTTATAGGATACTCAAGTCTAATGTTTATTACGGAATAATGAGTAAACCAGCAGACGGGTCCTCTATGCTTAGTGATTATCACCAACCACCTAAGGCTACAACTTAAAGTCATGCCTTGTCAGCCTTTAATCTCCCAACCAACCTACTTCTCTTCAGTATTAGAATAAAACAAAAACAACTAGGAATTTATGAAAATAACAAACTCTTACTTCTTTTTGTTTATTGACAGTAGACGTCATAATATTATATAAAACATTGCACGCGGAGAGCAGAAATAACTCAAGAATAATTAAATTAGGTTTCGTTATTCGCTTCTTACCGCGTCGCTACTCGTGCGAACAATATCAACAAATAGTTTGTACTGAAATATCGACATTCTAACATCATCTCTTTTTGGCATGGCTCTTCTGAACCTGTGTTTCTTGTCGTATTCATCTATCGTAATGGTTAATTTTGAACTAATCAAAATAACTTGACACACCTCACGCACGGCTGATTCTAGATTAGACAAAACCTATACTTTGGTAACCAGACTGTATTAAACAAACAATAGTGTATCCTGGGCGGGCATTGGTCTCATTATCTCTGAGCCAGGTGTAAGGATAATTAACCACCGAACTAAAAAAAATGTGTTTTGTTTAACTTTGAACCTAACACATTCTACACACCGCCGTCTGTCTTACAACTGCAAGTAGACAGAATTCTAGTAACCAGACCACTGATATTACAGGCCAATTACTTTTAATGTTATAGATAACACCCAGACAATTTTTTGGCTATTGTGGGAATTGAACCTATCTTGGTATTAGAGCCACGCTGATTTCAGCACAAGCGGGCTGGCTCGACCGGGGCAGTACTACCCTCCCACAGAAAATCAACCTAAAGTGCCAGCATTCATGTTGTCGTGTTTCGTTGGTGAGTGTGAGACCGGAGGCCCGTTGATGCAGGGATGACAGTTATCGTGGTAACTGTGTAAACCTTACACTGCCACGATGACTGTCATGCCTTTTACGTTCCCAAGCTGGGTGTGAAAAAGCATCTCACAAGGCCGCCAGAGTATGGGTCACCATACTGCATTGTCTGCATTTACAATGAGTATGGTGACCACAACTCGTGGATTCTATTCATGCTTCCATCAGGCAGAGTATAACCACTTTAGCAGGCTCTTAATATAGAAAAAGAAAAAAAAACTGCCGGCTTAGCAGTCAAGACGTGAACCACTAGGCCAGTAAGTCCGTAAGGTGTTAATTAAACAAGATTAAACATGAAACATACAATTAACGCCAGTCTCTTAGCTTCCGTCTTCCAATATCTTTGTACCCACTACTTTACTAACTACTTAATATTTTCCAACTCTTGCTCCAAATGTGCAGTCACGAAGATTGTAAGGCCTGAGTAACGTCATAACAGGTTGCGAGATGTCAATGGATTATGTCAAATGCCTGTTCATCGCCTTGTTTCCTGAACTATTAATTAGCTATTACGGAACGTGTAAGGAGCGTGTTTAAGTAATATTTAGTAAAACTTTCTTGAGACAGACAACCGCTCACACACCAGCATTCTTTGAACTAATTATAAAGTTCTTTTTTTTAACGTGTGGAAACCCCCTCGGGCCGTCACCCCACCGGGGTTTACGGCGTGGTGGTGTGTCGGAATCGGACCGACTAAAACTACACGGTGTGCCACTCTGCACCTGACATAGGAGGGATCCGGGAACAGCTGTTATTACGACATCCAGATCCCTCCTAGCGCTAATTATAAACTCCTAGTTCAAGGTATTAACAACATTATATTATAATATTAGGCTTTATTTGTTTATAAATATAATACTACTATGATATTATACCAACTGCACTCTTCAACGCTTTGCGGTGGCTGGTTGTGGTTGCTTTGGTGAGAAATGAGAATCGAAATTATAATTTGTGCAACCGGTGCAAAACTTTTTGAGTTATTGTGGCTTGCACAAACCAACATAACATCTTCAATAGATTGCCTTTAGGTACTCTTTTCAGTTTCAAATTTGATGACTTGGCAACGTGTATTATTGATTTCTACTAATCCGCGTAACCCCATCTTCGTCGTGGAAAATATATGTTATAATATGCCAATAATGCATTTTTTTTAGTTTTTACAATACTTTCATTGATGCTCTGTTCCTTTTGGTCAAAGTATTATGTTATCTGCCTCTAATATTCCTCGAAAAGTTACTAACCAATACTAAAAAACGGTTCAATTCGAACCAATATTTCTGAGATTAGCGTTTTCAACCAAACGGATTCTCTAACCTTATAATGTTAGCACAGACTTTATTCAATCAGTGAGTGACATTAAAGACGTCATGTTATGTTACAACTTATACTTTTAAATAGGTAAGTTAAAACGAGTTATACACTAGATGAAATTGGAGACGCAAACAGAATATTTCTACTAAATTTCAAAGATTTTAAGGAATAAGGCAGAAGAATATCATCTTGAATGTTTTTCTAAAAAAATAATAGTAATTTTACCATTTTTTTCCGTATGTTTAATGATATTTAATTAGTCCAATTACGAAGTCTTGGTGTTCTTGGTACTTTCTTTCATGTTTTCTTAGTTCTAGTGCGCAGCTGGACGCCTAGCAATGGATGGATTTTCACTCTTTTTACTTCCGCATCATAGTACTCGTACGAAACATCTTTAGGAAATATAAATAATTTTCAACAGTAAACTGACTATATTTAATATTATTATTTTTCAGTATTATTTACATTTTTAATACAAATAAGAAGTTAACTTATTAGAACATAATTACAGCTAAATTGACCCATCAGTGACCGTTTCCGATCGAAAGGTGCAGCACAACACACTTACAGCATTACCACGTTGTATGATAATCACCAGCTTTTGCACCAGGAATGAACCGTCGCGGGAGTTACCATTAACCTGCATAAGTCTAGCCCAGTTTTCCCCATAAATATTTTTGTATCGACAGCTCATGGTTTCCAACACCACAGGAACGAAGTGGTATAGCTGCTCCAAAACCGCATATGTTTACCTCTTCCTACAACAGGCATCCTCGACAACTTATAATTCTGTTGGCAGAAAATGACGCAGAAAAATAAAGAATTAAAAAAAACGAATATTTTTCGAGGTCCTTGTGAAAACTAAGGAGGATTCATGCTCATTATCAGGATCGAAAAGATTAATATCGCGGCCACACAGATTATAATCACTGTTAAACTATTTTTACATTGCTTTTCACCTAATAAGTGAAGTAATGGAAGGTCTATACCCCTGATTCTGGATAGGACTCCAAGGTCAGCAACGTACGTGTTACTTTTGAGTTATAGATGTCCATAACCCACACTTTTGCTTTACTCCGCAGCTTATGCGTTGCTGTTCACTGCTGGCATCGTAGCGGGCCGTTTTAAAACCCATATTATTCCGCAACAAATACTCTATCCAATATTAAACAGTGTGTTTGTTGATTCCAGATATTTTTATTGTTGGAAGAAACAATAAACGAAAACTTCAGATTTATTAGATTACAATAAAACTTGGAATGACGTTTTTATTCCAACTGGCGAGTTGCCAAACTGCAATCTTATCTACACTTTCAATTAAAATAAGTTACGCTAGTAGCAAACAATGACAGTGTTCCACTCGAAATTACCTATCAACCGTATTTTAAGATATATTAACCGCACGATTGGCCTAGTGGTTTAAGCGGTCACCACGCCGCTCTCTACTGCGCTAAATGCTATGGGACAACACCTAGTGTGACACACAAATTGTTGTTTTGAGCCCCCGCGATACAGGAGATATTTTTAATGCGGATGTTGTCTTTTAGAAAAATGTAAAATGAAGACTCTCCGTGTTCACATTTTTTTTTTTTTTTTTTAACATGTGGAACCGAGTGGGTACTCGGGTCGTCACCGCACCGCGGTTTACGGCGGGGGGTTGTGTCGGAATCGGTGAAAAACCACACGGTGTGCCACTCTGCGCCTGAGGTAGGAGAGATCCGGGAACCGCTGTTATTACGACATCTAGATCCCGTTGGAAATTAAACCTGGCCCAAGCATATAATCGAGTTCAGACGAAAAAAAGTAAAAAGTAATAGATAGTGTCCTGTGATTGAAGACCGATAGGTAATGTACACACGGGAAATAAAATCCCAGGTCTGAAGTACAAAGTATATTTATTTATTTTTCTTTAAAAGACAATTGCAGCACTAGGCATATATTCTGTTTTACAAATACAGAAAACATACAATAGACAGAAAGAAGGTTCAGAACAACACTTTATAGACTACACAAAGTGTTGCCTGATGTGGGGGTCAAGCTCCGAACACTCAGCGCTTGAGGTGACTGCTTTAACCAATAAACTAATCGTGTTAAAAAAACTAAAAGTCACACAAAATAGAATTTGATGGCAAAATTTACGAAAGTCCATAAAATTAATAATATCAAGCCTTACATTAAGCACATACATTAACGCTTTTAAGAATTTTTATGCGATATTCAGATGCCAAAGCGAGGAAATACATTGCCGTAATTATGTGTTTACATGTATATATTACTGTGTAACACGAAGAATAGCAATTAATGGATAAAACTTGATAGTTTAGAACTCATTTATCGTTTATTTCTTTACACCACACGGCAGAGAATGCAAAAGAAATTGATAATTTCGTTTCCTTTCTTCATTTTGTAACACTTCATACTTTTTCTAAAAATAAATACACCTTACCACGAGTAGCGCTGTTAATGTCACTATAAAGTAAAATTATCCAGTTAATTCTATAATTTCTTCACCTAAATAGCCAAATCTGTTTGATTTATGGCACATGGTGAGCAGATTACATCATCTGTGCTACTCAACGGCGTGATTAAACTAATTTGATGTACGCACGAGTCGTGTTTTTTATTTTAACATTTTTATGAATGATAAAATTCGTTGGGCCGACGTGTTTCCGCGTCGCTGGCACATTAAATTTTAGTATATTTTTATTGGATTGTCCATCAGTTTATCACGGTTGCAGTCAAGGGCGCCTGCGTTGTGGTTCTGACTTTTTTTTAGTAAACATCAATTAGTATGCATCACCTTCTTGCCCCTTTTTCCGAATATATTTAAGGTTATCACGATAAGTTTTTTTCTATCAGTCATCAACTTACTATCAACTTCCTTCCCAGACATATCCCCTTTCCCATAATTCATCCATCATCAAGGTCATTCTCTAATTTCATGTCCATCAAGTTGCACATTTCAAACTTCTTTCACATTTTACTCGTCTCTATGCGACACATATCCATAAAGTCCAGAAAAGCCGTAGCTTCTCAAGTTTTAATCAATTGGTAGTATTTCATAAGTATGTCCATTTTGTAATAAGCTATTGGAGATGCATAACACTAGGATACCGTATTTATTACACGGTTTCTGCTGCCATTCTTTGTGAAACGTCTATCCAAGAACCAAGGCTTTTTTTAGCGTGTGTCCTGCCCAATGGGTCGTCACCTCGCCGGAGTTCACGATGTTTACAATCAGGACAGGTGAAATACAGTTAGATATTGACAACTAATGATGGTAAAACTATTAACATTATATTAAGAACATGATCGGCAATTTTAATGTGTATTTGCACGTTTGATTTCCATTAGTCGCCCTCAAAGAATTTTCATAAAGGATCGTCCTTGATGAGGGCCTTTATTTAGTAGTAAAACTAATCAGAGTGGTTAAGTAGGGAATCATTATTAATATGTGTGTTTATTATTTTTCAAGTTTCAGGGTGTAAGAACAGCCTGTTAAATGAACGCTGTTCGAGTATCTTACGAGTTTCTAATCTTCTGCAAAACATATTTGACTAACCAGTTCTGTTTTATGATAGGTTTTAACACCCCATGGATTTATATAGTTTATATTTCTGTATCATTTCTCAGCAAATGAATTTAGTAAATTCATTTGAGAAATTAGACTTTAACCGTCACGTTGACATCTAGGTAGTAGAGTCACGCTGATTTCAGCACGAGCGGGCCGGTTCGACCGGGGCAGTACTACCCTCCCACAGAAGACCAACCTAAAGCGCCAACATCCGTGTTGTCGTGTTTCGTTGGTGAGTGTGAGACCGGAGGCCCAACTGTGTAAGTCTTACACTGTCACAATGACTGTCATGCCTTTTACGTCCCACCGAGTATGGTGACCACAACTCTTGGATTCTATTCATGCTTTCCATCAGGCAGAGTAGAGTCACTTTGGCAGGCTAATAATATAGAAAAAAAATCTGATTTTGCTAAGTTCTAAGTTTAGTGCCTGAAAACGCTAGACTTAGCGACGGTCAATCAACCTTGAGGGGGTGCAAATAACTTGGTTAGGAGAGGATTAACCGCTCTCGAGACAACTCTGTTCGTCATAGGAAACTGGGCGGGTGAAAGCAGAGGCCGAGGTGCGATTCGTAGGAAATCCAGGATACAGTAGATTAACTTCGAAGAGCATTTCAGGCGATTAATCCTCAGTGTACGAGGGTTGGTAAGTGCGCTGCATCGTCTGCTGCTCAATCTTGGGGGACTTGAGAAAAAGTTCGCCACTTCTGCCTTAGCGTTGAGTGATCCATGGTTATCTGGTGCCGGTCTAGTCTAAAAGTCTGGTGGGTGCCTCCCACTGTACAGGTCTACTCAGGAGCCTGTAGCGGGTGATGATCATGCTGGGCTAACGCTCAAACTCGTATAGGTGGTGTCAGTCATGGCGCAATTTTAACCAACATGGATGTTTTTATTTTTTCTTCCAAGTTTCTTCTGGATGGGCGTGTACCACCTTCGTCTTCATTTACACTTTCCATCAGGTGAGATGGAAGACAAACGCCTATTTCATTACCAATTTAAAAAAAAATGGATGCTGTGATCTATGGCCATATTCATTCTTACGTCAATTAAGTGGTGAAAAAAGTAAAACATCACATGTTAATTAATATCTATTTATTTTGTACATTTTGTAATACATACTGATCGCCAATTTGACACTGTTGTTACAATTAATTATTGCCTAAGATCATTTCTAAAAAGAGGTAATTATTGATTATTTTTGTCCCCATCCACACACATACAAATAAAATTAATGAGATTTAATAACTATAATTGTATCATCATGTAGGTAAAATGAAAAAAAATACTATGAAATGTTGATAGAAGGCATCCACTAATTACATAAGTATGTAGTAACAAAAACTCATGTTAAGTAAAATGGTATTGTATTTTATGTTCACGTGAATTTTGAGCAAACGTTGTATTTTTCAACTTTTAAGAACAAACTGCTTGATTAGCTACTTCATAAATCCTATCTGTAATAAATACAGTCAAACCAGGATAAGCGAGAGTTCAAGGGAGCATAATCTTCTTCTCGCTTATAGAGGTTTCTCACTAACCCGAGTTTCTCGCTAATGCAGGTATATGGGTAGCGTTTCTCTCTTATAGAGGTACGCAGCAACAACAAGTCACAGCAAGTACGAATGTAGTAAATATGTAATATGATAAAATGTAATTTTATTTTATTTAGAACGTTATTTAGTTCCACGAAATAGAATGAGTCATAAAATGCCGGATGTTAAATTTGTAATTTGTTTTGTCATTTGTTCCTCCTAAATAATATAAATAAATAAAGTTCGACTGTCGCTTATAGAGGTATAGATAAGTAGCAGTCTCACTTATTGAGGTCCATGAGGAAAAAACGACTCTCTCTTACAGAGGTTTCTGTTTCTCGTTAATAGAGGTTTTGGGAGCTTAAAATGAAGGGTCCTGGCTGTTCCTCTCACTTATAGAGTTTTCTCACTTATCCAGTTCTCACTTACCCAGGTTTGACTGTAAATGTTTTGGACATTTGACACACAACGCTATCTAGTTTCAAACTAAGCAGAGCTTGTGCTATGATAACTAGACTGACTGATAGAATACTTGTATACTTTTTTTGTATACATATTATACATAGAAAACAACCAAACTTCGAAATAAATATTTGCAGATCATACAAACATTTAGTCCGACTCGGGAGTCCCGAGACCTCAAGCACAGCGGTCGCATTCACTACCGCTGCGCCACTGAGACAGTTATGCAATGTAACAAATCTTACTGAATGTATAGGTAACATTTTACGTAATTAATGAATACACCCTTAAATTAACGTAAGAAGCTCCATACATGAAACTCATTATAATTTCTATCAAATCCCGCACTCCAGCATTTTGAGGTACTGTCAAATTACATTTCTCAATGAAAGTTTCCATTTATTTCATTAGTATTAATTCAACTCATCATCATCAGCTGGAAGACTACTGAACATAGACCTCCCCCTAGAACGTCACGCCCTGGACGCCAACTGCATCTTACAAAAAATATTTAAGGCAACAAATTAGTAAATGAGTTACAGGAAAATAACAGAAAATAGAACAGAACAAACGCAGAAAATGCAGAAAAAGAGCTCAATAATTCTTGCCCACAACTTTACTCAGTAAATTCGCCGAATACACGGACAATGTGTGCGAATGAGAACCATGACCTTGTGCAGAAGCGTATTGAAAGAATCGGACGTAGGTGAGATTTGGCCTCTGGTTATCATGACATCACTCCGGACCACACGATTTCCTTTATACGTTGTATGGACAAGAGTAATGGCTTTTGCACATGTCAATAGGACATCCAATACTAATTAACTCAACGCCATCTAGCGGACATAAGTCGATTTATTTACATATTTGTTTCTGCAAAAATCATTCCTCTGATTTCAGTTGTGATCTGAATTCTCTTATATCATTTAACTTACTAAAAGCACTGGATAACTAGATTTTCATGTATGCAGTAGATTTACAGTTATATTTGCAAACAAAAATGATACTTATTCTGTACAAGACAAAGTTTAAGTCACAGTATATAAAAACACAGAATCTTGACACTTGCTATACTTAAAACTATTCGTTATTTACAAGCTAGAGGTTTACCTGACAACCTTTGGTCATAGGCTTTTAGGCGCCGTGTATTACAAATTATTCGGTAAAAACTAATTCAGACACTCCCCGAAAGTCACTAAAACTAGGTTTTAAACCATCATAAAGTACCAACTTCTATTAGTCCACGAATCTTCCTTGAATCTCCGTTGTTTACTCTCGGGTCGTGTTGTACAGTTGGCAACATAAAACCG
This sequence comes from Hypercompe scribonia, assembly GCA_949316085.1. Lineage (NCBI taxonomy): Eukaryota > Metazoa > Arthropoda > Insecta > Lepidoptera > Erebidae > Hypercompe > Hypercompe scribonia. Next base: position 25,650,705 of record OX438968.1, on the reverse strand, counting down.
TTATTTTGTGCTTAATGTCACGTGTTTTATTTATAACATTTTATAGTATTAAAAAAATCAAAAGAACGAATTTTCTCATCTGTATTGTTAAAACAGTTTTAGTTTTTTTTACAATAAGAAAATACGAATACTATTCGAGCTACAATATTCATCTTACTGCACTATATACGCAACAGATGTGACAGGAGCGCCGACATCCGCACTATAAAATAGTATTATATTGGTCTTATTCATACGTATTTAAATGACTAATAGTGTAGATTTATATTCGATATGATTTATATTATAATGATCAGTCTGATCATGTCACTTGTCCCCACCGTTGGCCAATTACAGAAGAATTATAATTATTTATTTATGATTACAATTATTTAATATTACATGCAGTTTAAGCGACGGGAGCGTAATTATTGATGCGTTGGTCTTGTAATTAGTTTATTTAGGATAGAACTCTAATCAGTGCGCTACCGGTGCTTAGTCTATGTGCTTATTATTAATGTAACTCCGTAGTTAGTATTTCTTCTACATTGCATTTTTAAAAAAAATCTTATAGCATGTGTTGTCTCTATCTATCTTAAATTTACATTTATGAAGATATAGACAAAGCACCATAGACCATAACGATTAAAAAAAAATAGGAGCTCTCTTGCACATTTTAACTTACAACGTAAATTGAAAACGATATAACCTCACTAACTAAACTGTATATGTATACAGAAGCTAAGTAACAATATTAAATTAAATTAATTAGCATCAAAACTAAATATAAAAAGAACACGGATACAGAAATAAAATTGGGTAGATGACTGTATCGTGAATTAATACCAATGTCAACTTCATTAAAACAAATATCGCGAAACATCTCGGAAAAAACAATTAACATAGCTTTTTATTATTATTACGAATTACAATCAAATATACAGTAAAATATATTGTTCAATTGAGTAGTCTAAAACAGTGACGTCATAATTTTGTATTTAGTACATTTTTCATACAAAATTGTCGTTTAGACGAATGATAAAAAGTAACTAATTTGACTAAGGTGTCATCTAGCCTATTATTTATATTAATTTATATTATATTGATATTTTGATAGGGTAAGCTTTTACTGCTGTGGATTGTACATGTATATACAAATGTGCCGTTGGAAAGGGACCAGCACTAAGGCAACTCAAGAAAGGACAACTTGTGAATTAGACTTTTAGATAAATTTCTACTTTGTGAGAATTTTTTGTATGTATTATTTAAGCAATCAACACACAGACAGACGCACAAACAGGAATGTAGTTTATATGAAGAAAAAGTGACTATACTCTACCTGATGGAAAGCATGAATAGAATTCAAGAGTTGTGGTCACCATACTCATTGCAAATGCAGACAATGCAGTATGGTGACCCACACTATGGCGACCTAGTGAGATACTTTTTCACGTCTCGCTTGGGACGTAAAAAGCATGACAGTCGTCGTGGCAGTGTAAGGCTGACACAGTTACCACGACAACTGTCACTTCTGAATCAATGGGCCGCCGGTCTAGCACTCACCAAGGAAACACGACAGCACGGATGCTGTCGCTTTAGGTTGATCTTCTGTGAGAGGGTAGTACTACCCCGGTAGAGTCGGCCCGTTCGTGCTGAAATCAGCCTAGCTCTACTATCTAGCTAAGCTTTTCGGGAATCATTCAATATTTACGATTGACACACGTGTGTACTTCGAAGACGTTTGACTAGTCTAGACATAAATGTGACTACAGCACGCGACGTGACATTCCACTTCTTTTTTTGTTAGATACAAGCACGCTTAAATCAAACTATATCTTTTTTAATTTCGTTTTTTGATTCCATTGTGTGAACTGTATAAATAACAGCTAAATTTCGACCTCTGGGCTACTACTAGTTATTGTCAATCTTCATGAGCATTCCGATATATATAACACTAAATCCAAATATATACATATTACTCAGAGGTCAACATTTAGACGTTAATACAACTGTATACACTACGTAGCTGAAACATTCGGCTCAAGGGATCTCAAAGTAGATATATTGTCACTGCAAAAGCACAAACACACGAAAATTTATGACATTTTCGCTTTTTAGTTTTGGTGCTTCGATATTAAAATTAAATAATTATGATTGAAAACTCAACAATTTACAAAAACAATATGGATAGCCTTTTGCAAATATGACAAGCCTTTTGATTCAGTGAGTCGAGAGCTGTGGGGGATGTGATATCAATTCACATCCAGTGGGGCGATGTGACCGCTGCAAACGACCCGAGACAGGCGACACTCGGGTGCGGCCGGGGATGTCGTCTGTGGCGGGGCGCTGGTTTCGCCTCTTACTGTGTAGAGCAGTGAGAGGTGTGATAGCGTCTTGCTCTGGCGCATTAGGTGCCCGGGATGTACCTCACTTGTGAGGTACGGCAGGGAGGTGCCCCTAATGTGTTCCTGGAGCTCCACCCGACTGCCGAGGAAGGCCACCGCGGGGTTTAGTGGGTAGATTGGTTCTCCGAGAGTCCCACACGCCCTCCGTCCCTCCGGAGGGTATGGTGTGAAAAGCATCCCCACGTAAAAAAAAGAGAGTTGATATTAACCTGCTAAAATAACTGTATTTTACCTGATGGAAAGCATGATAGCGTCAATGATTTGAATTTAGCGGTCAACGTTCAATTATGTGTTCAGCAATTATTTATTCTGTATGTAGCTCTGCATACTTTGAGATCAGACGGCCGTGGGCGAAGTATTTTACGAGTAAGTCAGCCGGTCGATTTTCTCACTTCTGACAAGCTTATTCAACTTCGAGAAAATTCTTAATATCAAATACTGAAGTTTAGTCTTTCAGTCTCGTCTGTATTAAATATGGATTTATGTCGAAAGATGCCTAGACATTCTCATGGTGTTTTTGAATACGAGGAGACACACCTTGGCAGTTCCATAGCTGTGATATCTGTTCAATATAAGAACGAGTCATTTTTTAAAGGACCAATGTTGTAAGGGACCAATTGGGGTCTCGACTTTAACGCATATCCATCTGTAAATACTTGTTTCGAAGTTTCTATGTATAATTTTTAAGTGCTTTCAAAGAGAAAACCAATTTAGCGTTTATATAAGCTTTGTTTAGTTTGAAACTAGATGGCGTTGTGTGTCACGTGTCTGAAATATTTCTTTATTATTTTATCGACAAAAAAGAGGAAACTATTAAACCAATAAAGTTTAAGATGCCTTTTATAGTAATCTTCAATATTCCACATTATATAAGCAATAAATACATATATAATAAGTTAGACTGTCAAGAGATTGCCAACTATAATATTAAATATCAAAAGCCTATCTGGTTATAGGAATGTACTCGCCGTAGAACTATACGGATGTGCATCACTTTACCACATGAAGTGAAAGCTTCCAACTAAAGTGGCGTGACTCACTATGGTGACTTCCTCTAACTCATTACGGTGAGTTCCTCTAACTCACTGCGGTGAGTTCCTCTAACTCACTGCGGTGAGTTCCTCTAACTCACTGCGGTGAGTTCCTCTAACTCACTGCGGTGAGTTCCTCTAACTCACTGCGGTGAGTTCCTCTAACTCACTGCGGTGAGTTCCTCTAACTCACTGCGGTGAGTTCCTCTAACTCACTGCGGTGAGTTCCTCTAACTCACTGCGGTGAGTTCCTCTAACTCACTGCGGTGAGTTCCTCTAACTCACTGCGGTGAGTTCCTCTAACTCACTGCGGTGAGTTCCTCTAACTCACTGCGGTGAGTTCCTCTAACTCACTGCGGTGAGTTCCTCTAACTCACTGCGGTGAGTTCCTCTAACTCACGGCGGTGAGTGAGAATTACAGTAATATTTTATTCACTTGTTTTTTATTTTATAGTTTATGGGGGTAGAGGAGCAGGCGTGTCACCTAGTGGTAACTTCACTCGGTGAACAGCAAATATAAACTTGCTTAATACCAGTTTCCTCTGAGTCTGGTATATCACTCCAAGCTGGCTCATTTGTCATGAAGCGTGTCTCTCCCACGGTAAAACTTCTTTACTCTTTTATCACAAACAGACTTTCGAAATAAGTGAAATTTGAACTTTGACGGTGTAGACCTCTGTCATAACGTCAACATAAATTGCATTCGAATATAATTACTTCTATTTAGCAAAAATAAAAGTATTCAAACACTACAGGAATATCAAATTTAAAATTAAACAAAAAATCACAACCAAAATATTTATTATGAAGTTAAAAAAGAATATAAAATCATAAATAACAAAGGATGTGCTAGTTTTAGACCCTGATGTAAAATGGCGTCGCAGCCTTCTTTTTTCAAATAGGGCAGTACATATTTGGACCTACTTACACAAAAAGGAAACGAGCCATAATTTTTTTTTTTTATACATTATGAATACAATCAAATTCACCTTCCACTAAGTAGTGAGGATGGCTAACCATTCGACTCGTTATTATATGTATACAAGTATATTATCAATCAACTTCATTGATTATTTCAGATAGAGTATGGCTTGGTTCCTATTTGCATAAGTAGGTACATTTATTCCTGATATTTTAAAAATTATTCGATGTTTTAAAGGAACTATTCAAGATCTTTGAACATAAAAGGCAAAGAACGGCCAGTTACGTCTTTGTTTTTATGCGAGTTATAACTGATATTCATTATAAACAGAATTATTCGAGAAGTTGCTCCTAGACTATACGATAAAAAAAATATTAAAAACAAAAATCTTTTTTTTTTAAAATAAGGCTAAAAAAATAACAAACAAAATATTAAAAGTTTCCTATTATTGTGAATATATTTGTAAAGTTGGCCTAAACGAATCAAATTCGTTGATATTTTTAAACATGGAACCAAACAATCAAAGTCATCAATTGTCAACCCGTTCCCCAATCTAATTAGGGGGGGGGAAGTTCCATAAATTAAAAGTAAATATATAATTCAGTACTAGACAAAACAGTTTAAAACTTTTCTGTCTTATTTCACAAACTGTTTTAGTAGGTTATAGCAATTTATAGAGATATCAATACAAAAATGGTTCAGAGACATTTTTTTCTAAAAATATATAATATAAAACTTCTTCCTCTAAGGTGACTTAGATAAAGAAATTTTATATTATATGTAAATAATTGTGATAAAAATCGACAAGCAAATAAAATCTCACTACGTCATAATTCACTATTTCACACAAGCGATCACACAGCACAAGCATGTTGGTGATCGATACAGAAAAAAACTTTGACGGAACAGTCAAAGCAAGTCTAAACATGTCTAGGTGTGTGATATTCACCGGAGACTCACAGGTTGTCCTTTCTTCGATTGTTACAGTTAACATATAAAAACTATTCTTACACTAGTCAGAATTATAGTTGGTTTCTTGCATGAGAGGCTGCATGTCCTCACGTTTGCGATCGCCACGGTTCGATATCCGGGTCACGCCTTCGAGCACGCCGATCTCAGATAATCTGTGGACATGTGTGGACTTCTGAATAAGCTAAATTAAAATTGAAGAAGGAAAAGTTGAACAAAACTCTACACCAATCCGACTGGCATAGTAGACGAGGCTGGACAGCAGTGGGTCGTTAATGTGAAATTAAATTACTAATAAGGTCAAAGTTGCTATTTTCAATAACTGAAAATTGAACAATGTTATGATATTGCGGTCATCGAAACTTAGACGTGTGGCGTCATCTGTAGGCGAGTAGCGGAACTAATTTAGTATTGTAAAAAAAGTAGAGTTTGAGGATAGACATCGCTGTCGGAAACCATTGTAGGGTTCAATTATAATATGCTCACGCTGGCAGCTTTGGTATGCATGTGTTTATAAAGTCGTGAAGGGACTTAAAATATGAGGCATTCATCAAGTGGGTTAAGGAAAACTTAAACCGTAGAACAGTCTTATGGATAACCGGTGTTATCCGAGAGTTTATCTCCTGCTACATTCTAGCAGAGACACCCGCAGGCCTGTCTCAAATATTTGAGATTACACTTACACTTCAGGCTGGACGTCATCGATGTGTGTGGGTGTGAAGTACGGGTTGGCGGCAGCGGGCCGAAACTTATAGCCGGTCATAACAAAGAACACAAGCGTCGCCATCTCTCGGAACATCTCGTCAATCCACGCGTACTGGAATGGTACTGTTATCTGGAATAATTTAAGAAGTGAAAATATAAGTTCCTAGATATTGTTTGGTTGATGTAGGTTAACTGGATGTCTTAATAACAGCTGTTCGCGGATCCCTCGTATCTCAGGCGCAGAGTGGCACACCGTGTGGTTTTAGTCGGTCCGATTCCGACACACCACCCCGCCGTAAACCCCGTGGGGTGACGGTTCGAGGGGGTCTCCACACGTTTAAAAAAAGGGTTATTTAGTTTAGTGCTTAGCAGGAGGGTGAGGGTTCCTTCCACCAAGGGCAAATGACCATTATCATTTGTTCTGTATCTGAGTGTTATCTACTTATAATATGAAAGATATTTATAAATATATGAGTATATTTATCACCGGTTTGATTACCATTGTAGAGAAGTGTGTGTCAGAAAGCTAATTTAACTGTATTTATATACTCAGTTCGAAATTTTCTAACGACTAATGAGTGAAAACATAATATTATGCTTTATACTTCGACTACTTCAACTTAATACTAAGAAAGTAAAAGTGGCGGCCTTATCGCTCAGAGACAATCTCTTACAGAACCATGAGATGGAAAGAAAAGTATGAGTTGGAATGTATACAGTACTGTCTGGAGCATCAGAAGGTTAATAATAAAAAGAAATTGTAGATGATTGAATAAGCGAATATAAATAGAAAGGCGAAATTTGAAAACCTTGACCTGTTTGAGTATAGCAATAGTATATATATATAGTATAGTGTTGTTAATTATAGGACATTGACGTCATCAACAGCCTCCCACAGTCCACTGCTGGACATCGGCCTCTACTTAGGTAATATTTCTTTACCTGTCTCTTAATGAACTAAATGTATGCATACATCTTATTGCGATTGGTAGGACGTTTCACAACCGAACTGCTTCGACAGAGAAGGAATGGTTGAGAGATGTGGTAGAAAGTCTTGGCATTTTTAATTTTAAGTTCTCCGACAATCTCAGCAATTTGAGATGAAACCGTGATTTAACGTAACATAGAGTAAAAGGATCGCATTCCGGTGAACGCGGTTGGGTAACCACTTAAGTTGATTACGATAATCGGTGATATGATCATATTTGCATAATCTTCACTGTACGAAATAGGCGTGTCAATAATTGGAATCAACTTTGGAAATCATTTGCGAGCTTCCAGCGATAATAACCTGGGTCTTGGATGGGTTAATTTTTAGGCCATACGTATCGCTCCACTTACATATCTTGTCTAGATCAGTATTGATGGTATTAACAGCAGCGGTCTAATCAACTGGTAATGCCCTGGTAAAAATCTGAAGGTCGTCTGCGTATAAGTGGTAGGAGGAAGAGAGAGATAAAAACAGAGAAAAGTAGGGGAAGTAGGGACTGCCTTTTGGTACACTGGCTGTAATAATAGACCAAGAAGAAACAGTGTTTTGAATACTAGTGAGCTACCAGCGACACAACAAATCTGGAGAGCTGAGACCGGAGGCCCGTTGACGTAGGGGTGACAGTTATCGTGATAACTGTGTAAGCCTTACACTGTCACGATGACTGTCATGCCTTTTACGTCCCCAAGCGGGGTGTGAAAAAGCATCTCACAAGGCCGCCATAGTGTGGGTCACCATACTGCATTGTCTGCATTTGCAATGAGTATGGTGACCTCAACTCTTGGATTCATGCTTTCCATCAGGCAGAGTAGTCACTTTGGCAGGCTCTTAATATAGAAAAAAAAACATTTAAATTTGTCATTTCGATACTTTGATTCTTGAGAAAGAACGTAGAATACTTTGTACCGCGATCACCGATATAAAAAGCTAGTAAAATATTTGAGTTCGTCTAAAGCGACTTACATTCAATATAGATATGACGATTCTTGTGAAGTATATGTAGCACACGACCATTGCGTAGAAGTGTCTGAACAGCTTCAGCTTGCGCAGGTTGATGGCTGCCTTGCCGTCTGTACTCGACGCGTCTTGCAAATGTCGTATTGACCTGTACAAGGTAAAATTAAATGATGAACAACTGTTTTTCGGTTTGTTTAGACAAAGTTACTAGGGCCACGAGCTGATTAAATTATCACTGTGGCGACTTCCACGTTACAGCACAAAGAAAAACATACAACAGCGCCATCTAGCGTTAAATATATCGAACTATGAAGCAACTACTAATCCTGTATCGCGAAATAGAGATTCGTGTGGCAATTAGCATATAAACAACGTTCCAACATCAACCGTTGGGCCGTAGCCCGCCAGGCATGACCACCTCGCCTTGTCGGAGGATCCTCCCTTTGTGTCGGAGGGACATGACACTCGTTCCCTCTACATCACGGACAGCCTTTGATAGCGCATTGCTGGATATATGAATCTTCTCAGAAAGAAAGTTTTGGTTTACTGTATCACGCTAACTAAACGGATTGGTATATCATTTGTTTCAAGTTTTCCTTCTCTTTGGAATGCTGTAGCTCTGTGTAGTTCCCTTAGTCGGCTTTTACAACACCCATCGGATGAGCATAACACCAATGAGAACACGGGCAAACAGATGGGAACATCAAGTGTTATTAATGCTATTTAATATAATGGCAAACCCCTCGGACCGTCACCACACCGGGGTTTACGACGGGATGGTGTGTCGGAATCGGACCGACTAAAACCACACGGTGTGCCACTCTGCGCCTGACATACGAGGGATCCGGGAACCGCTGCTATTACGACATCCAGACTCGAAAAGAATCCTATACCAACACGTCCGGCTAGCGTGACATAATAGGCCAAAACCTAAATGCTAGGGAGAGCCTATGTCCAGCAGTGGTCTGTTGAAGATTGATAATGATTGAACAAACCTTTTGATAGTCTGAAATAGTCAAAAGTAGGAGTGAGACATTAAAACAGTCGTGACATTGTCTATCCCAATATGTCTACTCCGGACAAGTAGTGTGAAACATTTTCACTCGTTCTGTGCCTGGGTTTTTACTTAAAGTAATGTGTATTTCGATAAGTGACCACTTCCAATAAAATTTGGGATAGATATAGACGGCGATATGGAGGAACGGGAGTCATATCCCTCCAACACAAAGGTAGGATCCTCCGACCAGGCATGGTGAGCTTGCCTGGCGAACTGCGGTCCAATGGTTGATGTTAGGAAGTTCCATATATACTGTGGCGACTTCCACATTTAGCACAAAAAAAAAATATACAACAGTGTCATCTAGCGAAGATAAATCGAACTACGAATGATAATAATGAGCTAAAATAAAAAAAATAAAAAGTTACTGGGCCGTTGCCCGCCAGGCACGATCACCTCGCCTGGTCGGAGGATCCTCCCTTTGTGTCGGAGGGACACAATATTAATCGGTGCGAAAATTATTCATATCGCGATACACGATTAGCAGTTATTCCCTAGTTCGGTGTGTCTTCGTTAGATGACGCTATAGTACTTTTGTTGCTCTTTATGTGGAAGACATGTCTTGGAGGATCAAAAAAGGGGGTGAAATACAAAACCTACCATACAACGGGGAACATGATAGCTCCGCAGCACAGCAGTTCCACCAGCACGAAGATGTCCCTCCACGCGTTGTGTTCCGCGGCACCTTCCTCGCTCTCCGCCAGGATGATCTCGGCCACGTTGGCCAGTACCTGAAGAATAACCATACTTGAGTATCATAGACAAGGTGTTGTTGAAAAAAAAAATGTATTGTAATTACAAATGCCTTTTACGTCCCCAAGTGTGGCGTGAAAAAGCATCTCATAGGGCCGCCATAGTGTGGGTCACCATACTGCATTGTCAGCATTCGCAATGAGTATGGTGAACACAACTCTTGGATTCTATTCATGCTTTCCATCAGGCAGAGTAGTCACTTTGGCAGGCTCTTAATATTGAAAAAAAAATAGAAACCAGTGTTAAAGACACTTCTTTTTGGTAGTTTTTCACCGAGCGAGTGAGGAGAACCCTGACCCTGAAGGTGTCTATTTTGCATTAGCAGGTGTGCAAAAACCGCGCCAATTTTCAAGGCAATAAAAACGATGCCAATAGTAAGTGTTTATTCGTACTTGACGTTACAACAGGCGGTCGTTTCTACAAAAGCTGTATGAGATGTCAATGGTTTCCAAGTCTAACCTCCAGGCTTTTTTTAAAAACAAAAATGAATGAAAGCAATGTGTTGAGCAACATAAAGTAATCAGCCGCCATAGTGTGGGTCACCATACTGCATTGTCTGCATTCGCAATAAGTATGGTGACCACAACTCTTGGATTCTATTCATGCTTTCCATCAGGCAGAGTAGAGTCACTTTGGCAGGCTATTAATATAGAAAAAAATTACGGCAATGGTTATACAGTGATAAATGTATGTAATTTCATGTCTTTTGTTCATTCTGAAGGCTAAACAGCTAGATGTACTTTGGTGTAATTTATGTATGATATTTTCATTCAATCATCGTTTCATCAGCTCTATTAACATGATGGAGGTCGTAAAGCAGAACCTACCTGTAAAGGTATGACGATCATGAAGAGTTTTTTGTCCCTATCTGAGAGTATGTGTTTGATGAAGTTCCACCCGGTGCCCACGAGGACTATCGTCACGAACAGCACTGCGCCTTTTAATCTGAAAAAATAAATAGAATTTTGGTCTTAATACTGCTGGACATAGGCCCCTCCTTAATAAGAGGTTTAGGCCTACTACACCACGGCCAGGAGGGTTGGTATAGTTTCTTTCAAGTTTAACTTCTAATTGCAGCGTAGCCGTCCTGTGTGGTTTGCTGCCTTCATCATCAAGAGTTACGACCTCCCTTATAACAAGCTACTTTGATTAATTTTGGGCTTTTTGCTTCCAACTCCTGCCAGCCATCTTTTGCAAATTGTCACTCAACCTGGCCAATGAACGTCCTACACTACGTTTACCTAGATGCGGTCTCCGCTTTAGAACTCGTGGACCCCTACTGATGTCGGTGACCAATATTTCGATGTGGGCTATGTCGGTGATCTTACTTCTCTGTCGGATTACCTAATTCCTAATGCGATTCCTTAGAAAAACGACCAGCATAGCCCTTGCCATAGCAGCGGCTTTGGGCTTGCAGACCAGCCGTACAGTAAGTGATACCTGATCATAGATTTTGTTAGTATGACGAGTGGTTTAGGTTATAGTCAAACTATCCGTGTGGCTGACTATCTAGTAATTAAAAAGAGTGACTGTCCGTTTGTTTGCCTTTACTTCTCATAGGTCTGAACCTCTTCGAGGTCACGGGTGGTTGTAAGCATAGACAAAAAATTGATCTTGATTCATTCATTGCTCTATAACTTCAGAGTCTACATAAAAGATGAGTTTTTTTGAAGTAAAGATATTTTGACTTTATGCCAAGCCTGTTGGTAGAGTAGCTAGTGAGTCTAAATACTAAACTAAGGCAGAAGTCGTGGGTTCGATTCCTATCCAGAACAAAGGATTGTATAATGAGCACTGTCGTTTGCTGTCTCTAATTGTAATTTATTTATGATATATACACTGTGACTGGTGAGATACCTTCAATACTTATGGAGAGTACTCGGTACTCGATTCTCGTTAACTTGATATAAAAAAAGTAGGTGCTTATTTTTTATCGAAATGTCTCTAAAAAATAAGTCCGCGCGGTGTCCAAGTATTCCGCAGTTAAATACTGGGCTCTCGGTGTACTGTGTACGAAGTTTACTAAGAAGTTATTTAATATTTCGTTTTTATGTTATTTTATTTCATGATATATGTTCGCATACTATCACATCCTCAAATATTGAAGGTATTTCACCAGTCAGTCTGTATATGAATTCAGGAAAATTTAACACTTTTATCAGCAGACTGGTTAATGAAGTATGTGAGATGTGTCAACTAACTATTATTCGACTACAAAAAAATGATAGAAATTCAAAACTCACAGATGTGTTATATAAAACAGTATCGCCCATGCCGTAACATGTTCTCCCCTCGTCTGTATAAAGTGGTAGTTGATTCCGTGGAAGGCTAACGACAGAGCCTTGAGGTACACCAGCACACACATTATGATGTGTATCCTGTACACAGGCTGTCGGCTGGACCTGAGGATGAAGGTCCACAGCAGGGCGCTCATGAAGAATATAAAAGACATTATGGTGTACAGAACTGGTAGGGGCATCTCGCCAGCTGACAAGAAGTTACCATTGTTGCTCTCGTAAATGTGAACCTGAAAAGAAGGAAAGGATACGTGTCTGAATAACGTTCAATATGTGGTCAATTTTCTATTTAACTTCTGCAGTGCCTGAAAACTTATGTTTAGTACATAATTGGAAAAAACATACAGTCGGAAATATACAAGCGTTTAACAAATTTCTCTCTTTTAGAGATATACACGGGAATATTTTTTCTTTGCTCGTGGTTCACTTCGAGTAAAAGTTATATTTCTAGGACTCGCAAACAATATGTTATTGAACTAAAGATGTGTTCCTTTTCTATTTAAGAGTTTTTTATAAGAATATACTCTATCTTAAGAGCCTACCAAAGTGACTCTACTCTGCCTGATGGAAAGCACGAATAGAATTCAAGAGTTGTAGTCACCATACTCATTGCAAATGCTGACAACGCAGTATGGTGACCCACACTATGGCGGCCTTGTGTGACGCTTTTTCACACCCCGCTTGGGGACGTAAAAGGCATGACAGTCATCGTGACAGTGTATGGCTTATACAGTTACCACCATAACTGTCACCCCTGCATCAATGGGCCTCCGGTCTCACACTCACCAACGAAACACGGCAACACGGATGCTGGCGCTTTGGGTTGGTCTTCTGTGGGAGGGTAGTATTGCCCCGGTCGAGCCGGCCCGATCGTGCTGGAATCAGCGTGGCTCTACTACCTAATAAATACCTGCCGGTCAACGTGCGGCATCACACTGACTTAATTCGACCCATCGTTGCTGCAACTTACTTGTAGCATACCTAAAACGGAACGTAAGTTTTGTCTGGATCTACTTAGTTATTTCGACTGGATATGTTATTCACAGACTTGTAAACATCATCATCATCTCAGCCGAAATACGTCTACTGCTGGACATAGGCCAAGGTTCTCCACAACAGCCGGTCCGTGCATCCAGCAACTTCCCGCGACCTTCACCAGGTCGTCGGACCACCTTATGGGGGGCCTTGAAGACATAGCAGGATTGTTTTCATGTGTTTAGATTTAGAGGAGGATATTAATTGAAAATGTACTTACCACCATATTAATAGTTGGTGCAGGACCCACGCTGGTATTGGGACAGTTGTTGAAGTAGAGATTGTAAAGGCCCTGTTCCTCCGTCGTTGCCACGTAGAGCGCGAACTGCCGATAGAAATAATGATTCAGACAGAAAGAAAACGACGACCAATATTTTGTGCTAAAGAAAACGATCTTACGAGTTTTAATGCAATACAAATTGGATTCACCTATCGTAATAGTTTTTTATTGACGCAGAGATTTATAAATGTATTGAATACCATGCAGTATTTTCTAAACTAGATTGGAACTGTGATTGCCTGCGTTTTGACTTCTATACCTTGATAGGTCGAAACATACATTTAATTTAGTAGCTATTTTATACAATTTTTAATTGTATTATACATGTTGTATTAAGCACTTACTTAATGCTTATTGGTCCGTGTGGTGACGGATTAAGAACACATAGGGATGGTAAATCCCTATTCATCCCGTGGGTGTCGTAAAGGCGACTAAGGGAACAAAGTACGAAAGATAACATCATTACAAATAGAAAGAAAACTTGAAACAAACCCTATTCCAACTCGTTTGGCTAGCGTGGTATAGTAGGCCAAAACCTCCTTGCTAAGGAGAAGCCTATGTCCAGCAGTGGACTGTAAAAGGCTGTTGATGATACTGTTTATTCTTTGCGTACTTACGCAAAGAGTTGCATTCCAATGTTTTCGATTGTTAATACATGCTATAACAGTGTTTTAAATTAAGCAAATTTTTACGTCATACGCAGGTTAATAGTCATCTTAAATAGTTGACTAGATCTAGTAGGGACCCTAACTGCTAAAGGAAGTCATGGGTTTGATTGGACGTGATAAGTACGATCACTTTTGCTGTGTTGTGTGTATAACTTATGTATGATACGTGAGAATTAAGAAACATACAGGTATGATTATCAGTAGGGTTGCCATACTACAAGCTCTGCCTAGTTAAGAATCAGTTAGTTTGTTGATAGGGTGATATTTTTAATTTTATAATTATCTATCATCACACACAGTACAGTCTTCAGCTCTTCTTAGAAAGATCACAACATGGATCTTTTTAATTATTATAGACTAGCTTACCCCGCGAACTCCGTTCCGCCTTAGAGGCAATAAATAAGCAGATTTTTTTTTACTTAAACCCGTACTAACGGGATAAAAAGTATCCTATGTCCGTCTCCTGGTTCTAAGCTACCTCCCAACTAATTTTCAGCTAAATCTGTTCAGCCGTTTTTGAGTTATAAGTGGTGTAACTAACACCACTTTCTTTTATATATATAGTTTTATATATTATTTAGATAAGATTAAGATAGCGGAAATACTAGTTTATCATTTTACTTGACAATGATTGATAATTTTCTGTAGTTTTTTTTTAATTTTACACAGTTTTTTTTGTCATGTTGTCATGTCTCGTTCAGTTTTAGCCACTGGGGTTTTCTTTATTAGACGTGTTCCTTCATAATAAATGAAAATTAACTGCGATGGCGCTTTGTCGTGTTTAAAATGGTTTATCAATGAACTAACAGAACTAATAATAACCACGAATTAAAGTTGCAGCTTAGTTGCGATTCCTGAAGCTATTGTAGCGCCGATTTTCACATAAATAAATAAAATAAAATAGTTTATTTCTCACCAAAAACCGAAGTAAGTACAATAACAATAAAGGTTACGTAACAACATTTAAAAAAATTGATAAACTCGGTTCGTGGATCGCTGGTGCCTGAGATAGGTATAATACTGGACACCAGGTACACACTCGGATCGCGATTTCTTATTTCACAATGCAATGTTTAAATTTTTAGAATAAACAAGAAAATACAGTAACTAACAGAAAACAAAATGGTAGCAGTAACCGTGAAAACTTTCAAATACAAAAAATCAAATAAAATACAGCTATATGTGTGTGTGCATGTGCGTGTGCGTGTGTGTGTGTGTGTGTGTGTGTGTTAGTGTGCGAGTGTGTTTATTGTGTTTCGGCACAGTTCTAAATTTGGACAAAGGTGTAATGCTACGAATAAGTAGAACAGGAATGGTTATTACCCATAGCCATAAATACGCCACAAACAACACAACTTAACCAGTGTATAGGTGCCACGTTTTCTTTAATCAAATGTTTTTCGTGAAACTCGATGACGAAGTGGAATATTTGGAGGCAATATTGCGTAAATAACTACACCTACTTGATCGTCTAAAGTTAGCTCTTTTCAAGTCTATTTTACGCTTTCCGAGTACCAATTATTTTGTGATAAATAACACCTACTCATTCTATGAATATCGTAAGTGCTGACTATGGGAGCAAAATGTTCTCAGAACAACATCACTGCAAAACTAGACGCAAACACTATACCGACGTAGTGATAGAACAGACTCAAGGTTTTTAGCCCTTTTTTAAGTCTCCTCTCTTTTTTGCGAAGGCTAGAAGGCTAAAGGCCTACCCCTTAAGCCTTCGAGGCTAATTATAATTATGACCTTAGGTTCGTGAAGCTTAGAACCTAAAAGCTTGATCTCTTCTTTAAGAAATCTTATATTCTTTTTATAATCAGGTTAATATTTTTGAATTAAGCCGTAAGCTCTTAGGTTTAATTAATTTCAATTGATGTTCTCGTATAATATTTTTGAGTACAAAAATAGCAGAATAGTCCCTATGGCAGGCTCTTAAAATGAAATAAAATGTATATGGTTAAAATATATGTGGTTCAATAGGCCAAAACCTCTTATCTAAGGAGACGCCTACGTCCAGCAGTAGAGTATAGAGACTGACGATAATTATATATAATACAATATTAATTAATGTACAATGACATGGTGCATAGACAGTATTGAAAGGTCAATCAGTAACAGAGACCTGTCATTCGACGCAAAACGTCGTTCTCCTAAAGAAACGTAGTATCTTCTATATAAGAAAATAAAAAAACCAAATTTCTTTTGTCAAACAAACGTCAGAATAAGACTAAACAAAATAATAATGGAACCAGACTACCATTAAACCGAGGGAACTTTCCTCTTTCAACACCCCTGTAGGTGCAGTAACCCTTCGATTTTAAATGTACATTATATATACACATATATAATGTATGTACATATGTACACACGTACGGATTATACACATGTTTATATGTATCATCCATTTATGGACATAGCCTTCTCTTTAGAAAAAGAAATTATGTATACAGAAGTATTTAATAACATACATTTCTACGTCTGTTAGATAAGAGATTCACTCTGTGTTCAAATGTATATTTAACGACACTTCAACACTTAATTGTAGAAAAGCCGAGTTCGGCACGCATGTCTGCGCTCAACCGATCATCAGAACAAATGATACGTAAGAAAAGATGATGATGATAGAAAAGTGGTATTAGCATTCTTCTCTTTTCGCTACGTGAGTGAAGTTACATGAGGACCTAAATCTGTTCTTCCTTTCCTTCATTAACCTAACTCTTGAGTTGCCAGTGTCCATGTGTGACGATGGTACACATACTCTTTCGTGATCTACTCCTTAAAAAAATATCTCCTGCATTTAAATCCAGCCTTCGAAATAGCAGCCTACTAATTTATGAGCACTGAGCATGCGTACTGCAATTGTGGGTGTAAAGGGGTTGTCGTTGCACTCAGCACACCACCCTCCGATCGATAGAGCTATTGATTTCCACCCTTACCCGGATCCCCAGACTGTACCTAATACCTCAAATTATTTATCAAAACGTGCATATTTTTTTACAGTTACTGGGTAACCCCACTGCTCTAATATTTAGGGAGGGGTTCTTAAACTTGACACATTTGTATCTCTTATGTAACAGGTATCCATCCGTTCGCTCAGTGCCTCCTATGCGATAAAAAGGAACATCGTCTCCCGAGTCATACTTTAAAAGATCTAGTCAATTTATAGCGCACACAATACCGCGCGAGGCACTTGTGACGCGCGCGCTGCCCACACTCAATCTTATAGCTAACGAACTGGATAGATTTGATTGTACTCTCGAGTGAATTCACTTTGGAAAATTTGACACTCATACATTTGTTTACTTTGTAATTTAGAAATAAAGTAACTACAATATCGCATTGAACTCAGTTTAAGGCAATTGTTGGAAAGAAATAAAAGTTATGTTTGCATAACCTTGATATGAGTACCATGAAGTATGTGGTTTGCGTATCAAGGTCAATATTACTTATTAAATATATTATAGATTTGAACCTTATACATCCAAAACTGAATCTATTCAGCTGCAGATCATCTTGACCAAGAAGAACAAAAAAACATCGACCACTTCGTATGGGCTCCTGGCTTAGGCATGGACAATTTATTATGGAAATAACAATACTTTATATTTTTCAGTGGCCTATACATAATTATATCAAGTCAGTTTCATAATAAAATAGGTCGAAACGGAGAAGTAATCACAAAGTCAGATCCACAGTACGAGCGAGCGCGTGCAAGGGAATGGCAGAAAAAAATGTGATGCAGACAGGTCAAGCAGAAAAAAAGTCATATTTATAAAAACAATGTCGATTGTTAAATCAACGATCGTTCGTTGTGTAAAGTCATAAAATTATATCTTTTTTTTATATTAGAGACTAGACCTTAAAACAACGAACTCTGTAAAATACTCTAACATACATATCTCAAGTATACTAGGTTCGTGTGGTGACGGATTAAGAATGCAGAATGTCACCATCCCCAATTCATCCCATGGATGACGAAAGAGTCAAATAAAGGAGAAAATTATGCAGAACAACATCACTGCTAAGAGAGGAAAAACTTGAGACAAACCCTATACTAACTCATCTATAGCGTGGTATGGTATGCCGAAACCTTCTTTCGAAGGAAGAGAAGCCTATGCCTAGGAACTCCTTAACAGTCCACTGATGCACATAGGTCCACACACTGTAAAAATACATATATATACAAGGTACCTTGTGTATATATTGAAAGCACTAAACAGTCACTAAATAGAATAACTTGACTCATCCCGCACACGGCTGTATGATCCCAAATTAGGCAGAGCTTCTGATTAAATTCATTTCCCTATTACCCCCCTGCATCCCCCGCTTCGTAGAAGTGTCCTCGGCGCTAACTATACCATTCCACGACTTTGCAAACTGCTTAATGGTTGCAGCTCGCTGACCACCAACTCCACACTGACTCACCAACCTCATACAAAATATTAAATAAAAAATACTTTGTTATTTGTTATACTCACCAAAGTTTGTATTGTATTTTTAGCATAAGCATACACAATTTTTCCTTTATAGTGCACGTGGTGATAACCTATAAGTAATTGTAACACTATGACATTTCATACTTTTCTAAAATGTCTTTTAACCATGAAACAGTGTATACAATTGTTGGTGAGCCAAATAAATAAAATAAAAATAAAAATAGTTATCAGACTGATTATCAGAGACAGACACAGACTTATTATCACTCCAGCCGAAAGACGTCTACCGTCTACAAACTGATAGACTAATTTTAATATTACTTGTAAACGCTTTGTGCGTCATAAACCACTTGTTTAGCAAAATCGTATACACTTTAAAACGGGTGTCGGGGCAAATTAGTGATAATAACTACAGAATAAAGTGGACCCTCGGTGATCCGGCCCCAGTTTAATCCGGATTGCCCTGTAATTCGACATCAATCAAACAATTTTCGCTAATGTAGATCGATTGAACAGGTTACAACTTGTGCTCGACGCGTAGGTATTGTTTTAATTCCGATTGCTTAGTTTGAATTTGACTACGTGTGATAGCGGTGCAGCTTAGCGTGCGTTCATTGTTTGCTGTTTATTCATTGCGTATTACGTATACGTATCTAGTAATGTCGTCACAAGCCCAGAAGACAACAACATATACAATCTTATCATTTGTCTGTAATTTGTCGGATTACAAGGCACTCTTCTGTAAAAAAAATCCGGGCTATAGGGGGCCTTAGGTAGTACTCTATAATCCGACAAATTCGATAGTCCGACACTGCCCTGCAAAACGTTTGTCGAATTACCGGGGGTCCACTGTAATCATTTCACAAATCTCAAACGCAATTGTCTATATAAATTGTTTTTTTCTGTATTAAGAGCCTTCCAAAGTGACTCTACTCTGCCTGATGGAAAGCATGAATAGAATCCAATAGTTGTGGTCACCATACTCATTGCAAATGCAGACAATGGAGTATGATGATCTACACTATGGTGGCCCTGTGAGATGCCCTCTCACACCCCGCTTGCGGACGTAATAGGCATGACAGTCAGACAGACACAAAAAAATAAATAAATAATAAATCTAATCGCAAACTAGACAGTGAATGTGTTACGGTACACGTTACCAGTTTGTACAGGCACTGAGCAGTTGGTGGTGGTTCGTGGTGGTTACTGCTGAGAAACGCTTATATATTTCTATATATGTATTTATATACGATTTTTTAATATATTTTATAAGTATCATAGTTTTATACAAATAGCTGTCCTGTGTGGGATCAAACCATAGTCGGTTTGATCACATCAGTCAGCACTTTAACTGTGTGGCATTTTCTTTATGCCCACCTGATTATCCCCGTGGCAAGTGGACGTATGAAATGTTAGAGTACATGGCGATTGAGTCGGAGTGAATTATTCGGGACCTCGATTTTCTTGAACAGTCCCAAATCTCACGAGGGACTGTTAATATTCAGTTCAAGATTATCAAATACTTACCAATAGTTCAGAAACTTAAATTACGCTTTCTTTTTTTTTTGCTAGATATCTAAATTCTCAAAAAAAGTTTATGAATACGGCACTCTATACTTTACGAGACTGATTAATATTGAGTGATTGAGTGCTTTCCCCTTTGTTGTACACTTTCGGGGTAGGGGAGCCAGCCCTATCGAAATCTAGATTAACGAAACTGCCTGTTATTAAAAGCCTACCTATGTACTTATCAAACACAGTCAGTAAATATTGCACCCTCGTAGCAACCCTCTCCTTCCATAAATCAATACTCATCAAAATTTTACGAGTTTTAAAGTATCGCGTTCCATCTATGCCTGTAATAAAAATGTAAGATGTCGATGTCATGAAAAAAACGTATGTCGTATGAATATACAGAACTTTAAAGATGTTGAAGAAAGACGAAATTTTTCGCGTTAATCTCAGAACAGGCTTAACCGATTTCGATGCGGTTTTCTCTTATGCATTGTCGTAAACTTCATTTAAAATTTTGTGCGTTTTGGAACGACGTTCCTTATCGTGCGTTGCGAAGGAGGCTAGACGGAAAAATTTAGACGAAAAGTTGTCACGACACTTTTTGCTATAGTGTAGTACGCCGTGCGGCGTGCACATGTTACTCTGTCTGTCTGTCTCTCTCTCATAGAAAGCAAGCCAATCATTTTCGTTTCGACTTTCTATTTTGCTTTGAACAGTGTAGTGTCGCGACGATTATTTTGTTTTGTTAAGTTTACACAGGTTTTTTGTACATAAAAAATAATAAAATCATAGAAAATAATAACAATAATGAATCCTGACAGTGTTTCTGCTTATTATAACTTAAAAGAAATAAAAAAAATATTACAATTCCTTCACTAATTAATCGAAAGGAACTTCATTCCATCCGGGTGTCCCTTGACCCCTCTCAACTTCCTTTTTATATCACCGCAATAACCAACAATTACGTGGAGTAGCGTTGGAAAAAACTAGTCCCTAGTAACTTTGTTTGTTACGGTTTCACGCGAAAACTACTCAACCGATCATCATGAAATTTTGTACACATGTTCTTGGAGGTATTAGAAGTAACATAGGATACTTTTTATTAAGAAAAAATATTTATTTAAAATTATCTGTTACGAAACTTAATGTGGTAGATCAAATTCCACGCGAGCGATGGCAAAAGCTAGTAGTATATAATTTTGTTTATGGAAACTAACGTACTTACAACAGAAACATAAAGTACTAGCTGACCCGGCAAACGTTGTTTTGCCATTTTTACTAAAATGGCTATTAAATATAAGGGTTGATCGTAGAAGGGTGAAAATTGAGGATTGTATGTATTTTTGTATGTTGTATCATAAAAAAACAGGAATTAAAAATTTTGTCTAAACAATAAAAAAAAACTTGGGGGTTGTACTACCCCTAACATTTAGGGGGATGAAAAATAGATGTTGGCCGATTCTCATAGATACCGGATAAGCAGAAAAAATTTCATCAAAATCGGCAAGCCGTTTCGGAGGAGTATGGCAACGAAAACTGTGACACGAGAATTTTATATATTAGATATACCCAGCAACATAGGCTGACATCGACTAGAAGTATGATACATTATTATCATCCTTATTAGAGATGAGTTTAGATCTAGATAAAATTGATGGCTAAAAATTTCCTCACATTCTCATACATCGAAACCACTGAGATTTGCCATCGTAAATATGTAGTATCGATAGAGAAGACAAACGATACATTCCGTAAGGTCCATTGTAAATAATCCGAGATCATTAATGTGGCGATGTTTACGAGAAGTCATATTAAAATCTTGTAAAAGTTGCACATAGAGACTGCGATGCGTTATATCTTATGAAGGCAAGCATCTTTGAAGCAGCAAGAATCTTTGTCAACAAGTGAAGCTGATCTGTCACGCTCTGAGGTGAAAGATACAGTCAGCTGTTCGTCACTGCTGTGTCGCTGCGTTGACTATGTTCAATTTATATGTAATAGTTGTTATTATTAATTATTATCAATTATTCAATATTTTTAATATTTTAACAATCATTTGGATCAATTTTGTTTCTTATTTATCCTACTAATACGATCCATAATTACATAATAGTATTTACTGTTTACGATTGCCTATGAAGTTTTCACCTCTGCCTTGTGGTCTTAAGCACACATTTTTTTGTGAACGGACTTCATAAACGACTTTTAAGCTGAAGAATAAATCCTGTGTCGCAGGGGACTTTACAAACATACAAGAAACGGACACAAAAACACCCAGACTCAGAATAACAATTTGTGGATCACATAGTGTTGTCGCATGTGGGGTTTGAATCCACAACACTCAGCGCAGTAGAGAGCGGCGTGGCGAACACTTAAACGACTAGGCCAACAGTGCAGTCGTTATACGTTTATTACGCAGTCGACTGTATTTTTTATAGTTAGTCTGTTTGCCAATAAATTCAGCATACGTAACCACTAAATGCTGTTTATGTAAGTAATTATTTAAAGGTGTTCTTGGTGTTATTGTTAATTCAAATTAATATGAACTATGACTATGACACTACGGGATTTCCTACTTCAAGTTTAGTTCGCTGAGCTAGGGATGTGTCGCCAACTTTAACGAAAGCCGAACTAAACATTATTATCACAGTCCAGTGTTGTTAGCCTTCAAACTCGTTTATTTCAAAAAAAAATATAGAAACTGTAGCATTCATGTGGCAACACAGTTTTTGACGACGTCACTTTTTATATATAGAGTTGGGTACACAAAAATGTTAAGTGGCTACTCGGACTAACAAAATTGTAATTCAAGCTCTTGCAGACAAATACTGTGAATATGGGTACCATCTGAACAGTAAATCCATATTGAATATATACTGTGTTTAATTTGACCATTCAAGTGATAGATGCATCAGATAAAAATATATTGTGGAGTAACTCAACCATAGTAACTCCAAAACATTATAGCATCTTACTATGAAGTAATTCGTTTACTTGTAACTAACCGTATTAAACTGATATATAAGTTAATAAATTAAAATGGATGCAAAATTTTAAGAAATAGCCTTAGTTACCTTTTTCATTATATTTCTTTCTTTTAAAAAAGACAACGCCCGCATTAGGAATCCTGTGTCGCGGGGGACTTTACAAACATACAAGAAACGGACACAAAGAACACCCAGACTCAGAACAACAATTTATGGATCACACAAAGTGTTGTGCCATGTAGGATTTGAACTCACAACACTCAGCGAAGTGGAAAGTTGCGTGGCGACCGCTTAAACCACTAGGCCAATCGTGCAGTCGAATAGTCCAAATTAGTTATATATCAATAGAAATTAAAGTCTATATAAATAAATATGTTGTTAGGTGCGAAATTCAAACCCGGCTCTACCATTTTTTTTTTCACACTTTCGTTAAGGCACAAGGATTATTGTTATGGAGAGAAAATAGATAAAAATTGTGAGTTAAATAGCAGAAACAAAAATTTTAACACCTGTCAAATGTGACGTCATTCAAAATATAAGAAATCTATGGTTGCCTAAAATACCTATAAATCAAAGAAAATTACTCTGTGATATGTTTTACCTATTGTTTTTCTTTTGGAGTGCAACAGGAGAATACCTTTGACAGAACGAAGTCTGTCGAGACACCTAAGTAACTACAAATGTCATCACGTCATTTTTATACAACAATTGAATCGTCGGTAGAAGTAGATACGACTAACCCTATACCATAGACAACATGTAAAACCTAGATAGAATATACACGTTCGCCCAATCACGAGGGTTTCCAATCCAGAAAAAGTGGATGATAATAGTGTTACCATCCTTAAAAATACTAAAAAAAACAGGTCACCGAAAATTTAACGTGATTTCGAAATATTTCGTGTACTTCGTTTTGTCTTTCTAATACATGCAGTATATTAATAGTAGATAGTGATGATATACTTACACTAGTGTTGTAATAGTCGAATCCATTTCGACTCTGCTTTGTCATTGGAAGGAGGCTGTATATGCATTTTTCCTCGCCTTTCGGGTGATCTGGGAACCGATAACATCCGTTAATATGTCAATTTTAATCACCTAATCTTACATTATTTTCACAGTATAACGTTTCATTTTAGAATATAGACACGATCATAGTCAATTAACCGATACTCATAGGGATGACGCCAAACTAGGTAGAGGATGAAGTATGTTGAAAAGATTACTGATAATAAATTGTATTTGCTCAAAGTATTCTGTTCACCGTGTGGTAACGGATTAAGAATACATAGTGTTACCACCCCTATTCACCCCGTGGGTGTCGTAAAAGGCGACTAAGGGCACAAAGTATGCAAGACAACATCATTACAAAGAGAAGGAAAACTTGAAACAAACTCTATGCCAACCCGTCTGGCCAGCGTGGTATAGTAGGCCAAAACCTCCTTGATAAGGAGAGGTCTATGTCCAGTAGTGGACTGTAAAAGGTTGTAGATTCTGTTCACTTAAAAATCTTTACTCCATTATACTGTATTGTCTGATGCACGATTTCGATCAACCAGAGTAGAGTCACTTTAGTAGGCACTTATAAAAAAAACACCGAGTTGGGCTCATGACATCTGTATCAGCAATCAGAACACTAACCACCAATAGCTGGTATATACCATGACAATACAATACTCGTATGTTACAATAAATTAAAAATGTTTAAAGAATGATTCATCATTAGCTAAGGCATGTTGGTGCATAAAGTTATCGATTTAAGAGCGAAACTTGGAACTAATTAACATTTGACACACGTTTCATTTAATAAAAACCTGAGAGCCTGAAATAGCGTCAGTGATAAGATGACAAGTTAATTTTTGCTGATATGTACTCATAATTTCAATTTTTTATTATTATCTAGGATATTCATAAGCTAAAAGTATTTTTTTTTTAATTTTTAATTTAAACTTATTGAATATATATACACTTCTGTAATTATAAGTACAGAAGTAATTTATCGTATTATCCGTACATAAAGTTGAAGTTCTTTTGTAATTTTCCAGAATCAAAACATAGCCAAACATTATTTTCAACTGCCCTAAAAATCACAGCTTAAGAATAGTTTTCAAACAAAGATCAAACCGGTCGAAATTTGTACTCGAGTGAAGATTTTGACAGGAACAACTTTCTTAAATAAGCTTTTACTCACTCGAGTTTGTGTTAGTGAATCACATTTGAAGTTCAATAATAAAATCTCTACTTAATTATTTTTTTAAATTAACTTCATGACTGAGACATCTTTAAAATACACGCCTAAGTCTATGGTTATCTATCTAATAATAGTTTCAAAATAACTCAATACCAATATAAGAAATAAGTTTGACGTCTGCTCAATTTGTTTTATAAATCACTTAATATAGTATTCTAAATAATAAGAGTAGAGGGAAGTGCAGCATATTTGGAACATTGCAGGTAATTTGGAATATTTAGTTACCTACTCGTACATGTGATGGATAAGATAAGCAAATTTTGGTGAACAGTATGAACAAGAGTGATAACACTCCGTATCCTTACTCATCACCACACAGACAGAAGTGGACCAGTAATATAGTAATAAAAGAATTTCTGGTAAACTTACATGCAGGTATGACTGATCTGTTCTGGTAAAGATGTAGCACTTTCGCTTTACACGTTACATCTAATCTGAGATTCTTAAAGTCCATTTTCAATGTGATGATGGCTGGATGCTGCGGCGAGAGGATGCTGCTGTTGCTATTTTTCAGGAAACAGGTGGCAGTATTGGTTTGAGCCAAGTAAGGGCTGATGGCAGCGTTTATGGTCCGGTCTAGTATGAAGCCATACTAAAACAATGATTACTCGTGTTAGTTGCTAATATCTGGTACACCGATCATCATTAATGATATATACTACCAGAAACGCTTCGCTGTGGCACATTGTGGTTGCAGTGATAAAAAATGAGAAACAAAACTGATACAAAAAATCTAAATACAAAATAGTCTTTGAAGTGAGTTACAGTACAAGTGTCAAAATTTGTGCTCAATCACCGATTGAGGTAAACGGTACAGGTTTTTGTGTATGGGAACCAAAGATAAAGTGAGTAATGCATTTTGTGCCGATTTTCCTGTTTAGTAGACTTTACTGAAATATCATACGTTGCCTTTAATACCGGCATTATATAATTCATTAAACTTAGTGCTTTACTTGGCGTCGATTTTAAGTTTACTCGTATTTCAGTTCAGAAAGCCGAAAACTTTGACGAAGAATTGTACAGTCGTGTGCAATTGTCTTGTAAATATTAAACTCGGCACAATTGAATTGATATAAAACAGTGTTAATTTTGTTTTATTTGATACATTTATGCATTTTTGTATAAAGCAATCAAAACTTATATCATCTCTTACGTAACAAAAGTACTTTTAAATGAAAATTGAAAAAAAACAATGCAGTCTTAAAAAACTGGTATGTATTTTAATTTTATCTACAACTTTTTGGTATCGGTGTCTCTGGTTTTGTAAACGATGCTGTCACTACGAGCATCGTGATCACTGAGAACGCTCTCTTTCTTTAATATTTTAACTAACACGTTCCCGCCGGCGCATTTTTTCATGCACCACCCGGTGGCGCGTAAAACAATGTCGCGCTTCATCTGGCGGCGCGCTGATTTCGTGTAAAATAATATTGAATTATTCTGTTAATTTTGTTGATTTTAAGTATCATTTATAATATTATAAGTTATTGAGCAAAAGTTATATTTATAATACGTTATTAAATATACCTTTTATTCAAAACAAACGTTTTTATATATGTACGTTAAATTATTAGTGTCTAATAGCACAATCGAATGCGAAACACCTGTAGTACACGGTGCCCGATGAAGCGGCCTAGCGCGAGCCACCGGTGGTACACGTCGCCCGATGGCACAATCAAGCGCGAGCCACTGGTCGTACACGCCGGCGTGAACGTGTTAAACGAAATATTGTCGTTTTCAACTGTTATGAAGGATTTTTAGCCGAACATATCAACTTTTTGCAGAATTCATAGCCTGATTTATAATTTAACTTTTAAATTCAATAGAAAAAGGTTAATAAAAATTTTGTTCGTCAATGTACAAAAATCGGCAAACACTTCAATTGGAAAATTGAAAAAATCGGCAAAAAAGCACGGAGTTCAATTAACCACGAAAAATCAGCATCGATGCAGGGGTGACAGTTATCGTGGTAACTGTGTAAACCATACACTGTCACGATAACTGTCATGCCTTTTACGTCCCCAAGCGGGGTGTGAAAAAGCATCTCACAAGACCACCCTAGCGTGGGTCACCAGACTGCATTGTCTGCATTTGCAATGATGACCACAACTCTTGGATTCTATTCATGCATTCCATCAGGCAGAGTAGAGTCACTTTGGCAGGCTCTTCATATAGAAAAAAAGAAATTAAAGTGGTACATGTTTACCTCTTACTCTCAATCTCGACTTGTTACCCAATACTTATCGTTACCGGATGTCGTAGCTATAGTAGGCAACGATGATAACATTGATTTAGCGTGTCTGTAGACACCATAAATTATTAAATATAAAGTGAGTTTATGCTTTTATATCTGTATTACTAATTGGTAAAACTGCCAACCAATTGTAGCGTAGGTGGATATTGAATATAACAACAACATACATATTATAAACAACTTGTCGTGAAAGCGAAATTTTATGGCATTTTGCTCAACTGAAGTTGCTGTTAAGATTATAGATTACTTTTTTATTTTTATTTAAAACTAGCTGCACTGGCAACTTAGTAAGTAGCTTAAGTTTTTCCCTATAACATCAGCTATCTGTCAATGAAAGTCCCGTCGAAATTGGTCCAGCCGTTCCAGAGATTAGCCAGAACAAAAAGACACGACAGACAAAAATTGTAAAAAATGTTATTTTGGTGTATGTATCGTAATAAAAGTTATTTCAATATTACAAACAAACACTCCAATTTTATTTATAAGTATAGACAATGTAATAAAAATACATCTTTATTTTATTGTATCATCATCAGTCAGAAGAGGTCCACCGCTGAACATAGGTCTCCTCTCTAGAACACCACGCCGTACGACTGGACGCCAACTGCATCCATCGGCTCCCCGCGACTCGGACTATGTCATCGGTCCATCTAGTGGAGGGTACTTGGTCGTTACTCGAGAACCTTTCTTCTCCAACGGTTGTCGGTTCTACGAGCGATGTGGCCTGCCCTTTTATTGTATAATTACATTTATTGTTATATAATATTATCATTTTCAAATTATTTACTTTTTTTCGAGTACGCATAACTTTACCTGTACGTTTTAAGCTATCTTCTATTCACTCTTAAAGTTCGTTGGAAAACAACTCGGGTTTGGGTTAAGCTCGCCTGTTATGTTATTTCCTAGTTACTATATGTACAATAAAGAATAAATAAAAAATAAATCTGAAAATTATTTTTATTTTAATTACACTGTACAGATATTCAGATATTAATCAAGCATCGATCGATTTGAATGTCTTATTTCATCGACCAGCGTAACTGGAATTATCAGTGTATAGACTTTTAGCCACATCAAGTTGATTTTTACAGTGGATCTTCAGTTCTAATTGACACTTTTGACATAACATTTAACCTTATAGGACCTTTTGTCTATGACTCCGCTTGGATGTATGTCGGTTGTCGTGATAATTAGTAACCTATATGTCTATCCGTCCTTATCAAAGTATCCATTGTAAATTTCATTGAACTAATTTAACCAGTTTAGCCGAGAAAGCGTAAGACACAGACAGTCACTACCGCATATAGGTACATTTCCTTTAAAATGAGTTTTGCTTGTATATTTGTATTAAAATGAGGAAAAGTGTTAAATTTATAACGAAATATTATGGTCTATGATACTTTATGGTATTGTACTTCTACATAGTAATAAAAAAAATTCTCTCTGTGACAAACCAACAAGCGTTTCATTAACAAGGAGTATTTTTTACATCGTAATAAATAGATTTATGTAAAAATTCACACTCGGGTTGGTGTGAAGGACGAGGTGATAGCAGAAATGGATTTATAATCCTACCCACAATAAGGCACTACCGACGCGAGAACACCCCCGACACAATCACTTAGCTTACCTAGAGAGATTAAGGATTATTCACTTAACGGTTAAAACAGCCGAAGTTATAATTGTTGTGATGTGTTTTAAGCAACGTTATATGAAATTTTAGCTTCGGAGTTTTTGACGTGACAACGTCTTATAATTCGCATTAACTAACGAGGTACCACGGTATTACTAGTGGAAAAATAAATTCAGATGCTACTTTCTTGATTAACTTTTACTATTTTAAAACAACGCAAGACGCATTGTAAAGAAAAGCAAAACTCGACATAAATCCTATACCAACTCGTCTCTACCTCTTTTCTAGCGAAGTGGACTATTTAATGATGTTGATGAGGATAATTTTAAAACTACACAACTCAATGGCAAAGAGGAAACAATTGATTCCTGTGGAGCTTCGAATCGATGACTTGTATAAACACGGCGAAGAAGTAAAATAATTAATGAGCTATTTATAATAAGAAAGGCTTTCCACACATTTATCTCATTAAATAAGTTATAGGTAAAGCTGTTAAAAGATAGAAAGAATCAATAAAAATAGAAAAATTCACGTGTACACTTCAAAAATACAAATTCTGCATCAGTCGAGCTCAAATTTTGACACGTTCAACACATTTTAAAAATGATTTTAACCTATTTTTACGACCATTATGTGCCAATACAAATCGTAGTATGGTATGGTATCTATCGCCAGTACTTCTAATCAAATAAATGCGACGTTGTTCTCGGACATTCTCTCATTAATTCTTACCTCTCCATACACAGGGCCGGAAGGCATCATAAAGTTCACCATCTGCACATCAAGAATACCACCCCTGAAGAACCCGAAGGTCGTCAGGTCCACGAACTGCCGCTCATCATCCTGTACATATTAGAAAATCATCAATAAAACAAATACATAGGAGTTAGTATCATTTTAAAGGTCAACATTCAGCGTCTCTATAATAAAATACTCCACGAATTCTTGATTAATTAACTGATATATAACTGACGTATC